>OX243866.1:10918442-13418442 GCA_945859645.1 Amphipoea oculea | reverse complement strand
GTTTTTTTTTTCGTGACAACATTTTTGCTCTATGGTGCATCGGCGCGGCGGCCATGTTGTTTACCCGTGCGATGCTGTGAGTGCGAGTACGAGTGCAAGCGCGTTATATTGTGACTTACGCAAAAATTGACCTACGCACAATATACGTTTTTTATTATAAAAAATATCGACTATCCATCGTAGCAGTACATCCCATCACTAAATACGTCTATGGCGTTACGTTATACGCATAACACTTTGCTTAATTTTTCATTCAATTTGATTTTATTTCTTGATTAGAACATTCTGGTTGGGTTTAATTTAATTTACTACAGTTATTAATTATTTAATATATTACGAATGTGGTACAACTGAAATACTAAGTCATAAATTGTAAATCGCGGCAACTTTCAAGAGTGAAACGAAATGTTACTGAAACTGTCACCCGCACCATGCTACAGCGCAAATAGTGTAGAAAAGTTATAATGGTACCTAGACTAGAATGTCTTTTGTTTAGCTACGGTTTCCTGGAAGACCGATGACTGCCACGTAACAGCCGCCGTGACGGCTATCATGAAAATGATGGCAGCGAGGGTTGACTTTACAATGTCAGAAAACGGTCTCAAGGATTAAAAACGTTTTTACAAAAAAAAAAAAACGACCGACTTCCAAATAAGACACTACAAAGTGAAAAATAACTTTAATTTCGGAAGTCGGTGTCGTTGGGTTCGCATTTTTGTTGTATGCCACCGACTTCCGAAATTAAAGTTATTTTTCACTTTGTAGTGTCTTATTTGGAAGTCAGTTGTTTTTTTTGTAAAAAAGTTTTTATTTTTCACTTTTTAGTTGTACTTACCCCAGACAAACTCGTATAACACTACTTGCTATGTAAATATCAGTGACAGAAGTCATTATAACATCATCAATATAAACTAAGTGGCAAAAATACGTATTATTGAAGCTAACTCAAAAAACTTCCCAAGCAAAGTTAATAAAATCCATTAAAAAAATAATTTTTGAAATCGATTTACAATTGCCGGAGATATCGCGTAACAAACATGCAAAAAAAAAACATACAGACGAATTGAGAAACTCCTACTTTTTTGAAGTCTGTTAAAAATACAGTTGTTTTCGTAAATAAAGTTACAGTGACGTCATTTCCAGGTAAATTCGGACGCTATGTGGGCGGCCACCGAGTTTCTAGGAAGCCGTAGCTACAGCCACTAACTAAACAACACCATCCATCAGTAAACAAATATAGTATAACATGTGCAGTAAATCTAAGATTGCATTCACTCCATGCAGAAAGAAATTCCAGCCATGGTATGATAAAAGAAAATATTCTTGCATTTTCTCTTTTTACTAAAGAAACTGCTTTTGAAAGAGTTCTACACTGAACAGGCATATGGGAAGCAATCTTTTTCTTACTCTAAAGTGTAGAAAAGAAGATAAAAGATAACGCCTTGCAGACTTATAACATAAGCATGGGTTTATATAATCATGTTTGGTTATGAGCTGCGAAAAAAGTTCAACCTGCTATGGCATGCCATAACGGTGCATATTTAAAACATCCTGTAGAAGCCATCGAGGTAACAGAGAACATTTTATAAATAAATCGACAGTTGTTGTTTAGCTCGTGTTTTTAGCTGAACCCGTTGCCAAAAATGTATGAGTTATTCTCGATAGCTATAAATGAAATTGCATATTCCAATGGCAATTTTTAGCTATGGATAAGCTATCTCTATGACGTAAGTAAGCTGCAACTGCTACGAAACTAATCACAAGATAATCAACAATAAATAACATAAAATCACGCCTGATTTCCCTGAAGGATTGGGCAGAGAGAGTATCAAACTAGCTGACGCGACAGACGTCCTGTCCAAACAATAATTCATACAAAAATCCCAAAGAAAATAGTTTGGGGGCGAGCCTATTGCAATCAACTGAGCACAAATCCAAGCCCCAGGCTGCTACTGAGATATAGAAATAGATAGAAAACTAATGAATATAAGAAAGCCAAAAAAAACTTTGTCTAATTATGGGAGCGAACCAAGGACCACGTGCTCAGCAGTAGCGTTTGCGACCACTAGACGAATGAGGCAGTTACATAAATAATGTCCAATATTACTGTAAAATCTCTTCAAACCCTGGAATAAATAGGGCTGGTTAAAGTTCATCCAAATTCCATTAAAATAATACAATAACACTAATGGAGTCGTAGTTCAATCTCAGACATTTAAATTGTTAAGCTTACGTGTTAGCGGCACGAAACTTATCTCCAAGTGTTAGTTGAATTAGTGTTTCGCGGAGTTATTAGATTTATCACTTTGACAAGTACTGATTGGTTTGCTTGTTACTCAAATTTATACCGACCTTGAAGTCATCCCAGAGTCGAGTTGCGGACTTCAAACATTATTCATTTAAATATTATTAGGGACTCATTTCTCATTTTGAGATTTAGATTAATACTATTTTTCTACAGAACATTAAATAGGGTTCATTATTCTCTTTAAATAATTAAAAAATATATTTTCTAGTCCATTTTTATATTTCTCCAAAATGAGAAAGCATCTAGATATGTCAGCTGGAACACAAAACAAGTACCACACCTATGTCGAATAGCGGCACCGCCTATTCATCTGAAACAATGTTATCTGCGTAAACACGACATTAAACACTAACCTTTGGCATGTACACAACAACCCTTTGTAAATAAATGACGTGAAAGATATAACCCAGAGAGCGCACCTTCGATAGATTTTCAGCTGTTTGAGAGCGCGGGCGGCGCGGTGGCGGTGGCGCGAGGTTGGCGCGAGGTTGGCATGCGAAGCACGCGTCCCTTTCTTTGTTTCGCCCGCTTATAACGAGATATTGTGATTCCCCGCTATTACGACACCGCATACACAGATGATGCGAATATCAAACACCGCATTAGATACACGTTTTCTTATTAAGAAGAGGTATACGTTGAATAATAATAACGTTATTGACTTTCTTTATAGCTATTGGCGCAGATACTTGTACGTAGGTTCTGTATTGATAAGCTAATAAATTTTATGGCCCCATGCCACCTACTCGCCTGATTATGTATTCGTATGAAACCATTTAATGATTTATGAATGCGTCGTGTTTATGTGTGAAGCTAGAGTAGGAAAATATGACGCAACTTTTGCTTACGCCGTAAATGTGAGATAACAGAAAAGGGTAATTCCTATGTATGAAATGATGGCGGACATATAACATAAAAACCTTCTTTTCTTTAGTTTTATTTTGTTGGGTTCTCAGATTGTCACAAAAAGTCCAATAAAATTAATTAAAATAATCAAAATATTCGTGATATTCTTTTTGTTCTTTTAAGAGAGTCCTCGTTAAAACAATGATTGTTACAAGTTTATGCTTTTTCTTTTATTTTCTTAGGATATTATCTACATTATTTTTCGAAGTAAAAACTACAATAAAATGTGTTTATTTTTCGAAGCAGGTACGTCGATAGAATGTGTTTTCATCTTAAACATTTCTTTATCGTCAATATTTATCAGCTCCAACATAGACAGAAATGCTGTCGTAACTCATCATGAGATATATTTTTACTTCAATTTCCAAATTAAATATACCAATCCATCATAAAAACATAACTGTTAGACTGCAAACAGTCTCGATGTTAAACTTCGTCGTGACATTTAATATTCGTCAGGAACACCTTTAATCCCGTACAATCTGCCGCAAACCGACGCGGGAGTTCCTTCGCCCGACCCGTTGTGGCTTGAAGCACTGCATGTGCGGTGTAAGACACCGGCTTTAACTTCTTAGGAATAACGGGTCTGTTACACGAAGAGAATTCCTCGCATTGAATAGGGAATTATCGATAGAAGACTAAAAAGTTAAACACTGGGTACGTAGGTACGATGCTCGCATGACGGAAGACGAGACTCGCCTCGCCTTTTCTTAACTGACAACGACCGTGTAATAAAAAAAATAATAATTTTGAGTTGTTTAATCAATCATTAAGGCAATCGCCTGCCAAGTTTCGACTCTAGTGTTATAATAATACCTATAGCTGTTCGAGTTTTTGTTTCTCGCTTGAGTGTAACAATCGCTTAGTGTCTCTCGCTTACCAGACATGCAAGCACATTCTCGCTTCTTGATAGGCTAGAAACTCTCCCCGTGTTAAAGACGCTTAAGACACAAACTTGTATATGTGTTTGTCGTAATTAAGGGCTGCTTCAGAGTGTTCAGTAAGAATAAAAATAGAAGTAAAGATGAAGTGAAAGTGTACTAGACCGTTGCATATTGCACGGGAGTGTTCTTTTATGTACCTATGTTTTCACGTTCGTTTTCTATATGCGACTGTGAAAGCTTCAAGCGATGCTCTAGCATATTGGGATTGAATTCGTCTTTTCTTTCTTTTACTCAAAATTCACACTTTTCATTCTTTTACGAAACTTCAAAATTGGTCTCATTTCTTTATCCTACGATTTTCATTCTTGTTGTCGATGACGTCTATTGAAATATAGATGATATTTCTGTGACCAATTGTGGGTATATTTCGGTTACCCTACCTACGTTTGACAATTATGTGGATTCCAGGTTTAGTATATTATCATCCTTTTGTGCTGTAACCTTTTAACTGCAGGCACCTACACGGATAGTCATAGCCACCAAGTTACCGCTGTCTGTGGCTTCGTTTCCAAGCACCGCATTAAGAGGTTCCACTCGGTTGACTTTTACTACGTCTCGATCGTTTACGGTGTTCTTTTATTTCTGGATATGTAATAGTACTTGTACTAAGTGTAAAATGACACGACCGTTGGTAGTACCTGTGGTACTTTAAAGGTTAGGCTAGTAGGTACAGAAAGATATATATGACGGCGCATCAAGTGGTGTCATCTAGTTTTGTTACGAAGTTACTAGGAATCACCGAAGAGGTCGAATAAGAGTGACATTGGTTGATTACTGTCACTCTAGCAGAGCGTCGCACTCGCATCGATAGTTACGTGGCGGCCGTCTTCTGATGACAGAAACTAGTACATTATACAGTCCGTTCACAGTTATTTTACCTCTGACAGCAGCAACCTAACAGCAATCATATTGTAACGGGAGTAAAGATCACAATGATTTTAACAGGCTTTATTGACAACAACCCAACAGCAACCTTATTAAAATGAGAACAAAGATCACTGTGATTTGGCCAGTTATGCAAAATCAGAGGTAAAATAACTGTGAACGGACTGTAGTGTATTATCTGTGACAGAGACGATGTCAGGGGAGCTACTCTCGTACGACGTCCACGACGAAGACACACGATTACAATCTCGGACGCGACTTTTTTATTAATATTCAATTACATTCTATGATCGACTTGGAAATTGTATATTATTACCTAACCTTGATTGCTAGATGTGGCCTACGGCTACAGACAATGTTATTGGGTGTTTTTATCAATAACTAATTTCCTTTCAGAATTCTTATTGGAGACTTAGGAAAACCAATCATAGTTATCTTTTATCATTATAATTGTTAGCCTTAAGCTATCGATTTCCAAGAAACAGTAGGTCAATTGATATTCGTGTAAGTAGAACTGTGTGTTCAAGTAAGTATTTGTAAAACACACTGAAGTTGGACTGCCCGTCTGCTTGTGTTGTGGCGCCTGCCTGTTCTTAAAGTTCAGAGACAGCCAATACCGATGTTCTCGATTGTTACTCTATGACTGAAATTGTTTTCGAACTTTAGTGAACTGAAAATTGGTTTTAATTTGAAATGAGAAGGTATGTTTACAATGATTTTCTTGTGAATAGAATCTCTTTATTATGTACACCATATAAATTACAGTTATATATATAGGAATTTTACAAAGGGTGACACAATGGGCGGTCTTATCCCTAATCTTTAATGTGAATAATTAGATAGAAAAGATGTTTAGATACCTCCCTTATTTTAAAATATTCTCACAAAACAATTATTTCACCTCAACGGCAAATAAATTTTGCATAAAATATTAATAATAATTTATTATAAATGGCTTATATGTGGCATCCGATGTCACCTAACATGACGGTATGACGCAACAATCATTATAACATAACACAGATAAGCAAGGGTGAAATCCTATCCCATTCGCGCCCTCGGATTAAAATTAAATTTTATAACGCGTCAGCGAATAGCTACACCGCTACAGCGCTTATTGTCTAAAACCTTAATTTAATTTCATGAGAATTCGTAAATATTAACTTCGCTTATTTAGGTGTAAGCAAACAGTAATTGTTTGAGCCTTATTCGTAAGATATGAGATCTTTTGTAGAAATTAATTACGACTTTAGGACAAAAGACTAAATAGCTTCGGGACAAAAAACTCAAAGCTTTACGCTCGCATTTATTTTAACAAACAAAATATAATAAGTTTGTTGACATGTGTCAACAACGTTTATTTACCTACGCAGATAATTAATTTGGTAAAAACGATATTCTAAGAATATGCTACGACTGCCTAATTTGGTACACAACGAAAATAAATGCCATCCTTCCTCAATAACGAAGCCAAAATTACCCACCATGATTAATAATAAACACGAACATTCTGACCTACGCATAACATCGCAATAAGATAACTACATCTAGTAAACGGATTCCCAATAAATACGGATAACCTTTGCAAGTCGGATGTCGATACGATAATAACATGTAAAGACCGAAAGAGGAGGAAAATAAGGCAATCACATTGTATCACAACCGGGGCATGCGTCGGATAATTTTCCTTTGCAGATATTTTATATACAGGGTGACTGGAAATTAGTGGCGGAGCCGTTAAGGGGAGGTAGTCTAGGGTTTTTCCGACAGATATCACTATGAGACCTACCGTCCTTACTTAACCCTTTCCAAGATATTCCTACTTAAAGAGATAGTAATAAATCCTAAAAAAAAGTGATTTTGGCCTACTTTTTTTTGTTTTGCAACAAAGATATTCTAAATAAGTAATATTAATTGTAAAATTTCCGCTACTGTCATTATTTTATGCAAAAACTGCTAAACAAAAAGTAGGAATATCTTGGAAAGGGTTAAGTAAGGACGGTAGGTCTCATAGTGATATCTGTCGGAATAACCCTAGACTACCTCCCCTTAACGGCTCCGCCACTAATTTCCAGTCACCCTGTATTAGGTATCAGGCATCGATATGAGAAGATCTCATATTATCGAGAGTGTTGCGCGAAACTGATGTTCGCGCATCGACGGGCACTTCACTAAGCTTTTTACAACAAAGCATTTCAAAGGCAAATGTACATATTACTTTAAATATCGATAAAACAGAGTACATGTACAGTGGCCTCTATAAGTTAGTTGACATTTTTCCACTTCAGCTGTGATGCCACATTATAATAATGTAAAATAAACAAATAATCAGGTAATCCTGAGGGATTACTTGATTATTTTTTATGATAAGTCGCAGGTGGAATAATAGTCAATAAAACGTTATATTATACAGTTCAAACATTTGGAACTAGAACTTTGAATCATAATGTGGTGTGTCACAACTAAAGTAGAAAAATGTCAACTAACTTTTGGAAGGCCACTGTGGGTGCCATGTACTGGTGTGCAATTGAGCATGTCTGGCATGACTAGATGTATGATCGTAAACGAAGCGAAAAGAGTATGTAGGGATCGCAGTAGGTGGCATTCGGTAATGTCTGCCTACCCCATGGGAAGGCATGAGTATGTAGGTGCCAAAACAACCCGGTTAAAAATGTTAAAATGAAAACCGAAACATGTTCAGCATTCATGTGGGTAAAGTACAGGGATGATTAATTTTCCAACCTCCTTTTTAACTCGCCGCCTATACATGAACTAATCCTCTCTTTCACCCGATTTAATGAGACACGATATGATGAGCAGGATACATGAAATGTATATAATATCTTATGTATACGCTACTCGTATGTACGAGTAGGTATGTTTATCTCGTGAATAGGACCTACTATCTAAAACGCAACGTGATTATATAAAAGTGCATACCTCACTTCCCTTCACTTTCACACATTTAGTTGATAGGTATCTAAAGTAAGAAGCAAATTTTTAGGTAATTGACAATACCGCATCGCGCCAAATAAGGTTCAAAACAGAAATGCGTTTCATGTTAGTTGAATTGAATGACCGCCAAAATAAAAGTAATTTTGTAGTTTTTTTTAAATGCACGGCTCAGTGAAATAATTTTTTTAGTTGATTGAATTCCTTTTATTATCATTACAAAAAATATGATATGTAACGCTAAAAATTTTGATAATCATTTAAGTATTTATTTATTTTATTATTTATGTACACACAGTAAAATACATAAGGATATGTCATAATTACAATCATGCGACGAAAAGTATTTTTTTCAGCTCTGTTTTACGATTGTTATATTATGATACTATTTTATTTTAACCGACTTCAAAAAAGGAGGTTCTGTATTCGACCTATATGTATGTATGTTTGTAAGTCCGCGATTTTCCCAAAAACTAATGAACCAATTTTGATAATTCTTTCACTAATGTGATCTACATACTTTCAGGAAGGTTTTAGTATATAATAAATTAGGTAATTATTCTTATGTACGAAGTTGTATGCATAAATGTAATGCATCTCCGCCATTTCTATGCGAATTTTGATGATTCTTTTAGTCGGTGTCTTCAATTCTTCAATACACTAGTGTAAATTGGTGTAGTGTAATTTATGTGGGTTAGGTACAACTAAAAAGTGAAAAATAAAAACATTTTTACAAAAAAAAACCAACGACTTCAAAAAAAAAAAAACCGGCCAAGTGCGAGTCGGACTCGCCCATGAAGGGTTCCGTAGCAGCAAGTAACATAATATAAAAGTTCTTGTAGTTCGTTGTAACTTTGTGAAAGGTAAATTGCGGTTTTCGATTTATGACGTATTAAAAAAAAACTACTTACTAGATCTCGTTCAAACCAATTTTCGGTGGAAGTTTACATGGTAATGTACAGTCGCCAGCAAAATTGCATGGGTACCTTAGTGTCTATTTTCCCGTGAACGTTTGAATTCAAGTTTTCGAAAATAAACTAGATGGCGTTGGTTTCTTCACAACTATGACTAATTTACGAAACGTAAGTAAGGAGTTAGGAAGAAACGAAGGAATTACAAGGCTAATGCATTTATCTAATTATTACATTACAATTACCAGCATACGTAGCTTAAATGATAAAAATAATAATAGAAACCGATAGGAATATATTTAGTAAGCTAACTAGTGGGTATTTTAATAATTAATTTAATATTCGAATTGGTAGGTAGTTACTTAGCAACAGGAAAAAAGAGCAGATTCATCGCAGGTAAACAGGCTCGCCTTGTGGGCTCGCAAAAAAAAGGCACTATAAAAAATTATAGAGGTTTATTTCTTACAGTTTATTATTCAAATTTAATAGTCAGTTTATTAAATATTATAGGTATAATATTATGAAGTTATTGAGGCGATAGCTTAAGTATTCGTTTCCAAAATCGGAAAGAGGATTGAAGCTTATGTAACCTCAATAAAAACAAACAGGAGACCAGGTTATTTTATTACAAAGGTCAAACGGATTAAATGGATACTAAATAAGTAGGCTAAAACTACAAAATTGCACAAAAACATATCAAATGGTTAGTAGGCAACATAAAAAACTAAAAACTATGTTGTTTAAACTTAAAGTGTTCATAACTTTATAAATTATTAAAAATACGTAAGTTATAGTTTATACACACATAACCAGGTCTCCAGTCAATATAAATAATATTATCTAAGTATAATTATTTAGCTCGTAGCTACGTAACCACTTGTGTATCGCGTATTATTTCGACGCCACAAACATAAGCGTCCGTGTTCATTGGACTTAAAAGTTTTTTCATCTGTGAAGATGACATTACTCCAATCGAAGTTTATGTGATCCAAAGCGAACTGTAATCTTGGGTCAGTGGGTCGTCTTTTTATGGTTTTCCGTGAGCAAGGGTTTCACAGCATGCCTCCGCGGCACAAGTTTTGACGCGGCTCCGTGTCAAAACTTGTGTCAAATAAACCAGCATAGTGGTTCGGCGGCAGAAATCCATTTTCTTCATACTGCCTTATCATGGTTTGATGCTGCAATGTGTTTTATAAGTCGTGGTCTACCAGTTCTTTGATGGTGTTTCAAAGAACCCTCCTCTTCAAATTGTCATACTCAAAGAACAACTGTTTTTCTCTGCAACAATAAAACAGAAATATATAATACCCAATAATGATTATTATGTAGTATAGTAACAAAAATTTAATGCAGTTTTTAATATAAAAGTGTAAAAATAAAACTACTTACGTTTACACCGGTCTCTGGCTATTTCTGACAAGTTTTTGGCTTGATTATTCAAAGCAATTATTTGAGCTCTTGTAACGAAATCAATATTATAACTCGTGCTCGTTTTGGTAAAATAAGTAATCCGCCTGATCATAAATAAAAACTGAACAAAAGGCACTCGAACGAGGTAATCGAAATGAACTTAGCGAACGATCAATTGAGCTGTCATAAATCTTCGATCTAAGTATTATTCATACCACCTACCAATTATTTATAAATCCATATTTAACCTACCCTCTCAAGTTTGAAAACTAAAACTTAGAAAATCAGATGCCTACCTACTTATAAATTGATATTCAATTTTAACATAGTAGGTTAATAATTAGGATCAATTTTATTTAAAAGAAACTATTAATTATAAATTGTTTGAAGAGACAAAAAGAAACTGCAAAAATAGTTTATCATTTAAAGCAAAGCAACGCCATCTAATAACAGCATAATTCAATTTTGTTAGTCGTTAACTGGTTTTACGCTAGATGGCGTCATTTCTCGCTTCATACGATTTTGTTTCTGTACAACCCATGCACTTTTGCAGCCTACTGTACATTAGATATACATATATATTTTTTTAATTTTATCATTCTCTTATTTTAGAAGTTAGAGGGGGGGACACACACATTTTACCACTTTGGAAGTGTCTCTCGCGCAAACTATTCAGTTCAGAAAAAAATTATATTAGAAACCTCAATATCAATTTTGAAGACCTATCCATAGATACCCCACACGTACAGGTTTGATGAAAAAAAATTTTTGGAGTTTCAGTTGTAAGTATGGGGAACCCCAAAATTTATTGTTTTTTTTCTATTTTTGTGTGAAAATCTTACTGCGGTTCACAGAATACATCTACTTACCAAGTTTCAACAGTATAGTTCTTATAGTTTCGGAAAAAAGTGGCTGTGACATACGGACGGACGGACAGACAGACAGACAGACATGACGAATCCATAAGGGTTCGGTTTTTTGCCATTTGGCTACGGAACCCTAAAAAAGCTACCAAGTGTTAAACAACTTTAATTTCGGAAGTCGGTATCAAAAAACGAAAATGCGGAACCAAACGACACCGAATTCCGAAATTAAAGTTATTTATAAAATCACTTTGTAGTGTTTTTTTTTAAAGTAGGTTGTTATAAAATATTTTTGAATAAGTTAGTACTTTGAACATTTGACAATTCACACATTTTCTCTGGCTTGTCATGTACATACAAATACGCCTAACTGTGCGACAAAAAACTGAGCATTTTACCGAGTCCTGAGTTTGGGCCACACCTTAAATAAGGCAGCTAATACATTTAAATCATATTCTCTCGTGTTGCGTGACTTTCAATGTTTCCGAAACGCGTTATACCAGTTCCGAAAACGTTTGGAAACAAGAGCTTTAAAGTTTGAATAAATGTAGAAAAATATTAGTGTAAGCCAACGTTCGACTCTTTAAGTCACTTGGATGGAGTTTTTCTTTGCATTTGCAGGTGAACACTGAAAGGCTGTTTCCGTCGGGAACGGTACACGGAAATGTACTACAGGCGGTGACAAAAACGTGAAAGCTCAAGCCAAACTAGTTTACAGAAGCGAGAGCATGCTCCGAGGAAGCTGATTTACACTACAATTATATTAGGTATTCTTAGTAAAAGACGTTTTTAAGTAACACACTATCTACCTACGTATTTGGGCAAAAATACGTTACACAAAGTTTATATTATAAACACTTGTTTATTTTAAAGTTGAAGGAATAATTATGAGCTTTGTACAATCACCTTACAAGCGAGCAAAGGAAACGTACAACAAAGAAGCCTTTATCCCGTCGGAATGTTTTCTCTTCTATTATATTCCTGTTCGGTAGTTATTACTGGTAGTTACTGAGATAGAAGATAAAGGCGGAGATCACGCGATTCATTCGTCTAATTGCATCCAGCGGCGATTCCTTCTGTGTCCCTC
Source organism: Amphipoea oculea (assembly GCA_945859645.1). Classification (NCBI taxonomy): domain Eukaryota; kingdom Metazoa; phylum Arthropoda; class Insecta; order Lepidoptera; family Noctuidae; genus Amphipoea; species Amphipoea oculea. The sequence goes on along the minus strand of OX243866.1, from coordinate 13,406,176 downwards.
ACGACGGCCCACGGTTTGCGGAATGAGACGGTAAATATAATGGGCCAATTAAACTAAATCAAAATGTTTCGTAACAAGTCGACGACGTGGATTATTATTTTATTGTGATTGATTCAAAGGAAATTAATTGGTGATCAACACTGCTTGACATGAAAGTGATGTTAAGTTTGATTTTTCTTTTTTCTAAAGAACTAACTAAGTAAATAGGAATAAAAAAGCAGCACACATGTATCGATGCAAGACGACTAAGATTATGGAAGGAACATAGCCAAGAAAGGCCTATTCATATCGAAGGTGGTACCACATGAATGAACTTTGCAATATGAAAATAAAGATGGATAAATGTTCTATATGTATAAAGTAGACTGCACACAATTCATGCCTACATTACGCAAACCGATATAATATTAAACAGTTATTAAATTAGTCTCTTTTACTGATACAGGCGATCATGTAAAGCAGGCTATTCACTTGTAACTCAAGCCCGACGTGATATTGTAAGAAAAATCAATATGTGGTCGCCTAATTTCGTGAATATCTAATATAAAGGCTCTCGTTCTTATATTAAAGGGTGTCAAAACACCGACACTGAAAAGGCCCACTCGGCCTTATAAGTGTCCATTAGGGAGGCGACACTGATGCCATGTAACCCTATATATTTGACATTCGGTGAGGGCTTACGAGAGAAAATGGTCCTGATAACGATGGCTCTTTTAGGGTTATATTTATTGTCAGATTATACATACTTACACAACCTTATTTGGTGTAACAGATACGTGTAACAGGCAATTTTCATAAGTGTGGTCTATCAAGGGTACGTCCTTACTTTGAGGATTAAATTAGGAGTTGCCACTTAGGCAGCTCGATGAAGTCAACTTAAATAATGTTAGTGGCTACGAGACTGAAAGTTGCGACACAAAAATACGTTTTATTTAGAACTTGCGAGTTTTCTTAACAAATATTAGATTAGATTTCGTGGAGACCTACATATATATTAAAATGTTACTTATATAGGTTTATTAAATTGTAGTTTACGAGACACAATATTGCGCCTAAGTTAGATTTATTGGGACAGAGATCATTTTGAAGCTTATAAATTTCAATTGTGTAGTAGAATATTTGTTTTAATTGAACGACGATATTCACGACACGTTCAGTTGTTTATTTTATATTATTATTTTAAGTCAATACTCAGAAACATCTGTATTACTGATTTACCTAGGACCAAAATCTGTGCTTCGAAAATAAATTTATTCTTCTTACTATTTCTTATTTATATTATGTTTTCTCACCTTTTTGTGGACTAAAAATTTAGATTAAACTTGATTGCACATAAATTTAAATCAGACTGGTCTCTTACAACTGAATAAATAAATAAAACGCCAGACAGAATGAAATGTCGGAGTTAATGATTAAAGTTCAAAACAATAGTTTTTGGCGAGGGCTGAATGTGAGCAAAACGCTCGTAGAGTAACGACAGATAGTGGGCCCTATTCAGAAAAGCCAGTGGCTTCAACGTTTCAACCGAGCTTTAGCTTACAGATATCACAATTCCACCCACAGTGGAATTGTCGAGTAATTTCACATTTATATTACTGTGTCGCGGGCGAACTGTGACGCAGCCGCTTGAATATATGTATGTACAACATACATGTAATATGGCGCGAACTTCGGAACGAAACACGCCCAGGATTAATTACGTGGGTTTTCTCACATTCTTGGAAAAGGTTTCTTAAGAAAGTGCGAAATGTCTTGGAAATAAGGTTTTATGTAAAGTCACCCGTAAAAGTGCTACAAATTAACTTTACTGATGAAAACCCTCCAAGACTTTATATTTGGAACAAATAGTCGAATGAATAATTGCTTGACGAAGGAAATCTTTAAAAATCCTAGCAGAACGGCTCGCAATGTGTCTGAAGGCTGAAGGTTGATTTTATTTAAGTTTCGAATGCTGTAGGCTTTAGGAGGTTGGACATTGATCTGTCATTCATTTCTTCTTTATAAATATCCTATAGGTACGTAAAGCTTTTCTGCATAAATTAGCGAAGACTTAACAAGTAACACAACAAACTTTGAATTCGTTCATAGTAGTACTAATATTTGCGCTTTAATTTCAAGACCGTTGCTGCTGCTATGTGCTATAACGGTTATCTCCCGTATTATACTGGCGCACAAAACATTTAAGTCGCAGTTTGCGGTAGCGCGATAAGCTCTATAGCCATCCATGACCTTACATCCGGCCTCTTCTGTCTCACATATAGGAGATATGTACATTTAACGTACACAAGCACCTTTTAATGGCTCACCTTGTATACACGTACATGTAAACACTTTTGTAAATGGACATGGAACTATTGGAGACAACCGACGCATAGATATTTATATGAAACTAGCGACCCGCCCCTGCTAAGCACGGATTTTACGACTTAAAAAAACATCGAGATTTGCTTATTAAATGTTTAGTTTAATATTAATGTATAAACCTTCCGAAATAAATTTTGACATAGGTATAGCTGGATAAAAGACCAGATAAAGGACGATGGGCAAAGTTCTATAAGCCCCGTCCCCATTTTTTTTTTAATTCAACGGACCTCAGTTTTGTCTCACATTTTTCATTACGGGCTACAAAATAACAAAGCGTTTGTTTCAAGTCTTAAATATATGGGGTTTCCTGAATGAATCATCTTTCAGTTTAATTTGTCTAACAAAAATATTGATGTTTGTTTTCAATTTTTGTCACAGTAAAAGAGATAAAACTTAATAATCGGCGACCTAAGTATATAATATGGAACATAAAACAACAAAAATCACGCCTATATTCCACGAAGGACTAGGTAGTAGAAACTTATTGCCTAGTACAAAATAAGACCACATTTTGTTGTTTTAAAAATTGTAAGTTGTTTTGTATATTTTGACGTTCAAAGTGCCTTTTATGTGCCTGTTTGAAATAAACGATTTGACTTTGACTTTAACTTTGACATGAGGACTATTGTTTTATTTGATACCCCAGAAGTTCAGTACATCCTCTCTAAGATATTCTTTACTTTAATGTTTCACAAGTTTAAAGTCCTTCTTGATTTTGATCATTCTGCGATAGAGACGTGCAATCCACAAAAAAACCGGGCAAGTGCATGTCGGACCACGCACAATGAAGGGATCCGTAGTGGGAATGAGTTTATCCCAAGAATAAATTTAACTTTGTAGTTGAAGAAATCTTCTACCATACATCGATATACGTCACGGTCAATTCTCCAACTGCAAATGTAAGTTTGTAATCGCAAATAAATATATGTTATATAAAACTACAAATTATAGACTTTCGGATTTTTCCTTTACTGAGAGAGACTTTGCTTCTGCCAAATTTCATGATTCTAGGTCATCGGGAAATACCCTATGGGTTTTGATTTATTTGCGAGTATCAAAATAAGTTGCACAAATGGCCTCATTTTTTATTGCGTTGACTTAAAAGCTGGTTTTTAGAGCTCCAGGGACCGTAGACCTACACTTATTTGATATTTATTACAATTTGATACCTCCACGCGTTCCTGAGAAAAAGGGGTTTTGACAGACAGACGGACAGACAACGAAGTGATTCTATAAGGGTTCCGTTTTTTTATTGAAGTAGGTACTTATGCAACCCTAAAAAATTAAGACAATATGCATAAAAGAAAATCAAAATAAAATCAAAACAAATCAAAGTCCTTGCCAACCTACCTTCCTATAATACGTCATATTGTAAGGCACATTAAAGGGTAACTTGATCATATAAAGTAAGATGTTGTGTTCAGAGCTTGAACTAGTGACACGGTAATGCACTCTACAGCATAGTGGAATGACGTCAATCCATCACATCTCACCTGCTTGCACTTTTATAGCTGAAACATTTTACCGATACATTTTATACTGCTTTTAAGAGATCAAAACGGTAAGTATACGTTCCCACATATGGTGCAATAAACCCTAACAGGGAGGAAAGAAGAAAACAAATGCAAAATAAAACACTCGTTCATTTATTTAAATCAATTTGAATATGAAAATTTGGAAACGACCATGCGAAAATATTGCTGTAAAAAAACGTTTGGCTGACAAGCAATTTAATACGCTCAAAATGGACTAAATCTCTCAACCTACTTATAAAATCCCTTAGGCAATCTTAAATCCCTGCAAAGTAAGATATTATTTATTTATCATTCAAAGTAAAAAGGACGGAAGGAGAGGAAATGAAATAAATTACTATTTCAACATACTAAAACGTATACAAGTACCTATTCAGAAGCTAGATGGTGGATTAAAACATACATTTTTTTTTTCTGTTTAAGGGGGATACGCTGAGGTATCCCGCGAGATTCAAATTTTCTTACGTTTTTTGCTATTTGCAGGTTGTCAGGTTGTATGTTGATTGAAATATGATTCGCGACCGTAACAAATGTTTATTTATAGAATTATAATCATGAGAATCAGCAATACTTGGAGTTATAATTCACCTCAAATGTCATTATTTCATAAAATAGTCATTCAATAAGGTAATATGAACTTGACAGTCGTATTGATGATTTTTATTTATTTATGAATATAATTTTATAAATAAATATTTTTAGCGGCCGCAAATCATACTTAGATCAACTTACAACTTGATACTGATCTGTAAATTGCAAAAAACGTGAGAAAATTTGAATTTCGCAGGATACCCTGACGCATTCGCCTTAAATGCTTTGTAATACCTACCTACCATCCAAATCCGACTTTAACGTTTTTAGAGCCAGTTCGTTGAACACACTTTCTAGTATTTCTTTTCGTCTAGACAGAAACACGACATGTCACAATATTTTATCATGAATCTGTTTTTGAAGCCATTGTCAAGTTTTCGAGTCAAAAACCTGTGTTGAGCACCTTTATTTACATACTAGCTGACCCGACAGACGTTGTGCTGTCCAAATTTCGTGCAACTTTTCCAATTTTTGTTTACTTAAAAAACTGGACTGCTACCAACATAAAAAAATAACCATATCGGTCTAGCGCTGTTCTCAAGTGATACGCTTACCAAAAATCAACATTTTATTTCTAAAATTTCACTTTATTAGCCTCTCTTCTTTCTAACAACCATTGTCTCAGAATACTTGGCATACATATCCGCTCCACATTTGTTTCCGATTGGTGTGCAAGTATCTATGCAAGAACGTAAAGTATTCTCCCTTTGTTCGGTGACCTGTGCAAAAGGACGAGTAATACGGATATCTTGATCATCCCGAGTCTGAAGATCCAAGATAGTACTGCTTTTATGTCGGGATTAAGAATTCCTAATCCGTACTAATATTATAAATGCGAAAGTGTGTCTGTCTGTCTGTTACCTCTTCACGCTTAAACCGCTGAACCGATGTAGATGATAATTGGTAGGTATAGATAGATATAGTTTGAGTCCCGGGAAAAGATATAGAATAAAAAAAAAAGTAAGTGCAACTTATGAATAAGAATAGTACCTACTTACGTTTATTTATTTACATACAATTACTTAAGGAAGACATACTCGTTTCTTATAAAACTAAGTAAAATCCTAATTTGAGTAAACAATTACGAACGAAGGCAGAATGCTTTTCGCGCGTTTATTATTTTTTCACAAACATTTTTTTTTCAATATAGCTCGCGCGTTTTTCTTTATCATACAGCCTGTTACTTCTTCATACAATGTTCGTGATTGATCTCTTTGGTGATGGGAACTTTTACTAACAATATCCACATTCCAAATTTAAATGACTTTTAGTCCCTAGTAATTAAAGAGCTATTTTAGTCTCTGTTTACGGGGAATATAGGGGAGAACAGGGTAATGGGAGCCTACTAAGGGAAAATTTTCTTAAAAATCACAATTGTTAATATTCTTACCATTTTTAGTTAGGAACTCTTACATTCATTATTAAAGTATATTTTAATCACAGTTATAATCAATTGCAGTCTTGTATTAGGGTACAATAAGGATTTTACAAAAAAAAATCAGTCGCTCCCATTACCCGACACATGCGGGTAATGAGAGCCCATTTAACGCTCATATGGAAAATGGGAGCCATAATTTACTCTTTCTCGAATTTAACTAAACATACTTTAAAATATGTGATCTTAGTAATTAATACAAAGAACTATTTGTAACACAAATAAAAACGTCAACTTAGTAAATAAAACAAAAAAATAAAGATAATAGAAAGATGCTAGGCTACCATTACCCGCCGACTACCATTTTGAAAAGCAATAACATAAATATGTAATCCTACTTTCAATCTCAATTTAACCAATTGGGCTTGTTAGTGCATTTAGCTAGTGATATAAAAAGCATGAAGATAATAAAAAAAGAATATAACTTCATGCTTAACTCGGCGCTGGCAATCAGCAATTTTTATAAACGTGGAGCGAAAAACACATAATCGTCCCTCGTGACTTAACGCATGGCACTAACGGCTCGTGTTCGTCAGGCGAAGTTTCTCAATGGTTGACGAAAGCGGCCGAGTGTTTAAGATCGCGCAAATGTGCCTACTTTCCGTTTAATCACTATGGCTCCCATTAACCGACCGCTCTCATTACCCTGTTCTCCCCTACTAGATCTTTTTGAATAGATGTGATAAAAATAATATTAGTGACATTATATCACCATCACTCATTAGCACTAAATACAATATTTTGTTTCGTGCGACAAAAAATATTCCCGCTGCGAAAGCTACAAAAACTACTAAATTTTTTCATAGATTTTGCAATAAAGCACAAACATTGTATTTATTTTACACCTTCCATATAAACTATGATTAAATTCTCGCGCAATTTATAACAGAAATCAAATATCCTATTACTTGTAAGTGCGAGACTAATGTAGATTTTTTAACTCATGAATAGTCACGCAGCCCCGGGTTCCGTCAATTGATTGCAGGCAGTGAACCGTGTAAGTCGTCAGCGGTACGGGAAGTGTGCCAATTATACGACGTTACGGCCGCCTCACGACACTTTTGGGACGAGGGTGATTAGACAACGCTGTTTTTCTTTCGTAGTACTTACTTAGGTTAATTTCGTACAATGGTATATAAATATATTATTTGGTTTAGTCAGTGAGGATCTGTTTTCTTTTACTAGTTTATTTGTATTACGTTGGATACCCGCTCCCTAATTGCGTAACACACTGTCAATGTCAATCTATTCATTTTGAAGGATATTGCTTATCCATTGCTTCATATGTTCGAAAAATATGTCTGCTCAACAACGTAAATAACGCAATGAATGTTGTTGAACTGTTAAAATGACCCCCATTGCTATTGATAGAGTGATACGCATTGCCATTGTCTAAACCCTTTCATTTAAAATCGTTTTATAACTCCCTTTTACGTTATTGACAAAATAAAAATTCATAAACGACTATACTCCATTTATTATAGCATTAGACAGAAGTTAAAAACCGGCCAAGAGCGTGTCGGGCCACGCCACGCTCAGTGTAGGGTTCCGTAGTTTCCCGTCCGTCACAATAAGTGTTCCCACGTACAATTCGATAATACCTGACCCAATGTAATAAGTACCTACAGCGCCATCTCTCGGGGAATTGGGTTACTAATTAATACATAGACATGCCAGAAGTTTTCGGTGGTAATTTTGGATTGCGAGAACCGATTTTAATAATTTTTTTTTTGTTTGAAAAAAAGGTACGTTCAGGATAATAAAATATGTAAACGAAGTTAAAAAAAAAATGCATACATATACGATTATACTACGAACTTAGTCCAGAAATGATTTTGTAAAACTTTTTGTCTTTTTTGTACAAAAACTGTTGTTTCTATCAAGTTCAAAATAATTTTCCTAGAAAGTCCTTATAAAGTTCTACTTTTCAGATTTTTTTCATATTTTCTAAACTTATGGTTCAAAAGTTAGAGGGGGGAGGACACATTGTTTTTTAATTTTGGAGCGATTATTTCCGAAATTATTTACATTATCAAAAAATGATTGTAGTAAACCCCTATTCATTTTTAAATACCTTTCCAACAATATATCACACGTTAGGGTTGAAATTAAAAAAAAAAATCAATTCTCACTTTACATATAGGAGGGCTACCCTAATAAAACATTTTTTTCCAATTTTTATTTTACCACTTTGTCGGCGTGATTGATATACATATTGGTACCAAATTTCAGCTTTCTAGTGCTAACGGTCACAGAGATTAAGCGAGGACGGACAGACGGACGGACGGACGGACGGACAGACAGACATGGCGAAACTATAAGGGTTCCTCGTTGACTACGGAACCCTAAAAAGGCTGTTTTAGGGGCACACTTTGTAATGAAAGTACAACAAACATTATTACAGTCAAGATTGATGTGGAGTTCAATATAATCAATTTAAATAACAGCAGTCACACTTAATTGTACTTATTTAACCTATCTACTTTCTGAAATTACAAGGCTTTCATTTAATATTATTTAGTTTGTACATAAAATATTGTCGTGTCAATGTTTAAAATCTAAAAGAAGCAGGGGCGGACAGTACCGGGAATGTTTTTCATGTCACTAACTCTACCAAATCTAAAATGTTACCTATTCCCTTCATAAGTTGTGGCAGCATATGTTTTTTTTATTTTATCGGTTTATATAAACTGATTGTTACTAAAAATTTTTTCATTTCATGTACCTATCCAAGCATCGTGACGAGTAGATAGATAGAATATGCTTTATTGTATGCCATACATTGTTACTTACAAAAAAAGCACATACAATATTTATTAAAATTGTTTGAACTTAACTTGAAAATAAAAGGTTTCGTACTCCTGCTTCTGCGAGCGTCTTTTTTCTAATGTTATAATAAATGGAGTATAGTTCTTATGACTAAAACTGGTAGCCTAAGCTTGAATCGAACGATACCACATGTCAGTATTCTCGTAGCACTACAAAGTTGTGAACTGCTACGAGTTTTCCAATCGGCTACGAAAACCACAATGACTCATTTTTCGTAGCCGCCTGCTACAAATGCTACATTAGTCACACTTGTCATGAAACATTACCTTCTAAACCATCATCATCATCTGCCTAACCTTTTCCCAACTATGTTGGGGTCGGCTTCCAGTCTAACCGGATGAAGCTGAGTACCAGTATTTACATATATACCCCTTGGTAAGACTGATTGTCAGACTTTCAAGCTTCTGATTACCTTCCAGATCAAAAAACCTACTACAAAACAATAAAAGCCGAGTACATTATTATAATGTCTAGCTAGCTAAATGTAATACATCAAGTTTTTTGATCCCTAAACATAACAATGTGGAAATAATTTCTTACCGTGTAAGGTTTTCCTCTAGACGGAATTATTATATCTCCTGCAATTGTGAAGCAGACGAGAGCCACTATACCCACGTATAACAAAGAATTGTATAGAAATTCTCTCAACTGGAAGGACGGTCCACTTTAACAAGACTTTTTAAGTGACTGGATAACGAAGGCTAACTGGGTGTTTGTTTCTACAAATATAAATGTAAAATAAAATCATATTCATACAGACTTTTGTTACAGCAATTATCCCTACAATAGACTTGATAACATCGCAAGAGTTCTTTTAGAACAGAACAGCTGTTGTTTATGTTGATGTAATCATGTCTGATGGGTTTAAAAAAATGTGTTTTGACAGTAACTTTTACATGACATAATCAGTTTTAGAACAATAACTGTTGATGTAAAACGAAAACATTTGTATAATTCATGAAGTAGGTACACCAGACGTACCTAACACCTATGTAAAATGTAAAAATAAAAGTAGTCGCATACCGGCAGTTCTGTCGCGTCGCCACGTCGCTCCATACAACGACACTCACCATTAGTTTACATACAAATGGGTGTCGTTTTACATAATCCATCGTACACGATCGCTGTAATTTGTTGCGAACCTTCTGAATAAACAAATTGATCGCGTTCATAATGCATACCCGACAGCGTGGCGTGTGGGATAATTAAAATAAAATCTCTATCGCTGTACGTAATACGTCAGTCTCGACTAACGTCACTCGAGCCCAGCATTGATTGATCAACCGCGCCAGATATATCGGTTTAAGCTGAATAAAGCGGTTGTTTAACGATCATGACGTTTTAATAACTCGATACATATTGCTCTTGTCATTTCGTTAATAACAGGCTTCTGATTTCGTCGCTTTTCAAGTCTATTTATATCCATATCTTTCTGAAAAGTGTTCGTTTAAAACCGAGATCCAACTCATAACGATTCATCTTCCGATTGCTTTAAATAAAGCTTTTGAACGTGCTACCGAATGTAACCAATTCGTTTCCGAGTGATGAATGTCTGTGATATAATACAGTGGTAGCATACGCGTTGAAACCTAAGTACCTATGTAAGTACCTGTGTGCAAAATCCACGAACAAACGGCTAACGAACGCGAAGCAAGAGGCGATACGATTTGTCTGCCGCTGCGAAATTCACGGAGGTAGGAATGTGGTGGAGGCGATGCGCTGGAAATTTACATTTCATTAGCAGTGTGCACGAGTTGAAGTGGACTGGTAGGACTGTCATGACGCGTTGAGAGACGGACAGTGACACATATAACGGACACAAAGTGCATTTTGCATGTCGGTAGATAGGTATATAACTTTGTTTGAAAATCACGTGATGGAATGCGAACAGGGATAAAGTCTATGGTACAATACTGACTATCCTATTTCTACGAACTGGCTTTTATTAAAGGTATTGCTTTTAAGTCGATATTGATCGAATGAAGCTTCCAATACTTTTGTCGTAATAGCGTAATAACAATGAAAAACACCGCATATGCTTTACTACGCCGTAGCACGCGTAGCTCGCTACGGCGCTACGAAACCCGAAACTGTCAACACTCTACCGAGCTGTCAGTACAACCGCTGGTTATTTGGAAATGGGTTTTTTGTGTCTGCTTGTACTCAAAATGCATCTATTCCCGTGATGCCATAAATCCTCGTTAATATCGCTCCTTGTTAAATATTTGAACCGGTCAAAAACGTCATATGGTATGTCTCATAAACTTTCTTACATAAGTGCACAAGACCAGAGCAAAACAGACATAACACGTGATATGTAACATCCCGGACCACAGCAGTCATACATTGCGCGATAAACTCTTTTCCTTTATTACGAATGCAGTGCATTCGTTAGTAGCTCGGCGTCGCGACTCGGTATTTGCGCCGCCTGCAAGTGGCGATATTTCAGCGCGCCCAGAACCTGTTTGTGAAAACTTTATTCACGTCAACAACTGGCTGTCTGTCAACTACAACACAAACTCACTATTATTACATACAGAAAACTCACACAGCGACGTCCAACAATAATCCAAACCTTTGAATAACCAGCCTTTATTGCAATAGTTTGCACACTCATTCAGACATTTCATTCAATTCATTCATTCACCTCGTCATTGTCCTAAATGAACAATAATGTTATTAATGACACCTGCTTAGGATGGAGATAAAGAACGTTTTCATGATTTGAATACTTGAACCTAGACATACTTACATAGTTACGTATTCACTGTCAATAATCTTGAATATTTCTAAAGTTGCAGTGTATTTGATATATTATATATTAGTATTTAATACTCAGTAAGACTATTAGAAATCACATTAATTAACCGCTCTTAATTATAAAATAATTGTTTGAACCCATAAATGAAATATAGTGCCATTAAAAAACATTTTAAATTCATTTGAATTGAATCAATGTTTGTTAAAACCATATGTGACATGAATAAGAAATAAGAATTTATTAATCATATACAGGGTTATTTGAAAAACATCAACAACCTCTTAAGAGGTCATTGTACTCATCATTATGAACAACTTTTACTATGGGACCTAACCTGAAATCGCGAAAAAAAAATCAGCTGTTCCCTACATTTATGTTCGTAAAACTCGTCAAAATGTATGGAACAGCTGATTTTTTTTTTCGCGATTTCAGGTTAGGTCCCATAGTAAAAGTTGTTCATAATGATGAGTACAATGACCTCTTAAGAGGTTGTTGGTGTTTTTCAAATAACTTTGTATAGTAAAAATATTCTGATGCTACATCTTCAATCGTAATCCTAAACTAGAAAACTGGAACTTTTGGCAAAGTTCTTCAACAATATTTTACTACCTTCATCTTGGAAGAATCAACATTTCAAAGCAATCCGTGGTTTGACATTTACCTTCAGTCGGGACAATTTACTGTCGAAACATTGATTTGGCGATATGTAAAATTCATAGGTACGTACACAATGATCAGTGTGTGTCGGCAGGCTTTTGGAAGCGCGGCGCAGGGGGGGGGGGGGGCTCGGTTGACTGACTCCGATCGCACGCGTCACTATTTTACATATAAATGGACGCCGCTCCATAATCCGTCTAACACAATGGCTTTAATTTGTTCCCTGAATGTGTACGTAGGCAAATGAAACCTGAAATTGGTGCGAAGGTGCCTACTTCGCGTGCACTGCAACTATAAAGGGTAACCACAACAGAACGGTAAATAAGTGCAGCGATGACTGTTTGCTCTAATTTCAATACGACAGCGAAAGGTTCCGCTGTTACATAGGATTGTTTGACTCTCGTAAGCCAAACTACGTGTGTTGTTTAGTTTGACTTAGCTAACAGAGAAGTTAAATTAGTACGAGTATTTCCGAATGCAAATCCCGTGCAGGCTGAAGTAGTGGGTCGGCACCTGCGCTGACAGTTTGCGTAATAGCTCGGAACCACCGAATTAATTTACAAAACTCTGACCTCTCTCGAACAAAATAGTTTTTGATGCCAGTACCCAGTTTGTGCGCTCCACTATGCCGTAACCTCAAATAAGTGGGTTAGTTTTTGAATAAATATTACGTGGAATTTGTGTTTCCTAAGGGGATTATTTTAATGAAACGTAACAGGTACTTATTTGTTTCTTTGTTGGCTGAAAATAGTTTGCATAATGGCAACGTCACCGGTTTAGGTAGTCATTTCATTTATCATTGTCCCTGTATCACATATACTTAGGAATTTACAAAAAAATAAGAATGTTATTAAGTAGGTACTTCAATAAATTAAAATAATCCAAGCGTGAACTAAGCTGAGTTAAAACGAAGTTAAAGTCGAAAATACAGACAAGATTAATTATATCGATAAAATTAAATTGTTTAAAATTGTTCGGAACATTATAAGCGCTTGTCAAATTATTTTTATGGCATTAAAGTTTTATCGGACTTCATTAATTTACCTTATTTCGTGCAGAAACATTTTGCTATTGGTCGTGGACTATAATTACGAGACTACAGAAAACACTTCTGGAGTAGCATATCTGTCAAAGTTTTAATTAAAATGTCATGTTTATTTACCTCTTATAAATCCTAGGTACCTATTTCAAGTCAGTCAAGATGCGAACACCAATAACACGTTTATATATAACAAAGGAGATTGTATATCCTTTCAATTAAAAGCTGTATTTATAATTGTATTATACGGAGACAGGTGAATTGGGATAAACATCAACATGTTTATAATAAGAACGATCTCCAGCGGTGCCGCAAACAACTTTGAAACTGGCCCAGCCACGCAGATGGGGATGACATCTCTTTGAAGATAAAGACGAGAGATAATTTTGCAATTTTCGTGCCGAGAGGTTAGCGATATGTACCTGCCTGTCATGTTTCTCAAATTAACTTTTGATGGCAAGCAAGGAGAGCAACTTTCGCGTTTGTGGTGACGAAATTCTTGAGGCATTTTCGCTGACGAGAATTGGTAGGCAAGTACAATTTCCAATTTCGAACTTTGATCGATGTCAGATTATATAATTTTGTATTTTCAGAGTCGGCACGAGTTCGCCAATGCCGCCATTGCTTTGATTATAGCTCAGTGTGAAATTGCCATTTCAAATTATAAGTTTTACGGGGAATGAAAATACATTTTTATGTATTTAATCGACTGCTGTTAGATGTATTTTCTTTGAGCTGTTGGAAGATCGCAAGTAAGTAACGATGAAAAGAGTTTTTTTTTTGTTATAATCTCTTCTTTCGACCCCAGCTGTAGGGAGCTGCGGTCACGCGCGCCCACGCCATTCATTCACCATTCAATAGGCTAAGCCCACAGCTACATTCATCCCACTTTTGACATTATTCTGTGACCCAGTACATAAGGGCTAAACTTATACTTAATGGGAATAACATCTGTTACTTTGCCTGTATTTTTAGCGCAAACGCCAAAAATGAATGGATATCATATTTTAAGTAGTATCTTTTCAGGGTGCCGTACCGAGTTGGTAAAGTCCACGTGTTTTTTTTCTAGTTTTCTTTAACCAAAACACTAATATTAAGTCGCAACGAGATTTAGATTCGCACTACGCGTAAACATAAATGCACTCAGACCAATGAAATTCAGGCAACCAGGAAAAAACTAGGAAGTTGAATAAGAATCATTATTCAAAAAGCTACACAAAAACTTATCTGTGTCATTAAAACTGTGAAACGAATTTCATCGTAATTTTATTTATCAAAACACAAACAACAACAATATTTTTATTGTGCATTGTTTGTGCACAACTTGCGTTGCCACGTCATAATCACAAGGATGTTTATCAAAACGAACACGTCAAAGTGACAGCCCTAAAGCATACATTTGTCACTATGATTATGTCAAACACAAAAATAATCCCGTCATCTATTTGGCGTGCGGCACACCCCTGCTGTTCGCGACTTGCAAATTGAGGGAGACTGAACTACGGCCGGGAACAAATGCAGGAAAGATTATAAAGTGCGTTGTATAGGTGATCAGACGTCAAAGTTGTGATGTTTTGAAAAAGTTGTCGAGGGCGAGGGAGGGCAGCTTCGGTTGCCATGGTTAATAATACCCCGCCGTATAATACACGAGCATGTTGGCGTCGTGGGCAATTTTCCCCAAGTCGCTGTCGGCCGTCGCTCTAGCAACAGGTCGTCTGTTTTATAGCGAATCTTTTTATGTGATTTCTTATGCTTAAAACGTCTCCTTACAGTTCAAAAGAAGTCAGAAGCATTAAGTTTCAAAAGGTGAAATCGCTTTGAGGTGGAGGCTTTTAAAATGTCATGAACACATTAATTTCTTATTTGTTCGTGTGTGTGTACTAAGTGATAGGTAAAAAATACTTTTGCTAAATCGAATAAAAAAGTCTTTGATGAAACGCCTTCGTTTAAAATGAAATTAAGGTCTATTATTAGTTTTACAGAATTCTGTGTAAGCCTTAAGCACTCTAGCTAGACTTTAGAGTATGAACCTCGTAGGTAATGTGCCATCTGAAGATTATCTAACAAATATGTTTAATGTGGCTGCCTTAAAAAATAATTACAAATCAAATGTTACTTGTTGATACTTTGAGAGTGTTCTCATAGTTACAACATTGAGCAACTGTTGTCTGAAGGATCTGCTAAATAATACATGCGTTTGGTATATCTCAGTACTCAGCTGTTGAAACATACTTGAAATTGCTTTTAACATTTCAGATTTTTGAAACAAATGTAAATATTTAAGTATCCTTACTATACCTACTCTAACAATGCTGATAATGTATGTGCTCGCACGGAGCCGCAGGTTTAGGTAGATATTCTTTGTTAGTTTATTACTTTATAAAATAATTTATTACTCATGTTTATTTTAGAAATCCTAATATAATATTATAAATGGGAAAGTAAGTTTGTTTGTTTGTTACATTTTCACGCCTAATCCACTGAGCCGATTATTATAAAAAAATTCATATACTTTGTCAGGGGTATAGAAAAGGACATACCCGCCTTTCATCCAGAAAAAAATCGACGGTCACAAGTGCTTTAGGACTCTGGATGGCGCTACGTGTCTTTCAAATCATGATTGAAATATAACCCGACTTTCTGAGCAGTATTCTAACAAAAAGTACTAAGATTGCATGAATTCAGGAAAGCTAGTATACCTATCATATTATATTAGTCAGGCACATGTCTATTGTTCCTAAATATTTTTTCTATAGTATAAGTAGGTACTTATGTCGTTATTATTTCATAAATAAATCATGTGTACCAGTTCTGTTGAGTGGAGAATCCAGTGTGTTGAGAATCTGGTAAACCGAGAACCAGGTAAACTGCGAATCTGGTGAACTAGTCATGAGCCGACTATTCATTGTTAAAACGGAAGAAAGTGTACTTATACGGTAGTACTTCAATTGTTGCTTTGGTATTTCAGTTACCAGTAATGTAACAATGAACCTCATTTTTATGAATAAAGGGCCGCGTCGGCGTTTCTAAAACATTATTTCCCAGAAAAATGCTTAATATTTAATGCTTCCTCGTACTGTACATAATTTTGCTATTCTCGCAATACGTCGAACGTATGCTACATTAAACTGGTTTCATCTCTTCCGTCCGCAGTAATTAATATTGTCTGTAGGTCTTTAGAAATCGGACCGCACCGCACTGCACGATCGCTTACGATACGACCGCAGGGCTATTTAATAACGTCACTCATGCATAACCGAGCAAAAGTAATTAAAGCGACGTCACCGTCACAACGACCATATAGTATTAAAGCCTTTTCAGTAAAAGAGGGCGCTGCGCGCATTTCCAAGTTACATTTTAATCAAACAGTGACCACGCCCGAGTCTGTCATGTCGCCTATTTATGAGTTGTAAAGGGGATCCTTCCGCAGTTCACTTTGTGCCGCCGTATGGTAATGGCGTGGATATGGTGTGACGCGCTCTGACATGTGTCGGCTCCGGAAAATGAAGTCCGAACGCGAGGGAATGTTTGCACGCACGCGCCAATAACGTGAGAGCTACAACGGGTTTATGCTACGCAGTTTGTTCTGCAACGTAATTAACCGTTTGCTTCTTTTGAAGTCGAATCTTAAATATACACATAGCATAGGAGAAGATGATTGCAGGGGTTGACGGGGTTTTTAATTACGCAGTACACACGCCTATTGATGCCAAAGGATACATGAACAAATACAACTGGAAACAAGCTGAATATAATTCAAAATTATATCGTGAAAGACTACCATGCATATCGTATTACACTCCTGAGTCTGGCCATTTAGAATGGAGGCAATTCACAGGAACGTCATTATATTACGATGATGACGTCATAAAACGCAGTAAAGCGATCGAGGGGACGGAATTAGGTCCGCAAAACCACGGTCACCTTTCAGACGAGCGGTGTTTACATATTTCAAGACCTTATTCAATTACTCTAACATTTGAGATGGTTAATTAAAAGAAGTAAGTACTTATTTATTTTTTTACATTTACGAGTATCTCATATTCGAAATTGCTCTTGAATTTTATTATATACATAACTTCGAGAACCTAGAGTACTTATAAATACTGTGTACGAGTAAATTATATGTTTGATTCGAAGATATAAGGATATCGTCGGGTTCCAAGAAAGACGTGTGAAATAAGTGTTTGACGGACTCAGATCCTTTATTATTTTCTGTAATTTACCTTACATATTTTGTCTCCTAAAATATTTTTTGGTCAACATCATAATGTTCTTTTGAAATAAAAATGCCCGACAAACAGGTGAGCCACATTCATTTGTTCTTGCTCTTTTTTAACATTGAAACTCAAACCGCTCTTTTATTTTTGTCTGCTGTAGTCACTCTTTAGTGTCATTGTTACTGAAATTTTAATGAATATAAGTATATTTAGCTAAAAGATGTCTCTAGATATGAATATTTACGCCTAGGTTCCTCTTAACATGAAGGCTGTTGGAATCTGTTTCAGGATTTATTCGTAAAGGGAGGTAATAGCGCGGCTCATTGCTTTTTCACTTGGTTACTCAAATGTAGATGGATGAGGTCGTCGTCGGCGCCGCCGGAGACAATTGTCAGCCATCGCTCAGTGTCCTCGCTAATTGAAAATTCTCGTCAGCTTCATTTAAATCTCCATCGACAAGAGAAGACCCGCGACCGTTGAAAATTAAGCCCAACTATAATTTAATTGTTCTACACCTTTGCCATGACGCCGGGGGTTTGGCGTTTGCGTGACTGAGTTCTACAAAGAGCATTATTGACATATTCCGTACACAATCATGAATTGATTTTATTAGGCCAATTTAACATTTAGTTTTCGAGCCATATCTACACACATCAAAAGTGTCTAGGGATCAACATATATTTTTGCAATAACTTTTCTCCTGATTGATATTAATTAAAATTTTCTTTAAGGATTCATCAAATAAAGTGTTTTCGTTTGTCACAGTAACGATAAACCAAGTCGCCTTTGCATTAATAAAGAAATTTGCCATTTTCCTAATAAAGGGATTTTTGACATTTGAACCACTAACACAAAAGTTCGAAAAAAAGACTGAAATAACAGTTTTCTTTAAAATTTTATTGGGTAACTTAAACAATTAATAATCCGTGTTTCTACCGCGAACACTAACAACACAAGAACATCGGTTTGGCATACTCAAAATGAGTTCATCCAAATCACGCTGTGGAATGGCCGCCCATGTTCGTTGCAACAACAAAAAAAGGTCTTCTTGCGACTGGATACCCTCCATATTCGGCAGAGCTCTTCTCTGTAGCATATCCCATGCATGCTCAATCGGGTTCAAGTCTGGCGACTGAGCAGGCCAGGGCAGGACATTGATGTTAGCTGCGGCGAGAGTCTGTCTTACAACTCTTGCGGTGTGCGGTCGTGCATTATCATGCATTAACTGAAATAAGGGACCGATTTGCACTTGTAGAGGAACGATGACGTCTGATACAATCGTCTCAGCATAAATTTGAGCGTTGAGGTTGCCTCTGATCCAAATCAACTCAGTTCTTCCGCCGATCCAAATACCCGCCCATACCATGATGGTTCCACCACTATAAGGATGGACTTCCTGGCAGGATTTTAATCGCTGTTCAATGGCGTCCAGGGGTTCTCCAGTGTCGTATACGTCTTGTATCCGGTCTCATACCAAAACGAGACTCATCAGAAAAGCACACGAAACGCCATTGTTCTTCTGCCCAATTTCTGTGTTCAAGAGCCCATTGATATCGAATCCTACGATTGTGCATTGCTATAGGTGGTACCCGTAGCGGTCTTCGGGAATGAAGGTTCACTTCATGCAAGCGGTTTCTGACTGTTTGGTCGCTAATTAAGTTCACTGAAGAGTGATGAAGCCTCACGGCTAACATCATGGCGGTTATTGTTGGAGCTCTTCGAGTTAAGATTTGAATGTATCGGTCTTGTCTCCGTGTGGTGCAGCGATACCGTCCTCCATGGCGCTCAGCCACGGTACCAGTGCTTCGGTAACGTGTCCAAAGTCGACTGATAACACTCTGACTTGTATTCAGAGCTAAAGCCACAGTACGTTGCCGGGAACCAGCTTCTATCATTCCCACGGCTCTGAGCATTTCTTCCCTGCTTAAATGACGTTGCCGCTCCATAATAACGTTGGTTTTAATCAGTAGTAGGGAAACAGTAGCACTAATAATGTCTTCAATGCGTTGTATGTTTTTATAGGGAAAATATTGACAGCTGATTTTCATCTTTTACTCGAATTTGATTCACAGTTCCTGATTCAAATTATGAAATGCACCAAAAAGGATCCATATAAATTTATAAAATCATAAATTTATTACAAAGCCACATCTCAATCTCAAGAAATCCGCATAAAAATGCTTGATCCCTAGACACTTTTGATGTGTGTATATACAGGGTCCCATTAAAATAGATGGAGCACTCAGTACCTCTAACCAAACATATCCAAGCAAAAAAACACTGATTAAAGTGATTTTATTTTGACCTAAAACAATAAATTACCGGCACATTAGTGTATTTTCGTTAGCTGATTATTTTTCATGTAAGTATCTAATGCGTTTTTCTTATATATTTTTTTTACCATGGTCCTTATTTAGGTGGTCTGAATGATTTGTAAAAGTTTGTCATCTATTTTAATGGGTCCTTATATATAAAATTCAAAGCCCTGACTGATTGATATATCAACACACAGCCTAAACCACTGGTCCTAGAGACATGAAATTTAGAAGGTGTGTTCTTTGTGAAGAGTAGGAATCCACTAAGAAAAGGTAAGAGGGTGAATGGGGGAGGGTGAAATTTCACTCGGATGAAGTCGCGGGCAGAAGCTGAGTAGTTTTAGTATAAGCGTTCAGAAGTAGACAGAAAACTCTAAGTAAAATAAATTCGTTGTACCAATTAAGGATCCCTTATTCCTAAATACCCTTTCAAGTGGATTCGCGGAAGGAAGAGGGCGCGAGCGGAAGAAATTCTCGATAACAGGGAGTAAAGAGTGGAAAATTATAAAACGTTAGAGCCCAGACACCGTCGTGAGTGGATAATATTATGATTATTATCGTTCGACACTGAAATAATACGTACGCTTTAACAATATTACAATTCTGCCAATTGATTGTTTAAACAGCAGGTGGGGGTATATTAACATGTTATTTTGTGGCATTTATGCTCGAGTTAAATGGAAATGTTGTAGGATTACATTAAAACGTCTTGTGTTGATTGTACTAGATACCTGTGAATGAGACGTACCTACCTATTATACCATAGGTATGTCTTATTTACCTACACGCCCTGTCTAACGAAAATTTTGCTGTGATTATTATTTATTCTTGATATAAAGTGGTATAAGAACTAAACAACAATGTACTAATAAAAATGGTTCCTATGTTGTTCCGAATAAAGCAAATTATTATTATTATTAAACAATGACAAAAAATAATGTATAGGTACTTAGACAACGCCACGATTTACATACATTGCCAAATAAAGCATCAAAATGAAGTTTTCAATTGGTTTCGAAAACCTCGCTATGTATTTCATTCATCTCCAACTTTAGTGAGAAAATAAAAAATGTCTTAAAAAATATTTAAATGTGAAAGAAAGCGGATAAAAATATCTTGCGATGTGAAGATTTATTACCAGCACTTCATTTACTCACAGTTTACCCAGAACGTAGCTGAATTATATTAAGTGTGGTCCAAGGCAGAGTTTCCTAGGAAGGAACAACTTTCGTTTCCATTTTTATTCATTCCATAGCGAAATCAACATTTGTAGAAAGCGTAGATGCGGGCGTGGGGCGACCCGTATTAAAATATTTTAAGCAGGCTATGAATATGCAAAGACACGGCGCTCGACGGCGGCGGTTAACGATTTGCACGTTTTTGGACCACTTGCTAATTGCAAATGTGAACGAACACTTATGGCAAATGTAATTGCTTTCACTGATACCAGATCAGATAGAAACACAATGTTTGATTTTCCCTCGCTGCAGCCCCCTGTAACTGAAAACTAATTTACTTTCATCGGATAGCCGGACCGCGGTAATTTCATTTCGTCTGCGATTAAAAAGTAACTGCGGGTTTCATTTATTTTAATGTTCTTTGACAAAAATGCCCAGTTGAAATAAAATTTTATTTTTCAATTAAACTTATCGCTGATCTCAGCGACTATTTTTCTTAACGGTACCTAAGTTTCCATTTCTATAAAACTATCCTGTCATTTTATTTTATCCATCGTAACATGTTAGGCATCTAGGTAGAGCTTTGTACGGTCAAAGATGTTTGAGTGTAAAAGAAAATCCATTTGGAATATGAAGGCTACATGACCTGTAGGTGATCCCTTGGGAGGCTCACAAACCCCGCATTACCACTTACACTTACCTACATCTCTCGAGATATTTCAAATTTTCAGCTCCAAGAAGGCTTACGATACATTTCAACGTCATGGTTGAAAAGGATTCTACAAAAGTTATTCATACCAGTCGAAGTAATAAAGTAACTAAGTGGCTCTCAATGCTTTTTTTTTTGAGCTTACATTCGAAATGTTATCTTTAATTCCACAAAGATATAAAGACGATTATAGAATGCCAATTTAATGCTTATTATGTGATTCAAAAAAGGTAAAACGATCGGTGAACTAATATGTAGGTACGTGCATGCACTTAATTGCACTTTTAAACTAACAGCTAAACACAATTTGCAAGTTTAAAAAAGCAAACAACCAGCACTTTCCTGCCACAATTACTCGCGGTAATTGTTTCTTTTTACAATATCTTCTATTCAATTTATATAAACTGGAGTGAGTGGTCGACGCGCACTGTAAAGTGGAAGTTGCTTAACAAGATCAAGCACAAAGTGCGATACGCTGTACGATTAGCAGCTTGTTGCGAGGAGCTGGCTTCTCTCGGCCTTTTCAAGTGTGATTAAGGTTGGATTGAGGCAAGGAACGGACGTATCTATTCAATTAATGCTACTCCAGACCCAGGTTGGCCAGTCCCTCAATTTATATTGCTTCGACTCTGGAAATTACCCTTATTTGTACGTACGAGTACGAACGCCTCCTCAGGCCGCGGGCGGTCGTGACTGTGTGCCAACAGATTGAAATATTGCCTCTCGAAACGTTTAGCTTGAGAACATCATTTTCAAAAGAATATAGAAAAAGCAAATAAAGTATTTTTTCATGCAGCTTCCGATTGGAAATTCAGAACAAGAATTGAGGTTTAATTGGGGATAAGAAGTCTGTTTCTAATCAGTGGGATTACAATCAAGAGGAAAGCCACATCTCCATATTTTCTAATGGCATGCCAATCTGTTGAGACAATAAATTATAATTACTAACACCACTGGACAATATAACAACAACACATAACACTACACAATAGAACTGGTCAATTAATCGTGCCAGTCGATATAGTAATGTCACACAACACACAAGTAACTCAGCCGTAATAACTACATACACTATATTTGCAGCTAATGACGATCACCGACAGACGCCACATCCGAGCCGTATGGCCCGACTCCCGAGTAGTTCCGAGGTCGAGGGATTACAGAGCATAGCAAAGCGCCAATAATGGCTGTCTTCGAACATCAATACAGATGCGGATTTGTAGTCATGCTTCGAGGGAAACTCACTTTGGATTACAGTCTTAAGGTACGGTACGGTACGTACTTCTACAAGGTTTAACATGAATTGGGAGTCATTGTTGTTTGTATTGTTTGGAGATAAGATCATATTTAGCATGATTTTGAATAGAAATTTTGACTTTTATTATTTTGTTGTTTATCACTAATCGTCACCTACCGTGACTACAACTACTACTGCTACCGCTGTTACTTCAATCCTTCGATAATAATTTAAATAACACGAAGGGCTGGTGAAGTCAAGTTCCGAGGATTGGCTCTCAAAAGAGCCTTTACCGATTAAGGGGTTCTAGAAAGACCAATTCCTGCCATCCTGGTGAAAGGGGTAGTCACCTAGACTCCGACATTACCGAGTGCTAGGTCTACACGATCCACCTGAATGGGTTTGGAGGATTGGTTGCCACGGGGAGGTGAAAAATGGACGAACCCAAAATGATGGTGACATCATTTCAGCCGACAGACGTCCACTGCTGGACATTGGCCCCCAAGGAATGCCACAACGACCGGTGCTGCTCTGCCCGCATCCAGCAAACACCGGCGACTTTCAGCAGTTCTTCGTTCACCACTCATATCGCTTACCGAGGTGAGATTCCTTACAGATAGAGTGGACTAGAGTTAACTCTCGATTAAACACTGTTGAAATAGACTGCAAAATCGCACGCGCAGTCCATAGCAAATTCCCTAAATAGCGTTTAAAATGTATAAAAATGTTTCAGCATTTTATGAAATACCGGAAAAATATTTCGCTGAAATAGCTTTTCGAAAACACTATTAAATATAGTGATAGATATAAAATTTGAACACGAGAAGCAATCTGAGCAAATGGACGCCGCTTAGCAGGCCATTTTGCCATTTCGATGCATTTCCGCTTGGAAATTACTGTCATTTGTTGAAAGAGGGACGAATACCGCTAAACCAGTCATGGAGCTGTTCATTAATCAAACAAAGAAACAATGTATTGTACAATGTGTTCGTTGAATATTTTACATAGCTTTACACTAATTCCGGAGTTAAAACGAATAACATTTATTGGTGGATTATTTCATCAGTCCTAAGTAGTCCTCGCGTGCCGGAAAAGTCGTCAAAAGAAAAGGGTTAGGTACTTTAGTACCTACACACTTGTTTGTAAATCCTTAATATTTAATTAACGTACATTGAGTAGGCATTACTTCATCATTACTTTGTCATACACTGTGACTCCATTTGCTTGCACAATAGCAAAATTATATCATAAAAGATAACGTCTGTGGTCGGGGAACCCCGTCAGGAACTAAATTCCTTATGCGGTACTCGCTCACACTCGTATATGATAGAGAGAGACAGAAAAAGTGAAAGTCGCATAGAGAGGCATAACGCTTTTTCTATACGTGACGATTCTTACCAGTTTATTCCTACCCCAAGCCGCGTTAAAGAATTTCGTTCCAATTTACTCATGCCCTACATTTTAACGCATTGCTTACATAAGCAAGTAGCCATAATATTCATTAAAACATGTCCTTAAAATTCAGGCACGTTTCCAAACTGAAGATTGAGCCTAAGCCTTAAAGTTTCTAACAATAAGTTTGTTCAGTAGTATAAGTAGAACGAGGCTAAAGGTCAACGGGTTACAAAATCGTCCGTACTCCACTTGAAAACTAAAAGTAATTTGGATTTTTGCGATACGCGTCTACGATGAGGTGGGGGGTGGTAAATAGAACACGGACTCACGGACAGTTTCCTTGAGACACTGCGACAGGAAGCACGTTTCCCGAGCCAAAAAATGTAAATGAGGTTGGGGTTCCAACAAACAAAGAATTAGGGTAGGTATATCCAGTTACAATGTAACTTAACTAAGAAAATTACAAGTATTCTCTTAGAATAATAATATACAAGTAAATAAAAAGTTTATTTCAAAAAGTGATTGGTATTCAAAAGATAGGTTCATACATGTTTTATTCACGTCATTTTAAATAAACACCCCCGGCTGTATAAGATTGTGCCGAGCGGCAAATCTTGCTGAAACTGTCTATAAATCTGACCATAAAAGTAAATCCCTGCAATCAAATCGCGAACAGCGAAAAAAGTAAGGTTGTTTGTTGCTATCTCTGGGAACATACATGAAAATAGCTGAGGAACTATTTCGTAGCCGGATAAAAAGGTTCTCAGACCATGAATATAAATATGTACGGTGCGGCCTGATGTCGCTTAACTGCGCTGTAGGGCTGCGAAGCGCGTTAACGCTAACAGCTAATATTTCAGCTCACTTTATTCCAATGTACCGTTCATTTTTATACGTCTGGACCCTCATAATGAAGTCATCTCGCTAAAAATATATAAAGTCAGATATATATACATTAAAACAAAAATATTTTATAGAATTTACGCGCTTGTTAATGTAATTATTTCTTAAAGTGGGCAATTATGGTAATTTAAACTCAATTTGTATCAAAATCGAAACATCCGTAGTGGAAGTGGGTATTCAAAGTGAATTGAAAGTGGGGAGTGTTTTTGAAATCTATTTGTGCGCAACCCTACAAGCCTACGGGGGCAAATAGCAAGTGTATAAAGGTTATAAAAATGCAAGAAGCCGGAAATGAATACGCGGGTGCAACGTACTCGAGTACGTAGTATATAGCGTGCCCGCACCGCCCGCCGCGGACGTGGGGACACGGACTCTCATCAAAAATAAAGGAAGAGCACCTACTATTTCACACAAATTGGATTGTTTGAAATGTCACGTTTTTAACTTGCTCGTTAAAATACGGAAGTGCATCCATCTTCAGCTTTCACCTGAAATCAGATATGTTTGCTACATGAATTTTATGCAGTCTCTAAATATTAGTCGTGGATACTTTTATTTGATAGAACGTACCTACACGCAGCCAACGCTTATAGAACAACACACATTCAAGAAAGCTTGACATGGTAGGTTAGAATACTTCTGCGTATAAAGTATTAATGTGAACATGCATTACTGTTCCTAAACAGCTATGCACTTAACATTCTTTCTTGCGTTTCGTTCTTTACTCTATTTCCAGAAAAAAGCAATGACGCGTAAACACACAACAAAATAAGAACGAGTGCTCGAAAGCTTTCAGTTCGACTTGTTGATTCTTAGCACAGCGGGTATATATTTCTAGTGTAGTTAATCATTGTTTTACAAACTCATTATAACACCAGGAACCGACAAATAGTTGTAAATGTGATAAGTAAAGCGTTGTATTACTTGTACAGCACTGCTTACCGACGCCAAAAGAGGTGTTTGTTAGATTTATTACCTACCATTTCGATTTGTTTACTCAGTTGTTCAGATCCAATTACTTGGCACTGTTTCTGTACTTAATTAAAGGGACGCTTGATTACTCGCCCGCTGTGGGGCTTTGTATAATTGCTATTGTTTAGCAAATGAAGACAAATGAAACTTTAATTTAATGACATTGTCTCATTCAGACGCACGAGAGAAGAAGTCCTGTGTTCGCGCTCAACAACCTCATTTCAAGTTTAAATTAGGTACTGTTCTGACGCACCGCCAGATGTAACTAGGCCTGTTATTGTTTACCTGAACCATCACAATATTTATTTACTGTTATAACTTAATTATTATTTTAACTAATTTATATATAACCTATTTCGTCTTGCAATCCATTAAATAAGCCAAGTTTCGGCTTATTAGTCGATGCTCACGAAATTACTCGCCCGAAACGTGATAATAGTAACTTTTAAATAATATTATTTTTTCTATACCATTAAGGAATAAAATAGCAAAAAACTTTTAAAAGTTTTCTAATCTTCCGATATTCAAAATCAAATGAAGTTAAAAAAAAAAACAAGAAGAAGAAATTATCAAGAAGTTATAAACAAGTTCACTATTCGTTTTCGTAGACTTTCTAAATCCCTATTTAATAATGAATCCACAAAAATAAATGTCTGAGAGAGCAAACAAGTTTCGAAAAATCTCATTACAGTTCAGGACTGAACTTAGCACTCCCATGCGAGCACTGAACCGACTGCTCGGAAACAAAGGCTATAAAAATGCAATTTTATTTAAATTTTATAGACTTGCAATTGAAATCGTTGTTTAATTGCGATACATGCGATGTTGCCGTCAATGTTTAATGCTATTTGCTTCGTTGCATCGATAAATTTTGATGTATCATGCAAGAGCTGGTAAAAACGTTTTGGAAGCAGATAGAAAAGGATTCAACCACCATTTATAAATAAAATTCCAGGTAGGTAGGTAAGTTAAAATAGATGTTTAAATTCTCAAAGGTAATTAAAGTCGTAATTATTTTTTCCTAGAATGCCTAGGTTGAAGCCATCGGGCCGTAAAAGCCACGATCTAATGTTAACCTTATCTACATTTAGGGCCTTATCACACTAGCGCTTTGCGAGTGGCGGCGGGGCGGGGTGGGCGCGCAGCGAATGGGTCGCGAACACGCCGCGGCCGCACAGCGAAGACGTCGCGGACGCGTGGCAAATTTGCAACGTTTTCGTCGCGTGTTTGTAGTAAGTTAACGACGTACAATACACTCAGTAACAATGGTGTCCACACACACACGCACAGTAACATTCGCGGCGATCTTGTTGCGCGTCCGCAACGAATTCGCTGCGCATGCGACGCGTGTTCGTTGCGCGCCCGCTCCGCTTTGAGGACGCTCGCAATCCGCTAGTATGATAAAGCCCTTAATGGTACAATGACAACACGCTTGAGTGCCTCCAAATGAGAATAGTTGTAAAGAGTACTTTAATTACCTAGCGTTCTTAGTTATTTGTTTGCGCCGCGCCGGTCTCAAGGTTCTGCTCCCGTAGGGGCCGGGCGGTAACTCGATTCGCCATCCGTCGGTGAGTGAGTGGCATACTTTTAATTGGCCGTAACTGCGTTTGCCTGCAAGCGTTATTGAATTACCAGCTGAACAGCGCTTGGGGTTGTGGAGTTACTAAATAACGTTTTCAACTTCCATGAAATTGATATTTTTATTGATAAACTTTTAAAATATATTTTTTATAATATTGCTCGGAATTTGGAAGCAATTAAAAAATGTAAAACTTTTTTAACTAGGTAAAATAATTTAATCGAAAACGTTTAATGTTGATTTTTTTTTTTTCTTAACTTTATAAAGAAACCCTGGATCCAAGATACTAAGTCTTCAATCAAACACAAGATTGTTCAAATCATGCTTCGTGTGGCTTCAAACATACGATGAAAATAAGGAAAGCTAAGAAAATGTATTTCAGAACCGTAGGCGGCCCACCTCAAGGTTTTCTCTTCTTCCTCCACTAATATTACCTAGTACCAACTCGTAGGTACCTACACATAGAAACGGTATGTTCTTTTTATAATAATATGCACCTAGATACCTACACTGCAAGGTTTGTTACAAGGTAAAAGTTAAATAATTTAAAAACTTAACTTTAAAAACTTCTATCCGTAGTGTTTTATTGCACCAAACCGCCATGTTACGAAGACTGCATTTATTACATTTGCTACATGCCCAATCAAAACACCGCTACTCTAATGAAAGCCTTTCTTTTAAGAAGAAGGTAAATAGGCAGCCCTCATAAAACTTAGTCAACAACATTCGAAACCCAAGTACCGACGATATTTTTGAGTCGTTCCGATAATCTAGTTGCATGAGACTCGTTGTCTATAACTCGTGCAATGGAGCGGCACAACTCGCTTACCGCTAACGGGGGCATACGCTGAAGCGGGAGCGGCGTCGCTTCTATCGGACATCGGTCATTGTGTTAGAGGATTCGCTCAGGCAGGCTCGCGGTAATTACATCAGGGAATACGCTCCTACAGACAGCTACGTCGCACTCCTTGTTTTTACTCGAAACTGCTACCTATGAACGAGGTAACTGGTAACTATGAGTAAATACTGGCTGTTACTTGGCGCGGCTTACAGTTTGCACAGTTAGCGGGTAATGGAGACGCGTAGCCTACTTCAGTAATAGGGTTTAGGTGCTCAGCGTTTGCCTGGTATCGGTGTTTGCATCTAAGACGTTAATTGCATTTAAATATAAACGTCTGACTATGAGCACTCTACTTGTCTGAGTTTTTAAACGTTGTGATTTATTCTACCTATAGCTATGGTATCAGAGATGTGTTCAAATCATGCTTGCATAGGTACTATTGCGACGCCTCTATTTATTTATTTAATACTGTGCACACAAATGTACTGAGGCGGACTTAATCCCATATGCTCTAAAATTACTAGTAGGTATGTCATCGTGGTTTCAAACATACGTTATCAAATAAGCTACCGTCTCGTTAAATGTTTGAAATATAATTATGAAACTCCGACGCTACATAGGTAAGTATCCAGCATTTTCTGGCTTTCCTTGCAATGTCCAGAATAATATACATACCTAATGAGTAAAACTTCGAAAATGTGAACACATTTCATAATTTATGGTCTGCCTAGGTCCAATGAAGCATTTTTAACGAAGGGGTTATATTGGTTAACAAAGTAGAAAAACTATCACGTAGAAATAATAATAAGCACTGTCGGTAGGTACATAGATAGGTACTATGTATCAAATAACAAACACAATTAAATTACACAGCAAAAACCTCACCAAAAATTAATTATAGAAATAAAATGAAGCCACTAAATAAATGCATAGACCGACCAAACAGGCACATAATAAAAAGTGAAAATACTGGGGCGCGGACAGGGAGCGTTTTCCGGGTTTCCGACATCAACACATAATTCAGCCAAGATTAAATGCCTCTTGGACTTGCCGCCGGAAGGCCACAGCTCCATTAGACAAGCGGGGCCTGTAAACTTGGACCTCTTTCACAAATACCTACCACTATCAACAAAATGTGGACAGGCAATCTCCGGCCATTGCTTTTACTACTCGTTCCTAACTCTAATTCAAATTTTATCATTATTTTTCGACGCCATTTTGTAGACCTTTGTTCACAGCTGTAAAAAGTTTAATTTTTATTTGTCAGCTTAAAAGCATGAAAGAGCTGTGGATGGTTTTGCCATTTAGTGAAAAGCTCGTTGTTTTGTTTGCTAACATACACAGAGTACACAATGAGCTTGGCGCAAACTCAACTGTTTTAGTGTTTAGTCAACAGCAGCTACCTACTCAGAGTGACACTTGAGTTTTATTTTTATAACGGGGGGCAGTATGAAAGTCGAATGGAAAAAAGCGGGTACGGCTTATCATTTCACGAAATGCGTTTATCATTAGTAAATGATCTAAAGAATTCTAAATGGGTACCTACTAAGACTCGAGTTTCCGGAATCAGTGCTTGCAAGTTGTATATCACCTCTCAACGTTAACTTTCTGCTGACTTGTTTGCCTAAAACTAACTGCGTGCATGCTAAGTTTCTATAATCCTATTACAGAATAACTATTAAAACATAAACACTATAAAGCGACATGTTGAAAGCCCAAATTGCCTATAGACATCATATACCGAGCATCAAAGACAAACGAACAAATACCTAAGTGTGTCTGTCGGATGTTGCCGGGTTGTGGCCATTCACAGTGTTCACCGCTCCGCCATGCTGGACCATTCAAGTTGATGGGGCCCAGTTGTCCCCCCAACTTGGGACCGCATACAAAATCAATGGCTAGCATTTGCCACGCAAGACTGAATTGTTTCAAAATCATCCCTTGTAAGCAGATATCTATCGCTAGACAATTTATTAGACGTCATGTTGCTGCATTTATTGGTTTTACGTTCTTTTGATAAATGGGTTGTCAGTTAAAGGTTATGCCGCGATACCATGAGGGAAGTGTTAGATGAAAGGCTATAAAACATTCGTAAATTAATAAAAGAAACGCTGGCGAGATGCGTTTACGGGAGATTTGCCGGACAAGGCAAGGCACTAGGAACAGTAAAAAACTATGGGGGAGACCTTTTCCCAGCAGTGGGATATTACAGTTTGATAAAAAAAATGCCTACTAGAGTTTCACAAAACGTTTTTGTTGTATAATGCCTGTAAAAAGTTGTGAATAGTTTTGACTCATTTATTTTACTAAAATGTAAACAATTTGCTGGGTGAGAAAAGTTGCAAACTCAACTAATGTTGACGGTGCATATCGTAGACATACCATTGCTTTAGGCTACCTAGTTTCCAGACTACTTTCTTAGCTATTCTATCTTTTGCAGAAAAGCATTTTGTTGCACTTTCGCTGCCGTAAAAAATATGCAAAATTCTTAAGCTTGAAAATTAAACCATAATTACTCTTCCCTAACTTTGTTGTTATGTAGTACACTTTAGAAAGATAAAATTTATTTAGAGCTTTTTAATTAAAAATAATTGTTAGGTTAGTAAATTGGGCAACTGATGTGATAACGCAATTAAAGCAATGATGACTATCACGTTATAATCTGATTAATTTTAGTAGCGAAATTCTATTCGCTACTTCAGTAGATAACTAGTTAAACTAATTAATTGTTGTTAATACCTACCTAAGCAAAGGTAATGTTTTGATGACGTACCTAGCATAATTTTATCAGCCTTTGGGCCCATTTAAAAACAAAATAGTTCACCTAGATTTTTCTGTTCTCGTATTTTTTTTACTATACTTAGATGTTTAGACCGTGTATTCCCGTTCGTCCCACTGCAAAAGTACTAGGCTTGCATTAGTAATATTAGTCAGGATAAATGAGTTTTTTTTACCATTGAACAACCAGACTCAAATTATTATTTGGTTGCACCAATGGGACTTAAAAATAAAATTACCTAAATATTTCCGGACGAACGGAAATATTTAAGTTATTGAATAAATTTAATATTATTTGTTAAATTCCCGTTCCAGTGGGACACCGCGCCGGGATTGGGACTTAAAAAAAACAGTGGCACTCCGGGAGTGCCGACAGAAGTGAAAAACACAAACAGAATACTTTGCCATCACTCACTGACATATCGGATATACATTAAAACAGAGTACATCCCGAGGACAGCCGAACACATCCGAAGCGGTGTCGATTACGGTAACAGTGGCGCGAGTTCAATCGTTTTTCCCAAAAAATGCCCAACGCGCCTAAAGAAGTTTTCATTTCAAAAATAAGAATGAAATTTTATTAAATGTAAAAAAATGGTAGGTCCGTATAGACTTCCGTCCGTGTAGTCCAGGTAAGTCTGAAAGAAAATCTAAGCCTATGAACGTTCTAAGATCATGACATATGTATACATGCAGGCTTTTAATGCAAACATTATCTTAAATAAGAGCTTTTAATCTCACAAGCCGGATGGAAATTTACATAGAAACAAAAAACCAATTACAAGTTCCCGTCACATGGGTAATGGCGGAGTATTTCTCCTGGGGCGGTTTGATTCTGCAACGTTCGGATATTACACGTTTTATTTCGTATTTCTAATGTATGACTGTGTGTGTGTGGTTACAAGTAGGTAGGCGGGGCTTTTCTTTTTAATTTGGATCCATCATGTGGAGTTGAGAAGTAGGAGTGGCAGCTCAGAGAAGGTAAAGTAGGGGATTGAATAATAATGTAGTAGAATAAAGGTAATTTGACAAAGTATGGTTCGTGTTTCCTCCTCACACGTATTAACTCATAGACTGTCAAAACTGCCTACTCAGCTTGTCAAATAATTGAGTATACAAGGTGGAGACGATAATAAATTAAACTGCGTATAATGTTATGACGTTCCTAGTCTGCATACGAAAATTCTATCAAATACATCTAATAGTCAGTCACTATAGCTAGTCAAAGATTGGCAAAATCCATAGTCGGCCCATCACTACCAGGTCTACTATTATAGTAAGTGCAGATTCAAACTAGACCAATAACATCGGGTAATTTGAATAAGTTTAATGCTACTTTAACTAGCAAGTTGAGTGCTCAGGGCCTAAGTGTGACTAATGGTAATATTTTGTATAAAGAATTCTTTTCCTTAGTGCAAACAGAGTTCAATAATTCCTTTAAGAAGAAATCTAAAACTATTTGCCCTAAGTTTTTATTCAGTGACTGGGCAACTAAGGGAATCAGGAAAAGTAGGGATAGATTATTTGAACTGTATGGCCTTAAGCCGTATATTAACACGGATACGTTTAATAAGTATGTTACTACATATTCTAAAACTTTTAAAAATGTCTGCAAAGTAGCTAAAGCTTCTTTCATTAGTAACAAGGTTAAATCAGCAGACAATAAAATAAAGACAGTTTGGAAAATTATTAACAATGAAACGAACAGGAACAAAAAACATAATACTGATTACACACTGGACACTTCCCGCGGTCTCATTAGCGATAACATCGATGTCGCTCAGGAATTTGCAACTTTCTTTACCAATATCCCAATTAAAACTACAGAAACTTTAAATTCCTCGCCTGCACTAGCTATTGAATTATTAAGAGCGAATGTCTCAGCCTGTCCTGTGGAATTTAACTTTAAACATATAAACCCTACAGTCATTATAAAGGCATTTAAGCAACTTAAAATCAAAATTACCGAGGATCTGTGGGGCATGTCTACTAAAGTTTGTCAATCCATTATTGAGACAATTGCACCCTATTTAGCTTTAATATTTAATTTGTGTGTAGATCAAGGGGTTTTCCCGGATTTAATGAAGTTCAGTAAAGTTATTCCACTTTTCAAATCTGGAGACAGCAAAGACACTAATAATTATAGACCCGTATCGGTTTTGCCGGTTTTCAGTAAGGTTTTTGAAAAAGTAATGTTAAATCAAATGCTCAATCATTTTAATCGTAATAACATCCTACACGATCAACAGTATGGTTTCACCAAAGGACGTTGTACAACCGACGCCGGTGTCACCTTATTAAAACATATCTTTAACGCATGGGAAGAGGCACAAGATGCAATAGGCATTTTTTGCGACTTATCCAAAGCATTTGATTGCGTAAATTACGATACACTGCTCTTGAAACTTGAGCATTACGGACTCGGTAAACTTGCTCTTAGCTTAATGAAATCATATTTAAATGACAGATTTCAGCAAGTTCAAATTAACGGTGTGAATTCATCGGGCTTGAAAGTCAAAATGGGTGTTCCGCAGGGCTCAATATTGGGGCCATTCCTATTTTTAGTATATATAAATGATTTACCTCATTTACTGATAAACCGATCACAAATGGTGTTATTTGCTGATGACACATCTCTGATTTTTAAAGTAAGCAGACGTGCACAGGAGCTTGAGGACGTATATAACGCTATGCTTTTGGTCCATGATTGGTTTACTGTAAATAATTTGGTATTAAATGAAAAAAAAACTAAATGCATTAGATTCGTTTTACCAAATGTCAGAAGTAGTGAATGTCACGTTGTATTGAATAAGGAAATACTCGAATTCGTCGAAAATACGGTTTTCCTGGGGATTACGCTTGACTCAAAGCTGCAGTGGGGTCCGCACTTAACATCTCTTGCAGGGCGGCTAAGTTCAGCCGCTTACGCTGTTTGGAAAATCCGCCAATTAACAGACGTGGATACCGCGAGACTGGTCTATTTTAGTTACTTTCATAGCATCATGTCTTACGGTATTCTGTTGTGGGGACGGGCTGCAGATATTGATTCTATCTTCATCCTGCAAAAGAGGGCTGTCAGAGCCATATACAAGCTCAGCAGACGCGATTCTCTAAGGGAACTGTTCAAAAAATTAACATCATGACGGTTCCTTGTCAATATATATATGAAAACATTATGTACGTTCGAAAAAATCTACATCTTTTTAATAAGATAAGTGACAGGCATAATTTTAACACAAGAAATAGGAACAAATTAGATCAACCGCGTTTCAGATTGTCTAAAGTAAAAACTTCTTTTATGGGTTACTGTGTAAAATGTTATAATAAAATACCATTCGATATTCTTCAACTAAATGAGAAGAAATTTAAAACATGCATTAAACGCACACTATGTAGACAAGCATATTATAAGTTGGATGATTATATCGCAGATAAAAATGCTTGGCTAAATGCTGGTCCTGCTCCACAGGCCCTTGAGCTCTCTAGTTAAAATTTCAATATTTGGAGGAGGTGCTTCCCTTTTTCTTTTTTAGTGTTTCTGACATTACGATCTTAATATTTATTTTTATTTTATTCAATCATGTTTTAATTGTTTAATGCTGCAATACTAAACACCTTTTCCTGTTTGGTATTAAAATTTTTATTCATCTCTTAAATAAATTGCAATCTATAGTTTTGTATCATTTAGAAGCATTTTTTCAATTTTGTAAATGTAAGAACCATGGATCCGTTTATTATGATTTTTTGATGTTGACTTGAAAGAGCATGTCAGTTGAGAATGTCGATACCGGAAATATGAAATAACGTAAGGGACATTTTGTCGAAAATGAGTTATATATATCATTGGATTCGAAATTTCTTGCTCTATCGATTGGTATATTTAAAATCTCAATATCTCAAAAAAAATGTCCCTTACATTACATATTTTCCGCATGTCTAGACCATCTTTTTTATAAAAACTGGCTGTATAGAACGTTTAAAATTAATATTTTTATAAAAACTAATGTAAGTCTCTTTACTCACAGTAATTGGTATTTACATTTAAAAAAAATCGCGAACATTTTACAACAGGTCTTATACATTAGTGTTCCCTGAGTAGGTGCAAATACCATGTCCCTTACGTTAAATTGTGGCTCGAATTATCATAATCATATTGACCCATACGTTAATTTGTCAGCATCGAAAATAATTGACCTGTCCTTTACATCTAAAACTTATCTAAACGAATATTATTATACGTCTCTGTCACACGCAAAACGGTGCAACATGTCTGAGCTAGATAGCAATAAGTACGGATTTTGTGTTTGATTTTACCTGCGCGGTCGTGACCCTTACTTAGTATTTCGTAACACTGTTTGTGACATTACACATCTAGTCAATTAAGTAATACATAATCGTTTTCATTGATCTAACTATAAGTACCTAGTGAAAGTTTTATCGGGATTCTAAACATGAGTGATGAAAAGTTATCTTCACTTCTCTAGCCCGCAGGCAAAAATTTATGAACATTATAGGAATCACATAAACAGTTAATTATTTCTTACTACTTTTGGTAAATTATTGTTTAGTCATAAATGGAGTACAGTAATTAAAAAATTGGTCTACTTAGATGGAATAAAACCTTAAATCCTTGCTGAAGAACTATAGACCCATGTCACTTCTGAGCCACGTATACAAGCATTCTCGAGGGTCGTCACAAACCGTCTCGCCAGAATACTTGACGAGTTCCAGCCGCCAGAACAAGCCGGTTTTCGAAAAGGCTTCAGCACCGTAAACCACATCCATACTGTTCTGCAAATTGAACAGAAGACCGAGGAGTACAATCAGACGCTGTGTATGGCATTTGTGGACTACGAGAAAGCCTTCGACTTTATCGAAATATGGGCAATTCTGGCCTCTCTGCAACGATGTCGAATTGACTGGCGCTACATCGAAGTGTTGAAATGTTTGTATGACACTGCCACGATGACTGTCCAGATCCAGGATCGGAAAACCAGCCCCATCCAACTTCTCAGAGTGGTGAGACAGGGGGATATTATATCCCATAAATTGTTTACAAATGCGTTGGAGGACGTCTTCAAGACGCTGGATTGAACTGGACTATCAACGTGAACGGCGAGTACATTTCAAATCTTCGATTTGCCGATGACATCGTCATAATGACAGAGACACTGGAACAGCTAAACCAAATGCTGCACAGCCTAAATGTAGCTCCTCGGCGGGTTGGCCTCGGCATGAATTTGGACAAGACGAAAGTCATGTACAATTCGCACGTCTTGCCGAGACCAATCTACATCGAAGGGTCGCTTCTCGAAGTTGTGAAGGATTATGTCTACCTAGGGAAAATAAATCTAGCACAGTAGACACAACTTTGAGAAAGAAGCCGACAGAAGAAGCCGTCAAGTCTTGTCGTCGCCTATCCCGCAGTGTTTGAAGACTACGATCTTCAACCAGTGCGTTCTGCCCGTCATGATATTTGGTGCCGAAACGTGGACACTGACGGTCGGGCTGGTCCACAAATTTAAGGTCGCTCAGCGCACTATGTACCGAGCTATGCTCGGAGTCTCTTTGAAAGATAAAATCAGGATTGAAATTTTCCGGAAAAGAACCGGAGTTACCGACATAGCTTGCAGAGTAAACAGTTGCCACCCCACCAGCCCCACACACACAGTGGGCTGGCCATGTTTATCGAAGGACCGATGGCCGGTGGAGCAGATAAGTCCTGAGTGGAGACGGCGTATCGGCAAGCGTAAGGTGGGACGCCCCCAGCTAGATGGACGGACGACCTAAAAAAGGTGGCTGGAACGGACTGGATGCCGAAGGCGGAGGACAGGGTGTTGTGACGCAGTCTGGGAGAGGTCTATGTCCAGCAGTGGACTGCAATAGGCTGAGTTGATTGATTGAGATAGAATAATTCGAATCCTAATAAAAACATACCTTCCATTAGGTAAAATATTGGTATGTATGATATATAATTGTGTGTAGTAAGTAGGTCATGTAAAATTTAGAACTTATCAAGCAGTTAACTCAGGATGAATGACAGCATGCATGTTATCGTTCAAAGGGAGATTAAAAAACTGATGGTTTGAGGACCTTTCCAGTGGCCATCATTTATGGAATCAGCCAGAAAAAGCCCTCTTGCTTATCGAGCAATTATGTTGTACTTAGCATAATTTATGCGAGTTATTTGCGTTTATAAAAGAGGATTAGTGAGACTAAATAGTTTAAACCTACTTGCTGACATAAAAGGATAAAAATAAACGAATAAAATAGATTAAAACTTTTATTTTGTACTCACTAATCCTCTTTTATAAACGCAAATAACTCGCATAAATTATGCTAAGTACAACATAATTGCTCGATAAGCAGGAGGGCTTTTTCTTACTTAATTTAATACATTCATGACCTACTGCGCCTATCAATAGATAGGCGCAGTAGGTCATGAATGTATTAAATTCTATTTTTTAAATTTATTAACAGCATAAGCAATAAAGAGTACACCATTAAGAGACCTTTACTTTTAAAAACCCTAAATGTTTATTTCCTATAATGTCCCTTACATCAATAAAAAAACATTATTTATTTCCTATAATGTCCCTTACATCAATGCTGTTCATTTACATCTCAAATTTTGTTAACGTATGTCACCCGTATTCATTATTATTTAACGTAAGGGACATGCTATCTTTAAAACTATAGGTTTTTATCAATGTTTGCTATTTTAGCTTAATAGAATGAAGAAATCTAAGAAACTTTGTCCTAGACACTTTTTACATAAAACATATAGTTAAAAAGTTATAGTCAGTTTTTATAAAAAAATATCTTATTTTTGCTCTCCTGTAAACCTTAGTTTTGTCCCTTACGTTATTTCATATTTCCGGTATCGATGTGTCATGCTCACTTAAATGTTTCGCTGATGGTGGCGCGTGTGTTGGATCATTCGGTTCCCTACAAAATGGTTGAGCTGGATGGTGCTGATCCATGCGTCATGTTCGTGAACGGACGCCGTCGGTTGAGACTGGTCATCTCTTAACTGC
The DNA here is from genome assembly GCA_945859645.1 of Amphipoea oculea. Classification (NCBI taxonomy): domain Eukaryota; kingdom Metazoa; phylum Arthropoda; class Insecta; order Lepidoptera; family Noctuidae; genus Amphipoea; species Amphipoea oculea. The sequence continues at coordinate 13,367,804 of OX243866.1, read as the reverse complement.
CAAGGCTTATTTTTAATCTTATTTCTTGTATTGTTTCTTCATTTGTGTGTTTTTTTTTACATTGTTCTTACATATAGAAGCAACAAGAATAATGTACTCAGGATTTTGTAATATCTTGATTTAAAAGAGTGTCCATGGAGTTTCTTGCCCGTTCTTCTCCATAGAGATCTACGCTTTGGAATGGGCGACTAGCTTCAACTTTCTGACTAACTGACCGACTACTTAATTTTGACAATTCAAAAGTACCTGTAATGGTTTAATTGAAATAAATGCTTTGAGTTTGAGTTTGAGTTTATATAGTTTGTTTGAAAAAATCACATTTTATTTCGTTGCTAGGATTTATTAGATAGTTTCAAAATGTATGTATTAGTATTGCCAGTGTTTTCATTTAGGTACTGTCGTATTGTTGTCTCCACATTGTATTTGTGTCAATCGTATTCTACTAGGTATAATGCAATTGACAAAAACGTTATCTGTATAAAAAGTACATGTCTGTCTATTGAATAACAAAATCCACGTATGCGAAGAAGCACGTATGATACGATTTACCTATAACAATAACATTATAGTCTAGACACAAAATGAGGAAACATCGTATCAAGTTATTAGCTGGAAACTAAGGTACGCTTGACACCGCTATGATAACGTCGGGCGAGTTTTATTGGCACACTGTTATTGGTAGCAGCCAGCACATGACAGGCTCCGTAAGTGTAATAAGACGGGTAATGGACACCACTGAAGTTTCCTCATCCAAGTTTGCGACAAGCCGCATCTAATAGTGCCTGAAAGCGATCCAACCAAAATCCATGAGCGTAGGTGCCAATACAGCTATGGAAAATTAATTGATACGTTCCCTACACTATCGTAGCTGTTTGTTTTAAGTGTTTTGTAAGCAAAATTAAGAATTCAGTTTTTCGGTTATGTTTATAAATATGTATTTTCGTAGATTTTCATAGTAGCGGTTTTTGTGATAATTGAAAATATGGCATGGCATAGTTTAACACTGTAAAGCAAACAAACCACGGGCGTAAATTGTTTTAAAGAAATATGTAAATATGAAATAGGAAAACCAATTTAATTTTGGTTTAGTATTTATTAATTTGAAATTGTAATAGTAAACCTCAACAACGGAGCGTTTTAGTACACTATTTGCGCTTGTGAAAATTTTATGAATAGGGGGCTTAAAATCTACATAATCAAAACAGGAGACAAGCAACATTTTGTCTTCATACTTTAATTAATATTTCACAGCATGTCGGAACTTTTTCCTCGTAGGCACGTATTGATTTATTTGAGCAATTTGTATTCTAGACGCATCCTTAATATTTTAGGGTTGTGATATAATTGGATGCGCAGCGGCTGCATTTGAACGCAGCCTTAAGTCTTGGCAGGCCGCCATGACTTTGCATAATTTAATGTTCCACTAATAAATACATTACATTTAAATGTCAAGCTTTTCTTTTTTATACAGGCTTGCAATATTCAAAGTTGATTTAGGTGAAGTGAAGTAGGTGAAGATGAGTTAAATCAGGATAATGTAGATCATGTGTACAGGCGTCACAGCATAATCAGCCTATAGTGTTCCCACTGCTGGGACACAAGCCTTCTCTCGGTGAGAGGGAGTGGGCCGTAATACACCACGTGGGCCCGGTACGGGTTGGTAGATGTCACGTGTCTTTGAATTTTTGATTCTAGGACACGATGTTTTCCTTCACCGTTTTTAGAGCAGTGTGGATGCAATAATTTACACGAAGCAAAGCGCCTGTCTGGGTTCGAACCCACGACCGCGATATAAGTCGCGGCCGTTACCAATAGAAAAATATATCCTACATTTTGCTTTTGAACTCGGATCAGTATCGTAACTCAGAGTATGTACGTATGTATGTATGTAATAATTAATTAATTCATGCAGCGTATATCATTACTCGATACGATAATGCCACGGTACATATTTAATTCGCTAAATTATTCAGTCATGTCCGTGAAAATTAACCGATCAAATAGCGCATCACATTATTTGTGAAAGCTTATTATTATGCATGCTGAAATAATGAACCACGTGCCACCCTTTGTGTGCCTTCAGCTTATTAATAAACAACAACCGGCCTACATTTTTTATCTACATAAGTAGGTACTAGGTTTTAATATTATTGTACCACGCACCTACAAACTTAATCTTCAAGCAGCATAATTTTCGAGACATATTGCTAAATGAACCTCACATCTACCAAAATGTATGCCAGTAAATCTATTATGTATGAAAATTTTAATTAAATTCGAATGAGGCATGAATTTTCCACATCCACAGTTAGAGCTTTAATTGAAATTTGTTGGTTCACCGAAACGATTACCGAGCAATTGATATTTTAATTGTTTATGCAAATAACAAGTAGATGTACCCACATTTGCATAAACTCGACTCACGACACATCTTTTAAAGTAGCTTCACCATCTTAATTCACTTTTAATATTCCGTCTACAAAAATAAAAGTCCCCGGATTCCTTTCATTGTAATTCTATTTCTCAAAGATGACTTCTTATAACGCAGAAGTAACAGGCAAACTGAATTGATTTCAATATTCCCTCCACACTTTTCCTTAGATATTTTTCGTTCCTGTTCTACATTTTACATAAACTAATTTCCTTGGCAATATTGGTCTTGCGACAGTTCTGTAGGCACGGGCGCGCGGGCGCCTCCCTCAAAAAGAAACTCGTCGAGTCGGGCCTTCGACGACCAAATCAAATCACTCGACCTTATCGATCACCCTGAGAAAACTTACAACTAAATTTATTTGCGTATCTGTAGACACAGTTGTCGGTGAAACTTGACGTGCATATCGATTTTTATAGAATGAAAGCTACAACGGTAACGTAGGTAAGATATTAATCCAATAGTGCTGCTGATTTAACGCAATTGCTGAGGTTGCATCCCCTTCGCAGACCCACAGGGCCAGTCACCCTTCACCGAAGGGGAAACGTTAATACGAGGATATGAGAATTTACTGTTTAATTCAGCTGCAGGCCAATTTGTTAATATTTTCATTCAATCCACTTAAAAGCATGGTTGTATGTAAATTTTATACGTAAACACGATATCATGTGTCTGTAGCGGCGATGTAAACGCTGAATGCCTTAGACAAGTTGAAAAGCCAACTGGAAAATGATTTAAAGTACATAGTACGACTATACAATGAGTACCAGTGGTGGCAGTGGTATTATATATACTTTTGTGTATTATTGGAGAGGCCATAAATTGTGGTTGGCATGTAAACACGGGAATGTTGGGTGCAGCGTTTGATGTGGTCGGCGCGAGCTAGCGCGCCCTTTATCAATTACGGCTAAACAAGAAAAATGACCGTCCGTAAGCCTACACAAGGCTAATTAAAGCAAGTAGGTAAATTTCGGCAAGAGCCGGTGTCATCCCCGCACCCCATCCACCCGCAAGCCGTGTTCATCCCTCTCGGAACAGGTGGTTAAACTTTTGCGTAATTTCATTAAGAGAGGCGTATATTTTGATCAACACGCAAAAAATCCACTTTTTATAAGCTTCGGCGTCCAGGCAGTCTTACACCCGTGATTAATTTTAATTATATCCACTAATTTAATTTTTTAATGGAGACATTAAAATATCTTTATGTTTCTTGGCTCTCCTAAAGATTTTAAATGTGACGTTATTTATTTTTTATCGTGGGTTCACAGTGTCTTCACCTACAGTATTTCAAAACATCAATAAATCATTCACGCTAGATTAAATAGTAGTTGACCTCTCCCTCCGAGGAGCAAACACCATTACGGGTAGTTTAGGGGTGTTCTTGAGAAAAAAATCGCAATAGCTAGGTATAGTAAACGCCTTGGTTTAGAGCAATATTAGAGAAGGAATAATTTATAAGACTTTCCCCATGAGTTATCAGTGCGATTATAGTTTAAAGAGATATTTATTTTGCTGCCATATTTTAAAGAGGCTTTTGGCTAAGTGATTCCAGCCGCACGGGTCGATCGATCAGGTTAAGCTACACTTTCCGCGGTTGGTCCGTCGATGGGTGACCATTTTTACATATCAAGACCCCGTACCTCGGAAAACACGTTAAACGATTGTTCCCGACTATCATTCGTGGATCTTTGGCAGTCGTTACTGTTCGTCAGAAACCCAAAAGTCTGACAACCAGTCTTACCAAGGGATATCGTATTACCTAGTTGGTAACTGGGTTGTGGAGTTCAGATAGGATACTGGTATTCAGCTGCATCCGGTGAGGCTGAAAGCCGACCCCAAAATAGTTAGGAAAAGGTTAGGCAGACTATGACTGCCATATATTAGCCATAAGTGCAAAAGTTACCAGTAAATCATTTAAAAACATTTGTAATAAGTAAACTCAATTAAGTTAAAATTATGCACTGAAAAACATTCATCATTTCATCATATTAATTTGATATCTTTCAACTACTCAAATTGGTAAACAGATACAAACAAACTCCACCAAGTCAAGCCAATAAGTTTGGCCAATACATCCGCCAACATTTCATCAGATATTAATATGCCAACCGTGAGATATGCGTACCTATGCCTCAGGAATATGATAATAAGTCATAATAAGTAATATTTCAACTTCCACAGGGTTTTGTAAGGCCTTCACGCGTCTATATACATAAACATAAGAGCATTATTTGCGTTATTTCATTCATCTGAAAGAAATAGAAGTGACAGGTAATATATAAACAAATCCAGGTAGGTACCACAACGTATGTTATTGTATAAGTGAGCCTAGCTTTGGGCTATTGGCCTGAATCTGAATGTTTTATTGGGCTGCCAAATAAAATAGAATTATGAGCATTTATGATTTATTGAGCATCCCCTCCACAGCTCCTCGATCCTCTGCTAGCTCGTCTTCTGTTTAAGGGTCAGTACACACCGCGACGCGACGCGCAGTTTTCAAGATAGCAATACAATTATAGACCTTATCTACTACACAAAAAGGTACACATCAGTGAGGAGGGCCGCGCGGCGTAGCTCGACGTAGTAGACACACAGAATTATGTACTTTTTTGTGTAGCAGGTAAGGTCTATAATTGTATTGTTATCTTGAAAACTGCGCGTCGCGTCGCGTCGCGGTGTGAACTGACCCTTAAACTTGGTCTTATCCACTTTATGCTAGGTTACTCTTTTCGACAGGTAAGTATAATTACTTACCTGTCGAAAAAAAAAATAAACAAAAGAAAGTATAAAAAGTGTTTTACACTTTTTATACTTTCTTTTGTTTATAGTAAGGTACTCGCTCGAACAGCACCAACAATTTCTAGACATAAAAGCATGATACTAATCATGCAGGAACGTACCGGACTAACGAAATGTGGATGTAGGTACAGACGCCAACACATCAAGCTACCCCAAAACGGTAAAATTTTCCCAATCAATTTTGAACCTTCTTCTTTAGCAATAAAGTTGAAAATTTATTAAAGAAATTTGACAGATTGTAGTAGCTTGATGTGCTGGCGTCTATACTATAATTACACCTCAACCTAACTCTTCAGGAATTACATTTACATTATGCTTTGAGACCATTCAAACTAGATATTAAAATTCATTTTATCATTAACAACTATCATAATAATCAAGCTTCATTTCAGTAAACTCTATTACTCCCATAAACTTCACAAAGTTTTAACATCGCATGTTTCACTTTCATTTCCCGAACATCATGCATTAACATCTATCTGTCGGCCTATTAAAAACGTTGCCTCGACATGACATAATACGTTGATTAATCTCACAATTTCATTCAGCAAACTTTATGCAATTAGAGTATTCATGACATGAGATTTCACAGTAAATCGGGCAACATTAGCGGCGTGCATCGACCTTAGTATACATACGTACCAAGACCAACACGAGCCTCAGGCGGATTAAAACTTTCTCATAATGGATTTCAAACTCAACCAAATGAAATATTACCTCGTAAAATTCATAATAGATAAGTGTATTACCGAAAATAGCGCATCTGATTATCCTAAACTGTTCAAGGTTTGAAACGCGACTAAGGTGTTGCGACTTTGTCGAGCTGGCGGCGTGGCGGGTTGGTACGTATATGTGCCTACACGTTAGTTTCTCTGCACTGTCACCTACTTTGCATCATAATCGAATTTCCACAAAGTAAAACAAAATCTCGTAGTCGCATTAATATTCAGCGATAGGGCCCGACGCATCGCCGCCGGATTGACGTTTAACATGCAAATTGCAATCTGAAAATCTAGCGAAATTGTGTGCCACTAAATATTTTCGACATTATTAATTCAGGACACAGTTGTTTGAATCGGCAGCTAGAATATAATTTAAATGTTAAACGAATTTGTGCCACTAACGCTAAATTAGACTGGGGCGCTAGCCGCCGGGAATTTAATCGGACAGGTGAATCTACGAAACATACATTTATTCATTTTGCTTTTGCGTTCGTTTTGAATGTTTTGAGTCATATTGTCTAGCTCATCTTCTCGGTTCCTAGTTTCAGATAATTTTATTTGAAGTGCATCCTGCATTATATTCACCAGTATTCGCCGAACCAATAATGATCAAATTATCATTAGACTAAATAACACTCGGAAAAAACCAAATCCCGGGGGATACTCTTAGCTGACACACCTATCTATTTCCAAATGACTACCCAAAAGACAAAAAGCCGGCCCAAATGCAATACATTTAAGCAGATAGCCACGAGACAGCGGGTCATTCTAAAAGTGCGGAACGATTAAAGTGAAAGAGGGGAGACAAGACGCCTCAGCTGTACGCGGCCCAGTGATGGATACGAGGAATAAATCAGGTCGCAGCACTCGTCGGCGATGACCAGATGTGCCCCCCACTAATGTATTACCTCAAGTCATTCAGTACTTCCAACTTATTGCCAGTTCGCCACGTAACTCGTGTGACCTACCACGCTCGTAAGTCTAGAGATTTAATATTTCTTTAGGCTTATTAAACTTGTAGAATAGACTAGACTTGTTGTTCAGTAATGTTTTTGTCTAGAAAAATAAAACTTTAAACTGAACTTATAATTAGCCTTTCTTAGAATTGTGCTGTTTCATTAAAACTTGTTTTAAGGATCAAAATACTTTGTTGTAAGTTGTATTAGACTTGCCTATTATACTTTTATGACTGAGATACATTCACACAACTATCTTGTTATTAAATATTAAATCTCAAAATTACTGTCTACAATTAACGGATGTGTTTTATTGTCACCATTAATCTGCATGTCTCCCCTTAGAGTCAGGAAATACCCCTTTAGGGTACACCCTAAAGTTAATTTCATAAACCAAAACATAGACGTTCCCGTTCAGTGAATAATAAGACATCTCCCTGGTGACGAAATAATGCTCCAGATAATACTATTATTGCTCGCGATATCAATATGATAGATACTGTTACATACCTAGCGTTAAATTCACAACGGCTGGTCGGAAGATCTTGATAGTTATAACAAAGGGATTGTATTGTATCTGAAAGGATTCGATATTGAGTACTATAACGTTACAACATTGATACAGGACCTTTGTTGTAAGAAATTTGGTGACGGTCTATCGATACTATTTTAATTTTTGATCTATTCTATATACATATCTTGGTACTGAGATTTTTTTTTCCGTTTTATCAATTATTCGTTTCGAAGAAGCTTCTAGCATTGAAATCATACAAATAGTCATAATAGCATAGGTCGATTGATAAAGTCAGGTAGCATCAGTTTCCTGTCCGCGCCCAAAGTGCCCTGATAACTAACACGGAGCACCGGGAACACCCATCCCCATTGATCAAATCAACAAATTTCCGCCCCTTGCAATTGCAATCGTTCGCGAATTTGCAAGGGTTCTCCGGTTCTCTTGTGAGTTTATCGTATACAGAATGTATACCATATTTGCTTTCAATTTTTCTTGCTTGTCTGAAAGTTGCTTTTAGACATGACCATAATAAATACCTAGGTACTGTTTATCAACGCTAGAGATGACTTGAGTGGCCAAATAGCCAAATCCATATTTCACGCCAGCCACAATGCCAAAATTACTCGTAATAAACTAGCGTTTATAGTATTAACCAACCAGCCAACTAGCCAACAAGCAAACAAGACGAGTAATCAAACTGATTAGGTGCCGCAGCATCGCATTTGATCATTGCACAACAATAACAGTCCAGTTACTGCACTCAATACACGAGATGCGAGCAAACAGGATGTTTGACAACAATGGCGACACCTATCGACAAATTTATATTCGTTAACCGCAGTTAACAAAAAGCCGCGGTATTTTCCCATCAGCTAACAATAAATAGGAGTCGGCTTCGACGGTAACGTAGAAATATAAACGGGAAATGATTCATTCCGAATTTCGACATATGCACGAATTGAAAGGTCGGCTGCGAGTGACGTATTTTTAATTACCTTCTACCGCGCCGTCGGATCGACTCCATATTGAATTTCTATAGTGGACAATAAATAAGTCAAGAGCCACCTCGGTCTCACGTTCGCTTTTAACTATCGGACCCGTGTGGGATAACGGCATCGTAATTAAAAGTCAAATCCATCTATGTAGGTACATTCTCTAACATGTTATGAGTACCTACGATAAAACCTTTTTCAGCACTCAACGGCATTGGCAATCATATCGATATCAAAGTCGGAACTGAAATCGTAAATGAAACTATATTGCTTCCGGTTCGAACGTGAAATTCTGTACTGGGTTATTAGATTTATAAAGGTGTGTTTAGGTAAAAAGTTAGGTATTTTAATTACCCCAATCTTGATCGAATCTCCGTGCTAGCTGATTGAATTTCCGGACGAGGCTATCTCTCGTATTTGTGGAGCGTTGCGGGCGGCGGCGGGCGCGCTCGCTCCGGCTCACTGGCCTGTGACGTCACGCCGTCGATTACATTTTTTTTTATTATTTGCTACTGTAAACAGGTTGCTCATAAAGTCTACTCCTGTCTTTTTGTTGTGGCGTCCATAATTAAACGCGATATTAATAGAGTTTTCTTTTCGTCCTTTTTTCTGTTGTGTCTGGGTAGGTTACTTTTATGCTGTTTCATACTTTTATTTTTAATTTTCATGTGCTTTGTACAAATATGACAAGCTAACAATATGAATTTTCCAAAGTGAAAAGTTTATTTTAGATTCAAAGCTTGAATATACTGTCACTTGTTAGATAATATAAGTTTATTCAGTGAGACTATCACCTAAGATAACTAAGGCAGACGCCGCATCCACCTGGCCACTGATAACATCAGTTGGCGAAAACCTAATTTCCTTGACTTGCAGCGGTCAGACGACAGTTGTAGACGCTCTGAATACATATATAGCTACGTAGATGGTAGAAGTATAGAAACTCTTTGAGTGTTTCACAAGAGATATGGAAATATTTGTGGCTTTGATAATAACAATGTGTCTGAGAAAGACAAAAAAGTAAAAGTTCATAAAGGCCAACTGTGATGAACATAAACCCGGATGCCTATATTATGTAGGAGGACTATAACTACACAGGTCTACTTTCCATCCCTGCAACCTATTAAAATCACCGCTCACAACATACCTACACGAACGCTCCACGATTGAGATACTCGAAACGAAACGTTAGCAACGTAACCGTACACTTCTGGGGTTCTATGATTGATGTGACGGGTAATAAGGCCCACAAGTATTGCAATTTGTTTACCCTTATCGCTTTAATATACTTTCGGTGCGCACAAAGACAGGTTCTCGTATCGTATTTTATACCGATCAACAATGCCGACCCCGACGTTCACCGATAATTGGAGAAAAAGTCCCCAAGGAGCCAATTTTGCTGACGCTGCTTGTAAAGCGGGTGGCATCCATACGAAGAAATAAATTATAAACGATCCATCACTCTTGGCTGTTGACAAATATAGCGCAACGCATTTAATATCATAACAGGAAAAACTTAACCAATAGCTTTTTTTCACCGGTCCACGATAGCGTGATGGATTTGGTATTATTACTAAATTGGCCGTGCGGCTTGTTTTACGTACTTATTTTTACCGAACGGCCATTAATTTTTGTGTATGAAATAGCTTTCAGTCACTTTTTACGTAACAGTTTTAGAAAATTGAATTTGTAATGTATGCCTGTTTATTACAATTTATTACTAGCTCTTTATTTTTTAATAATACCTTACGTTATTTATAATATAGAGCGGGCAGTGGGGGCCTAATGGTAGCGGCCGCGACTTTCGAGTCATAGGTTCGAACCCAGACAGGCGCTTTACTTTTTGTAAATTATTTTAGCACCACTGCTCTCAAAACGGAGTAAGAAAACATCGTGAAGAAACCGGCAAGTCCTAGAAGCAAAAATTCAAAGACACGTGATATTTACCGACCGCACTGGGCCCACGTGGTGTATTACGGCCCACTCCCTCTCACAGAGAGGAGGTCTGTGCCCCAGCAGTGGGAAAATTATTGACTGATTATGCGATGTTATTTATTTATTACATAAAAATTGCTGCTCTTACACCAAAGCGTGCACCAAGTCAACAATATTTAACCAAAAAACTTCATTAAAACATTAAACATTGATTTACTGCTGTAAAAAAATACAACAACAATACCCAACGTACCTATATTTAAACCAATAATATCTGAGCGACGACAGTTAATTAAGAACATTCTCAAGAATCTACTGACTACTTAATAATGCAGACTTCTAATAATGTAACAGTGGGTACTCAGACAACGTAGAACTTTATGAAATGTGAAAAAGTGTCAATTAGACTGTAGACTTCAATAAATATAAAAGGAGCCAGACAAAAGCAATCCCCGCAGAAGACAATATAAAGAATGAGATACAGTTATCATATAAGTACAAAGTTATTACATCAAATAAACCTACGATTTGGCTGTAGTATTATTGTAATAAATATCCCTGTAATAAAATTAGATACACTCTCTTGAATAAATATTCCCCATACTCTTGAATGAAAATATTTGGTCAATGAAGTCAATCAAAAATAATAGTTACATAAATTATGTTTATCAGTAAAACGGTATATATGTATTTATAACAAGAGGCCTAGGAACCAAAAGCGATGATATTGAACTTGCTTAGATAGATAGATAAACTATTTATTTAGAGCACACAAAAGACATAACACAACACACAAAAGCACAATTAAATGATAATGACATGATATATAAAAACAAGGTGCCAATGTACAAAAAATAAAAATGAGTGACACTATGACATACTTTAAATCAAAATAACGAATATACAAACTGCTGTGTGCGTCTCAAGGTTGCATCAAATGGGAGTCGGTGTCTTTGGTTCCGCATTTTCGTTTTTTTTTGACACCGACTTCCGAAATTAAAGTTATTTTTCACTTTGTAGTGTTTTTTTTTTGAAGTCGGTTGTTTTTTTGTAAAAAAGTTTTTATTTTTCACTTTTTAGTTGTACCTACCCCACATAAAATCAATTAACACTAGTGCATTGAAGAATTAAAGACACAACTCGAAGAATCATCAAAATTCGCATAGAAATGCCGGAGATGCAGTACATTTATGCATATAACTTCGTACATAAGAATAATTACCTAATGTATTATATACTAAAACCTTCCTGAAAGTATGTAGATCACACTAATGAAAGAATTATCAAAATCGGTTCAGTATTTTTTGAGATAATCGCGGACATACAAACATACATACATACATACGGGTCGAATACAGAACCTCCTTTTTTAAAGTCGGTTAAAAATGAGTGACACTATAACATACTTTAAATCAAAATAACGAATATACAAACTGCTGTGTGCGTCTCAAGGTTGCATCAAATGGGAGTCCAGCTCAGCATGTGTCAGGCAAATGTACCTGACGCTGATATTCTGCTAAATCCAAAAAAATAAATAAATAAATGCTAAATCCTGCAATGACATACGGACGTCGAGCAGACGACATAGATTAGTGTTGTGACCAGAGTGTTATGTGCGGAGTGAAATTTGTAAGTATACCCGCAATTTAAATTATTTTTTCTACAGTCAAGTTGTGCATTGGGTAACGTTTTTGTTCGTTGATGTATCGATTGTGTTTGGATTACTTGATTAATTATAAAGAAAATCGTCATGTTTGTGAACGGGCGTTGTCGGTTGAGACTGGTCATCTCATAACTGCCAAAGCTTATTTTTAATCTTATATTTTGAATTGTTTCATCTTTTGTGTTTTTTTTTTATTAACCGACTTTATTAACCGACTTTAAAAAAGGAGGTTCTGTATTCGACCCGTATGTATGTATGTACGAGTATGTATGTATGTTTGTATGTCCGCGATTATCTCAAAAACTGCTGAACCGATTTTGATAATTCTTTCATAAGTGTGATCTACATACTTTCAGGAAGGTTTTAGTATAAAATACATTAGGTAATTATTCTTATGTACGAAGTTATATGCATAAATGTACTGCAACGACACCGACTTCCAAAATTAAAGTTATTTTTCACTTTGTAGTTTTTTTTTGAAGTCGGTTGTTTTTTTTTTTTTTTGTAAAAAAGTTTTTTTTACATTGTTCTCACATATAGAAGCAACAAGAATAATGTACCCAGGATTTTGTAAAATCTTAATTTAAAAGTGAGTTCTTCTCCATAGAGATATGCGTTTTGGAATGGGCAGCTTGTACATCTATATGTACATATAAAACAAATTAGTAACAACATGTAACTCAAGAACGACTGGACCGATTTTAATGATCAGCTTTTATTTGTTGGTTTTGTCTTTGCCCCGAATAGCAGAATAATTATTAAAACATGGGAAAAAATACCAAAAAACATCTGAAGCGGTACGAAGTTCGCTGGGTCAGCTAGTTTATTGATAATAGAGAAGAGAAAATCCGGGACGATTTTTGAATTGATCCAAAACTTCAAAACATCCGTTTTGTCTCGTCGAAATTTATTTTTGACATTGAGCTAGGTGATGTGACGCAATAATTATCGACGTTATGTACAAAGAGTATTTAGCACACACTTATAGCAAAAATAATAATGTCGTAGGAGTATAGCGAATAACCATAAGCATTAGCTTCTGGAAAAAATAAAGGGTTGAGAAAAATCCTCAACGGAAATGATTAAAATTGAAATCATTTAATCTACTCTATGCGCAGAAATAAAGCACCGCGCGTCGCCTATTGGCGACGATACAATAGAAAATCAATTGTGTCTCATTAGCGGAGCTCGACAGATTAAAATTGTAACATCGACGATTGAAAAATCGGCCCAGAATGTAACATTTCCCAACATTATAATTCGATAAATAACTACATTATATAAAGGCACGCCTTTTTCCCATAGTTTTGCTATTTCGATAAATAGTTTAAATAATTAAACAACTATATACGCACCTACTACCTAAACGCATGGCCGAATATCTAAGTTTTGTGAGTTTTTAGTGTGATCAATATGGTAGGCTCGGTCGACATCTTTCGGCCTCACGTGTCAGTCATAAACCTGCTTTTACAGGGACGACAACCCCGCCCTCGGGTGAGGACATTTAGGGGGATGGTCGCCGTAAAAAAGGACTGTTAAGGACTTCGAGGCTAGGTTTTGTCAGTCTGGTAAAATATATTGCGGATAGACGTGACTTAGGAAAGTTCTATTATCAAAGCAAGCCTACTTGATTGATGACAGTAGCTGCGATTACAAAAAAGAAAAGGTTTTTCAGTGATTGAATTTTATTTTAGTGTTGGGATTGGTTGTTGATAGGAACGTTTATAAATTGTCTTTAATCCCTAGTTATATAATCTTAGGTACTAGTCGCTAGTCTCATAAAAAAATTTTAGCTTGTAGGTAGATGTTAACTGTGTCAAGACGTCAATACATCCACACATGAAACAACATTCTATTTGAATTCGTAGTTCATAAACTATATTAAACCCACCCTCAGCTATCATTTTATTTCTGACATGATAACATAATATTAAACGTAAACCTGCCTCATAAGATAACACTGAGGTACCAAGAATTTTCATCGCCGTCGTCTTGCAGCCGCCTTCGCAATATAAACGCGACGTTCACGCAATAGAGACAACACTCCACTCATACGCCGCCTGACCTTGGTTAGAAAGAAACGACAGAGATTTCGCAAGCACGCCTTTAATTTCTAAAGGTTTTATTGCATTCCCCGCAAGCTCAGACGCTTAAACTTTATTGCTGTGGGATTAAAGTAATATTTGCAGCGACTAAATGATGTCGAGGCAATTTCATGATATTAAAAGCTGTCTATGTTGGAGTTCAGGTCAATAGTTTGGTGTACCGTGATAGTTTGCGTGGTATAATCGTCGCAAAACTTTCTGTCGTTCACATTCTTGGGCGTCGACGTGCGATAACAATACGTTCCTTTTCAACTATTTGCGGCGACTAAATAGTTGGCTCCTGACTCCTGTACTTCGTCACCGTGAGACGTGTTTACAGTACAGCTACTCAAGAAATGGCACTGTATTGATTACAGACTAGGTATCTTATTCAGACTTATGATGAATAAATATGAAATAAAAGAACGACATAGGAGTGCAGTGCTTAAAGTTTTCGTTTCAGAATCGCGCATTACTGCCGCGATATTACGTTTGCAATACAGTGTGACACGAGTGCGATGCAAGTCCACGGTTGAATGAGTTGGTAAAATTCTGCAGAAAAGCGACAGATAGCTATGAAAGAAGCCCTGCGCTCGAGAGGCGGTTGAAAAGGGATCGGAAATGTGAGCCCGTTGAAGTGCATTCGCTATTGGTGTCGTTTCCGGATGTACTCGCAGCAACAAAGACACTTTTATGAACCCTATACTTTGGTACATTTATTTGATAGTCGCACATGCAGGTGCCGCTCTGTTCAACCACTGATATCAAGCCTGCATTTTCTTTGAAAGATTTTACTGTGCTGTGTTCGATAAACTAACGTGCTGAAGTCTTAAATACCTACATTAAAACAAACCATGTATATCTAAGTATAAATAATTACTACTTACTTCGCAGTTACAAAAAACGTCTTATTAGGAGTCACGTCATGTACAAGCCGATGTGTACGGAAGGGTAGCCCCGATCGATCTGCTCACACCCTCCAGATATGATTAGCAGCTAATTGAATCCCGGGGTGAGATCCGCAGTTTAGTTTTCTAATTTACGAGACTTTCCTTTGCTTTGCACAGTAAAGGGTTGAATTTAATTATCTACACGTCCACGACCCCCAACTTAAGCTCACAAAAAATGGATAAAATTGCATCTCAATTTGAGAAAAAGCTTCGTTAACCTTTGCTCGCACTATTCTGACTTTATAATACACCGTAGCAGACAACTCCGTAGCCGTCGTAGCCCCGCTACGAGAGTTCGTAGACCTTTTGATTCGTTATGGCAAATTGCTATTTGATATCCTAAAAATAAAAGATCTCTTTCGCTAAGTCCTTTATATTATTTTTTAAAAGTATTCAGTGAAAGGATAACTTTTTGCTTGATTTATGTTTTATGTAAGCGGCTTTATTTGTACTTAGTTCATTTGTATGCGATAAAAACGTTGGTTCAAAGATGTAGTTTCTTTTTGGAAATTTGTTCTCATAAACAAACTAGATAGTATATGTTGTCTTCTCTATAGATTTATTTAGTCTTACTGGTAGTTTTATTGCGACGCTAATCGGGTGATATTTTTTGCATGGAATTTGGTGATAATCACTTTCAAGTTGGAGTTTGTATTCAAGTGGCGCGCACCGCCCGCCGCCCCTGTGTTGCGAATTTGATAATGAAAGGGTCCCACTTGTGTGCTGCAGAGATAATGTAAATAAGCATGCAAATTATACACCAAGTTCCATTCAAATGAACCTTTGCGGCTCTTTAAAGTTTTCCTCAAAGCTGAATCTAACAGTGTGATATATCTACTCGCATCGAGATCCACCCTGCATTTGAATATTTTGAAATAAGGAAATGATGTACAAACAGACACGGATTCCTGTCGGGAAACTTTCTCCTTGAATCGTATTTATGACGTTATGAGTTTGCAGCAACAGACAGACCGACGCACCCAAAAGGGACGCGCCAGTAGGCAACATTATTAAAGTCGATAGTATAATAAAAGTCTGAAGGTGTGTACTTTTGTGTAGTTCATTGATTTGTAGACGTGTACTTGGAATGTCTAGACGGCACACGTGAAAGTTGAAATCTCTTTGATTTTATTACATGTTCAACAGATTTAAATTTCTTACCATTTTATCTTGGAGAAAATGCTGACTAATGCGATTTCTCCGAAATAATAAATTTGTGTTACAGTGCACTTTCACATACGAATAAGTAAGACAAGCACCTAAGAAAAAATACATAAACAACAATTAGTGCACATCAGTGGCTCGGTTTTCATTTCACCCGACATTTGGCTCGGAATGTGAAAAATATTTTCGGTGTAGGAAAGTGAAAGTGTGACGTGATACCGTGTGACGCGGCGGCACATCAATCATTATCCGGGGCTCGCTCACGATACCGAAGAAAGCTCTAAAGCAACGCCACTTTCATAATGTATCACGTTTAAAACTGACTTTTAAAGTCTCCCTTTCAAAGTCTATCTTTTAAAGTCTCTCTTTAAAGTCTCTCCCTCCTTTATTAAGGGAAGCGTGCAAACAAAATAGATTGATGCCGGAACTTGATAACGCGTATTGGGTTTTATTTTTTTGAAATTTTATCTGTACCACCGCAGTGAGATTCATTACTTATTTACTTTTATTGAATAGGATTTCATGAAATTGGTTTATTACTTTTTGAACATCTTGTAAACTGTGTGTATTTTTAAGTCAAATTTATTGATAAGTAGTAAATAAGAATTAGGTATGGAATTTGAAGAATAAAATGTAAAATTAAGATTTATTTCAGTACTAGACAAGTTCAGCCTTCACCAGCATTCTTGAAAATGTATAAGTACTAAGGACTTTCAAATACCAACATAAATCGTCTACGAAACTTTCGACTATAAGAACAGGTCGTGCAAAAATGTCTAGGGCAACGATGACGACCTCTCCGAGCTACAACTCCGATTTTTTTTTTTCACAAAAGTTAGCAACTCGTATGTTCATCCATCTTTCTCGTAAACAGTAACACTACCGAGAATCACAAGTGCTAGACAAGGACTCGGAAAAAGTGTTCAGTTAAAAATAGAAACACAATTTATATCATGTTGCAAGTAAGTGAAGCGTTTATATCAAAGACGTGCAGTGCGCATTTCGCTGCCAGTACCTTGCACTTAACTATGATACGTATTATATTTCCGATAAGTGCGATCCAATTTGTTCAACATCCGCGAAACGGCACCCAGAAGAATGTATAATAAACTGTCATTCAGATGCGGCACTCTCCGGGAACGACACAAATTCCAGTTCGGGAACATCATAAATTGGGTTATCAATCAATATTACTTTCGTATCTTCAATTTATGTGTAAATTGCTTATATTACGCATACATGAAGAGACATTGTTCCTGATCACTGGCGCTGGGATGGGTACCCATCCCCTTTTTTGTGATCGTCGTTTGGTTCGTACCGCCGCCGTCGATATCAGCACGACTGTCCGACTATAAAGGTATACTGGCGTCGTTACTTGGTATTTTCTTACAATCTGAGCAAGTAGCGAGCGGGACAGCGCTCGTAATGGCCCAATATATCAAATAGGATTAAGTGTAAATGAGAGTAGCGCAACCGGCTGATACTTTGTTGTGCGACATGACCGGAATAGATAGGGAGTTATTGATTTTTCTCATTACCAGAAATAGAACAGTTTTCGCCCTAACACATAAACGTTTTGTCTATATCCAAAATATGTGTGAATATTTGACAACAGCAATATAGGAGCAATCCCCTTTGCACTTCACGCCGAATTAGTTTACCGAATACGAAACATAACAAAATGGAGTCTGCAAAGTAGCCCGAATAAATCGCATTTGTGAGCGACAGTAGGGCGCGGGTGTGCGTGGAGACACCACCTCCCCTGCGAATGCGAACATTTCTAGTTTCCACCTGAGTGACGCGCCGCACGCTCTATCAAAATATGCAATTTATTTTGGTATTGCTTATTATTTGTACCCACATATAGTGATCGTCGAAGACGTGGTACGAACTAAAACTGATCTTATGTTGCCAATAAACAAAAGTGATAACATAAATTCGAACACTGGCACAAAAGTAAGAGCAATAACCACAGAACTTTCTTCCATTCATTTCAACAAAGAAATTTTCATAATAAACACTATGTTAAGAGTGTTTGTTACACCGCTGGCTATTATACTGTCGCAACTGTCTGCAGTTAGTGTAACTACCACAAACTTGGTCGTAAACATAGTCCAGTGCAGAAAGAGAAACGAGTGAGCTCGTAATGAGCTTTTTGCTGGATATTTTACACACGATGAATGTGGACGGGGTGGATCACAGCGGCGACATCTCGGATATTTCCCAGACGTCGCCGTCCACCGACACGAGTTTCTTTCTTGATTAAAACTCGGAATAATAAACGGCGAAACAATTTTGCTTCGTCGCACGCCGCCGCCGCCGCCCGTCCCTCCAGAACAAACTAATATTGAAGTGCGGATGAGCACCGCCACGGCCTCGGTCATTTTAAACCCTTAGATGGAATTACTGTTATTAAATATTTAGACAGAACTATTTGTAAACATTCAACAATATCCCTTTATTATAGACCGTGATGTTTGGAAAGAGTTAAAGAGACTGCTTTTAGGATCTGTTGTTTGTTTTGGGCGCAACTGATTTTTATGTATGAAGTGGATGAATACGATTCTACCAGAGGAAGAAAAAAACAACTTTCATATGAAACTTTGAAATGAAACATGATTATTTTGGGTTGTATACTATGTTAATCAAAACTTAAAATGACTTTCGTGATACGAACATTTTAAAAGAAGCTGTGTAACATCTATAAAAACCTGAAATATACTGCCAATAAAATTCCAATATAGGTACTGTTACTAGTTACAAATGTTATTAGGTACAAGCCCGCGCCGAAAATTGGAAAATTTAATAATTCAGCAAAGTTGGAGCAAAACCTACTCCGTTTTACGTTTTCACCCCACCTCGTCATTAGTGCGCATTCTGTTACTAGATAATTTTGAAAAGTGATCAAATTCTCAGAATTTCAATTTTAAGGAACTTTTGCATTTATTCGGTTCTTCAATGTATTCTGATTAGTAGGTACCGAAGGTTTTACTCAATTATACTAAAAATTTGCCGAATACAATATATTTTTAATGAGCACAGCTTCTTTTAAGATAGCAAAGTAGAAAGAGCAATAAAAGGTCAAAGTTCAAACTTGATGTCACTTTAATTAATTTTAAACCAATTGCTAGGCCACTAAAATCGTAACGTATATCTCACGTAAGTACATTTTGCTATTCTCATTGATATTCAAGTCAAATATGATTGTCATGAGTCG
Organism: Amphipoea oculea; assembly: GCA_945859645.1. Lineage (NCBI taxonomy): Eukaryota > Metazoa > Arthropoda > Insecta > Lepidoptera > Noctuidae > Amphipoea > Amphipoea oculea. The sequence continues at coordinate 13,348,377 of OX243866.1, read as the reverse complement.
ATTTTTTTCCCGTGGGGGAAAGTTTCAAATAATCCTGATCCATCGTTACACAAAACTTGTAAGTTGTTCGCGTCTCAACGGATAATCGAGTTTATACTTGGAGGTCCGCCATCAATCATTTATCCCGCTTTCTCCGCGGACGGATCTGCACCGCGCTACGCGGAAAAACTTTAAAGTGTTCCAACTTAGCGTGACGTATCGCACACTCGCTTGTTACTTGAATAATGTCTCTCAACTATTTATAACTGTGGACTACTCCATGTAATCTGTTATTGTAGATCTTGTGTAGCATCATGAGTTTCGTTTTATGACGTAGGTATATGCCGTCGAGCTGTTTTCCCTTATCCGTTTTTGCTGAGAAAAGAGCAATCCATCTCGTGTTTAAAGGATAGGAGAGCGATGTTGATCGACGAAAGTTTTTACTTGATTAGTTCTTATTCCTAACTAACAATTCCAACAACCACTACAACAATGTTTGTATGCACTGATAAACTTGAATCACCTACGCAGAAAATCTGGAACTCTAATATTGCAATAGAATGATATTACATTACAATTGTGTTCTTCTTTTTCATTTTAAACTACCGAAACAAGGAAAAAACATAACTTTTTATCGAGCTAAGGTTAACCGCGCAAATATTATTGACGATCCAATAAATCTGGTATCAAGTCACCCCGAGTGAGGCAAATAACACAAGTAGACACGAATCTATACGGATACTGGTATGAGTGTTTTATGAGCACTCAAGTGCCTTCCGGACTGGGATGTTTAAAACTCTCGCGAGCAGGGAATCGAGAACATTCCACTCGCACTCACGACACGACAATGTCGGATTTGATCTCGAACGACGACATTTTTATGAGCGGTTAAAAGTTTATGAATATGCTTACAGCTGCAGATTTTTACTTACGCTGTTTATTTAAATTCACAGTGAAAATTTATAAATAAAAATCTTTTGTTGTACTTTATTTGAATTGTGTTTACCTGATCGTGTTTAATTGATCTTAGACCCTTTGTAAACTTTCTAATGAAACAGTACATATTTGCTCTGTTCATTTGATTCCAGTTTTGTGCACGTTTCATGAAAACTTACCTACCGAGACTATGGTCAGACTAAGTATACATTTACATTTATACTTGTGCGAAAACACAACATAATCATCTCTTATAAAAATAATGATTTTGTCGTAAAAATGCTTTTCACATAACGTTTCACAACATTGTCCTGAAAAGTCCGTCAAATGAGATAGAAGAATGTCAACAATGAACATTTAGAGTTGTATCAATTGTACCGCGATTTTATACGGAATAATAACATTTTTATTTCACCATCAAGAGGAAGAAATAACCACGGTGACGTGTATAAAGCGGATGGCGGAATGTAATGAGAGTACAAAGAACTTATACAGCGTGTATCAAAATTATGTGGTCGTATTTTAGGGTGTGGTATAGTACGGTCAGCATCAAAAGTTGATTAACACTTCACTTTTTTTAATCTTAGTTATTGAGCAAAATATTTGTTCAAAATTGCAGCAGAAGAATTTTTTTTAGAATATACACTCTTGTCTATTATGTGAAAAGCTAAATATCAGTTTATTGAAAAAAGTTGTTGTCAATTTAATAACATGTAAAAATGATAGTGTTAATCGACTTTTGATGCTGACTGTACCTATATAGGCCATCAAAGTGAACAATTTTCTCCATGAGACCAACGTACCAATCTTAATCAATCGTAATCGCGAAAAAATACTTAATCGGCCATCCCACACATTTGGTCGAGTAGGTATTGAAGTTCTGTATGGGACCGTTGATATTTTTTTTTCACGATTACGACGCTCGTCCATTGGAACTTGCACAATTTGATGGTCTGCACCACACCCTTAAATATGAACACACATTTCCGATACCTACAGCTGTATACTAAGGGTGGGTTGTTCCAGCGCCACTTGACGTACTCGTATACGTCAAAAATGGCGCTAACTATCGTCAAACCAAAAAAAAGGGTTGTTTCAAATTACAATTACAAAACTATGGCCTTAACTTACGTCAAATAATTACGATTACGTACTCGTAAACCACCCGTTTGAAACAATCAGCCCTTATTCACAGCACAGAGTTCATAGATAAATAGGATGAAACAGAACATAGCAACATATGTAGATATCGCAAATAAACGGCACAAAGCTGAAAAAAAAAAGAAATTTTAGAATTTTCTAATATTATATCACAAGATTAGATAGACTAATAATATGTGCCTACTTAGGTACAACCTACATCAATATCAGAGTAAACATGTTTGATTCTAATACCTATGTATCTACCCGTCAAGAACAAAACATGAAAATCGCCTACAATGTTGCCAAACGATAATATTGCTATTTATAAATACAATAAGCCAATTACATGGAGAGACCAACACAAAACACAGTTTCGAAATTCGTAAATAATCCTTGATTAAATACACAAAGATTCCATGACAGTGCCTAATAATAACATATTGAGTCCAATTAGCTTCAATAACAACGTATCGCATTAACTGAATAAACACTACATACACAGCACTCGATACAGTTCGAATTCAAGCGAGAGCATTACAATAATAGTCAAAGACGACTGTTCAGCAAACACCGCTTCTGGGAAGCTCTAACAATACGGCATCGTAAAAATTAAATTACAGCGAATCTCCGAGGAGGTTTCAATTTCCAAGCAAGACTCCGGACTCAAGACTCCTTCTCCTCTTACGAAATAATATTGCACCCACAAATACGCCTTCACTACCTTTCCGTCCTACGCAACGACATTAATATTAAATCAAACGAATTAGCAATCCTAGCACTAATAGAAGCGTCAGGTGAAATCAGAGCGGCAGCGTTGAATTATAGAGCACCTGGAATTACTTTTAGCGAAATAAATAGAAATGTTAATTTGAGACTGTAAAAAGTATCGCAGGAGCGTAGCGCGACGGCAAATTAGAGGGAATGGAATATAGTTTACTTTAAGTTAAACTTATTACGGTCCTCGAGAAACAAGCAGTGGGAGCCTCGGCCGGCGCGCGGGTCAAGTGCCCAATTTGTCACCCGCGCAAACTTCCGACTACTTCGGCCGGGGCCTGTTCGATTCCATTAAACTTTCGAGACCTTTTGAAGCTATTTTCTTGTTTGAATCAAGATTTGCCTAATTCATTTCGGTGTCTACCTACTTGAACGACTTCGACGTCGGTTTAACGGTTGTAAAGATGTCGCTTCCAGAAGGTATCATAATTAGAATTAGGGAAGTCATAACTTAAGGTGTACTTCATGGGCGTCAGAGACCTAACTTAAGTGAGAGTACGAAATCCAAATGAAAGTCCCAGGGACGCTTACAATGCGCTATCATAAAAATTAAATTACGGTAAGAGTTTCTGTGTAAGTGCGCGCCATTTCAGCAAGGCGGGTTAGGCGCGGGCGACGGAGCCCCGCCACATCAAAGCGCCTCATCCTGCGCCCGGCTCTCACCCAAATCAAATTTACCAGCTTTCTTTCTTTCTTCTTTCGTCACGGCACTGAGACTAAGTATTTGACCCATGGTTTGTTACGTTCAAACCTGACTCTATAAAATTTCAAGGGACAATGAAAAGCTGGTCTCAGTAAGCCAAAAAATGAATTACAATGTTGCAAGAGCTTCGAAGCTAATGAAAACGAAAAGTATAAACAAGGGGAAAGATGAGAAGAGGAAGTTTACCACGCCGGGGGTTCTGTACTATCTAAAGACTTTGTTTGGGTAAACAATTAGTCTTTTTCCAACATTTTTGCGCCATTTACTTTGCCTCGAAGTGGCTTGTAATTTGCGTTCACAGTATAAAGTATTTCTTTGGAAATATATTTACGGTTTTAGGCGGTATGATTAAAACACATCTGGACGGTGGTAGTCTGGTTTAACTACAAACCTTTCATGAAATAAAAATAAATATTCCGACTTTTCATTAAATATTTCGTACATCAGGAAAAACTTTTCATGCCGATTCTTTAAATCAACAAAAAACGCCATAATTTTCCTCCTCACATAATAATCCTGAAGCAATTTTCATTTTAATTTTCCCACCGAACCCTAAGGCCGTCGAAAAGAGAAGTAAAAGAAATTAAAGTCCAAGTTGTTTACGTATACACGCCTGGGGCATAGATCAAGTGGTTAATTTGTCAGAGAGGCAACTTGGTGGCACCGGCGAGGTCTCGTACCTTCGGCGATGCGATGCGATTCGATTAAACTTCACCGAAGTACCCACACAAGAACAAGGCCTACTTAACGCGCTTCTACATTTACGGCGGAAACTTAATTAGCTAACTCTGCAGACTCGGCAGTCGGCAGCAATGTATGTATGTGCTATGAATGTTCTGTGTGTTATTATGTTCTTTTGTGATTTTATAAGGGCTTTTTTTTATATGAAGTGCTTATTCAGTTTAAGTACTTTTTTTGTAAATTAACGTGTTTTTCAAGTGTAGATAAAACTGTCTGGAAATTATTTGCGCAAAAAGCTAAAACGTAACGATATTATTATATATGGCATAATAACAGATTTAATATCACTTGAAATAACGCCCATATGATATAATTTTCATATGCTATAAAAACGTATTACCTAATTTCATGTGATCGAATGTTATCACACTAATATTATAAAGACGAAAGTTTGTGAGTGTGTGTGTGTATTTATATGTTTGTTACTTCTTCACGCTCAAACCGCTGGACCAATTTTAATAAAATTGTATATGGAGGTAGCTGACGCCCTGGATTAACATACAGGCTACTTTTTATGCCGATATTCCCACGGGATCGACACTTATGCGGGTGAAACCGCGGGGTGCAGCTAGTATCTCATATAACCTTCTTTAGCTCTAATAACATTTAATATAACGTTCATTACATAAATTATAAAGACAGTCTAATATTCCAAAACAGGAACTCCCATTTTGAAAGATCAAGACACTCCGTACTAACACAAAACAGCTCCACTATTAAATTTTACCACATTTTATAGAACCCTTATCTTCAAACTTAGATTAAAGCAAAGTTTGTGCAGCAAGTTTGTTTTCCTACGTAGTGCATATCTACCGTTCGAGATCAAACTACGTAGGTAGTTTAGTTTGCATGTTTTTAAATTATTCATTGGATATTGAAATTAATGCCAGTTTAGTGGTTTTAAAGAATGATCAGAATATAATGGACCATGTAGCCATTGTTTTCTCTCAATGTAAAATATATTATACAAAACGTATGTTTTACCACAAGCAATATTAAAATATTGTAAAGTTATTTTGATGAACCACAAAAGCAATATTGTCCTTTTTCAAACTCTGCTCACTTGAAGAGCTGAAAAGTTATTAAACTTAAATGGGATTTCAATAGAATAAAAGTACAATTATTGCTGAAGTGATTATTAAAATATAGATATTGAAATTGTTATAAATGATTGTGACGGCCGTCTGCCCTTCTGTAACCTTATGATATTTATAATATACTAGCTTCTGCCCGCGACTTCGTCCGCGTGAAATTTCACCCTTTCCTTCATTCACCCTCTTAGGGGTGGAATTTCGAAAAACCCTTCCTTAGTGGATACCTACTCTTCACAAAGAACACATCCTCCAAATTGCATGTCTCTAGGACCAGCGGTTTAGGCTGTGCGTTGATATCAGTCAGTCAGGACTTTGAATTTTATAGATGTAATTAATCAATATAAAGGTCACACCAGCTATTGTAGTGGTCAAGTACATAATTAGCCGTATACCATTCAATCATAAATACTTCAGGGTCGATAAAATTATAACCATTCACCAGGCAAAACTTAGCCTAGGTACGCACGGGCAAGCTTCTCCCGCGGCGATTTTTTATTTTGCGCACTGGATTTTCAACGCACTGCTCAGCGCCGAGAGTTGAAAATCCAATAATGTGTTTTTTTGACGCGCTGGTATTGGCGCCGATTCCCTTGTTCACAAACTAAACTAAATTTAAGTTCAGTGCATCTTTTTTTTCTATTTCATTAAGAAAAGGACTGAATATATGTAAATATTAGTTTAGTCCTGTCAAATCAAGATATGTACGCCATAGACAAGTTTAGACGTGATTTAAAAATTGGGTACTAAAAATACGTCAATTTATGTCAGGCGCGGACTAATTTGACAGGACTAAACCAATATTTATGTTCTGTCCTTTTCTTAATGAAATAGAAAGAATAAGATGCACTGAACTTAAATTTAGTTTAGCTTGTGAACAAGGCAATCGGCGCCATTATGCTCTGTTGGATATTCAATGTTCGGCTCAACACCGACAGTTGAAAATCCAGTGCGCGATAAAATCCCGTCGCGATATTTTTACATCCTTGCGTACGTGGGCTTAAACTAGCACATACCTACTTAGTACCAACAAAGGGTCGATCAAATGATTAAAGTCTACCAGTTATAACCTAACCAGCACTTGCTTTTTAGTAATGAATACAATCGAAACCGCCCGTCCTCTTCCTCAACGTAAACGTTAACCTTGCTATAGTTTAACGTACGAGTAGGTCAACATAATAAAAACGGTTTTGGTTTTACTTTGCAACATGTGTTGTACTCGTCACCTGTTCGAAAATAAATGCGTTTTCAATTTTGTTTTTCAATTCAGCTTTTATAAAAACAGTATGACGCCGTCACATTTTTCTCAAAAATGCATTGACACTTAATTATAACACAATATTTTAAAAAGTGCGATGCAAATTAAAATTGCTTGATAAAGAAGGAAATCTTTGAGTTTCTATGATGAAAATGAAGATTAAAACAATCACTACGCGCATCTTCCGACCCTGAAATCTAGGTTAGTCTCACGAATTATCTAGCTCTATTGTTCTTTATATTAATTAAGAAGCACTTACACATATAATATTTATAGCACGCAAAATTGATCACATTTCCATTTCGAAAGTAACGAATTATTACGGGAAAATTATAGCACGCAAAATTGATCACATTTCCATTTCGAAAGTAACGAATTATTACGGGAAAAGAATTTCAAGATGTTTACTACCAAACGTATTTTGTACTTTTCCACAAAAGGACGCTTACTTCTATGTATTTCCCGCCCTCACTAGTAACCTACTCATTAATTTTTGACCCGACTGCGGCCAAGCCCAAAAGGAGGGTTATATATACTTATTGCGTACCATATCCTGGGTCAAATATACTTATTTCCTTTCTTTCTTAATCTACACATACCTTCAGACAGGTATAGTCGATCAGGCTCTGCAGGCTGTTCGCAGGGGCGGTGGCGCAGGGTGACGTGGAGGCTGGGTCCTCTCGGAGGTACTTCAGGAGGAGCTGGTTCTGGTGGTGAGTCGCACTCGCGCTCGCTGGCTTGACCACCGTTGCCTGAAGAACCTACAAATACGACAGACTTGTAAGGATTTGTTCCTTAATGAGGAAATTTGTCAGTTCTTCGGTTTGGGGGATTAATTAGGTAGGTTCAAGACTAAAAACAACCTAACTAGTTGTAACTAATACAGCCGTTGTATCTTCGTTGTTTACATATTATAAATAAAGGTTGTAACAACTCAAAATCCAGAACCATTTTTGTAAGTATTCTATGAACGACTACTTTAATTTCATATGTCCCAAAACTGTGAGAATACGCGATCTGCGACCCGACAAGAATCACGCAAAAATTCACAACGAATTAGTAAGATTATAAGATCATCATGACATCACTAAGTTCGTCTCTCGAAGCACGCATACAATTCGGTTCGCTCATTGTGTACACGTACCTTCGCGCCAGTCACATGCGTCGGAGCAACTATGCCAGGCATCCTTATCAAAGGCATGCACCCACCTCCGTAGTACGCTTATAATAGGTACACTACAGAATGCCTAAGTACAATAACTAAACTGGAATCCGACACTGAATATGTGTAATACCTCGTCCATACCTTACATTTTGGAACGGCATTATTATTCTTGATGCTTGCAGTTATCATTACATTCCTGTCTAATAGATATGCGATGTATTATATGAACTAAGTAGGGTGGATTAAGGACCAATTGTTTCTACCGTTTCGTGGTAAAATTGAGTAAGTTGCGTGCATTTTTCTAAAATATTTCTAAATATTTTTTCAGGTTTAATACACCTGTTCAAAAAGACTATTAACGTTATCATTCAATATAATTGTAACATTGCGGTTATCTTGATAGTTACTTGTTTAAAGACATATTTACTTATTATACTCGTATCACCATCATCTGCCTAGCCTTTTCCTAACTATGTAGGGGTCGGCTTCCAGTCTAACCGGATGCAGCTGAATATATGTATTACTTATTATATAACAGACTTAAAAATTGTACAGAGGGAAAGAAACTACGTGGTTTGACTAACTCGAAAATTGGTATAAATAATCTTGGAGTCAAGTAATGAACACATCCCAAACGATTTTACGAAATTCCACCCCTGTGGGGGTGAAAAGCGGGGATACAGTTTATATGAAAAATCTTATTTATTTGGTTAATAAACATGAAACTTGGCAATATTTGGGTCAGTAAATAATAAAGATTGTCACTTTTAGTTTTAAAAAAAATCCCCTTACAGAGGATTTAAGCGGTGACAAAGTTGATAGGTTAGAAAAATATGTAACCCGTTGTCGGATTAACTCGAAACTCGGTACTACTAAAACAAAAAATAAAACAAGTACGTGTTTTAGGGCTTTCCAAAAATCGACTCCTACCAAAGTGGAAAAGGGTAAGTAATAAAGTTTAAGGGGTGGATATTACTGCTTGCTTCCATTAACTCGAAAATGGGTATGGGTCTTTGAGTCAAGTTATGAACACATCACGAACGATTTTTCAAAATTCCACCCCTGTGGGGGTTAAAGCGGGAATACCTACAGTTTATTTGAAAAATCTGATCTATAAACTTAAAAATTTACCCAAATACTTATTTACCTAAATAAATGACAAACAGCATAGCTACATAGGTACATTTTCGAAATTTTTAGAGGTAAGTACGAATTTCACGCGGACGAAGTCGCGGGCAGAAGCTAGTGATAAATATAAAATAGGTCAAATATAATGAACACTTCAAGATTACCGTTTTTCAAACAATCCGCTCTCTATTTCCACTTGTACATTTCGATTAGGATTAGGAACTGATAATGGACTTGAAAGTTTGGCGAAGGAACTCCTCAATTGCTAAGAGTACAACAACTGTAATTGGGATAATCCATTTTGGTTCTCGAGCAAATACTACAGACAGGTTGGTGTTCAGGCAATTTGCTTTGCTTTAGTACATTTTGCTGCTCAAATTTTGACGATTTAATGCGATGGATGACCTAAACAATGTAAAAGGTGATTTCACTACTAATTAGAGCATACTTACCTACTTAAATTACTATTTTTATGAGTTGGTAATAAATTGCAAAATAATAATGATTAATTTATTTCGTTTTGACCCATATAGGTAGGAAATTATCGAAGGTCGAGAGGCAACGCTATCCACGTGTAAACGAGGCTTTAAGTTTGTGAAAATTTAGGGTATATTATTATTTAAGGTAGAATATTATTAAAAGGTAAATAATTAAAAGGTACAATATTATTAAAACCATTTTATATTTACATGCTATATTGTATTTAATGTACCTATTATGTTTGTATACTGTGTGCCATACACATATTTGTGATTTATTTCCGTTGGATCCCGTTTTTGAATCCCATTTTAATATTTTTGGCGTTGGATCCCGCAAAACATTATTATGTATTTCCGTTGGATCCCGAATTTAAAAAATGCAAGATAATTACGTTTTATTGTCGTTGAATCCCGAAAAGTATTTCCGTTGGATCCCGAATGCTTAAAACAATCTGAATGCGGGTACTTTCAACAACAAAATTGTTTATAATAAAATGAGGGGTTCACTAATGTTTTACCAAAACTCCATTGACAAATTAGTTTACAACCAACGTTTCGTATACTATTTATTTCACAAACAACTCATTTTCTATATAATCTAGTCGTTTCTGGCACTCGCCGGCCGCTGCCGCGGCACCGCTCGCTTCGCTCGCTCGGCTCGTGCGTAGGGGTCACAGTTTTAACCTAACCTAACCTAACATTGTTTTTTTTTTTAATAATTAACCTAATCTAACTAGTTCGGTTCCGGGTACCCCACTAAAAATAATCTATTTTTATTGTTTGATAAAGGTAAATCACTTTTCTTCTGAAATGTACACATGTTGTTATAATATTTTAAAGTATAATGAATCTTTGTCTGGATTTTGTACTGGTTTGCTGTTAGATGATCCAATTCTAGGTAAAAAGCTCGCGTTTGTGCATAAGCTGTCCTTTATTATTGTAACAATTTCTCTGAAAATGTGTACAATATAGAATAAGAAATAATATCACTACCATTATTAAGACAGAGTCGTGCGTTGCGCGCGTTGTTTTCGTGCGGGAACTCGTCAGCACGTCGACGACGCTGCAGCGTACTACCTGGCTCCGCACTGAATATCTCCTCACCTGAAAGAGAAGAAATTTTATTAAGTATGATGCTGAAAAAAGAAAATTGTTGAAATTGTACAATCGTTAAAGAGCAATATTAACCTCGTATTAAAGCCACACTTGGTAAGAATTTTTCAAGATATTTCGAAATATTTTAGGAGTTGGTACGTATTTTTGATTATCTTCTCAGACTCTAAAGTGTTGTCTTTGTCATGCCTCGATGACTTTGTATTTAAAAGACAGATAATCTTCTGCAAACATTTAGTTGTATTCTGGTTAGGTACTGGTTTTATAAAGAAACAGACTTAAGGCCAATTTTATCTCTAATGATCTCAAACCACCGTCTTTTTTTTTAATTGCCCCATAGTTAAATATACAGGGTGTTACAGAAAGGGTATATCAATACAAACGGGTTGAAGAGTGTATCTGGTCTAGAATCTCTGTACAAAATTTCAGCTCAAAAGCAGTAACTTTGAAAATGCTTAATTTTTTTATTTCGATAGTTTATTAAATTGAAATCATAACAAACGTGTCACCGCACTACGAGGGTCATTATCCATTATCTGTAGTGTGTTTGTGCGCCTAGTACACGCACATCACGCCGCCGCGCGCCAGTGCAGCGCCGTGATGTCGAAATAAAAAAAATATTATGCATTTTCAAAGTTAATGCTTTAGAGCTGAAACTTTGTACAGAGATTCTAGACCAGATACACTCTTCAACCCGTTTGTATTGATATACCCTTTCCGTAACACCCTGTATAGCACTGTGTGACCTAACCGTGCACTTAATTCACACTTTTCTGTGACTTAAGTAGTCCATTTTTACACAGAAAAGCGTGACTTAAGTGCGGATTTAAGGTCGCACGAGCTATAAAATAGTATAAAATACGTGTGACTTAAGTGGTCTATTAATGCTATATGTGGAGACTTGTTTTTAGCAATTTTTTAATATTACATTCTTTATGTCATTGGTTTGTGACTCTGTAAGTCTTCTTTTAAATAAAATAAATAAATAATAATATAAATAAAATTGGCACGGCAAGCCTAGAGTTCGGACTTCAGATGAATATGTCAAAGACCAAGTTGATGACGAACAGCGCGCATCGCAGGATCACTGTGGCGAATGGGGAGGTTGAATACGTTGATGAGTATCTCTATCTTGGTCAAATAGTCTCTTTCCAGGCAAGACAAAACAAAGAAGTTGCAAGACGCACCGAAAATGCCTGGAGGAGCTATTGCGCCATGAAAGACCTAATGAAGGATGATCTTCCTTTGTCCCTTAAGAGAAAACTTATTGACGTGTGCATACTTCCCATCCTCACATATGGTGGTCAAACATGGTCTTTGACAAATCAGCAGAGGTCCACGCTCGAGGTTTGCCAGAGGGCTATGGAACGGAGTATTCTGGGTATCAAATTAACAGACCGGGTTAGGAATACGACCATCCGTTCCATCACAAAGATAACTGATGTCACTTGGAAAGCTACCACGCTAAAATGGAACTGGGCTGGACACATCTGCCGCATGTCAGACGAACAGTGGGCCAAACTTACGACCCAATGGGCCCCTCCTAATGGCAAACGACATCGTTGCAGGCCCAGACGGAGATAGGGCACGCCACGATAGTGGCGGTAAGACCCCTCCCCTCTTTGAGGAGTGGCTAGAGAGGCGTCACGGCGTCCTCACCTATCGCCTGACGCAGGTCCTCACTGGACACGGATGTTTTGGGAGGTTCCTGCACATCATCAGGCGGGAGGAGACGCCCGGGTGTCACCACTGCGAGGATCGCCCAGAGGACACGGTGGAGCATAGGGTGGAGGTATGCCCCGCATGGGCGGAGCACCGCCGTGCCCTCGTAGAGGCGATCGACAGCGGCGGCGACCTCTCGCGTCCGGCCCTGGTTCAAGCCATGGTCCGGGGCGAGAGGGAGTAGGGGGCGGTCACCTCCTTCTGCAAAGCAGTCATGCTAGCGAAGGAGGTGGCGGAACGGCTGAGGGAGAAAGCCTCACACCCCAGCCGCCGCGGGAGACGCTCCGGGCATCGGGAGCCGCGTGACGACTCCCGGCCACCGTAGGCGCGGGCCTGTGGACGGAGAGTAATGGGTAGCTCACCGTCCGATCAGGACCAGGCCCGTGCCGGACGGCGCGTACGTGTTCCACGCGCGCCTCAAAGAGATGTCAGCATAAAGGAAGGGGCCTGCCAGGGCCGAAGCCTGCCGGGGGTGCGGGATTGTCCGAAAGGGTTACCGCTACCCCGGAACATAAAGGGCTAAGGAAGGAACACGGATGGGTTTTAGTCAGTAAGAGTCTGACACTCCCTTCGCTCCACCCAGAGCGGGAGGGGTCATTTGATGATTTCCCATCCATAAAAAAAAGGCCCAGACGGAGATGGCGGGATGAGCTGGACTCCTTCAACAAGAACTGGTCTTTGAACAGTTTGTGCAGCTTTGAACAGAGAGAGGTGGAAAGAGAATAGGGAGGCCTTTGCCCTGCAGTGGGACGCCACAGGCTAATAATAATAAATAAAATAGTGGACTACTTAAGTCACACGTATCGTAAAATACTATACTAACTACTTTAACTATTTAAAAACGTACCTTTCGAGTTCCTGTTTCTTCTATAAAACCTCCGATTGGTGCTCTCATGAGGAAAAGGAGATGCCTGTCGCTGCGGGCTGCTGGCGTATCGCGGCAGTTCCTCACCGCCCTCCGAGCCGTAGATACGACGCTGCTCATCTGTACCAAATGTACGACTTTCATTAGCAACTAGTAAAAAACCGGACCAAATGCCTGTCGGACCACGCACAATGAAACCTTTAGTTGGGATGAATATTTACGCATGCACAGTATGGTTTGTATCAACCGTAAAAATAAGTTCGTATTTTGTTTAACATTTGACCGAAACCAAAATTACCCCTGCAAACGGATCCCTGAATCGTAAAGTTTTCATACCACCAATATTTTTGAAAAGCCTATCCAACGATACCTACCACACACAATCAAAAAGACGATTTAAAAAATCCTCTCCGCTCTACCTGAAGGGTACCATAAAGCAAATGATTATGTAATATATATTTGTGTAGTATTAACCCCTAAGACGACCCACTGACCCCAAAGATCTGACAACCAGTCTTACCAAGGGGTATCGTGTTACCCAGTTACTGGGTTTTGGAGATCAGACAGGCAGTCGCTCCATGTAAAATACTGGTATACTGCATCCGGTTAGACTGGAAGCCGATCCTAACATAGTTGGGAAAAGGTTAGGCAAATTGATTGATTACTCTCGACTGAACTGAACTGAACAACTGAATTCAGTAAGATATGTTAGTTCATACTAAACAAACAGACAAACGTCGGACAATATTAGGTCTCATCTAATCTTAGGGTACCTTCATTTGTCATGACCATTGGAGTAATATTGGTCATAATTGAAAACGCTTCTAATAGATCGAATCCATTACCTAACGAACAATTATTGTCTAGTAAACTGATTTGTAGCCCTGAAAGCATGAAAATATAAGTCTGTGATAAATAACAAAGCTTCAAAATATATTATTGAATAGATTTTTTTCCAAAAACTGTCTTCATTGATAGTAAAAGCATATTAATATTCAAATCCTTACTACGAACAAGATTAACACCACATTTTTTACATGGAAAAGTTTGCCCAACTCCCGACGTTCCAGTTATGTTATGACTAAGTAATAATTTTCAACACTTTATACAAATAGGTCAGTATAAAAGTTAAGGGCGGAAAGTTTGGAATTTATGAGGCGGTTTGTTTGGGTAGGTAATTCTAAACAATAACAAACAAAATGTATACATTGCCTGAGGTTGTACGGGCGGCGTGAGTCGGCCCGCGGCGAATCGAAACCGCTCTGCTACTTCGCCAAACAACGTGCACTATGGGACGAGAATGTGCAGAAGGCCTAATCTGTTTACTTTCACATGAACAGTCATACTGAGCAGTGGTATCGGCCGCGACTTACGAGTTGTAGGTCGTAGGTTCGAACCCAGACAGGCGCATTACTTTGTGTAAATTATTTCATCACCACTGCTCTCAAAACGGTGAAGGAAAACATCGTGAGGAAACCGGCATGTCCTAGAACCATAAATTCGAAGACATGTGACATCTACCAACCCGCACTGGGCCCGCGTGGTGGATTACGGCCCACTCCCTCTCACAAAGAGGAGGCCTGTGTCCCAGCAGTGGGAACATTGTAGGCTGATTATGATGATATGATGAACAGTCATAATGTACATAAACTCTAGTCTATAATATCCCATGAGGATAGGCTACACTACACGTACTCTTTTGGCTCCGTCAAAGTTCAGTTCATGCATCTAGTCCAGCATGCGCATCGGTTGTGAGTGCTACGCATATAAGTACCTACCACCTGACTAAGTTTTAGAATCCTCAGCCACATCTATGTTTAAATACCTAACTCTTTACCTCTCTAATATCAATATAATATTGGAAAGGTAAAAATAATTTTCCCAACAGTTTTTATAAACTCATGGGAAAATGTTGTTGTTGTTCCTAATGTTTTGTTATCAAAACATTAGGAACTTTCCTCTCACATCCACTTGACCAACTTCATGATTATAGCAACTTTCTTAGTCACGGCCACTACCATTAGAATACGAATTATCATTATTGGAGGCTTAACAGCTGTCAACACAACGCATACACCACTGACTTGAATAGGTAGGTACTCTTATTATAATACTTTAGTTTTTTATCATGTAGGTAGTTAAAGTAGGTGTACTGTCACTGTCTATTATGTGGCTGCAGGCTAGAGCAACGGCCTGTTCAAATAATTCCTCTTAACATGGCAAAAACTACGTAGTGGATGCATGAAAAAAATAACATCACAATCCTGCATGGCTCCGACCCAAAACCTTGCATTCATTGCAAGGGATATTCCGGTGGAAACTAATTATTATAAATATGCATAAAACAGTTAGTAAGTAAGTAGGTAAAGAAAACTATACCTAAATAGGATCTGGAAGATCTCAGTACATTGTGAGTCAAATATAGGTAAATACCATGCAATTTGTGCGTCAAGATCTCATATTATATTTAACCAATATTTTTTTGAATTAATAATATCTAAGTTAAGAAGGGCATATCACTTTGTAAAGGTTCCTAAAGAACCCATTTTAAGGCACATGGAAGTTCCAAAAATGACGAACGAAACCGCGAAAACATAATAAATATGCACCTTCAAAGAAAATTTCGAAGTAAACTTGTAACTACACCGTGCCTATGTTGTTACGAATGGGTATAAAAGAAAGTTGTGGGGCGAAAGAAAATGAATTAAAAATACTCGTTCAGATTGGTAAGTTTCGCAATACTTTGGAAATTTGTTGGCAACGTTAACACAGCTCTCCGTAACGAAACGTGAATAAATTGAAAATAAGCAGAGAGACGCAGTCATTTGTAACTTTACGGAAAGCATTTTAATATTTTTTGAAAGTCGACGATGAAAAGATGCTAAGAACTGGCGTAATATCGACATAAAAAGTATATAAACGTAAGTAATTCAAGTAAGTCAGTAAGTGAATCAGCATCGCATCGCTTAGTGGCATATTTATAATGTAAAGGCCACCCTTTGTTTATCTCGTATGTATGCACACAAAAACAAATTTTAACAATTCAAAATTCCCAACTGAAATAATATTAAAGGGTTTGGATGTAGCGTTTAATGAAAGTTAAGTCGGCCAACGGCTGTATGAAACTAAACACCTTGTTTTAGTTTACTCAGCGATTCTACAAACTCAATTAGCATTACAACCTCTGAAAGTCACTTTAGCCGAAATGAAATTATGTAGGAAATAAACGCGGTTTGGGCGGATACCTTACATGAATATTTTCCGGATAACGTTTCCTATTCCGCACTGTTTATATCTAAGTAATTTGTTACGGTTTATGGTTATGATATATTAAAGTAGGTAAGGACAACGACCGCCATGTACACTAAGCTCGGTTTTAGCTGCGGTATTAAACCTAGAGTCGGCTTCATATTCGAACACGGGTTACAGATTTAGCTAGTTTTCGGGAGGGAATGGGAAAATTGTGAGCTCGTGGAAACTAGGCTTAATGATGACCGTGTGTCGAAATAGCAGGAACAAACGGCATCGCTTACATAATGGTATGTGGTACATGATCGAGCTTGCGATTATCATCGGAATAGTGCTGATGAAAAGGCAACTCTTAGGCACCTACAGGCTACACACAATAAATAATGAAACAGTAGATCTGATTTCAGTAAGACCCTGATTGAAGAGTATATATGTATATAGGTATAATGGAAGAAAATGTTTTGATGGATAGTTACGTAGCGTGGGTAATTACAAAATAATTACTGACCTGTCAGGTTTTAGAAATTATATAAAACCCCATAAAATGTATATAAATACGTGCACGTTATATCATTACAGTGGACGGTTAAAAGCGTCTTCATATATTTCCATACATTTTAATACCCTGTGTTATCGTGATGCCGTGACGTGGACGGGCAAGTCCACGAAAATATCGTCACGTTAGAAATTATAAAAGCGCACATTAACGATAAATATGAGTTAAAAACGAACCTTGAAATATCACTCCATCATTAAGTATAAATTATTCGACTTTCCATATTCCTACTCCAATTGTTTTAGCGAACGTAAAACACTAGATAGGTACGGTCAGCAGCAAAAGTCGATTAACACTTCAGTTTTTTCAATTTTAGTTATTGAGCAAAATATTTGTTCAAAATTGCAGCAGAAGAAAAAAAAAATACAATATAAACTCTTATGTATTATGTAAGAAGCTAAAAAGCAGCTTATTGATAAAATTGTTGTCAATTTAATAACATGTAAAAATGACAGTGTTAATCGACTTTTGCTGCTGACTGTACTAAAATGAATTAAAATTTTATGAATCCATTTATGACTTTGAATAAGGTATGAAGGATTATTGTGGGTAGGTAAATATATTAATGAATAGTCAGCTATTCATTAATACATAATTTATTCAGGTAAATAATTATGGTTATAATTTACTCTCTTATTATATTTTGACTGCCACGTTGGTCTAGTGGTCGCAAGCGCACTGTTGAGCATGAGGTCCTGGGTTTGATTCCCGGGTCGGACAAAGTGCTATTAATTTTTTCCACTAGGAGGTTGATGGCAAAAGATTCGCCCCCTTTTTCATGGGACATAAATATAACTGCCGAAATTTGGGTGTACTATAATAGGTAGGTACACAAACTCAAACTCAAAGCATTTATTTCTATTAAACCATTTACAGGCACTTTTGAATTGTCAAAATTAAATAGTCGGTCAGTTAGTCAGAAAGTTGAAGCTAGTTGTCCATTCCAAAACGTAGATCTCTATGGAGAAGATCGGGCAAGAAACCTCAAGGACACTCTTTGATATTACAAAATCCTGGGTACATTATTCTTGTTGCTTGTTAGTGTGAGAACAATGTAAAAAAAAAAAACCAATGAAGATACAATTCTAAATACTATAAGATTACAAATAAGCTCTGGCAGTTAAGAGATGACCAGTCTCAACCGACGACACCCATTCACGAACATGACACTTCTTTTTTTTTTTGTTGATTGTAAATCATCAAATGACTCCTCCCGCTCTGGGTGGAGCGGAAGGGAGTGTCAGACTCTTACTGACTAAAACCCACTTGTGTTCCTTCCTTAGCCCTTTATGTTCTGGGGTAGCGGTAACCCTTTCGGACAATCCCGCTACCCCGGCAGGCTTCAACATGACACCTCTGCCTAATCCTTTGGGGATTACAGGCGTAATGTTACTTATGTTATGTTATTTATTTTGTTGCCAAATTTTGAAATTAACTAGCTGCGCCCCGCGGTTTACCCGCATAAGTGTCGACCCCTTGGGAATATCGGGATAAAAAGTATCCTATATGTTAATCCTGGTTAAAAAAGTATCCTATATGTTAATACATAGTTTATCTATGTGTGTGCCAAATTTCATCCATGCAGTGCGTGAAGAAGTAACAAACATTATAAACACACACACTCACAAACTTTCGCCTTTATAATATTAGTGTGATGTGATAGTGTGATGTGATGTAACTGCGGCTTTACATAATAAGGTTGGTATAGGTACCTAATGTTTAATAAGTGCACCTCGTGTACTAGGGGCTTGTGGCTTAGTAATAATGGTCGCAAGGGTTAATCGACTAGGTTAAGCTACGCTTGCCGCGGTAGGTCCGTGGATGGGTGACCATCTTCACATACCAAGACCTTCCGTGCCTCGGAAAGCATGTTATGCCGTTGATCCTGGCTGTCATTAAATCACAAAACTCAAAGCATTTATTTCTATTAAACCATTTACAGGCACTTTTGAATTGTCAAGATCATTAGTTAAGTGGATCTTTGACATTGTTACGGGTCTTCAGTAGTCCGAAAGTCTGACAACCAGTATTACCAAGGGGTATATATCGTATTACCCAGTAACTGGGTTGTAGAGGTCAGATAGGCAGGCAGTCACTCAATATAAAATACTGGTATTCAGCTGCATCCTGTTAGACTGGTAGCCAACCCCAACATAGTTGGAAAAAGGCTAGGCAGATGATGATGATGTACACCTTGTGTAGAAGCAAGTCTGTCGACACAAATACTCACACATAACATCACGCGTGTATGACCCGAAGGATTAAGCAGAGAAGTACCTATAGTACACCCACACAAATACTTATTAATGTTAACTATGGAAATAACTTCCCTATCTTTAGATAACCTTCAGCAAAATAAATTATACCTACCTACTAACCTAATTATTTACAACAATCGAGGATTTCTATTCCCATCATTCCTGGAATAAATGTTGTTGAATAAATGAACATTTAAAATGAAAATAATATTCAAAATAATATTCTTAGATCTAAAGGGTTTGCCGAACTAAAAATATACTAAGTAGGTACCTACCTACTTAAGTACTTAATAGTTTTTAGATAAATTAAAAGAAACTTGTTCGAAAATATTGTAACAGTATGATCATACGTCGATTTTCCCGCCCGACCCGAAATGCAAGCAACATTTGGTGAGTTCGACTGTTCTTTTTTTTCTATCATAGATCGTATGAATATTTAACTGTTAGGATTCTCTATTACTCAAATAAAATCAACCTTATTTATACAAATGACATGGCCGGATTCTGCCCTCAAATCAATTCAGAATACATAAATGTACAGTAATTATTAATATATGAAAATGACTTCTTAAATATACTAAAATTAATCGCAACAATTACATTTCTCTAGAGCAGGCGACAGAAAATGGCAAAACAATATGTGTGTTAATTGATTTTTTGGTTTTTAGCAATGCAATTCAAATTGCATGTGCGTTTGGATACATGCATAAGACAAACACCGTATCTGTAGCGCGCTTGAAGGTTGCATTAAAATAAAAAACAACCGCGACTGCCAGAATCGTATTGCTAAAGTAAATACCTGTAGAAGTCAACGTTTTCACGATTATCGCACACATTATTTTTCGAGCTGCCGTGGCCCGTGTGTCATGATGTTGTTCACGTTACGCATTATGCATCGACAATTATACTCAAGAGTGTGTATCCGAACGTCCTAGTTATTTTTTTCACGTCTGTCACCTGTCACTCAGTGCCCTGTACCACGGTAATGTTATCTAACAGTATTGTGACTCGGCCTTGTTCTTGAAATAATTACCTACACACGCGCGGTACGTAAACACGCGATAGGGTTGCCCGCCAACAGTATTTTAATTTCATCAACCTACTTGAGTTTATTTCTAGTTTTGTGATTTTAAATTCGAATCAAAACTTCTAATTACCTACTACACAATCTTACTATTAAATGATTATAATTACTTACATATGTACACACAAACTAAAATATATAATTATATATATATACTATATACAAATAAAAAGAAAAAAAGACGAGCTCATTGGGCATGAAAAAATTCGTCCGCATCGCTGTCAATGGGATAAGTGCCCAAAAGGCTGGCAGCATTACCACGTTGGATGGCAATGCTTACTTAAAAAGTAAATTATAATGTAAATCAGAAGGTAGGTACCTACCATTTATTACTCTCATAATCATTTCATTATGATATTTCGTCTAATTCAATAATATATGTATGTAAGTAGCTAAGTACATAAGTAAGTAGATAGCCTTACTGCTTACGAAATCATCACACCCTCCATTCATCACTGTGGCGCATTCGCCTCTGTTTGTTTACCGAGGGTATACCAAACTCGAGGTGCGTAGGTATGACTCGCGTTTCGACCGTTTGTATGAAGACAGAATACTGATATGATAACATTACCACGATAATAGATGATATACTGTGACATTACCGTGCCTGTGCTCTGTGTAGCACAGAACCTGTGTAGTTTTGCGTTGACCTTAGCACGTATTACTGTATTCTGTTTATGTTACTCTGTTGGATATTTTAACTTGACGCCACGCTATCGTTTATCGGACTTTCGTTTACGCTTCTAACGTTAATATTCTGCTGTGCTTACTGGACTTTTTTGTTTACGATTTGGATTATTTGGATTCTGACGCTCACGATGTCAAGGTGCCTGAATTGTAGTGTGGCCACTAATCGAATGTAACCACATATTGTAACCACTCTAACGTGCCTGACGGCGCGTACGTGTTCCACGCGCGCCTCAAAGAGATGTCAGCAAAAAGGAAGAGGCCTCCCAGGGCCGAAGCCTGCCGGGGGTGCGGGATTGTCCGAAAGGGTTACCGCTACCCCGGAACATAAAGGGCTAAGGAAGGAACACGGATGGGTTTTAGTCAGTAAGAGTCTGACATTCCCTTCCACTCCACCCAGAGCGGGAGCGGTCATTTAAAGATTTCCCAAAAATAAAAAAAGAAGTGTCATGACGTTGTTATGGTATTTGGGCTGGGCCAGGCATCAAGCAAATATAACGGCACCAGTCTCATTCCTTGATAACATTTTGTTGATCTTTGAAGATGAATAACTTCAAGCGCAAGAGTAGGTAAAAACATTGAATGCCCATTCTTCTCCATACGAAAACTAGCTTTTGGAAGGGGCGACTAGAATCAATTTCGTTTTATTGTAATTTTTGAAATAAATGATTTGACTTTGACTTTGAATGTGTCTTGTCTGAGTAATTGCAATGATGTTATTCTAAAAATGTCTGTAAAACAAGTAGCTATACATTTTATAAGCAAGTGTCTATTCTAGCTACTTAATTAGATAGGTACATAAATAAAAATTCAAGTGCTATTTTAGTGTTTTATTGCCAATCCGATTGTATATTTTTTGCCAAGTTGCTATGAGGAAGTCATAATATCCAGAAATATCTGTAAGACGACGAGCTCTTCGCTATCGCGGCCTGCCTACAACGATTGAATGGTCTAGCCAGAGACTATTACCAATACATCAATAATATGATTTCTAATAAGTTTTACTTGGTATTTTTATTTTTGGCTCTTTCGTCACTAGCTGATACGACGCGTTTAGATTATTTCATACATTTTCATAGAATTAGATATTCACTGATATCGATGTGAATAAATGTCATGTCGGCTAGTGAAGAAACGGCATTTATATCCATTGATAATTTTGTATTTCTCGTATTGTTTTGTCTATAAAACTCGGAAAGATTGATCATTGCTATTCAAAATGTCTAGGCGCTTTTTTTGTATCCTTATTGTAGTATCTCTCGCTTCTTCTCTGATCATAAAACTTAAACTATTGTAAAGACATACCTGTAAGCTTTAATATGACGTACTTTAAGTCAGTGTACATGAATATTTTGTGTTAGGGCACAGCTCTCTAAGAATTCCGGCCGTGTCCTTTTAGGTGGAGATTTGAACGGCTTGATATCTGGTTCAGAGACGCGATGCTTCCCTTTAGTAAATAACTCAAGATTGAATATGAAAATTTAATCGACTAATTTAATCGAAGAGAGACACCATGTAGCCGTCGACGGCTGAGTTATGAAACGTCCCGCGTAGGCATTGAGCATGTAAATATGAATTCATAATAAAATATTATACTTCAAGTAAGTACCTATACTTAGGTAGGTAGGTGCTTACCTAACTCACTGTTGCTTTTGGGAATAGCTACTGCATATTACCTACTCTGTGGTAAACGTAAATAGAGAAATCAAAGAAAATAAATGGATTTTTATTTTGCTATTACTTACAATATTGAGTTCTACCAAAATCACTTCGAAGTACAGCCGATCTTATAAGCAAAGGAATGAAAGAGATATTTTATTCGAGATCTAGAATTATTCAAGCCGAGACCTACGAGCGGCGTTCATTTGTAAGCCGCCAAAGTTTGACAAGTTAGGTTGCATTTAAATGCTGCCGGTGGAAGGTTCAGCACCAAGCCGTGCTCCAAATTAGCATTTTTCAAAGTCGTGCCAGCCTGATGGCTGCGCATTCTCACCAGACTTGTACCTTCAAATACATTTATAATGCACCCATTGTTTTTTTTACGAAAACTTCCCGAAGATTTCCGGGTAGATTTCAACAAAAATAAAAAGTTTCCGCATAATAGCAAGCACTTGTGATAACATTAACAAATAGGAGTAGCCTTGAAGAAGCCCGGGAGCACTGGAGCTGACGTGAACTGCATAAATAAACGGAGATCCCGCCGCTATGAAATTCATATTTAAAAAAATGTTAGCTGAGTAATAGTCTTCTTTGGGGAAAAATAATAGATTCCTTTACTCCTGCGATGAAAATGACCTGAATTAAATTTTCACATTCAATCGTCGCTGTTTGCCCCTGAGAGTGATCGCCGCCCGCCGCCACAGCGCCCCCGCCCCGCCCCCGCCCCGCGCCCACCCCGCGCACGCCCCGCTACCGTCTGTCGGTTCTCATCATACCTATTTTTGTTTTTCGGCAATATAATCGCAGACAAAATTATACATTACGTATGAAAGAGTTATGGTTTATCCCACAGGAGTACTCGTACATAGCCTACCTACGAACCGCGAACTCTATAAGACTTCTCATGACGTATAAGTAAACCTTTGATGTGTGGGAGTTACATTTTATGAGGGTGTGTTGGAGAAAGGGTTTGAGTTAGCCAAACTGTTTTAAACTCTGTAAAGTTTCAGCTGATGAGTCATAAGTTTACTCTATATTGGAGTATGTACCTACTCACTTACTGACATTTTCAGATCACTACGTATACGAAAAACTTTCAGCAATTAAGTTGCAACTAGAGTATGACCGAAAATGGATTTTTGCTGGTATTTAATATTTTTACTTTTGAATGCTTTTTTTCGGTCGAAAACGAAAATGGCCGATAACTGATATTTTTCCAAAAATTGCCGAAAGCTGAAACGAAATTCGGCCTGACCACTTTCATTGACGCGAGATTGTGGAGAGTCACAGAAAAAATAAAGAAAAAGCGTTCTACTAATGTTTTTTCTTCTACTATAAATTGAATTCATCCCTCATTAATGGAGACAGATAATTAAGATATCTAAGATTCATTCATTCAATACTCAGTTTAGTCTAAGTTAATAAATCTGTCTGGTTCAGATCACTTCAATTAATGTAGGTCTTTAATCAAGCAGTCGACAAATTAATCGGGATCCCAAGTTTCAGTAACTTCATCTGTTTACATATCGCTCGAATGTTGTCTAGATTATTTAACTTAGCGATTAAGTCCAGCCAGATAAAATATTAGATCGTACTAAAACCACTTAGAGCTATTTCCCCGGGATTGCGTGATAGCAACACTTAATTTACAAGCTCCATTTAATTTGAACTATTTTGAGGCTCAGGCAGGAATTTAAATATCTGCAGATAAGGAGCTCACGCGAATTGTTCGCCGCGCGCCAGCGACTGAGCGCTCCAGCTAAATTACGAGATTAACGAATTAATGCTTCACAAATTTCAGAGTTTTTCTCCTAATTTTTTCTATTAACCCTTCATATAAATAAAAGCACTTCAGTTACTTAAACTACACCACTGGCTATTTATCGATGAAATAATAATATATCAAACTATTTCCACAAACAACAAAATTCGCGTGAATTTGGGCAAACAAGTACCACACACTAACCATATAATTAAAATATATCTGACACCCTATTTCGCGAAATTGCGTACCCAATATTACCCGCTTATCTGAAATAACGATGTAGTCCTCATAAAATGTAAATACATATGTAATAAAAGTGTACTGTATGTGTGTGTTAAAAGCAAAATCGTTTCGACAGGTTTAGAATATGGGCAACTGTATAATCGAGAAAGCTGTATTCAAATAAAAAATAAATCGGTATTGGATGGGGAGAGTGAAAACTAGTTGATAAAGTAAATATAGGTACTTGATAAAATATTTTCGGAACAGAACGTGGGGGCCTGGGAAGCAAAGTGCAGAGATTAGACACGGGGACCATCAATTACGCGTAATCCGCGACACGTGCGAGCCGCTCTTCGCATCGCAAACCTATGGGGATTATTGAAATTTTCTATACCCACACGCGACACACGCGTTCATATACTCGCTTTTGTATGAAAACGAGATAAGAAATTATGCAAAGGTTTGTAGGGTGCAATTACAAATTTAACATAGATTTGTAAATAAATAATAAATCATGAATACTATTAAAGGAAGATTTGCATATTTATTTTGCAATAATTCTATCACTCTCCACACGACAAACAAATAATCCTTCCAACTATATAATGTACTGCCCAACGTCCAAAGAGCCATACATAGCGGTCTCAATTTCACACCTATTTTGCGAATCTGACCGGTAGTCCAATTAATCTTCCTGCAGATTGGATTGGGTGCGATATTTGGACGCCTGCAGGCACCTTTGATGTGTCGTGTCAATCCCAACAGGGTCCCTAAATCTCAGACTCAAACGAAACAGTTAACTGAATCAGTCAGACGTACATATATCTATCCTTATCCTAACTATTAATATTGTAAATGTGAAAGTAAGTTTGTTTGTTTGTTACCTTTTCACGCCTAACCCACTGAACCGATCATCATGAAAATTTTCATATACTTTGTCAGGGGTACAGAAAGGACATAGGGTACCTTACATCCAGAAAAAAAATACTGTTCCCGAGGAAAAGAACAATAACTTTCGACGGTCACAATTATTTTAGGACTCTAGATGTCGCTACGTGTCTTTCGAATCATGCTTGAAATATGACCCGACTTTCTGAGCAGTATTCTAACAAAAAGTGCCTACTAGGCTTGCATGAATTCACGATAGTATTTCAATCATTAATTAGTATTATGCTTTTAATAGGATTTGGATGAAGTTTGGTACACAGATAGTTTATTATAACCTGGATTAACTTTAACACATAGGATACTTTTTATCCCGATAATACGTTTCCGTGGGATAATTTCCGACCTCAAAGCGGGCGAAGCCGCGGGCAAAAGCTAGTTACGTATAAATAATCAGTGAAATCTATAATTAAAGAAGAGTCGACTACAAATGAAATAAATCTAGTTATTCTCTGGAATAAAACCCAAAGATATAGATATATATTTATTAATTTTAAAGATTGGACAACATGAGAGACTAGGTTCAAGAAATTTAAATACTTGCACAACATTACGTAACATCACGCCAGCAAATTCCGAAGAGTTAGGCAGAGGGGTACTTATAGTCCACCTACATTTTGCCAGATATGTTAAAACATTACTATTATATGGTAAAGGCAGCCTATTTTAAACCTACTGAGTTACATACACAATACATAATGCTACGAGATACTTACCTAACTATCGTCACGCTTTCCTAACTGGGTGAAAACTTACAGGAAGCAACACTAGAGTTTGGTTCATACTTAAGTCCGTGCACCTACTTAGTGTTAGTACCACTAGTAGGTCCTGTGTACTTAGTGTTTCGAGCTCGAGAACTAACGTATTAGGTTCAAAGACCGCGATATAGTATAACACACACACACGAATTGTGCAAAATTAATCATTCGCTAGGTGAACAGAAGTTAGCTGAAAAAGATAATATTTTGTTGTTTATACGAGTATTTATATTAATATATACGAAGTGCCGTAAGTACTATTCTAGAAAACAGAGTAGGTATAACGGTTTATAATAGAAAATAAGGTTTTTATTAATGTACTTTCAAACTTAAATAGCAGAGGAAGCCTTAGTTGTACACTCTCGTTGTAATAATAAACATTTTGAGGGTGTTATTTCCCGTAAGAAAACCGTTTCTTTTTTTTTTGGACAGCACTTTAATTTTTGGGTACAAAATGTTCCAAACCCGAATGATGCACAGCAGGGTCATTGGACCCCCACGCCCACTTCTTCCATCGTAAGATATTCAGTCTATTTTCCCAGTAACTATTACCTCTATGTCAGAACACTTCTGAGAAACCAGGCTACTACGGCATAGTTATAATGAATGCACAAAGGTGCTGTACTGCACACAGAACCGTGACTTATGTAACAGGTTTAGTCTTATCAGAAAAAGTGGGAAAAGTCTTGTAGGGCAATTTTACAGAATCCCAAAATCAGTACATGTGGCTATCGAAAAGGCGACTAAAGAAAAACAGAAAACAGTTTTATCAATTTGCAGTGATCACTATGATGCGACCAACCCTCTTTGGACCCGCGTGGTAGATTACAGTGCCGTCCTTTAACTAGAATGCCGTTAACTGACATTTGGCATTTTTCCTTTTTCTGAGACCATTTATATCAGAAAAAAAAGTTCTATCGATCCATCTGTTTAAAGTTTCAATAGCTTTTATGGTTTTCGAGGTATGAAAAAAGGAAATGCCGTTAAAAGCACAGATCTTATAGTAAACCTACGCTAAAACGTAGTTATGTGACATTGCCAAGCAAAAATGCGGCTAAAGTTACATAGCCACAGATTTTAACAATAATTTGCGATTTGTTACCTAGCTAAATTGTCGTTAAATCATTTTCCTATCCTATAGTACAGTAAAAGTACTTTAGCGGCTTTTTAACTTGGCTTTTTTGATATTTGAAGTAAACAAATGAATAACTTTAAAGCCACTATATAAGAATCCTATTCATAAATGCCGCAAAACACCCTTTGCTGCATTTAAGAATTTTATATAAAAATATTAATTTGGCAGTTTACAATTAGCATTCGTATACAGCGGCAGTTATTTAATAATCCAGCAAAATATTTTAAATATTAATCAAGACTAAATTGCGGCTATCCAACATAACTAATCTAAAATGCCGCTAAGTATTCTTGCGAGCGTACAAATTTTGGGTGATTTTGATCACGCGGTGGGGCGCGGGCGCCGGGCGCGGGCGTCGGGGTCCGGTGCAGGTCATTAGTGCGGTGTAAGGGTTTGTACGGGACTGACGCGTGACGCTCTGCACTCACGGATTCCCGCCAATTTCGTTACCATGGCAACCAGGTATGTACATACTTCAATCAAAAGCGCACTTTTTTGTTTTTAGCAAATTTTGGTCATTAAATCTACTAGGAGAAATAGGCTCTTATGTGTGTATGTATGTTCCCTCGCTTCTCGGTCGATTATTTATTGCAATAAAAATAATGTAACTAAAACATTACTTTTAATATTATATTACTAACTACCTACTAATAATAAGTTTATTAATAATCAAGTACATTATACATGGCTGGTGCATCTATATTTTCAATGTTCACAACGCTGTGTTCGATTCTGTGTGTGTTCAAAACATAGTCATGACATTTATCACTTGATAACTTTGTTACAGACGGTCCACTATAATGACACAAAGAACCCAAAACATTTTTAATATGGTCATACAGAAGGATACAAAAGAAAAGGTCGTTGACCCCGGTGATCCCAATTATTTTGTCAATATCCGTGCTAGGCCTTATTCTATGACATCCAGCGTTTTTGACACATTTTGTGACACGCAAATATCAAACAACTCGCACTACTTGCCTGATTTAATTAAATTCAAAAGTTTGAATGAACCATTAGTCACAAAAAAAAGTGACAATACGGAATTAGAAACCAAGTCAAACCTTAATAATGTGTCAATCGACCTTACTTGCAAAGAGGTTATGCCTGAAGAATCACCAGAATCCACAAATTTCGATAGTCACAACAAAATTAATAAGCTGTCAAGTAACCCCACACAAGATATAAGTACCACATGCGATTATGATTCAGATGACTCAGTCCGAGATAAAGATTACAACCCCTCTGAGACTGATACAAGTGACGATTCTATTGGCGAGTTCACACGAAAAAAAACACAAAGAAATAAGAAGAGTGATTTGGCTTCGGGACGGGAAAGTGCGGGGCTTTGTAATAACACGGTTTCTAATATTACAAAAAGAAAAATCTTGCATAAATCGCGAAGAAATTCATTTGATATTAGGCAAACTGTGCCACCTATTCAAAAACCTAGTTTCAAACGTAGGAATACGATTGATGTTGGAGTTTTGCAAATAGATACATCACACAACTTGGAACAAGAACCATCTTCGCAAAGAAAACGTCAAAAATATAACACATCGGCACTTCAAAGAAAAATAGACGCAAAAAACAAAAGAAGATTAGAACACTTAGTCCAACCGGGATGTAATGAAAAATGTTTAAAAAAATGTACCACTAAAGTATCACAAGAAGATCGAGAAGAAATCAACCGCAACTACTGGAAAATGAATTTCGTAGATCAACATATGTTTGTGAACACACACACTGCAGTAGCACAACCTAAAAGAAAAATCACAACCGAATCAAAAAGGATGCCAAGAAGGACATTCTTTTTTAAAAAAATCGATGGCACAAAGGTTGAAGTCTGTAAAATATTTTTTTTGACCACTTTAGGCTACGTTAAAACAAATGACCGGATCCTTCAAGATAAGCGAATAGACACCACTTGTGATAAAAGAGGAAAACATACAAAAACTCCTGCATTTAATAGAGATATGTTAAAACAACATATAGAATCATTTAATCCAATGGAACCTCACTACAGGCGAGAACATGCTCCATTGCGACGCTACCTGCCAAGCGATTTGAATGTTGTTCACATGCATAAAGATTTCATTCAAAAATATCCAGATCAAAAAATCAGTTACGAATTATACAGAAATCATTTAAAAAGTATGAATATATCTTTTGCCCGCCTCGGCAATGAAGAATGTGAAATGTGCGAAGCCTACCATTTACATAAAAAAGGAACTTCTCACGATCAAACTGATGGTTGTGCTGTGTGTATGGACTGGATTAAGCATCACGAAAAATACTTAAAAGCCAGGCAGCTCTATGAAAATCACAAAAAAATGCCACAAGATCATAATACAATTTATTTCAGCGCAGATTTAGAGAAAGTGATTATGTTACCGAGATTGGAATCTTTCAAAGCTGCTATATTTTGCCAGCGTCTTGTAGCTTATAATCATACCTTTGCACCTCTGGGTAAAATAAGATCGGAATCTAAGCCGCTAACTGTCTTATGGAATGATGCTCAAGCGGGACGGAGGCAAGAAGATATCATGACAGGATTTTATTATTTTCTTCTTCGAAACCGAGATGCAACAAACATACATATCTGGCTGGACAACTGCACCGCACAGAATAAAAATTGGTTACTATATTCGTTGCTGGTGCACATGGTAAATGGTAGTGACACTAGTGCAGAACAAATTGTTTTGCACTATTTAGAGCCTGGCCATACGTTTATGAGCGCCGACCAAGTGCATCGCCAAGTAGAGCTCGCCATGAAAAAAAAAGGAAAACTCTACGACTTTACCGATTTTGAAGAAGCAGTGGCATCTATAAATAACGCAAAAGTTAACGTGAAATCTTTGGTCGCAGAAAACTTTCTAAATGTACCAAATTATGTATCAGATAGAAGAATACAGAATTCTAATCCGAGAGCATACTTAAAAAACATGACACAGGTTTGTTTTAGTCGCAATAATTATGATCTCATGTACAAAAACAATTTTGAAGACGAATACATACTATTGAGATTCATGAATGACAAATATATAAAAAATCCAAAAGTGTTCAAGATAGAATTTCGTACTAATCCAAAAGGTATAGATGAAGAGAGAAAAGCTGGCATTCTTGCAAAATTATCCAACATAATACCACCACACAAATTGGTATTTTGGAACAATTTGCCAACCACTCAATCTAATGTTGAGGCAATCACAAGTGGTGCTAAGAATAATAAGAAAGTCAATTAAAAAGTACTGAGTAAATATATGTAACTGAAGACTGAAATTTTGATAATTACTTTATACCTTAACAATAAGTAAAAGTTCCTTAAATGTTTTCTTTTGATATATTTTAATAACTGGTGTAATTTAATTACTCTAGAATATAATTATAAGCATCTTGCATAATAAGTGTTAAGAGTTAAGTTAATAAGAGTTTTTGATCTCATTTTGAATTAGTAAAAGTTCATTAAGTTTTATTTTGTTATATATTTTAATAACTAGTGCATTTTAATTGCTCTAGAACATGATTATAAGCATCTTCCATAATAAGTGTTAAGAGTTACGTTGATATTAATTTTTGAAATAATATTGATCTCATTTTGATTGAATAAATAAACGAAGATTTTAAATAAAGTTCTTGGTTTTATTTTTATTTGTGATCAATTCATGTGATTCTCTATTAATTTATAAAACGTAATGCATATCTAAAATGCCGTTATCATTAAATGTTTTGTACTTAGCCGCAATATAGCAATGTAATAAATAAAAAAATCGCTACGTCAAAAAAAAACATAAACTTATTATTGAATTTTACTCGTCTTGATTGCCGTTTTGTGATTTAGCGGCAATATAGCCTAGTTCGAGTCTACTTTTCGAAGCAATAATGCTAACCTATACTGACTTTTAGTGTTTTAACGGCTTTTAAGGTTAGTTTTATTACGACATTTTTAAGTGTGGTATATAACTACATTACTAGGTCATAACCATTAGCAAAAAAGTCGTTAAGGTATACATTACGGCATTATAGTCAGGATTTTAAGTTTAGATATTTTATAGATTACTTTAATAAAATGATAAATATTTATTTTCTGTAATTTACTGAAACGTTTTTGACTGACAGCTACACTGACTAAAAGAGCTTTTTAAGATATATTTTTGGGTATTTAAAAGTTTCGCAAGCGACTTCTCGTTAGAAAGTAGCATCAATTTTAAATTATTTTACCGTTTTTCGCGCGTATCTCAAAATGTGGTTTTGGTACTTAACGGCACTCTAGTTAAAGGACGGCAGTCAGCCCACTCCCTGTCCAAGAGAAGAGGCCTGTGTCCCAGCAGTGGGCTGAGAACATTTTAGGCTGATTATGCTTATGCTACTGTGATGCGTGATAATTTCCGTTCTGATAGTTCAAGACTGATATAGTTTGATTTGATTTGTGGATTTGATGCTGTAGAGGATGAAACGTTTAAAAAGAGATCGGATTATTTTTAGCCCGCCTATTCATATTAAGCTGACGTTTACGTCACATACCTAAATTCACTTTATTATCGTAACTTGAGTGATAATTAAATATGTAACTTCGCAAATCCAGCCGCCTGTCCGCTAGGCAATCTTGTAAAATATTCAATCAACCTCGTTGGGTAACTAAACAGAATAACCAATTAGATAGTTACTCCTCGCCTAATATTCATTACTTACAGTAAAGATATATATCTATATGCATGTTGTTGTTATACTGTCGTAGTTATACTGTGGCGGAGACTATTGTTACACTGTGACACATTTAGAGCGAAAACGTTAATTAGGTTCAATGCGCATTCAGCTGTCATGATTCGATTGGATATATGCGCATCGCGGGTTAGGATACGATCAGATTTGCATGCTTAACTATGCATGCGTAAGCACGGCGTCGTCGGAAGTCGAGACGAGCGCGACGTGTGTTTCCTCCCTTACAGTGTACTTTTGCAATCAATGAGACTTTTCCGTAAGAGTCACCTACAGCAAGTCTACAACGACATCCGACATCCATAAATGCATGTATTGTTGTAGTTTAAAACAATAATTTCTGTGCAATCCTGTCGTCTGCTCAAACAAATTGAAATAAACAAAGCTACTTTATATCAATGGTTTCTGTGAACTTTAAAAGGGCAGATAGACAGAACTTTTCAGGTTCATTCATTTGCATTTAGATACATCACAACGGTAAGTAATACCTCGAAATAAGAGTAAGTACGTATGTATTAGATACTTGCTCTTAATCAAAGTTACGTACATACATAAACTGAATATATCAGTGAACAAGCAAACGAAGTAACTTTAGCCCACACGTGAGAGTCTCATTAATATAATGATCGGGTTTGCAAATAAAACATAATGAAATGTTAATGACCCGTTAAAGTTACTTACCTGTTTCCCGCCAACCTTGCGGTTTCATGGAGTCAACTAGAGAGTTTTCTGGTAAAGAGGGTAAATGAGCTTGTCTATGGCGCCCTCTCGTGACCTCCCGACGAACAAAACGACAAAGAGAAGTACGGCAACATTTACAGAGAAAATGGCCGTGGGGCAGTCAGGGCGACCCTCCACCCTTTGTTTCCATAGAGCGGCTCGCCGCGCCGCACGCCGACAACTTGCCGAACCTTCCGACGAAATATGTACATTGCGATTTGTGGCCTTTGTTCTAACATATTAATGCGAATTCCAAAACGTATTTATTAACTTTTGATAGGCTCACGCGTATTTAAGTTTTCAACGAAAATCCCTGCATAAACTTTGTTGTTTATGTTTTACATACATTATGTGGATGTCGGCGTCGTTAGTGATTCATACGTATTATATGCATAATTTAATAAAAGTTGTAAAAGAATGCTTGTTTTTTTGTTAGAGCATCCGTTGTCTGTGGGGGACACAGGGGCGCGACGAGCGAGACGCACACCGCAGGAATTTCTAAATCTTCATAAGATAATGGATCGCTCCGCGAAAGAAAAGGACCTCTCCGGCTTGGAACTTTGTTGAATTCCTGACTCGTAATTAATAAAATTACTTTTTGGGAGCTTTCCTCGACTTCAAAGAATTTTAGCATAAAAGAAAAAGTTAAGTAGATGAATTATTTTTGAATGATAAAGGGAATAATTTTAGATATTTATACACTTAGGAGTTCAGTTATTCTGAAGAATTTCATCGTCGTTTTGAACATCATAAACTGATGCTATTGAAGCTTTGTTTCATGAAAATCGTTGCAAGTGGTAAATAGGAACTTGTAAGCTCCATTTCCCCGATTTTTTTACACTACCGACACACGTATAATTTATTAGTAGTATTCTTAAAGAAAGCTCAAGTCCGCTCTCAAGGGTAAATTGCATTTACCGAGGACTATCAAGAAAGTATTTACCCTGCAATTGAACTCTACGAGATTTATAGGATTTCTCTCGACGCATATTCTCAAGAGCTCTTTTCTTTTAATTTCTTATTCTTCGTATGTTTACTTGGTGCTTCAACTGTGCAAATATTAGTCTTCACTATAAAATATAATATTATGATTGCTATTCAAGTAGCAAATCTCTACAAAGTGGAGTTATAATGATACCAAATGAATAAGTAAACAATAAAATAAAGCCTATATTTAACATTGCCTGTGTTGCTTTGTCTACAACGAAATATAGATTAGTGGAGGGCGGTATCTCTGAAGCAAGTCCGACTAAAGGTCACTTCAAAGGGAATAAAAGTGTTAATTCGTGGCGAACATCACTCGATTGTATTAGTCGAAGGTCGTGCTTATCTGCGACGGGAGTGACGATAATACCCGCATGGCGGATGATAGTCGCCGAGTCGCACGACTGTCGTCAGTCGTCAGTCGCAGTGCAACGACTGCTAGTTTAATTCGTGAAGCCACATAAATCCCTGTTTGATGAGGGTAGCGCGCTTTCATTAGATACGGACTCGGTGAGTCGATGCTCCGAGCTCCGCGGCAATCGCTGTCGATGATAGCGTGGCATTGTCTCTTTACGTCAATCCTGTAGCTCATGTGTGTTTAATTTGATTGTTGGTTAAGTATAGCTATTCGAACTGTTTTATGTGTTTTTCTATTTATGATTGTAGATCGCTCTTAGCGATAAGACCGCCCATTGTGTCACCCATTGTAAAGTTTCTATATTTATGTCTGTAATTTATATGGTGTACACAATAAAGAGTATTCTATTATATTCTATTGTATGACTAATTTTATGTTTATCTAGACTAAAGTATTAAAAATGTGTATATATTTATGATTCAAAACTTTAAGGTATAATGCTGTATTATCATGGTTTGTTTTTCTTACATCATCATCATTTCAGCTGAAAGACGTCCACTGCTGGACATAGGCCATAGGCCAAGCACCGCACTTTCGACCGGCAAGTAGTTTTTGAACGTTTTTCTTCCTTAAAACCAAATCACTCATTTCACTCAACCTACTTATAAGTCCATGAAAAACCAACATTAACTTCCCATACCTAAGTCGTTATATGTCAAATAAAAACTTCGGTAACTCATCATCATGTGACACATCAAAAAGGCTTTTAAAGTAATCAATCAATTGGTTAGGTAGATTCACTATGTTTACGGTGAGTTTCCGTTCATGCGACGAGTCAATATGGTGGCACCTCCTGTACAAAGCCACCTGTCACGAAGCGAGCATTTATCACAATTCTACCGAATTTCCTTCAAGCTTACAAAGATATCGGCTTCCATGTAACTGTATGGGCGGATCGTGTTATCACCGATAATATAACATTTCGTTATAAAGTAGATCTATATATAGAAGTAGGAACTGCTGTAAATAAGGGCCCACACCCTATACAGAATGTTCCTGACACAGTATGGCCCCAGAATGCAGTGTAAAAAGGTTTTCACTTAACCGATAACAATGATTTTCACTTATCATTCAGAGACGCTTCCATGACTTGAGAAATATCTTAATATAAGGACCAAATAAAGCTCTAACATAAACTGACTTTTATACAATGTGGAGACAAAAATAAGACAGTAAATGAAATCAGTGGCAATACTAATGCATAAGAGTATTTTGGAACTATCAAATAAATTGTAGCAATAAAATTAAAAAAAAAACGAGTGTGCTTATGACCACACGCCTGAAGTGAAACTTCAAACGTATTTGGCTATGAGAGGAAGAGAGAAAGAAAATGTGCGCGCGCACTGATTTCTCTTGCTTATATCCCCAACTCAACTCCCGTTCGCCTCGCCCGTAGCCCGTAGACATGGGTCGTACTTGCAAAATCGAGTACCAGGGCTTCCAAGTACGTCCACCTTAAGAAACCAGGGCCTAAAACCAGGGCTCAAGATACTTTCAAGTATTTTCTATCTGCATCGAAAATTGATCCATAACTTCATACAAATAAGAAGTACAATCGCGTAATCAAACAAAAGCCCTGTTGGAAGTAAAAAGTACTTGCATAGGAAATTGACCCGTGAATTCCTATAAATAAGGAGCACAATCGCGTTTACAAATAAATACTTTTACAAACCATTAAAGTAAAAATACTTGCATACGAAATTGTTCCGTAGACTCTTACGGAGTTGTATGGAGTGCCCGAGGTGTGGTAAGAGTCTTACCACACCTCGGACACTCCATACAACGCTCGCAAAATAATTACCTAGTACTACTACATAAACAAATGACGTTTGTATACGTGCAAATGTGTGCGTGAAATCTAGTAGCGTAAAAAAAATGGCGCGGTAAGCAATTTGTGTCGGGGAACCGAACGACGACGGCGGCGGCGGCGGCGCTGCCCGAACGTGTGCATTATTATGAAGTGACCATGTAGTTCAATTGTTTATTTTTATTTATATAGTCGGGTTCGTAATGAAATAAAAACACTAAAATAGTTTAGTTTAAATGACTTATCTGTAAATAATCGGTTATCAAATCGCATGTTATTAAAAATGCGAAATCTTACAAACAGTTTATGTAAATACGAATTCGGAAAAGCATCACAGTATCCAACCATCGTGATTAAAACTCAAATAAAACTTTTAAATCACATAATTGTGTGTTCGTGTCAGCAATACAGCGCTGCGGTTAGCGAGCGCCCTTGCTAAAGAGTCGGCGACGAATACCTCGAAGTGCGGGGTGAGGTGCTGTATCTGATATGAGGGCGAGGAAGGGAGTGTCCTTTCTGTACGTAGTACTATTAAGTATTCTGTGCTCTTACTGATAAGGAGCATGATCGCATTTGCGAAAACTAACGCGGTTGAGTACCTACGTATTTGAGCGAGTAGCCGTATAAGGTACTTTATAGTCTCGCAAGTATTTTGAGTCGGTACCTGGTGTGTGTACTTGGAAGCAAAAACCTGGTCGAGTAAATACGTACCTTCCCTACTCGCCCGATCACACTTTTCGTAACGCTTACGTCACGCGTTCGCCAGCTTACTCTCCAAGTCAAGTGTGCGTAAAGAAGTTTCATGTAAATAATTTTGACACAACAAAAATCGAATTTGACAATCGCGACTCGTCGACACGTGGTACTTATTTGCCCTAACCCCGTGTATTGTTTTTTAGAGCCGCAGGCGCGGAGGGGGCGACCTTGGCGTGTTTTTTAAGGAATTTTTCACTTTTTGTATGGAAAATATGAAAAATTATTACCTACATGTTGAGTTTTAGGAGTTTATGGGTTTCATAAAGGGGGTCGAAATTTTCATTATTTTTGCGATGGGACGCACCATTTTCGAGATATAAACAAAAGAAAAAAAAAAAACTTCATACGTATTTGGCTATGAGAGGAAGAGAGAAAGAAAACGTGTGCGCGCACTGCTTTGTCTTGCTTATATCCCCCACTCAACTCCCGTTCACCTCGCCCGATCACACTTTTCGTAACGCGTTCGCCAGTTTACTCCCCAAGTCAAGCGCGCGTAAAGAAGTTTCCCATCAAAAATACTTGCATACGAAATTGTTCCGTAGACTCTTACTGATAAGGAGCATGATCGCATTTGCGAAAACTAACGCGGTTGAGTACCTACGTATTTGAGCGAGTAGCCGTATAAGATACTTAATAGTCTTGCAAGTATTTTGAGTCGGTACCTGGTGTGCGTACTTGGAAGCAAATACCTGGTGTAAAAACCCGGTCGCATATTTATGCGACCGGGACCGGGTTTTTACACGAGGTATTTCCAGCTATTTTTTACGTACCTTCCCTACTCGCGATCACACGTTTTCGTAACGCATTCGCCAGTTTACTCCCCAAGTCAAGCGCGCCTAAAGAAGTTTCACTTCAAAAAGTTATTTTTCAACCAAACTGGATAGTAGGTACGGGCCGAGTATGGGTTTTGAAAATCTTTGACTAGCTGTAAGTAGTGACTAAACTATTGGATATCTTTTATTGAATTTTTGTATTTAGACTTGGATGGTTTAATTTACTATCGTATTGTCATCTCCACTCGAATGTAGAAAGCGATAAACAAAACTATATCAACCTAAAAACCTATACAATCTAATAGAAAAAAACGCAAATCGTTTACAAGCCACAGACAAGGAATAGCCATTACATTCAGTCTATAGAAGCTCAGTGCTGTTATTGTCTTACTCACACTTGAGTAGCATGTCTACACAAAGGTCGCGTACACAGGCTTAATTGAATAAACCTAACTGCTTGTGATTCAGGGAAGGTAATATCTGGTGCCTCCCTCGCTTTTGAAAAACAATAACCGTGGAACATTGCGCGGAAACCTTTATACAAAAGAGAGTCGCTCAATGAAGTTGCACGCCGAAGAATTTCCATGCAATAACGGGGCATAGCCTCGGCGAGGATTCTTGTGGAGCGCGGCCGGAGATATTGCGTACTTACTGGGCTTGCCTCTAATAACACCGCCGATACCGTTTGTGTAAGGAGAAAAATACGAAATGAAATGGAAACTACAAGACGCCTTATGGTTTCCAATCTCGACTAACATTACATGGAGGTACGGGAGCTATTTCGCATTTTAATATTCTATGAAGCTTGAGAATAAAATCATCAAAGTTTCGTATAACAGGCAATCGGGTTTCTGAGAAAGCAAGAAAAAAGTGTTTGATTATTCCTTTATAATTTTCTGTTTGCTCGCGGGTGCTTGAATGAAAGTCGATCTCTGTAAGATAAAACTTCACCTGGATAGGTACATTACCGTTCTATTGCACTCTTCGGCCTCGTAACCACTATTGAATCAGTTCTTGCTCGGGTTTTAAAACTAATCTTTTCAGTTGCCTGCCCCAGTTTCGCAAAAGAACTCGTTAACGATAAGTGTTATCTACGAAATGTTAAGAGTTTAAAGCTCAGTGTTTTTGGAGTAGGTTGTTTAAACAACAATTATGTTTAATATAATATTCAACATTATATAAGTATTATTATTACACCCAATAAGATATGTATGTTATATGTTGTAAGTAGCTAAAGTAAGATTTAAGTATATGAAGTTAAAAAAAATTGGTTATTAACTTCATGTATCCACTTTTTAATGGTTTCTAATGTATGAATGCCTGTATGTATTACTTATGTACCGAGCAATAAGTTGGAATACGAGTAAGTATGTGAATGTATTCACAGTTGAAGAGAGTTGAGTCGGCGAATGAAAGTTGGTCGTTCATAGTCTCCCGCCCTTGACTGCTTCTTAAGAATTCTCAAGCCTTTAGCTCCTCTATCTACTTACTAATTTAATTAATATTATTCAGAACGTCTGACATAGTCCGTAAGTGGGCTTTTCAAGTGATGAATGGGTCTCACATATTTGCAGAGCTCTATACAAAATCGTTCAACCCGAAATAAATCGAAATCGCTTGATTGCGTATGAAAAATATATAGCATACCTTTAGATTACATTATTTTTTCATTCCAAAATCAGTATAAAATTAGGACTCATACATGAAACGTGTTATAAATCTTTTTTGCGACCCATAGCAATTTGTTATCGTTATTAATTTAAACGCGACATTTTTGAAAAAACGAACGGAATTATAACGTTGTATCTACCGCTTCTGTTTATACAATAGCGGGAACTGGGACCAGCAATTAACCCATCACTAGCAGTGGCAGTAGACAGACACATCGATTACCAAATTCCGAAAACGCATTTATGATGCGACGTAGCCGTGCATTAAAGCTCTGCAAATGCCATCACGCGGCGAGACTAATCACATTAGTGGCCATCGCAAAGGTAATGCGGCAACAACCTAAAAAGCCGCCATTTGCATGTCAGAGTGGACCTCAGGAACTCGCACTACACTGCAGTGTAAATTATTCACTCTCATATGAATCTCATATTGGAGATGGATACTAAACTTTGTACTCAACGTTAGTTATAAATAAAAGATTTCGTCGGAACAAAACAAAATTTGAAATTCTCATAGAATGGACTTTTGGAAAATGTTTACGTAATAGGAATATTGAACTGTTTCATACGGACTAGGTGCCACTGAGATGCAAAAAACAAACAGGTGGGTGAATATATTATATATGGAATCTATTTGTAGGCAAGTCTTATTGAACTGAGAGAAAATTGTTTTTTTTTTCCTATAATGGCAAGCTGTTTAATTTTATTTTATTTCATGGGCTATTAAAGTACGTGAACAATAGAGGAAAACACAATGAACAAAGAGTTAAATGAACGTGTACGTGCATTTGTATGATCGAATGAACAATCAGGTTTGAAGTGCTACTATTGTACCGGTACGCACATTTTTGTCACCTGAATTTCAGCGTAACCCAATTTATCACGTCAATATTGTTAGCCACAACTTAAAAAATATATGTTATATTTTTAAAACGATGAGGGCTTTCCTCGTATCAGAAACCATGACATGTTTGGAGATCCCTATTATAGGTAAGGCCATATTAGCTGTAGAACCGACGACCGTTGAGGTAAAAGTGTTCTTGAGTGGAGACCGCGAATCGGCAAGCGTAAGGTAGGACACCCTTAGGCTCGGTGGAGCAATGACCTTTGCAGGGTGGCTGGTAGCAGCTGGATGAGAGTTGCCGAGAATCAAACTTAATGGCGTGCAATTGGAGAGGCCTATGTCCAGTAGTGAACTGCTGTAGGTAAGCGAATACAGAGTCCAGAGTATGTAGCCTAAACACACCCCAAAATTGTAGTGCTACATTTAAGATCTAATATTTATAAAAAGCAATATACCAGTAAATAAATCTTGAATAAAAACGAAATACGTAAATGTTTACATAATTATATTCTTGAAGGAACGTAGACATTTTATGAAAAAAAGAAACAATTAAATATTTCTAAAGATGGAAGGAAAATATTGAACTCAAATAAATGGCACTCGATATTTGTTACGAGAATGGTCCTAAAATCCTAGGAATCGTCTCTGGAGGGTTAAGCGGTAAAGGTCAGCAACTAGAAACAAGTATACAGTCTAGTAGTTTAGATCTCTAACAAATTGCCTACCGATATATTCGCAGAAAAATAAAAAAATAAAGCTTAGATAGAATATTTTAATAGATTTATTTTTTTAGGCTCAACTCTTTTTATGAAAACGTAAGAAAAAAATTGATTCTACTTCAAATAAATTAAACGATAAGAGATGAATGTAAGTCGCCTCCCCAGTCGTAAGTTTTCACAATGTGTTTATCGAGTCAATAGAACTTACTTATGCACATTTTTAATTAAAATTTGTCTCTTTAGATCTTTGCAGTTGTGGTTCACGAGATTTCTTTTTCAGCAGTAAAATGTTTACGGTGTATTTTAATTTGAGAAATTAATTGATTGTTTTCTAATAATTTTATTCAAAAACATTTATCGGTTTCTTACTGAACTTCAACAATATCCAACGACCCTGGTTATTTATTATATGTCTCTTGTGGTGACTGGACATAGATGAATAACACAAGAACAAAACATGTTGAACTTAGATTCAAATACACCTGCACTAAAATGATTCACACCTAACCATAACAGTTCAGGCTCAAACGCAGCTAGTTTTCATTGCACATAATCGAGAAAACACATTTAGCGCTAAATAGTAGCAACCGCGCCCGTAGCTCTCGAACGTGACGCTTTATCAACAGACCGGCAATTGTCGAAACTAATATGTAGCATACGGCCATACGGGCACGAGCCGTTATACGGCATCATCCAATTAAGGGCATATTTACACCCGGTATGAGCACCCGACATTATTGCCATGCAGTTTACACGTGATATCGGTGCCTTTACGTTCTGTTCAGCAGTCGATGCAAAGATATGTAGCCATGTTTACTGAGTGCTGGATACACTCGTGACTGTTGAG
Organism: Amphipoea oculea; assembly: GCA_945859645.1. Classification (NCBI taxonomy): domain Eukaryota; kingdom Metazoa; phylum Arthropoda; class Insecta; order Lepidoptera; family Noctuidae; genus Amphipoea; species Amphipoea oculea. Next base: position 13,306,705 of record OX243866.1, on the reverse strand, counting down.
CTCTCGATGAATACTTAACGTGCGACGTATCTATACGATACGAGTTGTTGTTCTGTTTGTGTCGGGCGATGTGGTCTCTATAAACATTTGAATATTCGAAATTTTGCGAAACATTCTGTATTTGCTGTTATTAATTTGTGCTGTTTTCTGAATTCCATGCGAACGTAGTCACGGACGCTGTTGACGATGTGTAAAATAATGATATTTTTGCTATTGTTAGAATTCCAAGCGGACAAAGTCGCGGGAAAATACTAGGTGCCTACATAGATAGTTCCGAATATTAGCATTGTATGTTGTTTGTTTTTCGCCATGCACTTTACATTACGTATGATTTCGGTGCTTTTATGTTCTGTTCAGCAGTTGATGTCGAGGTATGTAAAGTCCGTAAAAGTAACAATAATACACAGACCCTATCTCGCGGGAGAAGTTTAGAACTTGTTCCTCACCTCTGGCTTGCCTTTATTGGCCGGCTGGAGTGAACAATGACGGGGAACAGAGCTCCCACCTCATTCTTGCCTTTATTGGCCAGCTTGAGTGGAGATTCGCAAGAGCAAACGTGCTCGGAGGAAGGAAGAGTTCCAGTAAGATGCTAGTAGGTATCTTGACTGTACTTCCGGGATTGTCCTGATAGCCGCGGGAATACCTCTCCACTCCTCATAAGCACCTCAGGACATGTTGCCCCTTGTCGCTACAACACTGTACAAGCGACCATTTTTGGGGGCCCCTTATTGAATGTGTAAGTCACCGCCTGCCATTTTATCTGTGTAATTTATATAAAACATTGGTCAGGCAGGGGCTATAGACTCTCCACAGTCTTAAATAACCAGTTCACTTTAGCCACCCAAACCCATAATCCAATATCTTTGTTTCTATATCCTGCAATAGTCCTGCACTAACCGGGGGTTGTCCTTGAGTTTACCTACTTGCGTAGTGGAAACAGGGATAATCGTCTGTTGGCTCACTTCATTAAAACATTTGCATTAAGAACTTTACAGGGCTCTGAATAAAGTTTATAATACAATAACGAGCTCGAAGGTTTGGGCTTGGACTAAAGTTAGAACTCGTTTTGTAATAAGACGGTGTAGGTTTTAGTCTTTCTAGGTTTTAAGTAATTCGTTGTACATTTTTGGAGCTAGAACGAATGTCGTTTTGCAAAAACGGCCCTACCACTCGGTATTGGGCAGCAGTCAACACGTCGTTTTGTTGTAGTATGTAGGGCAGGTACCGTATATTTATGCTATCTTGTCAACATCTCGAGTACAAAAAGTTTCCTCACCGTCAGTACATCTGCCCTTTTATAGACATTAGCTGTTGAATGTCTATGGCTTAAGCGCATGATCACCTTTTAGTACAGCTCTTTGCGCTCTTCCTACTGTAATAAGGTGATTTTTGTATGCATCTCCCCAGCCGCAGATACAAAGAAATGTATAAATCACTTATCTAAACTTTCCAGCTAGTGCAATTGTATGGGTACTCCAGTCGAGCCTCTCATCTATAATGACGCCTAAGTATTAAATAGAGGGGGTTCGGGATAGCAAGCTGCAACTACAGTTGAACCGATTGTTGGTTCGATTGCATGGAAACATGTGAATTTTAGTGAGAAGTTTGGGCATGGATTTGTTAAATAGGATTTGTTGAAAAAAAAAATTTTGTTTTCGAGGTATATACCGAGAGGAGACTATTTTCAAGGCTTTGCGTTATGCTAGCTAAACCGTTCTCGGCCTCTTGGCGGACGCTATCCCAGTTCTTCCCGTGAAAAACTACAACAGTGTCATCTGCAAACATAAGGAGTTCCACATTTTGCATCATTACGTGAAATAACTCATTCATACAATAATATATATTAAGAATAAGGTGGGCCCAAGAGTGCTACCTTGTGGAACTCAAATGAACAGTGGCAACTTTTACTCTCAAAATCATCCATCCACTCGAACGATCTGCTTTCTGTCCGATAGATAATCTCCAAACCATTCCAATACTAATCCACGTACGCCTACATTCTCAAGTCTTGCCAGTAGATTTTTGTGGAAACAGTATCGAATGCTTTTTGGAGATTCAAAAAGACTCCAACACATCGTTCTCCTTTGTCCATGTGTGTGGTCAAAGATGGTGTCAACTTAATAACTGCGTCTTCAGTAAACTTACCCTCTCTGAAACCGAACTGATTCTCATTTATTAGCTTGTTTTGTTCTAAATAAGATACTAATCTTTTGTTTACTAACTTTTCAACTAGTTTAGACAGCGTCGACAGTAATGAGATCGGTCTATAGTTAGTAGGATCATCTTTAGAACCAGACTTGTATACTGGAAACAAAATATCTGTTTTAAAAAAAATGTACTAAAAAAAATAGTGGGAAAAGTATTTGTTAAAAGTGTTATATTTTTTATAGTCATTCGTTTACGTTAGATTCTTACGTAAATCACTTACGAAAGACAACCAGTAACACATTCATCTGTATTTAAAAGGTTTCAACTTCAAACTAAATTCAATTAAACCCGAAATTCTCACTGCAAATTGTCACAAAAGAGGCACTAGAAACTGGCATCCACAATTACGTTTTCTGATCCATTTGTTTACATTTCCATTATGATACTATTGGAACAGACTATACCTATGTTTCCTGGGCAATAGATACACTTGTGACTATTGAGCGTGTGACGTATCTTATACACGCGTTACTGTTCTGCTGGGTAATTGCATCACACTATCAGTAGCAATGGCTTTCATTTTGATAGTTCAACAACATTCATTGCGTTATCTACGTTGTTGAGCAGACAAATTTTTCGAACATATGAAGCAATGGATTAGCAATATCCTTCAAAATGATTCAGATAGAGATTGATAGTGTGTTACGCAAATAGGGTACTCTTTGTGTCGATGTCGACGTTGGTCACTTTATATGCAAATAATGATTATGATTTTACTATATATTTAAAGTAAAATCATATTCATAATTTGTTCAAAGTCCAGCAGTCAAACTTTTATTAACATAATCTGATTCGATTTGATGAACGGAATATTCCATAGTGATACAACTGAACTAATACGCTGGATCTAATAATGATGTTACAAATCCATTATAATAATAGCTTATGGTGGTGTAGAAGAAGCACCATAACCCTAGCTCCGTTTACCATTAGCGTAAGTAAGTACTGATTATCTATAGGCTGCGTCCTATGCAATCGTGAGAATTATTGCATCATATTTACGAAATATAGACTTAGTTCATGCTTGTTCGTGGCATGTCGACCGGTTGCAACCTGAACACCAATTGTAACAAAGAAAACATCAAAACGAGTTTGTTCTTGTCGGAATCTCGTCAGGTTGCAGCCTGCACGCTAGTCATAGCAAAGAATTGGGGGCGTGGCCACTTGTGTATAAATATACCCGCTGTAGAATTTATTAGTTAGTCAGAATAATCCACCGAGCGAGCAACAAGTCGCGATAAATATGTAACGCTCGGTCAGCGGAGCCCTATAGAGTCGCGTGTATGTTAGTATGTTAGTAAATTCGGTCATTTAATGTAAATTAGTGCTGCGTAAGTCCTTTGTTTGTGTATTTGTGTAACTGTGATTTATGTGTACGTGTACTTCTGTTGCTGATTATAAGTGTTAATTCTATTTTTGTCTGTTTAATTCGCATCCTGTAGACAGAACACGATAACCCCCGCCTAACAGAGTGTAAACTCACCCCCAGCACAGCACGCAGGTTATTGAGAATATTATTGTTTCGTGTGCTGTGATCAACATTGGTCCTTCGAGCCGGATCGTGTTCAACATTGGTCCTTCGAGCCGGATCGTGATCAACATTGGTCCTTCGAGCCGGATCGTGTTCAACATTGATCGTCGCAAGTTGGATAACCGATTGCCCGAGCGTAGCCTTACAAACTAGCGTTCGGAGTCGGATTGTGTTCAACATTGATCCTTGCAAGTTGGATAACCGATTGCCCGAGCGTAGCCTTACAAACTAGCGTTCGGAATCGGATTACGTTCATAAGCGAATTAACCAGCAAAAATGAGTGTCAGAAGTGCCGTAAATACGCGAAGCAAAGTACGTAAAATGGCTGAAGAATCAGACGCGCGGCGCAGGGATGCCACCATCGTCTCAGACTCGGGCTTACTGTCCGAATCAGCACCGGGCTCACCATCAGTAGCACCTACTGTAACATCCGCGGCTGCCCCCAATATAACACTGACCGGTGGTCGAGTAATCGACTACAGTGAAAAGCCGGCAGAGGGAGTATCAAGGCAGACAGTCGCAAGATCGACGCGTAGCAGCAGAGTTTCGTCCAAGAATAGTCGCAAGGGCGTCGAATTCTTAAGGAAAAGGGCCGAATACGAAGCTGAGCGCGATCTGGTGCACATCAGGGAGAGTCTGGTGAAGAAAAGAATGGAGGTAGAAATAGCAGAGATTGAGGCGAATGCAGAAAGTAATGACTCAAATTCAGATGTGGATACCGCGCACCGCGTTGAAGAATGGATAAAGACAACGCCCCAAGCGTCGCAGTCAGACACGGCACTGTTTACGTCAGCTGAGTCGCGCGCGCGGACGGCGTCGCAGGCGCCACTTGAAGTCGCCGCGCCGTATGAAGCATCTAGGATTCAAGACCGAAATGTAAGTAAAGTGAATCTTGAATCTGATATGTACCGTGTGCCGGCTATGTTAAGCGAGAATAATGTGTCGTGTCCGCATAGAACCCCAGTATGCAATGCGGAGCCTATGCAGACGCTAGCTCATACCGAAGCTGTCAGATTCAGTCTACCTGACAATTATCCCACCTTTACCACTCCGGTCGCAAGCGGACCTCAAGTATCGACACTCGAGTCGGTCCCACAGCGGCACGGAAATAGCGGAGTGGACGTGATAGAAAGGCGGCGACAATCGTCGAACGATAGAGACAGGAAGATCGACAAGCTGGCGGAGGCGATCACGAACATGGCACGCCCGCACCCGGTACCTAGACAGGCTTACGAACTACCACACTTTAGCGGTGACTCAGCTGACTGGATATCTTACAGGAATATGTACTGGGACACTACTGATTTGTATAACTTTAGAGCACATGAGAATATAGCGCGTTTGAAGTCTTCTTTACATGGGGAGGCAAAGATTTCAGTGGAGGATTTGTTGCGGTCTTCGAGAGACCCCACTGAAATAATGCGCGCATTGGAAGAAGAGTACGGCCATCCGACCGTCGTACTTCAATATGCTCTAAAGAAGGTGAGAGATTTACCTAAAGTGTCTGAAAGTGGCCAGGAATTAAGGAAATTCTCATCGACTGTAAGGAACTGCGTGTCGCTGCTGAAGAATATCAAGGCAGATGGGTATCTGAATAACCCTCAAATAGTAAGCGAACTGCTGAACAAGCTGACACCAGTTCAACGTGCGCAGTACGGTGACTTCGCGATGGGCCTGGACAACTCACAGGGGGTGGACTTGAGAATCTCACCCAGTTTGGAAATACTGTCACAGTTTCTCATACACGTGACGCGCTCTACTTCATATTACCTACAGCCGATTGTGTATGAAACAGAACATTCTAAGCCCCCTGCGAAGGAGCAGCAGACCGGCGGACGGACTCGACCTGCAAACGCTGCACGCCCAGTCACCAACAAGCCGCAGATGACACATCGTGTGAATACACAGAGCGACGAAGCTATCACACAGAAGGAATGCGTGATGTGCCACGGAAAGCACGTCATAGAAGATTGCGACCAGTTCAAAAAGCTGAATGTACAAGAACGCTGGGAACTGATCAAACAACAAAAAGTGTGTTTTAATTGTTTAAGCGTAAAACACACGAAAAGGTTCTGTCGCGCGAAAAAGTGCAAAAAGTGCGACTACAGACATCACGTGCTGTTACACGAGGACAAACCGAAACAGGAAGTGAAATCGGAACGTGTATCGAACATAGGAGAGTGGCGAGCCACAGCGTTATTGAAGATAGTGCCAGTGACAGTGTGTAATAAAGGCAGCAATAACGATCAGTGCTATGCGTTGTTAGACGACGGGGCAACCGTATCGTTAATAGACAGCTCGCTCGCTACAAACCTAACGGGCCCACGTGTGCCATTAATGTTAAAGACCGCGGGTGGTCATGGTGTGTCGGACCTTACCTCGCGGGTAGTGCAAGTGCGGGTGAAAGGCCCAAATGGACAGTACCATAATATCAAGTGCAGGACGATAGTGAACTTGAACTTGCCTACACAAACAGTGACCTCTTCAGTGATCAGTGACAACGCGCACCTTCGCGACTTGGGTTGCGCAGAGATGAGGGGAGCCAAGCCGCTGCTGCTAGTCGGGCAGGACAACTGGGAGCTGCTCGTCCCTGAGGACATCCGCCGTGGACGATCTGGTAAGCCAGTTGCCTCATTAACTAAGCTAGGATGGGTCATACATGGGCCATTTGATAATGCCAGTAGTACTGAAGCAGTCAATTGCACGACAGTTTCCCTTCCAGATTTACATAATTTAGTGAAGTCACAATTTGAGTTAGAATCGATAGGCATTTCTCAAGTAACTCGCAAACATAAGGACGTAGAACGGGCTGTACAAGTATTAGAAAGTACAAGTCAACGTACGCCCGATAAGACACAATGGGAAGTAGGTCTTTTGTGGAAGCAGGACAACATCCTGTTGCCTGATAATTACAAACAGGCCCGGCAGAGATTATACGGTATCGAGAAACGGATGCGTAAGGACGCTCGTTTCGCTGAGACGTACGCGAACCAGTTCAATAGGTTATTAGATGAAAGTTATGCGCGCAAGGTAGAAGGCAAGGTAGATAGCTCACCGGTTTGGTACCTACCACATTTCGGTGTTGTAAACCCGAACAAACCGGGGAAGCTTCGCCTGGTGTTCGACGCAGCTGCTACGTCTCAAGGTACGTGTTTGAATGATAACTTACTGACCGGACCTGATCTGTTAAATTCATTGTTAGGTATTTTGATTAGATTCAGAATAGGCCCCATAGCGTTTTCAGGTGATATAGCTGATATGTTTTTGCGAGTTAAGATTAGGGCACAAGATCAGGGCGCGCAGTTGTTTTTATGGAGAGGCGCGGATGATAGTAGAGAGCCAGATACGTACGCTATGACTTCTATGATATTTGGCGCCGCCTCTTCACCTACCACGGCAATTTATATACTCAACAAAAATGCCAGTGAGTGGGTTGATGTCTACCCTGAAGCTGTTGCGGCCATAAGGGACAAGCATTACATGGACGATTACTTAGATAGTGCATGGTCCGTCGAGCAGGCCAACAGTCTAATCGAGCAAGTGACCAAGATACACGCCTCCGGAGGATTTGTAATACGGGGGTGGGTCACTAACTCGTCAGAACTTAGGGAAAAGCTTAAGGTAGACATGCCCGATAAGGTTCCCCTCGAAAAGGGAATAGGTATGGTAGAAAGAACCCTAGGTTTAATATGGTCACCTAAACAGGACGAGCTAGGTTTTGACCTGTCATTTAAACGTTTGCCAACAGAGATAATAAACGGCAACCTAGTACCTACTAAACGACAATTCTTAAGTGCAATAATGTCGATTTATGATCCGCTAGGGTTCCTTTATCCCTGTGTCATCCAGTCTCGTATATTGATGCAGAGGATATGGAAATCAGGGATCCAGTGGGATGAACTCCTACATGAAAAAGAGTCCAACATATGGTTTACTTGGCTTAGCAATTTGAATCGATTGACCGAAATTAGGATACCGCGGTGGTATGGATTGAACCTCGAAAACTTAGAGTTACACGTGTTCGGGGACGCTAGCGAGCTAGCTTACGCCGCGGTCGCTTACCTAGTAGGTTATAATTCCAAAGGGCAAAGGGAGGCTGTCATGCTGCTAGGTAAAGCGCGAGTAGCGCCTCAAAAGGTCATTTCTGTACCAAGACTGGAACTTCAAGCTGCAGTGCTGGCCTGCCGATTGGCAGACACTGCCGAAAAAGAGCTAGGGTTACCAATTAGGGAAAAGTATTATTGGACCGATAGTGAGACCGTGTTAAAGTGGATAAATTCTGATGCACAAGAGTTTCAAAAGTTCGTCTCACATAGATTAGCAGAGATAGATAGGCTGTCAACCAGAGGCAACTGGCGCTGGGTCCCCACGGAGGACAACCCAGCTGACAAGGCGACCAGATTGTCTTGGCCTGATGACCATGCAGCGTGGTTGTCGGGCCCCTCGTTTTTGTGTGATCCACAGGAGCGGTGGCCAGCGTGTCACGAGCCTGAGGCGGCAGAGGCTGACCTTGAGCGCATCCAATGGGTCCACACAGCGGTCGCCCCCACAGGGCCACTCCTGGTGTACAAGCGCTACTCAAGCTGGAAACGCGTGCAGCGTACTATGGCGCGCACGCTGATGTTCATCGAGCTATGTCGCCAGCGTAGAGCGACACCGGAGCTGCGTCTACACGACCTGGAAGAGGCACACCTCCACCTGATGAGGTTGTGCCAAAACGACAGCTTCCACCTGGAACTAGCCGCCACGCTGAGCGCCGACTCAGCAATATTGGCCCTGAGGCGCCTGATAGCGCGCCGGGGGCAACCAGCACACCTGTACTCAGACCAGGGTACCAACTTCATGCGGGCCCCTCGTGAGGAGGTCCTTTACACCCTCCTCACTGAGGTAGAACTAATACTGAACAGTCGCCCGCTGAGCTATGTATACGACGACCACGAGCAACCTGAGGTCCTGACGCCGAACCATCTGCTCCTGGGCACTGCGTCCGGGCAGTACGCCGTTTACGTCGAGCAACCACGAGGACATCGACTCCCGCCGGCAGTGGCGGCGGGTGAATGCACGCGCCGACATGTTCTGGCGCCGCTGGCTGCGGGAGTACCTCCCGACTCTGCAACGTCGCGAGAAATGGACAAACAGTGTACCCAATGTGCGTGTCGATGATGTGGTAGTGATAGTCGATAACAATAGAGAGCGAAATGCGTGGACAAAAGGTGTAGTGCAATCTGTGTATCAAGGTAACGACGGAATCGTCCGTGTTATAGATATTAAAACAGTAAACGGGGTCCTGCGTCGACCGGTAGCAAAGATTATTGTGCTTCCCACGGAAATGGATGTAAGCCGGTTGAACCCTTTTACAGGGGGTGGAATGTAGAAGAAGCACCATAACCCTAGCTCCGTTTACCATTAGCGTAAGTAAGTACTGATTATCTATAGGCTGCGTCCTATGCAATCGTGAGAATTATTGCATCATATTTACGAAATATAGACTTAGTTCATGCTTGTTCGTGGCATGTCGACCGGTTGCAACCTGAACACCAATTGTAACAAAGAAAACATCAAAACGAGTTTGTTCTTGTCGGAATCTCGTCAGGTTGCAGCCTGCACGCTAGTCATAGCAAAGAATTGGGGGCGTGGCCACTTGTGTATAAATATACCCGCTGTAGAATTTATTAGTTAGTCAGAATAATCCACCGAGCGAGCAACAAGTCGCGATAAATATGTAACGCTCGGTCAGCGGAGCCCTATAGAGTCGCGTGTATGTTAGTATGTTAGTAAATTCGGTCATTTAATGTAAATTAGTGCTGCGTAAGTCCTTTGTTTGTGTATTTGTGTAACTGTGATTTATGTGTACGTGTACTTCTGTTGCTGATTATAAGTGTTAATTCTATTTTTGTCTGTTTAATTCGCATCCTGTAGACAGAACACGATAACCCCCGCCTAACAGAGTGTAAACTCACCCCCAGCACAGCACGCAGGTTATTGAGAATATTATTGTTTCGTGTGCTGTGCTCAACAGGTGGCTTATACTAAACACTAACAGCCACAATGCGAAATTGGTGTTGTGGTTCTAATGACAATGATAATAATCGACCGCAGTGCGGTCCGAATGTAAAAATGATGTAAAAGAAAAGTGGACTCAATCACAGCAACCAATACAGAATCATGCTGGCTGGCTATTTGAGTTGGAAAATTCCACAACTAAGTAATTTGAAAAAGATCCTAAAATAACATTTCATAAGCAAATATTAAGATTATTAAAAGATTTACATAATGTACCCAATATAATATGTTCCACGGTCTGAGCATAGCTCCATAATTTTATGAAACTTCGCTTCAATTATCTCAATGAAACTCGAACAATATTTAACGTCTCTAGTATTAAATCTCCAATAGCATTATTTTTCCAATAAATCGCTTGTCGTTGTGTTGAAATTAATAAAATCCTTTATTGAATAATGGTGGCCCACTTGATGCTTGAAGCCTGTTTATTGAAAAGGAGGTACTGAGCTTTCGTTCAATTCTTACACCCTTCTGAATAACAGGAAAGAATACTCGCAATAATGAAAATATCTTTCTAATATCCTATCACACAACACATAACATAATCTATCTATAATATTCCCACTTCTGGGACACAGCCCTGCTCTTTGTGAGAGGAAGTGGTCCGAAATCCACCACGCGGGCCCAGTGCGGGTTGAAAGATGTCAAATGTCTTCGAATTTTTGGATGTAGGATCTAGGGCTTCCTTACGATTCTATCATATAAAGTAATATGTACGTTTGCCTGGCTAGGCCCCCCGGAATTTGCGATTTAGGTATACACCAATGCAATGTACTCGCCTCTAGGAGTATATGTACCGCTTTCTTTTTCAATGTACCTCTGTACTTTTGAAGAAATATGCAAAAAAAGGGGGCCGTGCCAGCCAAACGTTTTCAGCACGGCCCTCGTGTAACTTGAAAAATATATAGCGTATTAAAAAGTTTCATAAACTCAAGGAATGTACTTTACTAACAAGTTCTATGTACCGTAACAGATATTGTGAATTCGTAATAACAAATAATATATAGACGTGGATAGGGGGCCGTGCTGAAAAAAAAAGAAATGAGAAAATATCTGAAAAAGACAAAACAACCTTAGCCAAAAACTATATAAAAGTAATTCATGTTTGGCAAGTAACATATGTACCGCATTGGTTTCTCATACAACTTGCTAAATTCAAAAAATAAACCAATTTTAGTTTATTCAGCACGGCCCTCTATAGTTGCCTATATCTTTTTAAATATGACATGTGTGTTTACAAAATTCGACTTCCTGAATTATGTATAGGAGTACATTCGTTCCAAATAAATTGCGATTATGGTGTATTAGTATTTTAAAAGATAAATTGGATCAAAAATATCCTAACATGCAACTGATGGGGTGACCATGATTCCACGTGAGAATGGATAAAAAAACTTCTGAGTAAATCTTTAATAAAATAAAAAAATCAAAAATATCGTAATCTGTATTAACTATTAACGATAACTATAATAGTAGTAAGTAGTAGGTCGCAAATCGAACAAAACAACAAGTGTCGTTAAGACTAAATAGCTCAAAAGGCTTAAAAAAAATCACATATATATTTCCAATAAATCACACGGATTGATGTACGGTACATTACAATAAAATTACAGTTTCGGTACATTTCACAGATTAGTTACGTTTACCTATGGAATAATCGCAGAAAAACTATGTGTCACAAACACTACAATTCTTTTACCTATTGTGGTATAGTAATTTTATTTTAGGTGCATCGTCCTCACATATTATTATATAGATGTAAAAAAATTAACCTTAAAAACTTTAAGAGGTGCTTTAGACCATCGAACTGAACAACTTTCACTATGGGACCAACTCTGAAATCACGAAAAAAAAATGAGCTGTTTCATACATTTTGGCCGAGTAGGTATTGAACTTTTGTATGAAACAGCTGATTTTTTTTTCGTGATTTCGGAGTTGGTCCCATAGTGAAAGTTGTTCAGTTCGATGGTCTAAAGCACCTCTTAAAGTTTTTAAGGTTAATTTTTTTACACCTTATATAATTAATGTACCCATGCAAAATATTGTAGGTACCTAAAACATTTTAAAAGAGTAACGGTGGAGTTTCTTGCCCATTCTTCTCCACACGAAAACTACCTTTTGGAAGGGGCGACTAGAATCAATTCTATTTTAAGGTAATTTTTGACGTTCAAAAGTGCCTTTTATGTGCCTATTTGAAATAAATGCTTTCACTTTGACTACAGAGCTTAAAAGGCTTAAAAAATTACAGATACGTTTCCAACAAATCACATTGATTGAAACTTACCTAGTGAATTAATAGCGACCGCACACAACAAGTTTTAACTGATTTAATTCCCTTAAAAGATGTCATCGCTAATATTAATTTTAAAGAAAAAAAAACAAATTGTAAAAAAAGAATGTTTATTTCAATGTAGTCACATAATTTCATTAAAGGTATAGAATAAATCAACCTAACTTATGGAACCATGGTCACCCCATCAGTTGCATGTTAGGATATTTTTGATCCAATTTATCTTTTAAAATACTAATACACCATAATCGCAATTTATTTGGAACGAATGTACTCCTATACATAATTCAGGAAGTCGAATTTTGTAAACACACATGTCATATTTAAAAAGATATAGGCAACTATAGAGGGCCGTGCTGAATAAACTAAAATTGGTTTATTTTTTGAATTTAGCAAGTTGTATGAGAAACCAATGCGGTACATATGTTACTTGCCAAACATGAATTACTTTTATATAGTTTTTGGCTAAGGTTGTTTTGTCTTTTTCAGATATTTTCTCATTTCTTTTTTTTTCAGCACGGCCCCCTATCCACGTCTATATATTATTTGTTATTACGAATTCACAATATCTGTTACGGTACATAGAACTTGTTAGTAAAGTACATTCCTTGAGTTTATGAAACTTTTTAATACGCTATATATTTTTCAAGTTACACGAGGGCCGTGCTGAAAACGTTTGGCTGGCACGGCCCCCTTTTTTTGCATATTTCTTCAAAAGTACAGAGGTACATTGAAAAAGAAAGCGGTACATATACTCCTAGAGGCGAGTACATTGCATTGGTGTATACCTAAATCGCAAATTCCGGGGGGCCTAGCCAGGCAAACGTACATAAAGTAATAGGTAATTATGACGCACAAACTATTTTTTTGACGTCACTTCTCACTAACTTTATAGCATCTAATTTTATAATTATAATTTTGTAATTACAATATTAGATCCTAGTCTCCTACCGTTACCCTAGTGTACCCTTGTAGGTAATGTTTCAACTCTGTACGAATTATGATCAAGCATTCCATTCGGCTTTTTTTATTCTATTTACGATATAGAAAGTGAGCCTCTGTACATAAACTTCGTCTCAGATTTACCGGCAGAATAATTAACAGCTCCGATTAAAAATAAAATCTGTCTACGTTTTTTCTAGAAAACGAATCCCTTTGGGTGAAAACAAACGGGTTGGTCTAGACGGGATGAAACAGGGGCTTAGGTTTCTACTGAAGAGTATATAATAGAAGTATCAAGAATCATAATTAATGATTGAAGTTTACTGAATAGGTACTTACTGATTGATCGCTTTAAAAATCTACTGAATTAATATATTTTTAGAAGGAAGTATTTATTTAGCGGGGGATGGTTTTCTTATCTCATCTGTTCTTCATGGTTACTCCGACCTTAATTACATACTTAAACAAATAAGCAAAGAGATTTGCACTCATGACTCACGGCACTACTAAAATGTAGTAAATACTGAGCTAGTAAAAGTGAGCTCACACATGCCGTAAAATATGGCGTTTCCAAAGTCAATCAAAGAGATTTAGGTCGGTAATATATTATAGAGAGGCAATCAGAAGAAATGTCATAAATAACTGTGATCCCATATCTCAGTGACGCCATCTAGCGTAATATAGCAAAAATACATAATAGGCAAGTTAGACACGTTATTCTTTTCCCGACACCAACCAAAGGACCTCATGCTCAGCATAACATGAGGTCCTTGGTTTGATTCCCAGGTCGGACAAAGTGTTATTGGGTTTTTCCATCTCAGTACTAGCAGCCCGGAGTCTAGACCTGTTCCCGGTTGCCGGCAAGAGGCTCGCCCCCTAATTACATGGGACTCACACATAACTGGCGAAATGTAGTTGTACCATAGGTAGACCTCTGCCTAACCTTTCGGGGGTCAGTGGGTCGTCTTAGGAGCGGATTTGTTGCGGCACTATGAAAAGCAAAGAAAAGAAAAAAAAAAAATTGTTTAACCGGTCAAGCGGCGCGGATCGCCGATTGGCGACGAAACAATAGAAAATCAATTGTGTCTCATTAGCGGAGCTTGACAGATTTAAAAAAAATGGGATTATCTTATGGTTTACAACTAGAGCAACAATTTCGTTCCAGAAAAGATTTTCATCCGAGCTACCATTTTGGAAATATGAAGCTCTTAACTCGGAAACGGTGCGTCATAGGGCTATGCTTTTCAGATCCTAAATGGTGTCTATGGTCAAGGTTAACCCGATACTGCAATAAAACTCCTATATTTCCGAAAAAAAAAATTACCAAAGTCTGCCCCATAGCGCCCCTAGGCTACACTCCAACCCTTTCGGGTATTATCGGCGTGATCTTATGTTATGTACGTTGTTTTATATTAGGTACCTACAATTTTTTTATAAATAAGGATAAAAATCCCCTTAGTTACAACACAAATGAAAACATAACTTCACGAAACAAATGAGATCTTATACTTAGTACCTACAGAGTTGGATAAAGATCTATATTGGAAGAAAACATTAAAGGATTCATCTAAATAAACCAGGCTACAGGGAGGTCAAAAAGATAACGCTATCGTTGTCTTTATATAATATGAAGTAAGGTAAACTAAAAGGCAATATGTAAGCCGCAATAACATCAACCTTTATGATATTCCTTTATGATAATGTTGTACGCTCTGTTAGGTAAATATAGTCGCGCATGCCGCGGAAATATGAAACAACTAACACAAGATTTAGTATTGGTAGTTTAGTGTACCTGTTTGCGTACTAAACTACCTTGCTGAGCTTCCAACTTGTATTATGTAGTAGCTCAAAACTAATGTACGTAGTTCATGCGTCTATTTATTTAAGGGTAGAGTTTTTCTTTATTATGGGAGTGATTTAGTGCGGAAAACGTGCTTAAATATATATAGTACAGAGGTGAGTTTTGCATCTACGTATAAGTTTAACTCTTTACATATCTATTTGACAGTCAAAACTTTTAATCAGGCAAAACCGTTATTAACTTAAGACGCGTCCTTTTTAAACAACAGTTTTTACTCGGGACACCATAGCCATATTCCACAAAAGATATTCTAAACACCTTAAGTATAGAGATTTGAAGCACGGGATACCTATGGTTTCAAGTAAATGTTAGTCATTGTTAAAATAGTTTTAACCGGTCAAAAGTAGTTCTGAGTGTGTTTTGTGGTCAAAAGTGGTTTGGACTGTGTGGCATCTATAAAAACCTGTAGGAATAATTAGATTGATATCATATCCACGTACTTCAATGGCGTAAACTGTTCTAGGTCCAAAACAAAATTACAATAGATACTTAGTCATCCCTTTTAGGCGTTCATGCGCGTAATACACGTACACCTAACCGTTGAACATATCATTTACAATATCTCCAAATGTTTACTAATGTTGTTCCAAAGCCTTCTTTATAGAAAAAAAAAATATATTTTATTGTACGTAAAACGTGTCCGAGCTAAGGTTACATAACATTCAAATCAATACAAAGCTTGGACCAACGACTAGCATTTATTCTCATCGGGGCGACACACGAATTTTCGTCATAAGCTCGATCTAAACCTTTATCGGTGCACAGCCATTCAAAAAGCACCTCTATTGTCTAGCTTGTAAGGTTCTATAGGTCGTTACATATGTGAATCGCTTCACAAGGGTTATTATCATGACTGAAGCTTTGTTAATCCTTTCTATTCTGTAGCAATCGATATGTTCGATTCGTGCGTGACATTATAAAGTAGGGATTTCAAATGAAAAATACGTAGGTACCTGGCCTGAAGAGTTTACATAATGAGTTGAAACTATTAAACCATATTTGCACCTGCCAACTAATCTTTTTGCCACCCTTGTTGGTTGACTGGTACAGAATGCCTAAGGCATTAAGTCTGCCTTTGTACCTTTTTCGTGTGCGAAAAGTTTAAATAAATAAAATAATTATTAAGTAATTATTTTTTCATATAAATGTACATAATTATTATTATAGTTTATATGTTAGCTTATATTATGTAAATAAAGTTGATATTTATTAATAAATAAATATTTACACAATATTTTTTTCAATTGTTTATTGATACGATACATGAGATATAATATATTCTCAAATTAAAGTTATTTTTTTACCTTTAAATCTGACTGTCATTTTTACGTTCAGAAGAAGATAAAACATTCTCAATATTAGGGCACTTTGTAATAAAATTTTAGGTAGCAAGGGGCAGACAACAGCGGTCTTTGATCAACAAACTTATTTCCCTCACTTGACTTCCCACAACTTTGTTTGTATCTCCAAATGCTGCAGCGGTGGAGCATCTTGCCTATATGCTTAGGATGTAGTGTTCGATTCTCTCCAGAAGTTTGTTGTCACGGTAAGTTGTTTGTGCACGTGACTTGTTTGTGATTGGAGAAAATTACCTTTGAAGGGCAGCTTCAGCAGCTGCTACTGTTATTGTAAGTAGATCCAGATCAGTCGAAAACCAAGTTTACCCAAGTCTAAAATATTTGGAAGACAAACAGAAACTCCGCTGCGCATCTGTATGACTTCATTAAATCCTTAGTTTGTGTCACAGACGGACGGAGCGGAGGCTGCGTCGTGTTTACGTGTAAAGTTTTCCTCATAAGCTCACCGCAGGGCGCTCCCCTATCAATTGCCGTGATCCCGTGCCCCCGCGCACCTCGCCTCCCTCCCCGCTAGCCCCACTAATGATCCCACTTGTTAGGGCTCAGCACGGACCTTCGGCCATGTCACTTGGTGAATAACAAATTCCTAGCTGATCCCACTTTGCCATAGCCACTAGGACTTACAAACGTAGGTCATAATATTAAGTTTGAGTGCCCCACGTTTCTTAGATTTCGGTTACTTTCTTAAACAAGTATTAAGCGATCTATTGTGTTTTGTGGCACCCTTTTCTGTAGTTTCAGTTGTACGTATGAAATTAATAGAAATTAAATTGCACAAATTGACATCTGACACGCGTTTTAAATTCTTAGTCCATTGAAAAAGTGGATGTGAAAGTCATGACGCTAGTAAAGGTACCTACTCCTCAAGACCTTCCTCATATCCATGGTGATATGCATGACCACTTTTATTAACTGAGTGAGAGCGTGTCATTATTTTTTCTATTAAGTGATTAAAGTGCAAATACCGTGGAAATCTTGTGATCGTCACCACCTCTGCTCTTACCACAAATGAAAGATCGCCTGAACATATTAAAACACAACACATGCTCCGTACGAACATAAATTCCAGTTTTAATCTGCCAGTCTCATACTCGGCTGACATTCAATATCAGAGATTAATTACATGCAAAACTTACTGTCGAACTGTTGCGTTGCCTGAGCGAGGAGTGAGGCGAACACTCTGTCTGCGAGGGGTGGGGGCTGCGGGGGGCGGTCGTCGTCGCTGCTGCTGTACCTATCGCCGCCCCACTCCAAAGAGCGCTGGCGACGGACGCCGACGGCTCCTGCTGGCGCGCTCGGCAACCCGCCCGACAGCCCGCTCAGCGAGCCAGCCTTAGCCCGCCGACCTGGCCGCTCCATCCTCGACGTGCTCATAACATCTTGTCAGCACATCTGTGGACAACGTGAAAATAAGTTTAAATAATAGCCTTTGTCTTCAGGTCAATGAAAGAACAATTGATAAAACTTTGGTTGGATGAATCCTACTTTTAAATATTCTCTTTTCCTTTTATCAACCCACTGAGTCATTATGTTACGTAAACAGTTTACCTTAAATTGTTGGGTAAGTAAGTACCTAAAGTTTGATTGAACGCTACTATTTAAGCCTACCTACTTAAGATACACATTTCTTTCATCACGCCACGAGGAAATACTTGGAAAAGTTTCACAAAGCAAATGAAAACCCTCCACAAGAATGAAAACCGATTTACAATCCAAAAAAGTTTAGCACTCGTTAATTCGAGATCTACCACTGCCCACTGAAACATAAGCCCTTGCTCAAACAAAAGAAATCGACACGATATTTTATCAAAGCAGTTACAGCGTCGTGAACGGAAAAGAACAACTGTAATAAAGAGCCTACAAGTCGTTTGGTTAGCGACCCTACATAAATAGGAAGTTTGCGCCAGAGGGCGTGCGTGTTGGAGCCCTAATCCAGTGGATTGTGCCGCGGTGTCGCCCGCTCCGCGCCTTCCAACATCATTTCTCGTATTGACTTAATTTGTACAAGCTTCGGTTCTGCGCCCTTCCGACAATTTAAAATACAATTTCATTGTTGCATCAAGCAAACTGAATCTACCCTGCAATTACATTGCAAGACTACTCTACACAATCAACAGTTACTTAGATACATTTATGTGGAGGCTTATAACGGCATCCAGAAAACTAGCAACCATTAATGATATCTAATAAATACAATAACACAACACTAATCCATAATAATGTCTGATACGAAGAAAATGTGAGAAACAAGAATCGAGGGGGTCTTTATTCAGAAACTAATTGGGTAGGTTATGGAACGAGCATCAACGAGGTAATTAAGCATGTGTTAGCAATTGCAAGCCAATACTTTTAGGTATCCTCAAGAGATTCTCTTTCACCATAACGTGTGTGCCCAACATTGACCATTCAAGTTGGTACGCTTACGTTGGTTGGTTTGCACTTGATAATCTCATGACTGCGTCAATGAGCGGAGTTCGCGCAGCTGATTTTTGGGCCAAAGATGTTTGAATTTTTTGCTATCGATACGCTATGAAGAAGTCTGCATGCTGTTAAAATCTTATCACCACAGAAAATACTAAAAAGGTTACAAGGTTTTGAGTTAGTTTACTGCAGTACTGTAGGCTAGATTGTAATGTGAATAAAGTATTACCAATTGTGATCCCGTATAAAGGAAAACAAAAACACAGAAATGATTATATAAGGAAAGCTCATACCTCAAGATCTCGAATAGTCAAAGTCAAAGTCAAAGCATTTATTTCAAATAGGCACATAAAAGGCACTTTTGAACGTCAAAAATTATCTTAAAATAGAATTCCAAAAGGTAGTTTTCGTATGGAGAAGAATGGGCAAGAAACTCCACCGTTACTCTTTTAAAATGTTTTAGGTACAATATTTTGCATGGGTACATTAATTATATAATAACATGTGAGGACGATGCACCTAAAATAAAATTACTATACCACAATAGGTAAAAGAATTAAAACCGGACAAGTGCGAGTCGGACTCGCCCATGAAGGGTTCCGTAGCAGCAAGTAACATAATATAAAAGTTCTTGTAGTTCGTTGTAACTTTGTGAAAGGTAAATTGCGGTTTTCGATTTATGACGTATTAAAAAAAAACTACTTACTAGATCTCGTTCAAACCAATTTTCGGTGGAAGTTTACATGGTAATGTACATTATATATATTTTTTTAATTTTATCATTCTCTTATTTTAGAAGTTAGAGGGGGGGGGGACACACATTTTACCACTTTGGAAGTGTCTCTCGCGCAAACTATTCAGTTCAGAAAAAAATTATATTAGAAACCTCAATATTATTTTTGAAGACCTATCCATAGATGCCCCACACGTACAGGTTTGATGAAAAAAAATTTTTGTAGTTTCAGTTGTAAGTATGGGGAACCCCAAAATTTATTGTTTTTTTTTTCTATTTTTGTGTGAAAATCTTACTGCGGTTCACAGAATATATCTACTTACCAAGTTTCAACAGTATAGTTCTTATAGTTTCGGAAAAAAGTGACTGTGACGGACGGACGGACAGACAGACAGACAGACAGACAGACAGACATGACGAATCCATAAGGGTTCCGTTTTTTGCAATTTGGCTACGGCACCCTAAAAACGAAACCATGACATATAAAAAATTAATTATCTGATAGATACACGGTGCTCACATATTTACAAACATGGTACAAGCAAAATGATTTTTATTAAAAAAAAAATACAAGTAATAAGTCAGGGTGTGAGTAATGAATGTAAAAACTAATAAAAAAAAATTACAATTAAATTAGCAACCAGTTTGATTTTGTCTAGACTCTAGATTGTCCTATGGAGCAGGACCAGCATGTTTCCAAGCGTTCTTATCTTGGATATAATCTTCTAATTTATAGTATGCTTGTTTACAAAATGTACGTTTAATGTGAGTTTTAAATTTTCTTTCATTTAATTGCAATATATCACAAGGTATTTTATTGTAACATTTGACACAGTACCCCATAAAAGATGTATGTACTTTGGCTAATCTGAAAAATGGTTGATGTATTTTATCTTTATTTCTTGTGTTAAAGTTATGTCTATCGCTTATTTTATTAAAAAGATGTAGATTTTTTCTTACATACATAATGTTTTCATAAATGAATTGGCAAGGTACCGTCATAATATTAATCCTTTTAAATAGTTCCCTGAGAGATTCGCGGCGACGTAGATTATAAATGGCTCTATAATCTTATTCTTTCTTTCTTAATCTTTCTTCAAGATTATAATAAATAAAAACATAAGACCGAGAACTTTAAAATAATTCATGTCCAATAACCCCCGGCACCGGGAGGGGACGCTCTACAAGGACATAATATATGACAGTATTGGTGATTTCTTCTGAAAGGTCAGATGCGTAGTCCTCGCAACAGGCGTGCGTGTATGACGAGATGTATGAACGTAAACGAAGCAAAAGGAGTATGTAAGGATCGCAGCAGGGAGCGTTCTCTACTTTCTGCCTACCTCCATGGGAAGGAGGTTTGAGTATTGGTAGAAATATGCTCATCTCTTAAATGTTAGGGCTTATTTTTAATTAATCTTACATTTTGAATTGTTTCTTCATTTGTTTTTTTTTACATTGTTCTCACATATGGAAGCAACAAGTATAATGTACCCAGGATTTTGTAATATCTTGATTTAAAAGTATCCTTTTTTTGTAGTTTCTTCCCCGTTCTTTTCCATAGAGATCTACTTTTTGGAATGGGCAACTAACTTTCTAACTAACTGACCGACAATTTAATTTTGACAATTCGAAAATGCCTGTAAATAGATGGTTGGATTGAAATAAATGCTTTGAGTTTGAGCTGGAGCAACAAGGCCATGAAGGTTCAATCAATCAACTCAGCCTATTGCAGTCCACTGCTAGACATAGGCCTCTTCCATGAAGGTTAACATGCCCTAATACATTCGAGTTTTCTGGAAGGACAAAGTCACATTTAGTACGCTTATTTTATGAGCACATATTTGGAGGAACAAAGCCGTATGTCATGCAATACTGTGAATACGGCCACATTTCAATATACTGCTAACTAAATAAACATTAACAAAACCTCCGTTGTTTACACACCTCAACATCAAGGAATTGCTTATTTCTTATTAAGGATAAGAGATTAAATCTAATGAGTTTTCGTTTAATGTAAATACGGTGTAAGCATTGTATTTAAGGCAGGCAATTGTTAAGGTTTACTGCACTCATTTCTCATTTCGTATCGACAGAATAAACAGAGGCGGTTTCATTATAGATTCGCCGACATTCCACAGAGATACAAATTGTTTAGACATTATTGAGATTTAATAAAAATTCTTTGGCAAAGTTTCTGTAGGGAATTTATCTGTGTCTATGGCAAGTCGGTCAGATTAGTATGAAGATTTAGATATTTTGCAATTAAAAGTACCTAACAAGAATTCTATCAAGAAAGTACTTATAATGTCAAAAAGTTGATGCGTGAATACGTGGTAGAGCATAGATATTTGAGAGCAAGTATTGTTTTAAAGAGGTACCTATGCGTATGTGCCCTATGGCTAAAACTAAACCGTTCTGCATGTCCCATAATAGTGCAAATCGAATTAGTCTATCGCAATACGGTATTAACAGTCATTCAATCTAGCAATCATGAGCTGTTTTTGCAATATATAATATTGAGGACCTCCACCACAAATATTCCACCTAAACTCTGATTTTTTTAATTTGCTATACTAAAATGACAACTGTGATCGAACTTTTTTTGTCAACATGACATTATTTAGTACCTATTTATTAGCTGTCCGTTTTGTCTAGCAAAATAAAAGTCAGAATTTAGTTAAAAGAGTTTACAGGAAATACACTAATGTGCAACCAATATTATGTAGGTAATTAATAGTAATCTTTCAAAAAAATCTTACCCCCAAATCTTCGATAACAGCAAAGAAACCCACAACAATTAAAAACAGAAATCGTAATTCGATCCTTACCCTCCAAAGTACAAAAGAAACCCTTATTAAATTAGTCCCTCATTAGATTTCCATCTTAATTCTATTTGCTCCTGTTTACTGATTACTTTTTCTATCGGGCTATTAATTAAACATTAATTAATGAGTCCCGTCTACTCCGTAGTAGTACGCCTGCCGTCTGATGGACCGCTTGGTTTAATATAAAGTAGGCTGTTTACTCGCCTGTGTCGCGGCTCACAGCGTTAATAAATACGCCGCTTCCCTTCACAGACAAGCGTCTGTCCTGTTTTTATTCAATATTTACTCTTATTGTGACGGGATTATTGGACTTTTTTAAGTTTATTACTTTTTACATTGACGTGGAAATAACGACTCGTGATAAAGAGATTTTTAACAAAGTTTTTTTGTTGAGACTTGCTTTAAGTAGTTGCTATGAAAACAATGAAGGCATGCATTTTGCCCGTAACTTGATCCATATAAATTCCGGATATACGCTTACCAGTTGATTTCCTCATAGAAACTTTAATATCCTGTTGCAAATACGAGTAAGTAAATGCTATTGTATTTGTTTTGAAGAGTATTCATAATGCCAAAGCATTATTGATAGAGGAATGAAATTGGAAATAACCGTTCAAACCATAAACCTTTCTCTGGTAAGTTTTGATATAAAGTACTTAAGGTATGCGCTAAGTTAGTTCGGAAATTCAAAATTTCAGGTTGCATGTTGATTAAAATCTGATTCGCGACCGTAACAAATATGACTTTATAGAATTAATAATCATTAGAATCAGCATTACTAAGGTTGTGTTATTTATCATCTAATACGCGATCTTCCTGCCTATATCAACGACAAGCAGTCATCTATAATTTATCATCAAAGTGTAGGCGTGAACCAAAACCCCTACATTTTTTGGTCCTTCGAGCCGGATATGTGATATTTGCTTGCTCCAGGCGTCCACCGACTCTTAGTATCCCGTGATCGTCTAAAAATGGTCGTAAACAGGACAATTTGCTGTTGCTGCGGACGAAGCCCTTTTTCTTTAGATTGTATATTTATCTTTTTTAAAGTCTATGCTTTGTGCATGTTTGATAATAAGATATAGTGCGCTTTGGATTTTTTATTGCGCAGGCTAGCGATGTATCGCGACATCCATGCCACTATTCGCACAATCTTTGTTAATGAATTGAATTTATTCAATAATTCAATTACCAACTCGTTTGGCATAAGGCTGTGTGTACAATGGTCTTTTTAATTTCTTCTGTTGGAGTTTGATATTCGGTTGTGGTGATATGTATGAATTAAAATTAGGTAGCCATTTTGGTGCTGGGATGATCCCCGTAATTTTTCTAAGTAATATTTATCTTACTTAGAAAACTAGCGCAGTCACTTTCCGCTATCATAACACCCAAGAGCTTTCACTTGTCTAAACAGCTAAAAAGGTTCGAACGTACTTACTTAGCGACTGTTAAACCGAGAATTATTAAGGTCAAGTTATCTATCGCCGAGGCCAGGTGTAAAACCCAGATAACAGTTAAACCCTTCAAGAATTTTATGTTTTGCCCTCACCTTTCTTGTTTTCACGGGCCATCAAACACCCCTTGTGGAGAATTTGAAGCGACCCATTTCTTCTCGGTCAAATATCGGAGATGCGTTTAGGAAGATATTGTTTTTGTTTTTGTACAAGTTAGGAAGGTAGCCGTAGGGAGGTTTTTGAAGCACGTAATGATGATAATCAACGTGCCGAACGTGGTGGGTAAAGAGATAGATACCTACATACATTATTTATTTATTGTAACACAGACGAAGAAACGCAGCACATAAAAGCAAAATACAATTTTAGTACGAATTCGCTGGTTGCGAGAAGTACATAACCGAATGATGGCGATGCTTAGCGGGAGCCTATATAATATAATAGAATAGAATACTCTTTATTATGTACACCATATAAATTACAGACATAAATATAGAAACTATGAGCCTTATGTCCAGCAGTGAACGTCTTTCAGCTGAAATAACGATGATGATAACCCGCAATTTAAGTTATTTAATCTACAGCATAGTTGTACACTGGGAAACCTTCTTAAATGTTCGATAATGTGTTTGATTAAATATATAGTTATGCTTATAATGGATGAATGAATAATTTATTTATTTTATTATTTATGTACACACAGAAAAATACTTAGTGATACGATATATTATAACATTTGATTTTATCATGGCGAAGGTGTGCTTGAACTTAAACTGATAGAACATTATAATAATTTTCTATGTAATTTTTCAACGCCTATGAAAAGGTGTTATTAAAATGTCTATTTTAATAAAAATCTATTCTCTTCCATCAAGTAACACTTAGATATTATTCGTTTCATTGCCAGACAATGCACGTTCGCTTTGCACATCATCGGCTTTCCCATTTATCATTACCGGATAGATACATTAAGCCGATGACAAGCGAGTGATGTCCATCGAACATAATCATAGCTAGCAGTAGGTGTAGGGCAGGAAACATACTGTAGCAAATCATGATTTCGTAGTTTCATCTGTTATATCTAATATAATAACAGATGCAACTACTAAAACGTGGTTCATTCAAAGAAATATTTCTTTGCTCTAAAAAAACAATAAAAGGGATGTAGCCAAATGATAACTTTTCATAGCAGATACCTACGAATGTAACATCCACCAGTTCCGGAGAAAACTGTTTACTGGACAAATACTGGGATTTTCTATATTGTATATATTATTTTTATAATATGCTATAATCATATATAATTTACGTCACGATATTCACGTTGACACAATCTCCTTATAATGCTCCAGGTTTGAGGACTGACTCCCAAAATACAAGCCCTGGCTTAGTTTGGGTATCAGTTTCAGTACCCTAAGGGCTGATTTTCATTAGTCAGATAACTTTTGTCTGAGGAATAATGTTGAGGTTTCAGAGCTATTGTATAGAAAATATATCATACTGTCATAATTATTATTTAGATAAAACTTATCTAACTATTGAAAAATCAGCCTTAACTAAAATAAATAAATACTGTATCCATGTACAAAATTCTAGTGAATGCGTCTTGTGACAATAAACTTTTTACCATACTTTTTCTTTTTACTGACACAAAAGTAGGTACACTAAACTCCTTCATTCACTATATTTTCATATGCACAAGCAAAATAATTTCTGCAAAGATTCAAAAATGCTAACCATATCCGCTACCAGCAATCTCAGCATACGTCGTTCTATAAATAAAAGATATTAGAAATAGTGTTGTAACAAGGTTTGCGGTTCCGCGTCACGTATAAAATAAGCGTCAGGCCAATAGGGAGCAGGACAGGCATATGAATTATGAGCCACACGCCGCCTCCGTATTAAAACTGCATCTTGAACTGACCTTCTAAACTCTAAAGTCTCAATTTGCATACTCAACTACAAAGTTAGTAAATTAACCACCGTCCAAGCGTGAGATCATAATCTTCCATGATTAACATTTAACGCCTTAAACTCTAAGAAGTTGTTACACTTATAACGTACTTGTTTATGCTTGGTGATATAGCAACTTTGAAATCGCTATAGTGAGGTAAGTTTATCGTCGATTCAGAATATTATAATAGGTGCTTGCACCTTTATGAACCGGATTATGGTGCTTTAAAACAGTGTGTTTGCTCTACACATTACCAAATTGTACTGTAATTATCATTACACCTACATAATTATTGAGATTCCATCACAAGGAAGTGTGTTCTAGTTGATTGATCGAGTTATGTTAGGCTCGATCAAGGAGATCTCTCGTACATCATGACGTTATGTATAGTTACATATGTTATTACATTGATTTATTACATGGCACACTGCCCTTTTTGTCATTTTGAAAATACCTACTTACACAGAGTTTCAGAACAGTTAGAATTGAATAAATTAATATTGATACTGCAGTACCTTCAGAACAGTTAGAATTGAATAAATATTGATACTGCAGTACCTGTGTTGCAAGGGTGGAGTACTTATAGATCATTATGTAGTAGGATAAAACAATTTTGAATTTATCTCGACAATGATTTGTGTGAGTATTATAGAACGTCTATGCTGTCCAGGAAAACAATGAATATTTCCATGAAGAGTAGATACGTCGTTGTTCTGGGGTACAAAGCCGCAGATTAATTAACGTTTCACGGAAATCGCCAAAGAGCCTGAGTAATGCTAACAAACCTAATATCAAAACGCAGATATGAATTCTGCGAAACAACTCAATTCATACTTGAATAGATTTTCAAGGAGAAGGAACCCTTTACACGAAACAATTTTGTTCGAATAACTTGAAACTAAAACTGAATCAAAGAACGAAAGTTCTTTTCCAGGAATTTGATGAGAACAAAACGAATCAAACGTTGTACAATAAGTTTTGCAGAAACACTTATGGCGATCAGATTTTGAGGGAAAACACAATTTATTTGTGGACGTGATCAAAAACCTACATCAGTTAGAATCGTTTGTGTGGGATCGTAGTCCCTGCACGTATGGAATACGTCGGACAGGCATCAGGACGGCCGTCCACGTGTGCTGAATCCGGTGCATTCACTGCACTTGCTGATTTTGAGAGATGGACCTAGGTACAAATACGAACTAGGTAGGACCTACTCGTACTTACATAAACATTGCAGTAACGGAACTTTTTACGCCAATTCCATCCCTGTGCATTTCGAATATTGATCGACAATGTAGACAGTTTCTCCAATCTAGGTAGTGACATATTTTGTTCTCACGTCGATGATGCAGTCGCAATGACTACGAACAAAGCTTTCAGTACCAATTCAGTGTCCAAATATTATTTTGAACTTCAGAAAAGTTTTTCGACAAGGTTGCCCTAGTTTTCAGGTAACCTTTAGGTACTAACTTAGTAATAATATACGTACCACCAACAAATTCAAATATATTAATATATATTTCATAACAAAATACAACTCCAGCGATGTTCTCAGTGTGTCAACTATAGATAGTTTCCAACGCTCTATAAAACCTGTAACTTTCACAAAAATAAACACAACCTTAAAACTAAATAATGTCAAAATTGAATGTTCAAAATGAAATGTAAATTTATACCAATTTCAATACGTATTGTGTTAATAGAGTATAGTATAGAACAATGTTTCCTATGTAAATCATGTGGTGGCCTCGGTTGACTGAATACTCGAATTAACCAGGCACTGGGGTACGTGACGGGTATTGTATCAGTAGACAGATGGAAGCCGATACACAATTAGGAGTTAATTAATTTATGACACACCTATAATTAGATGGCCAATAACATTAGCGGGCTTAGCGCGGCTTTACGTGCTGGCTATAAATTATAAGTGTCATGATTATTGATGTTGATGCTGTGTAGAGCTATATTAAATGTACATCATCATCATCATGTACATATTATATTAAAATGGATGGCTAAGTATGCATACATACGAGGAACACGCGACAACGGCTGCAGTTGGGGCAACTGCAGCCGTTGACACCCGTTGACACCCGCCGTCGACGCATCTGTGGCTGCCGTCGATAACGTGCCGCTCGTGTATCTGAGAACGGTGGTCAAATACACGAGCGGCATGTTGTGCAGTTGCCTCTACCGTTGGGTGTCGCTCGTGTGTTAGCACTAAGCTTAATTTGAAAGTGGCTTTAGCTGACCCCGGCGATCTTCGTACCGCCTCAGAATCAATAAGAAGGAATGTATGAGAAAATTAATTATCTTCACCATTTTTTTTTTTTTCGTGAATGTTATTATAGTTATTCTAGCTGCTATTCGGGGCGGAGACAAATCCAACAAATCAAAGATCATGAAAATCGGTCCAGCCGTTCTTGTTATAATTGGTGTAACAAACCCGACTTTGTTTTATTTATACCTACAGATAGATGTCTGATTTAAAATAACTTATCTGCCTATTTGACTAATCCTTCCCTTGAGAATAAAAGACAAAAAATCTATGTTTTTGTGCGACGTAACATATAATTACCTAGCCTAGATACAATATAATAATAACCTACGGCTGTCACTAGCGACAGATATAACGGAGCCAAATAATTCAATAATTATCTAAGTGAACCGACTTAGCGGAGATTAACACAATCCAATGAATGTCTCACATAGTTGTCTCGCAGGACACTGAAGAGCATTAGATTAGCAAGGTGAATACTAGCGCGGCTGCTAGTTACTGTGGAACCTTCTCTGAAACTTTTAACGAGCAAAGCATCGAGCATGCAACCATTAAAAACTAAATATATTAACAAATTATTGAAATGGAAAACGGCAATATTTCACTAAAAAACATTTCTCTTCATTTTTTTAATTTTCATCCCAAAAAGATTTTATATACACAATAATTAAAATGATGAAGATACTTATTCAGTTACTTGTAAATGGGTTTAATGTACCTTTAAAATAATATAGAGAGTAAAAATAGAGAGGACGAAAGGTCGGAGCACACCGGCGATATATTAGGATCAAATATGAAACGTTGCTCTGAAAGTGAAAGTTCGAATATATCTTTTAGTGTAGAAACATATAATTAAAGTCAAATTCATTTGCTGACCTCGAAAATAATTAGTACACGTAGGAATATTAATTAAGTACCTATTCAGTTTTGAACATTATTTGAAAACATTATCTTCTACGCTAAGTATGGTTCTGGCGATTTAGGTACCAATATCAAGTTTTATTTAAGAAATAAACCTTAGAAAATTGTGCCAGACCACTGTATTCAAATCAAAGATGGACTTATCAAACTTTACCAGAACCAGACCGTCATATATAATTTACTGGATGGATACATAATTTACTGGACGGATACATGATCTATTGGACGGATACATAATTTACTGGACGGATACACAATTAAATACAGAGATAAGTTATAAATATATAGTTAATACACCCACAACAATCTCACATCATTATTCCCAACAGATATCACAGCACAATCGCATTAGAGATATATCTAGTAAGCGCTAATATGTTGACGCCCTAATCTGCATGACTATTGAATGGGACGCTCGCCATAATTGGTCGGATATTGTTAGTATATACCGTGGAGTATGATGGTCTAATGTAATCCAGTCAGCAGCTAATCTGATATCGAGGCGAGCCAGGCACGGAGTCGTCCCTGGTTTAATTGGGTCGAGTTTAATCCCCGCAATGCAACTTTAGACTCATTTCCGCTGTCCAATGAAGCGCGAGCAGCTTTATATCATCCTTAAAGCTTTGCAAACAACTGCCGCTGTATATTACTTGCAGTGTGCTACCTGCTTTGCTGGGTTTAATTGATAAATATCATTGTTGGGTTTTAAATGTTTGGGTTATGCCGACGCCTACAATATTTTTGAAGTGAAAACTTCTTTAGCGGCGTTGCACACTTTTTTGTAATGGGTAAAAAATGTTAAACTCGCGTCAGGACATCGCGTCAGAACACATGACCGTCAGGAGAGACTACACAGAGGAGAACTACTACTCCTAACTACTAAGTATCCCCCTCTCTTTCTACGGCGGCGCCAACCGAAGTGAACCAAGTGACACACGACAATGGATGGATGGATGGATGGATGTGGCTGTGGATGTGGATGTCGATGTGGATGTGGATGTGGACATGGATGTGGATGTGGATGTGGATGGATGGATGGATGGACAGCTGATGGCTCGACCGTCTGTGTAATAGCCACACTGCTGTGTATTCGTAAAATTCGTGTATAATGAAAAAAGTGACGCATATATAGTGAAAAAAATGAGTTATATTAATTCAATTAATAATTGATTTATTTCAACGTTAATATTCAAGTTTTCACTTCTGCCGGCACTCCCGGAGTGCAACCCGTCTTTTTTTCTTTGTTTTTTTTTTTCGCCGAACGTTTATAAACCTTAACATTTTCAAATAATTTATTTTCTTTATAATGCCACAAAATACTCGTCACGATTGTATATTCCGAAGGGGTTACCGTTACTGTTAGCCTGCATCTTCCCACTACTGGGCAAAGGCCTCTTCCCACGACTTCCAGCTCTTTCGATCGTAGGGCTACCTATTTATGTACCTAATCCATATAATATAGCTCAAATGGTATTTCCACATCATGTGATAGGAAACGAGCCTAACTATTGCTGTTTTTTGGGTAGGTAGCTACTTAGGTAGTATTCGTAGAACCTACCGGAAAAAATCTTAATACCTGAAGGAAGCTCAGTTTTCCGGGCAACTGTGATTACTAAACTGTGTAACTTTTCCCGAGTTAGTTTAAAATGTTTTACTTTATTTAAAGAATATACTCACCTAACATGTAAACAAAATACCTTTTTTTGTTAAAACCTATATTTTAAAATACCTTTTCGAAGGAAAGCATGCTGTTACCTCATGAACTCACAATACTTACAGAAAACAGGTGAAAACCCCACACGCCTATATAGAATGCAAGAGTATCCGGAAATTCGCTTAAGATATTTCGTTATTTACGTACGCCAATCTCTCGAACACAGGGGAATGTTTAAAAAAACACGACGAAGAATAATTGAATGTTTTTCGTTTTCAGTATTTAGCAATTTCACGCTCAGTAAATGCAATAATCTACGCCACAGTAGATAATTCAATTCCAGCGTAAATACATGGCCCGTTACCGAATTTCCTTTGAGAGACGAAGCGTGCGGCAGCCGCTGCGAGCCGGCACGTTTCTCTGAACTTTGGAATTCCAATTTTGAAAAGTTCTCCAACAAGGGCCCGATATTGACAGCCAGTGTCAGAGGGCCACTCTCTGAGGGCAGCAACGGCCTTAAAAACAACTTCACACTACACAATACGCAGCCTATCCAGCGACACATGTGACACACACACAGCCTACACGTGGGGGGTCTATACACAAAGCTCCCTGATAATCCAGAGCGAAATGTTTGCTCGAATTCGTATTTTTAGGCGTCGACGCGCTATTCCTTTCTCGTGGTTTGTAATTAAAGGTGGATGAAAAGGAAACTAAAAACCATAAACTATCCTTTACTATAAAACTTGTTGTCGTTTATTTCGTTAAGGAGAACTTTTACTTAATAATAATACCAGTAAGTGAGCTGACACTAAAGTGGCACAAACTTCATAAAAAAGTACAATATAATGAAGAAGAAGGCTTTCGGCTTTGTGATTGCGTGCCAAGTACGGGATAACTGAGACCATGCTTCATTATACGCTAGAAAGAAGGGAACCGGAAAGATTAACTTCTTTTATAATTAAGTTTGTCCCCAGACACTAATTTATAAACGGTGTGCGTTTCGCTCAGAATAAAAGGGTATCTTCTAAAACCACGGATAAAATAAAAAGCTGGGGACTTAAGATTTATTCCTGAGCATTTGCAGTAGGATATAAATCTTACGTTTCAGGGTTACCGAGAACATATTTTTAACAATAAAGGCATATTCTGCTGCCACAAGATAAATCTGTGGGCTCATCATCCGTCCATAAAATAACATCAAACGTCACCCGTCAATCTCAGTTTGCGGCGGTGTACCCTGACACTCAGCTAATAGGCTCTGCCACCCAACAGATGGCGTCATAATCAACTAACTTGAATTACGAATATCTGCTTTTGTTCTGAAGATAAAACATGTGAGTATACATTTTTTTTTAAACATTATTCTAATTAGAAGTTATAAAAAAGTAATAACCCCAAAAATTTTTGAAAGAAAAGTTGTTTAAAATAAAACTGATAACGAGTAAAAATTTTAGTCAAATAACAAAATTCAGCTGGTTTCAGTTCCACATGATCATTTTGTTAGAAGCGCCATCTGTTAGGTCTGCTGCGAACTTCGCAGTCCAAGGAGCGTTTACTAGCGCCATCTATTACACCACTTTTGTACTGCGATGCCCTCTATCAAACGAAAGCTGAACCACGTTGTTTCAGCTTCATCGTTTCAGACCAATGGAAAACTCGTTTTGACCGAATTCACAAACGTGGCGCGATTGCTTTTATTGTGTTTCGCTTTTACCGTGCAAACGACGGATTGAGGTCTAATGTATGGAGGAATTCATGCTTTAGTAAAGTTTGTGCAAATTGTTTTTTTTTAAGCAGTAATATATGTGGTAAATCGAAAATTTAAAAGAAAAATGATGTTATACCTGCTTAATTATACTAAGAGCCTTCTGCACAATAGGTTTCTCCTTTCAATGAGCACGCCATTCCTACCTGCACAGCGTCTAACCTCTGGTTTCTGAAAGTGATCCATCATCTGACCAGTGAACCTGCTGTCGTGCTGTCCTATCTGCCATTAGCTCTTATGATTAGTGAGCAACAACGAATCATACTTATTATTCATTTTAGCATTTTTTTAATAAGCTCTCTGTCATCTAAACTTGATTTATTTAGGACAAACACAACGACTTCCACATTTTTCCAAGGCCTAACTGGAACAAAAAGACGAAATATCTGAAATTAGTTCTAATTCTGCCTACATACGGTGTTATATTTTTTCTTTTTTACTCTTATCACTATAACTTGAAGATTGTGCGACGAGACATGGCCACATTTGCCATTGATCATAGGGAATGGGCGAAGCTCGCAGAGGATCGAGACAAATGGGGCAGACGTGTGGTGAGCCCTCGTATGAAACACGACCAGCTTTGCTTTGGGCCACTAAAATAGGTAGAATAAAGGCATCAAAGTGACATAACGACATTGGCCTCATCTGTCTCATGTTTTGGGTATCTATGATGCTTGCACAAACTGCATAAACTACCTACGTACTGTTTTGATTTTTGTAATATTTAAAAAAAAAAAACCTAAAGTATCGCAAGTGAAGAAAAAAGGTTGATATACCAACAAGCATTGCATTTTTAATATCCTTTTCTTGAACAACCACTATGTAGTTATTTAGATAAGGCAAGTAAACTGTACCTTTAAACATGCAGGTACCAATTTAAACCTTGCTTAAACAAGGACAGAAAAAACTCTAAGCTATAAAGACAATCTTATCTACATACATACATAGGTATGAAGTCACATTCCAAGCTCTTTTTACTTTCAGCAATATTTTAAATTCATGCATGTAGGTCTCGCGTGTGTTGGCGTAGGTATAAACTACAGCTCACTAGTCAAAAATAAAACACGACATATAGATAGAAATGATAGGTTAGGCAAGAACCTGCCATTGTTCGCAATATGAACAAAAATACGTTCCAATGTGGGGCTTACTCGAACAGATGTTTCAAATTGACTGATTCCCAAAAGCTGTTAAACCAAGCGTGAAGGTTGTAATAAAGACCGCAGGCCGGCTCGAGATTAATTAAGATAGAGGCTCGTCGAGCTTCAAGAACATTTCCACTGACCACGCCTTTTACTTCGTTTGCCCACATATTTAGGATTTCGAGAACCCGTACATATAAAAACAGAACAGCCATACTTAGATCGTAATTACCTACTCATTTAAGTAGTGAGGGCTTCCTTAACAAGGAGACGAACAAAAAGTTTTATTAATACACGTTCTTGTTGGCTCCATATTGTAACTTGGCATGACAACTCGACTTATGTATGTAAGTTGTCGTAACACAAAGACAACGCTGTTGTGGCGAACTTCTACAAGTTTTAATAAAACATTTTATGGTTACAAATTCTTAAACATGTTTGTCATTTTATCTCTACATAAAAACTTCCACAATAAATTGGTATCCTTTCTGTATGGTTGGTAGTCAGACTGATTGCCCAGGGTAAGCTAGACGTACTTTAGTATCTTTACCCTTGAAAGAGACTTCTAATAGGCCCTAAGAGTTCGGTAATTAATTATTTAGGTAGAAAAAAAGGTAAAGTACATACTACCAAATAAAATTCATTACCAAAGACTGAAAGTTTGTTTTAAGCCAAAACAGAAAAAAAGTACCTACATTATCAACTGCTGAACAAAATAAACCCATAAAAAGAACTTGTCACATTACTCACAAATTGCGTAAAAAAAATATTGATAGCTTCGACATTGTTAGCCTCAAGTCCCGTTACAGGTCCCTAGATGTATGGCCTACATATGATAACATGTCTAAACAGCCCCATAATAATCCTGTCCACTATAGATAAAGGAGTCCCCGGGGGCCCGCGGGAGCACTCCGTCTTCACACTATCCGTCAAAGTCTCGGCGACGATCCTACTTGCGAATACAAATATCTAACTCTACATTCGTAAATCTAGTTCGAACGTAATTGACATATCGAAAACTTGTTTCAGTATCTACGCGAGGGTGCTGAAATATACGGATTTTTGAGCCTTTTAGAGATAACAGCACGTTATGAAGCATAATGGTTATGTTATTTTTTTACGAGCAGGTACTCGTATTAGTGTTATGCAACTGCGAAACTTTTAGCAGAAAAAGAAAATCCTGCAGAATAAAAGAAAAGAAAACACTTCACTTCTTTCATTTCCTTCATAATAAAATCTTACGTAACATTTTTAAGCCCTCCGCATACGGTAGGTACCTATATACGCATGATCTCTTATTTTCATACAAAGTGCTCAGTGACATCAATGTAGCCTTGTGAGACCGAGTGGAACAAGAAATTGTCTGGGAAATACTACATCATCTAGTTATTTGTGTTCAGATTTTGATACAGTAAGTAATCAATACTAACATTAGACGATTTTCAGTAACGCGTTGGCCTTCACCGCTTACAATTCTTGTTCGACAATAAAACCCTCGTTTTCGCTACTTCCCGCATAAAATAAATCTCATGTATGCGTTCACAGGTTCACACGTACATTAGGACGCGCTAAATGTGTGCTAAAGAGCTTCATCTCTCTGTCTCGCAAAAGATTTAGGAGAAAGAAGCTTATTTTTGGTAGGGCTGACAGTGCGATAGTGTAAGGCCCATTACAGGCAAATTATGGCGGCCATTATTGTCCGCGTGTCCCGTGCTCACCGCCCTGAGTTACGTCCGCAGTGGGTCAATGGGTTTTATATAAGAAATCTTTTCTAACGCGTCCCGTTTCACTACAGATAAATGTATCTCTGTGAACGAAATCTGCTGTAAAACGTTTGCATGAAAACGTGATGGGCACCGCGATTTGTGATAAAGGTTAACTATAAGGAAAATTCAGGTTGTCACTTCGGTAATATGGTAGATTGCATTATTTCCGGGAATAAATCTTATCTCAACGTCCATCTCCATAATTAAATTTAGGAGAATCTAAGTCAGCTCTGCATGTTATGTGTACCTATGCGATGTAACACGTACCTAATATAAATAAGTTATATCAAAACACCGGTGGTGGACTAACGGGGAGTCCCAGTGCGCGTCGGGCCTAAGTTTGACGAAGTTAACCCATTAAACAAGGTCACTAAATCATTCGCGTCACTACTAAGTTCGCTTGCTTGTCTCGCCAAATTATTTTAATTACCGTTACAAGTTTATCGCGGAACTAAACGGAATTAAACGCAACTTCGCTATGAATATTTCCTTGTGGGGTTCCTGCATTACGTAAGCGTTTATGGCTCGTTCAGTGGATTTTAAAGTTCGATGTGGAATAAAATACTCACAGGACCGGAAAGTTTATTGCAGGCTCTCTATTAAGCTAACGACGTAACAGCGGCAATTATCCTCGTTGATTCAGATAGTTGTCCACTGATGCGCAAAATAGAGCCAGCTTAAAATCGGACTTGGTTCCCAAGGCGACTACAAAGCGGCATGCGGCCGATTACGGTCAAATTATTGCTATCATTATAGTCCGTACTTCTGTGCGATACTGGGTAATCACGGGCGGCGGTGTCGCACTGCAATACTGCATCTTATTTACTGTTACATAGGACCTATCTACTAACTAACGTCGCCGCTCGACATGTTTAATGATACCATTGGTCCTGTGCAACCCGCCACTACATTTTCACCTTGCATTTTAACTTTGTTCAGTGCGCTCGGGCCAAAATTGTCGGTACATTAAAGCTTGAGGTAATTACCGTAATAATATAATGAAATATTAGATATTATTTCAGACTTTATCTCGCTAGAGGACAAACTCCTAGTATACTTTTATGGAGTTATCACTGTTCCTTCATGGGCCACCGGACAAAATGCACGTTATTCTAGGAAAAGGAGTGCCAAAATTACATACTTCACTCGTGTTCCATGAATATAGTGTACCATACTTACTGTATGAATTAAATGTACGTCCAACGGTATTAAGTTATCAATTATTACAGTATGACTTTGGTATGTACGACAAAATAGCATTTCCGCGGAATAATTCATGAGAGTCGAGTATATGAACTAACTGAAAATAATGGCTACGTTTGAACTTACACAATCGTCGCAGAATTACAACATTGGTTCGTGTCGCCGGGTTCAAATAAGCCGTTTACTTGAGACCCTGCTGTCACAAAAGCTAGGACGTTGATATAATGGTCCGCATATTCAATAATTCGTGGACATTTAGAATAAGATGTTAGTTAGAAAACTAGTTGAGTAAACGGAGCACCCTGGAAGTGTTTCCACTAATGTAAATATCCTCTTTGCATTCAAGAGAGAGCAGGAATCCCTTATTACGGTTCCAGTTCCCTATCTTTCATTAATTAATTAATGTGCCTATAAATGATGACTGGAAAATTTGATTATCTTTTGCAGCTACATTTTATCAATATTTATAAAGAAAATTACACTTAAGTGAATTTCAAAGGGGTCCAAAGTACAAATAGAATAAAAAAGCGATGACATTGCAAGTGTTTGCTATCAAAACTGTAACCTTTTAACGTAACCTTTTGCATTCAGTGGGTGAGCACACGAACACGAAACTTACTGCCGATAGCCACGCACTACTTAAGCACTCCCGGTGGCTCCAAGTGTAACCTACTCCCCTTAGACTCGACAAACACACGGAAAATATATCTATAAGTGGTGAAGGTCTTCTTTTTATAGATCTTAGTACTTTTCTTTCAAAGAATAGCTCACACGCGGTGGTGAAAAGAGTTGCCAGTCAGCGAGGTTAGTAATGAGCCGACCTGACGTCCTGACCAGCACAATCTTAGTGATTTTTTTTTGGATTCCGTACCCAAAGGGTGCCAATGGGACCTTATTACTAAGCCTCCGCTGTCCGTCCGTCTGTCTGTCTGTTAGAGGACTGTATCTCATGAACCGTAATAGGTTCACAGAGTATGTATTTCAACAAATAATAAAGTTATTAAAGGTCTGGCCGAAGGGTGTTGTGTACCGCCGGTTTCGTGGCCGGCTACATGACACCAGTCAGCGAAACACGACGCCGTCACTTCGTGTTTAGTTAGTTTGTAATTATAATGATGTATTTATTTATAGTATTTTTAAGTTATATTAATATTGTATTTTATGTGTTTTGCTATGGGCCTTGATGCCTGAAATAAATAAATGGATGGATTAAAAATTTAAGGGGTCTCTATACAAAAAACGTGTTTTTTCGTCGTTTTTTGCCTTGTCGTACAGAACCCTTCGTGTGCGAGTCGGCCGCTTTTTTATGTAATAACATACATAAAAAAGCGTAAAATTATATAGCAGTACGAGTAGTACTAGTATGTAGTAGTAGTGGTAGTGTGTAGTAGTTATATTTAACTTAAAAAGTAGTCAACGTTCTATCCTTATAGGCTTTTAATTGACTAGGACGCACCCTCACGATTGTAATATCCGACCGAGACTACTTACCTATATGAATTGCCAGTTTAATGAAAATAATTTCCAGTCAGGATATCCCAATCGCTTACATTTTTCTCAACAGGAAAACGGAAACCATAACCTTAAACATCCATAGTTGTGCCCACTCACTAATACGAGTAACATACCTTTACGTAGACTCCTCAAACAAATACCGTAAGATCTTACAAAACAAAATATCTAAGCAAGTTTCAGGAAATATCCTAATTACTTAGAATCTTAGATGAATATCATCACTGAAATACTTACATCATAATGACATTCTAGGAACGAAAGCAAATGTGTTGAGAGACATGTAGGTATGTTACGCAATTACGACGAAATAGCTCATCCAACTTTGCTGAAACTTGACACAGATATGAATCATAACTTGGAGAATTATACCAACAACATACATGGCACTTTTTATGCTGGCTTTAAATCTGTTTACCAAGAAATAATATATGTTTCAAAGAAAACTGTCTCAAAGGCTTCACAAGCTTATTGAATGAAACATTTTATTAAATAAACAACAATAGAATCTGAAAAAGCAAAACAATTAAATAGAAATAAAAAACGACTGTATAAAAGTTGCTAATCAATGAATGAGTTTGATCAAAGTCTAGTTTGAAATGGCGCTGAGCGCTCGGTCAGCGAAAGAAAATCACTGGTCGTTTAGGTAACGAGCCTCTTGATTGACGCCCAGCTGCCGGCTTGATTAAACTGATCAGTTTTTGCCTCTTATGAAAAGAACTCGATCAATGTAACTAGCCACCGAAGATGAACAGCCCTAAAGATGTACGAAACTAGTGATCGATGGAGCATATTACCGACTTCTAAATACTTGGAGCCTTTCACGAGAAAAGAGATTTCATATTCACTGTATTCCGCCTTGTTAGTTTAGGATGGAGGTTCGCATCATTACTCTGTAAGGAGGTGAGATTAAACGCGGATTTCCTTTGTGTAATCATATCAACCTTTTTATAAATGTATACGTTTAAAATTAGATTTCTCAATGTTCGTTGAGCAATCTACTGAAACGTTAAATTGCAATCTTATTCTTTGTGGAAAGAAAGTGGAGTATCAATTCAGTTACTTTATTTTCATTAGTATCAGTTCTATAATTGCTTAATCGTCTTGAATGTCTAAATTATTCACTAAGAAAGGCTTGCAATAATGATTACAGTTTATGTGCTACGAAAACCAACAAACTTTAATTAGATACGAGTACAGCCTCGCATTACATTCACTATCTGGATAGCTAGGACTCGCATCGTGGATGCAATGGTAAACTTGAACAAGCCAGTACAGAACAATCTGCTTATAGTTTTTACATAATTTAAATATACCTAATTAGGTATTATAGTTTCTGTGCTGGTATCAAAAACTTCACAGAGATGTCCGCCACCATAACTGTTGGATAAATCACTTTTGTAGTTTACAAAACTTACTTTAGTATTTTAAACTTACTTTAGCTGAACAATAACTTAACTAATGTAAAAAAACAATTAAGCTTTATAATTAAGAAAACATATTCTTTAACATTAAACGGTTTATTAAGCGTTGCATAAAGTTAAGGGACATTTAAACGTCACGTTTATCATAACTCACTTTTGGGATGCATGAAGAAGCCTCCTCGTGTAGCGCAGTTTGTTCCGCCAGTTATTCAACTGAACCGAGCGCTCGGCGTATCTTGGACAGTCACACCCAACACCTTATTTGACTGGCCAATTCTTCCCTTGCGGTGGTAGGGCCCGCCTGGTTTGCCTACAACCCTCCCTCTGGAGTCCGGCGTTAAGCAGCCTGCTGTGTTTCGTCGATGCGTGGGAGTTCCAGTGCCTTAGGCATCTTCTGGGCACGCTCATTCCATCATAGACCTCATCCATCGCTTTAAGCATCAGGCGTGATCGAGGTCAAGAGAGGGCCGAATCAGCAATAAAAAAAAATTAAAAAATTCAACTTTAAGCAACGTTTATAAATAAAAACCACTACGTGCCTAAACAAAACTTTACAAATGTTAAACAAAAAAAAAAAATAAAAAATTCAACTTTAAGCAACGTTTATAAATAAAAACCACTACGTGCCTAAACAAAACTTAAATGGTTCGTAACTAAAATAAATTAATACTACCACAAGCATCACAAATAACTCTTTCAATATCACACACACCCACACATCCTAAATAACTCACGTTCAGATCTTACTTCAAACACAAAACCCTTTAGTCAAAGGAAAAACAATTTTATTTTACTAAAAGTGTAATACGGTTAATACACGTGGGTAATCGTAATACAATCGTGGGCTGAAAACAATACGTTTGTTGAAGTAACAAAGTGTGCCGCCTAATGGAATGGGGTTCGATCCCTTTAATGTAATTGGATCTGTCAGCAGCAAACAGGCAAGCAGGTAATTACTAACTGCTACTAACGAAAATAACAGCGTTCTAAGACACTCGATGCCCCCAGGCGTCGAACGACTAAGGCCCGGGACACATTATGCGGCTAACAGCCACGGAGGATGAATGCACAACCCCACTCGCAGTCTCCCGGTAAATCTTGTAGTTGCAGCGCAGTCGCGCAGTGCGTACCGCGCCTTAAAGTTGTACGCTGTAATGAGTTCACTGCGTCTTATCTACTCGCTGTAGCATCGTTTGTACACTGACTACATTTATATACAAAGAGAGGTTTATATTACGAACCTTTTTAAACATAGACTTCTTTATGTCAGACTTTATACGCCTATGTCCTTTTATGTCTTTGAACCCCACACATTATTGTAGAGTTGTTTAAACGTTATAGTGTTGACTTTACTCCGCCAGGGCAAAAATGTGCCGTAATTGTGGTCCGTAAAACATGTAATGGTTTAAAGTTAATAGTATCTGAGAGTAAGCGCGTTACAGCTATCGGATTAACAAGCTGCTACGCCATTAATTCTGCCCGCCAGCTTAATTCTTATACTCCTCTACTTTAATAGCTTGTAGATCCAATGTGGAAATGTACTGAAGTTCGAGTTTAGTTGGAAAACGATCTCTATTAGCTAGTGCGATATATTGGTTCTGGATATTGCTAATCGATTACTACGGAATGATATAAGTAGGTAATCAATGCACGAGAAAATTGCGATATTTTCTCGCGCACTTTGGAATGATTATACAGGGTGTCCCAAAAGTCAACGTTAAGCTGGAATCGGGTAATAGGACAAGTTTTATACAAACGAATACATTGTTTTGCTAATTTGATCTTTATTAGCTACTAGCTTCAGCCCGCGACACGTTCGCGTGAAACTTCTTGTTTCCCCCGAGCCACCCCGTCGTATCGCATCACCCGCCCGCGCTATCACTTAACGTTCTTTTTGACATTTTTTTCTTTTTGCTCAGCTCCTAAGGGTCATAGCGTGATGTTAAATAGCCTAGAGCCTTCCTCAAGAATTGGGCTATCAAATGCAAGAAGAATTTTTCAAATCCGACTCGTAGTTCCAGAGATTACCCCCTACATACAAACTTACAAACAAATTTTACCTCTTTATAATATTATTAGTATAGACAAGAAATGTCGCACTGACAGGTGTCAGGAACCCATTCTTTCGACAGCCGAACTGTAACTACGATATTTTACAGCAACTGCAGTCCTTTGGAGGTGGTTATATTACCTATATAATACATATTTTTATTTTAGTAATTTAGATTTACAGTGCAAAGTTATGAATTTAATATGCTCTAAAAAATTCTTATGCCTTCAATAAAACTATGTAGGTAGGTACTGTATAAATATACTGAAGGAGCAGAAAATCTAATTGAGTGTGTATGTCGTTCAAGCTTATCAATAACATTCAAACGTACCTACTTACCTGCTGTTGGTACTTTTGTAAGTAAATAA
This sequence comes from Amphipoea oculea, assembly GCA_945859645.1. Lineage (NCBI taxonomy): Eukaryota > Metazoa > Arthropoda > Insecta > Lepidoptera > Noctuidae > Amphipoea > Amphipoea oculea. Next base: position 13,264,976 of record OX243866.1, on the reverse strand, counting down.
TTGAAACGTGGACACTTCAACATTAATTAGTAACCCAGTGTTGAGTTATTTATATCGATTACCATCTCTAACGTTATCAGACCCTTGAGAATAATAAAGCCGGCAATTTTGTTCTTTAATGACCACTTCAAAATAATCCGTTATAAACTTCAGCAGGTCTAATTTTAAATGATAAATTATTCGTTATATCAAATATTAAAATAAGCCATTTTAGATAAATGACGCACCTGCTAGTAAAATAAAAATGATATAAAATGTGTTCGGTAAAACCCATTTCAAACGTGTTTAAAATAAACGTAAAATGAAAACCTACGTGTACGGCACAGAGCAATATACGATACGATTATACCCGTCAATAATGCCACATACTAACGTGTTAAAGCATTACAGCGTTAGATCATTTATAATAAACGTTATGAATGGTGGAAAGATAAAGCCATAATTCAGAGTTTTGTTATTCAGATCGGTTAGCTTCGACAGCATCTCACATCGGGCCTAAGCCGAGCACGACATAAATCACATAACAAACACAAAGAGCAAAGTGTTTACCATAAAATCGCATACGCGTCCCTAAATCATAACACAATAAAATTTATAGCGAACGGAAGGTCCGGCCTCAAGTGCTGATAAATCAAACACATTTTCTTCGTGTGACTGAAACGGAAAATCTTTCCGGCAAATATACCAGACGACGCCGTTATTTACCTTCTTTTATAATACGAGTACATACCGCCCCACGACACATTGTTTTCCATCTATATATTAACGTCGCTATGGTAATAAAACCTCGACTTAGGGACGTTTTAATTCGATGAAAAAGGGGAACAATTCGGAGCGTATTTTTAAAAAGCTACATTGTTTAAAAAAAAATGCTTGTTAATCATCATCAATCAATGCTCGTGTTTTCTTTTGTTTCATAATAGCCTGCAGTTTAACTCCCTATTTAATTTGTAGATTCCCGTAGAGGCCATTATGTTACAATTTTGCACAGATCCAGTGTCGCAAAATGACGCAATCACTCTTTTGCGAACACAATGACGCAAGTAATGAATTTAATTAAATTGTTAATTCGGTTCTTTTATTAAAATAACACTTTGTTTTTATTTAAATATGGGTAAATAGTGCATGCCTGTCAATCGTAGGTAAGTACATACCGGCTTCAAAAAGTAAGGAGATTATGTTTGTCTTCATTTGTGACCAGTCTTTCTAGGTTCGCCATAGCTTGGTAGGTTGTGCGCTCAGATCTCGCTTGTGGCCAAGGGTACTACGTATTTTGATTAGCTGGTTACCCTGTTCAATTCGAAAGCAGAAAACCTTTCCGCAGAGTTTCCCACAGTGACAGAAACACCAAGTAGGTTTTCTAGAACAAACGTAGCAATAATGCATTGGATTTATAGGGTAGAGTCGTGGGTAAGTAGTGACTGAAAGCTACAACATTGAGCACCATTAAGTAGGTCATTTCCGTACTTGACTTAACAACTAGCGGAGGAAAACAAGCGTCTGATAAACTACATTATTCTTTCGTTTCCTTATACGTATCCACACACTGCTGTTGATATAAATATTCGAACCATCATGATCGTAGACGTTTATATCTCATAAAAATGTTACATATTAATATATCTCGGCAATGATGTCATTTCTTCCGTTACACAAAAGGATTTCATAAGAAATATAATAGCTGGACATAAAAAGTAAATTCCTATAAGATCTTTCCGCTCATTCCCTAAAAGTTAGCAAGTATAATAAATTCCGGCCATTAATCGGCCGCCCCGTAAAAACTTATTCGAAAATAATAAATAAAATTAACAAAAATGTAGCAGTAACACCGTCGCACGGCGCAAAATAAATAATTTATTAAGGACAAGTTAACAAGGGTCTCATAAAGAAGGCAAAAGGTCGGCTATTTGTTTTCAGCGAAGGATGGTTCACCCCACTTTGTTATTTAGAGTTTGCGAGAGTTGCAGAGACGACGGGGCGGTGGTGGCCGCAAAACAAGCTAAATACCAGACAGGAGGCAGCTCGAGTCGTGTATCAAGTTGTTCTTCTGTGGGCCGGCCGCCTGCTGGCGGTGACTTGTTAGGAGTTATAACTGTTAGTACTAGCAATCACATTGTGTATGACACACCTGGCTTCTAGCTAACTCGCTGTTTGTTTACTTCTATGCCAGTGACGGAATTTTAGAAAAATAAACAATAGGTACAGTCAACAAAAGAGATAAGTATGCAGAATTGTCGGATATAGTTGAAGTTTAGTAAGAAACCGATGAATTTTGTCGACTAAAAATTGAATTTGATAAATGAGCTGTATGTTTTCTATTAATAAAATTAAATTTTATTCGAGAACATCCATCGGTTTCTTACTAAACTTCAACTATATTCAACGATCCTGCATACTTATCTCTTTTGTTGACTGTATATGGTATTGATTTTTAGATATCTTACGTGGTGAAAAGTTTTATTATCAGTGTCCCAGTCCGCAAAAGAGAACAATAGTTAAACAATGGCCATTAATCATATGTGATTAATGGGACAGGGAACGTGTTAAGACATAATCTCTATGTAAACATGAATACATCACCATTTATTATAACTCATTGAGCTCCGCTAATGAGACATAATTGATTTTCTATTGTGTCGTACTACATAGGGTACGCGCGGAGCTTGACCGATACAAAAAAAATAAACACGTCTAGATACTTATACTAGATAAAATCTTGTCATATTTTATCTACCGAAGCTTAAATTAAAAACATAGATAATATTTCTTGTCCAGATCCCTACTGGGGAAAAGATAATGAAATTTCTGAGAAAAAGGTTCTATCAGCCGAAGTAATTAAAGGATTTTATTATATTCTAAACAAGAATCATGATTTACAACATTAAGAGAGAATTATAATCTCGAGGAAATATTTTTTTTTCTTCGGCATTCTTCGGTTCAAATAGGTATGACCAAATTAATTTCATGGGGATAGGTACTGGTGGTTGTAGATTGTGTTTTATATTAAGAACTAGCTGCGCCCCGCGGTTTCACCCGCATAAGTCTCGATCCCGTGGGAATATCGGGATAAAAAGTATCCTATGTTCTTTCCCGGGACTCAAACTATCTCTATACCAAATTTTGTCTAAATCGGTTCAGCGGTTTAGGCGTGAAAAGGTAACATACAGACAGACAGACAGACGGAGTTACTTTCGAATTTATAATATTATAGTATGGATATAATTGATGCCTACACCTTCGAAATAAGATCTCTAACAGAACATAAAATTAAGAATTACAACGTATCATGGTTTTATACGTACACCTTAAAAAGCCGTCGCAGCGAAATGTTCAGATATTCTATCTTGCGGCGGTACGCAACTGTCAAGTGAACACGAACGTAGAATGTGGCACGGGCGTCATTGTGCCCGCAACAGCTAAATTATTGCGGGGACGCGACGACTTCCCTACAAACCTCTGACGCACAACTGCCTCTCCCAAACAGTTTCGGAAACCTTTTACTATACCTATCTACAGACAACTGTGTCCGTATTTTATACATATAGCCTCCGTAACGTATCTTTGTGTTTCTTCCTGTTTACTCGCAAGATAAGACAGGCTAACTAAACTTTATTTAAATTAATTGTTCAAACATCGTTGAAACCTATGAAAGTATAAGTAATAGTCGATGCAAAGTGAGTTGACCATAAGTGGTTGGTTGGCTGGTTGGCTGGTTGGTGGTTGTTGTCTGGTTGTTGGTAGTTGATGTAACTTTCGCATACATTCGCGCGATGAAGATAAAATGATGATGATTTTAGAGTACGACAACGGCAAACGTTTTACATTGAGCAAAAGGGATAGTGCTCATAATAAAAATATCACACTATGTTCACTACGTATAGAACTAATACGTAAAGTCTACTTAGTAGTCAGTAATTATGATTCATCAAAGTAACCTATTATAACTTTACCCATTCGAATATAAAAGTAACATGAGACGTCATATACTAGACAGCAAAATAGCTAAATAATGCATAAGGCCAGTCGGTCGTATGTAATTGCCTAATGGGCTTCCTAACATCGATCGGTTCAGTACCGAGTCAATTAGTCTCGAACGTTCAAAATTTCTAAGTGGCCGAAAGATACGGCGTGATTCGAACCGCCGCAGTCGCAGTAAATGCCTCTGCTTGTTCGATACCAAATTACTGAAATTGTTATTTGCGAAATTGATGTCAGGTTTCATGGAATAACCACAATTAGCGTTTCGGTAATTCAAACTTGCAAATACGAAAGTCTGTCTGAAATATCTGAGTCGGAATTGACCGTAGCATTCGAAATTCAGTAACGAATTAAATTGAAATTTTTATATCCTGAACTTTGCGGTCGAGAATTATGTTTTTAATATTTCAGAAGTTTGGAAATAAAATAACCAGTATTAGAAAAATAATTGGTTTTCTAGCAAATGTGATCTGGTTTCATTTCAGATACAAATTGTAAAGGTCCCGTGTGGATTACCTACCGTAATCTTAGTATGTATTTGGAATACCAATATATCGCAGCGAATACTTGACCTTATCCTGACTTATTATTAACTATACTGATCCTGTAGGCAGAAATCGGATAATACGATGTCTCCTTTGTGATATATCCCATGCATAAAATTGCCACTCGGTAACAAAGCCAGGCATAAAATATCACATTTCGAAAATACTGGCGAAAAAAAATTCAGAGTTTGGTTTTATTTATGGAATTGAAATACTACCGTAGGTATTTATAAAGCCTCTGCGTAAATACCTTTGTATATTTATGTACCAATGAAAATTAAAAAAAAAACTGTTCTTTGTCATAGTTTTTCTCCACAACATTAGTTTTAAACGTTAACAAAATTAATTCAAGAAGATAGTCAAAACAATTTGCAGGGACCAGGTTTTACTTACAAAATATCAATGTGTTTTCGCATCTCATTATATCGTCGGAGCTACGTGCACCGTCTACAGTAAATTCTTGAGCTCTCGTTTGCGTAATACCGCCATTGTAACGGTACACCTTTGAAGATAAAAGCTCCGCATGTTAGCTAGTCCGTTGCCTTTTCGCGGTCTGGTAATCTTGAGCTTAGCAAAAAGTTAAGGCTCTAGAGGAAACTATTTTTAATTTCAAAGTTAAAATTAATTTTAGTTAGTTTGTGACGAGCTACTTAGATTTTAATGCCCCGAGCGCGATACGATTACGTCACGATTATTTGTGTCCTTAGTGAGATAGATGACGAAATGTCTAATGTTTCATGAGCTCGTTATTTAGACGAAGTTTACCTATATCATAAAACCGAATCAAAACAAGGTTTATGTCTCGTGGTCTCACTGCGAGTAAGGCCATCTCATTAATTTTCGTGGGTGTCGTAAAAGACGATTATAAGATTACACTTTGAGGTTAGCTTGAGACGTGAACCTGTGTGCTGTGGTACGATCACCAATTTGTTAATCAAACACTTAGTAAGTCCTCTCCACGAGGTTATTCTATCTATGTGGTGGTAAATAAATTAATCTTTTATTCAGATGTATTACATAATATGACACAACACATTAAAATATTAACAACTTACGTTACATAATCACGCTAATATTATAAATGCGAAAGTCTGTGTGTGTGTTTATATGTTTGTTACTTCTTCACGCTCAAACGGCTGGACCAATTTTGATTAAATTTTGTATGGCGGTAGCTGACACCCTTGATTAACATATGGGCTGCTTTTTATCCCGATATTCCCACAGAATCGATATTTACATGGGTGAAACCGCGGGGCGCAGCTAGTATTCTATATTGTTATACCTAGAAACGGAAAACTGAATAACCTCCTAACAGTTTCTTTTTAACAACTCCTACCATGTTATGTAAAGTTGGTATCGACAATAAACAAGGCTTCATCGGTAAAAAAGGAAGTGGGTTGATAAAATATCAATTAATTCAAGTATATACCTACAAAAGAAGAATTAATATATACAGGGTGGCAGGAACGTCGATGCGCAAACTGTATCCATGAATTCAGCACATGATTCTCCGAAAGATTCCGACAAAAAGTTTCAACGCAGGGAAGTCCAGAGGGGTTCCGTGGCTAATTAATAACAGCCGCACAGGTCGATCGATCAGATATCAGGTAAGCTACGCTTGCCGCGGTTGGTATGTGGATGGGTGACCATCTTTACATACCGAAACCCCTCCGTACCTCGGAAAGCACGTTAAGTCGTTGGTCCCGGCTGTCATTCGTGGATCTTTGACAGCCGTTACGGGTCGTCAGAAGCCCGAAAGTCTGATAACCAGTTTTACCAAGGGGTATTATAAACCAGTTGTGGAGGTCAGATAGGCAGTCGCTCCATGCAAAATACTATTATTCAGCTGCATCCGGTTAGACTGGAAGCCGACCTCAACATAGTTGGGAAAAGGCTAGGCAGATGATGGAAGTCCAGAATCATGTACTGAATTCATGATATCCCTGCCACCCTGTATATGCATGAGCTGTATTACAATTGTTATTTACAACAAAGCCTAACATATCTATAACTATAATAATAATATCATTTGTGAATCTTTGTAGAACAATGATATGATATACATAATATATTATGCTTTCTATATATGAGGTATTTGATCCCAGAAGCTCTATATAATCTGTCATGCAATATGTATTGGATTTAACTATTGTATGCAGATGAATAGTAATAGTTCGCTCGTCTATCCATTCAGTATTCATTAATTCCTTAGTAAACGTTTTCCACAGTTCTCTTTGACAAACAGTTCGTCCACGAGAAAACTAGCAGCTGCAGTATTAACATTCCTGTATTATCGATTATTGGCAAATTCGTCAACAATCTTTGGGAAAAAACGTAAAAGTACGACACTTGTTCTTTACACACTGTTTACTTCGTATATTTAACAAAAACAAACATCCGAAAAAAATATTCAAATAAGGAGCGATTTTTCAATCGACAGATATTTTTTATTTGTGGAATAAATTGACGTCTGACAGATTTTGTATTGAAGAACTGTCAAAAATTCAAAATTAATTCTCGGATAAAATTATCTGGCGTTGGAAAAATCAGCACTTAGCCAAGTACAAACAAAAGGCGCGGGGAACGTTGAACGAGTTTATGCGCTACGAGTTTCCATGCTATGGGTGCTACGAGCGTAGCGGTCGTAGCCGCGTAGCGCGCAAAGCACACATTCGTAGCTAGGTAGTTTAACGGATGATGTGCCAATAAGCCTCGGGGCCCTGTCTCTAATTTTAGTGAACAAATAATCTTTCGTTACCCTATTTCATGTATGAATATGTTTGTCGCATCATAATGATTTACGGGTACCGCAATCAGCGAACCGGGAACAGTTCTAATGTTCTCGGAACATAATAATTAGAACTCGTTGTCATCGTACGTTTTTAACTATTTATATTGTTGTATAATTCTGTTGAAATCTACACAAATAAATAAAATTAAAGTGGCTGTTTGTAATGTTAAAAAAATATTAAGCATTTTCAAAGTTACTGTTTTTGAGCTGAAATTTTGTACAGAGATTCTAGACCAGATACACTCTTCAACCCGTTTGTATTGATATACCCTTTCTGTAACACCCTATATAACAAAAAAAAATATTTTTTCAAATTTTTGTCTGTTTGTTTGTCCAGGCTAATCTCCGAAACGGCTGTACCGAATTTGACGGTACTCACTGGAAGATAGCTAATTTAATAAGGATTAACATATGCTATTTTTATTTTAGAACTAGCAGTGCCCCGCGGTTTCACCCGTATAAGTATAGATCCCGTAAGAATATCGGGACCAAAAGTATCTTATGTGTTAATCCTGGTTATAAACTATCTGTTTACCAAATATTATCCAAATCCGTTCAGTAGTTTGTGCGTGAAGAAGTAACAAACATACAAACACACTCAAAAACTTTCACCTTTATAATATTAGTGTGAAAAAAGAAAACGTATTAGTAAAGAGACACATTATTGTTTTCCAACATCAACGCGAACAAAGTCGAGGGCACTGCTAGTTCACAATATAACACGAGGCCTTGTTTCCCCGAAGGGTTGGGCAGAGGTCTACCTATAGTACAGACGCCAGCACATCCAGCTACCCGAAATTGTCAAATTTTCCCAATCAACATTGAACCTTATAGTTTAGCGATAAAGTTGAAAATCTATTACAGACATTTGGCAGATTGTAGTAGCTTGATGTGCTGGCGTCTGTCAGTACATCCACATTTCGCTAGGTATGTTTCGCTAGGTGTGTGTCGTCACTTCGTGTTTAGTTAGTTTGTAATTATAATGATGTATTTATTTATAGTATTTTTAAGTTATATTAGTATTGTATTTTATGTGTTTTTCTATGGGCCTTGATGCCTGAAATAAATGGATAAATAAATTAAATTAAATTAATTAATTAATTAAGTCCCATGTTTGTTGAAATTCCTTGTTGAAGAACAATTTAGTTTGGACCAGTAATTACATAATCCTTTACAAACATGGTTTGACGACACTAGTTGTATACTCTAAAGATATGATTCCGATCTCGGCAGCACGCAGCAGTGCTGCCGCGGCAGTGCGGTCGCAGCACTAGTGATCCTCATACATTTTCTATGGGTTCATATGAGATTACATTCCGAGCACGGCAGCAATGCTGCGCGACATTCCTATAGAGAATATATGGGGACAAGCAGTGCTGCGGCAGCACTGCTGCGTGCTGCCGAGATCGGAATCATATCTTTACTTATGACATATAGCTTGTTCGTTGACTTTTCTATAAGTGAAATATCACACTCAATAATTACTTCTTATCGACTTGTATCGGCCAGTGGGTGTCAAAAAGTGACACACAGTATTCAGTACACACAGTAGACAGTAGTAATTTGATGTCCAATTAACAAGGCCAAATCATTTTTTGTCTACTTACAAGTAATTACCGAAATTATCATAATGGTGTGATTTTCTGTCCGATGGTATCGATCAGAATAATGAACAAGGTGGCAGCTGCAAGCAGCTATACGCGGTTATATATATATACATATAACCGCGAGTTGGAAAGAATAACTTAATCAATCAAATCAGCCTATTGCAGTCCACTGCTGGACAAAGGCCTCGACCAGGCTGCGCCGCAACACCCTGTCCTCCGCCTTGCGCATCCAGTCTGTCCCAGCCACCTTCTTTAGGTCATCCGTCTATCTAGCTGGGGGGCGTCCCACACTACGCTTCCGATTCGCGGTCTCCACTCCAGTACTCGTCTGCTCCACCGGCCATCGATCCTTCGACAAACATGACCAGCCCAATCGTCATAAGAATTAACTTAGGACTATGACGATGGTAAGTTAGGTTTAAAAAAATATATTAAAGGAGATTGGGCGAATCTGTCCTGAAGCCCAATAGCGTTAAGATATAATATATAAATGGAAGGATCTCATCAAGGAGAATTTTTCTTACTATGGCGAATTCTGTCGATTGTCAGTGAGGAGCTACAGAGCTCTAATTGTGATTAATTAAGTATTATCGAAAATATTAACTCCGAACTGACTAATAACTCAAAAAAGTCGTGTTTGTAGGAAAGTTTCTCCTTGAAAAGCTCTTTGTATTATTGGTACAATATTATGGCTATTGGGCTTCAGGGCAGAAACCCACACTTCGCTGTCCATTCTCCTTTTATTGGACAAAACTAACGACTGGAGATAAATATTAATATTAATGTAAAAGAATGATATAATCCATCTAAAGCCCAGACACTAAAATTTAAAAGAAAATCATATATTCACCGACGCGTGTAGCCTCAAAATCAATAATTTATTCATTCATTATTTAAGACTTTACGCGTAATTTATTATGTTATTAGAAAACATAGGCCATGCCTTATTTATAATTCAGAGATATGAACATAAATGTCATTGGAATGAATTCCATACATCGATGAGGGAAAGGAAAATTAGAGGCGACGGCCTAATTATTGTGTCTGGGGAACGACACGGTTTTGGTCCAAATTTTTCATATTATCTTTTTTTGTTCGTTTTATTTACCAGGCAGCTGGGTTTGCGTATGTTTGGTATTCAATTTATTTTATACACTGTCACCAAAATTTTAGGTCTAATAATGTACCGATTTTTGCTTTTATCATTATTGGGGGACAAAAAGCTTTTTATAACGAGTCTTATATATCTATACTAATAATAACGCTGAAGAGTTGGTATGTTTGTTTGTTTGAACGCGATAATCTCTGGAACTACCAGTCGGATTAGAAAAAATATTTTTGCGTTTGATAGCCCCATTCTTGAGGAAAGCTGTAGACATCACGCTGGGACCCTAAGATGCCGAGCAAAAAGTCAGAAAGAACGCAAAAACGAAAACGAAGTATTAGCGCTGACAGGCAATGCGATACGACGGGGTGGGTGGGATGGGAACAGAAATTACACGCAGACGAAGTTGCGGGCAGGAGCTAGTCATTTATATCCGATGAACTTTGAGTACCTACCTACCTATACCTACAGGATGACTTGTTTGACGAATTTCTTCCAGTACGTGACAGTGTGACCCATTTGCAACATTTAAACATCCCATAAAGCCTGAGTGAAAATTCGTGGGATTCGAGAAAACCATCAAATAATTTAAACATTTTCTACGTCATCTACGTGCATGAACTTTGTCACCAGTGATCTCATGCTATGGCATTAAGCGACGAATTCTGGGAAAATTAAAAAAAAATCATATACTTTGGGTTTTCTGGAATTCTACGAATGTTAGCCTAGGCTTTATAGGGGGCTTAATTTTTGCAAATGGGTCACACTATCACGTCCTGGAAGGAATACGTCAAATTACAAGTCGCCCTGTATAATTGGTGTGCAGATATTTTTATGAACGAAAGTTCTTAAAACTTATTAGGGTATTTCATTAATGCGCATTAATTTTAATACATCCTACACCCAACACATTCCACACAACTATTCATCAAATAACAGTGTGATTACCAAACCAGCAATATGTTACTGATAATAATTGGTAGGTAAGACGCGTGATAAACGTCATGCACGGAACCCGGTGGCGCGCGGCTGCTAAATAATTCACCCATCCACCGACAAGCACCCACCGCTACTTTGAAAAGGGTAAGAACGACCCTACCATCTAATGACTGGAACGTTGTACACCAAAAACACGATTCCTGTTTACCCAACTAAAAGTATTGCCATCTATCTGTATGTCTACAAATTATCGCCGACCGACCTCCAAGGCCAATAGATTCGCACAACACTCGATGTGGAACGAAATATTCCTTTGACGGTGTTTGGATATTTTGACTTGAAACTTTGTATAAAACTAAAGATAGTAAGACTACTAATTTCTGAAGTTTAACGGAACGGAACGGTTAGTTCTTCGAAACTAAATTAATTGGTTTTATTTAATCCGTAACCTAGCAACGAACTAATTGTGTTTGGACGTACTCAGTAAAATATATTTCGAACCTAAATTACAGTTCAATATATTCGGTAGTTTTACTGAGAAAAATGATACCACCGCAAAACTACAGATATTCCGTTTGTACAATGTTTATTTAAAATAAAACTGGCTGTATAGTATACAAGCATTGAAATGCACAAGTCCAATATTTATTTAACCTATATCCCAGATAATACGTCATCAGACAAACTCAGGTCCAGAAAAGAAGTTCAATAAAGAGGCTGTATATATGTACCTAACCAATTGTGGGGTAGATATGCTTCTGTGGATACCGCAGCGATATTCCGGCAACAATACCGACGGAATATACCTTGAAATGTACGGCTCAGTATTTCTTGGCCATATTGCAGATACTGAATAACCAAAATATTAGGTGCCTAGTCCTAATGGATGGCAACAGTGACAACTATTGTTGGCAGTGAATCAGAAGTCCTTTTTGCGAAAGGCTGGTATCTAATACCTATCGTTGTGGATAAAACATCATATATATCTGTCAGCAAGTCAAGTTTGATGGACATTATTTAATTTTCTTTGATCAAAATTATTTTAATATCCGTAATGGTAACCACGAGAGTTTAACCAAGATATAAACTCACAACCTCTCGAATGCCACTTCACACTGAATTATTATCCCTTCCAAATACACTTACATATGTACAACATAATATTATCACCTCTAAAGTACTGCTCATACATCATATCGTATTTATAATTCAGTCGTAGGAACATAAATATCGTTGTGAGCTAAGTATTTCACTCTGCTCTGTAATATATTAGATGGAAACGTTGCGTTGGTGACGTGTACCTTGCATGATGTATTTATTGCTCGCTCACCATAAGGCCGCGGCTACATCATTCTTTAAGACGCCCCTAATTCACTTACAATTAAATTAGCGTCACCCGATCCTTTTGACATTAAATAAATTAGGACAACGCTATTAAACCGGGGGGAATTTGTTCAGTAATCTATTAGTTTAGAGGGTAGCTACAAACCCTTAAAATATTCGGCTTTTAAACAGAACTCATGTTCATTATCTCCCAAATATACCGTATGTACATACGTACGTAAATAAAATCCAAAATTTAAAGGAGAGCATGAACTTTGTACTTTATTAAGGTAAAAAGAATTTCAAACCGAAGTTCTGCTGTAATAATTCTCGGTGGAATTTTAAGATATGTATTTTTACCAGCTAACTGAAGTCAATGCACAGATTTGAGATCAACGATCCCTAACAAAATGTGCTCCTACATATCTACCTATTGTCTTTAGTGAAGTGTTTGAATAAAATTATTAAGTAGTCTAGACGAATCGATCATACTTATGGAGTTTCTGATATTCAAAGGTCACCCTTGTCACATTTAGGTAGATAAGTCTAAGTTCCAACTTGACCTACTAGAATATTCTGAAAGTTTTTGTCACGAAATTTAACTTCTTTTGCCTTTGAAACTAATGAGACAGTTCTGTCAAGCAAATGCAACTAATTTGTAATATGCACAGAAAATGCTGGACACAAAAAATGCTAAGATTGGTCGGCGTACTGGAGTAGCCACTAATAATTCACGGCACGTAGCCGAAAACAGAATTATCCGCTGTAGTAGTTCGGGAACTCTGCCAACTCTCATCATATTAAGGCGAGATGATAATGAACGCGATGTTTCTGTTGCTATTTTTCACGGCAACTTTTGCCGGGTACGGGAAATTTTAACACACAACAACTTTGTAAAATGGTTCACAGCAAAATATCGGCTTCAAACCCAACCGCTATAGCGCGAAAAATATAAGAAATACAAGAGGAAGAAAATTGCCATCGTTGACTTTTATTCGAAAAATCGTTATCATTCTCAGTCATTCCAGTTGTTCCGTCGAAAACATTAAGACCATAGACGGTTCGACACCCGCAATCCTTACAAACCTCGCACTGAACGACGCTTTGAAAGCCCAGAAAGCTCTAAAGCCCTCACAATTGTCACTAAACAAAGTAAAAAACGAAAACCTTGGATCGATGCGATGGCAATGAGCATTTTCGACGCAACGTAATATCAATATTTAGTGCTGTTCTAAGTGGACTTTCAAGAAATGAAAGAAAACAAACGGACTAGATAAATTCCATTTATTATACATAAAAAACATGTAATATCAATCATCCTGAAATAGCAGACAGAGATACATTAACTATTTTATAACTACAAAAGCATAAAATATAAAGTGTTATGCGACTATTCCATGTAAGTAAGTAGGATGTCATATAAAAATAAGGAACCAACTAAGCCACTTGATGTTTTTGAAGTTCAGTGTAATAGCTTTTGTCCGAACTAAGCCGTACATATTTGATGATGTAAATGACGCAGTCGGTGAGCTACCTTTTGTACTTAGTTACAGGTAAGTTGGACTCTTGGATCCAGACAAATATTTGTTTGATCTGCAGATATTGATTTCCAACCTGGATGTTTGTATGAACATGAAACATTGTACTTAAACGCATATGTAATACAATATCCTAATGCTCATTAAAACAAATATGACGCTTATAATGTGTAGGTAGCATTTACACATACACAGAGTTTGTTATCCGCAACTTTAATAAACGTATTATAATAATATGCGCAACAACGGCAATCCGAGCACTTACAAAACCATTAAATACCTTGAAGTCCCACCTAATTGCTTCCGAAGTCGACAAGCTCTATTATTAAAAATGTTCTGAATTGAACAAATTGTCACTCGTTTTAAAAGTTAAATTAGTTGGGTTAGTCGTTTCCCCGTCCATAGTGAATAAAACATAAGACTTAGCTGTCCTAATGAGGTGGGGTTCTTTGTTTTTCTTAGTGACTGCATAAGTTGTGAATGAACGTAGGATCAGCGGGTGTCGGATCAAATCGCACTTCATTTGTCCGCGTCAGGCGTGCGCCCACGTGATGGATGACAGCGGCCGTGGCGCTGCCTGCTTTTAATTGATACCGTCATTTTTGTACCGGCCGCCACCCGCGCCTCGCCCGACGACGCCTTCGTCACTACTCCTTCCATTACATAACACCACGAATTCTTCCGATCGTTTATCTTTTATTTCGATGAGATATATCTTTTGAGGAGCGCACTCTATTCCGAGCTTGAGCGTGTCTATTATCATTGATAGGGGTAATTTGTTTGATATTTCATTTCACATGCGACCCACATCACGAATTGAATGTAGGTGGTATCTTTGTGTCGATAATTTTGTTTTGTGTGGGAGTGCGGAAGTTGATCATAAAGTAAACATAAAGAAGGAGGTTCGAAGTTCATTTTCTAGTTCCTACGCGGTCAATTATCAACACAATAAGTGTCTTGGCGGCCTTTACAGTGTTTCTAATATACGAGTATTTCCACAATTTCTTTATAAACAACTTAGTAGGTAGGTGTTTTAGATTTTTGTATAAACATGATTATTATTTACTTACAATTAGATGGAATTCTAAAGTTCGATTAAATGATTATCTGAATATGGATGGATACTTCATCAGCCATGAAGAAGAACTTGCCAGTTTTGCTCAACTGACAAATTAAAAAAACCATCCAAAGAAATGCCACAAACAGGAGTTCAGCAATATTTTTGAAGCGACTCTGGGTTTAGAAAAAGTTTGAATTGGGCGATTTAAAATCTGCAATGCGCGCTCGCTCTAAGTATTGTCAGTTTTCGAATAATGCTTGTTGACCCACTTTTGTCTGTTGGAATTTACGCCTTCCGGGCAGAAATTAAGCTTATCACACTATTATTCTCGTATTTCTAGACCACCAAAGAAACTATTTTGTACATAAATTTTATCTTTCAACCAGCGACTAGCGTAATACTTATATTGTTTTGCTTATAGACAGAGTGTCTACTACATAAAATAAGTTTATGTTACAGAAATGTTATTTTTATGAAACACTATAATAAGTTACCCTTTAAAATAATGTCATTTCATTCCAGGTCGTTAGTGATTAATAATGTCGTAAAACAATTTTAAATCTTACATTTGTGTGTAGATAATGTCAGGCGAATAAAAATAAACACTTGAAAAATATTTTCCCTTTATTTCTTAATGGTAGTGAGTAAAACGTTTTTTTTTTTTTGTATTTGTCTCATGTATTGTGTCTGTTACCTATGCAACTATACAAGATAAAACGGTATTCAGAACCGACCATTATTCAGAACGGTAGGCACTCGACTACGATAGCTACGGCTACGAGCTACGTCGTAGCAGCCGTAGCACGTAGCAGGAAATGGAGTTACTCTCCTGGCGGGCGCAGGACTTCTGCCAAACTCGGTAAATGGTAATGAGAATGCAATTTATTTCAGTTTTTAGCTTAGTTTAACGTTTTTTGAAATACCGTAATGCCGGCCCAGTTGAGCGGGCTGGGCCAAATTACACTGCTATTATCTCTAAATTGACCATTGCCATGTGGAATTGTGGTAAATTATTTCTGATAACCTATCATCATCATAAAACTGAAACACACGATACATGTATTCACAAGGGATTCGATTTGTATTTTACTGAACCAGTAGTTTCCATCTACTGTATATTAGTGTACACGCCGCAGTTTGATTTTATTTCCAGTTAGTTATCTATCGAGACCCATCAAAAAGCTAGTCAAAACCAAATATGGTAAAGGTATCCAAATCTGTTTTGCAATACCGTTAGGCACGGGGACACAAAGCAAGCGGAAAACTTATACATATACATATAATACTATGAACGTAAGTATTATTTGTTCTACTTGTGTTTGATTCAGGAACAGAGCAGTTTGATTGTTACTGATAAATGTACCAATGGAGATTTAGTTGTCAAGCTGGGCAAGAGACATTTGTAGGGATCACGACCCTATCCCGAACCAACCATGAATTCTCGAGCTCTCATTTGCGTAATGTGATTACAAAAGCACATCTTTCGAGATAAAAGCGTAGGCTTTCTACGTAAGTAATGAATTTCGAAGTCTCCACTGAGAAAGCTGAAAGCCTCATAATTGTAACAGAACGCAAGCAGAGACCCATGAGCATGTTGTCGGCTTTAAAATCACTGGAATTGTCAATGATTTGACTTCACAGAGATTTGTAAATATTTGTGCTTTGTTACAAATTGAGACAAACGTCAATAGATACCATAAAGCAAAACAAACCAAGACATAATAAACAAATCTAACTCAAAAACAAAGTGCTGTTGACTGAAAAGAACAAATAAAATCAGTACACAATAAGTTACTGTACAAAAATAAAACGGTTGAATAACAAACATCAAAGAAGAAGCTTTGTAGCTATTACTTAGAAGTCTTAGAAAATCGAAGTGTACAATGTAATCCGATCAGATAAGATGGGTACAGCTGTCGGGAGAGCCGGCGGTGCCTAGGTTGTCTACAAATTTATTCACACTCCATTAATACCCGTCGACCGACAGCCAGCGTGATAGATTAGCGTGCACATTTATATGGCGCACACCAACCTGGAAAAAATACCTGCCCCACTCGGCCCGGGGAAAATCTAATAGTAACATTAATCTAACCCCGCCACTCAGACTCAATTTAAAAAGACGTCTCATTTATATTAGAATATTATCTTATTACATTTTTGTACAGATAATTCCATCCCGTAAGTAGACAAAAAATTCAGAGAATGCCTCGCGAACATAAGGAAGTTAATAAATCAACGACAGAATGTCGGTTCCTGTATTATGAAAGACAATACACGACGGCAATGAAAGGGAAAATTGGATATAATCACCCGTATTTCATAGATTGTCTGACAGATAATAATTCAATGCGATAGTATGTCCTATCGATGGTTCTATCACAATATCAACTAACATAGTAGGGGACTATTAGCAGTCGTAAACTGTGTAACGTTTTTTACTGCGGCCTCCGGCAAATTGCGAAGGGAAGCAGCTGCGAGTTGTAAAAAGTTCGCACAATAAACGTCTTCCCGCCACCTCTGGCTGAACACAATTAAAACATTCATCTACGCGAATACATCGTCACGATAATAACACGACATTTAAAGCTGAAACAGACAATTACTCATGGAAATCTCGAGTGAAAGTTGAATAAATGAAAGCGGTTATCACAAATTATTTAACTGCAACATTCGGCACGCGGCCAGCGTGGTGTTCGGTGAATTTCACTAAACTATTCAGGTCGAGGAAACCGCAGTCGCTCAGTTGTTCACAGCTCTAACTTAAACTTTCGCATCGAGAAAAAAGTTTTTAACGTCCCTCTGATCCTCTTTCCATTTAAAAGTAAATATTTAACTCAATAACTCTGAATAACTTTGGATTAATATTCGTATGCGAGTTCAAATGGCGAAAATGAAATATTTTAAACTTTTGGAATGGAATTACTGTTTTTGTGCCCGTTGGTGCTTGATTCTTTTACTGCATGCTCCGTGGGTAGCGCTATGTTACACGTATGTACGTATACAGGTGTTCATGATAAAAACACAAGTTAAAAGAGCCGACGGGGCATAATTGAAACCAGGTAAACTCGGACATAGTGATTCCGTGTATAGAATATGTGCGAAATAAAGGAGCACAATATCCAGTATTCTCTAAAGTCGGATTCAGTCCAGCTTGTTACTGCGGACTGAACGTGCTTCTCAGTCTCTTAATCTTGACCAATTGTTACGATTGATCTACGGTTAAGAAATATATCAACCGTTAAGCGTGGGCGCAAAAGCACACACAGTGGGCACTAGATCAAAAGGCTTATCTAAATTCTACTGCTCATTGCTTGATATAAAGATTAGGCATTCAGTAAGATTGGTTATCGTCCAAGGTACAAGAATCTGGGTCTCAAAAAGGTAAGATAACGAAGCCTGTTTATTATCTACGGCTGCTCGGCTAAGCTCGCTACTATGTATCTCGTTATTTACGTTTCGTGCGTTGGCACCACCCAAAGCAACATGCACCAGTTATGTCACATATATCAGGACTCCGCATAAATGTAATGAGTTACTAACCCTGTAACGATGATACACCGTCATCTTGTAAATGATAAACGATCTTTGCTTAGTATGTTGGATCAGGTCGGTGTTCCTTAAGCTACCTAACTCTAAGATGTACCGAAACAAATTCTGTCAAGGTTTACTAAAGTTTTTAGAGTTTTATTACAAGGTCGTATTAAATGTAAACATTATTAAATAACAAAAATAAGTAGGTATATTTTTGACACTGGGAATCTATATTATATAAAATTCAAAGTCCTGACTGACTGATATATCAACGCACAGCCTAAACCGCTGGTCCTAGAGACATGACATTTGGAGAGTGTGTTCTTTGTGAAAAGTAGGTATCCAATAAGAAAGGGTTTTTCGAAATTCCACGCCAAAGAGGGTAAAAGGGGGGAGGGTGAAATTTCACGCGGACGAAATCGCGGGCAGAAGCTAGTATTCCTATAAGCCCTTTGGATTATAACACTGAACACCAATATGACACTAATAGCAATCTTGCTAATAAAGTACTACAACAATACGAGGCTTTTAACATTGAAGCAAGTCAATTCAAGCTACGCCTACGCTTTACTTTTGTTCATGCGGGTTTCAATACTTAAGTAGGTATAACTTTCGTCAAGCCTCGACGACCGCCGCTACTTCGCGGCTTTCCTTGGCAACCACAGGCAAGGACTTGGTAAGCCAGGTACTGGGGATAAAGCAATGAAAATGGGGTCACTGGCAACGTGATTTCAACTTTAATTCTAACATTTTGGTGTAGCAAAAGCGATAAAAATAAACGAAGATTCTATTTTGGTAATTTTTACAGACATTTACTTAAACCGTTTCTTTTTCTCGTCGTTTATGGGTACCCTTACACGGAACATAATTTATTTTTAATCTTATTGCTCACGTTTCAGCTCACGTAAAGCTGCCGACATAAAAGTTCGCCGCGTCCAAATTGGAAACAGCTCTTGTCGCCCCACCTTAATCTATTTCTTGTTGCCTATTAAAAAATGTTTAGTGGATCATTTTGATAACACGGAGTTGTGAACTTATATTGAGAATATGAAATGAGCAATATGTTCGTGTCACACACGTCTCGCGTCATCCGTGTCTAGTTTTTTAGTCATCTCCCCAGACAAATCGTGACTTTTGAATGACACATAAAGTATTGCGATCGTATAAATATTCTGAATCGAGATTTATTGTGATGGATTGTATATCATGTATACAAATGTCCTAGGTACGTGTTTTATATCGACATAATAACTACAATCTTTTTATTTTCTATAACTACCTATGCAATTTCTCGGACGTACTAATTGAAATATAATAAAACACCGCATTCCAAATAAAACTGAAACTAAAAACAAAAGTTGTACCGTTTTCTCAATAATGGTCAAAATTTGTCAATGTTAGAGATTTTGCGTTTTACGTTCATTTATTTGTTAGCTATTACAAAGATTCTACATCTCTCTTTTAGACAATTTCAGTCCCGACCCGACTACCTCAAACATGCGGTGTAGATACCTAATTTACAGTGTAACCACTCCCTTCAGTCCTATTGTTGCTGTGTTACAACAATATAAAAGAAAGAAAAAAATATTAAATATTTTCGCGAGAGTTTTTAAAAACTTTTGAAATAAAAAGTAATGTAGTAAAAAAATCTTACCAAAAGTGAGTTTGTAATATTAGGTCCTTACATATGAAATTGGCGTTTTGTATGGAAGGAACAAAAAGTCGAATATTTTTTAATATAATATATTTAATTAATCAAAGTATGAACCATTGTTTTCAATGCACTTTTGCCATCTTATAGGTAGTTCATTGATCCCTTTACTAAAAAAACCAGTCGGACGGGAATCAATAAAATCTTTGAAGGCGATTTGGACTGCCCCATCGGAGTTGATTTTTTTCCCTTGCAAAAAGTTATCCAAATTGCGAAAAAAATGGTAATCTGTAGGAGCAAGGTCCGGGGAGTACGGAGGATGTCTAAGACATTCCAATTCAAGCTCTTCTAATTTGGTAGCCGTCTGTTGCGCAGTGTGTGGTCTGGCGTTGTCGTGCTTTCAAGCTTTTTAATCTTCCCAATTTGCTTCAAGTGAATTAAAACAGTTTTATCACTAACATCGAAGCCTGCAGCTAACTCGGACGTGGTTTGCGATGGGTCCGCTTCCACAATAGCCTTCAATTCTCCATTATCAACTTGGGTCTCAGGCCGTCCACGGGGCTTGTTCTGCAGGTCGAAATTTCCAGAACGAAAACGTTGGAACCAAAAACGAACTGTGTTTTCTTTTGCAACATGACCGCCATACACATCATTCACCCTTCGAGTCGTTTCCGCAGCACTAGTGCCACGGCGGAACTCGTACTCGTAAATAATGCGATATTTTAAATTTTCCATTTTGTAAAATGAGTGACGCAAACAGAAAAAACAGAAGAAAAAAAACAAATGTATGACGGTCATCGAAGCACAAATACATGAGTAAATAGCTGTACAAATTTGAATTTGGAATTCCTTACCAAAGAGGAGAAATTCGTGATTAAAGTGGCCAGTACGAAAAACGCCAATTTCATATGTAAGGACCTAATATCTTCATAGAGGATATTTTTAGGTATTAAATAAATTGTTTTTGTTTACAGGTAACTCGGCAAATGGAGGTTTCGACTTGTAGCCTGTTTGCTCTGCGGAGAACTTCTCTACGAGTTGGCAAACTTCGGAAAACTTGGCATTGAGTTATAGATTCCCAGCTGCCTCCCAAATACTTATTTGTTTTGCTCACTTTGACCGTAAACAAAGATATCTATTTTGATGTATCAGCGTATCTATATGATGCATTGAGTGTCTGTAAATTTGTACCCTTTTCAAACTCTGACAAACAAAAGGTTGAAATAACACTGGACATATTCGTAGTCTAGCTACCTGATTGCTAAATTTTCCATCCTATATCAGCCCCCAGCCGGTGCCCCCCACTTGTCAGGGCAGCACATGCATATGACTTATGCGGTCATCGTCGGACCGGACTACTGTATAATTTCGGGTTATAATTACAAAGGCAGTTTGAAAGTACTATGATTTAAATCAAAACGCATTTCTCTTTAAATTTTCCCCTTACGTATACTTCAATAACTTACAAAGCCCATTGGTGAGCACATAACTCTTCAGATCTCATACATTCAGTTCACATAAAACCACTTGACCTGAATAAAACACCGAAGTCACATTTCTCAATTGGTAGTTGCATTTTATGTCACTAAAATAGGTCAAGTTTTTGTGTAGGAGCCGCTCATGCGTGCGTGATCCACTATCTAAGGTCTCGAATAGATGAGCGGCTCGATAGCGTCCCACCATAAAAAAGGCGGGATGTAGGACGCGGGCACACTGACTGCTCGCAGTACCCACGTCCCGTCACCTTCGTCCCACTTTATAGACTCGTGTCTCCCAAACCGCAATTTATTCCCACCCCGACTAAATTACCACTTACATTAATTAACCCACATATTTATTGTAATAGTTTTGCGTTGTGAAACAATGTGATATTAGCACAACCCCGCTATTTCAGGTATATTGGCGGGTAGCGGAAATAAACATTGCGGTAATTTATTGGTTCTAAGATTAAAATGGCCCATTAGAGGTTGAAGGCCTCCACGCTCGTTTAATTGATTATTTTAAACTATTACCAAACCGTGACTATAAACATAGCTACTCCATTAATGTTATTTACAAGTTGTTGAAATTGACGCTTTTTAACAAAATGAGAAACTTCTACGTCTTTTGCTAAAATGATATGCGATATGAAGGAGAAAATTTGGGCTGTCGAAGTTAGTCAAACGTCCTGTCTAAATAATAATTGAATATAATTGTGCACACTGTACAATGTCAAAGATACACCGTACCTTCTGCGGCAAATCATATCCGCTAAGGACAATGTTAGTTTAGAATTTTAGATCAATCTGAGATTTTAGACAATTAACGGTGTTTTGGTCCCTGGTGTAAATTCATAATTGTTAATTCATGTCTAGAGTAAATATTTTATACAAAAAGGTGGTAAGGGAGCAGGTAGTTCTCCCTAGTCGCTCGATACGACGTAATTGGTTACCGACGCTTGGCTAGATAGCCACTTTTAATGTAATTATGTAAGTGTATTTACTTTAATACGGAGTCTTTGCTCTATCTTTTATCGTAATTACTTTGATCGTATTTTCCGTGGAAGGTGTTAGTTGGGTGCCGAGCAAGGAAGGGTTTTTATCTGATTTTAAGCTCGTATTAAAACTCCTCCGCACGTAATAATTTTGAGCCGCTGGGGTTTAATTTAGGAATGCCTGAGAATAAGCCAAAGGACACAACTGCTTCCAACATTAATATATTTTCTTAGGTTAAAACATCTTTTACAATCAGATAATTTGGGATATAACTACATCAGGACCCCATCGGAAACAAATGCTGGATTACGGAATTCCGCTAAAAATGACCAACTATATTCCAATGCTTGAGTACAACAAATAACAACTTACGTCTAATTAAAACGTGATTAAGTTGAGTTAAGTAAGGAAAACAATAGATGCTCACCGAACGGATTATAGTGAGTAGGTAACGCAGAACTAATTCAGTTTTCTTGCTTTGAGGTTTAGGAGGTACTCCAGGTCAACTGGTCCCGACAGCGGGGGACGAAGCACGTAGCCTATACGAAATTATCTGCCCCGAGAGAGAGCGCCCCGGGCGACTCCAGGAAAATATAAAACGAAAATAACTTGCGCCTACCTAAGCCTTGTGCCAGAGTTTTTTACATTAACACGGAAAGGCAGCAAATAAAATGTTTATTTTAAAATAAACGTTTGCTCTGGCATGCCCTACGTGAAGTTGTTCCGCTGTCTGTTTGCACAACGCGACAGGAAGGTAATTTACTTAGTGGCTTTGTTTTTGTACCAGCGTTAATTATTACTGAAGACACAATACATCGCACTAGCACTGATATTGTAACCGCAACGGAGGAGATCTGCTTATTATAAACCATAGTCGTAATACTGAATGCGATATCACGCTATATTGTTTGAATTAACCGTTACGAGCAGGATAGTGGTGACTTACACAACTAAACATTGGAACTGAGAAGTTCCCATACGAAAGCGGAGGCAGAAATCAAGCAGTTGGTATATTAACTTGTGTGAGTTCTGTTTGTTCTGTACACATGTTCCGATGTACCAGTTCAGAGGACACGCATTTGTAGTAAAAGCGTGTTCCCGCCATAACTCGGACGACCTCAGACCGCACGATATTAAAACTATAAAGTGCCGCGCGCGACCGATTCGCCCACCCGGGCACCCTTACGACCCCAGCTAACTTTTTGTTTTTCACCTTACGTTTAATCTACATTTTATTTAGCACTTTGATTTTTATTACGCTTGTAAACCTTTATTGAAAAAATGCTAAGCGGGGTTTATGTTTTCACTTAATGAAATATAAATTTAGGTCAAAATGAATTTACTTACATGAGACGGCATAAGAAAAACATATTCAAATGGAAGATGGAAAAGGATATGCGTGTTTATGGCGCTCCACAGGGACTCACACGTTGAACTTCTCCACGTAAGTACAGCGGAGTAAGAAGGGGTGAGCATAAAATGACTAAGTTATCGCTCTCAGAAGACGTATATAGTCGTAAAAGTCTGAAACGGAGCTACTCATATGAAAATAATCAAGAGTAAATCGATGTTTGGAGGGTTTTACTTTTGGTGACGTAACAACGTCGGTTGCTCCGCTCATTTGTTTCCAGTAAGAGGTCTGTTACAGTAATTGGAGCACAACAAGTGTCGTTAGGGTGTTTATCGCTGGGCTGATGGACACGGGGATGTACTCACAGCGTAATAGCCCAAATTTGAGTGCCATAAGTGTCGGAGCTGAGGCTGACTGCTGCTCAGTACATTAAAAGGTTCTAAAATGTTAAGGCCTCAACAAGACTCTTTATCCCTCCTAAAATGAAAAGCACGTATACTTAACTAAAAGACCCTTGGCTGTATTGAAAATACACAGAGTTAATTAACTATTATACACAAAACGTAAACAAGTTCATTTTCATTCCATTGTTTCAAAACCAACAAAACTTCGCTAAATAAATGCTTTAAATATCTAACAACAATGAAATTATTCATTGAATTCAATGCAAGAGTAAACCTTTTCAACAATGAGCAGCATGAAAACTTTAAGCGAAATTCAGTGCAGAAATAAATAATACTGTTTATGTTCTGATCGCAGTAAAGTAGCAATTTGGAATGTACTTGAAAGTTATTACTCGCCCCTCCCAAAGAAGTGTACAAGTTACAATGATAGTTGCGGTAATAGTATGTGCCAGCGATGGAATTGATAAGAGCCATCTAACAAGTAATCTAACGAACATTGTGCACCAGAAATGGAGTTCGTATGTATGTTATTTAGAAATTAAACTGATAACTTATCAATTCATATGTACTTTCGAGTTTATCTTGGACATTACTGACATCGGTGAAGGCAAAACATCGTGAGGAAACCTTAAACCTGTAATGGATAAGTTGTAATACACATAAATCAAATGAATGTTTCTGTTTCTAATGTCGTTTTTTTTACTAAATGCATATGTAAGTATATGTATATAATACTTATATCAAAAAACATTTTTTTTAATGTTTGTCTGTCTGCCTGTTTGTTCCGCCTAATCACCGAAACAGCTTGACCAATTTTAACGGGACTTTCACTGGCAAATAGCTGATGTCACAACGAGTAACGTAAGCATAATTAGGGCTCCATGCAAAAATAATTAAAACTCCACGTGGGCGAAGCCGCGGGCAGAAGCAAGTAGTCAATATAAGTCTGAAATCGCCTATCCGTCTTGAGCAAGCGTGGTGATGGTGCCTTCGCTGTTTGAGAAGTGGCCATTGCCCTGCAAGGGAAATAATAGTACGGTACTAAGTATAAAGGAACTGATAATATTGAGAAAATGATGCATCTCTGTCCTAACATTTAGGTATCCGACCCATGATCTATGTATGCATCTTTCAAAAGATTTGATGCGCATGGGCAAGCTTTATGTTAGAAGTTTCGGAGCAACTTATACACGAAGCAACTGCCATATAAGTTCAAAAGTTTTTATTTCACATTAACAATTTACAAGCGTTTTATGAAAGGCTAAACTCTAGTTGCCTGCTAACTTTCTTGCGCCTAACTTCCACAACAAGGAAGCTACCATGTTTTCGTAGAATCATTTTATTGATTTATCTACTACATGTTTTCACACACAAGTATAATAATTCTTGTCAACAAAAAACGGTAGCCTTATTTGGAACCACACGGCAAAATCCTTGACGACCTCGTCAACCCTTTGACATTAGAATAAAATAAAGCTATTTCTATCTATATACCCTTAAGTAGGTAATGAATACTTGAATACTTGAACGTGTGTGTGTTGGCCCAAAGCTCATTTCAGTAGAACGGTCCGAATCAATCACTATTGTCAGCTCACGATATAAATCAAGCTAACTTTATATTTGCGGTTCGGTCCGCTCTTCCGCATCTCTCCATTCGGTCATATTGTCCGCGCGTTCAATTCAATAAGTCTTGGTTATCGGGACCTTCTCGATACTATGAGATTTATCTAATCGAGAATTCCAATCGAATGATTCCTATTGTAGCGCTGCCTAAGCAAACGTTCCCGAGGTGTTCTATTTTCTTTTTAAAATAAAAATGGAACTGAAAATTCTTCTCTATTTCCAGTTGTACTCGAAAGTCGCATGAACTAAAGGATTAAAAACAGTCGTATGGAATTAATTTTAATTTCTCTTGAAAATCGTATAAAAATACACGGCTGCTTTAAGGATTGGAGTAATGCCATACAATTTGCATCGCCACCTGTTTGCCTGAATTTAATTGCATATATTTTAATAAAATAAACGCAGCTTTGTGAAATGAAAAACGGTGCTCCGTTTAGAAAGGCTGATTATTTCAATACCAGATATAATTTTAATATACTACCTACTTGTAGGAACCTTATAATACCTACATACAAGAAGCAACATACTCGTAGCGTCTACAGTTTAAAAATTGAATTGAATCACAGATAGAGTGCCAGACTGTTCCAATATGACTCGAACTTATCTTCTTCCATAAACCGATTTCGAATCGCACAAGTTCTCACTAACCTATTACCATTTCACCCTATACATAGGTACGGAAATACACAAGCTATTTCCGTAAGCATAAAATTTGGTTGAATTTGAAATACTTTACAACGTAGTGTTTGCAATATCAATATGAGGATACATTACATCCGAGTCGCGAGTTAGCTTCCGTAGTCATTTCTTAGCTTCAAGATAGAAATAGAAATATTCTGGATAAAATATTGCCAAGCAATTCAGATATGTTCAGTTCCTTTTCATGTCAAATAGCAATGGTGTTGAATTGAATGTCGTTGACCGGCTACGCAAACTGCGAGTGATACTCCGGGCCCTCCCACTGCGCGATACATACACATGTACAAAGACCTCGTATTCCAGTACCTGGGCTGAACTGGAAAGTTGGTAATAAACCGTGACTTCTGAATGCTAACGCGAGACGCTCCGTTGAACTTCGCTTCTGATAAAACTTTAACAAGCGCCTCCGCGAAAAATTATCGTCAGTCTAACCGTAGCACTTTGCTTCAATATACTTCGGTTACGTAAACAATTGTTTACTCACTTCACATATATTATATTTACTTTTCGTCTTGTGTTACGCTTGAATAAATATAAACATATTTGGGAAATAATCTTGACGTTGACTCAACACGAGATTACCTCCGAAATTGATATGTATGTATCCGAGGATCTATTTACAAATAAATTGAGAGAAATGAATGTCATAGATGACATGTATCCATGGCATTTCAATTTATTTTGGGATAGGATGTTATTTTTGGTTTTCTCTCTCATTTTAATAATACATACAAAAAAGGTTGCGAATAAACAGTAGCAAGTATTATAAATCATATTAATTAAAGCCGCTTTCTGAAAACGCCCCCCCCCCCCCCCCCCCGTACCTGCGTCAGTTTACTTTCAGGCATTTCGTGCATTCTCTTTTCGTTATTTTCGCATCTTTCTTGGTTAGCTTGATTAAAACTGAACAGTTGACCAACTCAATTAAAAAAGCATACCTACTATTATAAAATCGTATAGTCAACAATACCTACACTTTTAATATAATTGCATTCCGTGGATTAAACCAACAATATGCGCAGCAATGCTTAGAAACATGAACCTTTTACACGACAATACTATAACGACGTAAATTCGGAAAAAATATGGCTATCGTAAACGTAGAGGGCCATTATACGAGCGCTACCGGCTTGTCGCAGGTAAGTAATAAATTAATACATAAATTACGAAGGATTGAATGTTTATAAACGTCACGTAACCTCCTGGAATCCCTCCATTAGACGTTGTTTACTTAGTCGGTGCGAAAATCTTGAGAGGTCGACTCACGAAAATGCCCCATGAATATGCGATGACACAAACCGTACACAGTTTTTCCATTTAGAAACCATAATGAAATCTCACGCACGCGCTATATTTGTTTTTCAATCAGACGAATATTCAAAGGTATACCTAAATAAAGGTATTGGGATCTTAAATAAAATAAACATTGTCTTTTACAAAAACAACTTCACCGGTATGAATATTTTAAAATAATGGCAATAATAATAATTTCGTTAATTAGCATTATACGTACGTATAATTTAGTTTAATGTTAATAATGGCAATAACAATAATTTTGTTTTATGTGTTTGAGTTTTTGCAGTACCTAAATAGGTAGGTACACAATTGAAAATTCTCCGAAAACAACTTCATTGTCAATTCAACACTTCATTTCGTGAAAATAACGCGATTTGCTCTTTTAAATAAATAATGTCTTGTATACCTGAGGATCAAACGAGATTCTAAATTGTACGAAAAGAAATCAGAATTTAAAAATTAATCAAAATATTTTTATGGTTGGAAGAATGGGAGCGGGCTACAAAATGAACGTTAGAAATTGAATAAACAAAAGCGTGTCAAAGTAAATAGACTCGTCATGCAGGTATGTGTTAGAGTATGAGTGGTTAACGAGTTTGTACCTGTAGTGTTGTCAGTGACAACAATAACAAAGTACACTAACATAATATAATGTAGTGTCAGAGGCGCGAGCGCGGCTACAGGACGCGCGGCAGCGGGGCGGCGCGGCGGCGACGGCGCAGAGGAAGCGCGATTTGTATTTGCCGTCGTCAGTTTTTCCGCCAGCCGGATGCACTGCGCGCTCAACACTGCCGTCGAACTAACGAACCATTTGCTGCCGAATCATCCAACCGAGATATTTATCCCAATCATTTGTTATACTTTGCCCTGTTTTGCTTTAATCACGATTTGCATCTAGCGTCTGTAATCTCTGACCTGGGAATAGTGTGTGATTGTAATATTTTAAAGTGGGACTAATATTAGAGACATTCGTTTCCATTTTGCGGTTTAAGTAAAATATAGTTAACAAAGTAAACAAGCAAAGTAAAATTTGACGCGATTTTCACTTACTGAAACTGTCAACTACAGGCAATTAAATTAAACTTTATTTTAGCGTGTAGTGAAAGTGCAAGCTAAATATTCTTAAATGACCTTCTGACATCATGGAAAACCTTTGACACAAAATAAATTTCTCTTTCCGAAACAGCCAAATTTTAATACCGACCATTTATAAGTTTTCTTCGGCGTTCAGTAAAATATTCGTTAGACATTAATAACAGCCATTTTTCTCAGTCTAAATATCGCCGAAAAAAAACAGTTAAGGAACACAATCACGTTTCACCAACTTATTACATTGTCAGTTGACTAAAACTAATGAAGTTGACACCGATGTAGGTTTGTTTATAAGGAGTTAGTAATTCATTTGTTTTTATTTAAAGCGTCGTATTCGAATTTGAACGTGCCAACTTGTGTCGGCAAAAAAGCAGGTATTTTAAACCGCTTCGCATCCACACGAGCCATTGTAGGTGGCTGAATGCCAAATGAGTTTTGTGATGGAGTCCTCTTGTGAAAAGGCAGATTGTGAACGTGTCTCCTTGGCTAAATAACGTCTCGGTAAAGCACACAGGGACAAAGCTCTCACGGTATGTTTGCGTTTTGTCACTTGTCAAATTGAGACCCAATTCCTCAAACTAATTATTTCTCCTGTATCCAAGTATGTAGGAGAGCGAAATGGCTCTTTAGAAACTATATACATTTCAATTCATGCGTGTTTCAGCGATAATGGAGTCATATATTATGGGTAGGCACATTAATAATAATACGAATTTCTGCTCCACATTCCTGCTGGATCAATGCTATGATGATCCAACATTACCATAATAATTAGCCTATATATATATATATATAATGTTCCCACTGCTGGGACATGGGCCACCTCTCTTCGATAGGGAGTGGGCTCTAATCTACCACGCGGGGCCAGTGCTGGTGGTAGAAGTCACACGTCTTCGAATTTTTGATTCTAGGACATGCCGGTTTCAAGAACATCATGTTCATGTTCCAGGAATATAATATATTGTATTGTTCTTCCTCGACGACATTTTTAACCTACTTCTACTACTATGTATGTACTTCATTAGTGCGATTTCTTGCTATACCGTTACTATCCGGAAATCTAAGTTCTTTTGAAACCCCTTTTTTCTGCGTAGTCATATTTAACGTAGCCTTTTTTATTGTTGGCCTAGATATCATGGGCGTACCTATATGTATGTATCCAATCCGATCCATCTCTCTGAACGGCTGCCTATTAATGGAACGTGTACCAATAACAGACTTCCGTGAAAAGAGCATAATCGGTATCAATATGCATTGAATTGTACCTACGTACCCACAAACGTGTTACAGCATTCTCATGAAACTATTTCAATGATTTGTATAATTAATTAATGAAACTGTTTAACGTTTAAATAAAGAAATCCTGAAACTCTACAATATACTTAATTATATTAAAACAATATCTTATTACTTATTAATTAAAAATCCGATCTATTCAGAACAACAGTGAAAGAATTATTTACTGCCTTGACTTGTATATTTATTAAAATAAGTGGAGAAAATTAATTGTAGAACTAATTAAAACGAAATGTAATACAAAGATAATAATTAGGAGCAAAATTATTAAGTGCCGTAAAAATACAACGATAAATTATTATCAGTTTTCAATTAAGGGAAAAAATGTAGTGTAAAATGAGGCGATGAAGCGCGGATGGCGCATAACTTTTTTCTCGTTTGTGTCATAAAGCGTAGAGGTAATTTCAAGCGGGTGCAATTTATATTTTGCAAGCAACGGTTCCGCATGTCGGACTGAATAAATCCTTCACCACTAGCATTGCGGCTATTTACTATCATATTTTATAACATTTGAAAACAGGAGAGTTTTGATTTGATAATATTTATAAGTGTTTTGAGTTTTTTATCGGCATTGGGACTTGCATAAAGATTCTCTGACAAAACTTGACAAGTCGATCGTCGATGCCGATCAACATAACATAGTCAGCCTATAGTGTTCCCACTGCTGGGATACAGGCCTTTTCTCGGTGAGAGTGGGCCATAATACACCACGCGGGCTGGTAGATGTCACATATCTTCGAATTTTTCGGTACCGAAGCGTGTGAAATAGTCCGGTGTTAACTTATGCGCTCATACATAAAGAAACAGCAAAAACATGTTACTGTTTTTCTCCGAAGATCAACTTGCAGCGATCTGTACCGGGAGACAGGCCCGAAAACCCGCTTCTTTATGCAAGCACCTTTTGGCATTAAGGCGAAAGTGTCAGGGTAGTCCGCAAAATTCAAATTGATTATTTATTTTATCCTGACACTGACCTGCAAATTGCAAAAAACGTAAGAAAATTTCAATTTCGCGGGCTACATTATTGCATCCCCTTAATACAAGTAAAATACCTACCTATCTATGAGTATAATCATGATAAGAGTTCCACTCTACGATAATTTTGTAGATGTAAATTATGGCAGTGCGTAAAGATCTCTTTCCCTCCCCCTCCCCCTCCGACTGCACAGAATCAAATTAGTTTCCTGTTTTACTCAATTTGTAATACTTCGGAATTAAATGGTTCTAAAAGAAAGGAATTAAAAGTTAGGCGTTTAAGAACATAGAAATTGAACTAAGTAAATTAGTTATTCTCCGTTGTTGTGTATTCGTAAGCCTGGCGGTTTGTGTTGATTAAGATGAATTCGTAGGATAAAATTCGCTGACTGCCGGAAAAAATAAGCAAGATTTACACGGGAATATAAATTGAGGTGGTAATACCAGGCAAGCGCAGATTTTATATTATGCATCAGTTACCCACTGAACTATAGAGGCACTGTACGTATGTAGGTACACTATGTATGTACACTGTGTATGTTGATTTTTAAAGCGCTGCATCGCGAACGCTCCGAACGCTTACCAAACTTGGCGAAGTTTGTTTACTCCACTGCAAAGCATTCAAAAAGATTTATAATTTAGAACGGTGAATAACGTTCTTACCCATGTATCTTCAGGACATAACTTTCTGAATAAGCCGCGAAAATGTTAGCTGAAATAAACTGAAATTCATTCCGTTACTTATATAAATTAGTCCGGTATTCCTGTATTTCACTCAAGTAAAATATACAACTTAGCTAACAGTTTATTTCTCTGGTTTGTAAACGACCGCAGTAATTATAATTTATACAGTTCTGTGGAGTTTCGTACAGAAATCAATATCAACATGATAAATTACGACTTAACTTTTTTAACAATTTATATTTCTAATAAAAACTTTAGGTAACATGAACTCACCTCGAAACAAATTGCCGCTGCCAAGTCCTTAATTGACTATTTGATACACAAAACACTAGCACAGTTAGAAAGAATGGCACACCTAGTCTTTATTAGCTAGACGATTAGAGACTTATGTAGACAACAAACACCACATGTAAAAGCATTTTATATAGCGCTAACCTAAACAAGAGACACTCAAGACTTATTTTATTATTCGTAATTGACTACGATCAGTTACTGTGTTTTAGCTATTACGATGATTGTTGCGCACTGTCACGCAAATGTCACGTGCCTTGTTATTTCACTTGATCGCAGCGCGAATACCGATTTCCTGAAACAAAATGAATGATATATTACTTTTGCGAAAGGAAAGAAGGTTTTTTACACACTTACATCATTTTATAACAGTAATTTCCGGACTTAACAGTTTTCTTTTTACAATTAATTCAAAAACAAACATCCAGCGCACTATGTAAGGCAAACGGGGACAAATCGTATCCCGCACGCTAAGGTTCCATACCAACTACCACAATCCGACTTAAATTATGATCGTCTGTGCCGCTGTTCTCAAGACAGTAATTAAATATGACAAACTGGCGGCAAATTGCGGGTTTTACTTTAGCTTTTACTGAACATTGGATGAAAAAAATAATATGCTGAAAATCTGGTAACATAAATGTATAACATAAAAGTTACAGTAATGTCTACATTCAGCAACTTAGGTATCTTAGAAGATCGTTAAAGTAAAAGTCACGCTGCTATATGAAATTCATGGACAAATGGGATAGTTCGTAACTCTATAACATTATTAGAGTTTAGGGTGGTACTGTCTCCACAATGACACAAGTGCCTTGTTAGCTCGATTTAACGACAACCAAATAAATACGCCTACTCTAAAAACCACACAACCTTCTAAAATGTATATCATTCTAGATAAGCAAATAAAATAGACCTAAGCTATTTTCGGGCTGTCATGCGTCGCTAGGTAATAATATTTCGTCCGAAATAGCTAATAAATTCAGTTACACTTAAACACATTTACATGAAAATGTTTCTAAAAATACTAGTTAAGGCAACAAGTAAAGCGTACTGGACAATCATGCTAATATGATATGTTTTGTCAGAAACGGAAGCCTTTTCTATTACAGGAATAATAAAACTGTGACCTTCCCGTGTCCGAAAAACTTGTTAAAAAAAAGTAGATAGATAGAATACTCTTTATTATGTACACCATAAAAATATTTGGAATCAAGAGGCTATTTGGATGGAACACATTCACTAACACCACAATTAATATAGTACGCAACAACTTTTTATCCTTGCCAACAGTTTGTAGTGACAGATTCGAAAAAGTTTTACTCGAATTTTAAAACACTGTCATGCAGGTATGCAACCTCCATCAAAAAAATATCATTTAATTTTAACGTTACACAGCTCGGCTAATATCCGGGTATGTAAAGCGTTGTTTAATACGTGCTATCAGTGCAGCAATAACAAAGTTTGTTCTTGGTATTCTGTTAGAGCATAACGAGCAAGACAAACTTAGTGCACAATAATCTGCTGGCGTGAACACAACGCCTGGCGACGGAGTCCCCAGCATTTCCATTATTTACCGTAGCGGTTTGCGCTCGCTTCCACACAAATGAATTGGACAATAACCCGGCAAACATCCGTCAACTTTTCCTTAATGAAACTTTTTGATAATAACGTAGAATAGGCAGAATAGCACTGGAAAGGTTTTGTCTTTGATCACTTGCCCTTCTTTCAAAATTTTAAGCTTGTAACAATGAAGGTACAGTAACAATAACAATGGCATCGGACTAACTTTCTTTTGAAAGGTATTCAATCGAATTAGGACAGCGCTTCTTATATTTCAGGAATAACATGATAAACTGTGGAAATTAATGATGTAGCCATGATAAATAGAAATAATTTAATGATAACAAATTTGATTAGAATTAATGTAAGCTCCGAACACTGCTTGTTAATTACCGCGTAATTCATTTACAACATTAATTAATAAAGGTACTAGACATTAGATTCTGTATTATGACCTGTTTCAGTATCTTCTATATCTATGTTCTACATAGGTATATAAATAAAATAGTAACAAAGTCAAAACTGTACATTTAATATTTTTGAAAAAAGTAATTGCTATGAGGTAAGGGAACGATGCCGAAAATATAGTATTTTTGTCCGTTTGTCTGCATATGTATCTTCCGGATTAGCGTAAAAACGGGTGAACGGTTTGGATGAAATTTTGCACACAGATAGTTATTATAGACCTGTATTAACTCATAGGGTAGGTACTTTGAATCCCGGTAGTATGTACGTTCCCGTGGGATATTTTCCGATAAACACGTGGGCGAAGCCGCGGACAAAAGCTAGCTATATGTAATGTAATTTCATAAAATAAAATTTTTATTTTTACTTTTTCCGCAATTTTAACACAGTTGTTCAGTCACAATCACTCAGCTCAGTCACAGGCTCAGTCTTATCATTCAAAATACCTGAAATATTTTATTTCCTGCGACCCTATATTCCTATGAAGTATCTCTATGATAAGACGAGCCTTTGTTGCACGATTTTCAGTGAACTCTGGACGGTGTAGTCAGTATACAGGGTGTTACGGAAAGGGTATATCAACACAAACGGGTTGAAGAGTGTATCTGGTCTAGAATCTCTGTACAAAATTTCAGCTCAAAAGCATTAACTTTGAAAATGCTTAATATTTTTTAATTTCGACATCACGGCGCTGCACTGGCGCGCGGCGGCGTGATGTGCGTGTACTAGGCGCACAGACATACTACAGATAATGGATAATGACCCTCATAGTGCGGTGACACGTTTGTTATGATTTCAATTTAATAAACTATCGAAATAAAAAAATATTAAGCATTTTCAAAGTTAATGCTTTTGAGCTGAAATTTTGTACAGAGATTCTAGACCAGATACACTCTTCAACCCGTTTGTATTGATACACCCTTTCCGTAACACCCTGTACATACAGGGTTATTTTCAATTGGGTAGCTTAACTCCGCAGACGTGATGGGTATCGATATCTAAATCATTGAGCTCCCTTCAAAATGGTTGAGCTGAATGGTGCTGATCTATGCGTCTCATGTTCGTGAACGGGCGCCGTCAGTTGAGGCTGCCTCACTTAGCTGCCTCGGCTTATTTTTAATTATTTTATTTTTGGATTGTTGTTTGGTTACTGTTTGCTGTACTCTGGAGTCTGGACGCTTTTAACGCGTAAGTCTTTTTTTTATTACATCGTTCTCACATATAAATATAAATTCAACATTAATGATGTAACTAATATTTTTGTAGAAATATAATTTAAAAGAGTGTCCATGGAGTTTCTTGCCCTTTCTACTCCATAGGTACCTACGCTTTGGAATGGGCAACTAGCTTCATTTTTTCTGACTGACCGACTTCTTGACAGCCAATTTAAAATAACCCTGTATAGATAGAATACTCTTTGTTGTATCCTACAACAGTTTTTGAATGAAAAATAATAAATTAACTGTGGTTAAAGCACACAATGAATACAGACGCGACAACAGTGCTCTTAGTATCTATCTATCTCGTGTCATCCGGAAAAAAGTCTATCAGGAAACCAGGAGAATTCTCAATCAGTACTGTCTCAGTTCCAATCGAGTACATTATTAAATCTCTTCTCTGGACAACAGTTTAATTTAGAACTCCCGTTAATACCTACAGCTTCTAAGGACAGTTGAATTTTCGTAGTGAAGATTTGTGTTCTACTTATGTGAGTAACACAATGCTCCCCAGATGCACATTTTGTTTATGCATCAGTGACATACATTCACGTAAAACGTGCAGAATTTCAGGTTTAACATTTTGTATAAGTTTCGTGAACGTCTCACTACCTATACTAAAGTACAGTCAACAAAAGAGAAGTATGTAACTTCTCTTTTGTTGACTTTTTTAGTTAAAGTTTCGTAAGAAACCGATGGATGTTCTCGAATAAAATCTTATTTTATTAATAGAAAACAAACAGCTCATTTATCAAATTAAATTTCAGTCGACAACATCTATCTGTTTCTTACTAAACTTTAACTATATCCGACGATCCTGCATACTTACGAGTATCTCTTTTGTTGACTGTACATAGAATGAAACCGTTTCTAGTCCCGGCTTAGTGATGATACGTTAAATGCGTATTATCATTTAAGCCTTCAAGCTAGGGATGTATGTAGGCTTCACTTTCGGTACCGAAAGCTCGGACTTCCGATTACCTGCTTTCCGGTTCCAGCGATATTCAAACGGAGGTTACGTGAAAATTTCTCATAGCACAACATTCGCAGAAAACGTGCAACGTCTGATTTTCCAAATATTGAATTATAATATGACACCTTTGCGGATGATAGATTTTAGCCGATTCTAAGAAAATATCATTCGTTGAAAACTGAGTCCTTAATAAAATAGGAGTATCTAGATTAATTTGTTTCAGGCAACAAATTAATCTAGATCCTATTTAATACCGGTTGAGTTTTCAATCGTTCGATAATAACTTTTATCCGAGGAATAAATATGGCAGTTTGATATTGTTTTCTACTAGCTGCGGCCGCGACTTCGTTCACGTGCGTATTGAATTTCGTGGGTTGTATTTTTTTGCGCGGAAACCTAATTCTTTTTTCTAAAATAAAAGTAAGCTATTTCTTATAACATCAGTTATCTACCAGTGAAAGTCCCGTCAAATTCCGTTCAGCCGTTTCAAAAATTAGCCAGAAATAAAAAAAATAAAAATTGTTATAGGAACAGTATATTTACTTTCATATGCATTTAGTAAAAAGCTGTTATTTTGACATTGCAAACAGACACTTAAATTTTATTTATTTGTATAGATGCAAAAGCTGTCAAATCGCAACATTTGTTCCTTAGATAAATGTTATAGCTACAGATTAAAATATTGACCCTAAAATGGATAACGATATAAATTACATTGGTTTTCATTTGGAATCCACTGTTTACACAATGACAGTCACTGGAAATGCGACTGTTATTCATCGGACGAATCGCAAAAATACTTTTATTAAACGATTAAATGTGTTTATCACCCAAGTTTGACAATTACGACCAATTTTATTTTGTTTGCCACCCAGTTGAAAGCTTCCGTAACAGGTTGTGACTTTTTATCGTTCAGATAATGCATACTCGTTTAAAGAGAAGCATTTACTTATTACACGAGTGCTTAAATCAATCCTCGCTTATAAAAGCTTTGATGCACATATTCCTACTTTATATGCCAGGCCATGTTCCTCTAAAGTAAACGAGCTAATCAATATAACATAAAATGGAGTCACATAACAGTAATAAAATCGTCATAAAATCCTAAAGCTATAGGCAACTCACGTAAGCGACAGAGAGATAACAAACCGTCATCAACACGCAAATGAGCACAAACGTAGGTACCAAATACACTTAGGTATCATAATAATCATTATAGTATTCTAACAGATTTATCTACATATTATATTCAGTGTCAATTTTCAAAAAAACACGTTATGAAATAGAAACATTTAAAATCTATATCAAAAAGCCAACAGCTGTCCCAAATAAGCTAAAAAACAATTGAATCCGTTTTTAAACCAGACAAGTGCGATTCATTGCTTCATCAGTGACCTATTCAATACTGAAAACATGCAGTAATTGATTCCACATTGTTGTCTTCTCATTTAAGACAG
Source organism: Amphipoea oculea (assembly GCA_945859645.1). Lineage (NCBI taxonomy): Eukaryota > Metazoa > Arthropoda > Insecta > Lepidoptera > Noctuidae > Amphipoea > Amphipoea oculea. Next base: position 13,227,048 of record OX243866.1, on the reverse strand, counting down.
TTGTGTACATACTTACTACTGATACTACAATGTCGACGTTATATTTCTGTTTCATGAGAATTCCAGCGATTCAATTTACAATCTCGCAGGAAATATCGGTAAATATTAATCCCATTTTATTCGACATTTCCTGAAAAAAAGCGGACGGGCCGAACGCACTTCTGTGAACGAGATTGTCGGCCATCGAATTCGTGTGAAGCATGTATACATATACTTACAAACTATAGCCATGCCCATGCTATGTGTAAGCTAGTTGTCAGCTGCTTGTTAAAATTATTTATTTATGCTCTTGGCAGGAAGGCCTCGGTTACAAATAGGACGATCCTTTATGTCCCCTGGGTGTAGTAAGAGGCGACGATCGAAATATTCCATAAATTCTTGAATGAGTATACTCCTAATATAATAGCAAACAACAAGCATGATGATCTCAGTAAACATGTCTTAAATCCCTTTCTATATAATAGTGAACCATCGAACCGAAAGAGAACGTTATCCAGCTGACATAAATTATCTCCACGCACCAACAGCTCGTTGGCATTCCGAAAAACACGCCATAAAAACAATGTCAAAAGTAATATTTTTAGCCCGTTTCCCTTTCACGAGGTGACGTAGGAGAATTGACTTTGCGTAGTCATACTATGTACGAACGTGTGTCAACATGATATAAATATTTACAGATTGGAAGCCATGTCAAGAGGGCATATGTCGGGAAATAGGTGAGCGTGATTCAAAGGATGTTTTATGTGTGAGGGAGCATGTTACGCACGTGACCGCGCACCTCACTGACTCGCCGACTCAACGGCCACCCGTCACCCTCACCCCTGTCAATCAAATCCTTGCAAACTATGTTCCAGTTACATCACTCAAAACCGTAAATCGCTCAGTGTAATTCCTTGTGAATTCCACATAAACGAGGGCTGTATAATAAACCAACATTTGAATGTATTGCATTCCAAAGCTCATTTCGGCGAATGTGAAAATATAATCATGTTTGTAAACCATACAATTAACTAACTCGTGATTCTGATGAATACAAGTAAACGCGTTTCTTAGTATTCCATGAACACAAATAAACTTTTGAATGACTTGAATCTTTTGTTAAGTCTCAACGTCTACACATAGCACTTGTAACATACTTATCATGAGTGAGAAATGCAAGTAACAAGAAGAAAACAACTGTTCTCTTTTGTGCTTCGTTCGCGAAAGCAAACAATAAGATAATTCCGTTAAACATGTCCCAAAACAAGTTACAGCCACTACGTTATGCTGCTGTTGGCAAAAGTTTGGACATTTTTACTGTCTACGGAAATCTTTACTTGAGAAAACACGAAATGGGTGACCGTGTCTCGCGGCTTTATCACCTGGATCTTGACAAACTGCCGACTAGACAATGATAGATGTTCAACGTACTGTTATCATAATCAACAATTGATGATGAGTCGTGGAACAGGTGGGCTTTTCAAGTAAACAAAGTAATTAATAGTCATCGGAATGGGAAGGCAATAATATGATATTTTTTGAAAACTCAGTACTGGGTTTCACTTTCAAATTTTGTTTATTGGTGTCAGTTACCTGGCTTATTTGTTTGTTTGTTCGATTTAGTTGCCTGGGGCCGATTCACGGTATTAGGAAAGATATCAATGGTTTCGAGATTTAATTTTATAAAAGTATAGTTACCTACTGACTTCTTCTTCTTAGCGTATCGAAAGCAAAAAATTTAAACATTTCTGGCCCAAAATTCATCTGCGCGAACACCTCGTACTGACGCAGTCAATAAGATCATCAAGTGCTCAGGTGACAGGGCATGCGGTGCAGGATGGAAGGTCGGCCATTAAACCAACCAACTAACCTACTGACTTGTTCACCATGAACATTTTATATTATAATTTTATCAAGAATGTAGCAGGTAAGTGGGTATTAACACTGACAAAATGACGAAAAGCGTTTTAATAAAAATTCCAGTGCAGTTCAGTGCTAAGAATCGTTATAAAAGAGTAACACACGGGTCGTACTAAGAATAAACACCGTTTTGCAGACACCTTTTCCAGGAGTTAACAAAGAAAGCTTAATATCAAGCGAGAGTTCAGTCTGTGTACGCTTTGTAGTAAAAAATATTAGGTATTTGAAGGCAAAAGCGCTTCGTCCGCAAGATTATAATTAAACGAAGAGCTCCTCTCTTAGGGGAGACTACCTCGTGTACAAAGCTTTACGCTACGAGATCACTCTTGTTAGGGCATCACACTTTAAAACAGAGTCTATGGTAGATTAACCCACTTCGCCCGTCAAGGAAACCGGGGTTTCGTAACTGGTTTCCCAGAAATAGTCTGTTATGGATGAAGCCTGAGAATGAAACCTCCGGATTTCAGATATCCATTGACGGTATTGACCATCAGGAGCTGCATGTTTTTTTTGGCCAATAACGTACAAACATTTACTCTCCTTCTCTCCTTTAGTCTAGAAAAAATATAGGTACAAAATGGTCAACGTTCTGAAAAAACGGACATTGGAAAAGTTAACACTCACGATATTCATCTATACTTATAAAAAAAGAAGAGTTTGTTTGTTTGAATCTCTGGTTCTACCGGTCGGATTTGAAAAAGTCTTTTTGCATTTTATACCCCAATTCTTGAGGAAAGTACTGGCTGTTTCACATCACGCTAGGGCCCTTACGATCCGAGTAAAAAGAAAAAGTCAGGAAACGAAGTAATAGCGCGGGCTGACGATAGAATGCGACGCAGTGGGTCGGGGGCCGAAGCTTCACGCGGACGAAGTCGCATGCTGAAGTTAGTAATAAATAAATATTGAAGATGGAAATACCATACAAATATCAGACAGTAAATAATCTAATTCATGAAAACACGATACGATATTAAATTAAAGTTCCCGTAACCATTTACCTAGTAATGTAAATTAATTACATTTCGGAGATGGTAACATGGCATGACGGACTAATTAAACTAATGACTAGAAAATAGAAATTATTACTAAAAGGTAGAATTATATTTCAACTTTCAGCATGTCTTTTCGTAACACTATATAGTGAGCATGCAACTTCGCGGGTAGGTATGAAAACTGAATGTTATGGTGCCACTGCTCCAAAGTTAATGGCAATACACGATAATGAAAAATGCTATGCAGCTATGTCATTAACATGTTCACAACATTCTTGTAAACTATCGTTTCTACAGGAATGTTGGAAAAATAGCTTAAATGCTTACGGTTAACGCCACGTGAGGAGCTTAAAGCTACGGTTTCCTAGAAGAGCGGTCATAGAGCTTTCTACGTAAACAAAAAATTTTGAGGGGCCTATGGTCGATAATGCCGAAAAGGGTAGAAGTGGCAACTGGCGAAATAATGTAAAAGCTGAACCTGATTATGTACTCCACTGCGTGTATTATTCTTTGCCTTAGTACTTCTACTGAAGGCACCAGTGTCGACTACACAAGACTTTTCATATGATCCCAAACAATAAAACCAAGAGGAGTAAGATTAGGCGACGTTTGTGAAACTATTAGAGTATGTACTTGCGCTGTATGGTTATATATGTTGCAGTCAAAACTCATAACCAGTCAAAAGTACTTTTGACTGAAAAAATCAGGCAAAAGTAATTTTGACTGAACACGTTGGTCAAAAGTAGTTTTGTCTGAAAATCGGTAGTCAATAGTGATTTTAACTGACAATATTTGGTTAAAACTGATTTTTGCTAAAGCTCTTAGTCAAAACTAGTTTTAACCAATAGAGCATCAGTCAAAATAACTATTAACCAGTTAGTAGGATGGTATAAAATATTTCATGTTGTAAATTCGTTTATTACGAAGATTTAGGTAGTAATACAAAATATGAGCAGCATCAATTATGTCGTAGATTTCTTCAGCCGGTAAAAAATATTTGATAGGTTCTGTGTTTGTAACTAACTTTTTAATACCACAGACTTCAATTAAGTTAAAGCGTTTTAATCTACTGTACAGTAGATAGAACAAGTGGAAAAGAAGTTGCAGAAAAGAAAACGCTGTTACAGTACTGTAACAGCGTTTTCTTTTGCAAATTTTTCAAATTGTTCTTTTGTCATAAGACTCATAACATTAAAATGACTATCTTTCATATCTTCTATCGCTAAAATTCTTCCTAAAAACGTTCTTTCTTTTCGTGCTCACTCAATTTTTAACAAATATCTACTGATTTTCTAATTATATTTAGAGTTAAAATACTTTATAAGTGCGTTTCTTCGTAATTTATGTCGACCACCTTATCTTTTTAAGAGTTTTGACTGATAGAACCAGTCAAAACTACTTTTAACCAACTCTATTGGGCAAAACTAGTTTTGACTATTATTTCAGTCAATAGTACTATTGTCGAGAGCTTCCAGTCAAAACTACTTTTGACTGATTTTGTTAGTTAAAAGTACTTTTGACTGGTTATGAGTTTTGACTGCAACATATACACACTAACTAAGCGACAGGTGAACCGTGACCTGCCAGTAGACCGTGAGTCATGTTAAAACTCAAAAACCGCTCCAAGACTTGTGTCCTGGTCATGACGACCTGTGTGCCTCAGGTGTGATGGATCCTTGGGAGGTTAGAAAGTAGTGCATAAGCATAATCAGCCTATAATGTTGGGAAAATTGCTGGGACACACTAAAAAAAACGTTTATTTATATAAGGGACACATTTACAACAAATATCTGGAAAATTATTAAAAAAAAAAATAATATGCAACCGAATTGATAACTTCCTCCTTTTTTTGAAGTCGGTTAAAAATAGAGCTTAATGTACTTAATTCTAATAATTAACAATGAGAATAAAGTAAAAACTGAATTAAAACATATAGACAAATAGCATGTCGGTTAGGTTCTATTTGCATACAGCAAGTAGATCTTCTGTCTGTGCCTAATCGATGGTTAGTAAATATTTAAGCAGATTTTTTTAATGCTATAATTTAATAAGTCTAAGAATAGCAATGAAAGGCATTCAATTTAAGTGTTTAGAGAAAAGTGATATTTAGTAACGAATTTTGATAAATATTCAAAAATACATAAAAATGGGGTTTTCCCGAATCCCATGAATTTTCGCATCTAATAGGCTTTATCAAGTACTTAACTGTTGCAAATAGGTCAAACTATCACGTCTTGGAAGGAATACGTCAAATTACACCAACCTGTATAGACCTTGTCGTTTTATGACGTGCAAGTGACATTCAACCCAAAGGTGATAGAGCAATTACGAGGTTGACTATACTTTCAACTTAATTTTATTTCATCATCATCATCATTTCAGCCCAAAATCACCCACTGCTGGGTATAGGCCTCCCCTTTCTTCTGCTATACTTCCCGGTTCTGTGCGTCTCTTATCCAGGTGTTTCCCGCTACTTTGAGGATATCGTCAACCCAGCTCGCTTTTGGACGGCCCTGGTTTCTTTGGCCTAATCTTGGCCACCATTCGGTCACAGCTTTACTCTATCGGCCATCTCTTCGTCTAGCTAGATCTCCTGCCCAACTCCACTTGAGGCGCATCGCTCTGTCCACGACTTCATAGACTTTCGACCGACGACGGATTTCGGTGTTACGCAATCGGTCTAGTTGGGTTATGCTAAGCATGACTCGCTCCATGGCCCTTTGTGCTACTCGTATGCGATGGAGTCTCCTTTGTGAGTGTCCATGTTTCGGCACCGTAGATCATTGTTGGCAGGATACTTTGCTTGAAAAGGCGGGTTTTTACGCACTAAGGGATTTTTTGGTCCGAAAAATACGTTCTAGCTTACCAAACCCAACCTTTATTTTCCTGGAAATCTCTTTGCTGGAATGCTCCTTGTAAAAAGATAGAACATGTCCCAAATAAACGTAGTACCAAATTTTATTTAGTGTATAATATTTCCATAGTGTATAATATGCATATACATAGTGTACGTAACGTACACAAATGTACATGTAATAGGCACATATTTCAGTGTCATGCATATCTGGGGTAATTATGTTCAAAGTTACAACCCGTAGAACCGGCGACGCAAGTGATCTCGTGTGCATTATAAATGCAAGAAGACCGAACTTAAAATCAAGTTGAATCTGGTATGAAACTAAGCTCTGAATATCAAGTGGCAAGCGATATGATGCATTCTCGTAACGACTGACTTCATGAGAAGCTGTCTTATTTTATATGTATTAGGTGTGCAGAGTTTTTTATTAGGAAATTCTGAGTACCAGGCTGGAATATAGGTGTGTGCCCAAGGTTAATAAAGACTTAAATATAACTGGTGAACACCACTGTGTTCAGGGAAATAGAGGTTACATTGTAAGGTGTACTAGTGGTGGTGTATACTAGTTTCAAAATGACCACATGACATAATTTCAATTCTATTTTTATTACTTTTTCACATACGGTCTCTCTTAACGTGGTTGGTTCTGGTTGCATTTATAATATGCAATATGCCCTAAAAAGACTTATCTTTACTTCCTTAGTATCTACATCGAGCGAACCGACGCATGCGGCAGCAGCAGGCAGCATTATATTTGTTTGTTTCCTTCAAAGGAACTGCTAAAAGAACTATCTAGTCTCAGTAGTTCCTTTAGCTTTTGCAAAGGAACTACTTATCAAAAAAATCTCAGTAGTTCTTTCAAAGGAACTGCTAAAGGAACTAGTGAGCACAAAGGAATGCAGTCACATCCAAAATATGTTCGTCATCTTAATGGATATTTTTGTCTGCTCATTGCACGATAGAATCTTTAGCTTCACTGACTCAGCATTATATAATGCGTCGTAATGTCAATCGAGATCAAGAGAGATTTACAATGTTATTTTAAGACAATAGACTTCTTATAGGTTTCCCCGTCATTGATATACGTATAGAAACTATTCACTGCTTTTTTTTTAAATATAATGCTCTAGTTTCGGAGGTGAGAAAAGTTAATTTTCTTAAATTTTAAATAACTTCAAAACTATTTATTCTATTTTTTTTTTATTTGGGACCCTCACGATAAGCTCTTTTATTTGATATGTCAATTACGAGTTGTAGGTCGTGGGTTCGAACCCAGACAGGCGCTTTACTTTGTATAAATAATTTCATCACCACTGCTCTCAAAACGGTGAAGGAAAACATCATGAAGAAACCGGCATGTCCAAGAATAAAGAATTGGAAGACATGTGACATCTACAAACCTGCACTGGGCCCGCGTGGTAGATTACAGCCCACTCGAAGAGGAGGCCTGCGTCCCGGGTCCCGGCAGTGGGAACATTATAGGCTGATTATGCTTATGCTTTTATTTTCCTCTTAAAAATGACATTCAAAATTCATTCATTTACGTTACACGTCCGTATGTGGGTCACAGAAATTCATATGTGTACCAAATTTCAACTTAATCGGTCCATTAGATTCAGTGAAAATTGGCTGTGACAGACAGACACACGAGTGATCCCATATTTTCATTCAAACGTACGGAACCCTAAAAAGTTTTATATTTCATAAAACGGTCAGACTATTATAATTTTTTTAGGTTTATGTCAAGTCGACATTAGTCAAAGGTGATTTTGATATTTGGTATCAAGTTATTAATGTTTGTTTGTTCTTCAAGTGACCAGAGGACTGGCCTATTTTTAGCCCAAAGAATAAGCATTGCCACCCAACGTAGTAATGCTGCCAGCCTTTTGGGCACTTATCTCATTGATAGCGATGCGGACGAATTTTTTGATGCCCAATGAGTTCCTGCCTTTTTCTTTAATTAAATTTTTATTATACATATACTTGTACTATTTTCTGTCCGCGACTTCGTCCGGGTGAAATTTCACCCTCCCCCCATTCACCCTCTTAGTGGTGCGATTTCGAAAAACCCTTTCTTTGTGTTTACCTACTCTTCACAAAAACACACCGTCCAAATTTCATGTCTTTAGGACCAGTGGTTTACGCTGTGCGTTGATATATCAGTCAGTCAGGACTTTGAATTTTATATATACTTATAGATAGATGTAATTAGTGTTAGCTTGTAAATTGTTGTGTCTTTATGAATAAAGTAATTGATTATATAGTTTTCTATCGAATATTCTGCTCAGCGCTGTAGTTTTAAAAGGTATTATGTGCCCTGACTTAACAAAGGAAAGAATTTGAAAACTGACAAAAATATAAAAGATTTGAGTGTACGCACGGCACATCAAGCTGTACATAGGTAACCAGTATAAGCTGACTTCTGATTGTACGAAAACTTATACAAAGCGAGGAACTAAAATCTAAAACTGGAAATGTATATCTTGATGTGTAGCGATGTGTACATCACCAGTCACCACTCATTCATAAAGATAATCATAACGAAAAAGGTTGAAGGAAAAATCAAGACACGAAGACTGAGGTCTAAGGCTTACATTTTTTGCTTTTGGGCCCTCATTTTTTCCTACCTCATGCATGTACCACTCGGATTAAGGACACAGTGAAAGTCGTGGACGAACAGGGTCAAGGAACTGGCTCTAAATAGATAAAGGTGGAAACCACCGACAACAAAGCTTTAGGTAAAAGAATAAAAAGGTTTTATGGTGAAAAGCTTTATCTCGGCTGTTTTATTTTTTCTGCAAAAGATAGGCAGGTACACTATTATTAAGGTATCATATTGAAACTGAAGCAAACATCTTCATTTTAAATTTTTGACAAAACACGCAAAGTAATATACTTGTGCAATTAGTTTGCGAGTTGTGTTCAATTGTTGTGGTATTTAGAGTTTTGAGAAATGGTGATGATGTTTTATTTGCCTTAATAGCAGCTCGGAGTTCGGAATTGTGCCGCGTTAATGGCAATAGGCTCGCTTCCTATTACATGCGTTTTAAAACATAGCTGGCGAAATGGATGTGGGTGTAGATATAGATGCATATCTGCCCACCCCTTAGGTAAAACAGGTGTTATGATATGTGATTTGTTTTTGGTACGGAACACACAAAAAAACATAATCTTTCTTAAATAGACTACAGGCAAAGATAAATCATTCGGCTTCAAGTCAGATCTTATTAACACTGACAATACTACCATAAATTGTACCACTTTGTGCAGCATGTGGCAGAAACGTTCGGGTCGCTGCCTTTTCTCAACTCGAGAAGACACTGTGACAAAATTGTGATTTCTCAGTGGTCCCATGATTTATAGGAATCGCTTTCAATATTTTAAAAGACAAAATCTTTCGAGTATTACCTAAATGATGACATTAATTTGAAAGTAATTGCGTCGGTATGTTTTTACATCTTTTTTACCCGTTTACGGTGGACCCAAAAGGAAGAGTTATGTTTTTACCAGTGTATGTATGTTTTCTAGGACATGGGCTGGGCCCGCGTGGTGGATTACGGCCCGTTCCCTCTCACAGAGAGGAGTTCTGTGTCCCAGCAGTGGGAATATAAAATAGGCTGATTATGATTATGCTTATTGGAGTTGCGGATACCAGCCCCTATTACCTATTACCTATGTTTATCACTGATTTATTACCTTAGCTGCATAAACCTTACTTAATTTTAACCCACTGGAAGACGTCACTGGCTCCTGAAATGCAGGGACTCTAACCTAGCTCTGAAGTCGCGACTTACTAATTACCGGACGCCCTGTATATAAGGTCCCATTAAAATAGATGGACACACTTTTAGAAATCATTCAGACCACGAAAATAAGGACGATGGTAAAAATACATATAAGACAAACGCATTAGAAGAAAAATAATCAGCTAACGAAAGTACACTAATGTGCTGGCAATTTATTATTTTAGTTCAAAATAAAATCATTTTAATCAGTGTTTTTTTTTTTTTTGCTTGGATATCTTTGGTTGGACGTACTGAGCGCTATGTTAAAATTAGTCCATCTAATTTAATGGGACTCTGTATTTATACCAATAAAGAATTTATTTACTGAATAAATACCGTCCAATTAACGAAAAAACTTCCATATCTATCTAAAAACAAAACCATTTGTATGGAAAAAGACTACGACAAGGGCACAGCTAGAACAAAATAAAGCCATGTATCAAATAGGGAACATAATTAGCCACACATTTGCAAATTAATTGCACTGCGTCAACGAATTTGCGAATTCTGGCACACAAATATAGCAATACGTTAATTGATCATGTCGATTCCAATTCTAAATCTAAACCATTTCTATGCAAAATTAGAGTTTCTAATTTCTGTCATTCTCATAGCCTAATTAATTATATCAAACGTTTTGATATTTTACACCTCATAATTAATACGATTGCTCTCAATTGGTTTAATTGAAGGAGTTAGTCGGAAAAGCTGTTTTTTTTGCTACAATTATAATTCGCATTTATCGTTGACATGATAAGATAAGATGTGATAAGGAGCCGTGCCGTTGGTCCCGACTGTCATTCTTGGATCATTAACAGTCGTTACGGGTCGTCAGAAGCCCGAAAGTCTGACAACCACCTTACCAAGGGGTTGGTCTTACCCAGTAACTGGGTTGTGGAGGTCAGATAGGCAAAGGAATGTAATATAGTGATATTCAGCTGCATTTGGTTAGACTGGAAGCCGTCTCCAAGCTCCAACATAGTTGGGAAAATGGCTAGGTACATTGATCGATGTCTGATAAGGAGCATTATGTAAACTAAAAGTTAACCACAGACTGTTGAAATACGTTTAAAAGTTGCAAATAGCATTCCAATTAAATTAATAGGCATTTGAAAGGTGTGTGTGTATGTAAAATACGCATGTGTTATTTATAAAATACAATACAACCACAACAATGCTGAAATGTTCATACAACGCTAAAGAAATTCCCTACATAATAATAAATTGAGCAGTTGCAAATGGTGCCCATACAATACGCGGCAATACAATGGGCTGAATGAACTAGAGAAAATGGAATAATGCATCGAACTTAAAATCCTTTTTAATTCAACTAATGTAATAGCTTTGTTGCTTTGTCTCGTCTACAAAGATACAGTTCTTAACTATTCCTAGGAAATGACATGTTAGACAGACAGACAGGTCGTCGTTAGTCGTCGTCAGTCGTCTTAATTTACGGAAATAAGACAGCAAGAAGAAAACAACATTAATCTACAAGCAGTCATCATATGAAGGACCATAGCCGGCAAGTTGGACATAAGTATTATGGTTATTGGACAGCCACTCAAGAAAAAGGTAATCGACTCTTAGACGCAAGAAGATCACTAATTCTTGAGGCAGGCGCAGCGTACCTGAAAAAGTTGGCCTGCAGGAAACAGAAAGATTAACTGTTGGATTACAATTTAGGAGGAACAATTTGTGAACAACACATCATATTTTACCTGCTAAGGCATTCTAACACATTTAAAACAGTTTCAGGACTTAAACCATATCACCAAACCGCGTGCAGGTGAAATGAAATGAAATTGTTTCTTCTGTAAATAGGATATCGGAATCACTTTTACACGCCATATTATAAAAAAATAAGCTAGATGAGGTCAGCGTTTCCTATCTGACTACTCTGAGAAGAAAGGCCGAAAGAAACTCGGAGGTCACAGTCTCTTTTAAAATCCAGACATAATCTTGGTCAGTTCATGTAAAGATTATACAGATTGATGTCTGAATTGGTATTTTGAGGAAAGTACCGCACAAAGAGTGGACCAGTCCAGTCAAGTTAATAATCGTGCAGTTCAGCAAGCGTTTATATAGCTCAACTCAAGGAGTTGGAACTAATACAACAACTGATTTACGCAATACAAAAATATGCTGACAACAATAAGGCTATTTTTTATATACATATCTACGAGTACCTATAATAAAAAGATATAAAAATTGCAAAAGTTGCATGAAGTTCACGAAAATAAAGAAAACTCGATGTATCAAAGTTTCAGTTTTTGGCACTCGCTTCATTCTACCTCGCTTCGATAGAAAGACAATAAATGGAGTACAACTGGATAGTTTTATTGTTTACTACTCTTCTGACTACAACTTTGAGGTTACCCACCCGCGGATTTCGTAACTTTGTCATGTAAATTAACCTCACATAGTAACTATGTGTTTAGTACCTACATATAAAATGTAGGCCAAACTATTCAGCTTTACATGTGTGTAACAAAAATTGTTTTTGACCCGCAGCCTGGGTAGAAAGAAGTGACCATCAGGTCTTTTCCACATACAGAACAATATGAAGGGGATATTAATGCAGACGAAAATTATATCATATGGAGCAGACAATAAGTTAAAAAAAAACAAACTTAAAAAAAAACATAAAAAAGATTTTTTTTATATATTAAAACATTTAATGTAGGTAAATTATTAAAAAAAACAAGAATAAAGAGAAAAAATATCTTATTAATTTTTTTTTTTTAATTTACTTTTCTATATTCATAATACCGACATTTTTCACTGTTCTTGAGAATGTACAGCCAATCCAGCAAACTTAAGGTATCATCCAATGTAAAAATCACAAAACTTGGATCAAAGAATGTATCAAGCCACGTAAGTCAAAATAAACGCGGTCCCTCTTAAACACAAACAAATAAACTGAACGAGACCAATTCTGATTTCCAGTGGCAAAACGTTACCAATATTCTGGTAGCAAGTCTATAGAAAACGCACCGGAAGCGACAATACACTCGGAAATGACGACCGTCTCTCTTCCACTTCTTCGGTTTCAGTACACGGAAGTGAAAATGTCGCCGTTTCCGAACGGGACGTTTTCCCAATCACCTAATCGACTTCAAAAATGTTTTAATCTTTTATTTATTGTTGAGTGAAGATTACATGCTTAAATGTTCCCAACGTGCGTAAATCGTGCGTTAAGCTTTTCTGAAGGCAAAAGCGTCGGGGTAGCCCGCCAAATTCAAATTTTCTTATGTTTTTTTGCAATTTGCAGCTCAGTATCATGATGTATGTTGATCTAAATATGATTTGGTTCCGTTAAAAAACATTTATTTGTGGTTTATCAATACAAAACAATCAATAATGCTCGGTTTCTGAAGAATTCTTAAACGGGGTTTAAACTTTCAATAGCTGTTGATTCGACATAATTATCTATTTAAGCGAATTCCTTCCTTATGCTCGGTCGACTTAAGTAAAAAAAAAAAAATTCGTCCTTAATGACGTGTTCAGTAACACGATATCGAACCAATAATCACTATCGAATGGATAAACTCCGTTTAAAAACCTCAGAAACCGGGCATAAGTAAGTAATATCATCAATACAAAACATCTTTAAGTTCATATTAAACTATTGAATGATTATTTCATGAAATCACGACATGTGAGGCTAATTCTAACTCAAGGAGTTGTATTGTTGATTCTAATGGTTATAATTTAAGCCGTTATAATGTAAGGCTAAAGTTACAGCCGACATATAATCAAAGCAGCCGACCTGCAAATTGCAAAAAACATAAGTAAATTTGTATTTCTCAGGCTACCTTAGCACATCCCCCTTGATCAAACACAGCTTCACTTTTCTAAAAGAGTATCCTTAAACTAAATAGAATAAAAATAAACTTAATTCTAACAATAACTAGATCAAAAATCCTGCGTTGTGTAAGTAATAACACGTTGTTAGCAGCGCATGAGCGCGCCGACCACCTAACTTCCTCTCGTGACTTACAACGCGCTCTGTATAACAAACAGCTGCCACGCCATTCTGCTTTCATTCCCACATTAGGGAACGTCAACAAACCATTTTCTTTAAATACAGTTTTGAAACGTTGTTAAAGGACACGCATGTCAGAGTTAGTGTGTCTACTTTTTAAATTGATCTTGGACATCATTGACATACGTTGACGGAAGACATCGTGAGGAAATATGGACAAATAATGAACAAATAGTTCTTCCATTTTCATGTTAGGCCTTTTATCCGTAAAAAATAACAAACTGATATTAGTAAAATTACAGTTTTGAAGTGCATGCTTATGATCTCTAACAGTTTAAACGCAGTGATTACACCCACATTTGGCAGGCAGGGCGAGTTAAAAGTTGATAACATCACGCCATGCAGTGACAGCTTGCCAGCCCATTGCCTATCTAGCTGTGCAACAATAATTTCCCCCATTCGGGTTTTACGATAAACGCGGGGCGATAAGCACCTAATATATTCTTTGTTTTGGTCATATGGTTTCCGCAACCGAATAGACCACCCCCTATTTTTTTTCCCGGGTGTCGTAAAAGGCGAAAGGGATTATGTAATCCTCCTGGGCACATAACAACCTATCACGGTCACTAATACGTGTGCAAAGCGTAGTGATTAAGGCAATATTCTCATGAAACTACCTACGTGTATTCCATCTAATAACAACAAACTGTTATCAACAGTCGCACAGGTCGATCGATCAGGTTAAGCTACGCTTGCCGCGGTCGGTCCGTAGATGGGTCACCAATTCACCATCTTTACATACCGAGACCCCTGCGTGCAAAGACTATATTACCACTGCGTGTCTCGGAAAGCACGTTAAGCCGTTGGTCCCGGCTGTCATTCTTGGATCTTTGACAGTCGTTATGTGTCGTCAGAAGCCCGAAAGTCTAACAAGCAGTCTTACCAAGGGATATCGTTTTACCCAGTAACTGGGTTGTTGAGGTCAGATAGTCAGGCTCCATGTAAAATAAGAAAGATATGTAGGAAAAGGCTAGGCAGATTTCTTGCTATCACCTTACGCCATCCAAGCGTGGTGATCCTGGTGATTTTCCCTGTATTCCCGTGGTCCCCATTGACCAACTCAGTATATACGAGTACCACGTCAATGTTTAACAGCGAACATAATATTATAGTACCGGCTGATATTACATATTATACTTTTTCTTAAAGTTTCGCGAAAAAAGAACTATTGGCGTCTTAAAGTTTAAGTATCATCCCATCCTACACTAAGGCTTTAAAAATCGGAACTTCTTATTGGATCTTACGTCAAAGTAAAACTTTCATCTATTCTAATACTGAGAATAGCAATTTAAAACGAGTCCTTGAATATAAATGTGATCGAGTTTTAGAAGTCGTCAAACCCGGAATAGTTGGCAAGGACGTGAGTGTCTCACTCCTCGGAACAGGGTTGACAGAGAGAAAAGACCCGGTATCAATGTATGTTAAAGTTTTCAAGAATTCAGCTTATCTTAAATGAAAAATACAACGTAGGTAACTGCACCTTGCATGGATTAAAACGAAAATGAACACAGTTGCCGTCACGTATTTAAAAAATGTCTGGGTACAGTATCGTGTCTGTAACATTAGTTATGAAGAATTTTTAATACCATTAAGACTTCAGACGAAAGACTTAGATACACAGATTTCTATTTTATTAAAGGTAAGGTTGCGACTTCTCATCCCAGTTGAACAACAACAGTTAAAAGCAAAGCGGGTATTGTGGTTCTCGAGATGGCAGTCAACTGTCATTGTTTAAGCATTAATGTGATTTTACCTCGACATTTCCAGCAAAATCTAGCTTAAAGTGGTTGTAATCCAAATAGTATTCATGCTGTGGAAGTTCTAGTTAAGGCAACGGGATTAGCAAATCCTTGGCAATGACAGAGAGGTTTTTAAAAAAAACTTTACGGCTACGGCACATAACGTGTTAAGGAATTAAGCGCGTTAGCCAATCCGATGGCTGAACTCCGATTGCGTTAGCCAATCCGACATGCCAATGGTGCATCGGATTAGTGTCTGCAGAGTGGCCGCCTAGTGCCTCATAGCTAAGCAATAACGATGCCATATACAGGGTCCCATTAAAATAGTTGGATAAATTTTAACACAGCGCTCAGTACGTCTAACCAAAGATATCCAAGCAAAAAATACACTGATTAAAGTTATTTTATTTTGACCTAAAATGATAAATTGCCGGCACATTAGTGTATTTTCGGTAGCTGATTATTATTTTTCTAGTAAGTATCTAATGCGTTTTTTCTTATATATTTTTTTACCATCGTCCTTATTTTGGTGGTCTGAATGATATTTAAATGTTTTTCCATCTATTTTAATGGGTCCTTATATATGATATGCTTACCTTCAGATTTTTTTTTTTAGCTTTAACCGCATGAAACTATAATGTTTGTTCTGACTGTAAATGGGAGAAATTGGGACAGCCTCGTTTTCTCAATCACTCTTCAGCTTCTGGTTCTAATTAGACATGCGAACTTTGGCAGGCGTAACATTGTTAACCTATCCATGTTTTAACAGTTTTTCTAATGCGGGCTTTACACAGGTGACTATCCGTACGATTTTCGACACACGGTGAAATTCGAGTGACTAAATGACAATTCGGCTAGGCTGCAGGTGACTAAAATCGCAAGTTCCAAAGTAGAGTAGGCTTCGACTTTTGTCGTGCGGCGACAGGTCGCATGCGGCGGGTGACTAAAACCGACCGTGAAAATGCTCAGTTGCAAGCGATCGTCCGCCGCATAAAGGTCGATATTTGGATGCAAAATGAACTACTCGACTGCGATTTTTATCGATCTGTCTAAATGGGGTGGCGATTACAGTTTGTTAGACGATTTGGTAAGTGACCAGCCGCATGGCGAAAATCGACCTATTGTAAATCCTCCATAAGTCAAACGTTTCTGTTTCGTTCACCACAGACAACAACTTTCATAATATGTATAAAATTCCTTAAATAAACGAATTTCACAACCCGACGTAAATAAAAGTGTTATCTACGAGAGCCTGTCTCAGCACTCTCTGAATCATAAATGCATACAAATGTTCACTTATTATGACACGAATTCAAATTAAAAACAAAAGAAGTGTTTCAAAAATTGCATCCCTTGGCCCGGCATTGTCGCATCGCTAGCAAGGCTATTGTATATATACCTAAGTGAAAAGCAAAAATGTTACACAAAAGGCTGGCTACGTTAATTTTTTGCTGAAACGACGTTCAAAGAGACAAGGATTATTTCGCAAAGTTGCACATTTGACAACCCTAGTAGAGGATAAGGTCTTACATTCAATAGCCTCGAAAGCCCACCCAGTAGGAATTGTACTAACAAAAGGAAACGCTTGAATACTTAGATCTAAGATTACTGTAAGGCACATCCTTGAAGCTTGGTTTATCGCTTCCAGTGGACAAGTCGTCTTTAAAATGGCAGGTCACTAAAAGTTCGTCGTATGTTTTATTCACATTAGAAAATAACAAACGACCACTTAGAAAATAAACAGTCGTTATCTACAGCTGAACATATGGTCTATACGTAACTTTGCATAAACCATCATTTTAATGCTCTTTTATTTAGTTACGTCAGGACTAGCTTCAAAGCCTTAACTTTTTCTTCTTTTTTACATTATTTTCTTGTTTGCACACATACAATTATTTCTTCTAATTAATTATTTTTAAGCAGCGTCATGTTGGGCGGGAAAATCTAAGCGGCCATGCCTGCCTGCATTCTTCGAACAGACTTGTTCATTAGATCTTCAATTTGTGTTTTACAGTTTCAACTCTTTTTGTTATATTAACAAGTTGTCTCTTTTCTTTCCTTCTTTCTTTGTATTCCTTATTCTTTCTGCCTTCTTTCATTTTCTATTTTATTTTGTGATATAATCTATCCAATTGCATGTCCACCACAAACTCGTTTATAATATTAAGACGACTGTAAATTTTTAACAACTCATTATTTTTCTGTTTTGATGTTATTATCGTCAGAATCAACCAAAAACGGAAATGCGTACAAAATACTTAAAAGGCAATATTTTAAATTAATTAAAGGCATAAAAAATTACCGTTTTCCTGTTTCCGGTTAAGTTTAGAGCTAATAAAAGTCAAAATTCTTTACGAGAAAAAGGGCAGTTATGATAACCTAATAACCTGAAAAGGTTCAGAGAGCTCCTTTCATGACAAGACGCAATTTCCACATGGAAAGTCAAATGGAAAAGCGTAACCAATCTTAATGTCTTCGCTGCATGCACGTACAACGGTCGATTGCAAAAATTTTCACACGTGATAATAAATACAGAATCAGATATCACGAACAGACCTGCAATCATGGCGTTAGCTTTATCGAAAGCACGCCAATTCCTGTTCCTATGAATACTTCATTGTTTGTCTTGTCTTTCAAATTGTATGCTCAAGGTTTATCGTGGCTCAAAATGCGTAGGTAATTAACACTAATAGATTCCGCCTTTCAATGCCTTGTTTTATAATCAACTATGTTATAAAAGTACGTAAATATTCGATAGTAAACGGAGCTTACGGTAAAAAGCGTGCTTACTTTAAACTAAATTTATGATATTTTCTTCACGAGTATTTTTTGTTATTTTCTGCCATCAGTGTTATTAAATTACTGCCTGCTTCCCTAAAGTGGCACTGTAATGTCATTATTATTTTTATACTGAACTTTCCTGGAAACTCCGTTTTTCCTCAAAAAAGAAATAATTTGCTTATATATGTTTATACGATGCATAGACAGTAGATACTGATACGCTAATTAAACACCTACGGCTAACGTCAACACCTTTTACGCTTCAAGATGTTTCTGGAGTTGAGGTGTCACAAACGTAGCTATAGGTATATTTTTTATCTATCTGAATAGGGAGTGTCGTGTCAAATAACTTTTTGTCCAGATGTAACAAGTACTGCTTCGGACCGTTTAAATGAGGTCCTAAGTTCGAACTCCAGATCGCCAATAAGTTTGGATCGAATTTGTTTTGTAGAAGAGGTTCGCTTCCAAAACCTAATATTTGAATCATAAATAGTACGGGCATAAAGAATGGGACTACTATTATTAAATTCGGGGAAAAACTAGATAGGTACTTTTTCAGAATCTTTACCAAATTCCCGTTATATCTACCTACACTTAAAGGAGAATGGCGACATTCCATTCATGCCTGGCACCAATATTTTCTTTAACGTATACTGCTACTACTATCGAATTCTTCTAGATTATTATGCTGTGATGCTATTTTAAAATCAAATGTTCACTAAAAACATACTGTTTTTATTTTATTTAAGTTTTTTTAAATTATAGGTTATATCGATTTTGACATATGAAAAAGGAACAAATATCGGGATCCGTAGGAAAGCAGAGGGTCAAGTACCTAATCACTTATCAGGAGGAGCCAAAACCGTGTAAAAGCGCGCAATACTTATCACAACGAAGCGAAGGAAAGTATTGAGTTGACTTTTAAGTCTTTTGACAGTTGATCATTCGCAATGTCAGTTAAGCGTTTCATTAGACGTAAAAAAAATGTCATCGCATATTAAATATTTTTTCTGTCTGTTACACAGTCTCTGTATTTAACACTAAATGCAATATTATAAAATATAAACTCTGATATAAACAAAACATTATTATGGCTAGATATACTATTAAAAATCTTTTAAACGCCTAATGGAGGGACAGATAACGTACAACGGAACGTATGGAGAGCGCGTTCCGAATCAATATCAGCTTAGTTAAGCTTAAAAATATAAATGTTTATTTTTATTTTACAGACATACTGCTAGTTCTAAAAAATATTGAATTAGGTTCTTTAATATAACTTTAATAAAGCATTTTTTTAAAATATATTATGTCGCTATACGCAACTGGTGCCAAGGTCGCCATCATCCTTTAATAAGATATGATTTAGAGTTATGGACTACCGTAGACTACTATGGACAGTGTAATATAAACAATAATACTAAGCCCATTCAACAACAATTATTCTTAAAACATCCTTAATACTTCTTAGAACTATAAAAGATAAGGTGAAAGAAAACAGCCTCAAGCAATGTAGGAAGTGTTTTCATAACTTAAAGTGTTTTATATCGTCGTTAGGTCGCACGTTCTGAAACTATGGATGGACTGTGGATAAACTATAGATATCCATTGTCCCCAACAAAGTAACATGGGAATTACGACCGAAACTGAATGGGTTTTGGGTCGCCTTACTTTATTAACATATTTACGAGTACTACGCAAGTTCGACGCCGAAGGTCGTTGACTCTATGATGCTCGAAAAATTAATAAGGCTCCATTTTTTACCTACGCGTGAGTCGCAGTAATCTTATAGAGCGCGAATGTTTGTTTCACGGTTGGATTTTTTATTAAACCTGCTTTTCCGAAAGCCTATTACTGTCCTTTGATATAGAAAAAAACGTCTCCCCGACGACGTGAGGTAGGTAATGGCGTAGTCACCTGGTAAGCTGTTACCACGGAGCCGTCAGTTCTCTCGGGTGACGCTCCCAGTCTACGTTCCTAAAATATTTAAGCTGGCAATTTATATAAATACTCGTATTCAGACGATATAAGCTGACTGGTTACTGAAGTGAAACCACGTGCAGGTAGGTTGACGTTCAGGGAAGCTCGCGGTCCCGCGCTTTTCCCTCGGGTACGCCCTATAGGCTCATGCGTTTGAGCTTGTTGGTAAATTCCGGTGACAGTAGCTAAATAGCTAATATAACCTCCGTGGAATATTAGTCCCGGGTGTCAACAAGACGCAGTAATTCATATTAATGTAACATTTGTTTTGCTTTATATTAAGTGGACGAAGGAGCTCCATATACTACGGCAGATTGTAATTACCCATGTTTATTTAACAAGCCCTTTGTATATGCGCTTATACATACACTGTAGTATGCTCTATATTTGTACTAATCTGGTGCCCAAACACAAAGCCAGCTCAATTTGTTATTCGTAGGTATGCAACTATGTCAGTATACCACCTGTCATATTCATGAATTTATCGTAGTAATGGCCTGTCAATGGCCAACTGCAGAACCAACACCACTCCCATGAAAGTTTTTAGTATAATTGGATGATAGATTTATAAATAACACGGATGAATTGTCAGCTATGCCGTTACTCTGCCAAGAAGAAAAGCTTAACAACGATAAGCATCTTAATCTTGTCTAAATCTACAGTGATGGGAAAATGTTCCCGAAAACGATTTGAAAATAAGTTTTTGTATCGTAACTGGACTTTTGATTTATACAGCTGACTTGCTGAACAAATTACGAAATACAAAACGAAACCAAACGCAACGAATTAGCAAACTTTCAGAAGAGTACTTAACAAGCTCTTATAAATTAGAGGAAACTTAAAAAGCAACGATTTTCTTTTACAATAAAGTCCTTAGGCAAACGAAAAACTCTGAAAAGTTCATATTTAATGAAAAAACTTTCTTAAAATTAGGCTGTTCTTACGTCAAAATGATTGCATACCAGTTTAGTGTCGCGCAACTGACTCAGCTTGTCATTTCGGACTTCACGAAACTTATATGCCAACATCCACGTGAGCTCTCAGTTTATGCGACACTTAATTAAATAAACGAGCGTGCAGGGCACGAGTTGTCGGTGGGTCGGCTGTCGGCGACCGCGGCTGTGCGCGACGTTCGCTCGCGGCGGGGTAGCGACCAGCACTGACGCGCGCCCCGCGCCCCGCGCCGATCATCCCTTAAGTTCCACGCCACAGGGTCCTTCGCGCCCGCACCTTTAAGGTGCAGCTTGCCGCGCAGTGAATATGCTGACTGCTTCGCCGCTGAACATCTTATTAGCATACCCGACGCAAATGAAGCTGCACCGTGCACTAAGCCTACATAAGGCGGGTAACTTTTCCGGAACAACTCTTGGTATGCAAACGAAATGCATTTTATCTCGGTACTATTCTTCTTATCTTTACGCGTACCTTCGCGAATCTCAAGGAAATGTATATTTGTAAAATGGGTTTTCCTTACTTGCTCTAAGCCGAAAGCTTGCAGCAGATAGCATCTCATATCTTTAGTAGACGAATTTAACATTTTGTGTCCTTTCACATTATAACTAGTCGGTTGTAAGTACTATAATAGCTGTTTAGGTACTATAAAATGCAAGGGCTAACTAAACAAACTTAATTTATCTTTTGAACAACCCTCGTTTTAACCTGAGAATAGTACACTATTTATATTAAAAAGTAAAATGTAAATGTACTTTATGCAAGTACAACTTCTTTTCTGTACTTTTTCGTAATCAAAAGTGAACAAAGAACTTTCCTAGAAGCATGCACTGTGTTTAGAAAGACCGCCCATCGCGCGGTTGCTCCGCCCGCCCAGCTTTGAAACCTAATATTTTACTCAGCATGTTATGTTAAACATTTTTCTTGTAGATCTATGCATTCTACACGATAAACTGAACAAAACTGAAAGCTTTATCAAAACCCGACACGGTGGTAATATAGTCTGGAAAATGTTCACAAAGCTACTATATACGTTTTGCTTTTTGTTTCAACGGCTTAAATATTTATTGAATAAAATATTTTAATGAATGTTTTGCCTCAATAGTAGTCCAAATAAGTGAACGCAATCGTAATTAAATGTATTATTTAAAAGATACACGGTATATTATTGAGCGTCGTCCGCCGTTGACCTACATTGACGCACAGACAAAATAAAATTGAATCGAAGAGTAGGCGAAGTGCACGACCGGCCTGTCGCGTACCTACCGATGTACATTCGTACACCGACATCATACGCGATCACAGCCATAGACAAGTGTACAGACACGCCGCCTCCATCTATGTGTCAATTAACACACAATACCTAATTCCAAATCATAATCCGCGTGTACATGAAGACATTATCACCGTTAATGAATGCTATACACACTTACCATACATAGTAGGTACTTGTTCTACTATTATCGTAAAGAGGATTTGATTGGAATGTTGCGTAGGCAGGGAGATAAATTACAAACTCAAACTCAAAGCATTTATTTCAATTAAACCATTTAAGTACAGGCACTTTTGAATTGTCAAAATGAAATAGTCGAACAGTTAGTCAGAATGTTGAAGCTAGTTAGTAGCACGTAGATCTCTATGGAGAAGAACGGGCATGAAACTCCAAGGACACTCTTTTAAATCAAGATATTACAAAATCCTGGGTACATTATTGTTGTTGTTCTATATGTGAGAACAATGTAAAAAAAATTCAAAATACAAGATTTAAAAAAAGTCCTCCAGTCTCAACCGACGACGCTCCTTCACCAACATGACGCATGGATCAGCACCATCCAGCTCAACCATTTTGTAGGGAACCGAATGATCCAACACTCGCGCCACCATCACAAGTGCCAGGCTCTTTCAAGTCAACTTCAAAATATCATAATAAACGGATCCATGGTTCTTACATTTACTAAATTTAAAAAAATGCTGCTAAATTACACAAAACTACAATTTGCAAAGCATTTTTATCTACAATATGATCATCCAACTTATATGTAGGTGATTGATTTATAGCGTGTCCGTAGGTACTTTTGAAAAGATATTAAATATGAGATGATAGTTAGAAAGTCTTTAGTGCTTTCGTAATAATCTTACATACATACAAATAAATAAATTGAAGAGTCTGTTTGTAATGTCAAAATAACAGCTTTTCCTAAATTCATATGAAAGATATAGGCTACCGCACTTATAACAAGAAAACAATTTTTATTTTTTTTGTCGATCTGTCTGTCTGTTTGTTCCGGCTAATCTTCAAAACGACTGAGCCGATTTTAATGAAATTTGGAATGGGAATACTCTGAACCCTGGGAAAGGACATAGATTTTTTATCGACATACCATGCGGGCGAAGCCATGGGTGGAAGCTAGTAATAAATATAAAGACTGTAGTGATTCTTTTTCCACAATCTCTTACCATCTGGCATCGATAAATCAGGCCTACCTATACTATTGAACACGTGTAGATATGTAGACATTGGAAAACAGAATAACAGAGCAGTAGATATTGTTAGAAGCTTTCCATTCAGGACGTTAGTAAGATTCGAAGCGATGATTATGGTGGCTCTACTGTATTCAAACAACTGAACACTGATGACATCAATTAAGCCTTTCAGAAGGCCAATTCTCGTAATTTAAAACGTTCAAAATCTAGTCGCAATCTCATCTCAGCGACAAACTCAATCACTCAGACAAACTCAGTCTCAATCTGTCAAAAAATACCTCGAATTTCCCTACATTTTGACAAGTTTTTGACATTTGTTGGTCGCCGAGATGAGACTGCGACTAGATTTTGAACGTTTTAAATTACGAGAATTGGCCTTCTGACTGTGAACGTTCGCTTAAAATTACGAGAATTGCCCCTCAGGTACCGTAATAATAGATTGTTCCATTTCTTCAACATGGTCACGGCTAATAGGAATATCACACCTGCACAATTATTCACAGCGCTATGGCAAGACATCGGAAGAGAGTTAACTAGGACGACACGTAGCGCGCTACACACGAGCGCATGCTTCGCACCTCACGGACGAAAATATATTAAATACTCGCTGAAAACCAGCATTAGCAACAGCTCTTAGCATTATGCTGAGTGATGGCTGAGTGGATGCCGAGTGGTGTTATTTTTTTTGTATTTGTGTTCTTTTTATGCGTCATGTTTACCACAAATAAACGTATTTTCTTTCTTTCTTTCTTCTTAGAATTGATTTCACTTCGACAACTCTAACAATCAGGTAAGTACGATTAAATATTACATAATTCCGTTTCTAATGCTTTCACTTGAATCGTAAAAACTGTTCCAGTTTTACAATTTAGACGTATTTTATTCGATGCTAACCTGAAGTAATATTCGAGCTCACAAAATTCCAAGTGTACATTTTATTGAGTAGCTTTATAAATTTTTACGACGATTTTTATAGCGTTTCGCACAATGAAACATTACCCCGGGAGCGGCGCCCAGAGCCGCTGTAACAGTTTTATGTGAGGTCTATTGCCTGTTTGTTTAGTTCCACTTGCCCGAATGTACCAATGTGTGGCAAGACTTGCAGTAGAACTGTGGAGCCGTGTGTCACTCGCGGCGCCCGCCAATCGGTGCTATAATGAAAACAAAACGTCTACTAAGAGCTGGCGCGTTACTAAGAAATATGATCAACTTGCTACAACTAAACTTGCTCTATAGTTAGCGAAGCACTCGAATGTGAACATTGATTTAATTGCATGCTACACAGATATACACTAAATATGTATTGTAATTAGTACCGGGTGATGTTTTGTGGTACGGTATTAGTTACCATGATTATAGCCACTGAAAAGTTCCAGAATCATCTAGTCTATTATTGAAAATATTGTATGATTGTTATATAACAAAGCAGCACTCAATTCATTATTGATACAACCCGAACAACAGGTAAAGAATTCAGATTCAGAAGATCACTTTTAAATTCAGCAGCATACGTGTATCCACACGTGGAGATACTTCACATTCAAATTCTATCTATAATTCATTTTTTCCTGATTCACAAAAAGGTATTTTTACACTTGACCCTACACATACTTAAAACACGGTTGTTCAATAAGTAAGGAAACGTTTTGTCAGGTACCTACTTGGGGCCCTTCTTCGCTGCCCCGAAAGGTCGGAAGCCACGATTAGCCTGCGTTTGAAGTCTTTATAGCCAGTCATTTACAGAGTAATGTGCCGCTCAAATTCAAATTTCAAAAGAGCGGTTTTACCAAATATGTCGTTACTGTGTATAGCCTCGCCGACCGGCAAGAAAGTCACCTTCGGGCATTTTTCAATGAGTTTTAGATTGCCTATAATTTTTTCGGGGGTATCATTACGCCTAATTTGAGCGTCCCTGAATTTTAGGTAAGTAGATAAATCCAAATGCTTCAAAAGTCTTTCATCGTTAACGATTATTTAAGCACTGGAACCTATGTCTAAAAATTAAAAATAGGTATTAGATTTTCCTTCAAAAGTGTGAAAGCGATGCGGCGCTTTTAACATATAATACATCTATTTTATGTAATAATTTTATTCATAGAGGAAAAGGTCGTGTATATGGATGAATTTTAATAGACGATGATGAGGCTCGGAGCGCGGAAGAGTAATTACGACGGTCATCCGACACAGGCGATACCGGGCCGCTGCCTCCCTATACGTAATGTTATTTACATTTTTTAATTCAAAACGCTTCACCAATTAGGTTTTTATTGTGCTTATGTGTACACAAAACAAACGCCAGGAGCACGTTCCTAAAACATTTTTTATGTTTCCACGTTACAGCCAAAATTTTCATATTTTGTAGCTATGTACTTTTTAATATTTAAGGTAACATTATGTAATGGACGGCTTTGTGATTGAAATTACTTGTCAATAAAGTATAAAAATAATTGACTAGCGTCGATGGAAAACTGCTCAAAACATGTTACGTTTATCAAAATTTCCCAATAGCGTAGGTATTCGGGCGTGCACCTGGGGCAGGCATTTGATACAATATCATACAATATTTTAATATTCGCCGGTGACAGCACGCACACAGTCGACCGTCCGACGGCCCATGGCGGCCGGAGAGCCTCTGTACTTGATATTTTTATAGCCCTCCCGTCCCCCTCATATTATCATGAGTTACTGCCAAGTCATTTAAATATGAATGGTGGTTTGACAGTTCCATGTGTCCTGTAAGATGAACAGTAACGACCTACAAAATTACGAAGAGTTTTTAGCTATTTTTTGTCTCATAAAAGGAATTAAAACAATGTCATATTTGACAAGAAGTTAATTAACACGCTAATGTCCGAGTCAGGACAAAAGAAAAACCAAATACTGATCTGTCCAGTTGGCGTTTTGAGATGATAAGAATGAAAAATATTGTATATTACATTTTGTTTTAGCTTTAGCTGTTATTGTTGTTATTGATACTAAAAAAACGACTCTAAGTACTTAGGTCATATTTCCTCGACTGTGAACAATATGCTAATACAAACAATAAAACAAAAGTGAATAGTTTGTAGTACATTTGTAACATAACATTCAATTCAATTTTAAATCGGTTCTTTTCTTGCGCAGTGTGATTTCAAAATACTTGCAGATACGTAGGTATTTGTTTACCAAATTAATTATTTCTAAGGGAATAACTCAGATACATATATGAATTAACTTAGGCTCCTACCTACTTTCATCTATACGTCGTGGTTGGTCAGATCATATATTGATATTATTCTAAGCGCAAACTTATTTCTTATCATGATTTCAATTTCCTCTAATAGTAAGTCTAAAGCACGCAGGTATGTTAAACATACCTTACAAGGTGTATTAAAATGACTATTCCAAATAATTTAATCCGTTTTTGCACCTCAAACATACTTTAACACATTGCGATAAAGGCCGCAGGGAACAATTCCACAACTTTTAACTTTATTGCTTACAACAGTCCTAATTACCTAGCTGGAATAGCAGACCCTACTTCCAATGTAAGGTGACGGTTAAGCTTCATTAGCTAAACGTGAATAATTATCGTATGAACTAATAACTTTTTCTAAGGCGATAATTTTAGTGATCTAATAAAAAGCACACATCCGGAAGTCATGACACAACACTATTAACAAGAGCTGTTAACGTCGAGAGTTATTAAAGTATGTGAAATTTCCATTTTCATATGTGGCCTTAATTTTGAACATCAAACGAGCGCACAAGTTGCGTCGTTTAGGGGAACTTCCCCAAAAATTCCACCACTCTAATTTTCTGCCGTAAAATATTTGGCACCGCTTGTCGGCCTTGCGGATTCCGAAAAAACACTCGATAAGATTACAGAGCTGAAAGAATTCTTGCTTTTTTTCGTCGTACGATTCGTAATGGATTTATCAAGCTATCAACGTTTGGTGTCTGCTACGAAATGTCTAATGATTTGGAAGACTAAGTGGTCCTCAAGAATTACCACTCTTTTTTTCTGTGTTTTTTTGTCCTGATACAGGTCTGCCATTAGTAATGTACGATCCTTGTCCCTCGACCAATAAACTAGAGCAATGAAGACACGATAGTACTAGAGCTCGTTGAAATAGCCCATGAACTGAAATGAGTAACAGTAAACGAGTACACTACGGTACCTTTTATTCGACCCGAGTCAATATAATTTAAGCCGATTCGTATAATTAAATTGGTGAGGTGAAATTTAATTAAATATTAAGAGAGATATAAAATGCTATAATTTTATTATCACTTCAGGGTTTGACTTTAACCGAACACTTAATCAATATTTTGGTCGTAATAATGGCGTTTTGTGTGGTTTGGGTTAATTAGTTATCGCAAAGTCCAAGTTAGTTCAACAAAACAAGTTTTCAATCAATAAATCAATCATAAGTTAGTCGTTTTTCATCTCTTAGCTGAATAGAATCGATAATACCGCCTAGTGCTAGTACTAGTAATCTTCGTCAGCATCCGCGTTCAGACTACAGACGAGGCTTTTCAAGTAGCAGATCTATTCCAATGTCTAAAGGAGATTGTTTCTTTTATGTCAATAGCTTTCTTGATCCCAATCATATCTACATGTTTTTATGCTCTATACAAAAAGTTTAACGTGTATTGTAGTGAAAGCTATATACGACTATCATATAAGTGAGTTTTCCCTCGCGTATAAAAATAATACAAATATTTGTCTTTGCTCGACTACGACGCTATGAGCTACGAGTTAGCTACGAGCGTGCTACGAGTTAGCTACGAGCTTGCTACGAGTTAGCTACGAGCGTGCTACGAGTTAGCTACGAGCTTGCTACGAGTTAGCTACGAGCGTGCTACGACTTAGCTACGAGCGTGCTACGAGTTAGCTACGCCGCGTCACGTCGTCACTCCCGGTGCGCGGCGTAAAAGAATGACGAGTACCTACTACTTCACATGACCGGTTCGTATATTTTACCAACCGTTATTGGCTAAAATAACTGCAGTACCTAAATGTTCACTTTAATTTCGCTATCTCCATATCGGTATCATACTAGACCTTCGCAGTCAAAATTCAATTAAAATTCAATGCGAATGTTTTGGTTTTACGTTACGTTTTTATTTTCGATATGGGAATATGCATACAATAATGTAGAATATCTTGCTGTAGGTAGGCAATAAGCCAGTTATGCGGGGTAATAAGGTTTGTCGAAGATACGCAACTAACATAAGGATGTAAACAATGGCCAATTTTCGGCTGTATTTTAGATAATTTTGTATTTAAAAAATATAATGATAAAGACTTAAATCGTATTATTAGTTTCGAAACATAAGATAACATAAGTATTATCAGATAAGTAGAGCGTTCTAATGACAAATATGAGCCTGTGTCAACAAAGTGATTCATGCAAACTGCCAAATCTTGACATTGAGATTACCTCACATTCACACTTTAAATTGTACATTATCGTGTTGACATTTAGCAGCACACAGCTCGGTAACGACTAGTGGGCCCCGAGTTGTTAAGCCGAAAGGGTTCGTACATTATGATTGTTATGGGCAAAAGGCTCACTTTATTGTACTAATGTTGCGCCTTTTACGTGATCATAATTTAACGCCCGATGGGTGGGCAACCCTACGACCCTAACGATGTTATAGTTTAGAATAGGTACATGATTTAATCATACATTCACTCGGCTTTGAACAAAGTTTTGTCTGTCATAATTATTTGGGAATATTATATTTATTAATTTAGAGGTTTGTTGTAGAGTTTTGTTAAGTAAGTCGTGCAGCGAGTAATGTCGAAGAGAATATTAAATTGGCACGTCAAACGAATTCTATCCGTCACAGCTAGTTAAAATGTTCAAATGTCCGACCTAAAAAGGACAGTTACAAATAATCCCCGGCGATTCCAATTCTCAATACTTTCATTAGCCTTTACAAAGCAAACAACAGTGGAATTGTACACGCTAGTCCATTCTGTTGACTCGTATCGATTGGAAAGTTGAAGCACAATCACTCAACTAGCCCCCACGTACAACGTAATCAACACGGATATATTACTATAATGTTTACTCAGGGTACCTAACAAACGCTGTGTGTGTGATTTCTATATCCTCTAACTGTATGTTACAGTATCCACTAAATTACTTTCGACATTGATGAACGTTGTAGGTATTATATAGTACATTAATAATCACTCCGGCCCTTAGGCAAATCATCAATTTGTCATCAATCATCAAGATTGGAACATAATAATAAGCCAATTACTTTCGGAGATACCTACCTCTCAAAACATTGAAATAAAAGGGCTCATAAAACAGATGCTCAAGCCGGTATCATTAATCATCGTAACTGGAACACTCACATATAGCCTTTCAAGATTTAAACGAATATCCAATTATTTATGTCACGCGAAGTCCCGTCATTGAAATGTACAACGATTTTTACAGCAGGACCGAACATAACATTATCAGATGACGCGGCCCGGGGGACAGTAAATATTCCTGGACGCCGCGATTAGCCCGCGCCCGCGGCCCTACAAACATGCAACACATTTAACGCAATGCCTACATCACTATATCCACCAACATAAGTAACCGAGAACGTTAATCGACAACAATGAACTCGATACATTAACTCCTGCGAGAAGCGAACAAAGAATCCAATCGAAATCGTACCTCTATTAAAGTTTCGCAGCAGGACGCTATCGGCAATAGGAACAATGATTTTTTTCCATGTCCTTTGGGGCAACAAGTTGATGAAATATTTGCTCAATCGGTTGTGTAACATAGTTTCATTTATTTCACTTCACCCCAGTCACTCAACTGAAATAACAACACAGTACGGCGGACGTGAATCAGCAATAAATTCCAATGGCGATACAAGATTTAAACGAATATCGAATTATTTATGTCACGCGATGTCCCGTCATTGAAATGTACAACGATATTTTTACAGCAGGACCGAACATAACATTATCAGATGACGCGGCCCGGGGGACAGTAAATATTCCTGGACGCCGCGATTAGCCCGCGCCCGCGGCCCTACAAACATGCAACACATTTAACGCAATGCCTACATCACTATATCCACCAACATAAGTAACCGAGAACGTTAATCGACAACAATGAACTCGATACATTAACTCCTGCGAGAAGCGAACAAAGAATCCAATCGAAATCGTACCTCTATTAAAGTTTCGCAGCAGGACGCTATCGGCAATAGGAACAATGATTTTTTTCCATGTCCTTTGGGGCAACAAGTTGATGAAATATTTGCTCAATCGGTTGTGTAACATAGTTTCATTTATTTCACTTCACCCCAGTCACTCAACTGAAATAACAACACAGTACGGCGGACGTGAATCAGCAATAAATTCCAATGGCGATACATACACGTATACCTCATAACTGCCGCATTCATATAGCATTAATATGTAACAATACTAATATTTCTTTTCGCCGCGCAATTTGACGTAACATCTTTTCATCAGTTCTACTTTACAAAAAATACTTTTTCGTTTCATTATTACAGTAGATATTCGTACAGTTGTGTATCTTCTCTTAGATACTCCTTCTTCCAACCTACACGGTTCGAGTGACAGCTTATAAGAAAAAGGCATGGTGCACTGTCAATGGGCGCTGGGTCGGCTTGCTGTTTGGCTTCGGATGCAACGGGCGTATTCTACGGACGTTATATTGTTGATTGGGGTCGTGTTATATAATTCTTATGCACTTGTTATTTACCTATGTGCTTGTTGCTACTTAAAAATGATTTGTAAGAAATATAACTTTGTAGGTTACTTAGTAATTTGTTTTTCAATATATTCCACTTCTGGTTTCTAAGATCAGAAGTGGGATCGCCACGCGTTCTATGCCGTTTGCTATCTATTCAAATACTCAGTAACGGTGTTAAAGTAAAAGTGTTGGGATTATTGTGTGCAAACTTTTCAACCGTAAGTATCGAAGTTGTGTTTCTTAAAAAATGTCAGGGCGTTCGTCGTGGTCTCTAAAAGACGTAGACTAGACACTCTTGTGAGCAAAAATCTAGTAGCGGTTCTCGCAAAAATTGTCGCGATAATTCTGATGATCGTGATACGCCGCCGACTGTCGCACATCACCGTCGAAACAGTCCAATAGACCGTAGAAATAGGTCACCTAGACATCGCGTCGTAGTGTCTTGCATAGCCCGCGTAGTCGCTCTTATTGTCGCAGATATCGCGAAGACTCGTGCGACCGCCGCGACAACTCGCGCGATGTAGCCCTTGATCGAATTCTTACGAGGTAAGAAGTAATTGGGCGTAGATTGCCAACAGCATCTAGCAGTGATACTCCGTTGCATCCAACTAGCGAAAGCCGGTTATTGTCCTCCCTTCCGATCGTCTATCAGAGGATTATATTTGAAACATGAAAACCTTTCATTGACACTGCTAGGTTTCTAACCTATATCGATGACGTAATGATCATGTTCAACTCGGTAGATGAAGGTCCTAAAACGTTAAGAGAAGTTTTACAGATACTTAATGCTGCGGGATTTCCCATAAACTTAAAAAGTGTACTGTTCTAGACGTAGAGATTGAGTACTGTAGAGGTCGGCTCTAAAGCAAACCTGGCTGGAAAGCCACACCTCTACAAGACTCGATGGTTATATTTGTATTAAGTTCCTTTCGAATATTCAAGCAGATGTCATATGAGAGTCGTAGGTTTGACGTATAGAAAATAAGTCGTGAATTATTATAATATGAAGAAAGATTCTTAAAATACAATCCTAACAAATATAAAAAGGAATTTGATTTAATTCCTATAAATGGTGGAGGACCATTTAAGGTCGCCGGATTTTCGCTAAGCTTGCGAAATAGTTTTTGTTTCAGCACTCATAGAAGTGAATATTATATATACCTCTTGCATGCCAAGCGAGGCCTCAAAGTATACTGTGAGTATTTATTAGATGTGAAGAAACGTCGCCAGGAGAAAAAGCTAAGTGGATATATGTATTTTTTAATATAAAAAGAGTAAGATGGCTCAAGTTTTTACGGGCACGGACGGTGTATGCCTGGAAGATTTTCTTAGGCGATTTGAAGTTGTTGCCGCCTATAATAAATGGCGTAAGAGCGACTGGGCGCTCATATTAATGGCATATCTTGAGGGTGCTGCCCTAGCAGTCCATAAATGGAAATATGAGGATGACATGTCATTTGAGGCTATATGTGATGTGTTATGGGAAGAGCTTCCTTGCAGATGTCACAGAGACAAAAGATTTAATAAGGTGCAAGTAGTCGAGATACCACAAGATCGGTCTGAGGAAAGCAGACAAGAAAATGTTGTAGATATTGTAAATTTAGATAATGATGCTTCTATATTATTTAGTGGAAGACAAGATGACCCGCTACAGAACGAGCAGTGCTGCCTAGAAAGCAGCGTGGAAGTTGAAGGTGATGGAGAAGATGGTGTCGAGCGCAGCAGCGAGGTGTGCATCCTCGCAGAGGAGGAGAAGGAGCCGATAGAAGTGTTCGAGAGCGAACACAATGATGAAAACAACGAATCGGGTCAGTTCTGTCCAATTATTAATGTAATTAGCAATGTTTCAGAGCCACAGAATGAGCACGATGATCGCGATGTGGGAATAAATAAAATTAACATCGCCGCTGATCATTTTGATGTGGATAATGTGTCGATCGATTCGTCCGAAATAAAGGAGAATGGTCATTTCGATTTTTCCGAAATAAAGGACGATGGCCATTCCGATTTTTCCAAAATAGAGAAGAAAGATCACTTCATCATCGACATGAATAGTAATAATAAGGTGACTAAAGATGAGTTAGTTGAGGATGATATGAACTTGGACGCAGTCAGAGATGGAGATGCAGAGGTGTTGAACGACTCCGTACAAGCAATAGACTCATTTAGTTTTCCTACGGATGAGGTTATAGTTCGTAATCGTAGTAATTGTATAATATGTCATGTAGATGTCCCTAATTTAAATAAGTTTTTTTTGCAATGTGCTACAAACAATAAGAGAAAAGCACGAAAGAAGAAAAGAATCCCATTTTTCAAAAAAACTAAGACTAAAAGATCATTTCAAAAAAGTTTTTTAATAATTAATAATTTTATAAAAACATTTTTTGTAAACAAGCATCATTTTATAAAGAAGTTTTCGATTTTAAAATATAAATTCAGAAAAAGGAAGTTTAGAGATAGAAACCTTTTTAAAATTGATTAAAACCTTTTCATATTAGTATGTTAATTAATAGTTGTTTTTTTTTTTAATTGTCATGTATCTTGTCATGTAATGTAAATATGTCACTTGAATGTAAACATCATATTCTAATGCATTATTTTTGTTTGGATAATATGTTACAATTTATTAATATGTGTCCATTTGTGTGTTACATATGCTGTGAGAAAATACATCGGACGCGGCCGGGAGCGTGTGAGGTATCCGCACCTCCCAGAGGGCTGTGAGGTGCGCCCTCACACCTGCAACGGGTCAAAGGGAGGCCTGAATAGATTGTCGATTTCAACGTGATTACAAGTAGGCCTAGGACATGATTCGTACTCCAGTATTTAATGACGCGAGTGATAGGAGGATAGTTATTGTGAAAACTGTGGTCACTCCTATAGAAGGGGGGGTGACAGACACTCAGCATAAGTTGTCACCGACTTTGCTAACAGGGGTATACCCTTGCAAAGTGTGTTTGGTTGACACTTTTGGTTCAACTTGTGTTTGAGGACACACAGTTTAATGATAGATATTTAATGATATTAGAATTTTAGAGAACGTAGTAGGACTTTTAAAGTTTTTTTTCTGGAGTACGAGAATATTTATTAGTTTTTTAATGAACCCTTGCCTCTTAAGCTTTTCCCTCCCTCTGGCTCAATCCCGTCCGATGGAGTTAAAAGAATCTGATGCTAAGATCAGTTAATTTTCTTAAGCCTCTTCTAGGTTGATGTGAACTCTCACATCAAGTGTTATTATTAGGAGGCCGCGTCGCGCCTTTTACCGAGGTTTTGGCACGACGAGGTTTAAGCATGACGACGTTAGTTTGTATGGGTGCATGTTGGCACATATAGATGTTAGCTTGCTTGACACTTAACGTAGTGTTGGATTCGCGATTCGTGCGTCCTGACTTAAGCTTACTCTTGCAAGAGACGGACCTCATCTTGTAAATTTCTTCCTCGGATTTAGGTAAACTTATAATAGGATAGGTAGATAGGGCTTGTAAATTCGAATGGTGTGAATAAAAGTCATGACCTATGCCCAGACTGTTATTCAAGGGTGGGCGTAGCTCATGTAGAGGTCGGCTCTAAAGCAAACCTGGCTGGAAAGCCACACCTCTACAAGACTCGATGGTTATATTTGTATTAAGTTCCTTTCGAATATTCAAGCAGATGTCATATGAGAGTCGTAGGTTTGACGTATAGAAAATAAGTCGTGAATTATTATAATATGAAGAAAGATTCTTAAAATACAATCCTAACAAATATAAAAAGGAATTTGATTTAATTCCTATAGTACCTAGGTCGACTGATTAGACATGGTCAGGTACGGCCGAGTCTAGGTAAAGTAGATGCACTTGTACGTTCTTTAAATCTACAAATGTGGAAGAGGTTCGCCAGTCTTGAACCATTTTTGTGGGGCTTTGAGCAGGACGCTGCTCGCGACTACATTACTACATAAATTGCTTAACTAATGAACCGGTCTTAGCTATATTTGACCCCCAGTTGCTGACGGAGCTTCACACAGACGCTAGTGCTATTGGATTTCGTGCTATTTTACTCCAAGAGCATAGCGGTGGGAGAAAAAGAGGTTTGTTGGGTAATTCAGCAAGTCCACTCAGGGCGCGGAATCCCGGTAACACATTTACGAATTGGAAATATTGGCTGTTGTACGTACGCTCCAGCATTTTTGCCACTATCTAATTGGTATTCACTTTAAGATAGTGACGGATTGCAATTCTTTAAATTTAACAGAATGAAATGAAAACTTGCTGCACCGGGTCGCGCGCTGGTGGGTTTATTTGCAGGATTTCACGTTCACTCCTGAATATAGGAAGCGTGGATTTTTTAAGCCGTAATAATGTCTCTCATATCCGAAATCCGAACAACTGGGCAAAGATTGCTCAAACCGCTGACGCAGAGACTCAGGAGTTGATCTAAATTGAGGGAAGAGCAATTAGATCCAACGAGGTATACAATCAAAAACTACTTATTGTTTTACAAATTTACACCTAGTGGGGAAGAACAGCGACTTTTGTGCTTCATCCCGAAGGATCATAGGTTCAGTCTGTTAAGGGTTTTCCATGCTGACCATGATCATATTGGTACTGACAGAACTACAGATCTGATTTTACGACATTTTTGTTTTACGATATTTTTGGTTTCAGAGCCTACGGCAATTCTTGAGGAAGTATTATACGTCATTGCCTTATATGTCTGGAACATAAAATGAATCCTAGGACTCCCTCTCAGCCAATCCAGTCCTGGTCTAAGTGAGAAATCGCTTTTTCTGTTGTACATACTGATGTTCTTGGACCACTTCCAGAATCAAATGGTTTTAAATACGTTTTAGTTGTAATTGATGCCTTTTCCAAGTATTGTTTACTTTACTCTTTACATAGGCAAGATGCTGATGAGTTAAAGCATGTATTCTCTAACGCAGTATCGCTATTTGGTACCCCATCTATGGTAGTATGTGACCGTGGTTGGATGTACGACAGTAGTGCTTTTCAAAATTGGGTCACTGAATTGGGATCTTTGATACACTTTATTACGCCGGGTATGCATCGCGAGAACTGTCAAGTGGAAAGATATTACCGAACCGTTCTTAACATGCTGCGGATCGAGGTCGGCAACAAAGGTTCGCAATGGTCAGATGTGCTCTGGAAGGTTCAGCTCATCCTCATATCTGCAGACAAGCCACTACCCAGACTTCACCACTACAACTGCTGGTGAGCATAGACGCGGCTACCGCCGTCATCAGATCCTTGGTGCGAGGTGTTGCATTCGAAAACTCGCATCCCAATAGAGAAGCCTTGTTAACTAAGAAGACAACGAGCTTCTGAGCTTTTCACAGCCAATCAGCATTATCAGGATGCTTATCATCGGAAATTTAGAGGTCCGTTTATGGTAGTTGATGTTTTGGATGGTGATACCCATAGGTACGTTAAAAGCTTTAAAATTCTAACCGTACTTGTAAATACGCTCACGATAAGTTATAAATGATGCCAGTAGGTCATGTAGTACCAGTCGGAGTAGATAGTGATCACAGTGGTGATGAGCAAGCTTACATTATGAGAAGCACGCGAGTGGGGGTTCTCTATCAGCCGTAGTAAAAAGTGTGTAGTCACAGGGTGATGCACATGGATCCATGCGCTGGATGTGTGAAAGCAATGCGATTGCTGGTCGGCTGGAGAGCCGTGGCGTGAGAGTGGTTTACTCGTGTGTGGTTTTCTCGGTATCTATGGCTCTCAGTGAAAAAGATGGTTGTTGATGTGGATAACGATGGTACATGGCTCTGGTAGATGATTTTCGCTATCAGTAGATAACCAAAGTTTGTTTACATGGCTCTGGTTGATGATTTTCGCTTTGATTAGATAATCAAAGTTTGTTTAGTTAATTTAGAGGTATTGTTTTGTAAAAAACAATACGAAGAGGATTAAAGCTTTCTGATTCCAGAAGTTAGAAGCCGTAAATGGTCAGAATTGGTCGAGTGGACGCCGGATACGTGCTCAGTGCCTTCTTCGAGAGTGGCGAGTGGACGGCGGATACGTGCTCAGTGCCTTCTTCGAGAGTGGCGAGTGGACGGCGGATACGTGCTCAGTGCCTTCTTCGAGAGTGGCGAGTGGACGGCGGATACGTGCTCAGTGCCTTCTTCGAGAGTGGCGAGTGGACGCCGGATACGTGCTCAGTGCCTTCTTCGAGAGTGGCGAGTGGACGCCGGATACGTGCTCAGTGCCTTCTTCGAGAGTGGCGAGTGGACGCCGGATACGTGCTCAGTGCCTTCTTTGAGAGTGGCGAGTTATTTGTTATGAGCATGCTAACGTTTGGGCCTCTGCTCTGTTCCGCGGTCATAGTGGAGACATGCAGAACTTTTGGGCCTCTGTCTCAATGACGCGATGTGTTACTAATTGTTCCGCGGTCATCGAGGAGACATGCAGAACTTTTGGGCCTCTGTCTCAATGACGCGATGTGTTACTAATTGTTCCGCGGTCATCGAGGAGACATGCAGAACTTTTGGGCCTCTGTCTCAATGACGCGATGTGTTACTAATTGTTCCGCGGTCATCGAGGAGACATGCAGAACTTTTGGGCCTCTGTCTCAATGACGCGATGTATTACTAATTGTTTCGCGGTCATCGAGGAGACATGCAGAACTTTTGGGCCTCTGTCTCAATGACGCGATGTGTTACTAGTTGTTGCGCGGTCATAGACGAGACATGCAGAACTTTTGGGCCTCTGTCTCAATGACGCGATGTGTTACTAATTCATAGTAAACATAACCTTTGGGCCTCTACTATGTATTCGTGAAAATGACAAGCGAATGTTTGGGCCTCTGTCGATAGCAATGTATGGCGAGTGATGGAAATCCGGATTCTATCATTAGCGATGCATTGAATCTCTTGGGTTTGAAGCTGTTTCAAACTTTAAAAAAGACTATTGGTGGTCTTTGTTGCTGGCGCTTGAGTG
Source organism: Amphipoea oculea (assembly GCA_945859645.1). Lineage (NCBI taxonomy): Eukaryota > Metazoa > Arthropoda > Insecta > Lepidoptera > Noctuidae > Amphipoea > Amphipoea oculea. Next base: position 13,188,861 of record OX243866.1, on the reverse strand, counting down.
CACGCTTGCGCCTGAAACACTGGTCAAATTCGTGAATTCTAACTTTTGAAACTACTTCAGGTTGAATACGCTTCAAACCATAGTGGTCTTGTTATTTAATTACTCATGTACTCTTATGTATTTAACAGATAATGATGATGATCATCATAATGATGATGGCCAGGTCGTGAGAGATGGATCTGATGGGAATGGTGTTGCGGTCGAGGACGTCACGCTATCAGGAACGGCCGTCTTAGATACTCCTTCTTCCAACCTACACGGTTCGAGTGACAGCTTATAAGAAAAAGGCATGGTGCACTGTCAATGGGCGCTGGGTCGGCTTGCTGTTTGGCTTCGGATGCAACGGGCGTATTCTACGGACGTTATATTGTTGATTGGGGTCGTGTTATATAATTCTTATGCACTTGTTATTTACCTATGTGCTTGTTGCTACTTAAAAATGATTTGTAAGAAATATAACTTTGTAGGTTACTTAGTAATTTGTTTTTCAATATATTCCACTTCTGGTTTCTAAGACTTCTATATCTATACATAATAAAAATTCAAGTTGTTTTCCGTATCTGCCTGTGTGACTCCATTGTTCTTCTAAACAACATTTGATGAGGTTTTCACCATCATAATTATAGAAAATGTATTCCGGATGGTTTATGTGAATGATACAATACTATTAAACTAAATAACAGGGAGGCGGGGACACCGATGCGCAACCTGCTACGATGGATTCAGTACATGATTCTGGACGCCCCTGCGTTGATTTTCGAAGGTTACTAAAAAAAAACCGGTCAAGTGCGAGTCGGACTCGCGCACCGAGGGTTCCGTATAAAAATTTAAGGTTTTCGGAATTTTTCCTTTATGTGTGCTATAAAATATTGCTTCATGCCAAATTTCAAGATTCTAGGTCGACTGGAAGTACCCTTTAGGTTTTGATTCCCTTGCGAGTAGTTGCGAGTTTGAAAATATGCGGCTTAAATTGCCGTTTCTTTTGATTGCGTTGACATAGAAGTTTGATTTTGTTACAACTTAAAGGTATTATAGACCTGAGTATTTGATATTAATTTCAATTTAATACCTCTACGCGTTCATGAGAAAAGAAGTAGTAACTTTAAAATTCTCAAAAATATTTTTTACTATATGATATAACTAAGGATTTACGGTTTTCGCAATTTTTCCTTTATTTGTACTATATGACGTTACTTCGTACCATATTTCAAGATTCTAAGTTAACGGGAAGTACCCTATAGGTTTTGATTCCCGTGCGAGTTTCGAAAATTTGCGGCATAAACGGCTGTATCTTTTGATTTCTGTGGCTTAGAAGTTTGATTTTTTCACAGCTCTAAGGGACAGTAGACCTGAGTATTAGATATAAATTTCAGTTTGATACCTCCACGCGTTCCTGAGAAAAACGGTCTTGACAGACGGACGGACGGACGGACGGACGGACAACAAAGTGATCCTATAAGGGTTCCGTTTTTTCCTTTTGAGGTACGGAACCCTAAAAAATTGCTGTTCTATACATTTTAACCGCGTACGTATTGCACTTTTGTATGAAACCGCAGATTTTTTTGTTATAACCGACGAAAAGCTTCTACGCTAGGGGGTCTAAGATCATGTGCTGAATTCATGGTTATAGTTTGTGCGTCGAAGTCCCTGCCACCCTGTATAAGAAAGTTTAGATGTTTTGTCAAATCGTAAAAACCGTACAAAGCAGGGGCGGGTTGCTAGTTTTTGTACAAATAGAATAAATTATACAGAAGTAATAGGTAATAACATGTAGTGTATTCGGAACTGTTCCAAATCACATGTTACAAAACGAAGCGCTAATCACGAACCGCGCCTAGCAAATTACCGAAATTAACTAAATGGTTTATGTTAAAACAGAAAACAGTCGCTGTCGGAATATAATTACGTTGATTTGAGTTTATATTTAAATAATAGTTGCTATGCACCGATAGAATAATTTTAATGACTCAAACATTAAAGGCAAAAAATATATATAGGTATTCATCATCATCATCATTTCGGCAGAATAACGTCCATTACTGGACATAGGCCTCCCCCAAGCAACGCCACTTCGACCGGTTCTGTGCTTCTCGTATCCAGCGGATTCTTGCGGCCTTCACCAGGTCATCGGTCCACCTTGTGGGAGGCCTTCCTACGCTACGTCTTCCGGTAAGCGGTTGCCACTCCAGAACCTTTCGACCCCATCAAATTCCACGACAGATAAAAAATCTTAATAATAATATGTTTAAAAATAAACTGAAACAATTTTTAATTCATAAATGTTATTACTCCACAACTGAGTTTATGGAGGACACCAATGACATTTAGATTAATATAATATTACGTTTAATTTAATGATTTTATTCTCCTCATTGATTTGGACGTTGTTGAAATGGCTGTTTCTTTTGTTTTCAATGTAGATTTAAGTATATTCTAAGTTACACTTTCTTATTTTCTTGTTCATATCTTTAAATTATTATTATGTTGACACTAAGTAATTATTTTATTTTAAATGTGTGTGTGTGTGGTTTCGACACCACTAACTGTATTATTATTTGTATACTCTCGAGTAAAATGTAGCGAACTGACCATATTATTATAACATCCTATTGTAATGAAACCTACATTTACGAATAAATTTGATTTGATTTGATTCGACCATTTTTCCTGCGAGAAATGCACTGCCGCTTAAGTTTGGCAATTCTTCGGGCTATGTCGGTTTCCTTAAACAATAATACTGTAGTCACCGTTGCTATAAAAAAACAAACTTCGAAACTGTAAGTAGAACCTGTTTGGTCGCCGCCTACGAAAGAACCCCCAGCACTCTTGGGAGAAGTAAAATCCGGGAAAGGGTCCTTTATTAATACTTGCCATATTTGGATGACTAATCCCACTGCTAAATGTGGTTCAGATGAAAATAACTAGCCCTGAAAAGTTGTGTTTTTAAAACAAAGTTAAATGTAGAAACACCAACATTATTTAAGGCCTCTGTAAGATGTTTATATATTTTAGACTTAGAGGCTTATTTTAAACCAAGTTATTTTAAGAAACAAAAATAAAACTCACCATCGAAAAATTCTAATGGTTTGCCAGTGTTCCTCATTGATAAAAACAGGAAGTAATCCAGTTAGCTACAATATTACAGCGGTTTGCAAATTATGGGGTAAAACAATAATAACAATAAAGTGCGTAAGGCAAGTAATTAAACAGATGTCAGGGCACAAACAGTGGAATAGGAAACTAAAGTGTCACCCGTCCGGTACATCGGCGAAATTAGCATCGAGCGAGTCGCCTTCATTCAACAACAGGAACCCGCCATTAATCTTACACAATGTGATTGCGGTCCGAATTTCTCTTCATTATTCAATCATCCAATGACAAGTAATCTGAAGGTTCTGATAATCATGTTTTCGAATTAAGGAAACATTCCATTTAGCCAGCTGTCTTTGGAGCGCCTGAAAAGGCTGAAAGCAACTTGTTTACTAATGTCCCCATAAAATTATCGATAAACTTGGGATTCAGATTATGTTTTCCCTTTACTTCGACCGCGTACAAGTTATAAAAGTCAATAAAGGATGTTGATATAGGCCAAGGCCGGGGAACTTTTACTACTTACAATACAATTTACTCTTGCGACTGTACTCATCTTTTAGCTCGAGTTTTAATTTTATCTGCATGTAAACGTGACTTTCTCGTAGTAACATCAATTCAAATGATATACAGCCCTGTTATACGTTACACGAAATTTCTTTAAGAATTTGTTCAAAAGCTGTATGCAAAACTCGCCGCGAAGTATCAGCCTCCTAGTGATACATAATGCATAAACATCGCACCTCGGCGTGCAGAAGGCTGGGGGCAAGAGCTCTTCATATCTTGAGCATGCCTCCACTTAGCCCGCTCCATACGGCCCGTCCGTGTTACACACACTCGCCACCACTCACCGATCTAATGTATTAGAATCAAATGGGTATGCACAACAGTCACCTACCGGAATAGGTTAAACGGTACATGTACGTACATAAATCACGTGTAGTTTGTGATTGTTGTGCACTTGTGCGGATAAATGGATTAGTGTGCCTATGGATAACAAATAAACTGTGAAATTAAATAGCATAGAATGTATCTTCCACTCTTTGAATGGGTATTGATTGAATTTATTAAAGTAAGAGTTTACTGGAAAATTAACCGTAGGTAAGGCAAGCGTGATGAAAAATTTATTTATAAGTTTTCTCTGTGTACCCGAATTCATAATTAAACCTTGTACGAGTATGGCTGCTGTGTGAATTCTTACTGTTACAAAGTATATAAAATATATAATCAGAGCTGAAATAAAATCAGTGAGGAGTAAGTATATACTGACCGCCTTAAAAAAGGTATGTACTTACCAATTGCGGAAAATTTTGATCAAAATTTTCTGCAGTGGCATTATAGAAATGACTGTTTAATTGTAAAACATTTTCAATCTTAGGCATGATAATACCGGGCAAAAATACAAAAAAAAAAAAAAAATATCTGCTTTCAGAAAAAGCATAACAAAAACGTATTCGATATTCAAATCCAAACAAGCAATGTCTGCGGCTAAATGTAAGTTTCTGAACCGAACTAGAGCATAAACAGTGCGTACTTGAAAAGTGCATGAGCGCGAAGCAGCTGAAGCGTAGAGTGCCCTCGAGTGTTGTAGGGTCGTTAGAAGCCGCACTGCACGCTGTACCTCCTACCAGGATTATTTGGTTAAGCATCTTTTCACTAAACCTTAATGAGACTTCTTCCCGCTTCTACGAATTTTTGAACTCAATTCTAAGGCCATTTGAATAAAGACACGAAGAAATTTTAGTTTTTGTTTAGGACATTTTCCGAAAACTACACTCATTGTATAATATTTATGAGCAAAAACACGACGTTATCACATAAGTTACAAAGTATGACAGGATGTTACTTTGACAAATACGAGATCCAAACTCGACGTATTAGCACGAAGTACACGTCCCTACTTTACAGCCGATCACTTCAATTTGCTAGAAGAACCTTGCATTGTAAACTTTTCATAACTACCTATCGAGTTTTCCAATAGTACTTAATCTTTGCTCTTGCGTGACTAATCCATCTCCCTCATTCACAATATTCGATAACAACGTGATCAAGAAAATAGAAAACAGCATGAAAATACCCATTGCTCATTTTCTAGCGCTGTAAAAGTCAACTGAAAGATTGATTTGAACGAAACTCGTAGCCTGTAAGCCTGGCTTACCAATACAAACTAATCTTAGCTTTTGAATTATGCTCTACGTTATCTTTTACCTCGCCTATCAAGAATGTTATATTAAAAATAAACCAAAAAGATCTAAACGAAAATATTTGTTCAAGGAACATCATTTTTGCCGTTTTAATGGCAGTTGATTTACGCTACTGGCGCGGAAATCTCCTGGACGAGAGTCAAAGAATTCTTTGAACGAGGTTTTCACTGCATCTTCGGCGTCTTTTTTGCCCTGTAAAGAGCTCTCTGAACTAAAATAAAATGACCTGATATGTTGATGTCGCTTTGAGTTGAGCTCTATACTTGCTCACTAAGTGTAAAGTGAACATTATCTGAAAACAATTCTACCAAGTTTGAATAAATATTTTTGTGACGTTGAAGCCGTTAACGAGTGTTGCTTTTTCAAATTGGAATATGGTGAATACGTAGGAAATAAATTGAGAAAACTGCATTTGGTACAAAGACTGTAATTTTGAATCCTGAAAGTTTTTGAACGACAAGCATATAATTTTATTTAAGGTAAGGACTTGTCACGTAGGTAGATATCACAGATAAGCTCCTATATTTAAGATCCTTGTTTATAAATAATCACAAAATATTTTTATGCAAAAGGATATTTTTCATGCCATCGTCACAGACTTGGGACATATATGAGAGATATAGAACCCACCATGAGTTTGTAAACACGAGATTATGCCTAAAAGCCCCTTTATGAGATAAAATATATGCAAACGGCGTCTGATATGCTTCAGAAAAGAAATATGAAAAGTCAAAAAGTAAGACTGTGACGTCTTTCGCTCATTTATAAAAATAAAGCCACGCAGTTGTTATATATTTCTACTAGCTTTTGCCCGCGACTTCGTTCGCATGGAAGTCGTAAGACGGCACAATTTTCTAAAATAACAGCCACATTTTTATAAAACTTTCCTGTAGGTAGGTATACTTACTACGTTTGTAGTTTTAGTCTCAGCAGGCAAAATATGAAGACAGTCAGGACTGATGATACTGGAACAAGCAACGCACAGTTGTCACCCGCAACCTTCATTAGTAATTTCCCTTTGCTTGTGAAATTTTCATTTTATGTGAATTAATGAATGCCTTCTTTGCTGTATAAAATACTTGCAACTATAATAATTATTTTCTCACAAGTCTACTATAAGTACATTTACAGAGAACGAGGAAAACTGTTCCACCTTAGCAGTTTTTACTAGTACGGGGAACAGAGTGAATCAGTTCCGTGCTAACAACCATAATAAGTACCGATACATACCAAACAAAAATGTATTCTACTTTTACTGCTTATTGACTTGATAAAACGAAGGAAGCACAAAAATTATCAATTGTTGGGAATCAAACATAGGTTTGCAAAGCAGTCGTCGAACCACTAAGCTATTTACTTTTTTGAAAGTTGATTAATATAGCCGTTCTTATACTATGTCATACTTAACTGCATAGCTCCTTAAAGGATTCAGTCGTAAAACTATAGAAGAATACGAACAAATTGCTATATTTCTGATCTCCCACAGCAAATAGCGTGATAATTTATAGCTTATAGATAGACTAGGCTTATAAGGAATATCTATGCAAAATTTGAACAATATCTATCTGGTAGGGTTTGCGTGACGTCACATACATTCACATTCAGTCAAACAGACAAAATTTCAACAAAAAAAATATTTTCGGCTTTAGAATCGTTCTCGGACCTCGCAAAAATTACTTAAAAAAACAATATACAGTTTTGACTACACTACGATTGTATTAATATAACAGATTTTTTTTTTCTTTAGTCCAAGTTTTGTATTAGTTTAGTCTTTTTTAGGTTATTTATTTTTGCTCATTTGTCCTTCAAAGTGATTGAAGTTTTTGCGTTCTGAGTTAGTACGTATAAGTAGTAGAACTCGTAATTGCTTTCTCGAACCTAAGATTGAATGTCACTTGCACGTTATAAAACGACAAGGTCTATTTGTCTTTGTGACAGTTATATAGTTTCAACCTTAGCGAAGTTTCAATTGAATGGGAATTGTTGTCAAAAGTGATATAGCAATTACGAAATCCACTATACGGTCTACACAGGCTCAGCCGAATGTTGAGGATCTACGAAACATTTAGATAAATGCTATATAGTATATTAAAATTGAAACGAAACTAGTTTTGCAAACTAATATGAGATAAGATGTTCAAAAAGTTATATCAGAACTTTTTTGAAAATAAACAAAATAACCTTCTTATCATCAGCTAGGCTGTCAAGAAATCTCAACTTGCTGTTGCTGTATAACGAATCACAAATAAAGTTCCCCTACAAACGTACCATCTGAATAAATTAATTGGAATTCGCGACATTAACATAGGAAACCGGAAAATCCGAATCATTGACCATCTTCGAGCCAATCCCTTTTCGTCACTGTTTAATTTACTCAAAACTACTGCGATTACAATGTTTTTTCTCTCTCTATAAAAGCTTTTTGCTTTATTTACACATGGCCTGAATCGGCCTGCTACGGCTCTTTGACGGTACATCGTATCAAAAAGCGAGTGACGGCTGATGACAAAAAGAATATTTGTATTGGTGACACTTGAAACTGTATCTAGGGCTGATTGAGGTTTATTGGCATATATACCTACCTAGGTACTTTTATGGCTGGCACCAAGAGTTACTCAATATTTTATTTACTTATTGCTTCCGCATGTGAACTTTGGTGGTAGGTTTTACAGAATATGATCATTGTGGATCCCGTCGGGCGCAGCAAAAGAAGGATAGAGGACGAGGGCTTTTATTTGTCTACTTAGTTGTTATAGTAAATATTGTAATTATTTTATAAAAACATGTAATTTAAAATTTAAAGAAAGTCAAACAATGCTATTAAGTTGATAGGTACCTTTTATAGTAGATAGCATAATCAACCTATAATATTCCCACTGCTGGGGGCACAGGCCTCCTCACTGTGAGAGGGAATGGGCCATAATCCACCATGAGGGCCCAATGCGGGTTGATGGGAAAAAAAGTAAACTAAAGTAAAGGTCCTGGCTGGGTTCAAAGTCACGACTCGTAAGTCGGGGCCGACACCACTGGGCCTCCACGACTCATATCTACATTTATATTGCTGACACAAAAATAACTAAACGATTGCCACACATTTTAAACATATTAAAAAAAAAAGAAATCCCTTGAAAAAATCTTTTAATATGATAAAAAACTAAAAAGTTCATTCCACAATTTGTCCCAAATTATAACGATAAGTATAACTTTGTAAGCGGAAACAAGTATTATGTGTGGGTAAAGTATGCTGCAGCAATAAATATCAATTGTGCCCGCGTGCAATTAAATTACATGGCCCCCACTAATGTTCCACAATTATTTTAGCATTCATTGGTTGCGGGATGGAATAAAATGTACAAAATAATCGGTGAAATCTATTATTTTTAATAAATAAAACTGCAAAACTATAATAATAACGTTTGCAACTCCGCGCTTTCATTTTGAAAAGATTATTTTTGAAAGCAATTGCTTGAATTCAAGGTGGCTTATTAATAATATCAATATGCTAGTTTGATAATATCAATTCGTTGTTATTGTTTTTCGTTATATTTTTTCTTTCACGTCCGCCAATGAAACGTAGTTGGTGTTATCACATGGTTATACTTTAATATCAATAATAATTACCGTCACTATCTTTGTTATTTTTTTTTTTTATCTAGATTACTTGAGTCATTACTCGAACTCGAGCTACAACTTACATTAAAACTGTAAAATCTGTCACTCGTTTCACTTTGGGGCATATTTTCGTCAAAAAACTTGAAGAATTTTCGAGATCCTCCATGGCCGCTGTCCTCAACATTATTATCTTCGTAACAGCTAACAGAGTAGGTACTCGTTTATGAAATTAACTGCCTCCAAGCATGGTTGAGTTTAGGATCATGATGAAAAACAACATTCTCTTCAACCACTACCTATCGGAGTTCTTATCATAGGAATCATCACAGTCTATGCCACTACTGTCAGCGTTATCCTCCGGTTCTGAAGACGACTCATCACTATCTGGGTTAACCACAAACACACGTGAAAACCTGCCGCCACCACCTCCAGAGTCATCGGAGTCCTCGTCTGACGTCACAGGTTCTTCAGGAACACCACTTGAAAAGTCGTAAATTCTTCGAGCTGTGTCCTGCTCCGAGTCGCTTGAATCAGTGGACTCATTTGATGCAGGGAATACGTTCTTCGGTTCCAATTTACCCTGCATAGCAATTGCTGGATCAGATTACAACGATAAAGAGTCCTCCTCGGCAATCACCTTGACACCGACTGACAGTTCATTTTCAACCGTTCGATACCCTTATCGCCTTTATCGTTATCATGCCTCGGGCGTATTGCTTTATCAGTGCTTCCGACGGTGGTCGTCGCAAGTTTAACTGCTTGTGGTGCAACAGCGAAGACGGTGGCGGTGGCAATGGCGACGGTTTCGACCGTGGTGAGCCAAGCGAAGCATGTGATATATTTGCATAAGATTTATTGTTACTTATTCTATTATTTACTGCATTGCTAGATCGAAGTGGTTAAATGCAAATAATAAGTGGCTTAAAATTGTGCAAAGATAAATAAGTGTGCGGTATAGGTTGCACACTGTTACTGAGTTGGTGGAATTAAAGCCCGCAGAGTTTTGACAGTGTTTAATTTGTGTACATACGATTTAATAAGTTCACAGTTTTATAGCTTATGCACAGATTATAAGTTCACAATAGTTTTACACGGTATCAGAGTAGTCAGTACATTTATGAAGACTTACTTTGTTCACACTGTTTATTTATATAGTAATATAGAGCATTGGCAGAGAACTGATCGATTTTACATATTGTTCCTCTATCTATACCCGTTCTACATAGGCACAAGTAGTGGGTGTCCTGACTCTAAAATCACATTATTTCACCAATGCTATTACATTTCTTAATCGTGGCTCCCAACAGGTTTCGACTTGCACAAACCTGTAGGAACCACGATTCTGGTCTATGTCAATATCCAATCAGATGGATAGCAAATTATTTCGTTTACAATTATGCAACCAATCACAAAAATATGGCGCAATACAGTTTTTATTATTATTATAACATACTTGCTAGGTACTAATTAGTTACAGGCTATCTAATCTACTTAATCATACATTAAGAAATAATTGGTTACATCATCAATAATCATTGTTGTTCTTTGTCCCGCACAATAAGAAAACAAACAAGTCGTAATTAACCAATGAAAGATGAGACCGGGCTTATTTGCAAATGAAAACGCCAAAATATGTAAGGTTTTACATATATATTTGACAGATCAAAACGTATCATATTTCAAAAGAATCTCGCTGCGAAGGAAAATAAAAAACGCACAGTAGACGTTTTGTGATCAGATCACGAACATTCAATTGGGTTATCGTCAAAACATTGGAGTGCAGATATCCGTGACAAAGGCGCAACTAGATACAGTCGGCGAGCCATACCGCGCGGTGTCGCCGCCTCGCGCCCGCCGAGAGCTTCATACAGAGATCGGGAGTTCGCGTAAATGTACCCGCTGTAGTATAACCCCACAGTATTCGCTGTATCGGGTGTATCGAGAACAATATTCGGTCGTGTATCGGCAGTAATTGGCTGGGAGTGGGCGGATCGATCGCTCGATGTGACACAAATACCTCGTTCCGCGACGCAATCACCCTCAGTAATCCACTACCGACCTAATTGTTTCTTCTAATGACAATTGAGAATCACTTATTACGACAATTGTTATCCGATGTTCCATTACTCGATTAGGTAATGTCTTATTGAATATACGTCACGTAGACTCGATAAGTGAAATAATATTAAAGTCATTATAATACCTACGTGAGCATGAAACATGTACGGTCGTTAGGCTCTCCAAATGGTTTACGTTATTCCGTGCATAGCCTGCAGCAATCTCCGAGGATTGCACTTGACCTGCAATGCAAAACGCGCAACAAAAGCCGGCTACAGCGAGCGCTCACAAAACACACGGATCTTTCTGATCTAAAGAACCAAGGTTCACTCTCACATACATATGTATAATCTAAGTATCATAACATATGCATGCATGTAAGTGTTCTAAGGAAACGCCGCCGGATGAAAATGCAACAAGCATCTGGGTCATTGCACACTTCTGTTGGTTCGATATGAGAGGCTTACCATATTTTGCACTCATGAAAATAACACACTCAGAGGTTTTACAGTTTAAATATAAATTGTATGGATACGTGATATAGCAATACCTGCTTTATTTTGCTAAAAAGTAATCTATCTGTCATAAAACAAGAAATCAAGTGAATCTGCTTAAGATCACAGTTTTGTAATATCTAACGCGTTTCACTCTTCATAAATTATAATTTTGTCTCATTAAAGCTCATAAAGCGAAGGAACGCAAAATTAATCCTTGAAATGCTGATTATAAATAAAATAATGTAAGCACCTAACAGAGGGACCCCGCACTAACTTTCTCGCAAATCGTACAATTTTGTACGTGGTAGCTATTTCAGATTCTTTCAGGAAAATGAATAAAACTGTGTTATTCGACTTGTAGGACTCTTACATGCCGGAAGTTTGAAGAAAAACACAGGAGCCATTTCTGAGGTAAAATCTTTGTTTTGTTATTTCTTAGATTTTTCCGGTAATAACAATGTAATGTATGACAAGTTATTACAGGGCTTTAAGCACCCTAATTACGTAACACACTATCAATCTCAATCTGAATCATTCTGAAGGATATGCTAATCAATCCATAAATAACGCAATGAATGTTGTTGAACTGTCAAAATAAACCCCATTACTACGGATAGTACAAGATTTTAATGAGCTTTCAGGTTTTTTAGTTATTAATTAATAAGTAAATAAAATAATCTTTAGTGAACATCATCTAGCTGCTCTCATTGGCAGACTTAAAATGCGTATTAACGTAAATCTACAAAACCCATTTGAGTCGAATTTTGCAAGATCACAAAACTTCCTTAATCTTTTTAGTCGCTCGAAAGCAAAAATGATAGACGGATAAAAAAAGAATGTGTGCAGAGAAGGATTATGTGTTAAGCTTTAGCCTAAAGGACTGAAATTGCATTTATTTATTTCAATTGGTTTGTGCTACACACGTATGTGTATCCGCACAATTTGATCAATACCTTCGGATTGGATTGTTCTGCAGAGTGTGGAGGAGCGCCGCGGCGGCACTCGGGCCGTAAACATTGCACGGCGCTCCATTGAAATGTTGTCTCAGAGGGCTATGTTTTATTGAAAAACTTTTCGCGTTGCTCTTCAATACTCAGAGCGCTCCACCCGACACGCCGTCGCCTGACTACCAACGTACTTCACCGTCTAGTAAGCCAATATAATACCACAGGATATTTATTATTCATTAAAGGAGATCACGGAAATATCCATCTTTTTCTAACAGGTACAAACAAGAATTAATTCCACCGTCGTTATCTGCCCAATTCGGCGTGCTTCAGTGTAAACAGCGGAGCGGGCGCAAGGTGGTCTGAGTAAATCGCTCCATTAGGCAGTTAAAAGCTCGTCGCTATCGTCGGGACATAACTCAGGCACCCGTCTCCGCGCGGCCCTATAAATTACGCCTTTGTGCGAACGGGGCGTGCCCGCTTAAAATATGTACGACATTGTCTTCCCGGCGCAACTCCCCTTCTCATATCTTTCACTGAAATCCGCTGAAGGTCACCTAACAGTAAATTATCTATTCGTACGTTTTGCCAGCCGGCTGAGCTGCGTTGTACTTAATCCAAAACTTTTATGTAGGTCGCGCCCGTGTCAGAATATGTAAGTTATACTTGTAACAGGAACAGGAAATGAGTTACGGATCTGCCATCACCCAGTATTTGTTGACAGTTTATATAAGGGAGCAAAAATATCATTAAATATGATTAATGAATCATAACATCAATATTATTTTTCATTCAACTGGCTATTTTCCACCTAATGGTAACGGTAAAACTTTTTTATTGTTCATGTATCTATATATTCATTCCTGAAAAAATATCATCCAAATATATACCGGATGATTTTTTTTACCGGTTCCAAATTTTTACAGGATGTTCTACCCATGGTATGAACAACTTTCACTATGGGACCAACTCTGAAATCACGAAAAAAATCAGCTGTTTAATACAAAAGTTCAATACCTACTTGACCAAAATGTATGAAACAGCTGATTTTTTTTCGTGATTGCAGAGTTGGTCCCACAGTGAAAGTTGTTCATATTCATGGGTAGAACACCCTGCAAAAATTTGGAACCGGTAAAAAATATCATCCAAACTAATATTATAAATGCGAAAGTAACTCTGTCTGTCTGTCTTTTCTTCACGCCTAAACTACTGAACCGATTTCGATGAAATTTGGTATATAGATAGTTTGAGTCCCGGGAAAGGACATAGGATAGTTTTTATCCCGATATTCCCACGGGATCGAAAGTTACGCGGGTGAAACCGCGGGGCGCAGCTAGTCCTGTATAAATGAGATTAATACGCTAACATAAGCTGTAGAGTTAACTGATGTGCATAGGTAATATGGCTTAAAGCTTCTCCTCCTACCTAGTACCTACCTAATAACGAACATACCTACAGGAGATTAATGCTTGACGCAACATGGCAGCACGATGCAGGATAAGCGCATTAACAACATAGACAACGCCAAAATACCTTCACTGGATTAAGTCATGACAACGACAGACAAAAATAAAAAGAACAACACAAGCTAGTTATCGAAACTGTCATGCTAAGCCTCCCGAAACATCAGCTAATCTGCTGTTCTAATCTGACTGAAGAAAAATCCGCATTACAAATACCTTGAAACACGTGAACAAAGTATGTGTTTGTGAAACAAAAAAAGCACGAAATAGTCCATAATTTAGGTGGAGGTACGCCTCCGTTCGCGCGCACACGGGACATTTATTAGATCTACGAGGTAGATGATATCTGTGTTTGATTGCTGGCACGACGTATACCAACTCTTTAGGCTGTGCAGAACGTAAACATGTACCTATTTGAACAATCTATTTTGGGTTTTGTGGTGCCATCTAGACTATCGAATTGGAACCAGAAAAATTTTGTTACCCAGGAATATTAAATTACCCAGGAAAATTATCATTTACAATGACGAAAAAGATTTTCCTGGGTCCTGACATACAAGTTTTTACTCAGTTTGAGATTCAGAGGATTCATAATGATTTCTGTAACCACATATTATGTCAATTACAAAACATTATTATTAATGTTTTAAAAATGTTATGGCCCAAAACCAAAGACAAATCATTTATTTCAAATAGGCACATAAAAGGCACTTTTGAACAACAAAATATACAAGAAAATGGAATTGATTCTAGTCGCCTCATATTTTAAGTAGTCATAAAAGACGAGATAACACGAAATTCGAACAACAATGACAACAGCCGCCTAAATTGTTGATATATTATACGTTTAGCCCCTTGAACTATCTCTACCTATAACATAAAACGCTTACTCTATTATCACCTGAATCATTTCGAGAGCTATCTTGGCGTTGAAAGGTATAAATAAGTGGAGATTTCGGTTGTGCTCGTGTCATTAGGCCTTAACAAGGCTTTCGGAGTCGTCGAAGCAGTGATCGAAGCTCGGTCAAGCGCGAGAGATAATACCTCCGGCTGCCCTTCCTAGTAATAACCATTCAGCGATTGAAGCCTGAACGGAGCATTATTATATTTACTTTTTTGTTCCATAACAAACTGTAATACAAGCCAGTAAAGCTTTAGATTTCCTCATAAAACAGTGTTCTCAATTAGTATTAGCTTAAAGATAATTTCATTACACTTTCGTGTTCGTGATTAAACTTTGTATCGCCTTCTTTTCTATGTTTAACCGTATTTGATTAGTCAGAATGAAAGTTTACTTTTTACAAGAGAGTATAAAATGTTAATACTGTGTAACATTATGTTCTTTTTTTAATTCAGCATTTTTCAATGCAGTCACAAGTATCATCAAGTTGTAAAAATGAACGAAGGAAAACGAATTGTCCTGTCGTTGTTTGTGCACTGTATTGTTTCCAACTGTAAATCATTACAGCTGTATGGCTTTGTGAGAGGGTTGATGCACGAAGGGTTGCTGCCATTTGGAATATAACTCATAATGTCAAACAAATAACATGTATCTTCACTTAGCCTCACATATTCACCTGACGAAAGACGAGCAACAAATCTATGTTCCAAAGTAACATACCTCATTGAATCTACGTTGATTCAAAATATTAAAATATTTAAAGTTATTCAAAAATGCACATAATTCCGTTAGTTTCTACTAGGACCACGTACCTCTAGAATTAATTACTTGTCAAACTGCGAACTGTGCCGAAGTGGTGGCAAGTTGGATCGTACTAAAGTCGATAGTAGTAACTCTTCGCACGTGGTTTGAGTCACAAAACCCTGTTAACTAAGATGTCACGATTTGACAATGGCACGAGATAACTTCTGTGTCGTTAATATGAAATGTTTCACCTACGTCCTTTGAGGTCACGTTTGTAGTACCTAAACAACGAAAGCCGAATATTTTGGTTGTAGCATGTGTGATGCGAGTAGATATACTACCTACCGTGTTTGAATTCAAAGCAATGCTGCAATGCATGGAAACCATGACTTTTCCAATAATCTCAACTAAGCTGAAGAAAAAATGAACGAAGTAAAACGTATTATTATTATGGTTTTGCCTAATAAGGGGCTGGCGAACTACACATGCTAATGCGTAATTCATACAAACGTAATACCAAAATAATTTGTAAATCAAACATATTCTTAATGTAGTGCGTATTTATTCCGATTGGATTACAGACTATCTAGGTTCCCTATATATTTTGAAAGGACTCTGATATAAAGACGAGATAATATGAGGAATTTAAAATTTCTATAGAAAACTTATTTTTCTACTAACTCGTCTTTAAATCTATACTAATATTATAAAGAGGTAAAATTTGTTTGTAAGTTTGTATGTAGGGGGTAATCTCTGGAACTACCAGTCGGATTTGAAAAATTCTTCTTGCATTTGATAGCCCAATTCTTGAGGAAGGCTATAGGCTATTTAACGTCACGCTATGACCCTTAGGTGCCGAGCAAAAGCGCTATGGGGAAACGAAGTGATAGAGCAGGAGACGCGGGCAAGTGATGCAATACGACGAGATGGGTCGAGGGAATAAGAAATTTCACGCGAACGAAGTCGTGGGCACAAGCTAGTCATAAATAAAATAAATAAAAATAAATAAATAAATAGTTCAATGTTTTCTTTGTATTTAATAAAGAGTAACCAAGTACTTATTCAAAATCGCAAACTATGTTTGGGAATGCTGATAAAATCATTCCGCCATTTTTACACAAACAGCATTTTTGTCTCGTAGGTATTTTCTATTGATCACTATCAAGTAGCTATATCGAACAGAAGGTACCGACGTAGATGTTTGTTTTTTAATTTATTTGCGTCTTGTTTTTATTTTAACTAGTTAAATATTTTTTTTAACGGTATATAAACAAAAATAAGCTTCCATCCAGATCAGTAATAATTTTTACTTCATATAAAATTCTGTCAACTCAACCGACTCAACGGTGCTGTTTTAATGAGAAAAGTTCAATTTAATAATTCGATACTTTTACGCAGTTTATAGTAATTTGCCCTAATTACGCAAGTTTTAACATCGGCGCGGTATTATCCGATAATCATTGTGTTGCCGGTGGCAGCGTGGCTACCTACCTACAGTACCTACCTACGTCATACCGATCATATTAACGCCTTTTGTAAAGTGAAATTAAAAATTCATTTTTAATCAACGGCCAGTTTTTATAGGCGGAGTAGACAGTTCAATGTACTGTAGGTAGGTACTCAAGATCGTCTTAAGGGACTGCAAACGATTCAAGATAACCAAACGAAAGGTTCCTCTAGAACCGTTCGCGATCGTGATCTAAATCCCAGCTGTACCTATCACATCTTTATTGGCGAATCACTCTCTATTGCTACTAGTTAATCAGTACGGGCGGTGCAGTGATTTTTAATATCACTTGCACTGGAGCCCGAGCCCGAACCCGACATGTTTGCCACATCGCGAGTGGGTTGAAAATGTTGAAATCCAATGAAAATCTTTATCTATTGATCAAAGCACCGAACTAGCATTCAAAACGACCCGTGTAACTTTTCTTTTTAGACCATTATAAAATAAAAATTCATCAAATTAGGCTGAGAATCAGCACTTTTTTTAACGTCAAAATTACATAAGACAGACCCCAAAACGCCACTTTCGCTGGGACGAAGAAGTGGCGCAACAAACTCCCCAACAGCACAGCTGTTTGTTGAGTTAGAAGAACTTGATCCTGTACAATAGCATGGAAAGTATAAATTAATAGTACCTAAGTATAGATATATACATTACCAAACAAAAAATATTAAATTAAATTATTTGTCATATGACAGCTAGCACACACCAATATACCAACAAAAACATTGAAAACTATACTCAAGCAGAACGACAATACCTTCAACCTAACTTTATCATCAAGCAGTAGATGCATTTGTGCCTAACCGTCGTAACTGATTAATCGGATTCATGCCTAGACTGAGCACAGTTACCAAGGTCAATTACCGTAATTAAAATCTAGTCGCAATCCAATCTCGGCGACAATCAATGTCAAAAATAACACTAAAATCCCTTTTTTAGTGTTATTTTTGACAGATTGAGTCTGAAATCAGACTGAACGTTCTTTAAATTACGAGAATTGCCCCATAAAAAAGTAGGTATCTTAGTCAAAAGGGCTAAGGGCC
Source organism: Amphipoea oculea (assembly GCA_945859645.1). Lineage (NCBI taxonomy): Eukaryota > Metazoa > Arthropoda > Insecta > Lepidoptera > Noctuidae > Amphipoea > Amphipoea oculea. The sequence continues at coordinate 13,170,792 of OX243866.1, read as the reverse complement.
TTGCATATCTTGCTAAAGGTCTATGCCCCAAAGGTAGGTTAAACTACGCATACCTACGAGTATGGGTCCTTAAAAAAATACAAACACTTATAATAGGTACCTACCTGACATGAAATTTACGTTTATCGCGTATGTTTGATTGTGGCACAATTTATTCAACATTGTTATTACGATGAAACACGAACAATAAAGATCCATTCACAGCAAAATGTTGACACGTCCAATGCACGTTGCAATACATTGTCGGGTTATGTGTTCACTATTATTCAGTCGATCTTTTACAGCACGTTTGCCATTTTTGTGTGTTGGCCAAAATATTATTTTGAACAGCTTTCCCGCGAGATAAAAAGGACTAAGAAGTTTACTTGTTGTAAATGACACAGTAACCGCTCCTTCATTTTGCACACAGGTACCTACAGTATTTTTATCTCACGAAGCGACGCGCCCTTTACTTGTGGTAACCAAGTGTACTGATAAGCTTTGAATGAGTGCGTGAAGACGAGTAGCGTCAGCACACAACTTACACACACACACTTCCAACTTTGGCATTGTCTAGGTCGGTACCGAGAGCTCCTGCGCTTACACACATTCACAGCATGTTTGTACTAACCACAAGTAAAGCACGAGTCGCTTCGTGAGATAAAAATACTAAAACTAACTGTAGTTCATTCCAAGCTAATTAAGTAGGTTATTCACGTGCCTACTTACCCTTTAAAATAACCCAAGTTTCAAGTAGTGCATATGGTCATTTGTAAAAATAAACTTTATAAAACATACGGAAACAAGTTTCCAAGGCGTTACTCATTCCTCATAAAGATAGCCAAAATAAAAATGCAGGTTTTCATACGTGCACCCAAGTTGTGCAAGTAAGTAGACACATATCCAGCTAATACTTTAACTTTATCAGGCGTCGGCTCACGGATGTAAATAAAGTTGGTGACACAAACGGGAGAAAGTCACGCTATTCCTTACTTTAGACTCTAGAATAGAATGCTACTATTTATGTTTACAGCCGCCGATTTTCAGCGAGCGAAGATAATTTTGTACGTTTTAGTGTTTCGGTTGGAACTCAGATCAAAAGCCCTTGCTTTTAAGGAAAGTTCGTGATTAAACGCCCACAATGCAGTAAGTCTAGCAACCCCTCTTTACCTACAAAACACATCCACCTAGATATCCGTTGCTTCGTCGAATACGTCAAGCCGTCAGGCACAGCATGCAATCAATCGTCACTGGCACCAGAAAATGTCTAACAGGAGTTTGTTTATAGGTAACCTACCAACCTATCTCACGGTAATTCCCATTACTTATTTAGGATTGCGAAGCTATTCGGAGTGTGTGACTGTAGTCCCAGTATTATGATCTAAGTACAAACTAATTGAACTAAAAAAGGGCAGAATAATACATAACTAAACTTGGTAACTAACCCAAGTCAAGCCGTTAAGTGTAAGGCCTTCTGCAGATGGAATAACTTTGAACTATGCGAGTTATAATAGGGGATATTTATATTCAAGCCTGTAACTGAATTGTGTCCGATAGATAGCAATGACCCGTGTACTGAAACGGAATTCAGCTCAGAGAATGTTGATGAAACCGCAATACCTGTCGAGATCATTGATTTGCGAGTAGGTACCTGCTGTTCTCTTCCTGGTAGCAGCTGTAAGATTATTAGATATCATTCCGTGGAAATAGCCAATTGAGATTCTAGTAAACAAATTCCCGGAATACTAAACTTGGCAATATATAATTTATTTCATAAATTAGTATCTTGGTAGGTAAGGGTTTAGTACTTAGGTAGGTGTTTTAGAGATGAGTATTAATTGTCATTCAATGTTTGTTACAATGACCGAATGGTAAAATTAGATTTAAATTACAGTAGGCACGTCTTTTAAAGTGTAATGTTCATTTTGATTCATGCAGTTATATTCTCAAAATTAGGAAGTAGGTTATCAATAATAAACTCGAATATTGTAGCAAATGTTTTTTAGCTTTTTGGCCAAACGAAATCCAAGTTCGAGTGGAAGCTTTAGCCAGACCCCGTCAGAATAGAGGCATTTTTTTTATTTTGTTTTAATAGGTCAAACGGGTGTCATAATTTACACATTCTAACGCCCCCTCCACACAGCTGACCTGGTAAAACGAGTCGAACGAAGCTATACCTAAATGTACACAAACAAAAATAAATACACTAACGCAACTTCGGTTTTTCTCTTACAGATGAAAATGCTGTTAGTAGTTACGTAGATACGAAATTGAGATATTAGGTACCTACCTATGCTTAGCCCAAATGCTTTGCTTATGTTGGTATGCTTTAGCCCTACGTAACCGTACGTAACTTAGAAAATATTATTGGTAGGTACCTAAGCCAAACTGTCCACCAAACTTGGTGGAAATTATGTTTACTTAGGTGTAGGTACTAAGTAGTCTATGTATTGTAATTATACCTACTACACCTACATACTACCTAACGATTCTCGACTTCCCATTACACAATGGTGTCATAAGACATGGACCTAACTTGGAATTCTTTATATCGTGACCAATCAAATAGTTCCCATGGGAGGAACCAACAAAAACTTTTCCACTTACAAACTGAGTATAGATTGCGCAATTTCAAACAAACTGTCCCACGTTCTTAACTTTCCTAAGCAATGCTTTATTTAATAATTTATTTACTATCAAAAATCCAAATAAATATAATATTATTATTAAATATGTACATATTGGAGTAACTAGACTATATTTACAAGAACATGCTTATAATTTATTGCGACAAATGTTTACAGACAGAGTCTGCCATGGTCAATGCATAACAGCACCTTAGTCTCGAGGACCATACACAGTCTTAGTCGAAAGTAAAGTGTCACAGCGTTGTCCTCGACGTGAAAGTGAACTTAGTCCCTAAAGGACACTAGAGCACGACCCTACAAAATACGTCAGGAACTTCTCACACGTAGTCGCCGCCCGTAGCAAGCGTGCTACGAGTACCTACATACCCAACCCACTACGGACGGTCGTAGCGGTTTCGTAGACAACCGCGTGCTACAGATTTTCCTACACGTGTCGGCGGTAATATGAGTCATGGACTTATTTTTAAAGATCTTACCTGCTGGCTTTATAATACACAGCCCTTGAACGTACCTTACCACCTTACCTTTTTGTACCTTTCTCTTTTAAAATATTCTTCTTTCGAGTTAACTAAGTATAAGAATCACAAAGAGAATTGCGGTTGAAGATAGCGAAGTACATATTCGATCCTAATTTTAATTAAGTATAATAATATTAATACAGCAATAGGTAGGAACATAATGTCAGTAATCAGTGGTGTGTTCGATGAAATTCCAAGAAACTACGTATAAAAATCGGGTAAAACAAGCTTAATTATACGGCTTTAATCAAAGACAAATAAATACATAAAGAGAAAGCGTGTAACTATAGAACAACAATCTAACATTGGTTACTACCGTGATTGGCGCAAATCCTATAGCTCTACGCTCTACGCCTATGACTTGAAGGTGTAATATCTCACACAGGTAGATATGACACGTAGGAGACGAACACTTAATACAGATAGTAAGGCGAGATGTATCTGTAATGGATTTAGCCGTACTAATGGAAGTGAACCGCAGGCTTAGCGTTGCGGCCCGTGTGCACACCTCCGCCCGGTGCCACATCCTGCAGAATAGTGACATGCGTTAAGTAACAATGTACCTACCTACGTGCACATTAGTAAAGCGTTACATTATTAAGTGGGAAGCATGCAGAGCAACACTCCCAATGATGGGAATACTCTTTGGTCCCCGAGATTTACGTAGCTTATACAGCTCCTGTTAATTAACTAGGATAGGTCAGGAGCGAGCCCGACGATTTATTTTACGATACCTACTTACCTACCATTTCAGGGATGGCTAGCTCATATACAGGCATTTTCTTTAGGGGTTGAGACAAGTGCGGATCCAGCCTTCGATTCAGAAGGGGGTCACATAGTCGAGGTCCAGTCAGGACAGGCTCCAATCAGTGACGGAGGCGTCGTCCATCTTCAGGCATCCATTATGTGGAGACTTCTTTTGCCCAGCAGTTATCGTGCATGCGGCTGATGTAACCCGCTCAATCCCATTTGAACCTGGCAGTCTTCATTCCTACATCCAGTATGCCCGTTTTGTAACGCAGCGTAGTACATAGGTACTTATGCCTGTTTGGTAACGCAGCGTGGTGTCAAAGTCAAAGTCAAAGCATTTATTTCAAATAATTAGGCACATAAAAGGCACTTTTGAACGTCAAAAAATATCTTAAAATAGAATTGATTCTAGTCGCCCATTCCAAAAGGTAGTTTTCGTATGGAGAAGAATGGGCAAGAAACTCCACCGTTACTCTTTTAAAATGTTTTAGGTACAATATTTTGCATGGGTACATTAATTATATAATAACATGTGAGGAATTACAGAGAGGAGGCCTGTGTCCCAGCAGTGGGAACATTATAGGCTGATTATGTATGTATGTTATGTATGTGAGGACGATGCACCTAAAATAAAATTACTATACCACAGGTAAAAGAATTAAAAACGAAACCATGACATATAAATTAATTATCTAATAGATACATGGTGCTCACATATTTACAAACATGGTACAAGCAAAACGATTTTAATAAAAAAAAAATTAAAAAAAAATACAAGTAATAAGTCAGGGTGTGAGTAATGAATGACAAAACGAATTAAAAAAAAATTACAATTAAATTAGCAACCAGTTTGATTTTGTCTAGACTCTAGATTGTCCTATGGAGCAGGACCAGCATGTTTCCAAGCGTTCTTATCTTGGATATAATCTTCTAATTTATAGTATGCTTGTTTACAAAGTGTACGTTTAATGTGAGTTTTAAATTTTCTTTCATTTAATTCCAATATCCTGACAGGCCTGATGGTCTAGTGGTTAGTGACCCTGACTGCTATGCCGGAGGTCGTGGGTTCGATTCCCACCCAGGACAAATGTTTGTGTGATGAGCACGATCATTTGTTCTGTGTCTGGGTGTAATTTATCTATAATACGTATGTATTTAGAAATATATAAGTATGTTTATCAGTTGTCTAGTACCCATAACACAAGCTCTGCTTAGCTTGGGACTAGATGGCGTTGTGTGTTAGTTGTGGAATATTATATAAAAAAATATATCACAAGGTATTTTATTGTAACATTTGACACAGTACCCCATAAAAGATGTATGTACTTTGGCTAATCTGAAAAATGGTTGATGTATTTTATCTTTATTTCTTGTATTAAAGTTATGTCTATCGCTTATTTTATTAAAAAAGATGTAGATTTTTTCTTACATACATAATGTTTTCATAAATGAATTGGCAAGGTACCGTCATAATATTAATCCTTATAAATAGTTCCCCGAGAGATTCGCGGCGACGTAGATTATAAATGGCTCTGACAGCTCTCTTTTGCAAAATAAAGATGGATTCAATGTCAGCAGCTCGACCCCATAGTAAAATGCCGTACGACATAATGCTGTGAAAGTAGCTAAAATACACTAAACGCGCGGTTTCTACATCTGTTAACTGTCTTATCTTCCTAACAGCATAAGCGGCCGAGCTGAGCCGCCCCGCAAGAGATGTTATGTGAGGTCCCCATTGCAATTTCTCGTCTAGCGTGATTCGAATTCTTCTGTTTGAGTTGAAAAATAAAAAACCCGTCTGCAACAAAAAAGTTCACTTTTCAAGCATTCTTTTGCAATAATAATTGGTGGCAGTTATTTTAGTTCAATCTCAGTTTTGATGCCACCAACTGCATCAGACTGTTTGACAAGTAATCTTATTTTGAAGTTTTTAGTCTGTTGCTCAGAATCACAGAATACTTAGTATAGTACTACGTACAGAAAGGACACTCCCTTCCCCGCGCTCATATCAGATACCGCACCTCACCCCGCACTTCGAGGTATTCGTCGCCGACTCTTTAGCAATTGGGCACTCGCGCACCGCAGCGCTGTACTGCTGACACGAAAACACAATTTTGCGATTTAAAAGTTTTATTTGAGTTTTAATCACGATTGTTGGATATTGTGATGATTTTCCGAATTCGTATTTACATAAACTGTTTGTAAGATTTCGCATTTTTAATACCATGCGATTTAATAACCGATTATTTACAGATAAGTCATTTAAACTAAACTATTTTAGTGTTTTTATTTAATTACGAACCCGACTATATAAATAAACAATAATTGAACTACGTAGTACTATTAAGTATTCTGTGCTACAAGGTCACTTCATAATAATGCAAATGTTCGGGCAGCGCCGTCGTCGTCCGGTTCCCCGACACAAATCGCTTTCCGCGCCATTTTTTTTTACGCTACGCACGACAGCCAACCCTACCAGATTTTACGCACACATTTGCACGTATACAAACGTCATTTGTTTAGTAGTAATAGGTTTTTGCGAGCGTTGTATGGTGTCCGGGGTGTGTCAGAATACAGAAAACGTCTAACAGACCTTTTCTGTATTCTGAGCAACAGACCTTGTTATTTTTCAAAAAAAAATATTTCCAATATTTTAGTGTTAGGTACATTTTTGGAATGGTCTCCTCGAGCCTTTTATTTTGATACCCCGTACATGGTCATTGTACCTACACTTTTATCACAACAGACCTTGGTTTACAAAATGGGACCCAATGCAGGGGTATTTATTACACGACTGCCCAAAAAATTAAACCTCCGAAAAAACTGAAAAGCAAAAAATAAAAACCTTTTTTATTTTACCTTAATAAATAAGTTCTTAAACTAATGCAAGTATACCTAACTAATTTTGAGTCGGCGCCAAACAAGCAACTTAATATCGTTGCGAGTGGTCGTGCGGAGAGCGCATTTTTTGTTTGGAATGTTAATATTTAGCGCTGGAGATTTCACGCTGCATTATTAATTTAAAGTGATCTTTGTTCATTGATTGTTTGGCGCCGACTCAAAATTTTTTAGGTATACTTGCATTAGTTTAAGAACTTATTTATTAAGGTAAAATAAAAAAGGTTTTTATTTTTTGCTTTTCAGTTTTTTCGGAGGTTTAATTTTTTTGTTAAAAAGATTTTATTTTATAATTTTTTGAGGCTATAATTTACTTAATACTGCATGCTTAATGTTTGATTACTTTTAAAATGGCTACCTACCTTACTTTAGATATTAACTGTTATATAATCCTACTTTAACTATTATTTTTTGCATAGTAAAATACTTAAAAAAACAGGCTTTATATACCAACATAGATAGGCCTTTAATTTTAATTGTAATACACAGCTCAGCAATAAAATCTGTGAATGAACAACAAATCACCCCTATTTTCCCACCCTTAGGGTAGGAATTTTTTTTCCAAATTTACATGGGACCAACTTCGAGGTATGTTCTATCCATTAAAAAAAGAATTATCAAAATCGGACTAATCTGTAAAAAGTTATGCGTGGTCATACATTACAATCAGTGAGTGAACTATCAATCATCCCCTGTTTTCCTACCCTTAGGGTTGGATTTTTTTTTCAAAATTTATATGGGACCACCTTCGGGGTATATCCTTTGTAATCAAAAAAGAATTATCAAAATCGGATTGCTCTGTAAAAAGTTATGCGTGATCTGATCATACATAAAAAAAAAAATATACGCGTCGAATTGATAACCTCCTCCGTTTTTTCGTCGGTTAATAAAAAGGAGTGTAATTATGTATTCAGGGTTGATGTATGTTTGTATGTATGTGAGTTTCTTTATTGCACCATAACTTTTAAATGTCTGAACAGATTTGGATGTATGGGGTATCGTTAGAATCCTTACATCATCCCGACTGACACTGGCTATTTTTTTTTCGAAAAAATTCAATATGGTGGCAGTATGGCTCCATTTTGAAAAGTGGAAAAATATTCTTTTCTTCAATTATTACAATACGTCGACCTGACGTCCGCGTCGTTAGAAATAAAGCGAGCATGCAAAATTTATGCTTTAGAATATTATGCTTAATCATTATTATGATTAGAGAAATTATGCGTAAGCTGTTATGCTAAAATATAATTAGTAGAAAGTATGACAAGTTATATTAGGTCTTAAAATTTTATGCAAATGGATAGGAAACCCACAGAGGAAACCGACATCAACGCCTCTAGCGGTGGATATTCTAATTATTTTACGATATGATCACTAATGTTTGGCCACATCATGAAATAGTCGTGCGTTTAACTGTTCATATCGTCAAACGTTGAGTAATCATTGATCTGGCCAGACCACATCATGATGTGGCCAATAGACGGTGAAACATTTCACCGATTTACCTACTCACTTCATGAAATGCTCGAGAATTTAATGAAATGCTCGCATTTCATGAAGTGAGTAAATCTACGATAATTATGGCCACGACATATCTATATATGTCGCCCAAACTGTAAACTGGTGCCCATAAATTAAGTACCTACCTATGTAGGTACTTAATTTATGGGCACCAGTTTTACTTAGGTACGGTATACGTGCAAAACAACCATTTCATCTTTGGCTGTGCAAACGATTTAATCAGACTTTAGTAAGACTGAGAATGTCTAAATAAGTGAATGGTTTCGTTGATGATTGAGTTTTAGAATTCTCTCTTCATAACACCGTCACACGAGTAACATACTTAGGCTAGTAAAAAAAAAACATATTGGTTAAGATTAACGCAACACCCTTTACTTTATTGCATCATAGATGCGTGCTCGCGCATCTGTGTCAACTTTCTATCAATAAAGCTTGTCACTAATATGTAGGTACCTATATAAAAACTTTTTAACAAAAAAATTAAACCTCCGAAAAAACTAAAAAGCAAAAAATAAAAACCTTTTTATTTTACCTTAATAAATAAGTTCTTAAACTTGCAAGTATACCTAAGAAATTTTGAGTCGGCGCCAAACAAGCAACTTAATATCGTTGCGAGTGGTCGTGCGAAGAGCGCATTTTTTGTTTGGAATGTTATATTTATCGCTGGAGATTTCACGTTGCATTATTAATTTGATTTGGTTATTTCTTTAAATTTAAGGTAATTTAGTGATCATTGTTCATTGATTATTTGGCGCCGACTCAAAATTTCTTAGGTATACTTGCAAGTTTAAGAACTTATTTATTAAGGTAAAATAAAAAGGTTTTTATTTTTGCTTTTTAGTTTTTTCGGAAGTTTAATTTTTTGTTAAAAAGTTTTTATTTTATAATTTTGCATGTTACAATAACATGCTTAATTTTTGACTACTTTGAAAATAGCTACCTACCTTACTTTAGATATTAACTGTTATATAATCCTACTTTAGTTATTCTTTTTTATATAATAAAATACTTAAAAAAACAGGCTTTATATACCAACATAGATAGGCCTTTTATTTTAATTGTAATACACAGCTCAGCATTAAAATCTGAACAATAAATCACCCCTATTTTCCCACCCTTAGGGTAGGATTTTTTTTTCCAAATTTACATGGGACCAACTTGGAGGTAGGTATGTCCTATCCAATAAAAAAAGAATTATTAAAATCAGACTACTCTGTAAAAAGTTATGCGTGGTCAAACATTACAATCAGTGAGTGAACAATCAATCATCCCCTGTTTTCCTACCCTTAGGGTTGGATTTATTTTTCCAAATTTATATGGGACCAACTTCGGGGTATATCCTTTCCAATAGAAAAAGAATTATCAAAATCGGACTGCTCTGTAAAAAGTTATGCGTGATCATATACAGGGTGTTACAGAAAGGGTATATCAATACAAACGGGTTGAAGAGTGTATCTAGTCTAGAGTCTCTGTACAAAATTGCAGCTCAAAAGCAGTAACTTTGAAAATGCTTAATATTTTTTTATTTCGATAGTTTATTAAATTGAAATCATAACAAACGTGTCACCGCACTACGAGGGTCATTATCCATTATCTGTAGTGTGTCTGTGCGCCTAGTACACGCACATCACGCCGCCGCGCGCCAGTGCAGCGCCGTGATGTCGAAATAAAAAAATATTAAGCATTTTCAAAGTTAATGCTTTTGAGCTGAAATTTTGTACAGAGATTCTAGACCAGATACACTCTTCAACTCGTTTGTATTGATATACCCTTTCCGTAACACCCTGTATAAAAAAAAAATATATATAAATACGCGTCGTATTGATAACCTCCTCCGTTTTTTCGTCGGTTAAAAATAAAAATAACTAATTAAAAACACGACTGCCCTGCCAAAAAACGAATTAAAAAGTAAAAAACAAGATGTATTCCATAGATTTATAATAACGTCCAGATTGAGTGTTCCGTACAAAACGCACCGTTCTTATTGAATGCATTTAGTGATACGCGTGTGCGTTGGTACCGCCCACCGCAAGTGTATTATTATCGTTTCTGCAGTTGTGTGCGTGACGTTTTCTAATACCAGCGCAAAATGATTACCCCAAAATGTGGGAAAATTCGTGTAGTTTTCTTATTCATATTCACTTAGGTAATTATATAGTTATTATATGTGTACAAAATGAAACCCGCCTTTTACATTCATACCGATTGACTCTTATGATAGTTTTTGAAGATTGTTATAATTTTATTTTTAACATGGTTTTCGTAAACATTTGTGAATGAACAAAAAACTTTTAATATCATAGGTACTAATATTATAAATCAGAAACTTTGTGAGTGGTACTGGTTTGAGAATTATCGCTAAACATACCTACGTTAATGTAACAAACATACCTAAAATATTGTTTCGCTCCAAATCCGTTTGTTGACTCAATAATATCGTAGTATTAAAAAAGATGGTAAAAGTATTTCATACCCTTGGCAACCATTCATATCATTTTGTTGATAATAATAATGTTGATTTCGTAACATTATACAATATTAAAATATCGCAGCATAAAAAAGGGTAAACATATTTCATGCCTTACCTTGGCAATACTCAAATATTATGGCGTCGTTTTGTTTTTATTTTGTTTTCGTAATAATTTCAATGAAATACGTAGAAATTCATCATAAAATTGCAAACTTACCTGTGAAATGTGATGTTCGTATCCTTGTCTTTTTTTGGAGTGTAGTTTTTACACGATTTCACTGCACAAACCGTCATTTTTTCAATTATATTTAACAGCGTTTTCTGACGTACACGCGTTGAACGTCTGTCGCGTAATGGCGGCCTGTGGGCGGGGCTAACGAACGAATACACTATTTTGGTGTCTTTGAATTCGAAGCATTTTGACAGCGCGTACTAGGCATCTGGACGTTATTATAAATCTATGATGTATTCCCTGACTAAACAGATAAATAGAATTGTCATTGCAGTCGGGGGACCTCTTAGATTAAAAAGCGTTCCACAGAATGGTCCCCCGACTGCAATGACAATTTTATTTATCTGTTTAGTCAGGGAATACAACTTGTTTTTTATTTACTTTTTAGTTCGTTTTTTGGCAGGGCAGTCGTGTTTTATTTTTTTTTATTTTTATGTATTATTAATACTAAGTTCTTTGCCAATGGCATTTGGGGCTGTCCTTTATGAAGGATAATTTTGCATGGATACAAAAGTAGCTCTGAATCGGAGTGTCCGTTGTGGTTTACATTCGTTTGTGTAAACACACCCACATAACAGTAGCACCAGCACAATTTGATAAGCCTTTGTCCAGCAGAGGAAAGCAAATAAATGTAAGCTATCACGGCCTTTATGCCTGGAGGATTTTATTTAGGCTTAAATTTTGTTTTTTTTTTTTTGCTTGTTATATTTTACGTTCTATTTTTGGTATATTGGCGTAGCTAGCTGACATAATATGGCAAATAGTTTAAGGTTCTGTGTCTCGTAATATCAACTACTTTGCATACCTGCTATTATATAGAATATAGAAGCATTATTTTTTTACTGAACAGACAGCTGTGCTGCTGAGGGAGTTTGTTGCACCACTTCTTCCCAACGAAAGCACTAGGAAGTGATGAAGGGCGGGCGTTTTTCGGGACTGTCTTATGTAATTTTGACGTCCGAACGGTGCTGATTCTCAGCCAAATTAGAATAATGGACATTAAAAATAAATAAGTGGCATTGCCACTTTATTGAACTATAATAGAATCATCAGTAATCAGTTAATTTGAAATTAACCTCATATTAACCTTTTCTGGGGGCTCGGCAGTGCCAACCCCCCCCCCCCCCCCCCCCCAAGTCGAACAAAAAACATCCTTTTCTCGAAATAGTTCAGGCCATTTTCTATTTTTTCTACATACTTAACATTAAATTGTAGTTCAGATACTAGAATGTGTCTATGTATGCCACAAAAATTCAAATGGTATTCCTTTAGTCTCACAAAGTAGCAAGTAGCACTTTTGTTATTTGCAGAATATAATATTGTTTAGTCTGAGCTACTAAACAAATGATTTTGCTTTCTTTCAGAACCTAAATAATTAAGTTGCACTAATTAAATATATTTTGGTAACAAATTCTGCCAGTCATTGCTTTGAATCAAGCTGAATACATCATGGAGTACCCTTCAATTACTCAAAATATCCATTAAAAGAATTGTCTGACAGCGATTGCTGATAAAGAACAAAAAATATTTTTATAGACACAAAGCTATAGAAATTAATTGAATCTTTCATGAACAACCGTGTATAGTTTAATAGCCAGGATTTGAAAAGAAACTGCAGAGAATAGCTTAAACTTAGAGTTTATTCTTGGCTAGCATCCACATTCTCTGTCTGCAAGCCCTTGATGGAGGCTACTGGTACGTAAGTAACGAGCGTGAACAGTTTGTGCGCAGAGTCCTCATCGTCATTACGTCTGCGGGACAGCCTCACGCGGACGCGGAAGGGGACATTTCTGAAATAGACATAAAAATATTATTAGGATGTGCCCAGATGTATGACGTAAATGAAGCAAAAGGAGTCTGAATGGTATGCAGGTGGCGTTCTATAGGTTCTACCTATCTCCATAGGAAGGTGTGATGTGGTGCATGAGTTAATGTATGTTTGTCATTAGGACACAAAGAACTGCACTAGGTGATTAACCTTTTCCTTACCCTGTGAAACAAACATGTTTAATAGGGGGGATTGAATAACATAACAGGTTGTTTTGAGGACAGCAGAGAAGTATTAAAACAGAAAACTACTTTTCTTGAATAATTTGGCTAGAGGATCATCTCAGGATTATATTCAGTGCTAACATAATACTGACAGTACGGTAATCCTCTTTTCATACAATAAACAACAATTTTAAATGACCATTATTGGATTTTCTTTCATTATATTGATAATTATATAGATTCACTATTCCACAGTTCAGTATGAGCATTTAGGAATAAGCTTTAGTGATAATAGGGTAAGACTTGTATAGTAGTAGTAGGTACATATTTGAAAACATCACAAATTTTAGGTTAGGTACTTCGTATTTACGTTATGTATGTGGTGTTGTTGCAGTCCATTACTAAAACTACGCTTCTAAATCGAATACCAAAACATAACCAAGAGTTTAATTCCTTACCTGACTCCCTTTGACCAAAGGAATTTGTTTAGACGAGTGTCCACACGAACATCGGGAGTTCCCATTTGTTTCTCTGCGAATTTACGGATTTCCTTGATGGCACGCGGAGCGCGTTTCTTGAATCCTACTCCATGAAGCCGTTTGTGTAAGTTAACCGTGTATTCACGAGTTACAACTTCGTTGATGGCAGATTTGCCTTTCCTCTCTCCCTTAGGTTTTGCCATTGTGATCTGAAATAATATCACAAAATAAGACTCACGGGACCTAAATCAGATACTGAGAACACTTTCTATAACTAAATCCAGTTATTCCGGAATTGATATTAGACGATTAAATTGGATTTTATCATAAATACACACACCTTGGAGCTTCGTGCACCAAACCAAATCAAAAAAGAAACGTCAAAGTCTAGTTACACCTGTCAAGCGATTTTGACAGTTGAGAAGGTTCATTTACAGCGATGCCAATACTTGTATTTCGTGGACAAAATAATTTTAATTTGGTTCTTATTCGGCTGGTTTAATATTTTAAAAGAGAAGTGTGGCCTCATCCACACTTCCTTCAAAAATGTCACCGTTTATAACTCTACAATAAACAAACAGAAAATTAAGCCAAGACTTACTTCGCAAACTCTTGTTTCGCATTCTGCAATAACTTGGTGCGTGTAGAATACACAGACATAGAAAAGTATCTCAATGGTAGAATAAGACATAGACACAGTATAAATATACAGTAAAACATCTTCATACAAACGTGCCGCTCTCGGTTTGAATGTGTGCGTGCGCGCCGCGCGCCATGTCGGCACGCGATTTCACGCACACGCTAGCATAATATATGAGGGAATAAGGTGGCGGCAGTGCGGGCTGTGCAGCGCGACTGTGAGCACGCGCGTACGCTACATGATCGCTTGCGTTCGTCAACTCTCGCCGGCGCGGCGGCGGCCACTTAAATTACGAGTATCATGACTTCAAAAAGGGGAAACAAATATTGTAGTGTTTTCGGGTGCCTCAATAATGATTTCGCAAACCCGGACTTATCATTCTTCATAGTTCCTACTCAACCAGAAATGTAAGTACCTACTTATACTTAAATATTATTAGAAAATGTGGTATTGTATTGTTTATTTCACAGTTTATTTGCTTTAAGAGCGTAGCCGAGTCGCATTTTTCCATATAAATGTATTCCCAAATTTACTTTCTGAATACTATGTTTAGAGCTAAAGTTTATTTTAAGAAGTCTAGTTTTACTATAAAACAGAGGATTGAGTTCGAAACATCGTTTAGGTAAACGTATTTGTCGCGTATAGATGTAATAAGGGCAATTTCACAATAATTAATATTGCAAATTAATTACTATTGAAATTATTATTTTTTCTATTGTCTGATGTGTTGTTCAATCCAAATATGGTGTCTTATACACCCATTGCAGGAATTACGGCAAAGATCGAAATTTACTCATGATCCCACCTGATGATTTTGTCGATAATGTAGAAAGGATGGAGCAGGTGTTTCGCAAAGCGTTCGAAAAGGACCACATCAACATGACATCAACATTAAAATTGGCCGGTCAATTTACGATCAACTGAATGATATAGAATTTAAGATGCCCTGTCCATACTTTCCCAAAAGCTTTTTACAAAAACTTTACATAAGAATGAGAATTTACTTTACATTAACAAATAATAATAAAGCGTTCCGGACGTGCAGAAACAGGAGAAAAAATTTCTCGGTATCAAATTTGTAACTTAGTATTATAAATGTTATGTGAATAAAGGCTTTTTATTTTTACAAAATTTATAAATTGGTAAAATATTCAATCATAATATGCTTTTTTATTTCATAAATTTAGATCAAGTGCTGCTTGTTCGAAAATATTAACTAAAAGTAAAAGTGACAACCCTGGGGATCAACGCAAGAGTAGGCTAATAACTCGGCGGGCGGCCTTAGATAACTTACTGTATATTTATACTGTGACATAGAGGAGGCTGGCAAACTGTCATTTAGGGCGTGTAAGCACGCTCAAATCGATTACATTCCTAGTTCGGAACGCGGCATTATAATGCATAATTTTGCAGAATCACTGTCAAAGTCAGGTCCAAAAACAACAAAAACACGTTTTGTTAGTCAAAAATCCACTGAAGTATAATATAAATCACATCAAAAATCAAAATCTTGAGAACGAGAATCAAGGAGTGCAGTGGAGAAGTGTGACGAGAAGTTTTATATTAATTTGAGAAGATTAACAGCCTGAGGGATAATCAGAGTATTTTGTATTTGTAACAAGAATATGGCTGAAATATACAAGTAAGTTATTTTTTCTGTCATGCTTATTCATTATTGTTTGTATTAAAGTTTACACTAAAACGTATTTATTTTACAGACTTATTCACCCGGTCAAGTATTTCAACGACTATTTATCGAGAAACATACGGCCGGACGGAAGAGCATTTCATGAACAACGAAACATTAAACTAAATGTTAATTCCATAAAAGCATCAGATGCTTCGGCTGTAGTCAAATGTGGGAACACTACAGTTGTTTGTGGAATCAAGCTGGTAATCTTTATTTCCGTCATACTACTAATGTTACATCTAAGGATGGTGTACAAACTTATTTTCAATTACATTCTTACCTATTTTGCAGGAACTAGCAACACCAAAAGCAGAAGAACCAGATGTGGGTTTTCTTGTAACAAATGTGGAACTACCACCATTATGTTCATCGAAATATAGACCTGGACCACCTTCAGACAGTGCACAAGTCACCAGTACCCTTGTCTCAGACATCATCATAAATTCTAAATGCATTGATCTAAAAGACCTGAGCATAGTACATGATAAGTTAGCATGGGTACTATATTGTGATATGGTCTGTATTGATAATGATGGCAGCTTGGTTGATGCCTGTATCATGACATTGATGGCTAGTTTGAAAATGTGTAAGTTGAACTTCACAACAATACTATAATGTTTTTCAAATCCACCTGCATTCTAATTGCGTAAGATACTATCAATCACAATCTGAATCATTTTGAAGGATATTGCTAATCCATTGCTTCATATGTTCGAAAAACTTGTCTGCTCAACAGCATAAATAATCCAAAGAATGTTTTTGAACTGTCACAATGAAAGCCATGCCTACTGTTAGTGTTTTATGCAATTTTATTGTCCCACGCAGAAATCGATACATATTATGTATATTTTACAGTAACACTTCCAATGGTGACATATGATCCAGAAACAGAAGAAATCTCTGTAGATGCAAGTGTACGGACAAAACTAAATGTACATGGATTGCCAGTGGCAACAAGCTTTGCTCTGTACAAACATGACCAACAGTAAGTACATATAAAGGCTGAAAAGCCTATAGACGACGCTGGCAGAATAGTTGAAATCTGCTCAGTTTCCAAAGAAAAAAAAACCTATAGAGAGGTTATAACTCATATGGAAACTAATTATTCTTTTTTGCAGGAATATTGTTTTAGCAGACCCCTCTGCATATGAAGAAGAAATGTGTGGAGGCATTGGTGCTAACTTAATTACATGCTATAACAAAGGTATTCTTTGCGGCTCTCAAAAGTTTGGTGGCTGTAACCTTTATATAGAATGTGAGGTAGAAGCTCTTAAGATAGCCAAAGAAAGAGCACAAGTGGTTGAAGAAGTTATTGATATCTGCATCAAAAATTATGAATTAGATAGTAATAAATAGAAGATTATTTTAATATCAATATTATTTTCATTATCCTTATCTCCATTTTACATCAAGTACTCCTCAACTTTCTGAATATAATAATCCTAACTATATTCATACTAATATTATAAATTCGAAAGTAACTCTTGTCTGTCTGTGTATACTATTATAAACTTGCAGCGCCCTGTGGTTTCACCCGCATAAGTTTCGATCCCGTGGGAATATCGGGATAAAAACTATCCTATGCAGTGGCGGATTTCCAATAGGCTGGAGCCTAGGGGAGCTAACATTTTTTTTTTAAATGTCTAACTGAAATCAAAAATATGAATATTTATATACCTACCATGTTTTTTTGGAAAGAATAAACAAAGTGAATGCTCTTTAGGCTTCTACCGCAGATTTTATCACAGTTGCCGATCTTTACAAATCTCTTTGCAAGTTTTTCGTTGCTGATGAACGAGAACATTGTAAGTATTTTGAAGAAAAGACGAAGCAGTATACAAAAGATATGGGACATTATTGTAGAGATCGGTAGGGGCGGCAAAATTTGAATAGCCTACTAGCGGCAAATGTGTAAATCCGCCACTGATCCTATGTCCGTTCCCGGGACTCTTACTATCTCTATACCAAATTTCATCTTACTCTGTTCAGCGGTTTATGCGTGAAGACGTAACAGACAGACACACTCGCCTTTGTAATATTAGTATGCATGCGAAAGTATGTTTTTTCTTACCTTTTCACGCCGAATCCACTGAACCGATCATCATGAAATTTTGCATATACGTTGTCAGGGGTATAGAAAAGGACACAGGGTACCTTTCATCCAGAAAAAAAAATACTTTTCCCGAGCAAACAACAATAACTTTCGACGGCCACGATTGCTTTAGGAAATTGGGACACTAGATGGCGCTACGTGTCATTCGAAACATGACCCGATTTTCTGACTAGTATTCTCACAAACAGTACTAGGCTTGCATGAATTCATGATGGCTTAAAATTTCAATCATTATTGAGGAGCTGGCGAACAAAACCGGATTAGTCCACGAAAATAAATTTTACACGGTAGCTAAAAAACTAATATCAGTATATGAAGGAGACTAATAGTATTACATTGCATTAGGATATGTCGGTGGATTAGTTCTATTATTGCATGAGGTACACCTATTTTTAATTTACTTCTATATTCTGGAACTTATTCAAGAAATAAAAATGGACTAAACCGGTTTTGTTTGAAAAACCGGTTTAGTCCACTAGTTTACTGCGTGTTTCGTTTTTGTTAGACATTTCCTGTTTTGATTGAAAATGTGTTGATGAAATAAATACATTACAGGACAAGTTCGCTTTAGAATGAAAAAATATATTTTTGAAGTGAAACTTCTTTAGGCGCGCTTGACTTGGGGAGTAAACTGGCGAATGCGTTACGAAAACGTGTGATCGCGAGTAGGGAAGGTACGTAAAAAATAGCTGGAAATACCTCTGGTGTAAAAACCCGGTCCCGGTCGCATAAATATGCTACTGTCGCTATGCTATGGTCGGCTACTCGCTCAAATACGTAGGTACTCAACCGCGTTAGTTTTCGCAAATGCGATCATGCTCCTTTTGGAACAATTTCGTATGCAAGTATTTTTTACCGACTTCACAAAAAGGAGGAGGTACTATGTTCGGCTGTTTATATGTTTATTTTTTTGTATGTTTGTTCATCGAATACTCCGCCAATTGTCGACGGATTTTCAAAATTCTTTTTTTGTTCCAAAGTAGATAGTTTTGAGGTGGTCCCACTGTCACCAAGTTAGGATCTGATGATGGGATCTTAGAGTAATCGAGGGCAACCTTTAAATTTTATAGGCTCACTTATTGTTTTTCGCATATTTTACGAAGTATCTTGTGTATTTGCGTATGGTTGTCACCATCTCAGGTGGCTGGGCTGATGATGGAAGTTACAACTCCTTAACAGTAAGAAGTTACTCGAACAGGCAAGGACTGTTTTAGTCAATTGTTTTGATGTTTGATAGGGCATTTGCCACATTTGGTCTCATGATCATCAAGTCATGACCTGATGCTGCAGTCAGGATAGTCTGCAGAGTACCTAACTCCTCGACAACTAACAGCAGATTTATATCGTGTTAAGGCTCATTGAAAAGGGCTCGATGTGTGGATAAACGTACTGTTAATGAGGAACACCGAAGTACATAAAGACCTGCTGCTGAAGCCAGGAGCATTAGAAAAAGTACCAACCTTGAAATTACAGCACCGTAGTCGTGTTTGGGCTCATTTTAAACAGGACTAAATTTTGAGTTCAATGCAATGTTGACAAGTCTGGCCTGATGCTGCAGCCAGGATTATCAGCATCTAGTCTAAAAACATCAGGGCAGGATTTGATGATGGGATCCTGGAGAAATCGAAGGAACTCTTCAAATATTATAGGCACACCTATAGCGATTTGGGTATTTTGTATAGTAACTCGTGCATTTGCTCTCGGAAAGCACTATTTGGTGATGTGGAACTGATGATGAAGACCACAGATGGCCACCGGAACTACTCAATAATATCTAAGTATTTCACGGGTTGCGATTCGATTACTTTAATATGGTTGCTAAGCAATTTATGCTCGTCACAATGTGAATGGTGATACGGAGCTGATGGTGGATCTGGAGAACTCCTCAACAATTAACTTCCCTGTATCGGGAAAAGCAATATTTTGTTTGTAAAAGGCGATGATCACTAGGCTATTGTAACTTAGATAAATAATAAGCAGACCCACTAAAAAGCGTGAAATAAAAACTTTTTAAGAAAAAAAAACCGACTTTCAAAAAAAACACTACAAAGTGAAAAATATCTTTAATTTCGGAAGTCGGTGACAAAAAACTAAAATAAAGATCCAAAGACACCGACTTCCGAAATTAAAGTTATTTTTCACTTTGTAAAGTTTTTTTTGGAAGTCGGTTTTTTTTTTCTTAAAAAGTTTTTTTTACTTTAATGGTTTGCAAGTATTTATTTGTAAACGCGATTTTGCTCCTTATTTATTCGAAGTCATTGATCAATTTCCTATGCAAGTAGTTTTACTTCCAACGGGGCTTTTGAATACGCGATTGTATTTCTTATCTGTATGAAGTTATGGATCAGTTTTCTATGCAGATAGAAAATACTTGAAAGTATCTCGCTCCGTCGTGCCTCGACGCTCGAGTACGTAGGTACTCAAATAGTTCAACAACCGCGTTTGTTTTCGCAAATGCGATTATACTCCTTATCAGTAAGAGCACAGAATACTTAATAGTACTACGTACAGAAAGGACACTCCCTTCCTTGCCCTCATATCAGATACCGCACCTCACCCCGCACTTCGAGGTATTCGTCGCCGACTCTTTAGCAAGGGCGCTCGCGAACCGCAGCGCTGTATTGCTGACACACAATTATGCGATTTAAGGTGAATGGGTAGTTGTAGCCCGCGAAATTCAATTTTTCTTACGTTTTTTGCAATTTTCAGGTCAGTGTCAGGTTGTATCTTGATCAAAATATGATTTGCGACTATAATAGACATGTATTTACAGAATTATAGTCATTAGAATCATTAATATATCTCTTTAAGTTAGATTTCTACCATCAACACTTTTCCATATCTCGAAATCTAACTTAGAAAGATGTATTAATGATTCTAATTATTATAATTCTGTAAATACGTACCTGTTATTGTCGCGAATCATATTTTGATCAAGATACAACCTGACACTGACCTGAAAATTGCAAAAAAAGTAAGAAAAATTGAATTTCGCGGGCTACAACTGCCCATTCACCTTAAAAGTTTTATTTGAGTTTTAATCACGATGGTTGGATATTGTGATGCTTTTCCGAATTCGTATTTACATATACTGTTTGTATGATTTCGCATTTTTAATAACATGCGATTCAATAACCGATGATTTACAGATAAGTCATTTAAACTAAACTATTTTAGTGTTTTTATTTCATTACGAACCCGACTATATAAATAAACAATTGAACTACATGGTCACTTCATAATAATGCACACGTTCGGGCAGCGCCGCCGCCGACGTCGTTCGGTTCCCCGACACAAATTGCTTTCCGCGCCATTTTTTTTTACGCTACTAGATTTCACGCACACATTTGCACGTATACAAACGTCATTTGTTTATGGAGTAGTAATAGGTAATTATTTTGCGAGCGTTGTATGGAGTGTCCGAGGTGTGGTAAGAGTCTACGGAACAATTTCGTATGCAAGTATTTTTACTTTAATGGTTTGTAAAAGTATTTATTTGTAAACGCGATTGTGCTCCTTATTTATAGGAATTCACGGATCAATTTCCTATGCAAGTACTTTTTACTTCCAACAGGGCTTTTGTTTGATTACGCGATTGTACTTCTTATTTGTATGAAGTTATGGATCAGTTTTCGATGCAGATAGAAAATACTTGAAAGTATCTCGAGCCCTGGTTTTAGGCCCTGGTTTCTTAAGGTGGACGTACTTGGAAGCCCTGGTACTCGATTTTGCAAGTACGACCCATGTCTAAGGGCTACGGGCGAGGCGAACGGGAGTTGAATAAGCAAGAGAAAGCAGTGCGCGCGCACATTTTCTTTCTCTCTTCCTCTCATAGCCAAATACGTTTGAAGTTTCACTTCAGTCGTGTGGTCATAAGCACACTCGGTTTTTTTTTAAAATCTTTGTGTTGGATATTGGACTAGTCCGGTTTTGTATGAAAATTTAGTTTTTTAAGCCTTTTTTAGCCTACTTCTAGCCGGTTTTGGGTGAAAATATTAACAGGGATCGACGAAACTAGGTCAAGACATCACGATTCGAAAAAAAAACATCTTTTGAATAGTAGTGGACAAGTCCGGTTCTGTTCGCCAGCTCCTCTATTATTACTTATGCTAGAATTTGCGTGAAAAGCACAATATTTTATTTTAACTTTTTATCCCGGTAATACATTTCCATGGGATAACTTCCAATCTCCACGCGGGCGAAGCCGTGGGTAAAAGCAAGTAGTATAATTATATTCAGGTTATGATATTTTATTATATAAAAAAAATATTTGTTATACTATACTTTAGCTGGCAACTGGTTAAAATGACAGTAACTTTTATCGTTTTATCTTTATCCGCTGGTAACATTCATTTAAAATGTCACCACGTCTCAAAATATCAAATAATGTTATTGAGGTAAACTATTTTATTTTGTTAAAACAATGCTTTGAAAAGTATCGAATATTGACTTAATAAGTAAATAAAGTGTCTGCCTTTCATTAAAATCTACAATTTTGCCATATAATTGCTTATAAATATTGTTTAATTACATACGTCATCATCTCAAGTCACCGCTTATTTCGTTTGATATTCTTTAAATATTTTATGTTATCAAATATCTCCTAATGACGCTGATTTATTGTTGTTTTTAGAGGCTGTCTAGTATAGACACGAATGAAACTACAGGATGTCTATACGGCCTCATGTACGATGGCACATTGCTCGTGGTTGGACTGAGCTTAGAATTATTTGAGAATGAGAAGAACACTTATAGGCAATTGTTGCTCAACCTTCCTGCCGAGATAGAACTATGCGGTGTCGTAAGATTCGGCGAATCTTTGACTACTGGGACTACAATGAAAGAAATTTTGCAGGTACTTAAACAATTTTATTATACTACCTTGTCATCCCCAACTGCTCTCTCTGGTTTCTGCCCTATTTCTGAATACACTTAACTACGTTTTGATAGGCTTTAACTATTAAACTCAATATTTTTACCACTTGACAAGTTTCAACGGTCCCTTCACAATACATTTTCATTCTTTGAAATTGAGAAACTTACCATGTCCCTATTTTAACCTACAACTTATGCGTAACAAGTGGATCCCTCAATTGCGTTATTTATTCTTTTAAATTCTCTTCCTCAGATTTATGCATATACTAATCATGTAACTTCTTTTTCAGGATGTTGACATAACAGACAATCCTCTGGTGATGATAGTCAATGAAAAGAAAGAAATGAAAACTCATTTCCTGGTCCATGACAAGTTCGAAGAGACCAAATATGAAGTGTTGACCACAGAGGACATGTGCAAACAATTTCTACATGTGCGCTTGAATACAATATTACCACTCACCTGTGAGGCAACAATATCTGGTGTGAAAAATATCCTGCAGAATAAGAGGAAAAAGGTAGTTTATTGTATTCTAACATATTAGCCTCTTCCTGGGACATTGCTTGTGTGGAGGTCGGCAAAAGACTCCACAAAAATCTTCTCTGTGATAAAATACATATTATTATGTGCCAACTTTCATGGTGATTGGTCAAACGGTGTTGGAGTTTATCAATTTCATATATACCAACATCTACTTTAATTTATTTTACTAGAAAGAAAATTTAAGATACATGCTAATTATTATTGCTAATATTATTGTATGTACTTATCTTAATTTCTTTTAATATATTTTACTATGGTGCAAGTGTGTTGGAATTTTGGTTGTGTATTAATCTTTTTTTTTTCAACATTGTCACAGATTGCCTCTGGGCAAGTGTCATTCCATATTGATGGAACATCAGTGTACCTGTTTGGTGTTGCATCAGATGTGGGCCTGACTGGAACCAGCACAGAGGCAACCATAGGAGAATTGGTTGATTCAATGAGCCCAGAACAGCCCAAGAAAAAGAAGCATAATACAAATACTGTAGTAAGTCTGACTGAAATCACATTAAAGTACATTAACTTATAAACACTTTGCAGGACACTAAATGCTCCCTAACTTATTATAGCAATAAAACTTCTGTTGTGTCTCGTTTAGTGTCCCTCAATTGGTTAATCTACTCTAAAAGAAATTATGGTTGTAAAAATTAAAAGTTGAACTAGCTACGTCCAACACCAATGTGGCTTTATCTTTGAAAAATTGAGTTTTTTTTTATTATAAGTAATTTATTATCTTATGCATGCAACACTGCATAATAGCAATATTGTTTTAAGATAAAGCATAGCACATAACATTAGCAATAGGTAAGTATATTTTCATAAATAAATAATCAGCCTGTAACATCCTACTGTTTTTTCCATTTAATTCGATCCTGAGTCAATACGGACCAATCCCTCATATAGGCATGAAGTTCATCCGGCCATCTACGCCTGGGTCTTTCGCGATGCTGTTGGTTGTTTTTAGGGACCCATGCTGACCACAGCATGGGTGCCTGAAAACGTCGGTCTATGCCCACAATGCATCCAATGTGCAGCAAACTTGTTCAGCCCAGTCTGATTTGAGCTTGGCTACTTTTTGGGTGACATCTGCAATTTGTGTCCTATATTTTAATACGTATTTTTATTTATTTTTAGGAAATAGTACCTATAAATCTTGTATTGAAGACAACAAAGGATATTTTGTCAGATAAACTTGTGAAGACTGCAGTTAAAATGATGACAACTCAAAGAAAACGTAAGAAATAATTAATACCATCTAGCTAGAGTTAAACTATGAAATTAATGTGGGAAAGGGAATCATTAATCATAAATATTTTATTATAATTATTTCAGCTGCATTTTGCATTAGTATGCCTTTGAGAATAGATACACTGGCAATAATCCACCGCAACACAAAATTACTGGAACTTTATACTGTTCTTGTGGAGGCTGCCTGCAGGTCACTCAGATTACTAGAAAGTATCTTAATAGAACAACTAGGTTTGTATAATAATATTACTGTTAAATGAATGTACAGTAAGTAAGTACCAGGTGTGTTATGGCAGATCAAAGTTTTTGAAAAGATATTTCATGCAGGTATGACAGACTCGCACAACGCTCTGCGAAGTGTACTTATTCTAACACCTGATGTGTTATAAAGAACCACCTGGATACTAACTAAAGATTTTTATGATGAATAGATGAGTAATGTTCATTCTAAGTAATTCAAATAAATATATGCTTCAGGGCAAGAAGGCATTGGAGATGGTGCTGGGCTACGTTTACCTGAAACTTTCCACTTCCTGCCACAAGAATTGGGACATTTCGTCACTAGAGTAGTACCTAAAGCCATACCAGATGAAAGCATGGGTAAGTTTTGATAACTGCTTATTTAACAATGGCTTCTGCTCGCGACTTCACCCGCGTGAAATGCCTTGTTTTAACATAAAATATATCCTTTGACACTCAGTAATACTGTAGCTTCTCATTATTGAAAGAATTTTCGGAATCGGATCGGTAGTTCCGAAGATTACCCCTGCATACAAACTCACAAAGGACAATGCGGATTTTAGTATGGAAGGTGGCGTCTTTTTGTTTTCTCGCGGCCGTCAACCAAATTTTGTTTTTTAGTACAGAATAGTGTAACAAACGAAACTTATTTGATATGCATATCTCTAAACTCAGTCCGAAATGAGATATAATAATAATAATAACCCCACCGCCGCACTAAGTAGAAACTCTCACAACAAATATTGATAAAAACAAAAAACTTGCTTAATTTCTTACAGTAAAGACCTGGTTTTAAAATATTATTTTATTATACAGCTGTAGGTTTATCCCAAAATAGCTGTGCATACTTATATTTTGTTTTTAATAACCATCTTGTTTAACTACTTGGAAATAAAGCTACAGTGTGCGCCGTATCTCTACGTTGACGTCCTGGTGGGGCTTGCGCGCCCTGAACTCTAGGCCTATGCCGGAAAAGTTTACTTTGCCGGAACAGGTCTAAGGTGAGGAGCCAGACCAAGAGAGATACAGAAACCCGCAGGGCAGCATGTGGCGAGCTGTTAGGCAGTTACAACCCCACGGACCGTATCTCCCGGAAGTGTAGTCTTGTTCCTTATCTCTGGCTTACTTTTATTGGCCGGCTGGAGTGAAAAATGGCGAGGAACAGAGCTCCCACCTCAATCTTGCCTTTATTGGCCGGCTTGAGTGGAGATTCGCAAGAGCAAACATGCTCGGAGGAAGGAAGTATTCCAGTAAGATGCTGGTAGGGATCTTGACCGTACTTCCGGGATTGTCCTGATAGCCGTGGAATATATCTCCACTCCTCATAAGCACCTCAGGACATGTTGCCCCCTTGTCGCTATGTCACTATGTGCTAGCGACCGTTTCCGGGGTGATTATTGAGTGTGCAAGTCACCCCCTGCCATTTTATCTGTGTATATGTTACCGGCCAAACCCGATTTCAGGACAAACTAGTTTGGCCTAGGCTAAACTAGTTCCGTCGACATAGGATGCAAGGGCGAGCGAAGGGCACCCCGAGGTTCGGTTTGGTTAGGTTACTTTAAACCCTTTACACAGAAATAGGGGCCCCGCGAGGCGGGGCTCCGTCGACATAAGATCCAAGGGCGAGCGAAGGGCACCCCCTATCGCGTATAGGAAGAACTAGTTTAGCCTAGGCTAAACTAGTTTGTCCTGAAATCGGGTTTGGCCGGTAACATATATATAAAACATTGATCAGGCAGGGGTCATAGTTCTTCCATAGTTCTTGGTAACCAGCCCACTTCAGCCACCCAACTCCAAGTTTTTATTTTTCCATGTCCTGCAATAGTCCTACACCAACCAGGGGTTATTCTTGGGTGCACTTGCATAGTGCGTACAGGGATAATCGTCGGTTGGTGCCGCATTTCTATAAAATTTCCTAAGGGGCCTCTGCGAGTTGGCTTCGGCCCCTCGTACGCCTTCCAAAGGACCGGGACCCCATGGCCCCGAGATATATAAATTCATAAAAATAATAACTTTATTTTGGGTGGCATAAACCTTAACCTAGTACATATGTCATAAACTTTTATAATTTGCTATTACTCGCCACACCTACACACGACATGACCCACTAATTCTGAAAGGAACAGTCAAGACGTACTGCTATTGCGTTTTGATATAAGAGTTAGAAGTTTGTACCTATGTGATTATTAGCTTTGTAGGCAATTTTTGACTCCTAGGTGCAAGGTTAGTGATAAGTTACCACAAAATAGATAGCCGCTAAATGTTTTTGGGACATTTAAATATTCGGTACACCTCCTCCCGTACGTTACGCACTCCTCACCAATTATACATTGTCAGGTCAGAGGGAGTATGATGCCATTTTTCTTACCTACTTTTGATTTTCTTTTTTTTTTGTTTAGCCTACACTGTCCCACTGCTGGGCAAAGGTCTCCCCCAAAGTCGTAAAAAGACCAGTCAAACTACAAAAGCATTTAGCGGCTATCTGTTTTGTGGGAATTTAACACTAACCTTGCATCTAGAAGTCAAAAATTGCCTACAAAACTAATAAATACATACAAACTTCTAACTCTTATATCTCACATGCATGTCAAATAAGTTTCGTTTCTCTGTAGCAGAAAAACAAGATTTGATTGATGGCCGCAAGAAAACAAAAAGACGCCATCAATTTCAGTCATTGTCTTTTAGCTTCTTTTGACTGTTCCTGTTGACAGCGATGCGGACGAATTCTTTGATGCCCCATGATTATTTTGTTTATTTTTTCATATAAATGTACATATTATTATAGTTTATTATGTTAACTTATATTATGTAAATATTTACAGAAGCAAGAAATAAAAATATTGCTTCTTTTTAAAATTATAGTACCTAGGTACAGTCGAGTTCTTTAATATCTGAGCATGTTCATGAATCAAAAATATATAGGCAATGGTAAGCTTCGCCGTACAATAAATTGTAAACAATCTGTGACATCATAAATATGTGACTACATTAAATCAATAATATTACTACAGACAAAGACTCTAAAAATTGTGCGCAATCCCTTGTTCATATTATTTAGCGCAAAGTTAGGTTCACAAATATCTATGCAATTATTTTTCTATGAAAAAGATCTTGAAACAAAATCAACTTGAAGTTGTCAGTTATGACATCCTTCAACGGCAATATTGCATTATTACTCGAACTTCTGCTCCGGCAAGCAAAAATAAATTTTATGGTAAAGGCCATTTAGTTGAATATTCAAAGCTGTATAGATATTTATGAATCCTAGGTTGCAACAAATATATTGAACACTAGAGTGTCTAGATATTTATGTTCCGAAGAGTAGTCAGATATTATTGACTGCACTACCGTAACATACTTATGAACAGTTTATATGAAAACATTTTATTGATGTCTAAGTTTGTATAGAAGTATATGATCATTTTAACGCTTACAATATTTTGAAACATGTTCACTGCCAATATATTAATGAACTCGACTGTACCTATACATAATCAGAAATTATAAAATCATTACTTATTGAAATTTTCAGAAAAAGAACGGCGTTTGTTGCACGAACAGTTAGGTTTGGCCCTGAATAGGCCTTTATTCCGTAGAGGTAATGCATACTCTGACAAAAGTGGCGGACGTTTGGTAAATCCTCACGAAGCTATATCACAACAGCCATTAAAGCCTGATGTCACTGTGGCGCTCGTCCGAGGGCGGTACACCTACCATCATTACATGCAGGACAACTTCAATGATGACGGATGGGGTTGCGCCTATCGCTCTATGCAAACTATATTTTCGTGGTTTAGGTAAGTTTTTATTGCACCTCTTTCAAGACTATATCTATCATTAATTAAAAAAAAACATTCAATATTATTTTTTATGTTTTCAGGTTCCAGGGATACACAACCGTGGACATTCCAACTCACAGAGAGATTCAACAGTGCCTGGTAAACATTGGTGATAAGCAGCCCTCGTTTTTAGGATCAAAGCAATGGATAGGTTCTACAGAAGTGATGTTTTGTTTAGAAACACTTCTAAGTATTCAATCAAGGATTATATTCGCTAACACTGGAGCTGAATTACAGAGTTATGCTCATGATTTAGTTCATCACTTCCAGACACATGGAAGCCCAATTATGATTGGTAAGTACATATTATGTCACATCTTCAAATTCGGGAGATCTTCCTGAGCGTCAAGTGGTATAATTTTACTATACTATTACTAACAAAACGGATAGTTTTTAGGGTTGCGTAACCAAATGGCAAAAACAGAATCCTTATTAGTTCGTCATGTCTGTCTCTCCGGATGTGACACAGCAATGGCAATTGAATGTATACTCCATAGGCTTAGGTAGTTAAATAAAGGTAAACAAAGAAACCATGTGAGTTAGTTAACCGACTAAACGTAATACCAGTCTATTCAGTTGTCATGCTACGTCACAGTTGTACTTTTCAATTTAGCAACGTTATAATTCATTAAAAAAGTTGCTAAATTGAAGAGTACAACATAGACCTTAAACTAGAGGTTGTAAGTTAATTAGATTCTACCTGAATTATGAATAATTGTATCTCGGGCATCTCACTCAAATGCTTATACATAAATATCATCTAAGATCTGGTTTTAATCAAATTATGAAAAATGATTTGTTAGTCAACAACTTTCTGCATTATCATACAGTTTTCAGAAACGTTTCCAATGCATACAAACAAGGTCGCGTTTACATTGTCGCATGTTTTCAATTTCATCCTTTTTTTTTATGGATGCGAAGTCATCAAATGACCCCTCCCGCTCTGGGTGGAGGGGAAGGGAGTGTCAGACTCTTACTGACTAAAACCCATCCGTGTTCCTTCCTTAGCCCTTTATGTTCCGGGGTAGCGGTAACCCTTTCGGACAATCCCGCACCCCCGGCAGGCTTCGGCCCTAGCAGGCTTCCTTTTGGCTGATATCTCTTTGAGGCGCGCGTGGAACACGTACGCGCCGTCAGGCACGGGCCTGGTCCTGAACGGACGGTGAGCTACCCATTACTCTCCGTCCGCAGGCCCGCGCCTACGGTGGCCGGGAGTCGTCACGCGGCTCCCGACGCCCGGAGCGTCTCCCGCGGCGGCTGGGACGTGAGGCTCTCTCCCTCAGCCGTTCCGCCACCTCCTTCGCTAGCATGACTGCTTCGCAGAAGGAGGTGATTGCCTCCCACTCCCTCTCGCCCCGGACCATAGCTTGAACCAGGGCCGGACGCGAGAGGTCGCCGCCGCTGCCGATCGCCTCTACGAGGGCACGGCGGTGCTCCGCCCATGCGGGGCAGACCTCCACCGTATGCTCCACCGTGTCCGGTAAGGACCTGCGTCAGGCGATAGGTGAGGACGCCGTGACGCCTCTCTAGCCACTCCTCAAAGAGGGGTCTTATCGCCACTATCGTGGCGTGCCCTGCGCTGGGTTGCGAAAGTCGCTCCTTCCATGCCACCATAAGATCGCGCCGGAGGTCTGTCCGCTCCGCCGCGACTTGCCGCGGAAGCGGAGTTTCCCCCCGGCGTAGTGCCTCCGCGCGCCACTCATACAGGCGCGCGAGGACTATCGCCTCCAGATCCCATGGCGGCAGTCCGACAAGGAGGCTTGCCGCCTCGCCCGAGATCGTGCGGTACCCCCGGATCAGCCTTACGGCTACCACTTTTTGGCTCGCGTTCAGATAGTGGGCGGCTCGCCGCCGCAGAGCCGCCGCAGAGAACGCGCCCACACCGGGGCCCCGTATAGGGCCATGGACCGCACGACCCCCGCGTAAAGCCTCCGGCAGGAGGTGTTTGACCCCTCAGGTTGGGCAAGAGCCGCTTGAAGGCGGCCCCGGTCCTTTCCACTTTGGGGGCCAAACGTCGGAAGTGTTCGACGACGTTCCACCGGCTGTCGAGGACGAGACCCAGGTATTTCATCGTTGTCTCGGCGCCGATGTGAACCCCTCCCACCATTAATTGGGATCCCGATGGTGGCCCGTTCCGAGGCCCATGGAAAGACATGGCCTCGGACTTGTGCAATGCCACCTCGAGACCCAACCGCCGGATCCTTTCCACGATTATCGCAACCCCGCGTGTCATTGCGTCGGCCGCCGCCTTGTGCGACCTCCCCTGCGCCAGGACCAGCGTGTCGTCAGCGTAGCAAACCACGCTGACGCCATCAGGGAGGTCGGCCCGCAGCACCCAGTCGTAACCGATGTCCCACAGGAGCGGCCCCAGAACCGATCCCTGCGGGACACCGCACGACATCTCTCGCCGGTTCCACTTCCTGTTGCGACCGGGGTAAATGGCGGCTCTGTCCGTCAAATACGCCCCGACTACTCGACGGAGGTAGGTCAGCACCCGGTGATACCGGAGTGCCTCCACAATACAGCTCCAGGGCAGGGTGTTAAACGCGTTGGCGATGTCAAGTGACACCGCTACGACGACCCCACCCCGGGTCATCGCGTCCCCCGTCGTGAGGGCTCTCACGCACATGATGGCGTCCACTGTCGAGCGCCCCTTGCGGAAGCCAAATTGGCTGTCCGCAAGATCCGGCCCCGTCCTCACTAGGTGTCCGACGAGGTGGCCTGCAATCACTCTCTCAAAGAGCTTGCCGACCTCGTCGAGCAGCACTATGGGCCGGTATGCGGACGGAGAGTCCGCAGGTTCAATTTCACCCTGTATTTTGTTTTCAAATTGGTCAGATGTAAGTTTCCTCTATAGTACTTACCTATAAAATGACAGACAAATATAACAGCTCATATTTGCTCAAAATTAACTTTATTAAAATTAACAATTACTCATTAAAAATAATCTTTAAAAAAAGGTAGGTAATATAATCCTTTTTTTTTTGCAGTAGAATAAGAATGATTACACTTAAAAATATTTATTAATTGTCGCGGGAAATTTTCGTCTTTTTCACACATTGCCGGCTGCGCATTCGGTACTGTACAGAATGCCTAGGCAAAGTATAAATTAAATAATATTTCATACATTACCTAAACGTTTTAGGTATTCTATACATTGCCTAGGTATTGTATAGAATACCGGATTATACAGATTGCCGGTAACATAAATAAATAAATCCATTTATTTTCAGCCGACATAGGCCCATAGAAGAATATATACATACATATTTTTATTCTAAACAAAATTCTGTAAAGATTGCATGCTCATTAGTAATCGAATGTAAATTTGTATAATTAATAAAACTATAAAAACTTTTTTACAAACAAAAAAACAACCTACTTCAAAAAAAATACTATAAACTGATAAATAACTTTAATTTTGGAAGTCGGTGTCGTTGGTTCGGCACTTTCGTTTTTTGACACCGACTTCCGAAATTAAAGTTATTTATCACTGTAGTATTTTTTTAACCGACTTCATTTTAAGTCGGTTTTTTTGTTTGTAAAACAGCTTTTATTTTTCACTTTTTAGTCGTACGGTCAGCATCAAAAGTTGATTAACACTTCAGTTTTTTTAATCTTAGTTATTGAGCGAAACATTTGTTCAAAATTGCAGCAGAAGATTTTTTTTTAGAATACATATATACTCTTGTCTATTATGTGAAAAGCTAAAAATCAGTTTATTGAAAAAAGTTGTTGTCAATTTAATAACATGTAAAAATGATAGTGTTAATCGACTTTTGATGCTGATTGTACCTACACCACACAAATTCAATTAACACTAGTGCCATGCGCGGTCCGAGGGGGGGGGGGGGGTCATGACCCCCCCTAAAATCATTCAAGCTGTCGAGGGTCTGAATGATTTACTTGCCTTACTAACTTAAAACTGTACTTGAGCCACGAAAACCCCGATTGGCATATTCAAAATCATGGAGACTGCCGACTGAAGTAAAAACTTAAAATTATGAACTGACAGTGGGTTTTTTTTAACCTTTTGACCGCTTGTGTTGCATTTATGCGACACATAATTCCGTGCCCCTACCGCTCGTGTCATATTTCTGCGACAGGGAACATGCATGATTTCTTTGTTCTATTTTCGTGCTATTAACTGCGCGGTACAACTAAAACCATTTTTAAATGGAGATAGTTTTTGAATATTTTTTATTCGATACAATGATTTCTCCTCCTTATTTGTGGTAGGTATTCATTTATCTTGATTTTATCGATTTGTAGCCACGCGCTAGGGACACGGCAATTGATTGATTGAGGATTCATTTGTGCCTAGGATTCATCCTAGATTCTATATTTTTATAACAGGCTTTTTGAAGGAAAATATTTTTTTCGCCCTTTGCACCCCGCTCGTACAATAAGCTTGAAAGGTTTAGGTAAGGCCAGATTCCAAAACCTAAATTCCTGTATAACGAGTTTAAGCTTTTCGTCATAATTCGATAAAGTAAGTTCTCTTTTTGTATGATGGGTAAAAGAAAATAGAGACTATTCAAGGTGGAGTGCTAAAATTTTCAGGCTCGCTACACTCGTTCTTGCAATTTACATTGGTTCTTGAGCTTTTCTTCAAAAGTCGACTAAGCAAGTAATTCCTAGTCCTTTTGGAACGATCGAGAGAGAATCAAACCTACCCGAGAGTGTGCAAAATTTTCGAGCTCGCTTCGCTCGCTCTTGCATTTTTGATTCTGATAGCTGCTTCAGCTTGCCTGCATAAGTCGACAGTGTAACTCCTATTTCTACTTGAAAATATAAAACAAAACCTAATCAAACAGAGGTAGGTAGTTAAAATTTTCGAGTTTCGCTTCGCTCGCTCTCCATCAATTTGGCAGCATTTAAGTAACACCCCCTCCCCCCATGTAAAAGCTGCGTCCCTGAATAGCATAAGTAATGTGGAGCTGGAAACGTGCTTGGATGTAGGTACATGAACCTTAACATATCATCACGCCTTTAATCCCCAAAGGGTTGGGCAGGGTGTACCTTCATATAGTACCTACACCCACATTTCGCCAGTTATTAAGTGAAATGTGATAGACAGCGAGCCTAATGCCGCCATCCGGGCACAAATACAAACTCCAGGCTGCTTTTGAAAAATTTCTGATGGGAACCCAGCTAGGACCTCATGCTCAGCAGTAACGCTTGCGACCAATAGACCAACGAGGAGACGTATTTCCCTTAAAACATTCCTCGGCACCCATGATGACCCACCCCAAAATCTTGGGCTGTAACCGCGCCTGACTAGTGCACTGAAGAATAGAAGACACCGACTAAAAGAATCATCAAAATTCGCATAGAAATGCCCGAGATGCAGTACATTTATGCATATAACTTCGTACATAAGAATAATTGCCTAATGTATTATATACTAAAACCTTCCTGAAATTATGTAGATCACATTAGTGAAATAATTATCAAAATTGGTTCATTCGTTTTTGAGAAAATCGCAGACAGACAAACATACATTACATACATACATAATACAGAACCTACTTTCTTGAAGTCGGATAAAAATTATGATGCTCAAAGTGACGTTGCTATTTCAGTCAATAGTTTTTTCAGATTTAGGATATTTTCGGTTACAATCTAGAAATATTCATCCTGACTACGGAACCCTTCACTTTGCGAGGTCCGACACGCACTTGGCCGCTTTTTTTCCTTCGATACCTACTTGGTTCTGTGGTTCTACTTACATCTTTAAAAGGCTTGTTCCCACGAACTCCAAATCTATTGTTCTCCAAAAATTTTCTTTCCATACATTGATTCCCAAGGGCTCCATAGTTTCATTAGTTAAAATAATAAAATATTAAAACTTATCCTAGCGGCTCCAAAACAAATCGCGTAAGGTCAACAAAACACAAATTGCTAAAATTAATGTTATAATTTCGTGGTAAATAGTTTCAGTACAAATGTAGTCACAAATCAATATTATGCTAAGTACGAACCTAAGTACGAGTATACCTATTGTAAAAATGAAAACAATAATCTCACAATGCACTTTCTGTCATCAAAAATTTATTTTATGACACACAATATGAAGTTAAAGAATTAAAAATTACAGTGTTCTCATTTAAATTGACCTTAATCTATTTTTCAACACACTGGCTCATAATGAACCGCTTTTAGGTCCATAATGCATATTTACGATCCTTAAACTAACCGTTGTATCATACATTACATATAATTGGAATACACGAATTAAAGTTAGACTATTTTTATTTAAATTGACCTTAATCTATTTTAAAATAAAAATAAAATACAATTAAAAATCGCAGTTTCTGATATCACAAATAAAACTTATGCAATGCATTATGCTATAAAGTACTTATTTAAAAGTAACAAAATAATAAAATTTAAAAATAATATAGAAAACACATTCACCAATATTATAATTGACCGTAACAGTATTCATACATACTAAAACGGAAACTACAATATGAACCTATAACACTCCTAAACAAAACCAGATAGCTAATATTCAATAACATCCGCTAAATCGTTCCGTATTCACTTCTAATGCAAAAGTATAATTTATATCCAGTATTTCAAGCCAAAGGCCAAGTTTCCTATGCCATGTTATTATAACAAACAGAGAAAAAATAAAGATTATTAAAATATGAAACTTTTCGTAACTTTAATCGATCTCTTTCTGTGACTGCTAATCTATGCTTATCAATATACAGGGTGAATTTTCCAAGTGGGCGTGGATGGCCAAAATCTAAACTATGAGGAATAGCGAAAAGTACTCAAAGGAGTCGCGGGCTCGATTTTGATGAAAACTAAAACTGCATCATTGGATTTTTGAAAAATCAATATTTCTGGCCAGGAATCGAACCTGTTGATTTTGAAAAAAAAAACACACACTGTATTATTACACCATTCGATAGTGTCCCTAATAAGGATAAAATTCTGGGAAGTAATGACATACGGCAAACTTAAGGAAAATGTTGAATTTTAATAAACTGCTTCTTTTTTCATACCTTGTTCGAAATGATGCTCAATATTTTTACACCCGAAACACTCGTAGCGCAGTCACCTTCACAAAATTATGTTCTAAATTCAAATTTTTAATTGCAGTAAAATCCTTGAGACGTCGAATCCAGCTATGTATTCAAAAACAATTGTCATAATTTTGAACAATTAATCAGTTAAGGTTTAATAGGTAGGTAGCATAAGAAAATAAAAAAGTATTTTGATAAAAATGAGCTCTTTCCTTTAGTTTGCCGTATGTCATTACTTCCCAGAATTTGATCCTTATTAGCGACACTATCGAATGGTGTAATAATACAGCGTGTGTTTTTTTTTTTCAAAATCAACAGGTTCGATTCCTGGCCAGAAATATTGATTTTTCAAAAATCCAATGATGCAGTTTTAGTTGTCATCAAAATCGAGCCCGCGACTCCTTTGAGTACTTTTCGCTATTCCTCATAGTTTCGGATTTGGCCATCCACGCCCACTTGAAAAATTCACCCTGTATAGTGATTATTTTTCAAAATCTGTCAAATGCAGAATCTACTATTGACAAATGATATATTTAAATATCATCTGTCAATAGTAGATTATGATGTCAAACGTAGAATCTTTCAAATGTCGACTTATCGGATAATTTGTTTGTTGAATCATAAATTAATTTTATTGTAAATATACAAAGGGGTTTGAAGGTTTTGGCCCTAAAATCAGCCGCCATTTTGATTTTTTTTCAGAATCGCGGTGCACAACAAAAGTTATATATTTAGATAGAGGACACTTATACAAA
The DNA here is from genome assembly GCA_945859645.1 of Amphipoea oculea. Lineage (NCBI taxonomy): Eukaryota > Metazoa > Arthropoda > Insecta > Lepidoptera > Noctuidae > Amphipoea > Amphipoea oculea. Next base: position 13,134,321 of record OX243866.1, on the reverse strand, counting down.
CAAAAAATGTTATATAATATAATATCCTAAAGCGTCAGGTTTCGGAGTTATTCACCGAAATATAAGTCGAAAACAACAAGGATTTTTTTGTCTTTTTTCCCTCCAGGTAAGCATATTGAACTATTGAGGTAATAGAAACGTTATGAAACCTTTATGGAGAAGAAACAAATGAAGAATAGACATTTTTTAAATAAACCAAGTGGTAACAGCCGCGACTTACGAGTTGTAGGTCGTAGGTTCGAACCCAGACAGGCGCTTTACTTTGTGTAAATTATTTCATCACCACTGCTCTCAAAACGGTGAAGGAAAACATCGTGAGGAAACCGGCATGTCCTAGAACCAAAAATTCGAAGACATGTGCCATCTGCCAACTCGCACTGGGCCCGCATGGTGGATTACGGCCCACTCCCTCTCACCGAGGAGGCCTGTGTCCCAGCAGTGGGAACATTATAGGCTAATTATGTATGTATGTATTAGTCGAAAACAACAAGGATTTTTTTGTCTTTTTTCCCTCCAGGTAAGCATATTGAACTATTGAGGTAATAGAAACGTTATGAAACCTTTATGGAGAAGAAACAAATGAAGAATAGACATTTTTTAAATAAATAATTAAACACGGCAATTTATAGTTCGTTGTTTTAATCCCAGAGACTAATCTGACAAGTGTATCCAACTTCTATACTTACTAAAAAAAACGAAAACACAAAAGACTTAAATGTCAGATTAGTCTCTGGGATTAAAAAACGAACTATAAATACATACATAATACATACATACATAATTAGCCTATAATGTTCCCACTGCTGGGACACAGGCCTCCTCGGTGAGAGGGAGTGGGCCGTAATCCACCATGCGGGCCCAGTGCGAGTTGGCAGATGGCACATGTCTTCGAATTTTTGGTTCTAGGACATGCCGGTTTCCTCACGATGTTTTCCTTCACCGTTTTGAGAGCAGTGGTGATGAAATAATTTACACAAAGTAAAGCGCCTGTCTGGGTTCGAACCTACGACCTACAACTCGTAAGTCGCGGCTGTTACCACTTGGTTTATTTTAAAAATGTCTATTCTTCATTTGTTTCTTCTCCATAAAGGTTTCATAACGTTTCTATTACCTCAATAGTTCAATATGCTTACCTGGAGGGAAAAAAGACAAAAAAATCCTTGTTGTTTTCGAATTATATTTCGGTGAATAACTCCGAAACCTGACGCTTTAGGATATTATGTTAATGACATTTTTTGTTTGTATAAGTGTCCTCTATCTAAATATATAACTTTTGTTGTGCACCGCGATTCTGAAAAAAAATCAAAATGGCGACCGACCTTAGGGCCACCCTCCATACAAAAATCTTCTAACCCCTTTTTTTGCAGTTTGTACTTTAAAATTTTTGGAGCCAATGGGAATGATTTTATTTAATAATAATAAATTTGGGTTTATTTTTGGAGCCGTTGGGAATAAAATTTTGGAGCCGGTGGGAATAAGCCCTTTAAAACAGGTTCTTTTTATTTACAGGTGGCGGAGTACTGGCGCACACAATTCTGGGGGTGGAATACAACACTGCGACTAATGAAATACGCTATCTTATCCTAGATCCTCACTACACGGGTCCAGAAGATTTGTCCACTGTCATCAGCAAGGGCTGGTGCGGCTGGAAGAATTCCGACTTCTGGAATAAAACTGCTCACTATAATCTGTGTTTGCCACAGACAAAATCTGCTATATAAAGAGCTCAATCGTATTATAAACGTTTCAAAATAATGTCTTTGAACATAATTTTCCACTATTCTGTTTCTAACTGCCACTGTTAATACAAGTTGGAGACTTGGAGCTATCTTTGTAAAGCTGTGATAATCGGCTTCTTTAAGCCCTTAGATTCCACATACGTGCATTTTTATTACAGATAACACCCAGGTTTAACCTGGTTTGAATGAATGGGTAGATTATTACAATATTGGTGCATGAGTAGTACTAGCATTACGAACATTTAGTCGATAATAAAATAGGTAGTTATTTTTTATTATGGAACTCTCTTTGTTTTCATGTGTTCTATGTTCATTACTAGGTAATTCAAAAACATTGACCCCATAATTCTTACCCATTCGTCGTATGAGCTTTCGTTCAGAAAAGACTTTGAAACCCACATTTACAAAAAGACTTACATAAGCTCAACTTAGAAGGAAAAATTGTGATTATTTGATCAAAAGTCTAGGATTAGGTTACATAAACATGTTTTTATACTTGTCCAAATGTTTTGTTAGTTTCCGTCATATTTAGCCACTGTGATTTAAAGTTGTCGCCCAATAATTTAATAACACCACATTGCTTAAAATATCAATTATGTATACAACATTGAATTTGGATGATTATGTTATTAGTCCATAATAATACGCGAGTCTATTAATTTGCTTAACGTCATTTTAATATCGTGTTTAAATATCAAGCATGTAAGTTAAATGGAATTGTTATATTTTATACTAAATAAAGTATAAATTATAATTTTGATTTTATTATTTCATTAATACAGGGTGAAATTGAACACATGCGACAAATCGAAATGAGAGATTGTACTCGTCATTATGAACAACTTTTACTATGGGACCAAACCTGAAATCGCGAAAAAAAAATCTGCTGTTCCCTACATTTATGTTCGCATAACTCGCCAAAATGTAGGGAACAGCTGATTTTTTTTTCGCCATTTCAGGTTTGGTCCCATAGTAAAAGTTGTTCATAATGATGAGTATAATCTCCCATTTCGATTTGTCGCATGTGTTCAATTTCACCCTGTATAAGTACAAGAAGTACATATAATTTTATCAAATATTACAAAATATACACCCTGATAGTTGAACGGTTCATTAGGGTTCCGTACCCAAAGGGTAAAAACGGGACCCTATTAATAAGACTCCACTGTCCGTCTGTCTGTCACCAGGCTGTATCTCATGAACTGTGATAGCTAGACAGTTGAAATTTTCAAAGATGATGTCTGTTGCCGCTATAACAACAAATCCTAAAAACAGAATAAAATAAATATTTAAGGGGGGCTCCCATACGACAAGTGATTTTTTGCCGTTTTTTGCTCGATATTAATAACGGCAACAGGTAGACGCTTGAAATATTTACAGAATAGGTACTTAAGTAGTTGTATATTCACTTTAAAAAACACTACAAAGTGAAAAATAACTTTAATTTCGGAAGTCGGTGTCTTTGGATCTGTATTTTAGTTTTTTGCCACCGACTTCCGAAATTAAAGTTATTTTTCACTTTGTAGTGTTTTTTTGGAAGTCGGTATTTTTTTTCTTAAAAAGTTTTTATTTCACGCTTTTTAGTGGGTCTGCTTATAATTTATCTAAGTTACAATAGCTTAGTGCTCATCGCCTTTTACAAACAAATTATTGCTTTTCTCGATGCAGGGAAGTTAATTGTTGAGGAGTTCTCCAGGTCCACCATCAGCTCCATATCACCATTCACATTGTGACGAGCATAAATTGCTTAGCAACCATATTAAAGTAATCGAATCGCAACCCGTGAAATACTTAGATATTATTGAGTAGTTCCGGTGGCCATCTGTGGTCTTCATCAGCAGTTCCACTTCACCAAATGGTGCTTTCCGAGAGCAAGTGCACGAGTTACTATAAAAAATACCCAAATCGCTATAGGTGTGCCTATAATATTTGAAGAGTTCCTTCGATTTCTCCAGGATCCCATCATCAAATCCTGACTTGATGTTTTTAGACTAGATGCTGATAATCCTGGCTGCAGCATCAGGCCAGACTTATGTCAACATTGCATTGAACTTAAAATGTAGTCCTGTTTAAAATGAGCCCAAACACGGCTATGGTGCTGTAATTTCAAGGTTTGTACTTTTTTTGATGCCCCTGGCTTCAGCATCAGGTCTCTATGTACTTCGGTGTTCCTCATTAACAGTACGTTTATCCACACATCGAGCCCTTTTCAATGAGCCTAAACACGATATATCTACTGTTAGTTGTCGAGGAGTTAGGTACTCTGCAGACTATCCTGACTGCAGCATCAGGTCATGACTTGATGATCATGAGACCAAATGTATATAAAATTTGAGGGTTGCCCTCGATTTCTCTAAGATCCCATCATCAGATCCTAACTTGGTGACAATGGGACCACCCCAGAACTATCTACTTTCGAACAAAAAAAAGAATTTTGAAAATCCGTCGACAATTGGCGGAGTATTCGATGAACAAAAAAAAAAAAAAAAAAAACATACAAACAGCCGAACATAGTACCTCCTCCTTTTTGTGAAGTCGGTAAAAAATAAATTAAATTAAGGGGGGCTCCCATACAACAAATGTGATTTTTATATATAACTAGCTGCGCCCCGCGGTTTCACCCGCGTAAATGTCGATCCCGTGGGAATATCGGGATAAAAAAAATTTCATCGAAATCGGTCCAGCCGTTTTCATGTTATGTCGTGACAACGGAAAACGGGTTTCATTTTTATATATATAGATATGTAGTGTTAAATATTGTACGGTGGCTGGTAAGGAAACCTTACGTGTGCGAGTCGGACTCGCACTTGGCCGGTTTTTAGGGTTCCGTAGTCAACTAGGAACCCTTATAGTTTCGCCATGTCTGTCTGTCCGTCCGTCCGTCCGTCTGTCCGTCCTAGCTTAATCTCTGTGACCGTTATTTAGCACTAGAAAGCTGAAATTTGGTATCAATATGTATATCAATCACGCCGACAAAGTGGTAAAATAAAAATTGGAAAAAAATGTTTTATTAGGGTAGCCCCCCTATATGTAAAGTGGGAAGTGATTTTTTTTTTTTAATTTCAACCCTAACGTGTGATATATTGTTGGAAAGGTATTTAAAAATGAATAGGGGTTTACTAAAATCATTTTTTGATAATGTCAATAATTTCGGAAATAATCGCTCCTAAAGTAAAAAACAATGTGTCCCCCCCCCCCTCTAACTTTTGAACCATAAGTTTAAAAAATATGAAAAAAATCTGAAAAGTAGAACTTTATAAGGACTTTCTAGGAAAATTATTTTGAACTTGATAGAAACAACAGTTTTTGTACAAAAAAGACAAAAAGTTGTACAAAATCATTTCTGGACTAAGTTCGTAGTATAATCGTACATGCAAGCATTTTTTTTTGACTTCGTTTACATATTTTATTATTATGAACGTATCTTTTTTCAAACAAAAAAAGAATTATTAAAATCGGTTCTCGCAATCCAAAATTACCACCGAAAACTTCTGGCACGTCTATGTATTAATTGGACCGATTTCTGCAAAAATGATCCAGTCCACACCAACTTCATTTCGAGATAATTGAGTTTAAAGTTTATTGCGGTATTTCTCTGGCTTTGTAATCCTAAATGTTGTGTTTTTAATTTTATGTCATTGTAAGTGTACTAAACTAATTTACATGCATGTATTTAGTTAATAAATTTTAATAGTTTAGTAGATATTCAAGAAAACTTGCGCGTGGATCATTATTACATAATACATTTTGTATGGAATTAGCTGTGTAGGCTGCGGAAAGAAAAATGCAAAAATGTTCCAAAGTATGACAAAATAGAAACTCAAAAATGTTTATTATTTTTATTTTATTTGAAAAAATATAAAAGTTACCCTACTCCTCATCCAATTCAAAGTCAGGTTCATCACAATAACCATCTATATCGTCTATTATTGCATCGTCTCCCTTCAGTTTTTTATAGTAACCAATGCAATCATTTGGTATAAGATGGAATAACGATTTCAAATTGTTTAACTTCTTTTTGTCAGTCTGTTGTCCTGAAGGCCATAATTCTTGCAAATCTTCTTCTACGACATCCAAATCAACACCTCTAAATTTCTTTTTTAACATTCATTTCTTTGTAGTCCTCATTAAAGGAAGTTCTCATGAACAAAGAATGTCGAGTCTTTTTTTGTGATTAACTTTTTGAACGCCAGAGTATAAACGTATCGCCCGCAGTACCCCTGACGCCAGGCCACTTTAATGTAGTTTTAAATAATAGGAAAAAGAAACACAGAAAACTTAATTTAGTATATTCATTTTGTTTTAAAAAAATGTCGTTTTCTTGTCGTCATAGACGACGGTGGCGTGTTGGCACAGTATAATATACAGTAAGTTATCTAAGGCCGCCCGCCGAGTTATTAGCCTACTCTTGCGTTGATCCCCAGGGTTGTCACTTTTACTTTTAGTTAATATTTTCGAACAAGCAGCACTTGATCTAAATTTATGAAATAAAAAGCATATTATGATTGAATATTTTACCAATTTATAAATTTAGTAAAAATAAAAAGCCTTTATTCACATAACATTTATTATACTAAGTTACAAATTTGATACCAAGAAAATTTTTCTCCTGTTTTTGCACGTCCGGAACGCTTTATTATTATTTGTTAATGTAAAGTAAATTCTCATTCTTATGTAAAGTTTTTGTAAAGCTTTTGGGAAAGCATGGACAGGGCATCTTAAATTCTATATCATTCAGTTGATCGTAAATTGACCGGCCAATTTTAATGTTGATATGGTCCTTTTCGAACGCTTTGCGAAACATCTGCTCCATCCTTTCTACATTATCGACAAAATCATCAGGTGGGATCATGAGTAAATTTCGATCTTTGCCGTAATTCCTGTAATGGGTGTATCTAGATTCTACACTTAAATTACACGCTCGTTGATTAACGTCGACGTAAAGCAACCGTAAGCGTTAGTCGGTCACATGTTACTGTAATTTTGTTAAGTTAATATTATGATTAAGACACCATATTTGGATTGAACAACACATCAGACAATAGAAAAAATAATAATTTCAATAGTAATTAATTTGCAATATTAATTATTGTGAAATTGCCCTTATTACAACTATACGCGACAAATACGTTTACCTAAACGATGTTTCGTACTCAATCCTCTGTTTTATAATATAAAAACTTTTTTACAAAAAAAAAACAACCGACTTCAAAAAAAAAACAGTACAAAGTGATAAATAACTTTAATTTCGGAAGTCGGTGTCGTTGGTTCCGCATTTTCGTTTTTTGACACCGACTTCCGAAATTAAAGTTATTTATCACTTTGTAGTGTTTTTTTTTGAAGTCGGTTGTTTTTTTTTTTGTAAAAAAGTTTTTATTTTTCAATTTTTAGTTGTACCTACCCCACAAAAAAGTAAACAAAAAGATCGTTAATGTAGACAATGTAGATAAATTTTTAGATTGTTGTTGATTTTTCAAAAACCGCTTGTCCGATTTCGATAAAATTTTCATGGGACCATTTGGGAAGTAGGTATACCCTTTCCAACAAAAAAAGAATTTTTCAAATCGGTTGGCAAGCAACGGAGTTATGCGGGAACAAACATAAAAAAAAAATACAAACATTCGAATTGAGAACCTCCTCCTTTTTTAGAAGTCGGTTAAAAACTAGACTTCTTAAAATAAACTTTAGCTCTAAACATAGTATTCAGAAAGTAAATTTGGGAATACATTTATATGGAAAAATGCGACTCGGCTACGCTCTCAATAAAGCAAATAAACTGTGAAATAAACAATACAATAAGTACCACATTTTCTAATAATATTTAAGTATAAGTAGGTACTTACATTTCTGGTTGAGTAGGAACTATGAAGAATGATAAGTCCGGGTTTGCGAAATCATTATTGAGGCACCCGAAAACACTACAATATTTTTTTCCCCTTTTTGAAGTCATGATACTCGTAATTTAAGTGGCCGCCGCCGGCGAGAGTTGACGAACGCAAGCGGTCATGTAGCGTACGCGCGTGCTCACAGTCGCGCTGCACAGCCCGCACTGCCGCCACCTTATTCCCTCATATATTATGCTAGCGTGTGCGTGAAATCGCGTGCCGACATGGCGCGCGGCGCGCACGCACACATTCAAACCGAGAGCGGCACGTTTGTATGAAGATGTTCTACTGTATATTATACTGTGGTGTTGGGCACGTTTTCATTTGTCGGCTATACACGACCGTGGCGTTCAAAAGGTTAAAATTTCTTTTGTTTTGAGCCAATTTACTGAGTGAGCTAGTTTAGTGATTTTGTTGGATCTCAAATTCTAGAAAAGAAAATAGTAAATAGAAAAATATTTAATGGTAAACTGGCTCAAAACAAAAGAAATTTTAATGACAAAAAAGACTCGACATTCTTTCTTCATGAGAACTTCTTTTAATGAGGACTATAAAGAACTGAATGTTAAAAAGAAATTTAAAGGTGTTGATTTGCATGTTGTAGAAGAAGATTTGCAAGAATTTTGGCCTTGAGAAAACTGATTAACAAAAAGAAGTTAAACAATTTGAAATCGTTATTCCATCTTACACCAAATGATTGCATTGGTTACTATAAAAAACTGAAGGGAGACGATGCAATAATAGACGATATAGAATGGTTATTGTGGTGAACCTCACTTTGATTTAGATGAGGAGTACGGTAACTTTTGTATTTTTAAAATAAAATAAAAATAATAAACATTTTTGTTCCTTTTTTGTCATACTTTGGTACATTTTTCCATTTTTCTTTCCGCAGCCTACACAGCTAATTCCATACAAAATGTATTATGTAATAATGATCCACGCGCAAGTTTTCTTGAATATCTACTAAACTATTAAAATTGATTTACTAAATACATGCATGTAAATTAGTTTAGTACACTTAGAATACCTAACATAAAATTAAAAACACAAGCCAGAAAAATACCACAATAAACTTTAAACTCAATTATCTTGAACTGAGGTTTGTATGTGCTGGATCATTTTTGCTTAAATCGATTCAAATTTCATGCAAAACATACAATTTTATTGAAGGTACAAAAAATTGCAATAAAAAAATAGAAGGTTTAATTAAATAAATAAATGCCTACTTCATTAAAGTTTTCGGTGTAAAAATAATATTCTGTTTATAGCCCAGATATTAAATCATAATTTTATATTTAACCGTGAATCGTTTTTCTGAATCAGTATTCATTAGTCGAATGTTATTTGGAATTGAGTTAAAATGATACAAGGATATTGGAACATTTAAGCAGAATGATTTTTGTAATATTTTCCATATTTTATAAAAAGCATAATAAAATTGTTCCTAGTAGTTTGAATCATTATAGAAAAAAAAAAATTACACATATCAGGGCAACCAAGAAAATGCAAAAATGATTCAAATAGCTTGAAACACTTATGCATTATAAAAAATGATGTTTGCCATGACAGCTGTGGGTTGGACTATACGGATTTTCGTCAATTATTAACATAGAGTTCTGAGTCTTTGATATGTTAAAATATACCTTATTTGGAGTAGATAGGTCACAAAAACTCAAAATTGTCGAGGTTGTGGGTTGGATCATTTTTGCAGAAATCGGTCCAATTAGTAACCCAATTCCCCGAGAGATGGCGCTGTAGGTACTTATTACATTGGGTCGGTTATTATCGATTCGAATTGTACGTGGGAACACTTATTGTGACGGACGGGAAACTACGGAACCCTACACTGAGCGTGGCCCGACACGCTCTTGGCCGGTTTTTTTTATTATTCGTATAGGTAGCTGTGCCCGCGACCGCGGCCTTCCCGTTGATGTCGGAAAGCAGCAATTTGTCGACTAGAGAAGGTATACCACTCATAATGTGGAGGATTTTGGTAAGAAAGGCTGCCTGGAGGTGTTACCTTTTCGGATGTAGTCACTGCATCTTCAGGGTTCGTATTATCACATGGATAGTTTTTATTCCGTTATTCCCACGGGGTCGACATTTATGCGGGTGAATCGCGGGGCGCTGCTAGTAGGTAATACATAAAAGTCACGTGTCGCTATGTTCGTATAGATCATTGAGTTAGGATTTATTTAGTCATGTGTATAGATAGTGCCATCTACGAAGACGCGCCCCACTCTTCTTACTAATCGTTAGTGGTTATCGCTAGTTAATACCGCATGTGTTTTAGTTTTTTGATACACACTAATTACCCACTAATAAGTAATTTATTACTTCATCGTGGATGGCGCAATCTGTACACGCTAATCTCCGAAACCACATGACCTATCTCAATCAAATTTTGTGAATGTGTATTTGTAATGCCTGGTTGGGGTTCACTGTCGTAAAGCAGGTGTAGCCGGTATAGGTACAACAAGTACCTACCTTCCGTGCTTAAAAAATTACTTCTACTACACTACTATTCAACCAGCGGCGGTGTGCTGAAAGCTGAAAGTGTCATCTTGGTAAAGAGGGAGTGCTTTTGTTGATGTTTTCCGAGACAACGGGCAAAAGAAAACTGTACAGTAGGTATTTCTAAAAAAAAAAGCTTGATTTATTTAAGAAAATTCGTACTTATTTAGGACGATAAATACCTTTTCAATCGGTACTGGTCTGATACTTGCCGCCGTTTTCTTTGAACGTATCAGTGCGTGGCGCTCTCGGTCAGCCAACAACCGCGCTTCGCGTTTCTCGATGCTCTCTTTTGAGCGCGAAATCGCTACCTGAGTTCTTTGTACAATTAAGCGAGATTGCCGTTCCTTAGAAGTCTCGGATTTGCGTAACAGTTTACGGCTGTGTTTACGGCGGTCACGCTGCATCGACAACCGCGCTTCACGTTTCTCTTTGCTCTCCTTTGACCGATAAGCCACCACAAAAGCATGCTGTTTTGCAAGTCTAGACTTTCGCTGGGTAGGCGTTTCTGATACGAGAGTCCTGAAGTGCCGTGCTCGTTTAGCCTCTAATCTTGCCTCACGATGTTCTTCTGATTCTTGAGACCTAATTAGTCTCAGCCTTCTAGCATTTCGGCTACTTGGCGAAAGGTCTGATTTTTTTCTAGAAGTCATTTTCAAGAAAACGTAAGGCCAATCAGCGAACAATCACACAAATTCGAGGTGCTTATGCATATTCTTTAATTTAGGTACAGTATTTATATAACCTAAAACCCAAAGATGAATCGATTGAAATTTTTGCCTAAAACGAATGAAATATAAAAAATATTACTATTAAAATACCTACCTAATAAAAAACGAATAGGTACACATATTATACAATGACATATACCCAGGTACCTACTGCAGATACATACTGACTGGTGACTGGGTACCAACATTCACGAAAGACTATGCACAAACAGTTACCTAGGTCAGTGGGTCGTCTCAGGGGCGGACCATTGATTTATATCTTTGCTGGTTTCAACAAATTAGTATCAACTTCAACTTTCGCCCTCATCACAGAGTACTTTTTGATAGGCCCTCATCAAGTCCACAGAGTACATTAAATAATCAATAATCAAGGCAGAAGGCAACAAATCGTAGATAGAGAATGAACAAACCACTGACGTATAAATATAATGATTTATACGTCAGTGGAACAAACAAACACAGTATGACAGTACCTAGATAGAGCTTTGTTTTTTTTTTTTTTTTTTAATTATTTTAATGGCCTGGTTGCTGGGACCTTTTAGCCAAGTCTTTATTTGGTTTAGTAATTTTAAGTAGAATTTTGTTAGTATTAAGTAACTGCACTTAAGTTTATTCGAAAGTGTTTATATATTGCTCGATAGCAAGTCTTATTTTTTAATAATTCGGTCAAGCGGCGGGAGGTATTATTTAACACAACACTTTCACTACACATAGAACTTTGTTTGTGCAGCCAAAAAGTGCTAGATTTCTATAAATACCCAAAAAGAGTGCTTTTGAAGGACCATCAATTATTAAATATGTGGTAGGTAATTATTTTAATAACATACACCACGCTAATATTATATAACCGTGCCTCCACGCACTTGTGGTGTTATTATTATGTAAAAGGCCCGTTCCAGTTTGGGGGCCAAACGTCGCCCAAGTAGCACATTAGCGATGAATTAGGTCATAAACAAGCGACATTACAGTCTACAGCTTTTATGCAGATGTACTAAAGGATAGGACGAGTCTTTAGACTGTATTAAGGAAAGATTTTACACTATTAAACAGCATAGCTGACTAATGAATTTATAATGACGAAAAAATATACTAAAAGCATTTGAAAATGATCTAGTCCAGCTTTTGGCTGCATGTGATACTACTAGCTGGTTTAGAAGTCCAAAGTTGGTTAACGACTGCTTAATACGAAAAATTCACCGCTCTTGTAATGGTGCGGGCTAGTATCGAATAATGCCACTGGCTTTTAATTGGTATACACTAATTCTATTCTAATTCTACTTCAACGAGCTTTTTAAATTTCAAGATAATGGCGAATATTTCAAAATCTTATTTTTTTTTTTTGTGACTTATGTATTCAATGTTTGCAAGTTTTTTTGCTCTCAAACTGTAGCCACACATATTATGGACTACAAAAGCAAAAAAAAATCAACTGAAAATATGGCGGACTTTCGGAGAAATATAATCCCGGGATTCGACTAAATTAGAATAAAATAACAATTGATTTAATTTTCATCTTCTGCTAAAAGTACGTCATATTCGTTTGTCAGAATAGATGTGAACTCATTTTCATTGGTTTCATTGCATTCCACGCTATCTTCCAGTTTGAACGTCATCGTCGTCGTTGAATTGACATGGTCTCAACATTTTTATGACTGAAGTTGGTAAAGGCATACGTTTTATACAACGTTGTCGCCTACTCAGGCGAGTATTAGATATGACCGGATCGGATGATTCCAACGCCCTGTGAAACAACTCTTCTATTGTATGTTTCCTGCTATCCTTTCGGCTGTGGTGCTCGCGGTCGTACCTCCAAAATTTATTCCTAGACTTCCCAGCCTGTTCTGAGAGAAGTCCTACGGGCAGTGTAGAATTTTCTATAATGCTTTGGCCGTGTATTAGAATTTTATGTAATGTAGTAGTCATTGGGTGCCACCTATAGTCGGCTACATATTTAAACCCTGCTGAGGCAAAGCGGCACTACGAGTCTTTGACGGCTCCATAGTGCCTGGGCCATTCCGCTCAATTAGGCCGACTTTTATTTGCAAATGGTAAGGACTTTTGGTGCGTGTTGATTGCAATAATAAATTAAATAAAGGTGTTATACTTTTTTTAGATAGCGGCGCCATACGTAAAAACATGTAAGAAATGTCATATAAAGTAAAAAAAGAATGCAGCTATGATATTTAATTTATTATTAGCATATATTCGCCGTTAGTGGATTTCCGCGGATTGACCCGCCTGACCCCCGCTTCCTCCAGGCAGCTTGTATTAATGCGGGGTTTAAGCATCATGCTTGACGAGGGTGGACTCCTTCCCGCACTACAAAATGTCTATCACTGGAAGAAATTTAAGCTTGTAATTACAATCTTCGTATTACAAATGTCAGTCGAATCCCGGATTTCCCGGGATTATATTTCTCCGAAAGTCCGCCAGATTTTCAGTTGTTTTTTTTTTTCGTTTGTAGTCCATATGTGTGGCTACAGTTTGAGACCAAAAAAACTTGCAAACATTGAATACATAAGTCAGAAAAAAAAAATAAGATTTTGAAATATTCGCCATTATCTTAAAATTTAAAAGCCCTAGCCTACTCCTGATTGGTTCTTAATCTAGTCTTAGGGTGAAGCTTTCAGGCTGCAAAGGAACGTAAAAGATTATATATGTAGTTTATAAGAAAAAAAATGAAATCGCTAAACTTGACATTCCGGGATTCCGGAATAAAATTGCATTTTTGCAAAAACTATAATAGCTAGGCTGGTAGGAGTTTTTGTCTAGCATTTGTAACATGTTTCTTCATACAATGAGCTAATAAAAATAAGCTGTCCCAAAATGAGGTCAAAAATATACTGTACACCGCTGTCTTGGCGGCAGACTGCCCAAGTCTGCTCCCCGCACCGCCACCCCCTAAACGCCACGCCGCCGACCGTCCCGGGCGGCCAGAGATAATTGCGCGACTTCCGGTGCCCGATGTGTCTGCTACGGATAGACGGGGGTTGTGTCTTCCCGTTCGCTTTCCACCGCCTCCTTTGCGACATTTTCTCGCAAAAGGAGGCAACGGCGTCCTACGCGCTCTCGCTCCCGACCATGGACTGAACCAGGATCGAGAGATTATCCGCAGCACCGAAAAGCGGCGACGAGATCAGGGCACTGCACTGCCCAGGCTGGGCACTCCTCCAGAGTGTTGCACCGTGTCATCGAGGTAGTCACTACAATGGTGGCTTTCAGCCTATACGGCACAAGAACTTGCCGTTGCACGAAAGTCCGAAGATCACCTGTGTAAGCCGGAAAGTAAAGGCGCCATAAACTTAAACACGACATAAATATTATAATAGTTTATTTACACAAATACAGAACATACGGGGCTTACAACTTTTACTTTTACGCCTATGCAGTAGGTACTTATTTCATTATAGATTACATACATAAAATACATTCCTAGATCACAGAGAAATACAACAATTAAATCAGGAAACTAAATTTGAGACTAATGAAAATCAAGGCACACACTGTTACAATAAAAGTGGAAAAACGCTACGCCTACGAGTTTACTAGGAGTGATTGATTTTCTGGAATGTCTTCCAATCTAGTTAAAGTTTACAAATGATATACCTAATTAAATATGCTAAGATGTGTCTTTAACATTAACAAATAATTATGTAATATCATTGAGTTAGCAGCCAACTTTCTTTTTCTTATATACATTTTTTATCACTGCTCGTTGTTTTACACTAGGTACTCGTTATTATAGTACGGCAATGTCAGATTCGATAATACCGGCCGGACTTTCTATAAAACTAGCTTCCTGAAGGCAAATACATTGAAAAAGAGATAGGAGCGCCCACCGCCATAGAGAGAAAAGCTGATATATGCTAGACCATACCTAGTCCGAGCGAGCCAAGACAAGAGCTCATATATCAGACCCCAAACCCTAAGTCTTTTATAAAAAACATCAGTTGCTGCCAACAGTAATGTGCGATTTAGAAAGGAAACCTGAATTCACTGTATATTAGATCCAAAGATTATATATACAGGTCATAGATTTCCATTTAGCACCAATGCTCCATACACAAGGTTACCAAAAGTTAAGCGTACAAGGTAGCATAGCAAAGCTGTTATTTCTAACTACTATTATTACATATGTTATGGTTACTGGATGTGTTTATTTAATAGCATTAGGTTAATAACATGCCGAAGATGCCTCACTGCGATACCTCGCGGTCGCGGTTTAGCTCGCTACCTCGATGTCATGTCCACGTAAAACAAATGCATGCTAATAGACACGCACGCACATGCCAGGCATCGAGGTAAAGCCAAGCAGCCCGCGATGTATCGCAGTGAGGTATCCTACGGCATGTGCACGCGTGTCTATTAGCATGCATTTGTTTTACATGGACGTGACATCGAGGTAGCGAGCTAAACCGTAGACGCAAGGTATCGCAGTGAGGCATCATCGGCATGTAATTACCATTAGGGCCTGTGCACACGTTTTTTAAACGCGCCGTTGACGCGCGTTTTAGAAACGTGCGTCGACGGCGCGCTTTTATCCTACAGAAGGTCTACAGGCTGCGTTTGACTCGCGTGCATATCGCGTCTGTATCGCTACAAACGCGCGTCAACGGCGCGTTTAAAAAACGTGGTGTGCACAGGCCCTTACAGTCCTCGCGACGAGGCATAAGTTTGAGCACACACACATGCTAGTTCAAACTGTCTGTAGGTACAGTTTTTGATCAATCTACTACCGCCGCCTCTTTGCGGTGATTGTTTCTGTTTGACTAGTATCCAGCTCTCGTAAATATGCAATACATTAATACAGGGTGACAGAGACGTCGACGCGCAAACTGTAATTATGAATTCAGCACATGATTCTAGACCCTCCCAGCGTAGACATTTCTAGTCATTTATCAAAAGAAAAAAATCTGCTGTTTAATAGGTACGCGATGAAAATGCGTGGAACAGCATTCTTTTTTTATACTTACATCAGTTCAGAATCATGTCCTGAATCCATGGTAACAGTATATTACTAAATCTTAAAGTATTTCTAAATCACAGTGGCGGACTTGCGGAAACTTTTTCTGAAAATAAAATGAAAAGTGTAAGATGTCAATCGAAAATCTATATCTACATATACAGGTGTCCCTGGAAGTATGGATCAAATCGAATAGGGGCGTGGGCACGGTCAGTTCCAAAAGTTATGACCAATTCTTGTTTTTAGGGTTCCGTAGTCAACTGCAAGGAACCCTTATAGTTTCGCCATGTCCGTCTGTCTGTCTGTCCGCGGTTTATCTCAAAAACTATTGGTACTAGAAAGTTGTAATTTGGCACGAGTATACACGTTAATGACGCCGAAAAAGTGGTAATATAAAATTTCGAAAAAAAAAATTGACGATACCTCCCCTACATGTAAAGTGGTGATGATACTTTTTTTTTTGTCCTCTTAGTGTGGGATATCGTTGGATAGGTCTTTCAAAAATATTAGGGGTTTGGGAAAACCGTTCTTTGATTAAGTAAACCCTTCGTGACTTATCAAGCTTTAAAGTACCAATTTTCGTTAGAGTCAAGTGTCACCCCCCTCTACCAACTAAACGGTTGTTGTTAGAAATTCAAATGTCTCGGCAGTAGTGCTATACAGGTTTAAATTGAGAATTTGACGAGTTATGCGAACTTAAATGTAGGGAACAGCTGATTTTTTTTTCGCGATTACAGGTTTGGTCCCATAGTAAAAGTTGTTCATAATGATGAGCACTACCTCCCATTTCGATTTGTCGCATGTTTTCGATTTCGCCCTGTATACTTATAACGAAGTTTAAAGGAAAACTACCATACTTAAGTGGGCTTTACAAGTTTACGAGTAATAGTCGACCAACTTTAATTTGTAGTTGCAATGTATGGGAGAACATGATTTTCAACTACAGTGTTAAGTTTGTTCTTGGGATAAATTCATTCCAACTACGGAACCCTTCATTGTGCGTGGTCCGACACGCACTTGGCCGGTTTTTATTTTTAATCACTTTGCATAATGTTCAAAGAAAAAATAATTTAAAAAAAAACTATCAGGGCAATCTAAAACGATTAAATTGACAGCCCTGATAGTTTTTTTTTTCAATGATTTTTAACCGACGAAAAAACGAAGGAGATTCTCAATTCGACGCGTATTTTATTTATGTATGATCACGCATAACTTTTTACAGAGCAGTCCGATTTTGATAATTCTTTTTTTTATTGGAAAGGGTATACCCCGAAGTTAGTCCCTTACAAATTTGAAAAAAAAATCCAACCCTAAGGGTAGGAAAACAGGGGATGATTAATTGTTCACTCACTGATTGTAATGTATGACCACGCATAACTTTTTACAGTAATACCTCGAAGCTGGTCCCACATAAATTTGAAAAAAATAATCCTACCCTAAGGGTAGGAAAATAAGGGTGATTTATTGTTCATTCACAAATTTTAATGCTGAGCTGTGTATTACAATTAAATAAAAAAAAGGCCTACCCATGTTAGTATATAAAGCCTGTTTTTATTTAAGTATTTTACTATACAACAAATAATAGTTAAAGTAGGATTATATAACAGTTAATAGCTAAAGTAAGGTCGGTAGCTATTTTAAAAGTAATCAAAAATTAAGCATGTACTTAGTAATTAGTAAATTATAACCTCAAAAAATTATAAGATAAAGTCTTTTTAACAAAAAAATTAAAACTCCGAAAAAACAGAAAAGCAAAAATTAATAAACCTTTTTTTATTTAACTTTGATAAATAAGTTCTTAAAACTAATGTAAGTATACCTCAGTAATTTTGAGTCGGCGCCAAGCAATCAATGAACAAAGATCACTAAATTACCTTAAATTTAAAGATATAACTAAATCAAATTAACAATGCAACGTGAAATCTCCAAACAAAAAATACGCTCTCCGCACGACCACTCGCAACGATATTAATTTGCTTGTTTGTCGCCGACTTAAAATTACTTAGGTATACTTACATTAGTTTAAGAATTTATTTACTAAGGTTAAATAAAAAAGGTTTGTTATTTTTTTCTTTTCAGTTTTTTCAGAGGTTTAATTTTTTTAGTAAAAAGTTTTTCTCTTTGAGCACTATGCGAAGTGATTGAAAAAAACAAAAACTGGTCATATCTTTTAAACCGTTAAAAAATTCACCAACATTCTTAGGGTCAAAAAGTGTGGAAATGCTTGCCCACACCCCTATTCGATTTGATCCATACTTCCAGGGACACCCTGTATACAGGGTCCCATTAAAATAGATGGACAAATTTTAACACAGCGCTCAGTAAGTCTAACCAAAGATATCCAAGCAAAAAAAAACCCTGATTAAAGTGATTTTATTTTGACTTAAAATAAATTGCCGGCACATTAGTGTATTTTCGTTACCTGATTTTTCTCTTGTAAGTATCTATTAGCTAATGCGTTTTTCTTATATATTTTTTTACCATCATCATTATTTTGGTGGTCTGAATGATTTCTAAAAGTTTGTCCATCTATTTTAATGGGACCTTATATAAAACAAAGTCGGATTAGTTACACCATTTATAACTCAAGAATGGCTGGCCTGATTTTTATGATCTTTTATTTGTTGAATTTGTCTTCGCCCCGAATAGCAGAATAATTATTAAAACATGGGAAAAATAACAAAAAAAAATCGGAGGCGGTAAGAAGTTCGTCGAGTCAGCTATAAAGTACAGATGCTAGCACATCAAGCTACTACAATCTGTCAAATTACTTTAACCTTTTGAACGCCACGGTCGTGTATAGCCGACAAATGCAAACGTGCCCAACATGCCACCGTCGTCTATAGACAACAAGAAAACGACATTTTTTTAAAACAAAATAAATATACTAAATTAAGTTTTCTGTTTCTTTTTCCTATTATTTAAAACTACATGAAAATTGCCTGGCGTCAGGGGTACGGCGGG
Source organism: Amphipoea oculea (assembly GCA_945859645.1). Classification (NCBI taxonomy): domain Eukaryota; kingdom Metazoa; phylum Arthropoda; class Insecta; order Lepidoptera; family Noctuidae; genus Amphipoea; species Amphipoea oculea. Next base: position 13,115,522 of record OX243866.1, on the reverse strand, counting down.
CGATACGTTTATACTCTGGCGTTCAAAAGGTTAATAGATTTTCAACTTTATCGGTAAAACATAAGGTTCAATGTTGATTGGGAAAATTTGACAGTTTCGGGTAGCTTGATGTGCTGGCGCCTGTACATAAGTTCTGAAAAGTATTGCAACAGATAAGTCTTACCCGTAGTTTTAATTCTATTCTGTCAATCTCTCCGCCCAGCATATCTACAATATTTTCACCATGTTTAAGTAAGAATGCTTCAACGTCATCAATAGTTTTCACCTTTTTCATGTCCTGAAGAATAAGATTTACAAATGATAATGGAAGTCCGAATTAAAGGTTCTTCAAAACCATAGCAAATCGCGAGCTGTTTTGTTATTATACGGTACCTACAAATATAAAGAAGGTATAATGCATGTTTTTTTTTCTTTTTTTTTTATACTCATGTCATGTCATCAGTCATGCATATTTATATTTTTTTTATATTTGGAGGTAAGGTAAATTTCCAGCAAATAGTATGCAAATAAAAATATACATTATTCATAACACGTAATTCTCCATTGAGCATTTATCAAGATCAGAACCTCACCTCTATTAATGCGTTCAAGTCGTGTTTTTCTAAATATGACCTTGTTAGTGCTCTGCCGTCGAAATCAACTTCGGCCTGAAATGGAATGATTGGTGTAGTAAAAATGGGGATATGACATCTTTAAAATACAAATAAGAATATTTTAAGTCATCTGCCTAGTCTTTTCCCAACTATGTTGGGGTCGGTTTCCAGTCTAACCGGATGCAGCTGAATACCAGTATTTTACTTGGAGCGACTATCTGACCTCCACAACCCAGGTACTGGCTAATACGATAACCCTTGGTAAGACTCGTTGTCAGACTTTCGAGCTACTGACGACCCGTAACGACTGTCAAAGATCCACGTATGACAGCCGGGACCAACGGTTTAACGTGCTTTCCGAGCCACGGAGGGGTCTTGGTATGTGAAGATGGTCACCCATCCACGGACCAACCGCGGCAAACGTAGCTTAACCTGATCGATCGACCCGTGCGGCTGTTATTACTTAGCCACAATATTTTAATAAGAGTATTTACCTTATATCTTATTAGATTACTGCCTATATCTATGCCCTTGACGTCGTGAATAGCTCTTATCATAAAATCTCGTTCCAAAACACTGTTTATTTCGTCCAATTGCTCTTGGGGTATTGACCTGTTTGAAATTAAAATTGACATTAAAAAATAATAATAATAATAATTGCCATATAGATAGATAGACAGGGCCATTAGCAAGCGAAACTCCGTAGAAGTGATGGGTATCGATATCTAAACACGATAAAATAAAAAGTTTTGATGTTTTTTTGGGGGTCAACGACCGCTTATAGCGATGCAGATGTTACCTGAAGTATGAGTTGAGAAAATCTGTTTCTTTTTTTTTTTTGTCTCGTTATTTCAGGCGACTACACTACCTGCGGTTGATGACCACAAAAAAAACTCATCAGATTTTCTTTTGCTTCATTAATTATGTATTTAGATGTAGATACCTATCACGCCTGTGGAGTTTCGCTAGCTAATTTAATTTCACCCTGTATATTACCGCGATAAACCAATAATTACCTGCCAACCAGAGCTCCCACGTTTGTAAGAATGATAAAGGACGCGACTCCACCAAGTAAGGTTCCTACTAATATGCAACCAATAGAATCATACAACGGGTTTCCGGTGTATTGTGATAAAGCCATACAGCTAGCGGCTATTATCACGCCTGCTACAGCTCCAGTGTCTTCCAACAAAACCACATTTACAGACGGATCTGAGCTACGCATTACTGAAATATATAAAATAAAGACAACTAAAAACCTAGAAAAACAATTGTGTGAAGGAGAAAATCAGAGGGTAATTGTATGAAACTACCAGTCCGAAGGTATCGTGTAGATATTGTGTCGTTATCGTCCAATGCAAAACAGACAGATCAGACAATGAACGTCATAAAAATTACGAGAATTGCCCCTCTGTTACCCATTATTCGGTTTACTGATTACTTTGTTAAATAAATAAAAAATTATGTAGTTACAAGTATAGACATAAAAAGCTTACTGTATTCATATAATGACGTGTTGGCTTCCTTAGCGCCTTTCCGAATAGCATTTAAAGCTACCATCAAGGTAGCACCTTCAGACACGACCGCCCCACCAAGAACGAAATAGGCCTGAAAGTATGTGATATTTAAGGAAAAAAAAGAGTTTAAAACATTGGGAATCAAATGAGCTTATGTACCTGTTAAGCGAAGTCTTGATTCTAATCTTATGAGCTTGCAATCTGAAGTATAATTTTAACATACAGATAGTTTTCCTTCACACATTGTAGAAAACCGTGTCCGTTTAAAGAGAAATAAATTAATACATTTATTATTTAATCTCGTCTTTTTTTTCTTGGCGAAACCACAATGTCACTTGATTTAGAGATCATAAGATAAGGAACAAGCTCTGTCTTTTGTACAGAGTAGTTCCACGTAGGTACTTACACTCGTTATGTTTTCCTGAAAGGTTAACGTTGGATTAGGTCGACTAATTATTTCAGCTAGCTAGTAGTGGATGGATAATTATACTTCAGATTGCAGCTCTTAAAATTAGAATCAGGACTTTACTTAACAAATAAGCTCGTTTGACTCCCAATTTTATTTCGCTGCAATCTGAAGTATAATTTTAACACACAGGTAGATGTTTAGTGTTTGCTGCAATAATTCATTGAATTAATTTAAATAGTATTACCCCTTTACTAATAAACGGTGTATAGCGTCTGTATATTTACATACGTTTTATCTTCTTCTTTCGAAAGTCAAATTACTGACGACTGAAAGAGAGAAATCGGTGTATAACTATTCATCTGATATATTACGTTTATTAGTAAGGGGACCAGTCATCTATTTGACTTCCACCTCATTAATAGTATAACTACGTAAATGTCTATTAACTGCTCTCAAAAATTACGATGTTTATTTGACATTATATACATCAGTGGTTGTAATGGCAATCATATCACTTGGTTTTAATAGGTTTTTAAATTTTATTTATCCTTTTGATAGATTCTTATTTTGTAAATGTGAGGACTTTGTAGGCCTTGTAGACTTTAGATCTGTAGACCATTTTTTATCAAGTACCTGGTACTTGTTGACAGGCCTACGCTGTCCTCCCATACCTACCTACTATAATTTGAAAACATTGTAAAAACCAATTATTTTTAAAAAAGTAACCGTGGAGTTTCTTGCCGGTTCTTCTCCACAGGAAACGACCAATTGGAACCGTGCACCAAGCTTCTGACGTTTCATAAGTACCCATGTAGGTTTATGTGAAATAAAATATTTTGATTTTGACTGCGGACGCAATGCCGCTGGCCGCTACATAGCGTCCGCAATTTATCGTCAAACTGAAACGAAGTAGTAAAAACAAGTTGGTGGTTCCTTAGAGAGCGTTTTTGACACCGGAGGTCAAACCCCGGTGCCAGCATTTTCATGACGGCCGTCACTGCGGCCGTTATGTGGCTGCCACCGTTGTCGTAGGAAAGCCAAGCTTTAGAGTTGATATTCAATTTTATTATGGTTTTAATTTGGTGGTAGTGAACATTGGTAGGTGATTTTTGTTGCGTCTATAGAGATATGAGGAACAGGGTGTAAAGTTCACTCATGCTCCATAGAATAGGGAGGATCCTCCGACCAGACGAGATGAGAGATGTAGATGCCGCCACAGCAATCCTCTCCAGAGACCAGAGCTCAATAGCGGGCTGAGTCCTGTATCTTGCGGTGCTTGCCAAGGCCAGTTGAGGTTCCAATGCGCAGGAACCGGGTGCCGCATAGTTCAAAGTGGGTCGGAAATGTCTGCAAAGATTCCCCAGTGAGTCGGGGTGTTTGTGGGAGGCCTCAGGATCAACATTCAGCTCCCTGTTGATGTCGTTGATGAACGCCAGGGCTGCGCGAGCGTAAACTTGTTCTTGCTCAGATTTATGCGTCTCAGGTTTCGGTTTTTAATAAATTATGTACTTAATACACTTTCTATCACTTGGCATTTGTTGTTTTAGTCAAATGTACTGTAAACTTATTTTATGTTAATCATTTAAAGAGAAAGAAGTTTTTCTTGTTATATCGTCGTGAACGCGAGAAATGTTTTTTAGAAAAGTAACATTTGGTGTTGCCAAGGTGTACGAGTGTTATTAAATAATTAATTAGTAAATTTATTTATCTTTAAATGAACGTGATTGTCTCAATGTGTGAAGGAGAACTACCTGTATGTTAAAATTCTACTACAGATGGCATAATCAGCCTGTAATGTGCCCACTGCTGGGACACAGGCCTCCTCTCTGTGGGCCATAACACACCACGCGGGCCCAATGCCGTTTAGTAGATATCACATGTCTTCGGTCTTTTCGAATTTTTGGTTTTAGCACATGCCGGTTTCCTCATGATGTTTTCCAGTTTCCTTCGCCGTTTTGAGAGTGGTGGTGATGAAATAATTTACACAAAGTAAAGCGCCTGTCAGGATTCAAACCCACGACCTACAACACGTGAGCCGCGGCTGTCACCACTGGGTCACTACAAACATAGCATCAGGCCTATATCCCCTAAGAGGTAGGCGCATATTTCTGGATGTTATAGTGCGGCCAAAAATTATGCACTCACCCAGAAAAAATCATGGAGGGGTTGGGGGTCCAATATACCAGTAACTCCATGGTAGAAAGATAAGCCACATCCTACACAAAATATTCCAACGCCGGATATAAGAGAAGAGACATATCTCATGTTTGTATACCCATATGGATGAGCAGAATCTGCCATCTGAAAAGATAATAAAGAACATCTTATTAAAACCAGACATTATTCTGACTACACAGTAATATGAAAACGTGACGCAAAAATATACAGGGTGTTACGGAAAGGGTATATCAATACAAACGGGTTGAAGAGTGTATCTGGTCTAGAATCTCTGTACAAAATTTCATCTCAAAAGCAGTAACTTTGAAAATGCTTAATATTTTTTTTCGATAGTTTATTAAATTGAAATCATAACAAACGTGTCACCGCACTACGAGCGTCATTATCCATTATCTGTAGTGTGTCTGTGCGCCTAGTACACGCACATCACGCCGCTGCGCGCCAGTGCAGGGCCGTGACGTTGAAATAAAAAAATATTAAGCATTTTCAAAGTTAATGCTTTTGAGCTGAAATTTTGTACAGAGATTCTAGACCAGATATACTCTTCAACCCGTTTGTATTGATATACCCTTTCCGTAACACCCTGTATAATTAAACGGGATGCGCTAGGTAGCCCGCGAAATTGAATTTTTCTTACTATTTTTGCAATTCGCAGACCAGACAGGTTGTATGTTGATTAAAATATGATTCGCGAGAGTAACAAATATGACTTTACAGACTTATAATCATTAACATCATCAATACAACCCTTTTAAGTTCATATAAACTTATTGAATGAATATTTCATGAAATATCAATTTCGCGGGCAGACGCTTAAGTAATAATAAGTACAGAAATAAACCACATACTTGGACAGATTTATGTATTCCATACACGAGGATCAGCTGATTCACAGTATCCGCAAGAGAATGGATACATTCCGAGAACAAACTGTGTGACCCAGTATAAAACCAAGCACAGAGTTTAAAAACAAAATTACAGCCATTTCTGAAAAATAATACAAATATAATCATTCGAGACCCTAGTTCGAATTAAATGCTATAAGTAGGTTTTTTCTGTAACTTACATCCCCACAGCCGTAAGTACAACCCTCCCAGATCTAGTTTTTAATCCTAATTCATCCACTCCGTGTTTAAGACGTTTGTGGCTCATTTCCCTCCTATAATTTCTCAGTCGCCTTTTCACCGTAAACACATCTGTAAAATAATAGTTTTACTATTTTGCCTTCTAATGATACTTATAAGTAAGTTTCAACATCGCTTTTCTTATACCATACTAGCTCTTCGCACGCGACTTCGTTGGCGTAGATTTCGTGTCCTTCACCACACAATCCTCACTTTTGAAAACTTCATATAAATCAATTTTCAAAACGCCAAAAAATAGTCAAGAAATAGTCATAAATAGTCACCAAAGTCAAAAAAATTGTCGCATTATGATTCCAAAGTTATAGCTATAGGTTGGTGAGGATTGTGTGGTGAAGGTCTCCACACAATCCTCACCTCTAATGCAACCAAACGGCTGGGAGTATCGACTTGGTTTCAATTCGAAAAAATAGTCAAGAAATAGTCGTAACGCTATGCCAAATCTCAAAAATAGTCATTAAGTGATACCAGAGATATAAAGGTGCCTTGGTGAGGATTACGTGGTGAGCCTTTCTCGCCACAATCCTCACCTGATTACCGCGGAACGCTTAGGTTTTTGAATTTGAATTTGGTGTCAAAAAATAGTCAAGAAATAGTCGTCCCCAACCATGATAATTTCGACCTGGTTTACTATGCAGAAGTATGTTAAATTTCCACGTGAACTTCTACATACATTTTTCGAATCAAGTATAGTCGAGCACAAAATTATTAAGTACTTATTTTTATGGTCATCTTATTTTTTGTTTGTATTAAAAACGGTATAATTGTTAGTTATGTAACTATTTTAGGTAGGTATTTTATTTATCTTTTTATTTTATTTATTTATTCTTTACTAATAAATAAGGGCAACAAAGGAGCTAAATCAATAATAAATATAAATTGATGACTTACTTGCTTGATGTTATTTTGAGAGTTTGTCACATCACATCACTCAGAACTACTCGGCTGCCCCATTTCAAAACCCGAAAGTAAGGGACACTTTTTACAAAAATCGTTTTATTGCATAATCTTCCTAACCTAGTAAGTCCCTACCGAATACAAAAACATCAGCGTTAAAAACTCACTTAAAAGCAGACATATACATGAACGTAACTGTCTCGTGTCAATTGTCAAAATGAGTAAGGGGTTTAAAATATGCAATATACACCATATATCAAAAAAATGCTAGTACTATGTGTTCATTATTTAGTATTTTTTACAACCAATAGTATTTTTTTTTACTTAACATAAATACTTTTTAAAGGCTGACCTTCTTACGTTTATGCGCTCTCCTGTAAAATTTCGTTTTAGGTCCTTACTAGGTTTTGAAATGGGGCAGCCGTACTACTGACGTCTCTTTTCCGAGATCTAAGTCGAAACTGATTAAATACACAAGCACACTATGAAAGGCATATTTTTATCAAAGGGTGCCGACAATTGGCTATTTGACAGTTTTCGAAAAGATATTTTTAAATATACATAGGTTTATTTTATACCTCTTACAATTATTTTTTTCTTAAAAAAGCGTTGTTTATTCGAAAAAAAATGTTTTTTTTTATTCCGTATTTTGAAATTCGCGCGGAAACAGCCGATCACGTGACATTTATGGCTGTGACGTCACATTTCAATAAACTAAGTAAAGCTAACTACGACGCTTCAACTCTTAAACATATTTTGTGTGGAAAGTTTGCATAAAAAGTTGCATAAAAAGTATATTTTGTGTGGAAAATCAGCAAACTGCCAACGATGATAAAACACAGTAACACACAACGTTTTATTTATTGTGATGTGACGTCATACGATGCTCGATCATGGCCGTTCGCGTTTCAGTTTTTGTAATCCACAGATAAAAAATCTCTAATTTATTTTTCAAAAATAAAATATTTACAATTTATTTTAATGCATAAAACCTATTGTATGATTATTGTGAACCTATATGCTACTATATCTAACATAATATATATTTTATCGTTACAACTGTCAAATAGCCAATTTCATTTACAATACCAGCAATAAAACATTTTGAGAATAATAAAACAATGAATTTTAGTTTTAGGAAAACCAATAATTACCCTGTGTCGCCCCAGTATCGTGGCAATTCTGCGTGATCATTATTTCAAAATTGCATAATATTGGGTTTCCCAACCACCGAAAGTAAAATTAATTAAACTAATAGGTCGATCGTCCTGCACACTAGGTATTTTAGTAATATAGATAAGTAGGTAGATAGTCTTAGTTACTCATACTACAATAAAATTAATCTGAAATAAAGATTTAGTCATTTGTATTTTATCAGTTACTTTAATTCATAAAGCCAACCGGAAGGAAATGTCTAGAAATGAAATAGCAGGAAACATAGGTATTTATTAAATTGACAGAAAAAAATAAATACGTAAGTAAAATTTTAATACCGTTTTAAAGTTCCAAAAGTAATATAGGTATGTACAAACATTAGAAATAGATTTGTAATTTTAGTGTTCGCGACTGTACCAAAACAAAATGTATGTAGAAGTTCACGTGGATATTTAACATACTTCTACATAGTAAACCAGGTCGAAATTATCATGGTTGGGGACGACTATTTCTTGACACCAAATTCAAATTCAAAAACCTAAGCGTTCCGCGGTAATCAGGTGAGGATTGTGGCGAGAAAGGCTCACCACGTAATCCTCACCAAGGCACCTTTATATCTCTGGAATCACTTAATGACTATTTTCGAGATTTGGCATAGCGTTATGACTATTTCTTGACTATTTTTTAGAATTGAAACCAAGTCGATACTCCCAGCCGTTTGGTTGCATAAGAGGTGAGGATTGTGTGGAGACCTTTACCACACCATCCTCACCAACCTATAGCTATAACTTCGGAATCATAATGCGACTATTTTTTTGAGCTTGGTGACTGTTTATGACTATTTCTTGACTATTTTTTGGCGTTCTCAAAATTGATTTTCATGAAGTTTTCAAAAGTGAGGATTGTGTGGTGAAGGACACTAGATTTCGTACATTTCCCTTCGAACTACAACATCGGCGGCGTCCACCACGTTTAAAGGGCATTTAAATTTTTTTTTTTTTTTATTATTTACCTAGATTAGTATTTGGGTCAAGTTTCAAGTTCCTAAACCGAAGGAGTGAGATTTTTCTTACAAACTCTAAGTACAGCCACGAGCATAAATACGCTACACTTACGCAAGATTCAAAAGCGATTCTCTTCTAAAGTATTGATAGATATTTTATGGACTTATGAACATAGAATTAAATACGTTCTACCCCCGCCAAAAAACACCATTCATTAGACATAAATTTTAGTTATAAAGACTCGAAACTAGCCGCGGTTAGTAAGTTCACTTTATTAGGCCTAGACATAGACTCACACGTTGATTGGAAGTCCCATGTCCAAAAATTAAGGGCGAAGTTATCTAAATTCTCTTATGCACTCCGCGAGATCAAAAAAACTACAGACATTAAAACTGCACTGGTCACGTATTACGCGTACGCTTATGCATGGCTAAAATATGGTGTTATCCTATGGGGTAATAGTACTGACGCGCCCACATTATTTACCATACAGAAAACGCTTATGAGAACTCTAGTTAACATAGATGAAACTGACAGTTGCAAGCCTCACTTTGGGGAACTGAAAATTTTGACCTTGCCTTGCCTTTATATATTTGAAATTTGTACGCAAATATCCCGAATTATACACCAAAAGAGAAGACACTCTAAAACACAAAAACAGACTAAACATTCCAACATCACGACTTAAAATGCATTCATCATAATTATGTAATGTCCATAAAAATACAGGGTGAAATTGAAAACATGCGACAAATCGAAATGTACTCGTCATTATGAACAACTTTTACTATGGGACCAAACCTGAAATCGCGAAAAAAAAATCAGCTGTTCCCTACATTTATGTTCGCATAACTTGCCAAAATGTAGGGAACAGCTGATTTTTTTTTTGCGATTTCAGGTTTGGTCCTATAGTAAAAGTTGTTCATAATGATGAGTATAATCTCCCATTTCGATTTGTCGCATGTTTTCAATTTCATCATATCATCAATAAATAAATATAATATATTTATTTAGTAATAAATGAAAGCTATTTCTAATAAACAAAAGCTACTATAATATAAATGAATACATGGATAATAAACTATGACTGGAATTGCAATACATTTTAAATATTTAATTGAGATTACATAGGTATTACATTATTATTATTAATTATATAATTTATTATTAATTTTCTAAATACTATTATTTAATTTTAATGTTTAAATTTTAATTAATTAGTTTATCCCTGTTAGTTATGATGCTGTGCCTTTACAGGGTCCATAACTGTATCTTAGCTTTAAGCCTATTTGTAACACCTTTATTCACATTATGGTATGCAAATAAATGAAATATGAATATGAAGTATCAAAACCATACTATGAAAAAGATCTCTTCCGAAAGTTGCAATATTTATTTCACGAGAAAATGCAAATTTCACTGAAATGTAAGGTAGATATTTGTGCTCATATCTGTACCTATTCCCCCTTTTTAAAAACAGGGGTTCTTTTTTGAATTTGTTTGGTACCTTTACATTATTTAACACTAAAATAATTTATAATTTTCGAGTTTATAAAAGCTATCAGTAAAACCCTCCCTTGGTAACCCCTTTTCATGCAGTAGGTTGATTTTCAAGAAATCCAAAAACATGTCATTCTTATTAATTTATCAAGATCGCTATTACCACTATATTAATCGGACCGCATTTAGATTCGTCCACACAAACTTAAACTGGAAATGTATAGCTTGATGTGTAGCCGTGTGTACAGTTCAACATTTGAAACTAGAATTTAAATCATAATGTGACATCAGCTGAAGTGAAAGACGTCAACTAACTTTTGGAGGGTACTGTAAATAGATAATTACTTTATTTCTCAAATTATTTACTTTATATTTTATTAAGGAAAGCAAGAGAGAAGCCGAGAAAATCCTATCAGCCTAGGGGTTATGTAGGAACATTCAAAAGTGACGTTAATAAAATAATACAAAATTGGTATCTAATGGCATGGGGAGGAGGTTTCCAGCTACTGGTTTGGTAGTCTGTCCTTGTTACAAGTAATATAAACCTCAAACCTCATCATAATATGAAGAAATGCTCTTGATATACCTTCAAAAACCACCAAATGACCCTCATGCTTAAAAATTAGGTACCTTGTTCATATCTTCTTCTGTCTAATTCTCTTCTCAAGAGCTCCTTCTCAAGTGCTTCCTTTGATCCCCATACCTAAAAAGGGTTTATAAAATGAGTTACTACCGTTTTTACTATATAGGTAAACATAATAATTATGAGTCTTAGGATAAGTCTGAGGATAAATGTAAATAATTTTTTTGTATCCCTGGGACATTACTGTTGTTTAGTTTTTTTATGTTTTTTATACTTACACAAAATATTACATGCTCTAAGTACAATGAATGATGTGAATATGAAAAAGTAAAAGTTCTGTTAATTCTTGTGGACACCACTGTCACAGGGTCAGATAAGTTTGTGGCTCTTTACAGTAGACAGCCATTCATAAGTCAGATTTTTTTTTTGTTTTTTTTTTTATCTATGGCCACATCCTAACCCAAAGAAATTTTCATGCTCCTTTATATGAATATGCCATCCTCGCACATCCAATCAAGTCGCATTTGTTTGTCATATTTCATACAAACGATTGTGTACTTGCGCGACTGTTGCTTTCAGTTTGGACACGCGGTAAGTGTCAGAGCTGTACATATTAGGTCCTTACATATGAAATTGGCGTTTTTCGTACTGGCCACTTTAATCACGAATTTCTCCTCTTTGGTAAGGAATTCCAAATTCAAATTTGTACAGCTATTTACTCATGTATTTGTGCTTCGATGACCGTCATTCATTTGTTTTTTTTCTTCTGTTTTTTCTGTTTGCGTCACTCATTTTACAAAATGGAAAATTTAAAATATCGCATTATTTACGAGTACGACTTCCGCCGTGGCACGCGGAAACGACTCGAAGGGTGAATGATGTGTATGGCGGTCATGTTGCAAAAGAAAACACAGTTCGTTTTTGGTTTCAACGTTTTCGTTCTGGAAATTTCGACCTGCAGAACAAGCCCCGTGGACGGCCTGAGACCCAAGTTGATAATGGAGAATTGAAGGCTATTGTGGAAGCGGACCCATCGCAAACCACGTCCGAGTTAGCTGCAGGCTTCGATGTTAGTGATAAAACTGTTTTAATTCACTTGAAGCAAATTGGGAAGATTAAAAAGCTTGAAAGCACGACAACGCCAGACCACACACTGCGCAACAGACGGCTACCAAATTAGAAGAGCTTGAATTGGAATGTCTTAGACATCCTCCGTACTCCCCGGACCTTGCTCCAACAGATTACCATTTTTTTCGCAATTTGGATAACTTTTTGCAAGGGAAAAAATTCAACTCCGATGGGGCAGTCCAAATCGCCTTCAAAGATTTTATTGATTCCCGTCCGACTGGTTTTTTTAGTAAAGGGATCAATGAACTACCTATAAGATGGCAAAAGTGCATTGAAAACAATGGTTCATACTTTGATTAATTAAATATATTATATTAAAAAATATTCGACTTTTTGTTCCTTCCATACAAAACGCCAATTTCATATGTAAGGACCTAATATAATACATGCATTGCCATGGAGTTGCACACACCAGCCCATATTACCTATTACCTAAGAGCGACAGAGCAGAAACTACCCAAAAAAAATAATTTTTTAACTCCACATGCTGTTTCAACAGCCAAGTACTGTCCATACCATCAACCATGCCATAAGGTTTTTGCATATTGTTATTACAAAATAGTTAAGGACATACCTCAAATGCTTTTGCTTCAACATCTCTACGATAATATACAGTTATAGGTGGTTCTGCTTCATATGGTGATCTTCTAAGAACTTTTGGTAATGACTCCAAATCAGTCTGCTTCAGTAAATATTCTGTCATTGCTCTCATTGGTGTTATAAAGTTACGCTCAGTGTAAGAGGCAGAAAAGTCAATAAGGAGCCTTTTTCTAACTGGAAAATTAAACAATTGTTAGTTGCAGGCTTCCGGCACTTGTTTAATAAAAATCAATAAATAATGCAGAAAGAACTGAAAATTATGTTCGATACAACATTTAAAATAGATTATGTAATCTAATCTTTTTGTTTTACTTGCTTCTGAATTCTTTTAAAGGAAGGGTACAACCACAAACCCTATAAGTTAACTCATTTCCACTTTTTGTTTTTAAGTAGGTAGCATCAATGTTGGAAACTGATTTTTGCAGTAGCATAAGTTACATAAAATCGTGACATAATAAACATTGATATAAACAACCAGAATTGAAAATAAATCAGTATAATAAGAAATTAACCTGGGTTAGGTTCGGGTGCATTTGCTGGTTTATCTGGTGGTTTAGTTTTCTCAATTGTAACCTTAGTAACAACTTGGCTGTCATCAGTTTCAGTCTTAACTCTGATGTCTCCAGTTACACTCTGTTTTATTTTTTTATTTACATTATCACGGGCAGGTGACATTTTTTCCAGCTGCAGGGCATTTTTGGATATGGGTTTATCCAACAGATACGCCGAAGTGTGCACACATCTCCATAGTTCTTTGCCTTCGTGGAAAATGTCTTGTCGAAATATCTTGGGTGCCGCAAAGCATAATGAATGCAAATACTTTGTTTCAATAGAATGTCTACTTAGATTTCTGTAGAAACACTTAGCGGCTACCGAAGGCAACATGATAGTTTGATACGAAAAGTCCAACCTTGAAGGTAATAATGTCACATGAATTTGAGAAAAACTAAAGCCCCTACAATTTTATGTTCAAATCTTATACATTATACTTAAATTTTACGTTAGATTATCGCCTAACTACTAAAATTAACGTTAACATAGTTTTATTTTATATTAGATAGGTATTTGATTCAGGACTCGTAAGCTGATGACTATGACATCAGATCAGACAGACAGATCCACAGACTAGATGACACATGACATGACAGACTCAGACTGTCAGTGACAGAACTGACAGTTCACACATGAAGATATAGGTAAAAAAACTTCATGAGTTCACAGCAAACTACAATTCTACGAATCTCACTGACCTCTATTTATACAGAATGTCCCTGGAAGTATGGATCAAATCGAATAGGGACGTGGGCAAGGTCATTTCCAAACGTTTTAGCACAATAAAAATACTAAAAAAAAAAAGAGAAGAAAGATCGAATTCGTGAAAACTATCAGGGCTATCAATTTTTTTTTTTAGATAGCCCTGATAGTATTTTTTTATGAATAATTTCTTTAAACACTAAGCGAAGTGATTGAAAAATAATGTAAAATCGGTCATAACTTTTGAACCGTAAAAAAATTCACTGACATTCTCAGGGTTAAAAAGTTTGGAAATGACCTTGCCCACGCCCCTATTCGATTTGATCCATACTTACAGCCTGTATATTCTGTGCCTCTATACGTAAAAAAGGATGAAACAAGAAAGTACCTTCCCGCACATGCCGCTGTACTAAATAAGCTATGGTAGCAAGAGACCACGGGAAGATACTTTCTTGTTTCATCCTTTTCAGTAGTCGGGTTTTAGTTTTTTTATTTAATTATTTTGGGGCTTTAATTTTTTTTATTGAATTATTTTGGGGCTTATTTCTTTATTAATACTTATATTTTTGAAATGTGCTAATTAAGCCCTTTCATTTGATACCCCACAAGGCACCATCCCAAAATATTTATTTTTAATTCATTACTTTATGTCATCACCACTGCTCTCAAAACGGTGAAGGAAAACATCGTGAGGAAACCGGCATGTCCTAGAACCAAAAATTCAAAGACATGTGACATCTACCAACCCGCACTGGGCCCGCGTGGTGGATTACGGCCCACTCCCTCTCACAGAGAGGAGGCCTGTGTCCCAGCAGTGGGAACATTTAAAGCGAGGTTTAGATTAGCAAGTTCTTCCTGCAATTTCTTGAGCGAGTTCTTGCTGGTCCGTTTATATTACGTGCAATATTTGTAGCACAATTCACGGTCGCAAGTGACCCGCAAGATCTTCCTTGCAAGTTCTTGCCCGATTGTTTAGATTTATGATGACTTATAACGATTTCTTGGGCAAGCATTCTCTTGTCCGTTTAGATTGCTTGCAATTTTTGTAACACAAGTCGCTTTCGGAAGTCACCGGCAAGATCTCGCCTATAAGTTTTTGCAAAACTGTTGTTGTATACACGGCTACACATCAAGCTATACAGTTTCAGCTGACCACGCGTATTGTATAGGTTTTTCGTACAGGGGCCAGCACATCAAAAATTAGCCGAAAATATTTTTTAGAGTTGGCAGCACTTGTAGCGGTTGTAGTTGTAGATGTATGTTCTGTGGTGATGCCGGTGCCACACCAACGGGAAACGCCGTTGATTATCGCAATAATGGGCGTTAACCGCCCGCCCGGCCATGACTTTTGGCTTAGAGGCAAGTGGCGCGGTTTCTTTTTTTGTCTAGT
This sequence comes from Amphipoea oculea, assembly GCA_945859645.1. NCBI lineage: Eukaryota > Metazoa > Arthropoda > Insecta > Lepidoptera > Noctuidae > Amphipoea > Amphipoea oculea. The sequence continues at coordinate 13,100,172 of OX243866.1, read as the reverse complement.
GGTGACGCTGCGAGCGGCGCGTCGTGGCATACATTTTTGTATATTTGTTTTTGCCGCTCGCCGCCCCGCGCTATGCTGCCTCTGAAAGCGGCAAGGTCGTGGCCAGGCCGCTGTAGATGTAGTCACAAGCCCACAACACAGCTTATCGCGATAATTAACGGCGTGTCCCCGTTGGCGTGGCCCCGACATTATTTTTTTTTTTTGAGGGTGGGAAATCATCAAATGACTCCTCCCGTTCTGGGTGGAGCGGAAGGGAGTGCTAAGCTTGGCGTCGACTACATCAGAAACGCGTCGATTCGAAGCGAATCGAGTTGAGCCGCATTTATTCCTTGTGCGTCCATCTCAAACGAATCGAATTGTTCATTCATTGCAACTCTTCATCAAAGTAGGTCGTTTTTGCGTCCTGGATAGCAACAGCAGCAGCACAACAAATATGTATTATAATAATATAGTTAAAAATAAATGTTTACTATTGTTTACTAATAATATAATAAAACTCACGGGTTTTATTCATAATTCTCCCAAAATATCCGACGCTGGTCATCGGGATCTTCATGATTATACAATTTTGCATATTGTTGGTCCAATGATATTCATTCGTTTGATGAGTTTTTAAACTATTCCTCCATAAAAAAATCATAAAAATACGTTGGTGCGCATCTGCTTCCCCACGTCGACTCAGGCGCGCCGAATCGAATCAAATCGCATCGGCGAAGAAATTCGCTTGTCGAGCAATGCGCGCGGTCTATTCGATTCGACGCGCTGCAGCTCGTTGCTATTGGACGTAGTTTCATAGTAAATATATAGGAGGCGGCTTTATGCGATTCGATTCGACTCGGCTCGGCGAGCCTAGTGGACTCGAGCCTTAAGGAATAAATGCAGCTCCACTATAGATGTAAAACAACCGGTTTAAAACGTTTTAAACCAAATGTTGCCGTTTTAAACCCCAAATAAACCGTTTTGGGCAATTTTCGGTCACCTGACGTCATGCTTAGTTTTAATTAGTTTATAGAAAATCAATAGAAAGTACCTACCTACATTACATTAACATTACATTACATTATCTTAAGTAAGTTTGTCGGTATACCTACCTATACTTATTTTTTATATTATATTACACACACTAGATTATAAGACATCATTAAGGATGCGTTTACGAATTGACGCGCTTCAATTTTAGGTATTGAGACTTACTACTACACGTGCATGGCTCACACACACAGCGACATGCGCGAAGCGGCGAAATTATGAGTAAACTGGCACGACTTGATACTTGAGCCTAATTTTATTTAATTTTTGCCGTGTATTTTTTAAAGCTTACGTTGATTTGTATTCAGAAAGTTTGTAGGTAATGTGAAATGTTCATAAAAATAGATGCTATTTAAGGTGAATGCGCAGTGGTAGACCGCGAAATTTAAATTTTCTTACGTTTTTTGCAATTTGTAGGTCAGTGTCAGGTTGTATCTTGATCAAAATACGATTTGCGACTATAATCGACATGTATTTACAGAATTATACTCATTAGAATCATTAATACTCGTATATCTCTTTAGTTAGATTTCTACCATAAACACTTTTCCATACAAGATTTGTTCTTAACGGTAGAAATAATCGATGTCAAATAAAGATGTATTAATGATTCTAATTATTATAATTCTGTAAATACGTACCTGTTATAGTCGCGAATCATATTTTGATCAAGATACAACCTGACACTGACCTGAAAATTGCAAAAAACGTAAGAAAAATTTAATTTCGCGGGCTACAACTGTGCATTCACCTTTATCATTGGACAGTGATTAATCAAGTACTTGCCAAAGTACCTACTATGTATTTACAATTTGCGGACGAGCTTATTGAAAACAAATAATTTAAGCTTATTTTATTCGTAAGGTTGGAAAACAAGTGGATCGGAAAACAAGTGAAGGTCGGAAAACAAGTGAAGGTCGGAAAACAAATGAAGGTCGGAAAACAAATGAAGGTCGGAAAACAAGTGAAGGTGGGTAAATATTCGCCTAACGATAGCTAGTAAAAAAAACTGGTTCAAGCGAATTTCAACCTTATTGACATTAAAATTTGGTTTGCTTTTCCAACATTCTCTTTCGATACCGTTGTTTCTTCATTAAAAACCGGTATTTTGATAACCTGTTTTTTAATTTGCTATCGTTAGGCAAATATTTTCCGACCTTCATTTGTTTTCCATAACTTCTTTTAAATCTTGGATAGATTAATTCTGGGAGAAGACCGACATGATGTTTCTTACGAGAGCGTTTCCCAAAGGCCTTGGCCTAAAACCACAGTCAAGTTATAAGTTGTAAAAACTATACACATTCTTATCAGCTAGTTCTACTCGTAAAAACTCGCAAAGTACACCTTCAGGTCACTGCATCCAGTTCGGAGGAAAGGTCTCAACATAACTAACGCAAGTAAAACGGACGTCATTGTGTTACAGATGTCTTCTAATGTAGTGTGTGTAATATAATATTATAATAAATAAGTATAGGTAGGTATACCTACATACTTAAGTTTTCGTGTAGTAGGTAATTTAGGTAGGTACTTTCTATTGATTTTCTATAAACTAATTAAAACGAAACATGCCATCAGGTGACCAAAAATTGCCCACAATGAAGTGTAAAACACAGTTCTTTTATTTTTTGTAGGCGAGTTTTCAACCATTTAAAACGATTTATTTGGGGTTCAAAACGGCATCGGTTGTTTCACATCTGTAGGTACTCCGTCATATCCCTACCTCGATAAAATCAAGAAAATGTAGGTACTTATAATTAAGAAAAACATAGTCATCAACATCAACCGTTTTAAATCTAAAAAAATGCTTTATTTCGGTTTTAAACGGTTTTTTCCGTTTTAAACGGGTTGGTTTAATTGGTTTTAAACCGGCCTTACATCTATAGGCTCGACTCGATTCGCTTCAAATCGACGCGTTTCTGCTGTAGTGGACACCAGGCTTTAGACTCTTAGGCGGCCCGTACACAGTCAATCTCGATCGCGATCCGCGATCAAAATCAATGATCGCGATCCTGATTGGTAATGTGCGAATTAGATTGACGGATTGATGCATCTGATCACAAAATATCTAGATATTTTGAAATCCAGATTGCGATCCGCTGATTATGATCAAGATTGAACGTGTAAGCGCAAGACCGCGTCAGTACACGCTGTGCGTTCTTTGAAAATGGACGATGATAACACGCGCCCCTCGTCTAATAGTAATAATAAAATCTTCAAAAAATCTTTTTATATATTTAAATGTTTTTATATATTTTTGATATCCTAATATTTAAAAATATAATTTATATGTAAATAATGAAATAAAGGAAATCTTCAATATTTCTTCCAGTAGCAAGATAACGTAATGTTACTGCAAGTGTTTCTTCAGGTGTTATACTTTTCCTCATACAAGTATCTTGTAGGTTATACAGGATGTCCCTGGAAGTATGGATCAAATCGAATAGGGGCGTGGGCAAGGTCATTTCCAAACTTTATAACCCTGAGAATGTCGGTGAATTTTTTACGGTTCAAAAGTTATGACCAATTTTTATTTTATTTTCAATCACTTCGCATAGTGCTCAAAGAAAATAATCATTAAAAAATACTATCAGGGCTATCTAAAAAATGATCTATACTTCCAGGGACACCCTGTATATGGAGTTATCATTTTTAGTAACTCATCGAAACATTTTTTCCCCCATCCTGAAGTAGTTTTTATAATCGTAAACTTCAGCAGTTAGTTGGATTTCATTTAATAGATTTAAATGAGTGTACAGACGCCAGCACATCAAGCTACCCCAATTTGTCAATTTTTTTTTGATAGATTTTTGACTTTAATACAAAGTAATAAGGTTCATATTCAATTGGGAAAATTTGACAGATTGGGGTAGCTTGATGTGCTGGCCTCTGCACAATTCTCTTTTAAGTAACCACTGTTTAACCCAGCGCCTTTTTCGAATTGCATAGTAAGTTTTCTAAGTTGATTAGTTAGACCGACCGAGTTAGACCAATGATTAAAGTTCTTTCATTGAGTTAGACATATTAGTATTAGTAATCTGTGGTTAGACGCTTCGCCAAGATTTCGCCCATAGATCAACATACTAAAAATTTCGCCCATGAAAACAGAAAAAGCTGCTGCTTGCTAAATAAAACTTGATCAGTTATAAGGTGTTACAACATCATTCATTGAGCAGATAGTTTGATTTGTTTAGTTTACTGTGCAGTAACTCTGATCCATCACTCCTTAAATCACAAATAACAAGTCTGGAAAATGCCGGCGAGCAACATCGGATCATACTTGCAGAACGCTAGAAATAGTTTCGACGCCGTGCGACCCGCCCCAATTTATGCTGATGCCAATCAATCAATAGGCCAATGTCAGAATGTGCATATATCCACAAATTGCTACTATGGCTATCACGACCTGAAAAAACCAGAAAACAACCACGTTGACACAGATTGCGAAATGGTCGAATTGGAATTCCCTGACGGAACGCCTTCCAAAACAACGTCTAGGAAGCGGAGCGCTGATGAAGAAGAATATCCTCAAAGAAAGCGTCTTCGAGAAGGTACGTTTATTAATGGAAAACTTACTGAATCCGTAACATTTTCAAGGTTGTTTTTAAAAGTGCGATTCAGTGGGGTTTCATAACCTAACATGCTAAAATATGTACAGATCACAATGCATTGCATAAATTTACTTATGTAGAGCAACAAGATTGTTCTGTAGTATTTGCTTTGTAGGAAGTCTCCCATCGCCATGTTATGCGCAGATGGTACCTACCTCCTATAGTTAATTATTTACAGTTTTGTTGCAGTTTCACAAAAGCTTTATTGTTATTAATGTGTAGATTATGTTAAAGTTGCACCTTTATCCTTTGACCGTTAACTTGTAGAATTATTTGGTATTTATAAGGACTTGTGCTGTTATAACAAAAATATATAAGATGATCTCCCAATATATTTTTGAAATTAACATAGGATACAGTACAGATTAACACGTTGCCTGTCCGTGCATTATATATAATGCATTTGTGGCTGCAGCTGTGACGTCCGTGCTTTATTTATAATGCACGAGCCTATACTTTTTGAATGAAGTTTTGTAGACTGGACGTAAGAGTCGTCTACGTCTTTAATATTTCGCAGACGTATGAGTAGTGATAAAATGAAACAGTTTGGCCGAAAAAAAAATTGGACGTCACGACAACCTTATCCAAAATACTCTGGACAGGCAACGTGTTAACCCATACATTTCCGGTCAGTGCAAATCTATATAATATACCTGCACCCTAATTGCGTAACACACTATCAATCAGAATCATTTCGAAGCCAATTGCGAATCCATTGCTTCATAAGTTCGAAAAATTTGTCTGCTCAACACGTAAATAACGCAATGAATGTTCTTGAACTGTCAAAATGAAACCGATTCCGATTGATAAAGTTTTACGCAATTGCCCCGCTGATTGTAGTGCCAAAAAGTAAAAAAAACTTTTAATGTAATGTTTGACACAGTCATGTAATAATTCTATGGGACAATATTTAACATAAATTTATCAAGAATTCTAATGCCATCAAACTTCAAAAGACTTGTTATAATACTGTTAGGAGTTATTATGTATGATATTGTGTATTATGTATGTATTAGGAAAAAACAATGGTTTACTTAAGGTGAATTAATGACATGGGACTTTAGGATGAAAATCCAGCACTTGATGCTCATCAGCATCACTATCACTCAGTACAATAAAACAAGGTGACATATTTTAGTATAGAAGTTTATGGTTTCAGGATTTCAGCTAAGTAGCATTTCATAAAAATAAAACTGGTTTTTGTTTTGCCAAACTATCTCTTTTGATAATTTTACTATATTAGTTGTAGTTCTGGTTTTCACCATAGTCTAATTCAATTTACCCTGAATACCTTTGATGTGACATTTATGTTTCTTCATTATTATTTTTGCATAGTACAGTCAAAATTATATCAGTGGTAACACTTGAATTACGAAAATGCTCTTACTGTTATTACATAAAAGTGCTGTCAATGTGAAATTGATGTGAGGGTACATAAAATATTCAGTCATTATGAGTTATGTTTAAAAAAATAGATGTTTGATAAAAGTGCTGTCAATGTGAAACTGATGTGAGGTTACATAAAATATTCAGTCATTATGAGTTATGATTAAAAAAATTAGATGTTTGTAAGCTTCATCAGATTATAATTTACTGTTTGAAATATTCACAATAATGTCATATTTGTCATACAGATATCTTTGTTTTGAATGTAATTACATCATAATAATAGTAATTAACTACTTAATTATGTTGCACACATCCGGACAATGTTGTATCGATGTATTAGTCAACGTCTTTTGCTTACCAATAATTTGTTGTCTTCAAGACTTCACCTACACAGCATATCTTTGTTTTGAATGTAATTACATCATAATAATAGTAATTAACTACTTAATTATGTTGCACACATCCGGCCAATGTTGTATCAATGTATTAGTCAACGTCTTTTGCTTACTAGGGCTTTCAATACCGGTATTAGCCAATACGGGGATACCGGTATTGGGCTTTTAATACCGGTATTAGCCAATACGGGGATACCGGTATTGGAAGCCCTATTGCTTACCAATAATTTGTTGTCTTCAAGACTTCACCTACACAGCAAATAGCTGGGTACACCCTTTATAGCAGAACTTTTTATATCATAATATTATTTTGCATAACAGCGGATAGCATAAACTTCATTTCGCAGAAAATCGTTTGACATACACTCATTTATCATGCATTCAAAACTCATAATTTTGTAAGTCAGAATCATCTTTAGGCATAAATTTCATATCCCTAATAATTAAAAAGTAGAACCATCATATCGCAGAAAGTTCACAGTCAGAATCGTCTTTTGGCATACATTACATATCGATAATCATCAAAAGGCAGAACTATCATATCTCAGAAAGTAACGGACGTAGTGACGGACGGACAGACGGACGAAGTCGCATCATAAGGGTTCCTTTTTACCTTATGGATGAACCGGATGAAACGGGCTTCTGTCAGCAGATCGACGGAGCCCCGCTGCGCGGGGCTCCTATTTCTGCCTGCAGGGTTTAAAGGAACCTAACCAACCGAACCTCGGGGTGCCCCTGACGTCGACCGTCTAGGGTTAGGTTTTCTGTCAGCAGGTCGACGGTTCATCCAGAATTGGAAATTCTGCCATCTTCATAGTATGCCAAGTGAAATTATACCAAATAATCGCCGCTCTAAATAAACGTTATGCTAAACGAAATTATGCGGAATTTTAACTCTGCTAAAGGTAATTATACCAGATAAAATTCTGCCATCTTAAAAGTATGCCATCGTAAATTCGGACATATAAACATTCGGCCAAACAATAATTATGTTTAATAATTTTTATGCCTTAAAAATATTCGTTTAAAGAAGATTATGCCATGTGTTATGCCAAAAAAAATTCGGAGCATCAAGATTCTGCCAGATAGAGGGACCCCCAAATAGCTGTATGAAGAATGGCAGTCAACTATTTGATTCAAACCAACTCAATTTTTGGTTTTTGGATTTGTGAACAGCCTTTAGAGGACTCTTTTGAAAACATTGATTAGCTATGTTGCACCAAATTTGCTGTTTTTGTTTTTAAATATTCATAATAGCCCGAATTTGGTTTTTATGGAATGTTTCTGGGAACATTTTCAAATTCAGGAAAATTAAAACATCCTTTTTTCCAAGAATGAAGTTTGGTTAGGACCCGACAGACATCCGTCGGGTCACCTTTCACAGTTTTCGTCTAACTGTCATATGTAATGTATATGATTTATGCCTTAATTAATAACATGATATTAGTAATAAGTAATGCAGCTGTGCAATTTCAAAACCTAGCAACTGACATTTCGGCGCTTTTGTGTTTTTGTTTTTGCGGCGTTTTCGATTACACTCAGATAACGGTCTTCCGCGTTTTATTATAGTAAATGAACTAAAAATATTATAATCGAATGATAATACTAGAGGGTATAACGAGAAAAGTTATCTTCTTTGTTAAGAAAAATTATTTATTGTAAATTATGAAAGTTCTCCTAATGATTTTATGTAAATATTTTCGCGCATGTTTGTTATGCTAAACAAATGTAGCTATCTAATATTAGGTCCTTACATATGAAATTGGCGTTTTGTATGGAAGGAACAAAAAGTCGAATATTTTTTAATATAATATATTTAATTAATCAAAGTATGAACCATTGTTTTCAATGCACTTTTGCCATCTTATAGGTAGTTCATTGATCCCTTTACTAAAAAAACCAGTCGGACGGGAATCAATAAAATCTTTGAAGGCGATTTGGACTGCCCCATCGGAGTTGAATTTTTTCCCTTGCAAAAAGTTATCCAAATTGCGAAAAAAATGGTAATCTGTTGGAGCAAGGTCCGGGGAGTACGGAGGATGTCTAAGACATTCCAATTCAAGCTCTTCTAATTTGGTAGCCGTCTGTTGCGCAGTGTGTGGTCTGGCGTTGTCGTGAAGCAGCAGTGGCGTGGAGCGATTGACCAGCCTTGGTTGTTTAGCCGCTAGCTTTTCCATCATGGTTTGTAATTGCTGACAATAGACATCAGCTGTAATAGTCTGGCCAGATTTGAGAAAACTGTAATGAACAATACCGGCACTAGTCCACCAAACGCTTACAAGTAACTTTTTTGGGGTTAATTTTCGCTTGGGGCAGGATTTGGCTGGCTGGCCAGGATCCAACCATTGCGCTGAGCGCTTCCGATTATCGTAAAGAATCCATTTTTCATCACAGGTAATGATTCGGTTTAAAATACCTTCATTGTTGTGCCGGTTCAGTAATGTAACGCAGCAGTCGACGCGCGTTTGCCGGTTTGCTTCAGTCAATTCGTGAGGTACCCACCTTTCAAGCTTTTTAATCTTCCCAATTTGCTTCAAGTGAATTAAAACAGTTTTATCACTAACATCGAAGCCTGCAGCTAACTCGGACGTGGTTTGCGATGGGTCCGCTTCCACAATAGCCTTCAATTCTCCATTATCAACTTGGGTCTCAGGCCGTCCACGGGGCTTGTTCTGCAGGTCGAAATTTCCAGAACGAAAACGTTGGAACCAAAAACGAACTGTGTTTTCTTTTGCAACATGACCGCCATACACATCATTCACCCTTCGAGTCGTTTCCGCAGCACTAGTGCCACGGCGGAACTCGTACTCGTAAATAATGCGATATTTTAAATTTTCCATTTTGTAAAATGAGTGACGCAAACAGAAAAAACAGAAGAAAAAAAACAAATGAATGACGGTCATCGAAGCACAAATACATGAGTAAATAGCTGTACAAATTTGAATTTGGAATTCCTTACCAAAGAGGAGAAATTCGTGATTAAAGTGGCCAGTACGAAAAACGCCAATTTCATATGTAAGGACCTAATATGTTATTTTGTGCAAGTAATTTTATTTTTGCATTTAACTCCATCTAGTGTCAAGTATAAAAATCATATACAGGCTGAAAATGTATTTTTGCTTTTCTAATAATTTACGACAGTTAATCAGTAATGAAATAGGAGTACATAATGGTACAAATTTTTAGGCATGCTCCAGTTTCATCAACCAGACAGATGGAATTTTAGCGTGGTCGTGCTGGGAAGGAATCTTGCCAGCACGACCTGTATATCTACGATGATTGAGAGGTATACAATTTCTAAATAGTGGTATAAAATAGTACAAATTAAAATTATTTTATCACCATCTAAAGATATAATGAATGCGTTCATGGTCATGCTACGAAGTACAACACAAAATTTCAGGATGATCAGTTCAGTGGTTTAGGCGTGAAAAGGTAACAAACAAACTTACTTTCGCATTTATAATGTTAGTTAGGATTAGTTATATGTTAACGTTATAATTACCTACTCATTGTAACATTCGCGTGGGAAGCCCAGCCGATGCAGTATAGACTGCTATTTAATTGTACAGTCGATCTCGTAACTGCTTTATCACCCTAAGATTGAATGTCACTTGCAAATCATAAAACGACAAGATGTTAAATACCGAACACCAATAACTGATGCCAATTTCAGTCAGTGCTGGGATCTATTAGACAGGCGATATAGTAATAAAAGATATCTCGCCAACTGCATTTAACGGTTATTTGGTATTAAACGTATGCAGGTTGAATCAGGAGCTTTCAGACACCACAAATGACTGTTTAAATGCGTTAACAAACTTAGGTATAAATGTGAGTACATGGGATGTTATTATCATACATATATGTAGTGACATTTATACCTATGTTTATGTGTCAGTTAGATAGTTTCAGTTTTGTCATGACTGATAAAGCAATTACGAGGTTTAATATACATCAAATTAGTCCTTTGAATCTATTTCGATCTTAACCTCTCGTCTGTCGGAACGTAGATCTACGCGAGACACAATGGCTCTTTAATTGTGTCTGTAGTTACGACATTCAATGGGTTAAAACACTCCCTCGTAATTCACATTGCCGATATTCTACATAAGTATAGGCCAACCTATGATATGTGCAACAATTTATTTTATAATAATAATGTAATTTGTCAGCTTTTATTTGTAAGTAGAATGACTGTCCTGTAGGCTAAGCTAATTGAAATTACTTTGATTTCAATGGCACAGGTAACATTAGAGGAAGACAATTTGACACAATGTTTTATGTTATTCATGAAGATAATTCAGAACATAGAGTAAATACAAAAAACGAGAATCAGGTAAGATTAATATTTTAATAAATTATTTTACAGCCTCCAGTGATGTAGAGAAGTACCTATTTATAAAAAAGGTACCCAAGGCAACATGTTCTATTTCAATTATAGTGAACAATAACTACAGCCATACTACGGATTCAATAAAAAATATAGACCGATCGCAAGTTTTAGAGATTTTATAAAAGCAAATAAATATTTTCCTACAACAGACATGAGAATAAAAACTGTCTTTGAAATGTGTTCCTCTAATTTACCTGTGTCAGTATTATGAGGAATATTTAATGCTGACCGCACATTGGATACCATTTTACCGCCCAAGAGATTCTTGGTTGTATAAGAGACCAACCCATCAACTGAGCTAGAGAACGTTTCTCACGGAGATACTATCCATATTTTTATACAATAGAAGAATTGGAAGAAAGCCATGCGTTAACAAACAACATTCTGCATCATGAGCATTTAGTTCAGTTGCTACCTCTAGTTGCGTTTCAGAGCAGAACCAATACAAATTCGAGTAAGCGTTAGAGCACACTGCCGTTGCGAGACGTGTTTTGTTAAACAAATAGAATGTGGATCTTCTGAGATCGTGAAAGTGTTTAGTTGAATTGGATGCGTATTGAGGCCTGTGACGTCGCCAAATATTGCCGCTCGGTACAACGTGCAGTCGCGACACGATCAAAACGCACGAAAGAACACGTCTTATGGACTGTTACCCTATGCAGTAACGCGTGGCATTTATCCTTGGCGCAGCGCGTAAACTACATCCAACTGCTTGTCTCTGTTGCCGCCAGTGAGCACGCAACGCTACTGCGGGTACCATGAGCGGTCAGCCTAAAATAAAGTCGCCACCAAAAAAAACTTGTCAGAGATCTGATTTTAAATTTGCTTATCCTTGGTACTAGGGGCAAGATTGACAGACCGGGACTTTCTACTTTGCTAAGTAAAGTAAGCGCTTCGTACGAATATGAACATTTTAAGGTTCATATAGATCGCGTACTAAGTGCGATCTGTTTATCTTGCCCTGAAGATGTTTTATAAGTTTATCATTATACAAAATCATGATACACAGAAAGTTGAAACAGCAACAAAACTTGGCTTGGAGGCTTCCTGTTAGAAACTTGAGGCCCAGTGTGATGAGGTTCGAATTTATTTCAGAGGGTATGGTGCCATCGACTTCCAACTACAATCCATGTTTACTACGTCCAACACACAACAATCCAGACATATCTCGTTGTCTCATGGTCCATATGATCTAATCTCTACTGCAATGTCTCCAAAGACAAAAAATAATTTAGAACATTATCATTTTATCTGCAGAAGTACAAAGAGAGAAAAACATTGAACCTGAGACAAATGAGACAGTGAAATTGGACACAAGTACAGAAGATGTCATGGAATCTTTATATTGGAACATTCACGGAGGAAATATATTTCATTTGATACAGTGTCTGTGACTTTTGATGTGTGATATTTTTAAGATTAAAGTGATTGGGACCTTAAGAAATATGCTAAAATTTTGTACACTATTATTAAAACATGTGCATAATTTTCTTATTAGTGTAACATTTTTTTAATAAAAATATAATAGGTAAAGGGAGGGTGTTTTTTTAAATATAAACATAATTATTTGTTTAAGATAATTTATTAATATATTATATATATTACACAAAGTATTTACGTAAAGGATAAGAGTAATTGAATAATAATAATGGGATACAATAATAACATTCAATAATACTAAAGTCATCAAGGGATCATCAAACTTCTCAGTTCAATCTGGAAAAAAAGAAAACACTAATTATTTCAAATTTCCTTTGTTTGTCTGTTCCAGATGCAGTTAAAGAAGCTTTAATTGATGTATTTATGTTTCAGTATACGCTCAAACGACATAATAACCGAAAATGGTTTAGTTTGGGTTTTTGACCTGCTTTTACAGTGTAATAATTTCACCTTTCTGTTTTTCAGATGATTCTTCCATGTGCAGCCTTGTTGGCACACGGTCAAGTCCAAGCCACTCAGCTTCCGCCTTTAATGTAAACATACCAACAATTTACAGTTTGTCTATAAAATACAGATTTGTATTTAGTGTGCAGGTGTTATATAATTAAAACTATGGTTAGAACCAAAAACCCATTGTCTGTGATATAATTTATGTCTTTGTACCTGATTTTGTATTAAATTATTTCAATTCAATTTGTTTTTTATTCTTGGTAGTGACTCAGAAGTGAAAATGCAATTATTAAATATTTCCGTTTATTAAAATAGTCCCATATTACAAATTATAATAAACACGTGACATATATGGATTCACATAATAAAGAGTGTAGACTGAATGTGTTAAGGTTGGGCCACTAAGATATTCAGACTTAAATAGTACTGCTAAGGTCAAATTCTAATAAAACATTTAATATTAAGATTATGTAGCAATTATACATGAATAGCAACCGTCACCTTAACAGGCAGTTAATTATTTTGAAAAATATGAATAAATAGGTTAAAATCTAAGTGACCTCTACAGTGTAACCCAGGAAAATAAGATATATTCTGCGAAAAAAAAATCCTAGTAAAAAAATTCTCACCGGGATTATCTTGATTTAGTCATTAGAGAGAATGAGATAACACATGCAAAAAAAATCGATCGCTGTCAAAAGTCCCGAAGGTCAGTTTATTGCAAAAATCTCGTAAAACATTCGCTTTCCGTCAATTTACACAATTCTGCACAAAAAAGTCATACACAAGATTCTTTTAGCAACAGTAAATCAAATTTAATTCTCTGCAGCTTCGAAATGTGGAGTAATTATGAGTTAAAGTAAAAGGCGCGTTTTTTGTTACCTACTTGATATCGTAGGCCTCCGCCTAACCCATAAATTGTGAATTATGATAATATTTTGCGAAAAGTATCTAGGTCGTTATATTCTTTTTCATAATTTTTAAAATGTTTTTCTCAAATATGCTTGGAAATTGTGTCATACTTTCTAGCGGTGACATGACTTTATACGAACTTCAGTCTTATGTCTAAAATATGTACGAAATTGTACACTAAATTTAAAAAAAAATAATGTACTACAAAGACTTCGCAGAAAACAATAATCAACGTGTCACCGGCAGGAAGTATTCTTTCTAGCGGGCGCGGCGCTATATATTTCACTTATAGACTTTGTTATGGGCCAAGAAAAATGCACGGAATTGTACGCTAAATTAAAAAAAATGTACTACAAAGATTTCGCAGAAAACAATAATTAACGTGTCATCGCCAGGAAGTATTCTTTCTAGCGGGCGCTATACATTTCACTTGTAGACTTTATTATGGGCCAAGAAAAATGTACGGAAAGTGTATGTTCAATATCTATAACAGTTTGGGGTATATCTATATTCGTAGGTATATTAATTAGTTAATAAAACATTCGATTATAAATAATTATTTACTTTTCAATCATCTTCATAAGTAGATCAATAAATGACACGTAATTGCCTTGGATCTTGATACTTTTTTGGCCATATGACCATACTTCCTGGCGGTGACACGTTGATTATTGTTTTCTGCGAAGTCTTTGTAGTACATTTTTTTTTAATTTAGCGTATAATTTCGTACATTTTTCTTGGCCCATAACAAAGTCTATAAGTGAAATATATAGCGCCCGCTAGAAAGAATACTTCCTGGCGGTGACACGTTGATTATTGTTTTCTGCGAAGTCTTTATAGTACATTTTTTTTAATTTAGCGTACATATTTTAGACAGTAGACTGAAGTTCGTATAAAGTCATGTCACCGCTAGAAAGTATGACACTGGAAATTTGAGAATTATTTTGACAACCCTCTTCGAGATAAATCGAAATTGCTGTACTGGCCAAAAATACATTATTATTGATCTTTTCCCGGTACTTTTTTGACAGAATGGACTTTTTACACAATATTTTAATGCCTAAATAAAGATAATCCCGGTGATAAATCTTAACTAGGATTTATTTAGCAGATTTGCCTTTAATTTAACTTACTTTCATGGGCTAAATATTGTGATATGGTTAAATATGTAGGTGTGTACATTATGGACCATTTGTAGGGACCAAATTATTAATAGGGCAATACTCCAGAATTAGAAATCGAAATGGCGCAAAGTACGATAACAATCACAAGCAGGTGACTAATTATTTACTTTATTAGGGCTTATATTCTTTATTGGGTTGTGGTGGTCAGATAGGCAGTCGCTCCATGTAAAATACTGGAATTCAGTTGCATCCGGCTACACTGGAAGCCGACCCTAACATAATTGCGAAAAGGCTAGGCAGATGATGATTAGGGCTTATATTCCTAGATGGTTGGTAACCATTGAATGAAGCAAATCATTTACAATGTGGTTTTATATTAGTATTTTACACACTTTAAATCCTATATATGTATATATACCTTTATACAGGATTTAAAACCAGTTAATTGATATGAAGGCGATTTGGAATGACCCATCAAATACTTGGTACATAACATACTATAAATATTAGACAAAAGGAATAAAATTAGGTACTTATTCATTGCGATTAGCACAATTGATTAATGGCAGGCATCTACAATACAATACGTGTTGCATTACCTCAGTCGGGGTGACCTCTTCAGTGTCTACCACGTCCGGCAGAGCTTCTGCATTAGCTGCAGCTTCGTCATGTCCGTTAGCACAATCTTCCACCTCATTGTGACACGTTTGGTCAGCTTCGGCCAAATCTCCGTTATGCATTTCGGAACAATTTATGAGATCCACTTTTCCTTCTTGACTAGAACGTGGACTATTGTCGTTCATGTCCGAAGTCTCAATATCCATATGGACGTGTCCTGGCCACAAATCGTAAGGACAAGCATTTAGCTGATGCAACTGGCTGTCGCTTGAACTAAATAAATTTAATGAACCGGCGACATCTTGCAAAATGGAAGATTCGGATAACTCGTTCGTGAGTTGAGCGGGTTCGGTTTCGTTACTAGCTGGTATGAATACTGGCAAATTCTCAATAATGTCTCCTGAAACATCACAAACTCTCATACCTTCGTATTTAGAGAGTAATTCTAATAGCCTCCTTTTGGCCTGTTGAGTATACCTTCCGTCGGTAGCATTGCTTAATATAAGAGATACTAATGTCTCTAAAAAGTCTGTCGTACACGTGTCATCGCTTTTTAACAATAAAAAGCGAACTATTTTATTATCAAGTTGCAGAGCATTTCCACACATATTTTGAATTGATAATGAATTACAGTCATTATATGCGCTAGGGTCACCAGTTGTTGAAGCTGATTCTTGTCTATTTTCTTCATGGACACTTTCATTGCTTTGACTCTCAATAATAGAACTGTACTGAGACAGTACATTACGTATCGATTGTAATACTTTTTGTCGTAAAGCATCAGAACTAATTAGTTGCAGTTCTCGGAACAGCTGAATCAAAAAATCGGGGTGAGATTCATTCACATCAATCAGAGCTGTCACTTCAGAATACACGTTTTCCCTGAGCAGATCAAATAACTTTGAGGTAGCCTTATCTTGAACTTCGCGACTCGTTGACGCTAAATTAGGATTAGGCATCTCAGATGTACTGGCAATGTTAATATTGCTCATTTGTGAATAATCCAGTGAGTAATTTCTTCGATTAGTTGAATTCTTAGATGGTAATTTTGAAGATGATTTCTTTTTACTATTAGCTGATGTGTTTAAGTTATTTGCATGGGCCTGTATAATCTCAGGAATTGGATTTGTTATATTTAAATTTCTAAAAGAGTTTGTTGGAGCTTCTTGGCGATTGATATTGATGTTACAAGCGTTAGTAACATTGTTTTCGTCGATATTTCTTGAATGACAAGCAGACGGCGTGTCGGTGTCTGGATTCTGATTGACATTCAGTACGTCTGGCGCAGATGAGAACGAAAGGGATCTTTCGTAGGCAACGTTTCGTCGCATATGTCTGTTGGGTAAGTCATCATTATTTGCCTGTGATGATTGAGTGGCGTTGTGTGATGAGCTAGCAGCGTTGGTATTTCTCTTGGGTGTGATGCAGGGAGGGGTGGCAGAGGGAGTGCGATGGAGTGTGTTATGAGATCTTTCGACTAAAGGATGTGGGTTATGGGCGGGCCCGACTCCTAAGTGACCATCAGCGTTTGCCTTGTTATTGGCGGACAGAAGATTTTGACGGGAATAACTGGAAAAGAAAAATGTACACTCTTTTACTTTTTTATGAAAAAATGAAACCGAATTCAATACCACTGTAATGTTAGTATACACACGTCATATAAGAGTATAATAATATCACACAGGCATATATGATTAGTCTTTTTAAAAAGCATGAAATAAAAATCGATTGCAAACGGAAACTTCTAGGGCAAACACTATTCTCACCCTTAGATATTTTTGAACTGAAGTATATGATAAAATACATAAATACGGTGTATGTACTAATATGTATAATTAAATATAAATTATAATAAATCAAAACATAATGCGTGTTTCTTAATATCTGAAAAGAGAAAAGCAAAGTAAATAAATACTTTTAATTTTATTTATGCAGCTCTCCCACTGCATTTCTACTAGTACACAATAACGATAAATGTTACCTGCGGAAGTTATCCCAATAGTTATTGGCTCTGTTTCCCGGGGGTACTTGATTATTTAGCGTATGTGATGCTGTTTCAGCACGCCAGCGCTCTTCCATCTAGAACACAGAGTATGTCATTTATTTAAAAAAAAAACCCTGTGACAAAATCTAGTGTTTAAAAAAAAATAGTAAGTAATTATGGACTGTCCAGTTAATGCAAAAAGTTGTCGTTAGTGCGATCAACCGCACGTATACTCCATAGGTTTAGGTAGTTAAATAAAGGTAAACAAAAAACCACGTGACTTAGTTAACCGACTAAACGTAATACCAGTCTATTCAGTTGATTACGTTTAGTCGGTTAACTAAGTCACGCGGTTTTTTTGTTTACCTTTATTTAACTACCTAAACCTATGGAGTATAGGTAACAACTGAACTACGAAAACCGACCTAACTGCTACGATATAAAGGCGCCGCTGTCAATGTCAAAGTTTATAAAGGGGGTTGAAGATTTTTATATGGAGCCTGGCATACCAACTGTCGCGCCAGTTTGTTTATTTTTCAAAATGGCGGCACTCATGAATCCTATATAAATAGTAAAATCGATAGCGGACATCAATGCAAACAGAAAACATAATAGCACCAAACCCCGTAAAGCTGATGAGATGATGTGTTTATTTCATGTTATATATTTTTGTGGTGTACAATAAAGTATATATAAATAAATAATAAATAAAGCATCACGTTTCCGAGATATTACCGTTCGATAAGTTGATCACGTTACATCCATTTTTTTTTTTAACTTGCAACATCTTGTTGTATAGATGATTGAAATAATCACTTTGAATGTTTGAAATATTGGCACACATTTTTTTGAACTTGATTGAATATATAGATAAATATAGAGATGGTCCTCATGGTCAACTTTGAACGTTATTATTTTAGAAACGTACCACTTTATGAGGTTGGTCTTATTATGTTTTCTGTTTGCATTGATGTCAACAATCGATTTATATAGGTCACAAGAGTGGCCGCGATTTTGTAAAACAAAAAAAAAAAAACAAAATGGTGTGACAATAGGTATGCCACCGACCTTTCAACCCCTTTATAAAATGAATAAGCTCGCGCCCCTATTACATGGTGAAAAATGTGGGTGTACTACACCGCTGCCTAACTTTTCGGGGAATACAGGTGCGATGTTATGTTATCCATACTAATATAATAAATGCGAAAGTGTGTCCGTCTGTTAGCTCTTCACTCTTAAACCGCTGAAACGATTTAGATGAAATTTGGTATAGAGATAGTTTGAGTCCCGATATTCCTACGGGATCGAAACTTATGCGGATGAAACCGTAGGGCACTGCTAGTGTTAAAATAAATATTACGTGATTGAGCTGGTCTCTCAGCTGGTGTATCTCTCGCTGCTGCATGACGAGCTGCTGCCAGCACCACGCGCCCCAGAACCCGCAGCCACAACTGCAACCACCTATCATACCTACGGGTTACAATACAGTATCCACTTTTATAGCAACTCAGTATTAAACAAAAAAAAACCGGGCAAGAGAGTCTCGGACCACGCACAGCAAAGGGCTCCGTAGTCGGGATGCCTATTTACGCATTGGGCAGTATTGATTTTACCGCAAAAATACTTTGTATTTCATAGATTTCTCAAAAAAAAAAAAGTTATTGCTGCAGTTGTAATATAAATTTCCCACATCTCAATAACTATTACACTTAGAAACATCATAATCTTTTAATTATGTGATCCAATTTTCTTCGACATAGTCCGAGTCATGTCCGACTGTCAGTATATCATTTTACAAGTCTTCCGTTTTTGCCATTTGGCTACGGAACTAAAAAGTGAAGGTTATAATTATCTAATACATAGAAACTTCTATCCATTTATTTAATCCGATGGATGGTCCTTATTCGAAAGTGATGAAACAAGCTTAATGCTATCGAATTGCTTACTGTAAGGCATCATCATGTTGAACGGCATAGATGGCGGGTAAGACAGTTGTGGAGTCCCCATCAGACGCTCCATAGTTTGAGAGTGACTGTTCTGAGTGAACTGATTACGCATGTCCTGAAACAACATAAATTTGAGGTTACGACTTACGTATTTAAACTTAAGCAATCTTAATAGATCGCTACAAAAAGGGTTCACATGAAAAATAATTCATAAGATTTAATATATTTTGTGTATTTGTGTGTTCGTCTGACGAAAACAAACATTACTTAAAGTAAATGTTCTTGTATATCGATTTTATTAAATTTCGAGCGGCCGTTGTTGTTTACATCTTTGGCAAATTTAGCGCGGCCGGACCTTAGAAGCATTGTGCTTTTAGAAAACACGTTAAGCCGTTAGTCTCTTTTATTTCACGGTTTTATCTCACGAAGCGACGCGCGCTTTTCTTGTGTTTATCGAGTGTACAAACACGCTGAGAAAATGGCGAAGTCGGAAGTGTGTGTATTACGTGCTGACGCTACTCGTCTTTATGCACATATTCACAACGTGTTTATACACTTAGTTACTAAAAGTAAAGCGCATGTCGCTTTAAATACTCTAGCAAGCTATGATCTCACTAGTGAAATAATAAAGTAGCCATAATAAGCTAATCTTATAAAGTTCTTTTTACCTGGTTGGATTTATTGTTAGTGTTCCAGCCAGGTGGTGGCAGATGGGGATACGGCATGTTTCCAGGATTTTCGCCAGCTATAACAACGAAAAGGATATTTAAATTAAACGATCGAGACTGACAACATGTACATACTTTAAAGTTTTAGGAATAATAACTTACTGGTTTGGGAAATTGGAGGAACCATATTGACGTTTGACGATTCCACTCTAGGCTCGTGACGGATGTTTTGATTCGTGTTGTTCGACAGGGATAACTGAAAAAATACCCAAAGGTTACAAATGTGTCCTGAATTGGACTGTACGATATAATAAAAGAAAAGTAACTAACACTGCTCTCGTCTGGCTGTCTCTCTTGGGGTTGTCTACGTCGCACCCGATTTCTTTGATTGGACTTATTTCTGGACGCGCTGTGGAATATAAAAGAAACATCAAAGAAATTACTTTTTAGGATATACCTACCATGTTATGTAGGATATAGCGTTTCAGCGGGCGTCACCGTTAACTCTCAATACGACACAAATGACGGATAGAAACTGAGAGCTTTGACTGGCGGCCCTTGACATGATGCGCTCATTGCAATTACGGCGCCACGAATTTTATGAGTACTGCAGTCTCTAGACGCCGGTGCGACGATTCCTTGCTCTGTGGCGGTGCCGCACGGATATAATTCAAAATTCGACGGTTTAACACTTGCATGCAAAATGCTAATTTTACTGAACTGGGCCTATTTGGAGCAGCCAACGCAGCACGAATTCCTGGTGACACTCTTTTTATATTATTTTGCAAAATAATGTTGTGTGCCTTTTAGCCTGTCTGTGTTAAATACATTTTTGTACACAAATATATAAACAGACAACAATAGGTACAAAGGTGATAGATGTATTTTGTTTCTATCTAAAAGTGCTTTCATTAATAGTTACCTGTCCGTGTCGCTGCCATAAGCGCTGCTCATGTGAGGCGGTAAAGCTGCGGCAGATCTTCCGCCCAATGCGCTGTCTCCACCACCCTAGAGGTAAAATATATAATTTGTCATCACTAAAGCTATGCTATAACACAATCAATCTACCTATATTGGGCGTTTTTCCAACCGATAACGCCCAATACGAACTTTTCACTTTCGCAGAGGGTATGAGCGAAGAGCTTATTTGTTTTGGGACATAACTGTAGGGCGATGAACAACGTAACAGTAGCTATCATACTATCAATCCAGACTTACCCTAAAGTTCTCAGTTTCTCTGGAGTCCTGTGAATCTAATAATATTTGCTCAGATCTGGATTCGGGCTCACTGATGCGATCTTGTTCACTGAAACATAATATTCGTTTATACATTAGCTTAGCTGTGATTTTGTATACAATTATCAGAAGTTATATAACTGAAATTAAAACGTACCTATTGTATGATTGATTGACGACTGAAGCGCTGCGTGAGTCTGATTTCATATTTTGGGGTTCAGGATTCGAGCATAGCACTTTCTGTAAAAAAAACAATACCCATACAAAGAAATATAAAAATAATCAAGCATGTTGTTAACACCGTGGGGTTTATCTATTGACATACTTTTCGGAATGAGGGTAAAAGTGGTCCAAATGGCCAGCGTCACTCGGTCAGGTCAAGACAAATATAATGTACCTCATTTTTTTTAAATCAACCATGCTGTTTATGGTAAAATAATTGAATAAATCATAATTTTCTTTAAGCTATTACTTTTCACTAACAAGTTATTTTTACGGGTGTCTTAGTAAAAGTTACTCCTTTTTACCCGACTGCGCGACGCAAAGGAGTGGTAATGTGTTTATCAGCCTATGTATGTATGTATGTTCCTTTGAAGCACTATACAGACCAAACGCCTGGGCCGATTTTTATGATTCACACGTCAATCGATTCCTCTTAGTCCGGCGAGTGTCACTAAAGACATGACGTTAATGAAAATTCAATATGGCGACTACTAGACGCCATATTGTGAAAATGAAAAATATGAATGTCAAGAAACTATGTCAATTGGGGTATCGTTGGATAGGTCTTTCAAAAATATCAAGTGTTTGGAAATACCGTTTTTTGATTAAGTAAACCGTTCGTGACTTATCAAGCTTTAAAGTACCAATTTTCGTTAGAATCAAGTGTCCCCCCCCTCTTCCAACTAAACGCGGCAGTAGTACCTATATATTACGAAGTTTAAAGGGAAACTATCACACTTAAGTGGGATTTACAACTCATAACTAAAAAGAATAAAATAAAAAAAATAAATTTAAAAAATCAAAAAACCCGACTGTGGTAAAAAACTTAAGTTAAAAAAAACTGAAAAGCTAAAAACAAGCCCATTTTAAATTAAATAAAAGTTGGAAGCAGGCGGGACCCATACCATTTTTCTATTTTCAAACTCAAATGGGTCCCCGCCGGCTTCCAACTTTTATTTAATTTAAAATGGGCTTGTTTTTAGCTTTTCAGTTTTTTTTAACTTAAGTTTTTTACCACAGTCGGGTTTTTTAATAGACTATTCAATGACATAGGTCTCGTTTGTGGTGAACTTTTGTACCAAGCCCCATACATTTTGGCGAAATGTCCTTTAAACGAACCTCCTTGTTGAGTAGCGCTTCCAGTTCGCGCTGCTTGTCAGCGAGCAGCGCGCGCAATTGCAACTGGCGCCGCTCGGCCGGCCCGGGCTGGCCGCTCGGGCCAGCCCGCACTTCTTCGTTCACTTTCTTCTGTTTACGGATCACCTCTGAGAAAATAGCACTCAATTTAGTTTAGTAGAGCTCAGTACATATCTAGGAATAAATAGGAGTGAATAAATTAAAAAAGGCTCTTTGCGACCATTTCTTTGAAAACCTAAAACAGTGTTAACTTGTGATATACGTTTACATATATCAACAATATTTAACACAGAACACTGTTTACCACCCATTAACTCATAATTATTTGGTAACCTATTTGTGAAGAATTGTAACAGGCTATATTTATTTGTTATTAACAAATGCACTATTGCACACACGCAGCTTAAAGTAAGTTTTCCAAAAATTTAAAATTAAAACAAAATATTACTTCATCGTTATAAATAGAGATAGATGAATGCAAAGTTGTAAAATGCTTAAGGTGAAGCGGAAGTGTGAACAACATTCAGCATAGGCATTTACCACCTAAGAACTCATATTGAAATGCCAATAAAGTATTGAATATTGTAGGCATAGACTATAGGGTGACCTAAAATAGGAAACCATAATTATTTAGAGACTTTAATCAGACATGAGAATTTCAGAATCGGAGCCAAAGAATATGACCAATCTAGAAAAGCTGCTTCCATAAATGGACATATTTTTAGGAGCGAAATAGCTACCTTTGTTAGAGATCATATCCTTGATGCGTGCGCGCTCGCCCATGATCTTTTCGGTTTCCATTCGAAGCTCTTGTGCTAACTCTTGTAACGTTGCTATGTTGTCCTCGTGACCTGAGTTGTGATATTTTTTAAATGTATTGTATCGTATTGGCATCTGTTTTACGATGAATCATGTCGTTTATTTTTCAGTTGAATGCTAAACCCTCAATATTAAAAAAATAAATTACTGGTATTCAATTACGGCTGAGCCATAACTAGCCCATTTGGAGCCGCGGGGAATTTGCGTAACAGACTAACAATTGCAATGCCTTGCATTTTGACAATTCGAGTAAAATTCATTGCGTTATTTACGTTGTCGAGCAGATGAATTTTTCCAACATAATTATGACGCAATGATGTGTTATGCAATTAGGATGCCGGCTACTAACTAATTATCACTTACTTTGTTGTTGTTGCGCATGGTGTTGTTGCGCATGATGCTGTGGCTGCTCATGATGTTGGTGCGCATGCTGTTGCTGCGCATGTTGCTGATGTGCATGCTGTTGTTGAGCATGCTGTTGTTGCGCATGTTGTTGTTGCGCATGTTGTTGTTGTGCGTGTTGTTGTTGTTGTGCATGTTGTTGTTGAGCATGCTGTTGTTGAGCATGCTGTTGCTGCACATGTTGTTGTTGCGCATGTTGTTGCACATGCTGTTGTTGCGCATGGAGTTGCTGTGAATGTTGCTGCGAGTGTTGTTCGTTGGTGAACTTGTGACGCTGTGGCAAAGAGTTCCGTACACGACACATACTGCCGTCATTAGACCAGCCACCCATGCTTCCACCGCCTTCGGATTTACTTAAAAAGAGAAAAACTCATTGAAATATTTCTCATATAAATTATTATCCTTTTTTTTTTTTTTCTTTAGCCTGTATTGTCCCACTGCTGGGCAAAGGCCTCCCTATATTCTTCCAAAATAAAATATATAATCTCGTCTTACTTGTCATGGATGTTCGAATGAGTTGATAACTCTCTGAATGAATCATCGTGAGCAGACGAAAGATGTTCGGCCTCGTAGTTTTCTACCGATCTCATCAAGTCTGCAAAAAACGGGTTTTAATTTTAGTAGCTTATACACATTCACGTTTCAAATAGTGGGATGTTATATTATTATTTTTAGTACCTTTTGTTTTTTGAAGAGCAGTCTTGATAGCCTTTATTTCCATTAGTTTAAAAGGATCTTCATTCTTGTTGTTGCTGCTGGGTTTATTACCTGAAAGAAAATAGTACAGGAAATAGTTTAGCATTCTTTTAGTAAACCCCACATCATGCATAATCATCATAGTAATGATTTTTAGTGTCCGACCGAAGGTGCAATTCTGGCCGAAGCCGAAGCCGAAGCCGATTAATCGGTATTCACCAAAACCTTCGGCCGAAGCCGAAGCCGAAGCCGAAGGTGTCATTGACCTTGAGAAATACGATAGTTACTTTGTAAAATATTTTAAACCAGACAATACTTATGGTTTTTTGGTTCTTAGAGTGCCTCACAATAATGAACGTATCACCACAGGTACTACTCACACTCACAGTAATAAATAAAATAATTTGTAATAACAAATATGAAATATTTAAAAACAAAACATTTATTAGAATTTTAAGACGCGCTCTCAAACTTGTTTTGACTCGTTTAGTTTACTAACTGCGATTCGTTTGGTCCGGTGCGGCGGCGCGGTGAAACACTGCTGCTCTGCACACTCTCCGTCTCGCTCTAGCATCGTTCAGTAAATTTCAAATTTTGACAACTAGCAAACCTTCGGCTTCGGCCAAACCTTCGGCAAATTTTTGGCCGAAGCCGAAGATTTGGCCGAAGGTGCTTTTTTGGCCGAAGGTGGCCGAAGCCGAAGCCGAAGCCGAAGCTTCGGTCGGACACTAATGATTTTAAAGATAGTTATCTTACATTTTCGTGGCAATTCTTCGTCGCCACTTTCTTCGCCAGAACTAGAATACGTATTATGACCGGACTCGAGATGTGTAGCCATTTGCAGCTTTTGAAATTCTTGGACCTACAAACAAAAAATAAAATAAACGTTTACGTTCGACATTGGATATTGAAGTCAGAAGAATGAATGAATGTGTGCACACCAAACTTTCCATGTGTTGTTTCTTCATCTGTAACTCTCTCAGTTTGAGTTGTAGAATACGGCTTCGCTCATTGAGTAGTACTTCGTCTTCATCTACTTCGCTGTCCCGTCCTGCACCTGCCGCCTCCTGTAACATTACAAGAGTATCATTACATGAAATCCCAGAGACAGCTAGTCTAATTTGACGACTGTCTATAAACCCGAACTTTTTCTAGAATTCGATTTACCATATTTACGGTAAGGTACTGTGGGTCTTGATAACTTACCTCACTCCCAGTAACATTAGTGTCACGATGCGAGAACCTGTCATCTTGGCTATGTGTAGAATGCGCCGAATGTCCGTGGTCTGTGTCTACACTAGCTGACATGTTCTGAGGCACATGTAGAACCTCTGATGAATGAGGCAACGTTGTCGCAACGCCTATCTGTTGATTGGCGGCGTACATTCGATTCGTATGATGGTAATTACCGCTCAGTGTTTGGTTCTGAAAGTGACAATAATAGATAGGTGTAATTGAAATAACTGAAAACTTCTTGAGGAGTTATTGTGAACGACTTTTACTATGGGAACAATGCAGAAATTGCGAAAAAAATCATCTGTTACCTAGATTTTGTCGAGTTATGCGCACATAAATATATGGAGCGGCGGTTAATTTTTTTCGCGATTTATGTGTCGGGTTTTTCGTAAAAGTTGTTCATAGTGATGAGTACAATGACCTCTCAATAAGTTTTCAGATATTTGAATTACACCTTGTGTGTTGCTCTCGTAAGCGATGGTAGGTAGTATAGGAAGCTATATAAAAATGTCTTTAGATATAGGTATTTACTTGTGCTGCACCAAAATTGTCATGTGAAGTAGACGGCTGTACTTCCTGAGGTTGTCTCTCCCTTTCCCGATCTCTATTCATTTCATCTAGTTGATGCTTAGCTTCCTCCTGTAGGTTGTTTAGAATTCAAGTCTTAGGAATATATTCTAAGTAAGTATAAGATTTTACAGATTCTAGCTTTTGCCTAAAATTTATTTTAGAACTCACCTGATATTTCAGCAGCCTCCTTTGTTGTTGTTTCAATGCTGCCAAACGCATCTGAGACATTTCCATTTTATTTTTAATTTCATTTTGCCACAGTTCATTGTCACTGTATGTGGAGCCATTGCTTTGTGCAGACACCGGTCGTGTTACTACATCCTGCCGAACACAATGATAAATTCAAGTAACCATTGAGCCAGAAAAGAGAAATAACACTAAAACACATCTATTGGAAGGGTAAGTAACACAAAAACAAACAGATGTGTAGTATCTTTTTAAAAGGTTTCCATGAATCTTTAAACATTATGTTTTATGGACCAAATGATAAATGATGATTAATATGACGTCTGAGGTAAAACTAAAGATTTAGCGGAAATTACGCATGATACGTAGTCATTTCTGCAACTGCGGACATTTTGCCCGCTGATAATTGTATGATTTGCTAAATGTTTGGATATCAAATTGTGTTAAATGTATGATCACCAGCTTTCGTTAAAGTTATTGTTATAGGTTAACATGGTATATATCCTTATTAATTCCTCGATTGGACTAGTTATATGGGATCATTTGTCTCTAACATGCACAGTGATTGTTATAAAGTTACAAATACAATATATCCACATAAAACAGCAGTAAAACTATGAGTACAAATCAAAGCTGAAAGTCTAAGTTAAAGCTACGAAGCAGCTTTGACACAATAGAAAGTATCAAATGACAATTGGCGAGTATGGTAATAGGTATTAAACGGTTATTCTCTGCTCCAAGATTGCATCCATTTCATGCTATGGATCTTTCGGCTCACAACATAGGGACACACTCCATAGTTCACAGTAACAAACAAAAACCTGATTGTTGGTATTAGGATCTTTCTTTTTAGTTTTCATCTCCTCTATCCGCGTTATTTTCTCCACACAAGAGAGTATGTTCTTTCGCAACATATCTTTTAATTCTTGGTCATCCTTTCTTATTTCGCTCTGATCACCAGCTTGTATTCCATTCTCTTTATTACCTTCTTCAGTTCCCACTAATTTGTCAGGAAGCCCTGATAATTGCAGTGCATTTTCAGTAACGCCATCTGAAGGTTTGTTAATTTCTTCTTGAGAATGACTTTCTTCCTCATTTCTAATGTTATGCATGGATTTATTTATCTGTTCATTTTCAATATTGGTAACTTTTTTCGACAAGTTGTTGTTTATAACGTCAGGCGTATTTTTAACATTGGAAATTGGGCTCAGACTAGTTTCTGAGGAAGGTTCTGTTTTGCTCTCTGTATTGTCATCAGTTGCTGGTATCTCTACAATAACAACTCCCTCCGTTTCCTCAGCAGGCACTTCAACATTTTCAGGTGTGCTGTCCACTAACATAGTTTCGAGTTTAGTTTCGCTTTCCTTCAACTTCATTACCATCTCTACCAGTTCATCATATTCTTCTTTAGTGTGTTCGATAAAGGCCTAAATTAGAAATAAAATCAACCACATTTTTACCATGATCTTATGTCTAGTTTCTAAACATATTGATGTGAAGCACATACATACCTCTTCTTCGGAGTTACGCATAGTATCAACGAGAGACGAAGTAACTCGGATGTACTCTCGTATCTGTCCGAGCCGACGTTCTACAGCTGCTGCATCAGGACAAGCTGCAGCTATTGCCTCTCCTAAGGCTCGGGCTGACTCTCTGTGAACCTAAAGAAAGCCCAAGATGATTTCCATAAGCATAATGAGGCATAATGACAAAAATGTACAGGAATTGACTAGAAATATTTTTTCATCACCTCACTTTCCTAAACATCATAATCGAGTTACCAGGATAAACAAATTGTACAACAATCAATGTAGATCCTTTTGATTCCTGAATAAGGACCTAAGTGTGAAAGTATGTATTTGTGGCTACTACTTACATGATTACTCTCATTGAGATTGTTGAAATTTCCTTGTCCCTGTTCATACATGTTGCTGATTAAATTGACAGTCTTTGTCCCAGTTCTAGGGTTGGATATAGGAGGCGTAGTATTATTGTTGCTTGCGTGGCTTCCTTCGAAATTGTTTCGAGAAGGATTTAAGTTCCTTGTTAGATTGTTTCTGTTTTGATTAGGCGCCTAAAATTGAAGGAAAATGGTAAATTATATAGAACAAAAATTATAGCTTTTCTGTTATAATTATTATATTAAAAATACTCACATTAAATGGTTGAGACACATTTCCAGTAACAGCATTAGGTGTAGTTGGATTAACTATCATTACAGCAGCAGATGCATGGTTGGAGTGAGGAATTAGGCCTAAAAATATTATTATTATTTAATTATCCAGAACAATGCCTCAGTTATTATTAAATTAACCAATTACAAAATATTTGAGTCAAGTATCTTAGTTTTTTAGATTATTTGTCAATATCCCTACAGCAAACAGTTACGGTGTGAAATATCCATGATCAACAACATTTAAACAATAACAACAGTGATTACCATTCTGCATCTGATGCACATAGGGGTGCAAGGTCTGTCCTGAAATTGATGAGCCAGTGCCATCGTCATGTTGCTCAGCCGATATATTCTCGCGATTCTGCACGTTCAGAGGCAACGCGCGTGGCTGCGGTCTTACAGGAACAAATCTTCCAAATCCACTCTCAAATGATACAGAATTGTCTAGAAAAACACGCATTTATATACCATGAGCCGAAATCCAAATTTGGATATGAATATGATAAAATTAGCTTACCCAAATCAGTTAGTTCATGATCCAATGTATTATTTGTTGGTTTTCTTGATTGACTGTAGTTAGTGCGACTGTTGTATTCAGAGACAGGCACCCAATCAAGAGATGTCTAAAAAATAATTGTTTTCAAAGATCACATGCTGCACAAGTTCTTAAAATATGTTGTACAATAACCAAGAGTGCAGACCACACACCTTAGGTGCACTAAATTTAGAAAAACAACCTCCCATAAGGTATTGCAATAAATGCTAATTAAAATATCACTATTGAGGATACTTTACACCATATCTTTAACATAAATCTATTTAGAATAAAAGGAACAGAATTGATTTCTGCTCAGTATTATCTGTGTCACAAACCATAGCAGCTTGGCACCAATTCAAATAGATGAATCTTTCAGGTTTCCAAAAATAAACCCATACGAACTTCACATGTGTTCAAGCTTTGCTAAGAAACACATTTGTTGTTTTTATATTATCATTGTTCTAATAATTTTATAGTTTATATTATCATCAAGTGCTTATTTATAGGTGTACATTGCAGGAATAATAAATAATGTAAATATTTATTTATTCCTCCGTGAAAAATTTTAGTGGTGTTTTTTTAATACTTAATTTGTGGAATTTAAGATAACCTACTGCTCATGAATAATAAAACTCAATTCTATTAGATGAAAGAAAGCAAATGCGGTACTGAAATATACTGAGAACTATCAATGGCACAATGGTTGGCATTCAATGTTCACAATGAAGGACTTTAGTGAAAGTGAATTGTTGTTCTATGCTATTAAAAGCATAAGCCTTACGGCCTACACTGTCAGGATTTTGCTAGGAGACTTGAAGAGTTATAAGGAGCCAGAAAGTCAAGCAGAAAAAACACAATTGTTGAGTGGCTTTGCAATTTACCTAATGTTTTGGTGAATCAGTAATATTGGGTGCAAGAGTGGTCATAGTGGTGTCTTATTTTTGATCTACTTGTACAATAATACCCTTTTTATCTTAAGTAATAAATGTTATCTTCTGAGGTAAAAAGGGGTATGAAAGTTTTAGTTTTTGTCTCTAGAGTTCTTGTCAATTATTTCTGTTAGAACAACATGCAGCATTTTACTGCCAATATTAGTTATGCCCACTGCAGCCCAAAGCTCAATTACAATAATTATATTGTTGCAGAGCCAAGTAGAATCATTTGTCAAATATTGTGAAGACAAGAAAATGATGGTGGCATGCAAACTGTGCTGCAATGTGTTAAGAAACTAGTTGTGTTATGTAGTAGATAGTTCTCACCGTTACTAGGTTGGTCGTCATGTCTCTCCTTGTTGGGGTAACTGCTTCTTGAGGAACATTACAATTATTTCTCACTTTAGTCTTGGGTATAGTTCCCGTATGACCTGGATGCCGCTCGTTGTTACCAGGAGCCATAACATTCAGTTTTTATTTTCTGCATTCAGTTATAAGATGCATAGCAATATGTAACTATTTATTGGAATAAAATATCGAGCAGTTATAGCAATTTAGAAAATGTATTCTTAGCGAAGGTTTTTTTACAATTTAGCAAACTTTTACAATTCACAAAGCTTAAACTTCTACAAAACCTACAATCACTTAGGCCAACAAATTTTATTACATTTTTTCTGGGATTGAATTGAAATACTTTTCGTAAATTACTGCAGCAAAATCTTTTGCGTTTTTTTTATTATTTTTTTTTTGTAGGCAGTCGCTGTCGAAGCAAATTATTTTATTAGCTGGCCAACTACTGCCTTGGGTTGCCAGCTCTAAAACAAGGTTTTCCCCAAAACATAAGAATAAAATTAGGGTTATGGGTTTTGGGGTGAACTTATAAGTTCGCTCTTAAGATAATTTATGCGAAATAATTAATTTTAAGAGCAGTTACCTACACATGGCATTTTTTTTACAGCGATGCAAACGCGTGACTCTAGCTAGTAGCTGTAAAGCAAGCAATTTATAAGTAGAAGCACCTATAGGTATTGTAAATTCGCGACTGAATCGGTTTTTATTCATATAGTAAATCTATGATTAAGTTTTAGTTTCATTAAAACTTGAAATTGTACCTGACTGGCGCGATAGAAGTATTCTGTGGCGATAGTGAATCATTATTTAGTCCCGGACGAAACTTAACTTTAATGTAGGAAAAAATGGATAAATAGGTATACTCATACCTATTTTTTTATTCAATGAACAACTAAGTAATCTTTTTCCAATTCGAACACAAATTATAAATTCCATTGTCAAGTAAAGTTGATCTCTTGCGGGTAGTTTCACCAGAAAATGTGGTGAGGATCGACCAAGCGTATACCTACCTACTTTTTCGGGACTTTGTTTTTTTTTTTTTGGAATAAAGTTTCTTAACGCGGTTTGCGGTAGGAGGTGACTGGTAGAAAACGTCACGTAAGGTAAAAGCGATATGCCCGCTCCATGCGATATGCACGCTTTCTCTCTCTGTCTTTTTCTATTATATACGACTGTGTGTGTACGTGCGAGTACCGCGTAAGGAACTTTGTTCCTGATAAGGATCCCCCAACGACCGCACACGCTTTTTTATTTCTATGTCACAATTACCATCGTGTACAAACATAACTAGATTATACCAGTAATATAAAAAATATATTTTGTGTTCTAATTTTAAATATTAGGGGTACATGATCCCTGCCGACAGCGCAAATAGAGCGATATAATCATATAACATATTATATTTCAAAATCGACAGCACACCTATTCCACCACGCAGTTCCACAAATTTAGAGGAAACCCACTAAACTAGCAACCCTACTGCTGCCATTTACAACGTTTCCCACAATGTGACTTCGGGGCTTTTCATCTTAGTATACACAGAAACCGTGTGAAGCTAGAAAAAAAAACTGGATAAAAATCCGACAAATGCTGGCATGTGGAAGAGAGGGATTGGGCCAGCCAACATAACTTGTATTAACTTGCACTTGCAGTTTTATTTTTGCACCCCATGACAGGTACAGGCTCCTGTCTTGTAAATAAATTTAAATGATACCTGCCTCGTTGGTCTCGTGGACGCAAGCGCGACTGCTGAGCGTGGGGTCCCGGGTTAGATTCCCGGGTTTTACGCGACCCAGGAATCTAACACGGGACCCCACGTGTTTTTGTGAAACTTGTATAGCAGCCCGGAGTCTGAATTTGAAAGCGGATGATAGCAGACTCGCCCTCTATTACACGGGGCGTAATCGCGTAGGTGAACATATCTGCCAAAATGCAGATATTTTATACTACCTATGTAAGTTGATTTTTAGACTTCTTTTTACCTCTTCGGACACACAAATGTCACATGATTACATGATTTACAGACATGATGTTAGGTCATTTTTCGCTGCATTGCTAATGCTATAAGTATCATTATTTTCGATTTGCTATCTCTGTTTACAGGCCATAGGTACGGACATTCAACCACAGTCCGTGGTAACAATATGACTTTGACAGCGGCTATTTAGGGATGATTTATATATTAAGCCGGCTGTACACATGGGGCCAAGGTGTTGGGCCAACGTGTAGAGAGCTACCTGGCGGTATGTTGGCTTAATTGGTCTCGTTGGCGCCAACATTGGCAGGCCATCCGAATAGTGTCGGTTTTTTGTGCACACATCAAAGGATCTTGGCGCGCTCCGCAAACAGCGTTCACACGTTGGTGTCTTGTTCAGTTCGTTGTTACTCGTCAGCGGAGACAGTATCGTTGCGCGTGAGTGAAATTTACGTTCCCATGTTCCGATAGCAAAATTATTATCACCCTGTATATCAATAATAACTAATAACACATTTACCTCGTTCTATTCCGATGAATAGTCACCATCCACCACCTTCTTTTGCGCCATTTCTTTTTAGTCACTCTACTTTGGTGCACATGTACGTAATAATTAAACGCACTGTATAAATAAATTGCCGCGGCTGCAAGAACTTCTACGTCCATCTTTGAAGCGCCAATGCAGAATGATCAGTAAGCCAATGTGTGAACAGCAATCTTGGTTATCCATCATTTTTGCCCAACACGTTGGCCCAACACCTTGGCCCCATGTGTACAGCCGGCTTTAGACTGGGCCGTGGCCGGGGCGTACCGTGTACGTGGCCCGGACGGGGCACGGATTTGAAACGTTACATACATCCGTGTCCACGGGACACGGATCATGCACTGTGTAATATAAACTGCTTCATACAAATATATCTAACGTTTCAAATCTGTGCCCGTCCGGGCCACGTACACGTTACGCCCCCCTTACCACCATTATGCGGTTGGTATTTTCTCTGGAGTCGATACAGAGCGCTCTAAGTCAGGGGTCCTCAACCTTTTAACATACGCACCCATCTAACTTTCTAAATCACTACGCCTTTTAGATTATTTTGCGAGTTCGAAAAGTTTCGCGCTCCCTCGGATAGGTTTAGATTTTCAATTGATCATTCAAAAAGGAAAAGGAGTTACTTTGTCGAGTTATGCAGAAAAGCAAGCTCGTTTTACAGAACCAAGTATTATGAAAGCGAATCTAGCGTTTTAACAGCTGCCCCCCTTCAGTCACTCTGCGTCCCCGCAAAGGGGGTGTGCCGCACGCATAGCCGCACCGCTTGGGAGCCCTTGGTATAAGTGACGGGTGCTAGTCTGCACTGTTCTAGATCCAGAGGCTGTTTCAAGTTGTACAGGTAACCTAGAGCTTAAGATTTAAAAAATAATAATAATGACACCTTTCCGAGCCGCAACACATCAGGGTGGCAACCAGTCGACTATCTTTCAAAGTTGAGACACGTGAACATATTCGTAAGAAGTTGGCAGAATCATCCCAGCGCTGATTTGCTGAATTCGTTTTCTCCTCTACCCATCGTTATTTCTCCTGACAAAGTTTATTCTGTTTATATGTAAGAATGTAGATATTTATATATTAGTATTTATTCTTTTTCGAGTTATCTATCCCTTATGTTGCACCTGCCATGTTTTGTCTTTGCACCCTTCACCCTAGGTTGGCTGGTAGGAAATGCCTCTGTAGTCCGTCTTTGTAGAGTATTTTTTTCAATGGTGCATAAAGTTTTAATAAATATTATGTCTACTGAAGTTTAATGTAGCAATGTCCATAACAATTTTACGCTCAGGTATGAATAGAATAGTGGAGTACCTACTACCGAACAGTGAAGCAGCTCAATAAACAGGCAGTTCTACTCTTTGGGCGTATGCTTGACTTATAGGTGAAATGAGTACAGAGGAACGTTGTCGCAGAGGCTGAGTTTTGGCTGGGTGCTGTCTGCTTTGCGAGTCACGGGTTCGATTCCCGCTCCCCCGCAGGGAACTTTTAGTGTTTGTGTTTGTGTCGTACCCGTCTTAGATATTGTATAGCAGAATATAATATACATAAATAGGAATCTACTAATAAGAGGAAGAGACACACCTATTATTTCATTAGCAAACATTTTGATTGAATAGACCTGCTCAATCTTGGTTAGACCCTTTTACTCTATTATCATGCCCATGGGAAAAGAAAGCAAACATCAACCAATGATGAACCTCCATGCCTAGGTTATTTAATTTAATTAATACTCCTACTTTATTTAATTAATACAATTTCCATTTCCAAGATTGCTATAGAAATAAATCATCTTTGAAAGAAATAATGACGCAGCCGGCGAATTGCATGTTATACCTTCACCAACGATGTAGGGCGCCCAAGCGTGTCGCGCAGTGAAATGCTGCCATGGTTTGTTAGCCCAGTTTGGCACTTGGATTGAGTCCATTACTTTCTTTTGAAGTAGGTTGATGGTACGCTCGCATATGAGCAAAGCGATGGACGTGTATATTTCGTTTAACGTCGTTGGCGAGCCAGTGTGTAGACAGTGTAGCATTATATCCGATTTTCGTTCGAAGTGGAGTCGTTCGTAGTTTAGTGCGCGTTTGACCCGCCAACTGGCCGCTCTTCTCTGTATGTGACCGTACGGTATGCGCGAGCAATACTTTAGCGAAGTTAGGTATAACTGGATTCTCCTACACATTGGACGTTGAATTAGTGTGCTAAAACTATGTTATTTATATGAATGTTGCGAATTTAAAATAAAAGTGTAGTTCAGTGAATGAAAGTTGTCTTTTAAAAACATTTATCGTTCTTGTAGTGAGGTAAATATATTTTGTTTTCATATATGTGCGTACTATGTGATCATAAGTTTATTAAAGTTTGGTGTGTTTTATGTAGAGTGTAAGCATGTTCTTTTTTTGTTTGGCTAACAACGTGTTACTCTTATTGTTAAAGCTGGTTTATTAGCAGGTGGGAAACTGTGGAATTGCATACCGCTATAAACATACATTATAGGGGTAGGCTGGTAGGCTACTCGATAAATAACACCTGTAAGAGTTTAAAAGTAGATAACTATTTAAGTATTAAAATACCGACTTAATAGGTACCTATACCTACTGAATATTTTGCCCATGAAGTCCATTTATGTAATTTTCTAATAATTACTATAAAAGTGCTCTTCCCTTTTTCTGAGAATAGTTCATTTCACAAACATAAGTTAAAGTTTCTTAAAGCAGGATTGAAGAGCCAATATTATACAGTGTTTGGGAGACGCGCGGATTCAAAGCTTGAAAGGCATGATATTTTAGGATTTTTAGGTCATTTTTAACATATTAAGCTAAACTTGTCTTTAACGAAGTCTGTTCTTTTGTTTTTTTTTTTGTTAAAAGTATAAGATTTTTCGACTCTCAGGTAGCGCCTACTTAATGAATAGAGTTTTATTCAATAGAAAAAATCAGCTTAGTTACTGAGGAGGACATAAAGTCGTTACATTTATTCACACTAGTCCAAACCAGTAGGTAGGTCGTCTAAGACATGTTTTTGAAAGTACTTGTCTTAGACGAAGTCTGTGGCCATTTGGTCTAAAATATCATCATTTTGGTACTGAGCGCGCATCTTTTTTTTTTTTTTGTTTATAATGGCATCTCGCAGTTCAACCTATGAACATTATGAGGTTGTCGTCTGCTTAAACGGGATTGTTTTGATAGATTATAATATTCAACAGAATCTGCAAATTAGAGCTCTCATAAGTTTTTGCCTAAACATGCGGAGAACGATTATTGCTAAAAAATAAATAGACAAATAATAAAAAAATAACGCTTTATTATTATTGTAGAAGAGAAAATTAACAATTTTTACCAATTAATTGCTATTTATACCAATCAAAGAATAGTATTCAATTTCAACGAGGAAATCGCATGCATCTACACGCATTTTTGTAATAGCTTTACACCCATTTCCCAAACACCCTGTACAGAGGCTTTGTTTAATCTTTTATACTGACGTTAAAATCTTTATAGGTAGGTATGAGTCCCTGCAAGTATTTACCTACGTGCAATCATATCTTCAAGTTTTCTTCTGCTTTATGGAGAAATCAGACTTCTGAGAAATGTTTACAGCTTCGCATGAAGCGAGCTCAAAACTAGCAAAGAATATTTTTTTTAGTTTGTCATTCGTAAGTGATATCACCACTATATTAATGACTGTTAATTGTTAGCTTCTAGTGGAGAATGGCACAGAATCACGCACTCTGAAACGTAGGTACCTACCTTGTAGTCTGAGATCATAGGCAGAGCTCTAGAGCTATATTTCTTTTCAAATGGCACTTTTGCGCAATACCTACTTACTTCGCTCTCAAGCAGCAAGATCGAAGGCCTCAAGCGATTTAATCTTAATATTGTTGATTTGTTGGTTACGTGCCATTTATAAAGATAAACAAGCAAGTATCTATTCACAGATGCATTGAAGTACTTATACAGACTAAATTATTACGAATGGAGCGCAGCATAGTTTTTAAAAGACGTAGGTAGTAAATTATCTAGGCTTGGCATTCGGTTTGATTCAAATACATTGCTATGCTAGGCTAGATTACAGAGGAAGCGTAGAATAATAAAACTCAAACAGGTTTTGTAACATGTAATATAAGTACCTAGTTATTTAAAAAAGCATAGGTTGGCCGTTAGTCAGCAGCTTTATGTACACACGGCAACATATCAAGCTATACATTTCCAGTTTTCGCTGACCTCACATTGTATATGTTTTTCGTAAAATTAGAAGTCAGCCTACTTATACTGGTTATGTATAGCTTGATGTGTAGCCGTGTGTACGTCTACATAAATTAAATATTTTACCATAAAGTCTGGCCCAACAGAACTAACAAACAGAATAAGGCATTAACCTAAATATAATTATTTAGACGGTCTTTAGCTTTACTTATTGCATTAAAAATCTTACTGGGTAGGTTGTAAGAGAAGGCCCACTATGATTTACGTTTACGTTGCAGTTGTTTTGGCGCAAATGCGTATCCTAGCAGCAGGTAGTTTTTAAACACTGCAGTCTCTTCAGTCTTCACTTCTTTCACTTTTCCACCAATTTTTTTCGTTCAAAGCAGCGGTAGTGCAGCAATTATTTTAGGTTTCTTGTGGTCTGAACCATTCTCTGTCATAAATTCAGCTGGTTAGTTAAATGGTGAAAAATCTACTTATTCTTTTACTTGGAATATGTCCGAGTAATAGTTACCTATACCTACCTATACGGCTATACCTACTCGACGTTGAGTCGTTGATAGGCTTTAGATTTCTTCTGATACGAATATAATTATTCTACACCCAGGCCAACTTCATATGATCTCATATTCTATTTCTCAGAATAATTAAAGATGCATTACCAGAGCGATCTCTGGAAGATTAGAAGAACAATGAAACATTCACTTTCAGGCCAAGAAATGTTTTGTTGATTCCATTGACCCTTTTGATTATCACAAAAATACGTTTTTGGCATTTTTATCGGCGTTGTACGATTCCCGGGCTAGAAATATGCAGTTTACAATGCAGAACTTGCTTCGATACACTTTTTTTTTCAAGTAATTTCCGTTTACCAATCACTTTATATCTAATAACACAATTTTCTACTTCGTATTGTATGACTCACATTGATGAATGAAGATGCCCAGAGGACTTTACTTCTGATTCAGTACCTACAAAAAAAGAGGGCCCAGGGAATCAGAGAAGTTTTCGTGGCTTTAAAGCTTGGGTAACTTCTATAATTAGTCGTGTCGCAAAAAGGCATCATAAAATTAATAGACTAAAGTAGGTGGATACTTTATTAATAATTATTACCTTGGAATAATAATACCTTTATGATTATTAGGTATACCTATACTGTCCCGTGTATACAATGTTTTGATGGCGGTGGCGGGTGGCGGTGGCAGCTCTATAGGGTTGGGCCTGACCACCTCTGTGGGCCGTGGGTGCGCCGACCTAGATACCAGATTTTGCGTTGACTGCTGATGACAGTTTAATTAATAAAAACTAGGTGGTGGAAGGCCGCACCTTGTACGTGTATTACACGGCTATATTATGTTACTTAATTATCACGTGGGAATGTTTTCGGTGACTGCGGGTGATTCGCAGATTATTCACAGTGCCCCATCATGAATGGCGATACATATTTAAAGTCGTCAAGTAGTCAATTAATTAAGCGAGAGGTTGCTTAATTAACTAAAAATAAACACAGTCACACACAACAGACTCCCTTCAATTCAATTTAACTTAAAACACCAGATACACAACCTCCACATGTTACAACTCAAGTTTTATACAAAAACTACTAGGTGGTTTCTGACGAAAAGTTGAAGTGTAGGTAATTCACTTTATGAGCCATCTCAGTGTCTTCTGAATTCAAGATCTACCTAATTCTCGTGGGCGTCGGTGTTCATTTAAAAAATATCCTTCCAACAGTTCAACTTTCATTATTTTATGGAATTGGCGTTTGGTGATGTCAGTGATGACGTCATATTCGTACCACGAACTAACCGGTTCCGCGGCTGCGGCTCTCGACCTCCAATTATGCTAATGCCGATGCCGTTCCAGTCCACTCTTCAGCCATACACGTCGTAAACAGATACATATATCTAAATTGGGTCTGACGAGCCCGTGAAGTCATCTATGTCCATCTCAATTTGCGAGAATTCGCATACTTTGTGCCGTTGGTAGTCAAGCATTATCCAATAAACAAAAATAGCATGAACAATTTACGAATATTAAAGTCTACAAAATAATTTATTGAATAAGACACGTGTTCAGTTTCACACGGCTTCCATATTTGTGTCGATTGATTAAAGAAATATATACCGTGAAACATGCCAACTTTGCCCCCTTTTTTAGAATAATTACAATTTTAATACGATTTTTCTATGGAGGCGTAAGTATTTTCCTTTATCAGCTACAACTTTAAGATCATGCGCATGTGTGAGTATTGCTAAATTTACTATTATTTAACATTTAATTCAATATTTGTTCGATTTTGTTGGCGGGCAAAGTTATCTGGACCTTTAGCCAACTTTGCCCACATTGATTTTTGACGCAAATACGACCTCTAAGCAGATGACATAAAAACCAGTACAAGAATTTTGGTAAAGATGGCGCTTACTTTAGGAAAGTAAACGACACTATGAAAAGTTTCTTATTAAAATGACGGGGCAATGTTACCCTGGCATTTTTTACCTTTTTCATACAATTCACATTTCGCCTTTTAAAAGTGCTAGGGTTGGCACATGGTGAAAAATATTGTTTTTTTTTTCCTTTCTACAAAGAATATGTGTTCAGGTAAATAAAAAGAAAAACGTTTCCCACTTATTAGTATTTAATAAAAACTGAAAATACAATTAACACTTTTATGGATAAAATAAGTAGGTACTACTAATAGAGATCAATTCAAGTAACGCGTATGTGGTAGGTAAATTAAATAGACTTGAACAGACATTTTGTTTAGTAATTATATAAAAAATTATATATTTATTTAGTTTCATTTGCATAAAGTTATAAAATAATGAAATATTTTATGGATATTTTTATTAGTGGCCAATAATTGTTATGTTTTAATTATTGTTTTTTAACAATTTACTGATTCACAAATTAAAGTTTGAACTTAAATAACTGGAGAAGACATAAAATTGGTTTATAATGATGATTATGACTCCAATCATATCATGTCTATTATTTCTAAATTTAAACACATAGGTACACTTACCCTAACCATAATTATGTAGACATCTATAAAAAATCAGTAGGAGTTTCTTACTCTTAATGTTTATCCTCAGGTAAAGTTATATCAGAAATGAAGGTTTTTGATCCATAAATTAAAAATGGAAAAAATACAAGGTTTCGTAATGTGCCAACCCTAAGCCTTTTTTGATGGCGGGCAATGTTGTCAATCGTAGGTTGGAACATTACTAGATAACTTTACTCATCATCATAACTTTATTTATAAAAGACTCTGAGCAATGAACCTTACATTAATATAATCTACAAATAATTTTAAAGGACATGATACAAAGTCAACTAACCTGTGTTTTCGCCATTCCGCAGAATTTACTTCGAAATGTACACTAAAATTTGCCCGCAAAAACACGCACCTCATTCGACGAGTTCCAACAAGTTACTAAACAAAGTTAGCGACAAACACGATAGTTAGTGTTGCCATACATATAACCTATTTTCCACTAAAGTCAATCAATGTTGCCAGAATATTAAGATATTTTTGCACAACAAAAAATGCTTATAAATTGTTCTTTGGGCAAAGTTTCCCTTAGGGGCAATGTTGGCGTATTTCACGGTACCACATTTTGTGTAGTAATGGCATCACGCACGACTTCCGTTCAATGTGCTAATAAAAACTTTGGCGGTTGCCACTGCCACCGTAGTCCGTAGCGTAGCCACCATGCCATGCCATGGTGAGCTCATTTATATAGGCACACAATGTGGCTTATGTTATGTAACATAACAATAATGTGATCCACGTGGTATATACTTAGTTACTGAGACTTGTCAGAAATCGACTTCTGTTCTTTGAATTACTTTTGCGTCAACATTGTGGTAGAAAAGCTTAGGTACATTTCGTCAGAACGGCATGAGGTCGATTTATTGTTTAATTAGGTATATCTAGAAGCGAATGTATTAGCTTTTGACGGTTGAGAGTTATTAGTACCAAAAGAAGTGGAAAACCATTAGGTATCTTCTAAAAGTTTCCCTTGGTTTCCCTACTAACTTCTTGTCGATTAAAAGTAACCCAGGTAATACCCCTCCTGTTCCTGGGTTACTTACCTCTACATCTTGGTATTTTGAAATTTGATGTGATGTGAGTGGCTCGCCATAATAGGTATATAGGTATAGTATCGGCATTTGAACTGAATAGATAGGTAGGTACTATGTCTGGCAACGATTTATGTTAACTAAGTATATACAACCTATGTGGTTTTCACTGGTTGCAACAACAGCAGGCGCCATAGCAGTGGTTAACCCTGAAACAGATGAATCGTACACAAATGAATGAATACTTAGTCATAGAGTCAATGCTGCATTTTAAAAGCTGTACGACTTGTACGAGATCGAAATAATAAATCATTTGGTAGGTATAATCATGGAGTTTGCTAGAGTCTCACTAATAGCACTTAATACCGCATGAATCACTTGCATTCATAACAATGTTTGCCGACGTTTTCTTTTTGTCTCCAATAAACGGACCATGTGTTACAAAAATAACAATGATGCTGTTGAGCAATAGGTACGTGATGTATCTTATGAACACCCACGACGAATAATTGTAATTCAAATCGTTATGAGATGTTGGGACTTGCAAGATAACAGTTGAAGTAGCTATAGAAACCTACTAATAATATTAAGACAGTGGACCTATCTCCATTTGATTGTAAAGAATCAGTATAATAATAAAAAGTATTCAGCTTTCCTCTCTTGGAGAGTTCTGCTTGCTAAGAATTAGCAGCATTTCTTTGTACCTAAGTAGTTGTAGGTAGATGAAACAATGCGACGTATGGCCCAGATGTTCGCGGCGTGACGGCGAGTTCTTATCGGTGCAAAGACGCGCCCACCTACACTCTCCCCTGGGTATTATATTATGTATCGTCGCGTCTCGACCGGACATAACAGTTCAACGAACTGCCAATTCACGATCCATCTTTCCCATTCATTTATTCTAATTAGGTACTATGGTCTTACGCTTGAACAAGTCGCTGACAGTGACACCACAGGTGACACCAAGGAAACGGTTTATTTTCACTTGCAGCTACAATTGGTGGCTCGCATTCATTTCAATCTATCTTGGAAGATTACTCTAGGTAGGTAACTTATTCCTTATAGCCCTAACGCCTGGTTCATATGACAAAAATATACAAAGTTTCTGTTCGTATTGAATGAA
The DNA here is from genome assembly GCA_945859645.1 of Amphipoea oculea. Classification (NCBI taxonomy): domain Eukaryota; kingdom Metazoa; phylum Arthropoda; class Insecta; order Lepidoptera; family Noctuidae; genus Amphipoea; species Amphipoea oculea. The sequence continues at coordinate 13,057,782 of OX243866.1, read as the reverse complement.
ATGCTGTCCTTTGAAGAAAAGAGCACCGCGAGCATGCGGAAGAGTGGCCTAGCAGGAATGTTGGTGAATCGCCAAATTGAATTGAGTCGCGAAATATACGGTGCAGTCTGACTAGACTCTAGTCTATATTATACTCTACTACCTACATTATACTCTCCACTTCATCCGCTCTTGAGCCTTATTTGAAGTACCTACTTAAATACTCAGTGATAATCGATTGTATAGTATTTGCGGATATTTAAATTCTGACCTGTCAGTGTTCTGAATATTTTGCTCTAAATGAAATAAACCTAAAGACTGTTAATTCTTTAGGTTTATTTCATTCAGTTAACTTATTAACTGTTTAAGTAGTCGGTACAGAACAGTGTTCATTGAGGCTAAAGGTTATCATGAACGGGTACACTTATAACATTTTATGTAGGTAAATACTCTGCATTATGATTATATTATGTAGAAAGACTGGTAGAGACAACGACGTTTCATAAAATACAGGGTGGCAGGGACATAGACGCGCAAACTGTAACAATAATATTCTATAGGTAACTATGAATTCAGCACGCACTAGATTCTAGAGCTTAGGCTAGCATAGAAATTATTCGTCGGTTATCAAAAACAAAATCTGCTAGTAGCTGCTAGTGCTACGTAGCTGCCAGCCTTTTGGACCCTTATCCCATTGACAGCGATGCCGACGAATTTTTTGATGCCCAATGAGCTCCTTTGTCTTTTTTTTATACATTTGTATATAGTATATACATATATATTTTAGTTTGTGTGTACATAAATGGTAAAATAAAATAAATATTCACGTAAATTAAATTATTTGAAAAAAATAAATATCTACGAACAATTTCAACGCAGGGGGATTTAGAATCCATGGTAGGTAACCGTTGCGCGTCGACAGCGACGTCCTGCTACCAAGTATTGTATGAAAAGTAGTTATCTCTACCAGTCTTTCTACATAATATAGACTATTCTGAAAACATCTCACTGTGAAAACTTAGATGAAATGAGCTAACCATTCTGATGCTAGATCAGAATTGTTTTCATGGTACGATTTTTATTGCATAGATCGGCGGTATTGAAGCAAAAGCTTTCAGTTCTCAAGAGAATACTGAAATGGTAAATTATGTCATATCTACTATCTAGGTGCACTTAGTATCAAACGATGGCAATGAGAAACGTGATTTGAAATTAAATAGTCAGTCAGCAGCGTTATGTATCGTAATAAGCTATTTGAATGCAGGCTACGAAGAATTGCAGCTCTAATAGTCAAACATTTGACTCTTTATAGGAAGGTTCTAAAGTGTAGCAGGAAAACGAAAGTGGGAGTTTCACTTTCCGACCTAGCCCTTCACTAGCTATTTGAGAGCGTTAGTGAGACTGAGAACGTTGTCATAGTTTATAAATGACCGTTTATATCAGAGTCGTTTACATCATACTTGATTAAATTATAGTGTGATATGATGATATTTGTAAAGCGACTCGCGCAGGCGTCACCGTCGCGTTCGGGCACAAGGCAACAGACCTTCGCCGATTATAGCGATGACGCCATCGGGCCCGGCACAACAGACTATAATATAACAAGTCACCACACAGCGTGCCCTAAGCCTGTTGCCGTAAGCCTCTCCTCCTTAAACCTGTCCTTATTCAGCCGGTCAAGGCACGTTCAAGGTGCTGTATTATATACTTCATATTGTATTGTAAGTAATACGTGGAACTGCTTTAATGTTACGATTGTTTCTCATGTGATGCTATCGATATATTTTAATAAATACATTATTTATTCATTCAAAAGACTCATTCACATTCGCACATAAGGTGTAAATAGCATATAGGTACTTACCTAGATACCGAATCTTATACCCAACTACATATTTTTAAATCACTAGATATTCTGCTGTCTTTTGGTAGACTGAAACCTCAAAATAACAGCAACCATCGGATCGTTAACGACATCAACTTTTATTATTTTTGAGCAAGAATTAATAATTACAAACAAATGTTGCTCCAGTCTTTTCATTTGGCGCATGGAAGCTAAAAATAATTAATAACAGACCAGTGAAAATAATAAATTAGCACGGTTGGTTCCCCATGTCCATTATAAAATTTTTGACTTCTTAAATATGCAAGCGAGTGTAAATTGTTTTATTATTATATCATTTGGTAGCTCGATTGTGCAGTTTGATAAAGGTGGTTAACCATAGTAGGGGTGCGTAAGCACCTTTATCAAACATACATTAATCTTAACATTCATATTTCATAATATATAATTATAGGCACTTATCTATTTATTAAATAATGTAAAGGTTCACGAAATGCATCGTCGACTGTAACCTGCGAAAGGAGGCCCTATATTGAACCTTGGAGAGAACGCCAGCCCTTAACTCGGTTCGAGTCGAAACTAGGAGTTTCTTTTTGAAGTATCGAGTGGTGGGTTAGGGTAAGACTAGGATCGTAGATTCTACGAGCTCTACAAGTAGAGAACATGCGAGAAAAAGCGGAGTAACTAGAAGTTTTAAATGAGATTTTATTTTTGGTCATAAAGATCGAAGCTCGGGTATTCATATGATATTAATTATAATTTCACATTAAGGTACTATTTTAGGTGTATTCCCGTTCGTCCCACCGACTTCGTCCCCGTCGTGGGACGAACGGGAATTTACAAAAATAATATTAAATTTGTTCCCGATCGTCCCATTCAGGATTTTAGAGGGACGAATGTGAATATGTTCTTAGATTAGTGCCATTCGTCGCACTAAATAATTTTGTGCGTAAAATGTTTAATCGTTGTTTCGTAGTTTACTTTCAAAGGAGAATGGGCAAATATGTATAAATATGTATGAAGCCTGGTACTCGGCCCAATAGCTATAATATACTATGTATCATTTGGAAAGGTCTTTTTTACAAGGATTAATGATAACTGAGTCGCTTGTCTCCATTTGCTGTCGGAACGGAGTTATTTTGTGTTAAGTATTTAATTATTTTTTTGTGTTTTTTTGATTATGTTAAGATAATGGTGATATTAAATAGTTGTCTTGTATAGAATCATGTGCGTTTTGCTTAATAGGTACTAAAATGAATAAACACTCAGGAATAAAAAAGAAAAAATATAACAAAATAAGAAACGTTATTTTTTTTAGTTATTATCAATAATTACATTGCTGAGGAACGCTGCAGGAGCAGTGAAACCTTCATGTCTGGCATATCCTAGATACCACACGATTGAAACTATATGAGCACAAGTGCCGACTGTTCGTCGTACGGTCAAACACGTGCAGTAATAATTGCATAAAATGTTATGGATATTGGTTTCGTTTTCATTAACAGTGTTTTTTATCAATAAATAACAATAATAAGTTCTTGACCGTACGTGACGCGACTGTATGCGTCCGCGTAAAAGCCAAGCATCTTCTTTTATGTCATATTCATTTAAATCCTGGAAAGCGCTTTCTCTATACATTTCTAAAATGTACAGTTCATTTGATAACTGCTCTTTGCAGTAGGATCGGGCTAGCTTCAGTTGAAAGGTGCCCAAAGAAAGTAAAATAATCTGTTCTTCCGTCAGTAGTGGGAAGTCCTGTATTCGTGACTATCTATTCTTTGAAAATCCGCTCTTCGGCTATTTAAACGTTTTCTTTCTACATAATCATAAAGTAGATTCGGGGAACCTATTTTCTCTCCGATTATGTTTAGGAAGGCCTCTGAATGAATTTTGTCATCGATGGGTATGTGGAAGTTATTTAACATAGCTGCGACGATTTTAAAATCAATGAACATTTTTGGTAACCTTTAACCCTAATAGTATACACATAAGGTCAACTTTTAAGTACTGAGTACCATTCTTGATGTTCGGTATTTAATATGTTAAAACATGCTGTTGGTAGGTATCTAGCACGATGTAGGCCTCGCCGACACATCACACAGTTGCGATGTTCTTCCATAACGATGATCCAAATCGATAAGCACAACAATAGTCCTCAACACTAGCCAAGATAAACGTTTATAGCGGGTAACAACGTCCAAAAGAGGCGCCGGGGTCAGTGATGAAAATGGTAGTAACACAATACATTTCTCGTTTTAAATAATGTTGTTTAACATTTTTATTTTTCGTGTCTTCAATCATGATAGGTATGTAATATTATCGTATTAGCAATTATGATATCAACTAAAACTGGAACTTTGGGGGCTTCCCGTGGTTTTCGGACAAGGATTTGGGACAAGTCGCCATAGAAAATATTTTTCCTGGTGAAAAGACCTATCCAATGACACCACAATGATTGCTATTGGAGCGAGTACCAAAATGCCCATTCTCCTTTAATATTATTTTTGTAAATTCCCGTTCGTCTCACGACGGGAACCTCTCGCCATCAAACGTAAATGTTTGGCGAGTGTAGAATTAAGTAACACCTCTGTATTACAGATTCATTAAATAAAAACAAAAAAAAAAGTCGGTGGGACGAACGGGAATACATTAAAATAATTAATAAATTATTCCCGTTCGTCCCATCAATAAAATTAGTGGGACGATCGGTGTATTTTTACCAAGGGTCCGTATATAGGCGAGGAGTAATTAATACAGCACTATATTCGGTTATAGCGTATATTTAAATACTTTAACTTTCGAGGCTCTCACAAAAATAAAAAATCAATCCTGCCAAGGTAAATGCCGGTAACGAAACCATAGCGAGATCTAATTCGACGCCAACGCCATCTATCGAGCTGAGGGAAAAACCTCAAACATTTATCGAACTGTTTAGATCTCGCCATGATTACGCTGTGTGTCCGAACATACCGCCCACCAAGGACATATTGACAAAATGTCCTTCTTTACCAGCCAGATTAATATAAAATTGGTATGTCTTTGGTGGGAAAACAACAATGAATAAAAATAAACAACTTAAGTTCTAGATCCTTATTTGTAACAAAATAACACTTGTAACACTTGGCAAACTTACCCTAAAACATACTACCATGTTCAAATACAAAAACTTTAAAACTATCTTACACTAATTGGTTACAGGTAATACACACAGTTTAGATGTTGGTCTCTTTATAGTCGAACATTGAGTGCGTAATGTAACAACCCGAGTAATACCGTCAGGCCCAGGATGTTTCCGTTCGATTCTACCCAACAACCACTTGCCAGGAGGCATATCGTCCTCCTTTACTAAAACGACTTCACCAACAGATGGCTCCGGGCTTCTATGGTTCCATTTATGACGCTGTAAGAATTGGTGAAGGTAGTCGTGCGACCATCGACGCCAGAAATCTTGCGTCATCCTCTGATGAAGCTGCCATCGTTGCAGGCTACTAACGTTACCCTTTTCATAATTGTGGTCAGGCGGTAGCACTAATGGTTCCCCCACTAAGAAATGACCTGGCGTTAAGATCACTAACTTGTCCTGATCTTCCACATAAGACAATGGCCTCGAATTGAGGCATGCCTCAATTTGAGCTAACACCGTTGTGATCTCTTCAAATGTCAGCGTAGAATTCCCAATCACCCGCTTTAGGTGATACTTAGTAGACTTTATACCTGCCTCCCAAAGACCCCCAAAGTTTGGTGAGTGAGGAGGTATAAAGTGCCACTGCGTGCCATTGTTTGCGAGCTCCTCTGCCAATTCTGGATTACAGTCTGACCTTTCCTCATTAAACAAGTAAAGCAGTTCTCGCGCGGCACCCACAAAGTTTGTCCCATTGTCGCTGTGAATATCCGCACATCGACCACGCCTAGCCACAAACCGTTTGAAAGCAGTGAGAAACCCCTTAGTGCTTAAATCACTCACTGCTTCCAAATGCACTGCCCTTGTGGCCATGCATATAAACAAGGCGATGTAGCCCTTGTAAGACCTGTTACCGCGCCCTTTCGATACTCGTATGTTTATAGGTCCTGCGTAATCCACTCCACTACTTAAAAAGGGTTTGTTCGGCGTTACCCGAGAAAATGGTAACTGCCCCATCAGTTGTTTACGTGTTTTGGCGGCATATCGTATACATCTTACGCAGCCCCTTACATACTTTTTGGCCAGCAACTTAACTCCCATGATCCAATACTTTGACCTTAAATATGTAATTATCAGTTGCGGGCCCCCATGCATGGTTTTATCATGGGCGTCTGCTACCAAAAGATTGGTTAAAAAAGAGTTATTTGGTATCAGTATCGGATGTACTCTTTCATAACTTAGCTGCGACATCTCAAGCCGTCCTCCAACTCTGATTATTCCCTTAGAATCCAGAAAAATGTTTAATGATTTTAACTTTCCATTATTATTTTCTACTTTATTGTTTTTCAGTTCTTCCAACTCATCCGTGAATCCTTCTTCTTGACATTTCCTTACGCATATCTCTGTTGAGTCTTCTAGCTCTTGTTTAGATAGATGTCGTGACCCTGTACCAACCCGGTTTTTATTCAAATTTAAGAATCTACGGCAATACGCTATAACTCTAATCAATTTCGACAACGAAGAAAATTTATTCCAAAAGGTAATGTCAAAGGTAACCGTATGCACTTTCACTTCTTCTAAATGTGTTACCAGATGTTTCGGCCTTTTGTACTCCACCACTTGCTGTCTTAAATAATCCGGACCCTTCCACCATATCGCAGTGGATTCAAGTTCAGCAGGGGGAACTCCGCGCGACGCACAATCTGCGGGATTCTGTTTTGACGACACGTGAGACCAGTAATGTGTGTCTAATAGGTTCAAAATATCTGAAACACGATTAGCCACAAAGGTTTTCCAGCGGCTTGGATGATTGTTGAGCCAAGCCAGCACCACTTCACTATCCGTCCACGCATGCCAATCGGCCTTTGGTATGTTCAGTACTTCGCCAACTTCCACCATCAATTTGGCAAGGAGAACTGCACCACAAAGTTCTAAACGCGGAATAGAAACTTGTCTAATGGGTGCCACTTTCGTTTTTGAAGTGACCAAATAAATATAAATATTTCCTTTGTGATCGACAACCCTAATGTAAATGACTGCTGAATACGCCATTTTAGACGCATCAGAGAACCCGTGCAATTCAGTTTTCATGTTGTTTGATTGTTGGTGCAACCATCGTGGGATTTTAATATTAACCAGAAAAACTAAGTTACGGTGGTAAGTAACCCATTCTTGTTTTAAATTGTTTGGAATTTCTTGATCCCATTCTAACCCTGCTAGCCACAATTTCTGAATAAATATTTTGGCTAAGATAATACTAGGTGCTAACCATCCCAACGGATCAAATAATCTTGAAATCTCGGAAATAATTTTTCTTTTTGTTACAGGTGTGGTCAGCGGCTGGAGATCAACTGAGTACTGAAAGAAATCTTCGTTCGAGTTCCAGGTAAGTCCCAGAATCTTCGTAACACTATCCATTTTTATCTTTAACTCTTCATCAGTAGTTTGTTTCTCATCCCTAATTTTATTTAGTAATTTTTGACTATTACTCCTCCATTTTTGTAATGGAAATCCTCCTCTGGATAACACTTTAGTTAACTCCGTATATATATTAAAACAGATTTCTTCATTTTCAGCTCCTGTCATTACATCGTCCATATAAAAATCATTTAAGATTATCCTCGCTATTTCCGGTTGATCTAAGCACTCATCGTAGGCTAACTGTTGTAGCGACCGTACAGCGAGATATGGTGCCGACGCCGTGCCGAAGGTAACTGTATCCAATTCGTATTCTTCTATTTCCTTTTCAGGACTGTCTCTCCAGAGGATACGTTGTAACATTACATCCTTCCTATTTACTAAGACTTGCCGGTACATCTTGATTATGTCCGCAACGAGACATATCCGATGTGTTCTCCATCGCATAATCGTGTGCCGGAGTTCCGACTGCAAGGTAGGACCAACTAACAAATTTTCATTAAGTGACATCCCATTCGTTCCCTTGCAGGAAGCATCAAAGACGACGCGGACCTTCGACGTTTCCTTATCCTCCCGGATAACGGCATGGTGAGGTAAGTAGATCGCTTTTTGATTATTCTTTTCATCTTCTGCCACCTTTCTCATGTGTTTCAGCTCCAAATATTCTTCAAGAACTCTCGAATAATCTTCTTTGAATTTGCTGTTTTTGCTAAACTTGCTTTCTAACGATCTTAATCTTTTTTCAGCGATGCCCTTCGATTCACCAACCTTGCTCACCGGGTCTACATCACGCAATGGCAGCCTTACTATATATCGACCACTCTTGTCACGTTCCGTAGTAGCTGTATATATTTTTTCGCATTTATTCTCTTCCTCCGTTAGCATTTTCTTTCCAGATGGTTCCGCTTCCAGCTCCCAAAATCTTTTAAGCAAATCATCTGTTTCCAGGCTTGAATGCATAACGGTGATATGTGAGGGATTACTACAACGATCCACTTCAAAAGTTCCTGACAATATCCACCCTAACGTGGTGTCTTGTGCTAAAAGGGTTCCACCCACATTCCTTTTAATGCCCTCCTGGATGACTTGGCTGTAAACCTCAGCACCTAATAAAACATCAATTTTATTAGGCCTGTAGTATTCGGGATCAGCCAAATCATCATCAGTCAAGTCTACCCATTCTACCCTAGTTACTTTCGTAGCTGGGAGAAGGGCAGTGACTGACTTCAGGACGAAAGCGTTTACATTAATTTGGACAGAGGGATCTATTCTAGACCTCACTTTAAGCACAACGGTTGACTTAGCCGTCGCACTTTTGTCCCCACCTACGCCAATCACAGTTTGCCTGGATGGCGTTTTGTTTAATCCCAAAAATTGGACCGTGGATTCCGTAACGAAAGAACCTTGCGATCCTTGGTCAAGCAAAGCCCTAACCACTCGATAGGTCCCATCTTTCGACTCCGCCTTAATTAACGCAGTAGTTAATAAAACGGTTTTCCGACCACTTCTAGTCGAGAAACATGAAACTAGCGGCTTGCTTGACCCCTCCGCTTGTGCGGCTACTTCAGCGTTACTATTTTTATTATCCTCCTTCATCACCTTTACAACGGCTGATGAGGTTTCCTCGTGAGCCCCACTACTATCTTCACCAATAACAGACCCAGAAGCACCTGTTGGGTGCAACAAAGAATGGTGGCGGCGTTTACACACCTGGCACTTGAGAGTATTTTTGCAATTTTTGGCAGAGTGGTTATTGTATAGACAAACAAAACACAAATTATGTTCCTGAGCGAAATTACGCCTAGTTTCATTTGACTCTTTCCCAAACTTTGGACAAGATGTAATTTTATGATCGGCTGAGCAAAATACACATGATACTGGCTTTTTATCTTTTATTACATGAAACGATTGAGTTCCTTTTGGGTGTGGATGTCTTTCCTTGTTATCTGTTTTATCTAAATTTTCCAAACCTCTATAGCGACTATTTAAAAAATCCGAAAACTGTATAAATGTAGGCAAATCATCACTAGAATCCGAAGCCACTTTGAGTTCCCAACCTTTCCTGGTCTCTTTATCTAATTTACCACTAATTATATGTATAACAATAAGATCCCAGGAAGAGACATCTACCCCTAAATTACCAATTGACTCCAAACATTCTGAAGTAGTAGTTATAAGCCTTTTTATTTCGCTAGCCGATTCACAGGACAAAGTTTTTTGACTGAGTAATCTTTTTATTATACCATTTGCTAGAAACTTTTTATTGTTGTACATTTTATCTAATTTAGACCACGCAATTTTATAGTTGTCAGATGTAACCTTTATGTTTCTTAATAATTGCTCAGCCTCCCCACTTAAATGTCCCTTTAAATAAAAAAATCTCTGTGCATCGTCGAGTGATGTGTTCTCGTGCACCAATCCCACAAATAAGGTGTGTGTGTGAATTGAGTGAGCACCCTAAATAAAATTAATAATATATACTAGTCATTTAGTAAAAGGTGTGAAACAATTGTAAAAACAATCTTACAATTTGTAAAAAGATAAAACATGAGATATATCAGTTAATGAATGCTCACTCAGTTCGCACATACGACCACCCTGAATCTCAGAACGTATGAAGATTTCATGTAAGATTTATGTACTACTCTTTAGTAAAACCTTTATAAAGTTGTCGTTTTAGATATCAATCGCCAAGGGCCGTATAAAAAAAAATTACAAATACTTTCATATGCTCACTCAATTCACACACTTTGAAAGGACCCGATTTCTTATGAACAAACCATAATTTCATTTTGTTATAAATCTTGTTTTATTAAAAGGTATACACGTGATTTTGTAAAATACAAAGCGAACCATAAATGTAGCCCGTTTTGTAATAGTTAATTAATATAAGTGCTCACTCAATCCACGCAATTCTGAAAAGTTATAAACGTTAATATCTTTGAATTTATAAGGATTAGAAAGCTATAAATTGCGCTAGTTTTAGTAAAGAAAAGTTACTAAAGATTTGCCATTTTACATTTAGTACTCTCAGTTTACTCTAAAAGATATTCAACTGTTTGTGTTTCAATGAAAATCTGCCTACTGTAGGGTTGTCACGCAGGACCGTGTCCTTCCTTCATACTAAGTGTCTATCTGGGCATGCTTCGATTTGTTTGTGCACAGACCCACTAAGCTGGGACTGAATATATTACTAATTTTAATATGGTATCATTTTTATTAGGTCAATTATAAATATGCATAGATAGGTAATGCTACAAAAATAAATAAATAAAACTTAACAACCGATAATCAAAATGTAGCTTCAAGAGTCTAACATAATTAAATATGCATAGATAGGTAATGCTACAAAAATAAATAAATAAAGCTTAACAACCGATAATCAAAATGTAGCTTCAAGAGTCTAACATAATCTCTCGGTATTTGCGAACGCAGCCTTATCCATATTTTGTTAATTTTACTAAACTACCCTCATAATAATATGCACCTAGTTTCGGATTATTCAATCCTGTTTGTTTGTTAAGTTTGTCATTTAACATTAATCGTATTATTATTGTGTGGCATACGTAGTACAGTGCAATAATGTACCTATTATCAATGTTATTGTTTTTCCTGGTGACTATAACGTAAGTATATTTAGCTAATAAATAACAATATTTTGTTCTTTTTTTATTTGTTCAATGCAGTTTTTACGGTTTCGTAATACTTACTACTATAAAAATTAACTATTGCATTACAGAGTAATAATTGGAAGAGGTCGCAAACCTCTGATAAGTTTCGAAAATCAGAAAAAAATATTTCTTAAACATGCTGAATACTTACAAGCTCCCAACATTAAATATAACGACCCAATATTTTCTAAGATGTCTGAAGAACTTGAGAATAAAATGTCCCCGATGGCATTATACATATCACTGAATCGTCATAGAAGCCGTATATTTACTTTGAACGACGAAACTTCGAACGCAACAATTTCAAATGAGGTGCCAATATCCGATTCAGGCTGTGCGACTCCACTATTACAGTCGTCATCGTCGGAAAAAGAGAACAGCAGTGTTGTTGTGAGTGATGATGAATGCCAAACATTTTCTTTCTATCTCGATATTTACGATTGGAAAAAAATTATGCCTATAAGTGCCTCTAGGAGAAGAAGCAGTACTTTGAGTTTCTTTAATTATAAAACGCTGCCAAAGTTTAAGTGGAGCAGTTTAATCAAGGAAAAAATATGGATTCACACAAAACTACCGTGCACTTGGACTATTAAAAAACACAAAATTAGTGATTTAATTTCTTTTATCGGTAAATGTTCCCAGTGCAAAGCTGAAATTCGTATATCAAGTTCTAAAAGAACTGAAAAAATCATGGAATTCATCTGTAAGGTATATAATTTTGATAAGACGTTTGAACACAATCCTAAAAAAAAATCGAAGCTTACCCCGTACCGAAGAAAACAAATAGCTAAAGACCTAAGCCATAAGTCTGCTATTAAAGTACACAATGAACTGACTTCAGCTCTTGTGACTGATACTGACCGTATATCTCCACCTGTTCTGCCTTCCCTTTCGGCTTTAAGAAAGATTAAGTCTGAAGCAAGACATGAACATTTACCACATGCAAATCCTATTTTATCGTTGTTTATTATAGCTAAAAATTCATATCGTAATAATATAAATAATATTCGTGATTTCAATATATTCCCAGATTTTCGTTTATGTTTTTGGAGTGATAGTCAAATTCATTATTACAATAATTACCAAAAGAAATTCAAAAAAGTGACAATTACCATTGACGCGACTGGCTCATTTTTTGAAAATATATATTTGCCAGATCGTACTACTGCCACGAAAAGATTATTTTTATATGTAGGACTTTTAACAGCCGATGATAAACTTAAATCTGTACCAATTTTCCAAATGGTCACTGATTCTCATTCAGAAAACTCGATATCACTTTGGTTAAAAAAGTGGTTATCTTATGTTGATACTCCACCCGATGAAATTATTACTGATGACTCATCGGCTTTGGTATCTGCATGTATTCAAGCTTTTGCGTTATATTGTACTACAAAAACCTATATAAGACATTTATTTTCAGTTTTAGAGGGTAGTACTTCAGAAAAACCACAGGCGTTTATCAGACTTGATACAAGTCATTTTATTAAGACATTACATAATTTAAATTGCTTTAAAACAAATGTTTCTTTAGATGTCAAATATTTTTATATACGTTGTATAATATTTTTAAAACGATGCGAAAATTATAATCTGGCGAAAGAGTTTATTCACGATGTTGTAAAACTTTGCCTTGGTCAATATGATGGTGAGATAGGTGATTATCCAACACTAAAATCTAAGTTAGATCAATTATTACACGACGTTACACTTGATGGATTAAATTCAGATAGCAAAAACATTGATAAAAATAATGAATTTGATGACCCAAATAATAACGAAGGCTTAGAATTCATGGATTGGTTTAACAGTATTGTCGAAGAAACTAAAAAACTAAATCCAGCTCTAGATATTAACAAAAATGCTTATTACTATCCGCCATTTATTCCTACTTTTAAAAGAATATTAATGAAACTACCTTTGTGGTCTAATTTATTGAGATTTCTTTTTGAATCTGAAAATAAAGCACCGTCCTCTTCAGGAATAGAAAGTTATTTTAAAACTTTAAAACATCTTGTATTTAAAACAAAATTTAAAAGATATAGAATTGATGAGTTCTATAAGCTATATGCGGAATATTTGGAAGGGGAAATGAAATCTGCATTATGCGCCCTAGATCAAGATATTATAACTAAAATTAATCCTAAACGGAAATCGATGAAAAGAGTAAAACTATTAAATCCTAAAAAGCAGAAAATTTATAAGACGGTTTACAGGCGCTCTATTACTGAAGATTCCATTTTTTCGGATCAACCCTCTTATGTCGAGAACTGGAAAGGAGAAGGTAAAATTAGTAGATCAAAACCAAACACGACGGTAAAATACATAAGAAATGGCAATTTATGTTCATCTGTTTATATCAACGGTGAATATGTAAATCTATTAAACACCTGTGCCTTTGATTCTGTTATGTATTTGTTTGGTATCGAGTATAACGAAAACGAAAAATTTAGAAATATTATAGATACTTTTGATGAAAATGAATCTATTCCGCATTATGTAAAATGTCTAAGTGACACCAATTTCAAAGATGATGATTTAAATAGCCTAAGAGCAAAAATAATTATAAAATATGTTCAAAAGCCAATAACCACTAATTCTAGCACTTACGATGTCGCCTGTAATGTTGCTCGTATCTATGAACATTTTCTTCTGGATTATTTCACTAGCTCAATTTTTACAAAAACGTGTACCAATGTATTGTGTTCAGCAAACGTAATTAAGAGAAATAACGTGTTCTTACCTTTAAATATAGATATGATTAATATTTTTGATATCAGCCTATTAGAAACAGCTATTTCTTTGTCGGAAGGTGAATCAAAATGTGCGTCATGTGAGGGAGTAGCAACTAGTTATTATATCATTTCAAATGTGATTTCTTTTGATTTGAATGGCACCAACGCAGTAGCGCTAAGTAAAGTGCCCCGTACAATTGTACTTAAAAATAAATTGTATAGAAGTATTGGTGCGGTCGAATTCGTAGCACCTTTAGATTTAACAGGCATTGGTCATTATAAGAGTCATTATTTATCAAACGAGAAATATTTTTGCTACGACGACAACTGTACTAATATCCACGAAAGTACTGATCAAAATATTCTGTTGCACTCTTTAAGCTACATCCTGATCGACAACGATTGTTAACCCAAAAATCTAAATTTGTAATTTTTTTAATTAAACTACATTATGTAAATAAATGGTTTCAATCAAATTCGTATATCATTGACCTTACTGTAACATCCCATGTTAGGTCCTACTGCTGACCTCGTAGATAAAGGTCATTATAAAATAAATAAAATTTTAGTTCAGCAAAAATGTCCTGCGTGACAACCCTACAGTATGGCAGATTTTCATTGAAACACAAACAGTTGAATATCTTTTAGAGTAAACTGAGAGTACTAAATGTAAAATGGCAAATCTTTAGTAACTTTTCTTTACTAAAACTAGCGCAATTTATAGCTTTCTAATCCTTATAAATTCAAAGATATTAACGTTTATAACTTTTCAGAATTGCGTGGATTGAGTGAGCACTTATATTAATTAACTATTACAAAACGGGCTACATTTATGGTTCGCTTTGTATTTTACAAAATCACGTGTATACCTTTTAATAAAACAAGATTTATAACAAAATGAAATTATGGTTTGTTCATAAGAAATCGGGTCCTTTCAAAGTGTGTGAATTGAGTGAGCATATATGAAAGTATTTGTAATTTTTTTTTATACGGCCCTTGGCGATTGATATCTAAAACGACAACTTTATAAAGGTTTTACTAAAGAGTAGTACATAAATCTTACATGAAATCTTCATACGTTCTGAGATTCAGGGTGGTCGTATGTGCGAACTGAGTGAGCATTCATTAACTGATATATCTCATGTTTTATCTTTTTACAAATTGTAAGATTGTTTTTACAATTGTTTCACACCTTTTACTAAATGACTAGTATATATTATTAATTTTATTTAGGGTGCTCACTCAATTCACACACACACCAAATAAGTCTCTAAATGTTTGCCACTCTGAATATTTTCCCGAAAATGAGGGAATTTTTATTTCTGGCAACTTAACTCTGCTGACACTCTTTTCATTCTGACAAATAGACTTAGAATCCACACATAAAGCAGTTGAATTTCCTGAAGATAATAATTCCTTTAACTCGCTTTTAAACTGTATATAAAACTCTTCGACCTCATCATATAAGCCTTTCTTATGATAATTTGAACTAAGTAAATCAGACTTTTTTACCTCACTAATTATTTTTACATGTGTTTTGTGGAATAATTCCCATTGCTGTTCTAAGTTTTCAATCCTAGTTTCTATATAACAAATAGTTAGACGCTCTTTAGGACTTTTTTTAAAGTTAGATTTTGACTTGAGCATTTTAGCGTTAATGTCTTCCTGAATGTCGTTAAGCGACTCCATTTTTAATTAAAAAACAAGTACAACACAAATATAAATAAAATACACAATTTTTTCGCAACTAGATACAACACTATAAATAAACTTATTGTCCAGTAAACACGTTCGATAACACCACCAGAATTCTAAGTTTCTTTGAAGCACTTCGATATTTTTCTAAGTCCCAGATTACGTTTAAAATTTTACAAGTGTTATAAACTTGTATTTCTATGTAAAATCGGGCATAGGTTCCCCGTCTGAACCACTTTTTACTTAAAATTAGCACAAGTCCAAACTAATATTACCAACGGCTAAGTTAATTATCTAGTGATTTTAAGGTTCAAATTTCAATGCACTTTCTTGAATTGTTGAAGTTAATTTCTTCTTATTAATAAGGTCGAAAATGTACTCACGATTTTTTCACCAATTATTTCACTCACTGGCACACTGATGATGTCGCGCTGTACTGCACCACAAAGCGGCGCGCTGTACTGCAACGCACAAGTGGCGCCCTCTGCTTGTCCACGATCTGCCGCACTTCACCTCCCATGCGTCACTCCTCCGGTTGTTGCTACCAGCTGTGGCTGCTCCACGCGGCTGCTCCTGGCTCCAACCGGTTCCACCTCCAGCTCTTGAGCACCTCACCTGGTGCCCACTGAAGGGGCTGCTCTGGACAGCGATCCACTGCCCAGTAATGACGCGTAGGGTGGTAATTCACTACCACCACCGGAACTACCACAAACACTCCCGACCGATCCGACTCCGAAGGACCATGTATTTTTACCGAGGGTCCGTATATAGGCGAGGAGTAATTGATACAGCACTATATTCGGTTATAGCGTATATTTAAATACTTTAACTTTCGAGGCTCACACAAAAATAAAAAATCAATCCTGCCAAGGTAAATGCCGGTAACGAAACCATAGCGAGATCTAATTCGACGCCAACGCCATCTATCGAGCTGAGGGAAAAACCTCAAACATTTATCGAACTGTTTAGATCTCGCCATGATTACGCTGTGTGTCCGAACAATCGGGAAAAAAAATAACGAATTCCCGTTCGTCCCACGACGGGGAGGAAGTCGGTGGGACGAACGGGAATACACCCTATTTTATCTGCCTTAATAAAATTTAAAGTAAAACTTTTAGGAATTATTTTATTTTATCCCTAATTTTTCCAACCCCTGCTCAGCAGCTCATAGAACGATTTTCTAAATGGGGATTTGAAATTATAACTTTTCGTTGATGTGATTCAGTCATGCGATCAGACTTTCATTAATTATTGCATAGGTCAATCAAGTTTTGATTGAAAAGGATGAACATTGTACTGCACAGAATGTATATCATATTCAAAAATCCCAAAGGGTTTCATTTCTTTTGGGTCTTTTTGATGATCATAGTCCACCACTTTTTTTAAATTAAGTAGGTACCTATAACTTTTCACTGCCTGGAAATTTAAGTTCGTTCTGATTTTAAATATTGAACTTACACTTTACTTATAACGAAAACAACAACGATAAATAATTAAATAGAAAAAAATATTAGTTTCACAATCTTTAGCTTTACTATGCTCTATGTATGAGTATCTAGCATAGAAATATTAATATCTACCTATGCGTTGTATTTTATTTGGTTAGTAATAACTTATAGCGAAGTCAAAGTATGGCGTTCCAGTTTCTGTCGCTTACTTTATCGATTTTTCCTTCCACTTCGCATAATGGTGTGCCCGGTACGTACTTACATAAGTCCATGTAGACATAAGTCACAATTTAACTGGCGATGTATAAACAAGTGGCAGGCCAGACAAATTAAATTGGTCCGACAACTGTGACATCTCCGCTCAATCAATTACATTGACCTAAGTATATCTTCTTATATCACGCATTGGGTGAATGAACAGTGAACATCTTTAGAAGTAGGTACAGTAGATAGGCATAGATTTATAACTTTAAACTTTTACAATATTGTAAAAGTTTCGATTCTTAAATTATTTACACTCTCCATTACAAAACAAGCATCCTTTGCTGCCCCTGTCTTGTTGTAGCATCTTATGTTTGTACACTAAGTACATACCTAGTGGTTGTTATTTGAATAGATGTAGATACCTATCTCTTCACTAGATTGAGGATTAAATATTGGGATCAGCAGGTTAACCAACTTTATCAAGATGAGAAGAAGAATACGATTACTAGGTGCTTATCGGTACTTACGCTTGTATTGTTGCCCTCGAAAAACAACTTATAAATAGCATCATATTTTTATAAACGATTCTTGTTGTTTAGCTTTTATTTCCTTTGAACGCATTGTAACTTCGACTCATAACGTAAACGTTGGCGCTAGTCTATTTGCTCTACATATAGCGCTGCTGTTTGGAATAAGCCCTTGAAACCGTATTCGCAAAAAGTTTGTGGAAAGCTTTTCTCCGATAAGAAATAACAATGAGCATGGGTAAAAAATGTTTTATAGTAAAAAATCGTATCACAAACAGCGGCGTCGTGCTCGTGACAGTTAGATACGGTGACTGATCACGATTGCAGTTTGTTTTTATGCGTTGCCACTGTTTTCCTGGCAATCGATGATCCTCGAATAACGAACGCACGTGTCAATTTCACATGTTCCGCATTTCAGCCACCATTCCGCAATGTGACTCAGTTTTGCCGAATTCCGGCCACCGACAGCTGCCATGCCCTCTAGGTGCTCAATTTATCCAAAACTACTTTCTGACACGCAAACAGAAATGCCTAATTGTTATAACATTTAAGCTTTATTGTTACGATATGTAAGACTAAAATAAATTGTACAGGATGTCATAAAAATATGTTGGCTTTATTTTCTCTTTTGATGAGGAACTGAGTCAGATGTGTGACCTCATGTTACAATGACATCAATGACATGAGCAACAGGTATAAGTACCTACTTATTGGGACAATAACGACTTCCTCAAAATGCATGGAAGAAGATAATACCATAGGTAAATGTTTTTTTTTTTTTTTGTCTAGCCTGCGCTGTCCCACTCCTGGGCAAAGGCCTCCCTCCACTCCTTCCATTTTTCGCGAGCCCGCGCGTCCTCCGTCCAGTTTTGACGGAACCTATCCAGCTCGTCCCGCCATCTCCTGCGTGGTCTGCCGCGACCCCGCCTCACTGTCTCAGGGCACCAATTCTGCGCTATTTGGGCCCACAGTTTGTCCGGCATGCGGTAGACATGTCCTGCCCAGTCCCATTTAAGTTGAGCAGCCTTTTGAGCCACGTCAGCTATCTTTGTTTTGGAGCGCAGTATTGTGTTTCGAACACGATCCGTTAATTTAACGCCTAGTATACTGCGCTCCATTGCTCGTTGGCAGACCTTGAGTTTGGACTTCTGGATGTTAGTCAAAGACCAAGTTTGTGCACCATAGGTTAAGACGGGAAGAATACACATGTCCATGAGCCTGCGTTTCAGTTCCATACGCAACTCACCCTTAAATAGTTCCTTCAAGGACCAGTAGCTCTTCCAGGCGTTTTCCGTTCGTCTCGAGATTTCTTTATCTTGCCTCGCCTGGAAAGAGACTACTTGACCCAAGTAAAGGTATTCCTGGACATGTTGTATTATCTCCCCGTCTACTTTTATGCTTCTAGGTGTTTCATTGCACATGACTTTGGTCTTAGACATATTCATCTTCAGTCCAACCTCAAGGCTTGCATTGCTAAGTTCTTGGAGCATCTGTTCAAGTTCAGTGGCTGAGGATGAAAAGAGGACAACGTCGTCGGCGAAACGTAGATTTGTCAGTCTCGCTTCGCCAAGGACAATGCCTCTTTCCCTCCATTCGGCTGCCAACTTTCTGAAGATTTCTTCGAGGGTACTGGTGAACAGTTTAGGAGATAAATAGGTAAATGTTTATCAACATAAATATATAGGTATATGGAAAATATAAGGCTAAGTAGGTACTAATTTATTATTTAAATGAAATCCAATATCAGTTAAAAATTCCATTCCGAATTATTGGCGGTTTGCCACAGGCAAAACAGCTGTCGTGTGAAAGTATGGGAATGGGACGGTCATGTTTATGTTTACGCGATCGTAACCCAGTTACGCACAGCGATAATACGATACGATACCCTTTAGTAAGAAGGCGTCGAAATAATCATGAACACAAACAGTCGCCGTTTGACCCCTTGAGCTCACGTTTACGAAATGACTAAAGAAAAATTTCCTTTCCGCTAATGGTTTTTACTCGACTAGGTAGGTCAACCTAATGGTTTTTCTAAGCTTCTTGGATTCAGTAAAGTGTTTGTTCTCCGAAAAAAATTAATTACAACAAGACAATTGAATTGAACCAGAGTGGTTTCAATAATCCAAGCTACCTAAGGTCCAGCCGCGCTAAATTTGCCAAAGATGTAAACAACAATAAATCGATATACAAGAACATTTATTTTAAGTAATGTTTGTTTTCGTCTAGTCTGCTCGGAGATTTAGACGAAAACAAACATTACTTTAAATAAATGATCTTGTACGATATTTATTTAATTTCGAGCGGTCATTGTTGTTTACATCTTTGGCAAAAGCGCGGCCGGACCTTAGGTCTGCATCATCCGCACGACGAATATGTACTATTACTCTGCGCTATTATAAATAACAGCATGCAATACTGTATACTGCATACTTTTATATTACTAAGATAAACCTTGTCTTTCTCGTATATACGTATACAGGGTCAAGTTAAATTTGCTAGTAAAACTCCGCGGACGTGGTGGGTAACGGTATCTACTGACAATAAAATTGAATTCTTCATTTCAACTATACTGAAAGTAGTAAGCAATTAGGCTGCTGACTACTTGGTCAACAGCCATTTTGGTAGTGTAGTTTTTTGAAATGCCGAGTTTAGATTTTTTTGTTTTGTTTTATCGTCATTATTTATCGATACCCATCAGATGTGGGAAGTTCCGCTAAGTAATTTAATTTGACCCTGAATAATCTGATGAAAATACTCGCTAAAATTATTTTTTATAAGTCGATACTTACTTAAATATAAAACTGACAACATTATAAGAAACATCGATAAGCTCGCATAAATTATACCGAGGAAACCATGTAATAAGAAGTGGGAGATTAAAGAATGACTAATGTTATATTTTAAAACTCTGATGTAATTTTAATATCAGCCCAGTTAAAAAATGAAATTCCGGACACCACACTGAAAATGCAATTAATTGCGTGTCTCTTTATCTTCCCTTCGACGACAGCTAGGTATTATCTAGGTATTTACTAGCAAGAGGAGCCAAAAAGTGCAGCAATCTATTTTTAATTCAATCAAATTGTGCTCAATCGGCAAGCCTGAAGCCATCTTTCAACTTTCAAGACACTATCATTATGCTCTGCTTTCACCGTTTTAATTGACAATATACGTATTGTGTTGCTAGAAAGTAACAACTGATCGTACGTCAAAAATACTGTGAGGAATTAAAAATAAGAAAACGAGGTCTTTGATTACATCAGCCTGCATACTTATAGCCCTATAGGTTCCTACCTAGCTAGGTTCAATGAGTGTCCGGCCAGCACGCAATGCTTAGCGAACTTTTTACGACCCCGTTTGTCCAGTGTTGTGTTCAGGATGAGATCATTGCAACAGTCGTCTCATGGCATCTATTTTAATGCTATAACAGTTGGCATTGGGTTTGTCACTACGAGACGCCGGTGATGTAGGCGTTTTAATAAGTGGCCGTGGCCCCGATTCACGCTTTGCATCGATTGTTTGAGTTTTTTTCTTTACAATTTTTACTAGCCTGTCAATTTACACGTAGTTAAACTAAATCTATAGGAGAAAGCGAGCCTAATTCATATGATTACCTACCTACTTTGTCGCCTAATTAGGATCGTACGCTTTTTCGCGAAACATAAGCCTAAACCCCTTTATTAGAAAATTTTTATAGAAATGCAGTTCTTTATACAATATGAATGCTTAGTTCGGTGGTAAGGTTCAAAGGGTTAGGCTAGACCTAAAGTTAGATTTTATTTTGTAATAAGGCGGTTATAGTTTTATAGTTAGCACTAAATCTATCTATCATTAAATCAAACTAATATTATCACTCCAAGTACCTATTAGTATTATTTTTGTTCCAGATGCAAGATGCCTGAATAATTCAACGGTCTGGAAAAACGGAAAAAACAGCAAAGATGAAGGAACTCGTCAATAAGAACCTCATCACGCTAAAATGCGTTCTTTTCTGTTTTCTCTCGGGTAAGGTTTCTAAGGACTCTTCAAATGTCGCCCAGAAAACATGATAGTAGCTGTAGAAGTGTAGACAGAGACCAGACATTTACGCTTAATAGTTTTTGGTATAGGAACTTACGTATCACACTCGTTGGAGGCCTCTTTACTCTGGACTCCTGGAGTCTCCAAAACAAAAACATAACAGGTTTTATTACAGTGTTGAGATAAAATCCTGACTTTTAAATCACTTCGCAGTACTAATAAATAAACCACGCATGTCTGCTCCTTTCTTGGGCAATGAAATAAGAACAAGATTGTCTCAAGTCCCAATTGGCTCGCCTATAAAAAGTGGTCCAAGTCATCACGGACGGTTAGGTACCTACATACGGCCAATAATTCAAGTCGCTCTGTTGCAAGCTGCCTTCTAAGGAGTGGCGACTGCTACCTATCGAATGATTTAGGGAACGTTCACCTCGGTCTTGCCACTGCATTGCGGCCAGTATGACCCATATGCTCCCACTTATTTCTTACAACTCCTTCATTGAGATGTTTGCGCGCACGCAATGTAATACTTAAAAGTTCTTTAGCGGCGGATTATAACTTGTCATATCATATCGGGTTAATAATGACCGCGCGGCGCGCATCTTCAATTAAATTCGAGTAATCTAGATGACCTTATTTTTTCATGTAAGCATCTTGTCCTTGCTTAGGTATTGGCTGCATTTTCCCGTTTCTGCCACTGCACATGCTATCAGTGGGTCTAGACAAGGGAGAAGCTCGACTCATATCAGCTGTCGCACCATGTATCGCACTGCTCGGCCCTGCCGTGTTGGGGCCTCTCATTGATAAGTAAGTATTAAGGACTTATGGTCATCCATTGTTACTCTATTAGGCATAAGAGATCAAGACCTGTTGAGACAAATTGTTATCGCGTGCTTTTGATCTAGACGCGTGTGTCGTGTGACTTTTCAGGAACTTTTAGCTGCTAAAACTGAGTTTTTTTTTTGTGGGTGCCCTTTTCCGGCTTTACTAAGGGATTCGTAAAAATCCCCTTCTTCCAACACTAAGATTCCTTATTCGTGAGCAGGCTATCAGTGGGGCGAGGGTCAACAGGTGGAGGTGCCATTCCGAGCGGTTCCGGACGCTTGCTGCGCGTCATCACGGCTGCCTGCCTCGTCCTCAGCGCTGTATTCTATACGCTCCTCCTCGCTGTGCCATATACGGAGCGACATGAGGTACCGACAGTTTTTTTTGTTATGTTTTTGAATTAGTATGATTTCAGTAGTTTCATATTCGAGTTTTTGCTCTACCGACGACGTAACGCAAACTCTATGCGCAAACTCACTATTGTGATCGCCATTGTGTGCCATGTCCTATGTTTTAATCGCCATTAATCCCTAAATGTGGTAGTATAACATGGCTTCTTCGCAATACCGCTAATGTGATACTGATATCCTACAGACATACTAATCCTCTGGTTGCAATACTTAAGCCTTTTACTTTCCAATGTAACTTTTACATCCCACGGATAATGTTGGCTAATTATGGTAATGAGACGCACAGATTCTGAATCATCCAATCTCTCACACTGTAAAAATTGCCAAAGATTCCCACACAAGTTAGTTTTTCAGGTCGACGATATAGGTACTACGTTCAAAGGCTCTAAATGTAACATGACTGTATCTCACAGGCTCGACGACCTCAAGTCCTATTCATGTGCGACGAAGACAGCGCCTACGTCATGCAAGAAGTATGCAAGGAAGACATGCGATGCAACCGCTGGTCCGGCGAGAAGGTCAGTAGTTCAGTACCATTGATTGGATTCAGCAGTAGGTATATATTGCGTGACTTTTAACTTTTACACACCACTTGCTTGGTATTGTTCAATCATAATTGAATTTGGAACCTTTACCTTTATTAGTGGTCGTGGGATCCCCGTCAGGAACGAAGTTATTTACGCGATACTCGCACGCACACTCACACTCGTATATACAGAAAGAGTCAGAGAGAGAGAGGAGAAAGTTGCACGGAGGATATAACGCTTTTTCCTTACGTGACGAATTGAATATGTTCAAAAATCAATTGCTTTTTTTTACACCTTGCAGGTGTGAAAAGTAGAATCCTCGGGGATAACGGTGGCTTCGTTTTGGGCAAGCTTGACTCTCTCGCTCCAGAATTCTAGCTTTTTTCGCTCAGGATTCAAACTATAGCGTCCGTGACAGAACCCTCTGCTTTAGGCCCTTATTGAATAATAATCCACTATTATTTACTCGCAGTCAGGAGTGCTGGCGGTGACGGCATGCGAGTACGGCTGTGCGGACGAGAACATGACATGGGTGAGGCAGCCGTTCACCACCACCTCCACCACCACCACACTCAGCCCCATGTACCTCAATGTTGCTAACGCCACGGTAAGTACCTAAACCTACTCCTACTGCCTACAATGAGCCCAATGAAATCGATTTCATAGGCTGCAATTTCTAGACTGCTGGAGGTTGACTTCCACAATTCAAGTTTTTAATTTTATTGGCGACAGTTTTTTTAATTAAAATTAAAGGAATTTTGAACGGGATAAACATTGCATTGCACATAAACATAACAGAAGAATTTGGAAGTCAAGATGATTTTGCAGAAACCATCATCCATTTTAATTTAGATTTACAGATAATTCTATCAATACTAGGTAGTTAGAAGCAATAAAGCTCGGAACATCTTCACTTACGATGATAACGATGCTAATTTATTGTGTTCACGCCATATGCGTTGTTAAACAATAGCAATAGGCAATCTGAACCAGCATTTACATCCATCATTATTGGGGCAATTAAGTTCTTAAACAGTACCTATTAAATTAGGCGACTAATTTGGGCGAAAAAAATCTATTAAATCATTCAATACATTTTCTTCTCCCAAATTGGTTTTTAGGGAAATTTTAGGGTGCCTCTCATACTTTTTACGCTTTTAATCAGACTTCGGAGCCAGCAGTGACGGAAGATGAGGAAGTAAAGCGCGCCATGCCATTCGAGGTGAACCCTCCGCACTTCTGTTACAACGGCCAGTGCCTGGTCTACATGCAGCACCAGGCCAGGCTCCGAGTGCCTCTCTCTCTATTAGCACCGGAGTTACCTGAAGACAACAGCACTGTCGACTCAGATTGGTGCACGTATCGGACAGGTAACCAACAAAATTACATATCATTATACCCACTATTTTTATTATATCGCTGTCCTATCCCCCATTTTCAAATATATTGCTTCGTAACAGCTGGTGGACTTATAATCCTCTCTTACCATGCGTTTAGAGTTGACCCACTTCGTCGTCGATAAGTGCACCAGTACACAATCTGAAAAGCATAAAAAAGAAGAAGAAGAAGAAATGTATGAAGTATTGAATTACAAGCTATTTCAAAGCAAACTTTATATTTTAGCGGGACCGTCGAACTGCCAGGTTCCACCGAATCGTCTGGCAGAGGTAACAGATGACGAGGAGTGCAGGCCAGCGGTGCGTTGTCAAGTCCTTGACCCTTACGACGAACCCGACGGCGTGTTAGCCGACGCCGAATGCCGACTTATCATTGGAGACCCGAGTTACACGTTCTGGACTTACTTAGTTATAAGGTCAGTCATTATAATGAATATTTTCAACCTATTCATAATTGAATGTTAATTTTCTAGCTAAGTAGTTTGGTCGTTTAAATTAGTCAGTAAGTACGTATATGCTTATAGGTTCTTAGTAGTACTTAAAAGCTTGTTGACGTAACGTAAGTAGGTACCTAAGTAAGGAAAAAAATTCAATATTATTTGATGGGATCTTACTCATTTAATGCCTACTCATTTAATACCCTTTGGAAGGGACGACTAGAATCAATTCTATTTTAAGGTAATTTTTGACGTTCAAAAGTGCCTATTATGTGCCTATCACTTATATTATAAAGGCGAAAGATTGTGAGTGTGTGTGTGTTTATATGTTTGTTACTTCTTCACGCTCATGGTACAATTATATACCTACTTCGCCTTCACGCTCAAACGGCTGGACCGATTTAGATGACATTTGGTATAGAGATAGCTTGAGTCCCGGGAAAGGACATAGGATACTTTTTATCCCGATATTCCCACGGGATCGACATTTAAGCGGGTGAAACCGCGGGGCGCAGCTAGTTTGAAATAAATGCTTTGACTTTGAATGCCAAATTGGTGCCTACCTATAAAATCTAGAATGAATTCCGGATGTTAGTTTTGTTACACTCTGTGTGGTTTATAAAAATGATTTAATAGTGGCATTGGCGTAGCTAGGGATTTTGTTTAAGGAGGGGGGGGGAAGCCATTCAGCTAAACAGTCATTTAATGAGACATCAAAAATGACGCCTCGTAATAAATAATCCCACCAAAAATATTTCATGTAATGTTGACTGTTGATTTTTCTAGGGTACCTACCTAGGCAAAAAAGTTTCTAGGGCAGGCATTGCCCACCCTTGCCCTAGAGCTACGTCCATGAATAGTGGCAATAGATGTTCTACTATGTCATTATTTTTAGATAGGTACCTATCAGCAGTTTTACAATCCATTTGTAAAACTGCGGTAATAGGTACCTATCAAAGCTTTATGACTTAATAAGTAGTTCTACAATATTATTATGAGACCTTACGAAATAATGATAAAAAAAATTATGATACCTAAGTATAAGTACATCAGTAAAGCCGCGCCGCTGCGCGCGCTGTGGTCTAGCTATCAACGACTCAATAGCTATTATCTATTCTGTGTCAATAAATTATTTATTTCCTGTGGGAATAAAACACATTGGTAGGTAGGTACCTACTACCTATCTGAAAATATTATTATAGCTAGAAACCTAGAAGCACATGCAAGCTAGATCGGTTTGTAGGTTATCTACTTATAGTTCCTATAAATTGGAGTTGGACGAGTTTCCCTATACCTATCTCAAATCCTTGCCTATCCTGCATTTGTTAATTTCTGTTTTTAACTTTCAGAATTCTAGCTGACATCTGGCCAACTGCAGGGTTAGCCCTTCTCGGCACAGCCTGTGTAATTGCGACTAGAGAAACGTCTCTAGGACGAGGAGACGTCGGCAGACAGTTGGCATTTGGCACTCTTGGCCTGGCTATCTTCCCCCCACTCGCTGGTCTGGCTGCAGAACAAATGCCTGATACTCCATACCTCATCCCGTTTATACTCCATGCAGTGTTCATGGTCATTGGAGCGCTTATTCTACTATTCGATAGGTAAGTGTACCTAAACACAGTCGGGTCATTCCGCGGAAATCCAGTAACGGCGAATATATGCTAATAATAAATTAAATATCATAGCTGCATTCTTTTTTTACTTTATATGACATTTCTTACATGTTTTTACGTATGGCGCCGCTATCTAAAAAAGTATAACACCTTTATTTAATTTATTATTGCAATCAACACGCACCAAATGTCCTTACCATTTCCAAACAAATGTCGGCCTAATTGCGCGGAATGGCCCAGTCAGTCATACATAATATACCATACTCGTATAGGTATCTACCTAAACTACTAAGTATGTCAAAACTGTTTACGACAGCTAAAATTAGACTGTAAAACGTAATGCAAATTTCAAGAGCAGTAGGTTATAGGTACCTAACTTATACTGTGTTTATGTAGGTACCTACCTACTCTTAAATATGTACGTGCCTGCTGCTTAGTCAATAAGTAGGTATAGGTGCTTTTATAAGTACCTACCTAAGTATGAATCACTAAATGCCTTCGATGTGTAGGAAATGATGATTTGCTTTATTGCATCTTTTCAATGACTCCCATGTTCATAGTCATAATGTATTTATGCAAATTACTACATTGTTTATTCTAGAATGTAATAAATAGCCGACAAGTATTTACGCAGCGCGTGCAATCAATCAGGAGTTACTGATTTTTTAACCAAGGTGTCAATATAGACTGACAATACATCTATTTGTACCTATATAATACGTAGATACGTCATAATTGAATCTAACATCTATTTACAACTTCATACTTACTTACTTCTTCTTCAAACATACTTCAGTCACAGTATAAATATACAGTAAGTTATCTAAGGCCGCCCGCCGAGTTATTAGCCTACTCTTGCGTTGATCCCCAGGGTTGTCACTTTTACTTTTAGTTAATATTTTCGAACAAGCAGCACTTGATCTAAATTTATGAAATAAAAAGCCTTTATTCACATAACATTTATAATACTAAGTTACAAATTTGATACCGAGAAAATTTTTCTCCTGTTTCTGCACGTCCGGAACGCTTTATTATTATTTGTTAATGTAAAGTAAATTCTCATTCTTATGTAAAGTTTTTGTAAAAAGCTTTTGGGAAAGCATGGACAGGGCATCTTAAATTCTATATCATTCAGTTGATCGTAAATTGACCGGCCAATTTTAATGTTGATGTGGTCCTTTTCGAACGCTTTACGTAACACCTGCTCCATCCTTTCTACATTATCGACAAAATCATCAGGTGGGATCATGAGTAAATTTCGATCTTTGCCGTAATTCCTGTAATGGGTGTATAAGACACCATATTTGGATTGAACAACACATCAGACAATAGAAAAAATAATAATTTCAATAGTAATTAATTTGCAATATTAATTATTGTGAAATTGCCCTTATTACATCTATACGCGACAAATACGTTTACCTAAACGATGTTTCGAACTCAATCCTCTGTTTTATAGTAAAACTAGACTTCTTAAAATAAACTTTAGCTCTAAACATAGTATTCAGAAAGTAAATTTGGGAATACATTTATATGGAAAAATGCGACTCGGCTACGCTCTTAATAAAGCAAATAAACTGTGAAATAAACAATACAATACCACATTTTCTAATAATATTTAAGTATAAGTAGGTACTTACATTTCTGGTTGAGTAGGAACTATGAAAAATGATAAGTCTGGGTTTGCGAAATCATTATTGAGGCACCCGAAAACACTACAATATTTGTTTCCTCTTTTTGAAGTCATGATACTCGTAATTTAAGTGGCCGCCGCCGGCGAGAGTTGACGAACGCAAGTGGTCATGTAGCGTACGCGCGTGCTCACAGTCGCGCTGCACAGCCCGCACTGCCGCCACCTTATTCCCTCATATATTATGCTAGCGTGTGCGTGAAATCGCGTGCCGACATGGCGCGCGGCGCGCACGCACACATTCAAACCGAGAGCGGCACGTTTGTATGAAGATGTTTTACTGTATATTTATACTGTGCTTCAGTGCTCGGGTCCTATCCCCATGCCGAGAAGATACCCGGATCGAACAGGTTTTGCCATTTATGGATTTCTCATTACAGTACTTAGCAGCCCGATGTACTTATTTTAATTTTCGTGTATGGTATACTATTGCCTGTTGCAATAATAAACCGGTACTTAATATGGAACTTAAACATAACCCCTTTAGAAAATACAGGCGTGATCTTATCTCAGACTTTCTCCCGTCGCCAAACTGACACATTTTAACCAATTATAGCCACATGCCCCTGTCAACACCGGAATGGTGGTGGCACACCGCGACAGGTGTTCTGGCGATGCCTATGAACACGGTGCGACGTTACGGCGCTGAGACTGCCGCCGTGTTCGCCGTGGTTGCGCTGCTCGGGACGCTGTGGAGCGGCATCGATGCCTACCTGCCTTGGTAAGAAAATTGCTTTATTATTGAAAGTAGGTAAAAGTACTTACTTACCAGTGATTTCTGACAGTCGTGACGCCAATGGACTGACTTCGTCCGATGAGGGCACAGATTTTTCCATAGAATAGGTAAATGCTGCTTGGTATTCAGCATGCTGCGGCGAACCGGTAATCCAGCTGCTATCTAAATTTATATAAAATTCAACGTCAAACTGACTGATTATATTGTCAACGCACAGCCTAAACCGCTGGTCCTAGAGACATGAAATTTGGAGGGTGTGTTCTTTGTGAAAAGAATATAAGTATCCACTAAGAAAGGGTTTTTCGAAATTCCACCCCTAAGAGGGTGAATGGGGGGGAGGGTGAAATTTCACGCGGACGAAGTCGCGGGCAGAAGCTAGTACCTACACTATATGAATCCTTTCTTTTTGGCCTCTGGTTACTGTTTGAAATGGACCGTATGAACGATCTGTTAAATGTGCTCCTTATTGTACCTTCCTAGGGTGATACATTACCTAAGTAGGTATTTATTCACTAGACTCTGTCTGAAACCTATGACTGCACGCTTAGGTGAGTATAGGTATAGAAGCCAGCTGACTGTCCAAAGTTATTATTATGATGTAGGTAATGATGTGTTAGGTATGTAAGTTATTATTGTGATCTGTTGTGTGTTCTGTAATAAAATAATAGGTAGGTACCATAGATATATGGTACCTAAGTAAGTAGTTCACGAATCACGGTCACGGTCAACGTTGTCTGTCTCTTATGTAGCAACAGGCTGCTTACCTATATATTTTAGTCCATTCCATTTAATACCTATACAGGCGGCAGGGACAACGACGCACAAACTGTTACCATGAATTCAGTACATGATTCTAGACCACGTCGCAGCGTAAAAGTTATTTGTCGTTTATCAAAAAATAATCAGCTGTTTCAAAGAAAAGTGCAACCGATGTGTTCATGGAAC
Organism: Amphipoea oculea; assembly: GCA_945859645.1. Taxonomy (NCBI): domain Eukaryota; kingdom Metazoa; phylum Arthropoda; class Insecta; order Lepidoptera; family Noctuidae; genus Amphipoea; species Amphipoea oculea. The sequence continues at coordinate 13,027,541 of OX243866.1, read as the reverse complement.
AAATTTCGCGTCGCTGTCCCTGCCACCCTGTAGGTATGTTTGTAACTTTGCGACCGTCCCATTATATTCCAGGACAGTACTGGAGCTGAACGGCACTGTGTCAGAAATGGGTCTGACGCTAACGGCTGGAGCCCTGCCTGCCGTGCCCGCGCTGTGGTGGGCAGAAGCCCTCGTAGACTACATCGGACATTCCAACGTCTTCATCATGGCCTTCACCTTCTACGGCATTCGATATACTGGTATGTTTACGTTAATATTGAATAGTGTGATTTACTGATTGTGTAAAGTAAATAAGTACGTTTACTTACCTAGTTACCCACCTACATAAATGAATACTTGTATGCCTACGGTAAACAATAGATATGTGCTTACCTATCTATTTCTATGTGATTTAAGTATTCAATAAAATATATCTTCCTAAACAAACTACTTACCGATTTTTGGAAGGTAATAATTATTGATGTCATTAGTTTATACCTACTGGCCAATTGAGTACCTACTTAGGGGTGCGGACACCATTAAAAGGGTAGTTCTTCAGGGACAAAATTTTCGATGTCTGTGGGTATATTTCTGTAACCAACTAACAAAACGGCGTGTAAATTTTTTTTTGTACAGTTTAGCTTTATGCCTTACTAGGACAAATGATATTTTATAAATAATTGCTGTCTAGGTACAAAATAAAAATATTTGAAGTTTGTTCTTCTGATTCATATAACGCGTCCGTTTGCCATTTTCCGGAACAAAATGGTCGATGTCGCATTTTCCCTTTGATACATCAATATACTTAAATTACAATTATATCGAAAGGAAAAGAGTTGTCCTCTTACAAAAAAAATGTGTGTGTGTTATAACTACGTTAGTTTGTTTATAAATAAGTAAATAAGGAGTGTCCGGCGTATAATACTGATTAATGTGGCGTAAGCTTCACTTGACCGTACTTGGTCGGGTAATAATAATGAGAGTCTGGCTTCCCGCGCGGGGGGAAGCCAGTCGTGCAACGGACGAGCTAGAAGGTGGACCTGCGGCTAGTTGGCTTAGATCTCGGTGTTACGAAGGAAAATATCTGATTCACCTGTGTTTGGTTCAGGTGGCATTATGATTACAATGCCTACTTTATAAAATTTATTTTATTGTTTTAAAACTTCAATCTGTGTTTCGTGTGATGCTTTTAAGTTATGGAATCGTGTAGAAAAATGACAATAATGAAGTCTGTATGTATGATGAGTTATGCATGATTGTAGGCATCTTCTGGGCACGCTCGATCCATCATAGACCTCATCTATCGCTTTCCATCAGGCGTGATCGGGGTCAAGAGTGCGCCCATTTAGCAATAAAAAAAAAAAAAAAAAAAAAAAATTCTGATTCAACTGTGCCTGATTCGTATGGTCAAAAGCCCCATATGACTAATGAAATAAATTCTATTTTCCCTCTCCAGCACGAAAGGAGTGCTTTTGTTGCATTATAATGTCCCATGTTTGACCGTGTACAAGTCAGTAGTTCTAGTCTTATTTAATATTATTTATTTAGCTATAACCTTTTGAATAATTAAAAAGTGACAGGAGTATAAAACTGTTCCAAATATGACACTTTTGATATGTCTTAGTCTTAGTTAAGAATGAATAATTATTGTTTAGAATTATCAATCAAAACTAACGGTGTATTTATTACTTTTTATTTCTGTTTCTGATTCATCTGGGCACAAAATATTCGAACGTCGATATCTTGAAAACTACTTTATAAAAACGAGTCCCTCATACAAACATATGTTATTTGGAATGTCTATTTTCATATAAACATGTGTTACAGCGCTGAAAGTGAAATTAAATTTTGGCCATATGGATCAGTCGAAGAATCAAATTTCGAAGAACTACCCAAAACTATGTTTATCGTCTTTCTATTACTTACTTACCAGGATAGCAGCATACTTTCTGGTAGTTACCTAGGTATTGTATAAACATTTTAACCCGCTACCTATTACTGTTCTAAAGATAGTCCTGTGACAGAAAACAGACGGGGCGTAGGGCTATATAGGGTCGGTCCCGTTAGCACCCTTTGAGTACGAAACCGGAACAAAAGAATTAGGCCCTCCATTCTTACACATATTATAGAACTTACCTACTTCTATCTTTCAGGTTTGGCGTACAGCACTGACTACTCATGGGTGGTAGTGTGCGAGATATTGGAAGTGTTCACGCTAAGCTTAGTGTGGGTGACGGCAGTATTGTACTTCCGACACTTGGTACCGCGAAAGTACACAGCTACCGGCCAAGCTCTGCCCGTTATTGCCCACTTCTGCATCGGTAAGTCCCAGCTTAGTTTTTATTATAGTTCTAGTGACCGAGTGGCGCCCATGAACTGGAAGTAGTGGGTCCAGCTGAGCTGCGAGATGGGCGGACGACATTGTTACCATTGCGGGTCGAACTTGGATGACTGGATCAGGAACGTGGAAATTGATACAGAGAGAAGAATATGCCTGTAATGAGTGAAGTCGGGTTGTGGACGACGACGAAGTTAAAGAAGAAGGGTCACGTCCCATAGAAAATTTACCCAGGCCCGACACAAAAGGAACGCATCTCAGTTATTTTGTTACATTAAATATAACAGAAATAAATTAACACTATTCTGAATATCAGTGGCTATCACCCATATATTGCCATTTGATTTTGGTAAGGCAAAATATTTTAAAATATTTTTTTTTAATGAATAGCAATTATATCCATTTAAAATGACGCCAATTTAGATAAAAATACAAAAATAGACAGCTGGAGGCTTTAATTTATTGAGGCATCCACAATAACCTCAAAGTTAAACTGCGAGATGTCATTAAAAAAAATATAAAATAAAATTGGCTTTCTGTGTTGAGACCCGTGCGTTTTTTAACCGACATCAAAAAAGAAGGTTCTATATTCGTCCCGTATGTATGTATGTATGTTTGTTTGTATGTCCGCGATTTTCTCAAAAACTAATGAATCAATTTTGATAATTCTTTCACTAATGTAATCTACATTTTTTCAGGAAGGTTTTAGTATATAATACATTAGGTAATTATTCTTATGTACGGAGTTATATGCATAAATGTACTGCATCTCCGGCATTTCTATGCGAATTTAGACGATTCTTCTAGTCAGTGTCTTCAATTCTTCAATGCACTAGTGTTAATTGGATTTGTGTGGGGTAGGTACAACTTAAAAGTAAAAAATAAAAACTTTTTTACAAAAAAACAACCAACTTGAAAAAAGAACACTACAAAGTGATACATAACTTTAATTTCGGAAGTCGGTGTCGTTGGTTCCGCATTTTCGTTTTTAGAAACCGACTTCCGAAATTAAAGTTATTTATCACTTTGTAGTGTTTTCTTTTTTTGAATACGGTTTTTTTTTCTAAATTGTTGTATCGTCATTGAATTACATACAATTACGAATTTTGTAGGTAAATAGGTATTAAAAGAAAATTGTATACCGCCTGAACAAAAACACAAGGCAATATTTTGGTGTTAGCCATTGATTTGGAATATAAAAATAGTAGATTGTACAATTAAGGCATAAAATGGCTCGTTTATGCCTGAGTTATACACTCTGCTTTTCACTTCGATTGCGAGAAAATGAAACAGGCATAAAGTACACAGTACATAATTAATCAAAAATGTTGCAAAGCATAGCTAATTCCCGCCACCACAGATAATACCGCCACGAAACTTTTTAAAAGTTTTTATTTTATTTTATTTCATTATTTGTCATTCGACTTGGGTACTTCATATTGCCAAGTCATAAAAACGTTTCTTTGTGTTTTTAAATAATAAATGACAACTATTTTACCGGATTTTATTAAATTAACGATAGAAAACACGGAAGTGATATAAATTAAAGAAAATGAAATAAATCACGACTTTAATTCTGCGAAGTTTTATTGTGCGTGTGGCTGTTGGGCCTGATTACCTTAGTCTCAGAAAAAAAAATTACTTTATGCACTAGAACATAAAAAGCGATTTTATGTCGCCTAAGCACGACATAAAGACGAACTTTTAGAGCATGAGAAGTGAAAAAATATATTTTAGTTGTATTTAAAATAACAAAAAAACTGAGATATGACTCTTTCGTGTCGGGTCTGAGTCACAAATGACCGTTCTTCTTTCGTCGCCGTTTTAAAATATGATTTTTTGACGTGTAACCCCGCGTCCTAATCAGAAGCTGTGTCAGAAGCGATCGTCGCGCGAGTAGGTATGCTATCGACACGAACGTTTGACGTACCTACCTGCAAGGGTTATTCCGTTTATCCACCCTAAGGTGGATACGCGGAAATCGCATGTCCGATAATCCACCCTAGGCCTAGTTGGATAAACGTTTACAGGCTTAGGGTGGATTCCCGGACATGCGTTTCCGCGTATCCACCCTAAGGTGGATTTTTTGGGGTGGATAAACGGAATAACACGCGACGTAATTGATCACGCAACGAAAGCGCCCTCTGTCGTTCGACGGGACAACGCGTTCAGCAGCCTAATTGCGGAACGCCAAATCTTCAAATGATTCTGATCAGTTGGCTTCATTTCTATTCACAATTGGCTTCATTTTACGATTTTCGAATTGCAAAACTCTATTTTATTATGAAACCAATTATGAACGTCAAGGCCCTGCGCAGAAACTAGAGTTTCGCAATTCGAAAATCGTAAAATGAAGCCATTTGTGATAGAAATGAAGCCAACTGATCAGAATCATTTGACGATTTGGCGTTCCGCAATTAGGCTGCAGGTTCACCGAACAAATAAGTAACATAATTATTGACGTTCGCGTATTCGTGCGAAAATCGCTTTTGATTAGGACGCGGCCTAAAAGTATTTGTTAGCTGTTAACTTTAGATTTAGACCAAACCAGTTTATCGTTTTCGTGGCAATTTTTAATCCATACGTATAACTAATTTTACTAATATTTGTCTCGCAGGTCGATGCATAGGCGCCATAATTGGTGGCATGGTCTCGCTAGAGCAGCCATTGGAGGCAGCCCGCGGTGTGTACCGAGCACTTGGTGTGGTGGCACTCCTGTCAGCCGCAGTGTACCTCGCACTTTACCACCTGCTGCTGGCACCCAGATGTGCTTCTCCAGCTGTATCACCACCTCATCATCTCCTTCAAGGTAAGCACACCAGAAAATATATGTAAATGGTGATTTTAGCAAGTGTGAACCGCACTAGAGCGTGAACAATAAAGTGGCGCTGCTCGTTAAGACAAATTTCAAAAGTACGGCTACGTATTGTTTTCATAAAAAAATAAACATCTGTAATTTACTTTTGGTTTGTATGCTAATATTTTCTATTTATTTATTTCTTAAAGCTTGCTCTATTGATGGACAGCTTAACGCTAAAGGTATGAAGTAACATTTACCAGCACCAGCACAAAAATAATGTTGACTGTCAAAACACCCACTGCGCGGCAACAGATAATGAAAATCATTACTTCGTGGGTTCCTGGACAATTATTTTAAAACCCTCATTTCACCTTCAAACTGATGATCGACCGATATGAAACATTTCTATATGGCCATCATGTGTATCCTAACCTAACAAGCGTATCTAGCAGAAAAGTCCGAACGTTGCACTTACTAGTGAGTGCAACGTTCGAACTTTTCTCGTGAAATTTCACGAACCACTTGTAGAAGCGTACAGAAGTTAATTCAACATAATTTAACGTTTGTTTGAATTTCAGGTTTAAATACGAACGGAGCATCGAACGGAAACTACTCGCCTATGCGTGTCTACCACCAGGAAGGTTCCAGGAAGGGCCAGTTCCGTTACTAAGAAACATGATTTAATTGTAAAAATAATACCTAAACAAATCAGAGGTGGTACCTACATCACTTGCTTTCGGGTACAAGTACCAAGTCACAAATCATGCAGATTGTCTGAGTGACAACACAATGAGAACGAATTTTACTTTTAAGTGAGGTACGGTCAGCATCAAAAGTTGATTAACACTTCAGTTTTTTCAATCTTACTTATTGAGCAAAATATTTCTTCAAAATTGCAGCAGAAGAATTTTTTTTAGAATATATAAGTACTCTTGTCTATTATGTGAAAAGCTAAAAATCAGTTTATTGAAAAAAGTTGTTGTCAATTTAATAACATGTTAAAACGATAGTGTTAATCGACTTTTGATGCTGACTGTACTTACACCTAAAAAGTAACTATTAATGCAAATTGTTTCCCTTTTTTTATAAGTGTTTTTTTTTTAATAATTCCTGTGCCTAGCATAATATTTTTAAATAATATAAGTGTGTCTGTCATAATAAAAAAGTAGGTGTGTAATATGCCTATGTATAAGCTCTTAATCGTCCCAAAAACCAACAGCGGGAGAACTAGCAGATAGTATGGTGCTTGTTGTCTATGGACTAGCAACTTGCCACTGGATAGAGCACAAGTTGAACCACGAATATGAGGTGCATCTAGATTGCTGTAGATCGGCGTCGACCAGTCAGTCATTACTGATCACCTAAAAATATAAGTGATGGTGGATACATGGACCAAATGGTCGAAGTTATCGATCGATCAATAATCTAGCTGCATAATTCATGCCTAGCGTGTAATTAACTCACCATAGCTAGATAAACAGAAATTTAACTGTGTTTAGAATATGAAATCTTTTGTTTTAACTATCCATTAATAATACAGTTTTACCAATATATTGATTGGTTTTAATATGTATTGAACCATATTTTTTAATGACAAAATCAAATTTTCACATAGAAATTAAAGGTCTGCTTAACTTTTAAGGTAAACGAGAACGATTATAACCTAGGGACCTTAAACGTACATATTATTTAGTGTACCGTAAGTGGGCATTTAAACAAGGGCAAAAATGTGATATTATAAGTGCTTTTGTCTAAGCATTCATTTCCGATATTGCTGCCGTAACTTATTTATAAAATTATGTATTAGCAACCAGATCCTTCTATTTGCATTCGTACTTTTTGTATAATAATATTAAGAGGTAAGTTTTTTTTATTAATAAAATGAAGTCACTGCCTTAATGTTCTTATTTAATTTACCCATCCAAATGAAACTTATAGATGCAACGAAATATGAAGGTCTATAGAAGGTATGTTTTATAGAGCCTTTCTTGTAGATAAAGCTGTGCTCGCTTATATATTTCTTTTTTACTACACTAGGATTTCGATTGTTTTTAAAAGACATGGAAACAAATATAAATGGACAAATAATAAAAAATACTTAATACTGAAATACAACAGCTTTGTATTTCCTGTTTTTAACATTTTACAAATTACCGACAGGTCGGAACTGAGGGCATATCGACTACCACAATAACATAACATTAGAAAAAAGAACAAAAATAAAAACCGTTTCTATACCTAAATGGGTTACATCGATTGATACATTAGCTTAAACCAGATTTATATTTACAATACCTTTCGTTTTTTCAAAAATACAAATTAATGTAAGCGAGGAATTCTGAAACTATATTTTATATTCGAAATATCCTATATTATAGTTAAAAAAACTAAATTAATTAAATTGCCTTAATTCTAATGCTTAAAAGAAATATGTTAAGCTATAGTATCACCGCGCCAGACATCACATAGACTAATGAAAAAATATAGGAGCCAGCCAAATAAAAATATACAAGTAATTCAAGTAAATACTTTTTTTAATATAACCGAACGAGATTCAACTTTCGACGCGAAACGCCATCAAATAAAGATAATTGACAACATTTCAAACCTGACACGACCTTAAAACAAAAATACTGTTTCTTTATTTTCGTATCCTGAGTTCAAATATAAGTATTTTTATTTTATTTTTTTATTTCTAAATTTCTGAGAAAAAAAATAAAAATCAAAAAACAGGTGATGACGTCACATAAACGGCGGAATGAGGTAGTTACCTTTGCGCATTCCAATGTCTTTGATTGAAAACATTATATCAAACAAGACATGTCAATGTCACCTAAGAAGTGTAACTAGAAAACAACTAAAAAACTGAATTGAATTCAACAATATTTTTTCCTATCAACTCGACACACTGCTTACTGATTTTTGATTGATATTTCGCCAATAAAATGGATCCCAATGAAAAATATACGCCAATGACGGAACCAAAACAACGACTGAGACAAGCGACATCTAACAGTTTTTTTGACGGGTCACAATAAAGCAAAGGTAATATCGCCATTCTACCGTCATCTGGCACTTACGTCTTTTTAGAATACACCGAATTTCAAAGTTAAAATTATGAATGAAAAGTACATAATTTCGAAAAACGAAAAAATATGGGTGCCCTAGATTTGAATTTACTTTTATATAACGTAATAATACATGCAGGTTAAAAATATGAAATGTTGTCAATTGTAATAAGGCATGGCATCAACGTTTTTCTGTATCTCTTTCTGTCATTTAGAGGCGTCATTTATTAGCTTGAGTGAGAAGTCCTTCCGTCCGCGCGTTTTAATGTGGATGAGTGCGGAAGCTTGCAAGCAAGAGACAAAAGGAGAAAGAGATACAAAAAAAATCTGGTCCATGCTTGTAAGCGTGGTCAATGGTCTTGGTATACCTAGCCGGGCGTGTGCCATATTCATTAAAAATCCGTTTATTACAAAACATCCGGACTTTCATTTATAATAATAATAGTAGGATAATTAATCTTAGTAACAAAAATCAAATAGCCATAGCATGCGGCTATTAATTTATTAAAAATTCTCAAAAAATTAAAACTAACGATTGTTGAATCTTGTTTGGAATATTACGTTGAAAATAAATTGTTATATTCATAAGCTTTGCGTTAGTCATATATTGTATGTAACAGAAAAAAAACCTTTTCAACAAAAATTTAGATACTTGTCAAAATTATAATTGAATGACCTATCAGTTTTTAGAATTAAATAACCAATGGTTCCTATTTCAAAGTATGTATATCTGAATTAACGAAAATACGAAGGTGTTCGTGGCAGGTAACAAACGGTTAATAAAACTCCATAATTATGTGCTATGGCTAGGCGCAGCGTAGCTCGTTTATCACTGCCAAACAAATATCGACCTCGTATTACTTTAAATAAAGTTGGAAAATAATATACTAAATTAACTTCCATTAGCTTCTATTATTCAACTTTATATAAACTACTTACTACTTTTTTATGACTTTATTTCATAACCAGCACTTTGCCCGCGACTTCGTCCGCGTGTATTTTGTACTTTCCTCTAAAAATTTCGAAAATGTATGTTTGTGATCTTTATCATTTATTTAGATAAAAAAAAGTAATTATTAAAATTAAGGTTGCAGTCGGGTTTTTTAATTACTTTTTTTTTATTGCCAGCTTTTTAGTTTACAAATTTGAAAGATTTCGCAGACGATAAAATTTAGTTCTTGGTATGTGTTTTTTACTATTTGTCACTTTGAATTACTTATAACCATATAAGTTGTATATATTTTTGTAATCACCTTTTAAAACCCTTTATTTTGATACCCCACTCGACAGATTTCGAGAAAAAAAAAATTCTTTTGAAGGCATAATTATTATGGCGCCAAAAATCCGCCATTTTGTTTTTTTTTTATTTTGATATACCCAGTGTCACTCTTACAGTAAATACGAATCTAACGACACCTCTCAAGCTTCCTTCGAGCCGTTCAGGCCGCAGAGCGTGCCAAATAATTATACATACATACTCTCGAAAAACATAACCCTCCTTCTGGCGCAGTCGGGTAAATAGGGCCAATTTTTCAGTTTATAGATCAAAGGAATCAGATTTTCCAAATAAACTGTATCCCCGCTTTTCAACCCCACAGGGGCGGAATTTTGAAAAATCGTTTAGGATGACATGTGTTCATAACTTGACTCAAACAATATTAATATCAATTTTTGAGTTAATCAAGCCACGCAGTAAAATCCTCCCCTGTAAAATGAACTACCCATTTTCACTCCGTTAGGGGTAGATTTTCGAAAAAACCTGATATGCGTTATTCTTTATTTTTGGCCTTAAGTATAAATACTGAGTTTCGAGTTAATCCGACCGTGCATTAAAATTCTTCCATACAAATTTTGGCTCCCCTCAATCCCCCCTTTACGGGGTAGTTTAGAAAAATAAAAAATGCCAAACTTCATAATTTCAGTTTCAAGTTTATTAACTCAAGGAATATGATTTTTCATACAAATAAAACACCCCCTTAAAGGTTGAATTTCCAAAAACCCTTTCTTAGTGCTCCCCTACATTATGAAAGGAAGCCGTGTGCAAAATTTCACATTCCTAATCCCAGTAGTTTCGGCTGTGCGTTGATATGTCAGTCAGTCAGCCATTCAGTCAGTCAGTTTCTCCTTTTATATATATAGATAAAGTCGATTTGTTTGGCAGTGACAACCGAGCAGCGCTGCGCCCCGACAGATATGCGCCAGCTCTTAAACATTATTTTATTGCTCTTAAACCCCTTTATTCATAAACGTTGCTTAAAGTTTGCGACTGTTTGACCATACATTTTTGACGTTTGAACGTCACTTAACTGCAATTTTCGTTTATAAATAAACCCCATAATTTTTCTATGAATGAGGCAATTACATCGAGCCACCACGGGGTGCTAAGTAGCTTACTGATGCGTTCATATTGCAATGCCCGAGAGGGAAACAGGAATGTTCTCATATAAATTCAGTTCATTTACGAATGATAGAAAATATTCAATTATAATTTTTCATAATTTAATTGTATTAAATTCAACATACATTACTACTATAGAAGAATTAATGTCCTTGAGATTTGTGCCATAAATATTATCTATTTTATCAAACATTTACTTGCATAAAGTTATCTCCTGTTTAGTCTTATGTTATAAATCAGTTTTCAGATATTATTATACCTTAACAACGAGAAACAAAAAATGTACTATGGGACGTGAAAACACTAATTACCTACACATAGGCAATTATTAGTATTTATACTTTAATTGTATCTGTACTTACCTAAACTTAGTAAGTATAACAAACTAATGGATATTGAATAAAATGCATTACAGGCTAGCTCTACATCCGTATCAATGGCAGTAAATAGTGGTTTTTAATGTCGATAATTATATAATTTGTATTCGTCTATTACTCTATAAAACAAAGTTCGCTAATATCTAATACAACTAGGCAATGATGAATTTGGAAATAATTATAAATCAATACGGCTGAACTAGTGATAATAACGGAAATATTCATCGAATTATGTACAACATTGACAAAAAGTATTCAATAAGTATAAAAATATTTTCTATATTGGAGTTATTGTAACTACTATCGCTTGTATCGCCTAAGTTGGTTACAAACTCTATTAGTACGTATCGCCCAAGTTGTTCCAATCATTGAATGTTGTTTCTGAACGGGCACGTAGGCACGACCGATTTTTATGTACCTATAGACCGACTTTACGGAAACGGCCAGCGCGCAACGTAGCAAAATGCTAGAGCATGTTCTTTGCAGACAATTTTTTCAGAGTACTTCAAATTGAAGAAAGCAATTCACTCAAAGGACACTTATTATCAACTAGCGGTGGCCGCCATACAATGTTAACAATCCTTTCCACTTTATGTCAACTGGCTCAATGTTGATATTTTATTTACAGTGAAAACCACGCTCCGCTTGTTTTGCGCCGGTTATGCACAACATGGTTTAATAAGACAACCTCGTTTGACCACGTCAGCAAAAGAAAACCTAGAATTATTTTTCGAGATAAAACCATAAGTTCTAAGTCTGGCATTTTAATAAAGTACTTGTTTTTTTTTAAAGTCTATTCTGTGGCCATTGGTTTTTACTGGGATGCAAGGTATCAAACAATAAACAACATGTAGATTTGTTTAGTTTCATTCGTCCATACACCCAGTAGTTTTAAGTAAGCACTGTACCAATTTGTTAGACCATGAATTTAAAGACGCGCAATTATTTCAAAAATTAAAACACTCCGAGAGGAGCAGGGTGATATATTATAGCGTGCAGTCAGCAAGCAAGAAACGATAGTGCACTGATCATGACTGATCGACGATGGGCCGATAATTTTGCACTCTCGGACAGGTTCGATTTTCTTTCGATCATTTCAAAAGGAATAGGAATTACTTGCTTTGTCGACTTTTGAAGAAAAGCTCAAGAACCAATGTAAATTGCACGAGCCTGAAAATTTTTGCACTCCACTTTGAATAGTCTCTGTTTTCTTTTACTCATCATACAAAAAGAGAACTTACTTTATCGAATTATGACGAAAAGCTTGAACTCGTTTTACAGCAGTTTAGGTTTTGGAATCTGGCCTTACCTAAGCCTTTCAACCTTACGTACGAGCGGGGTACCCAATATACCGAGTTTGCTTCGCTCGCTCTTAAATTCTAGATTCTATATTTTTATAACAGGCTTTTTAAAGGAAAATATTTTAATAAACCGCGCATGTTTAGACGGCGAATTGAACAGAAAGCCAATTCTCGTAATTTAAAATGTTCAAAATCTAGTCGCAGTGTCATCTCGGCGACAAACAAATGTCAAAAACTTTCAAAATGTAGGGAAATTAAAGTTATTTTTGACAGATTGAGACTGAGATCAGACTGTGAACGGTCTTAAAATTACGAGAATTGCCCCTCTTGATCTGTCTCGCATCAGGTATCGACTATTCGTATTTGCCTTAGCAACGTAGTATAATACATACGAATCGACAAGTATATTTGCGATGTTGGGCACTCGAATGCGGAGTTTCACCAACTAGTTAACAAACAATGGAACATCAATCGGTGACAAAACAGAAAATGTCCTTTTAACGAGTTGCTTAATAAATAAGCTCCAACAAACAATAGTACTAGATTTCCCATAAGCGCATCAAAAACGGCCGGAAAAATAAGATCACAAGTTGTGGTCTTATTTTGCAACATATTTTTTTTAACCTTATTGCTTAGAAATTGTTTTATTTTTCCATAACGTATTTTTAAAATAAGAATTTAAAAAATACGTTTACTTTTCAATCTAAGTAATAAAATATTGCAAACGATAGTAAACTTTATGTTTGAATGTTAAGGTAGAATAATCCAGTTATCTGCAATCGCGGCCACTTGAGCGAAGTGTTTTTGTTCCTAAACCTTAATCTAGTGCTATTATTGGTCGAAGAAAATACGCATTTTTATTGTAAGATCATATTTGTTAGAAATTTTGTTTCGATTGCTTGAGAAGCAAGTTTTATAATATTAATATCTTGACAAGTGTTATATATACTTATCCTAACTATCTTATCTGTGTATTTAGTACATATTTATCTTAACTAAATTACGATACAAAATGTTTACTATTTAGGTTTCTTGTAGTATCTCTGACGCATCCATAGTTTTTAAATTAGATGCAGATTCATCCCCTACATTATCATCTTTCAACAAAGTTTCAATCATCTCTTCACTCATTTCAGCATCTTGCGATTTATCATCACTATCTTGACTATCAGCCTTATCACTTAAATCTTTATGATTCATACTGTCTTCATCTTCTGCGATTTTAACTAATTTTCCTGGACTTTTCACGGCCTCTACCTTTACTCCATTAACCTCCTCGGCTGTTTCATTGCATGCTAAATCGTCGCAAGGGGGCGTTACGGCCGCATTGTCTACATTATCTGTTCCAATTGTCTGTGTATTGGAGTCAGACTCATTTGGGTCAATGTCTACTTCCATAGTCATGTTTTCTTTTTCCTTAACTTGCTCCTCAGATTCAGTTTTGCTAGCATTGTCAGTTCCTTGTTTATCAATATTGTTGTCTGATTCTATTTCTTTATTGTTGATCTCAGTTTTATTTTCTTCACCATTATTATCAGTTTCGTTTTCAATAATATTACCTTTAGTTATATTTTCATTTTCTTTGCTCTCAGTTTCATTGTCTTTAACATTATCACTGTCAGATTTATCCCTGTTTTCACTGGTTTGGATGGTAATTTCATTTACCATAGCATCCACAAAAGTATTATTGTGACTTATAACTGCTAGTGCATCGCCATGTTCACTGGTTTCATTGACATTCACAGAAACATTTTGTGGATCAATGTGACTTTTGGAAAAGTTGTTATCTTTATTATTTTCTCCACTATCATTGAACTCACTACTACCAGCGCCTGTTAAATCTACCTCTTGGTTTTCACTACCATTCATATTTGATTCCACTGAATTTTCGTCTATAAATATTGGATCATCATTATCCTCCATGTCTGGCAATATTTCTACATCGTCATCGTCTTCACTATTGTCACCTCCTGATTTTCGTAATACATACTGTTTAAGTCCTTTATTGAGATTTTCGCGGATTTCACCAAATCTACTAGCTGATGTATTCAATAATCTCTCCAATGTTCGATGAAGGTTTCGCATTTCATGAACGGTTCGTGTACGCAAGTACACAGTAGTAGCTTCTTTTTTCAGTTTATGAAGCCGCGAGAGAGCATATTCCAAAGCGTCAACTGCATCAATTAAATTATATCTATACCATTCCACAGGCACATTTAAATCACAATCCCTAGATGACGGAGTTTCAGATGATTTTGTTGTTGATTTTGTTGACTTTGGCGTACTTCGTTTCAAAATGCGAGGCATATTCCGATTTGCTTTAGGAGTAGCAATGGGTAAGGCAGACGAAACTGCGCTAAGTTTAGCTGCATATGTTGCGCCTCTAGGTGCTGCTTTAGTAGTGGGTTCTGTGATTGCTACAATAGTAGCAGAATATCCGCCAGGCATACTTGGATTAGCATTGATAGCAAATATGCGTCCGTCAGGTAGGCGATACATTTTATTAGATGATAAGGTTTGCGGATCAACTCGAAATTTCAATCCTCCAGTGGATGCATTTACGGTTACATCATTATCTGTCATTTGAACGATATTGTCAGATGTTATTTCAGCAGCTGAAGTATTTGAAGATCGAGGTACTAAGGGAGGAGGATTAGTAATCTTAGGGGGTGCAACTGGACCTGGTGTGATGCATTGCACGTCATCATCATTGTCTTCAGTAACCTGTAAATAATAATCAAATGTAAGTTTTAAAGGTTAATTACTTCAGCTGTTTCTGAAGTTGACAAAAAAACCTTTATTTACCTCGCATAAAGGTTCCAGGGGGAAATCTGGAGTACATACAACATCATCATCTTGAAAATTATGAGATGTAGAAGAAACAGCTGCCATATCTAATCCCTATAAACAAAAAACAAAAGGAATATGATGTATTATTAAAATAATGGTTTACAATGACTAACCTTTTTAAATGGGATTGGTAATCATAGTATTACTCAGAAATGTAACTCACAAAATATAATACGTTTTTTTTTTGTGTTTCTAGACAGTAGGTATCACAGAGGCACAAGAAACAAAGCCTAGACTATTCGGAAATATATTTTTTAACAAAATGATTACTAAAAATTCTGAATTGAGTGTAGTACAATTCCCACAATATAGTATACACAATAATTAATTCACAGATATAGATATACCTCGATAACGCAAGTATCACGATTCACGAACTGTATGAAAACTAAGCGTGCCACTTTTTGACTACCTACTATGACGTCACAAGCTCGCGCTCTCTCGCTCACGCTCTCCCAGCTAGCAGTACGCAGGACTGAGCGCGAAAGTGGCGGCTTATGATTTTCGATCGTAAACTGGTGCGATTTTTGGCACGCGAAGTAGGTGCGCTTGCGTTATCTAGGTGTATATATATCTGTGAGGTAATCAAACAGCACAATAATTATTTGACTCATGGGACCGTGAAATCAGGATAAATTTGATTAATAAAAACTATTATATTTACCTGTGTTAAATTTTCTATAGATAAATTAATATTATCAGCAATAGTGTTGTAAATATTGGCTCCAAAGCCCGGGCTAGAGCCAAAGCCATTGAAGCTACAATTAGCAATGGCCATTGGAAGGTGAGGTGGCTTAGGCCGAATGCGAGAATAAGTAGACATATTCTGCTTCCTTTCATTTGCAAGCCGTATAGGAGTCATCATGGAAGGATTTGGTAACTGCAACAGTGTTAAAAAATATGTAATAAATAGACACTTTAGAAAAGTGAAGTTCCTTGAAGTACCTTTTCAGAATGCAAGTGCTTTAAATGGGGCACAAAAGGTTATTTCTTATTATACCTGTACTAGCACTTTGTTCGCGACGGACCGCGCGGTAATCGTACTATCACCTACAAAGTATTTTTACCACATTTCTAAATCGAAGGAATGAGATTTTTCATACAAATTGTATTCCCACTTTTCACCCCAACAGAGGATGATGTTTGAAAAATTCAAAAACGTGTAATTCTTCTTTAAGATTATGAATGCCAAGTTTCAAATTCCAAGCCAAAGATAAGCCGAGAAGCCTGCAAGACTGCTGGGCTGTTCAATGAGATCGACCTGAATGACGTGCCAACATTTGAGGCGAAGGAGCTGCACAAGCTTTCACCCGTAATGCGTTCCCCGCACCCCGCCCGCGTTCACCGCAGCACCGCGCCTGGGTCCCGCGGCCGGTGTCTGCAGCAGGCCGGTGTCTGGCAAAACCCTTATAAAAGGATTTAGCTAGCGTCACCGCGAGTGCCCCAGGCGCCCCAAGTAAGAAGCCTATGTCAGAAAAGGCGCCTAAAATGGCTGACGATGAGAGTTTCGTAATATTGCAAAGGACAAGAGTCTCACTCAAAATGGCACTGTTTGGGCTTACTGTGTTGGTATATGGACTGGTGTCCATAACTCCACGTCAATGTGCGTGTTTTACTACTATAGGAGAAGCTTCTCTAACATAGGGTGTATTAAAAAAGGATCATACCCTCATCTTTTTTGCCAGAGGTGGTACACTAACAGGATTCAGTACTTTTGTACATGGTGCTATAGTTATAGGGTTCTTCACGAAAACTGCTTTATTTTTTGGACTTGAAGATCTCTTTTGGGCTTTTTTGTCTGGTTTTGTTATGTCATCCATATTCACTGCTGCAAACTTCTTAACCTACAATGAAACATATTAAAATTCATTAAAGGCTGACTTTTACCAAAGTCAGATATATTTTATCATTTGACAATTTTTGTATTGAAGAACTGTCAAAAATTCAATCCTAATTTACAGGATAGGACTTATACTAGATATAAAAGTTTGTTTGAATTCACCCTTAGATGTGCAAGAATTTATTTTGAAATAATAAACAGTTATGAAATTCAAAGTTACCTGTATTGTAGATGGAATTTTAGATATTATGTTATTAGCAGCCATCTTTGCATCAATTTCCTTCTTGATTTCTTTCTTTTTAGTTTCCGTCTTTTGAATTCGCTTGTTTGTTTTATTCTTGCAACACTCTGAGTAGTCTATAGAGCACTCCTTCTTATAAGCTTCTTTTAATTGAGGATCTTGAGTTTGGTATGCCATTCTGTAAATTATTATCAAATGTTATAAAATATCTACTAAGTAAACCAAGATCTTGACTTTAACTGGTCCAGTCTGCAGTTGTTGCATTGCTTAAATACTGTAAGTGAAAATGCATTTCTTGAAAATTAGAAACAGTATTTCTAAACTGCTATTTTCCAGCTAGTTTGCAGTCTAAGACCATAAGCTTTTTGTAGTTTACTTTTTATTCTCATTGGTTACAGGGTTCACTACATAATGCAATTTACATCCAGAGTACAGGTACCATTGAAGAAACTTACATCTATACACTGTAAGGGCTATTCTTGCTGACAGCTCTCGGCTGCTATAGTAATGATTGCTAACAGATGTGGTCATTGTGTGCACGGGATTTTGTTTTCAAATTGGGCAATGTAAGTTTCCTCGATGGTACATGGGTGTTAGAAGAGATTGTTTTAACTTATAAAATAACAGCTAATTGAAAAATATTTAAAGTATTACTTATTTTTAAGATCACAGAAGCGCAAGACAGCCCAACATAATGCTCGTAGATCCCACAGACATTTTGGGTTACACTTGAAACATTTCCAATCATCTGCATTTTCAATTTCTTTGATCTTGGGAGTTCCCAAATTGCGCTTTATGCATTTCTGTTAACATAAAATAATATTATTATTCAGAAAACAATTAAGATTTAAAACTAATTGATAAATTTAAGTGTCTAAATAATAAAAATCTTTGTTATTACCGCACAAAAGACATGAGGGCAGTCAGAGCAACAGTATACTTGACCACCTTGGCCACACCATCTGCAGTATAGTTCTGATCCATCATCACCCTTTTCAAATTCTCCACTATTGTAAAAAACGTGACAATTGTGACACACTAGGGTGCGTAGCATTGGATGAGCTCGCATACGTACTTCATTGCGTGCTGAACATCCCATATGACGATCACAAGCCGTACAATGTAATCGCATACCCTTTATTGTGTTCAGATCTGAAATAGGAATATTTGTGATGGTTATCTAGCGAGTTGTTACTTTAAGTATAATAGAATGATATGAGAGTATGCGTATTGGTATTGCGTACCTTTAAAAACAGTTTTGTAGTAACTTCTTTCGTCTTCCGCAATATCATCATCGAAATCTTCATCATTAGGATCTAAAAGACAATAAGTAACAAATGATCATAATTATGCTAAAACTAAGAGGAACAAGTATCCGGTTTCAAGGATTATGTGCATACCTGGGAAGGGCGGGAATTGTATACCATCATTCTGAACCGGCTTCTCACATTCAGAAGCTCCTTCACTGTTGGCAATTTCGCTCATTGTGAAAGTTGATAATCATTCACATCAGTAGGTAATGGTGTTCAAATGTCAAAATATTCAATAAACAGAAAATTATGTTTTTAGAACAACGAACCCAAAACCGTAATGCGATAACATACAACCAAACACTTTTACAGAATTCTATGAATCGAAGTTAGGGTCCGCCATCTTGCACGGTGCTTTTTTTTCTGAATGTTTTCAATAGTGAATTAGTGACGTGACGCGTCCCCGGTACGATTCCATGCGGATACCGAAGCTTGGATGCAAGTGTCTATCATCAGGGGAAATAAAAGACACACTATTACTTAGGCCGGCCACATACGTCCGGTTTCCTGATTTGGAATTAAGATTTGGAAAATCTTCCCTTTAGCGCACACATTCTTATATTTTCCGTTCGGAAACCCTACTAGAACGTGTGCGCTAAAGAGAAGATTTTGTATGAAATGCGTGGATTTGGGGTCTCCGAATATTCGGTCCGGTTTCCTGATTCGGTTTCCGAGTCAGCAAACTGAATCTGGAAACCGAACCATTATGAACAACCTTTACTATGGGACCAAATCTGAAATTGAAAACAAAAAATCAGCTATTCCCTACATTTTGACGAGTTATATGAACCTGACATTCGTTTCGGAATGACGCCGGAGCGTTCTGGACGAAGAACGGAAAAAAACCGAATGATGTCATCCCGAACGCAGCGCTCGCATATATTTTTTATTGTACAGACGCCAGCACATCAAGCCACTACAATCTGTCAAAAATTATTTAATAGATGTTCAACTTTATCGCTAAAACATAGGGTTCAAAGTTGATTGGGAAAATTTGACAGTTTCGGGTAGCTTGATGTGCTGGCTGCTGGCGTCTGTACTATCCGCCACACACGCACGGAAATTTTCAGTCAGTCCTCTCCAGAGCGCTGTGCCGCGTGGATGTGTTAGGTAGTTTAATATTTTTTGGCGATCATTGTTTTATATACAGGATGAAATTGAATTCATGGGCATCCTTTTGAAGGGGTCATTGTAATCATCATTATGAACAACTTTTACTATGGGACCAAGACTGAAATCGCGAAAAAAATAATCAGCTTTTCCATACATTTTGACGAGTTATGTGAACATAAATGCAAGGAACAGCTGATTTTTGTCGCGATTTTAGGCTTAGTCCCATAGTAAAAGTTGTTCATAACGATGAGTACAGACGCCAGCACATCAACCTACCCGAAACTGTCAGATTTTCCCAATGAACTTTGAACCTTATGCTTTAGTAATAATGTTGAAAATCAATTAAAGAAATTTGACAGATTGTAGTAGGTTGATGTGCTGGCGTCTGTACATTGACCCCTTAAAAGGATGCCCATGAATTTTATTTCACCCTGTATAAAAATATTGTCATAGAGGTACAATGGTTAGAAACCAGTTTATCTTGACAGCCGGCAGAACTAACACAAACGTATTGAAATTGAGACAAATGTGAAAATAGCCTTTGCAACGCTTTGCAAGCAGCGCGCCTAAATGTATACACACCATTATGCTAATACGCTATACATCGTTGACACTACCCT
The DNA here is from genome assembly GCA_945859645.1 of Amphipoea oculea. Taxonomy (NCBI): domain Eukaryota; kingdom Metazoa; phylum Arthropoda; class Insecta; order Lepidoptera; family Noctuidae; genus Amphipoea; species Amphipoea oculea. Next base: position 13,007,306 of record OX243866.1, on the reverse strand, counting down.
ATAATAAAATATACTCTGTGGTTGACAGCGCTTAGGAAAGCTATTTAGCGTAGTAGGTAGATAGAGATAGTTCATTCTCTATCTACGCTATTTAGTCATTGGTTGGAGAATTGTTATTCTATCTGTAAAAAGCATAGAGTTTTACTATTATAGAGTGTTTATTGTTAAGTTTGTATGTTGTGAAGTTGGTGAAGTTGAATGAAGTTCATTCATTGTTGTTCATTCCGAATATTCCGATTAGAGTTAGTGTTTGGTGTTTGCAAGTGTGGTACGAAATAAAGTTTTATCTTATCGTAACGTGATAATGTGAGTGAGACACAATTTGTAAGTAACAAAACCTTCACAATCAATAATTAATTATGAATCAAATCAAATCAATAATTAATTATGAATCATATAAGTAAATAAAATTTAATTAATTTCCAAGTACGGCGATGTGTTTAGTGAAAGTCGAACAATGATTTAATTTTGTGGATCAAAAAGCTTAATAAACTATTTTGACTGTGCCGATGGAAAGAACATTTAGTATTTCATTATATGTGTTTCTGTGATATTTTATAAATTAATTAGTAAACATATAAAAACAAACAATGACTGTAACATACACCGGTGAAGTAGCAACATGTCGCGGATTCGGCACATTCCTTAAAGTTCTATACAGGTAAGTGCACGCAAGACGCAAATAAAATTGTATAAACATGTACAAAATATTCGTTTTGTTTGAGTTGTTGTTTATGTAAGTGCTGCTATTGTATATTGTCTGTAGTATCAAATATCCAGTAAGTATATATAATTATATTTTTAAGAAATAAGTGTGCTGTTCATAAAGTTGAAAGTTCATTCCAGAACTCAGGCAGACGTCTAAAAAACTGACCAAAAACTTAATTTTCGTCGAAGACGAAGCATACAAATCCCAAAATATGTGCTTAGGTCAGTGAGTTAATCCGTAATGGGATTGGTAATGGGCGGTTAATAAGGCTGGGCGCAAACGTCCGGTTTCCTGATTCGTGTGCGCTGGAGAGAACATTTTGTATGAAATGCGTGCATTCGGGGTCTCCGAATCTGAATTCCGAAACTGAATTCCGAATCAGGAAACCGGACGTTTGCGCCCAGCCTAAAGGCCGGCCGCAAACGTCCGGTTTCCTGATTCGGGTTTCCGAATCTGAATTCCGAAACTGAATTCCGAATCTGGAAACCGGACGTTTGTGGCCGGTCTTATGGATTTACAAATTGTAGGTACAGAACCGTTATAAATACTGCATGCAGACCTTAGGTCTAGTGTATTTATTTTAGTCGTCAACCTGCAACAAAGGTCCAAAATTAGGTATTGTTAAAAAAGTGGACTCTTATAATGTTTCTGCAGCAAGCAAAGTTCGTCTTAATCTCTGCACTTTATCGTCAACAGAACCTGCCTTCTGCTTATTAGTCCTCATTTTCCAGGCACAGGGCAGTGTGTAGGTATCATCCATAAACCTAATGAAAATTAATGAATGTGCTAGTAGGTACCAACACAATGTGTCAGGGCGGCCGCGCGCGCCGCGCCGGCCGGCGCTGATAGCGGAACAAAATATATTTCGTGGTGATTAACATTTATGGTGGAGGGAGATATAATGATCATCGAATGAAAAAATCAAATCTAATAGCAGTAATACGAGCTTATGGTATGTGTATGCTTTAACAATGGCATGTTGATGTATTAAATAGTTTTTGATACTTACCTACCCTAATTCTGAATTGGCCCTTCCCTAGTTCTTCTCCGTTAGCAAAGTATTTAACCAAAACTGGATTAAGTACATTACAAACCTCTCCTTGCCTACTCTGAGTTATTCCCAATCTTAGGGATGATATTTTATATTAGACCGGGGCGTGCCGTGTACGTGGCCCGGACGGGGTACGGATTTGAAACGTTACATATATACATTTTGTATGGCCATCCGGGCCGTCCGGGCCCGGACGGGACACGGATCATGGACGGTGTAATATAAACTGCTTCATTCAAAATGTATGTAACGTTTCAAATCCGTGCCCCGTCGTGGCCACGTACGCGGCACAGTCCGGTCTAATATAAATCATCCCTTAACCTACTTATTGTCGTCCCATAATTACTTCGTTAAACTTTGCAAACATACTTCAGTTAGTTACGAGTTATTCAGGGAAGTCGTCAACTATATAAACAAATAACTACCCTACTACTATTTAACACAAAGCGATAGCGTCAAAAGGCCACCAGCACTACAACCAAAGTGAGTTTTACGCGCGCGTAACGCGTATCAAGAAGAAAACGACAAAAATATAAGTGCATACGTACCTACATGAAAAAGTTAAACAATAGAATTCCTCTAATTCACGTCATGTGGATTTAGTGAATTCAACCAATCTGCCTAGCCTTTTCCCACCTATGTTGGAGTCGGCTTCCAGTATAGCCGGATGCAGTATTCTACATGGAGCGACTGCCTATCTGACCTCCACCACAACCCAGTTACTAGATAGCACCTCTTGGTAAAACGGGTTAAAAACAACCCAAGCAATATCAATAACACCTATATGGGAGATGGAGGGCCACCACGCCATCTTCCTGTACCAAATGAAAAGAATGACGTAAATCGGCCCTGTAATCATGTAAAAAACGCTGTAAATACTTACATGAAATAAAACGCCGAATGCATAACCTCCTCTTTTTTTTAATCGGTTAAATATAAAAACTGTGTCCCTCGTCTTATTAGTTTTTGAGACATTGTATGTAGATCATTCGAAATTCCATCCGAAAATTGAGCCGGTGTTCCAACAAGAAAAAATATGTGGAAGCGTCCTCAGCCAGCTAGACAAAAAATGCTAACATGCTAATCGGTACACCTCTTCGGTTACTTAGTCTTAATTGTATCTTAATACAATCTCAATGTGTTTGGAGTCATTATGGTAGAAAAACCGTATCAATAATACCTGAGTTTACGTATCGTAGTTCTAGCACCTGCACTAGATGAAATTGTTTCTAATTATTTCCTCTTCCTTTTGCTTCATCGGTCGTCTCGAACTCTCATTGAGCATGCAGCAGCAGTTTATAACAATCGGGAGCTGTATTTTGATCGACGTACAACAGCGAAAACATATAATCACACTAATATTATACAGGCGAAAGTTTGTGTGTGTGTGTGTGTGTTTATATGTGTGTTACTTCTTCACGCTCAAACGGCTGGACCAATTTTGATAAAATTTTGTATGGAGGTAGCTGGATTAACATATAGGCAAATTTTTATCCCGATATTCCCACGGGATCGACATTTACGCGGGTGCAAGCGCGGGGCGCAGCTAGTATAATACGTACCTTGAAGTTACGTTTAGCTATTGAATGAATGAATGAATTGCACTGATCCCAGCGTGGTTAAACCAGACTCGATTAATCGAATGAACCCCAAGATTCGCACTAGCTCCTGAAGCCTCATGTTCATGGTGCTACAGCGACCATTGCATATCAAGGAATAGACCGGAAGGCGCGGTAATGCTAGCGAAGACATGCCCGAAGGATAGGTAAGGATTTAAGAGCCTACCGGATATGCATCCTAGAGTAAGCATTGGACTAGTAGAGAGGTGGGTAATTATATCTATGGATGGGCATCTTTTAACGACCTTGCCGCCAGGTTGGTTCAGGTCGAGCTTCATCGTTGAGTCTTTTGGCGGGGTTCGACTGCTTTCTCTGCTCTTTTGTATGTCGTTGCTCTGCTGTGTTGTGTTAGATGTTGCTGTTTTCAATGTCATCTTCGGAAGTTTCGCTACTATCCGTTTCCGGTTTTTTTTTAATCTCACTAGCAGCGATCTTGATCTTACTTCTGTCTTCCGCTGTATCCATCCAAAAATTGATTTCCTTGTCAAAGTACTTCATGTCTTGTTTTAAATTGTCGTTCCATGTGTAAATAGGTCGGCCGACCTTCTTGGATTTGGCCTTGTGCTGCATTGCTGCATGCAGCAGGTGTGGTTTGCGGCGCCTGTGTGTGCGAGGTAGCACATCCTGTGGTTCTTGATGCGTTTGGTTACTGTTTTTTCGTCTAAGATTTCATGCATTTTCTTTTGTCTTGGTTTATTTCTAAAGTGGTTAATCAAGTCTCTCATGATAACTCGCTCATATCTTCTAAGTCTTGACCTGTTGGCTTTGGTAAGTGCCGATACTTTCAAACCATGTATCACGCACGGCACGATCACCATTCGATACATGAGTCTGGTTAATTTCCAGTCCATATTTGAGTTGTTTATGAATGGTAGTAACGCTTTGGCGTTTTTCATGGCCTGTTCACAACATTTTTTTATAGTCCTTTTTCTGCTTAATGTAGATGTTATGTATGTACTTAGGTATTTAGTTTCATCACATGTCGATATATTTATTCCATTAAGAGTATAGCTTTCTATAAATTCAATCACCAATGGCTTAGACTAATGGTCATGTCATGAAGTAAATGCTCAAATATTCGCAACCAAGTAAACTGAAACATACGATCTGCTGAAATATCTCAAATAACGTACCAAGAGTGGTGGTATTGAGGTAAGTGCACCGTGCAAAACGTATGGATTTTAAAGGTAGCGGCTGACCGCTGGCTTCACAGCTCTGCAATTTGCAAAAAAACGTAAGTCATTTTAAATTTCGCGGGCTACGTTGAAGGAAACACCTACACTACTGAAATAAGGCTTTGAATACGTGCATGTCGTGCATACCTTGTTAAGTGAGGTAGTTATATGTCATAAGGCCCTGCTAAGGTCGCGTGTTTGTTTCGTCAATGGAAAATACCGCGGTGTTTGCTTACTGAACACTGAGGCTCTGTTTGCAGAATCTTAATGATGATTTTTATCAAATGACTCAAACTAGCAAGCCTTGAGTTGAGAATATTTGGTACTAGCCATAAAACTAAAGTGGCAATTGTGCTGAAATGTTCATTTACAGTCATTTTATCTCTATTCTGCATTGCGCAACTCAATGCGAATGCCTTAATTACATTGCTACGCATACACATTTCGATAGTATCATCAGAACCATGTGGGCTCATCAGGCTGAGTCATCAACACCAGATCAATCATTACCAACTCAACCTTGTTAGTCATAAGAATAACAAGAAATGTTGTATTGACTCTAAATAAAGTAACTTCCCTGACTGCTTTTTCAAACAACACATGTAAATAAAACAGGCCTGAAACACCTCTGTTTCAGTACGTTAGTACTATTAGGTATTCTGTGGTTTCAGGCCAGTTTGAAAATGCAGAGTAAAAGATGTTTTCATAGAGGTCATCGCTCTTGCGGATCGATACATCGTCGCCGCAACTACTGACTCCAGAACTACACACATAATACCTATGACTTCGTCTCATTCTCTCGCACATAACCAGTGTAAAAATTAGATTATCAATTACGATCTAACTAGAAAACTTCAACGGTGTAATGCTATTGTTTCAGTCGTTGGTCGTCTGTTACGCTCTGTTGCAAATGACTAATGTTTGGCGTTAGTCTCATAAATTTTGTCATGTGTCACACGAAAAAAGAACATTTTCATGACTGGCTTGACGACGACGTGTGTTTGTCTGGTAAATATAGCAATGCAAGCAGGTGGGGCAGTTCCGTCATAATAGGTACCTAGCTTGTTTTCACTCACCATTATTTAGACATTTCTGATGTACCTAGATAAGACTATCTATAAGGCTATCTTTATTGAATGTTAAAAACCTGTTGAATACCTATTGTCATTCTCAAATATTAGCGTTACTAAACAAGATTGTCATAAATATTTGTCCATTCGATAATTTCTGCATGTGCTAATCTAGTTTAATTTCGCTAGCAGGTTAAGTGGAAATTAGTACCTATTGTATCAGTGGGACCGGAAAAAACCATTACTTTGATGCGACACAAACTAAATTAGAATATGACATGTTGGTCATGATAAAACATGGAGATGCTATAAACGCTCACTTGAAGACTGTAAAATTTTCGCACCATGTAACTAGTACCAGTACGGTAACGTATCCTATTTACATAATAAGCAACACTTAATTTCCTAGTGTCTCTACGGAGGGCCACATTATCAGCGAAGAAAATATGGCTATTATTTTCCTTTGGAACCAATTTACTGTATAATATGTATGTGCTCGAGGTAGAATTCTCTTTTGGTACTTCGCGCCTTCTCTGTCAGACTCATCCAGGTTTAAGTAGGTAAGACAACTCATCTCTTACAAAAGTAAATTCTGTAGGTACAAAATTATAACTCTTCATGAACACAGTTATAATTTTATTGTATTATTTAATGATCCAGTGGGCCTTTACAAACAAGGTTGTGCCCAAAGGTTGACGGAAAACAAACATAAGAATAAAGTTTTCCTTTCAAATAAAGAGGAATACAGGATTCAACGTTCTTCGGAAAAATAAATAAAGCAAAAGAATTACAGTAAATCATGTTTTCATAATATTATATTGATTTATTGCATCGCTGTTATTCCCATAATAAACACGTAATTATAAGGAAATAAATGAAAGGTATATTTATTACCTATAGGTATTTAAAGCTATAGCTGTATTTAAACATCAACGTAATTTATGTACGCAAATTATATGAATAACATATTTATGGTATCCATCCCATCCGCTAACCGTAATACCTAAACCAAAAGTTACACTATTAGAAAATCCCTGTTCTTACCATACCATACTGAAAACGTCATTCCATGAAACCAATAATCGACAACCCGTATCGGCCCATGGGTAAGTGGCATAAAGTTCTAGTAACCATCCAAGTCCCAAGCGATTCCGACGTATCGAAGAAATCAATTGCCATACGAAATGGTTTACTTCGTGGTTGCCAGGCAAGGGACATTTATTATTCAGTGGACCCCACAGTGCACTTTCCAGCCCCACTTTCGTAACGTACGTTGCACTTTATGCTTTAACCGCACAAGCTTGGCATCGGTCATAGACTGTTGATTTCTTTGTTCCATTGAATTGAGCTAAACGTGTTTCGTTTTGACATGCCGATTTAATATTAAATAGTTGCACCCCATCGTCATTATAATTCGGTATTTGTTCGTGTTGAATTGTTGAATGAAATTTCCTTGGATGTTTGACAAAAACGGCGACACTAAGCGGGTCAAATCTGTATAGTTTATCTTTTATAACCGACTTCAAAAAGGAGGTTCTGTATTCGACCCGTATGTATGTATGTTTAAACGTCCGAGATTTTCTCAAAAACTAATGAACCTATTTTGATAATTATTTCACTAGTGTGATCTACATACTTTCAGGAAGGTTTTAGTATATAATACATTAGGTAATTATTCTTATGTACGAAGTTATATGCATAAATGTACTGCATCTCCGGAAATTCTTAGCGAATTTTGATGATTCTTCTAGTCGGTGTCTTCAATTCTTCAATGCACTAGTGTTAATTGAATTTGTGTGGGGTAGGTACAACTAAAAATTGATAAACAAAAACGTATTTCCAAAAAAAAAAAAAAACAACCGACTTCAAAAAAAAAAACTACAAAGTGATAAATAACTTTAATATCGGAAGTCGGTGTCAAAAAACGAAAATGTGGAACCAACGACACCGAAAAAGTTTTTTCATTTCTCATACTCGGAAAGTAGTGTTTGTTTGATCCAAATAGCGGGTGGAAAACGCTGCTTCCCACCACAGGGCGGGAAAGACTCATAGTAATTACTTCCCTCTTTAGGGTGGGAATGAATTTTAAAAATAGAACTGTAGTCAGCTACGAATTTTTTTACATACATTAAGAAAAATGCTGCAGTCTTGTGAGTGTATAAACAGCCAGTGTGAATAAAAAAAAAACCTATTAAGCGGGACAGCCCGCGGCGATGACGCGGTGTGTTCCATATTTAAAATAAAAAAAAGACAATAGTATTATTTGGCGGGATACTAACCCTGTAAGCTGTACCGAAATTCAAAAACTTTGCATGTTATTGTTATGAATAAATATTTTAGAAAATCAAGAGTGTTTAACACGGGTGAAAGTCATCAATTCCTTTCGACCCTTGCATAACAATCTACTATTTTATGTGTTTTTATTTTATTTTCAGCCTTTATAGTACATTATTCTTTTGATGCAATATTGAATTAGGCAACAAAAAAAGCAAGAGCACTCGATTGTACTTTTAATTTATACTTTAAAATGATTATATCTATACTAATATTATAAAGAGGTAAAATTAGTTTGTAAGTTTGTATATAGGGGGTAATCTCTGGAACTACCAGTCGGATTTGAAAAGTTCTTCTTCCATTTGATAGCCCAATTCTTGAGGAAGGCTATAGGCTATTTAACATCACGCTATGACCCTTAGGAGCCGAGCAAAAAGGAAAAAAGGCAAAAAGAACGTTAAGTGATAGCGCGGGCGGGTGATGCGATACGACGGGGTGGCTCGGGGGAAACAAGAAGTTTCACGCGAACGAAGTCGCGGGCTGAAGCTAATACAATATAAAACGCAAATTTTATTTACACTAGGTACATAATTAAATGTCTAACTAACTAAATATACAAATAATTATACAAAAAACAAAAAGGGACACTTAAGCATCGCAGTACTTTTCTAGACAATGTTTTATATTATTAAATACTTGAATTGTGTTGTGCATCCAATGCAATGTTAGATTTGCTTGCAATTTTCCCAACTTCCCAGTCGCTTTTCATCCGACATGACAGGAGTGCTAATGGAAGCTAGTGTCATTAGTTAAATACTACATCGACTACACGTAAATACGAAATATGAAACATGTCAAGTTCGACTCTACATTATAATATGTATAATAAAGTGGTGTTTTTAATAGATTCTCGAATAAGAATAAGTCTTGGAATAAGATTCTGGACCTATTTTACTTGTAGGTACAAAAATAATTGGATTATCCCGTAGCTTTTTTTTCTTCTTTCTTATCATAACATTTTTCTTTCTAAAAAATCATGTAGGTACAGTAAGGTCTCCTCGATGGAATGATTGTTTTGAAACTATGTCTGCGCATTCGCGCTGTTTATGCTAAACAACACAACGCCTGTGGCTGCGGCACACTAAGCAACCCCTATCGTGTGCTACGTAGTGTCTACGATGTACTACGCAGCGTAGCGTACTAAGCAGCGGCTACGCAGCGTAGCGTACTACAAAACGTTTACACTGTGCTACGCAGCGTAGCGTACTACGCAGCGCCTACGCTGTACTACGCAGCGTAGCATACTAAGCTGCGACTATGCAGCGTAGCGTACTACAAAACGCCTACGCTTTGTGCTACACAGCGCCTACGCGCAGTGGCGTGCATTGCAAATAGGCAGATTGCATTTTTTCAAATTGCAATTGCATCAAATTTCATATAAGCAGTGCCTACCTCGATATATCAACACAAGCCTGCAATCCTGCAAGCCTGTCAATTACATTTTAGTGTGTGTGCCCCCCCCACAAGAAACGTACTAAATTATCATACCTAACAAAAAACAAAATTTTTCATACAAACACGCGCGGCAGTAGGCAGTCGCCGGACGGCCTACTCGGCTCTCGTACTATTCGCACATTGTCATTGGTCTTTACTCGTTCAAGTTAATACGACAAAATTAAAAATACGTACGTCTCACGCGTAATACCATGACGTTAGACCTTCGCAATTTATCACCCTTAAGTAGGCATGCCTACTCAAATAACCACACTTTTGACCTCACTTTTTTTTCTGATTGGAGACCGCGTTTGCCTAGACTAGACCCGGCCTAGTGCCTACTGTAGCGAAATGAAACATAAAGACACTTCACCGACAAACACGTTTAATTTTTGTATATAAAAAAAATCGAAAACACAAATATGAAAAAATATAAAAATACAAAAAAGGAAAAACTAAATATGAAAACTTGTCACATTTAAATAATAGGAAACTATTGCATTATATTTTAAATTTTGGTTTTAAATGCTACGTAACGAGTTATGAGCCGGTTGCAACCAGATCCGTAAAACGAAGACGTAACTTTTGTTGAGAATAGGTACGACTAAATGTATTCAAAGATTGAACTAACGCGGTATTTAAATATTTAAAATTAACAGATTTTAAAATAAAAAAAGGCTAAATCTACTACGGGAAATAAAAAAAACTTAAAAATCTCCCATATCTTGTCCAAAACCTTCGCGGTGACGTAGAAGCTCTGCCAGTTGTTCCAATACCTCACTTGCTGACTTCTGAGATATTAAATGAAGAGGATGTCCGCAGCGCAGCGCGGAGCCGCAGATAAAAGTTGATATGTAGGTGGGTGGATGGAGCCGAATAAATCGGCTCGCAGAAAATTCGGACTTCTATCTGGGGAAAAAATTATCACCATAAGAATCCCGAGTTGCAAGCAGATCTCATAAAACCCCAAAAAACGTACAATTATACATACCAGTAAATAGGATTCAATCCAGTCAATAGGAATAATAGGTAGTCTTCCGTCAAGGTGTGGGGAAACCTTTAGCACAGAACGGATGGGATTAATATATTGAAACATGACGAAAGGCTATGAAAGGCCAAAAGATAAAAAATACATACCCCGAATCAAATAATTAACAGCAAGATAGACATGCACGATCCAATTAAGATTTGTTGATTTCCATAATAAATTTAGGTGTTTCTTTCCCAAACAATAAAAAATTCCGGACCTCGTATCAGAGAGTATGTAGACAAGTGAAGTATGTCACCAGGAAAAAATCTCATGTCACGTAAAAGAAATTATTTCAAAATTATTATGAAAATAAAGGTTTTTGATAGGGCCAGTACAAAAAGAGGTTGATTATAATGTTGAAGAAGGACGAATGGCGAAAATAATCATCATGCAGTAACTACTAATGCTGCACTACCTATTCTGAAAACCAATGCACGCCACTGCCTACGCGGCATCTATGCACTCCTACGCAGCAGCTACTCAGGCGTCTATGGAACAACGCCTGAACAAACACTCTTACTTAGTTCTCACCTTTCTTATTACATGCAACTGTTTTGAAGTGATTTCAATGAAAGTTCTTACGTTTGGCTCGGGAGTCATTCCAGAAAAATTGCTACTTGAAAACATGTACCAACTTTTTGAAAGCTTCGTGCTGCTAAAGGTTATAATTTACGAAAGTAAAAGTTAAATCTGATTGCAAAGATCCATTTCACATCCCGTGACATCATCGAATTCACGGCAAAAACTAGCCCGGCTTTTTTAGTATTTTTTTACTTTTGCTGAAGTCCAATAACGCTCATAATAAGAAAGTCGTACCTACTCCGTAACATATTATAAGGTAGCAAGTTCGTGACCTGCATCCAGAAAATTATACAAATTATTAATCAAATTATTATTCATATACTAATTATACAAACGCCACCGAATGTAATTAACCGACGGTTTTAAATAAACTGGATTTCATGTTTGTTGACCGCCCGGCCCGTTGTAAGATCCATACCCAGCTACCTCGTTAGTAAGTAGGTCTAACAGTGTGTATGTTATCCAATTTTCATGGAAGTCTCCTCACTGGAGGTGTTTTTATTATTATGAAATGAATAGTTATGACGGTATTTTAATGTGGTGCACGTGGGCCGAAAAGCACCTGACCTCAGCTGTTGTGGCTTTATTTTATAACAACAAGATAATTTTGGAGCAACGATGCTGTTTAGAGTAAGGAAACCTTTATGATTTTTTGTTGAAATGTTGTTTCACAACTTACGAGACGTGTCCATATCCAATGATTACCGGTTCTTGAGTTTAGGGGTGTGGCTGGGGGGGGGGGGGGAAGGGAGATAGCCAGGGGGCGCTGGGCGCCACAATCATCTTGATGATAGTCAATTGGGCCGTACTTATATCCGTATCAGCCGCATCAATGATATGGGGCCCTCAAGCTACTGGGGGGAGGGGCTGTAGTGCCGACGTGAGGAAGCAAAAAATCGTAAAAATAATATTCTCCTCATTTTTTTTTAAGTTGTAAACGTTCAATCTACTGGCGTAATCCAATTCTAAAGCTGTTTCATTCATTTACACAACACAAAATCTAACCTGTCCAAGTCAGGGTGCTCAAATCTTCGAGCACGCTTCTCTTGCTCTTGCATTCTTTAGGTAAAATCACAATGACAGCTAAAAAACCTAGTATCATAGGATGCTCCAATTTTCGAGCTCTCTACGCTCACTTGCATCTTTTAGTAGTTAAAAAAATCACAATGACAGCTTTACCTAGTACCCGAGTGAGGATGCTCTAATTATCTAGCTTATTTCGCTTACACAATCAATCACCTAATAATGTATAAGTACTTACGGCAAAGTTAGAATATAAAATGATAGTGTCTAAAAATTCATCTTGTGTAGGAGCGCTAGAGTGAGGCTTTGTCCCAGGCGCAATTTCATATTTGCACGGCTCTGCTTTAGTTGCAATTTTATGTCTGGGGGTCAGTAGGAATAGTAGGTATTATGGCAAAATACTATCCAGAACGAACCAACAGACGACGCTCCCATCTTTATGCCTTGAGCCGAAACCACACAGGAGTGTCAGTCAACATTTCGTTGTGGATTTAGCAAATGTGTCGTTTATGCCGAAGTAACTTTCGTACTCGATGGACTACATTTTGTTTGCTAATTATTTTATGTGAAATTTTGTTTATGTTCAATACTTATGGCAATCACCTTATCTTCTTGAAATATAAATGAAAAATTAATGTTTGTTTGCTTCCTAACTGAATCGAGTCGGTACCCCTACTAGATACCTAGTACAAACAGTGGAGATACGTATTTTTTTTCGAGTCACGTTGTGATATGATTGCAATCCCAGATTGCATGGAGAAACAATATTGAATCAACGACTTGACTTTTAATAACCTTTTCCGTCTACGCTCTTGTTTGATCAAACTCAGCAATGGCAATCAATAAAGTTGGTCAATATTTGCGGCCGCAGACGTCAAATATTCGTGATTCAAAAAGACGTTGTTGGTATATACAAATATTCCTAACACATAAATCCTCATTCTATTTTGTTGCTTACTCGTTCACTCCAAGCGTTCTTTAAAAACGCGTTGATTTATTCAAATATATATGGTTGACACGAGCAGTCGTTTTTCTTTTCAATTCCCATTTCCAATAGGCACAGAGTACTTTTTGATAGACTGGTTATGGGCCCAGGCCGCGTTAGTAACTGCGCAAATTAACTAGCTTAAAACTTAAATTCAACCGTTGTGATAATGGATTTACGAAATAAAAGAAATATCAAACAATTTGACGGTGAGAGGTACACTACGTGGAAATTCCGTATAAAATCGCTTTTAGAAGAACTCCAGGTGCTAAGTGTTGTAGAAGAAGATTCACCAGCACCCCCAGACGAAGAATGGCTGAAGAAAAACAAGATTGCAAAAGGTACAATAGTTGAATATTTGAGTGACGCATTTTTGAATTTCGCCAAAGGTTCTGCAACTGCCAAGTCCATATTAGACGATCTTGACAAGATTTACGAACGAAGAAGCTTAGCTACACAATTAGCGTTACGTAAACAACTATTGAACCTAAAATTGTAGCCAGATATAACATTATTGAATCATTTTTCTAAATTCTCCTTTCTTCTTCCAACCGTGACGTGAACGGGCCCATAATAATCAAGACCGGTGAGTGAGAAGGGCCTTTGATGATGTGCTAGGCGAGCTTCTGGCAGATTTCCCATAGGTGGTTGGAATGTTCTAGCGCGGCGCAATTCGCACAGTTGACAGGTACGGGCCACGAATCGAACAGCATTTCTGAGTCCAATAATCCAATAACGTTGGTGAAGCTTGTTCATTACCAAATCAAGGTGTGAATGCGCAGCCTTCTGATGATATTTGTGGATCAAAAGACGGACTGCGGGGTGTTTTCCATGCATAATGAGAGGACGCTTAACGTCATCTGTAACGGCTGAGGCAGCAACAATGTGGCTTGACATTCGCAGCTGATTATCATCATCTATAAATGGCGACAGCTTGAAGAGGCGGCTATTACGAGGCAACGGCTGTTGGTTCTTAATCCGCAAAAAATCTTCTTTGAAGGAATCGAGCTGAGACTGCCGTAAGATGTGGGTTTCGGCCAGGCGTAAATCGTTTGCTGTTATTCTCGCGGTCTCGTCATAGGCCGCGACCGCGTCGCACGTCGGGGGCGCGCTGGATGTCGATGGCTCGGGTTCAGCGTCGTCTTCCACTTCGACGTGCGCGGTGACTGCACGCTCCTTAGGCAGCGCACGTATTACAGACACTTCATGCATCACGACGACCTCGGGGCGGCCGTAGCGCGCGTCGAGCGCAGCTAGCACCACACCAGGGGCGCGCGCCGCTGCCAGCAGGCCCGCCACTGAGTCGCGCGCCGCTCCGCGCAGGGCGCACGACAGCCTCGCTAAATTGTCGGTTACTGAAAAGCTTTGAGCAGTATTTTTATACGCACTTTTTAAGGAGAGCCAACCTAAATAGGACTTGCCGTCAAATGTAGGCAAGTCTGTCTTTGTAACAGTCTGCCCGTTAACTTTATTTATTAAAGTCCCGAGCGAGTTGATTAAGCGCGTCACTCCTCCATCTTCAGAACGAAATCGGTTAAGAGCGTGTATAGTCGCCACAGCGTCTTGGCCGTGCGACGCTCTCATGCCCAGAGTCGCACCCTGGGCTGTATCGCCGTATCTGAAATGTGGGTTGGCACTTAATAAATTTCGCTCATCGGGGGGACCAGGCACTACATTTTCTATCCAATCCTGAACACCAGCACAGCTACGCATGCCGTGGCTGCCGCGCTGGCTGGCGTCCGCCTCTATGGCAGCGAGCTCAGCTTGTAGTTGGAGCTCAGCGACCTGTCGCTCTCGCTCCAGGGCTTGTTGCTCCAAATCCGCTAGCTGGCGCGCGTGCTGTGCACGTGCCGCCAGTTGACGTGCCAGGATGGTGGCGGATGAGCGTGAGGTGGCGGCGCTGGTCGGGCGGGAAGGCGCCGGAGCCGCGACGTGAGTGAGAAGGTCCGCGCTCTGCTGCGCGGGCGGGGCAGTCTCCCTCGCCGCAACTTGGGTGCCGTCTCCTGCACACAGCGCGTTCACTTTTGCACGTTTTTCCATCATTTTTCCGTAGATAGGACCAAATATTACGCCAAATTGAAAGGCGCTGGTTCGGTAGTAAAACAAAGTATATAATAAGTCAATCAAAAACCAAAAGGTAGAAAAAGCATAAACAAAAAGGTGCAAAAAGGTAAAATATCAAAAATACTTGCACAAGTATAGTTTTTGAGGTAAATAAATCGCGATGCAATTTGAATATTACTCAAGATAGTAATTGCGAAGACCAAGGTTGTTTAAATAATTATAAACTATGGCATGACCGGCTTGGTCATATGAACAAACAAAAATTTAAATTTCTCCAAAATGTTATTGATAAGGATGATATCAAATTAATTGATAATATAATACCTACTAATGAGTAATTATGTGAACCTTGTATACTTGGTAAACAATCACGATTACCTTTTGCAAAATCAAAAGACAAGTCTATTAAAAATAATCGACCGCTTTTTATCATTCATTCTGATGTTTGCGGTCCGATTACACCCACAACTGTAGACGACAAAAATTACTTTGTTACTTTTATAGACGATTTTACACATTATACGGTTACATATTTAATGTTCGCAAAAAGATTTTGTAGCTAAAAGCGAGAATTTATTTAACTTAAAATTGACAAACTTATACTGTGATAATGGACGAGAATATCTATCAAATGAATTCAAAGACTTTTGTGTTTGTAAGGGAATAACGTACCATTTGACGGTACCATATACGCCACAACAAAATGGTGTCGCTGAGCGCATGAATCGTACGTTAACCGAAATGGCTCGAACATTGGTTACAAGTACGAAATTAGAGAAATCATTCTGGGGCGAAGCTGTTCTTACGTCTACATATTTAACAAACAGACTACCCACAAAAGCGCTAGCTAACAATAAAACACCATACATGTGGCATAGCAAGCCGCCGAAAATAAAACATTTAAGAATATTCGGCTCAACAGCTTACATCCATGACAAAACTAGAAGATCAAAATTTGACGAAAAATCATTAAAAGCCATTCTAGTTGGTTACGATCAAAATGGTTATAAATTATTTAATGTTGAAAATAATCAATTTGTTGTTGCTCGAGATATTATATTTGATGAATCAAATTATGTATCTTGTAGGCCTGTAAATGATAAGCCTGTTCAAATTCCCGCCGAAATTAGCAAGCCCGATGTTGAATCGGCTAAGTTAATAGGCAACAAACACAGGAATCTTGCTGATAGCTCAGAAGCTGGACCATCATCTGGTAAACTGAGACGCAGTGACAGGATTCAAAATCAACCCCCAAAAGATTATAAACAAATGAATGATCCTGATTATATTTTATCACTCACATCTATTCAATCGTTACCAAATATGTAGTTACGATGAGATTTTTCATAGAACTGATTCTGATAAATGGTTAAAAGCCATACAAAGTGAATTAAGTTCCTTGCATAGCAATCAAACTTGGAGTCATGTCGATAGGCCTAACAATGTTAATGTTGTTAGTTCTAAATGGGTGTTTGTTATTAAAAATAATGAGCTAGGTGAACCGGTACGAATGTACGATATAAGGCCCGGTTAGTTGCTCGCGGTTTCACTCAGCAATATCTTCAAGATTATGACGAGACGTTCGCATCAGTTGCTCGTATATCAACTTTTCGTTTCATACTAGCACTTACTAATCAATTTGATTTACTTGCACATCATATGGATGTGAAAACCACCTTCTTAAATGGTATTCTAAAAGAGGAAATTTATATGGAGGTACCAAAAGGCGTTTCTGCAAAGCCAAATCAAGTCTGTAAATTAAATAAATCGCTATATGGTTTGAAGCAATCTTCCAGATGTTGGTTTGAACGTTTCGATCATGCCCTTAAAGTTATTGGTTTCAAGTACTCTCAAGTTGATCCATGTCTTTATGTTCTAGATAAAGGTAATATAGAGAAAAATGTATACATTGTCCTATATGTCGACGATTTAGTCATTTGTACAAAAGAAAAACAAACTTTGCGATTTTATAAAAACTGTTTAATGAGGCAATTCAATATGACAGACTTAAACGAAATTAAATTGCTTTTAGGCATAAAAGTAGAGCGAAGTAAAGGTAAATTGACTTTAGATCAAGGACCGTACCTTCAAAATGTTTTAAACAAATTCTCCATGAATGACTGCAATCCTTCCAATTCCAAATCACCATTTCCATCTAAATTGGATTATGTATCTTTAAACTCTGATAATTATTATAATGCTCCATGCAAAAACGTCATTGAATGTTTAATGTACGCAATGCTTTGTACGCGACCGGATATATGTGCTGGTATAGGCATCTTAAGTCGAAAACAGAGTAAAAATAATGAGGAATTATGGAAATGTTTGGTACATTAAACTATTAAAGGAACGCTTAACTTAAAATTGACCTATACAAAATGTGATTATAAACAACTGATAGTTGGCTATGCAGATTCCGATTGGGGAGGCGACTCTATCGACAGAAAAAGTACAACAGGACACATATTCAAAGTGTTCGATAATTGTACAATATCGTGGAATACACGAAAACAAAACACAGTCGCAGCTTCCTCAACGGAGGCTGAATACATGGCCTTATTTGAGGCCGTCAGAGAGGCAATCTGGATAAAGTCACTGCTCAATAGTATTTCGATTCCAGTTGCACAGCAAATAGTCATCTTTGAGGACAATAACAGTTGCATTAGCATCGCTAATAACCCCACAAATCACAATAGGTCCAAACATATTGATATCAAGTACCATTTTACGAGGGAACAAATTACTAATCTATACTATCTATACTAATATTATAAAGAGGTAAAATTTGTAAGTTTGTATGTTTGTAAGTTTGTATGTAGGGGGTAATCTCTGGAACTACCAGTCGGATTTGAAAAATTCTTCTTGCATTTGATAGCCCAATTCTTGAGGACGGCTATAGGCTATGTATCATCACGCTATGACCCTTAGGAGCCGAGCAAAACGAAAAAAGTCAAAAAGAACGTTAAGTGATAGCGCGGGCGGGTGATGCGATACGACGGGGTGGCTCGGGGGAAAGAAGAAGTTTCACGCGAACGAAGTCGCGGGTTGAAGCTAGTAAAGTAATAAAGCTAGAACATATTTCCACAGGAAATCAACTAGCTGATATTTTGACGAAAATGGTACCTACAGCGAAGTTCCTAGAATTAAGAAGCAAGATTAATTTAATTTAAATGCTTTATTGATAATTATCTCATTTGTAATTTAAAATTAACTTTTGTCATACTGCATAATGTTATGATTGTATTTCTTTTAAAATGTGCAAAATCATTATATGATATGATTGATAATAATTATTGATTGATATGTATTATATAGATATAAACAACTAAATAATGAATATTTGAGGGGGACTGTTGGTATATACAAATATTCCTAACACATAAAACCTCATTCTATTTTGTTGCTTACTCATTCACTCCAAGCGTTCTTTAAAAACGCGTTGATTTATTCAAATATATATATGGTTGACACGAGCAGTGGTTTTTCTTTTCAATTCCCATTTCCAATAGACGTGTTTTTAAAAACCCATCCCTACTCGCATCTTGATTCCGGAAAAAAGCCAGCCAGGGTTTGTCAAATTACCAGCGAAACTCGTAATATACGAATTTTCTCAATTTTTATCTTGATTTTTCGTAATCCCATTTTCAGAACTGTATTCTTCGTGGTGGTTTCGGCTCATGGCAGAGCTTCGTTCGTTATAGTGCTACGATGATTTGACAAACCTCTGACGTAATGACACAGAACAAAATCGGTAAAGTTAGATTTGTGTTTACGGATACACATAAAAAATTACAGGTCAAGAAAGACCTGCTTTTCGGTACCTATGTACGTAAACAATTCAAATAGGCAACAAGTAGTAAAACTGAAGTGTTGTTCATTTATCACGCGAATATGCTGGCAATAACCGGTTTTAAAATAGGTACTGGTTTAAATTAAATATTTTTATTAGGTAAACAAGAGAACTAGTTCGAAATCTACTATACTCAGATTTTTTATTTGCTAGACCAAAATGACAGCTGCGTTACTGCTACCTTTTCGATCGCATCGCACCTATGTATCATTTTAATCTAGCAAATTCAGAGATTCAATCAGAGTTCAATCTACTTAGAAGTTTTTTTTCGCCTAATACAGTGCATCAGAGCACATTAAAAAACACTGAGGTAGCTGGGTACTATTTTGTGTTCTTGCAACGAAGACTACTTAATAGACCGGTGTAATTACCAAGCAAGAGAGTGAAACAAAGACTGGCAGACAGAACAAGTGTTTGTTTGCCTCCAAGATAGCTAGTTGGCAACACACCTGTGATGCCTCTGGTAATGCAGATGTCCATAGGCAATCGTGATCACTTACCACTAGGCGGCCGAGCCTGCTTGTTTGCGAAAAAGACATTGCAGACTTGCTGAGTAAATAGGTCTTGTATAAAAGCAGTGTTCGTACACAAATCCAATGACATGTCAGGTATGATAATCCTCAAACCTCAAGTCCTGTTTTTAACTGTAACAACAATTATTTAAATAGATTACACTGTCGGATGGCGTGTAGTTAAAACCTTGATTATGGACTGAGTCATTCACTGAGGATGGTTCATTTAAATGTGTAATGCGATTGCGATACTAACCAACCTATGTAACCAACGCATTTGACAAGAACATGTCAAGGAGACTCGGCAATTAACACTGTGCAGTTTTGGGTTTTCCACTGATCAGCGTCAATTATGACGAAATCGGTGAATGGTTCCTCTACAGCTCTACTGCTAATTCCGGTCCACCCACAATGCGGCACAAACCAAAAGCGTGGCGCAGGGTGACGTAATATTCTGTCTGTGAGTCTTTGTTGACCTCAGTGGTTGCTAATATTCAGATAGTGTAGACTGACATTAAGTTATTAGATAAGTTAGACGTCGGGATTTACCACTTAAGCGTCAAATATTGTTTTTCAATCATTTATTATACCGCGTGTAGTCAGAACCAGTACATAGAAACTCGGTAGTGACTAAATTAAAGTGCTTATCTGTGCTCATTAGACCGTATTGTATTTTTAATGTATGCAATCTGGTGCTCTCCATGAATGTAACAAATGGTATGATTCAGTACATGCCTACCCATTACATTCGCTTGTTGCGTAGCGTTTCAAGGCGTTGATACAGTGAGTTAAGTCGATCTCTGAGTCTGAACACAACGCGACAACACGGTGAGTTGCGCTCGCGCGACTCTTTTTGTCGCGAACAATATCTAAGTGGACCTCAATTCATGTCAGAGTCAGTACATACAAAATTTTAAAACGGAATGGCGTGGCGTGAAACTGAGGAGACGTTTTATGATGCTTTATCATATAGAGTGAAACATTCAAAACGAGTTTTCTTCCTAGTGTAAGTTTTCAATATTTATTAGCGAATAACGAAATAAGTAGCAGTGCTGGTGTTTTTAATTCAACTTAAAAGCCTCGTACATACTAACTCGAAACGCCACAATTTTTCTCGAGAAAATAAAAATAAACATAAAAACAAGCGTGTTGAAAATAATTTACTTGTAACAGATGGATACTTGTATTAGTAATCGGATTAATAATTAATATTCAATAAAATCACCTAATCATTGTAAGTTTTATTCAATATGTAAAGTATCACACGATATTACTTCCTTAGACGAGAAGAATAAAGTTTGTAAAGCCTTTTAAAGAATATTTTTACTCAGCAACACAAAATTGAGTTCATATCGCTTGCCACGAACAGATAAGATAATGATCTTTGTCAATAGATTATTTTGGCACAAACAATCACAATGAAATTATATAAGGATGTTTATGACAATAACGGACGTGTTTAGTTGTGAACTTGTGATTGCGTGTTGCACGACTAACACAGACACGACAGCTATATGCTGTATCTTCAGTCAAGGTTAAAACTTAACACCAACGCGATTATTAAACCGATACAATTGGAACTTATTGTTTTAAAGACTTAGCGATAAATTAATCCATTGTCTTGTAAGTGGCTAATCTGTAACTCAGAGCTTGGCGAATTGTGGATTTCTGTGTGCAACTGATACTACTTGTAAGAAATAAATTAGTCAAATTAGTTTCCTGTTAGTTCAACGTCATTTTATTAATGACATCATGTTTTACGAATATTATTTTTATATAATAGGTTCTACTTATCACAATTCGGATTTAAGAAACGGGAAAATTATTAAGATAACAGATATTTCAATGTAAAAGGTACCTGCACAAGTATTTGATTGCGTTGCTTACATATTTTAAAGTTATTATGGCTAGCTAACTCTTTTGCGGTTTTACAAAGAACAACATAATTATACTGTTTGCTGGAATATAATCATGTGTTAACTACTTAAATTTTCCAACTTAATTTATACAACTTTATTATCAGTTATTATTATGTATCGTAAAGATATCAAAATATGATATGATAGGACTTCCTAAATAAATTCGTATAACGGAATTTTAATTGAATGAAAGTTTCCATCCCGGAAAACACCAGATCCATTCAGCTTTTAATATTCAAACTGAAAAGCAAATCCTTACAAACATGGTGTTAATTCATAAGGCTCAGCCATTTCTCTCGTTTTATTCGTCGATCCCCAATCACGATCACGAATGACGTAATCCAGACTCAAATGTGAGGCTATAAAACAGCTATACGCATACTAATAAAGATTCGAATGTCATAAAACCAGCATGCGTGGAGTAGAATACAGTTACAATAAAATCTTCACATACGTTTGTTATAATTATTATCTATGCTCTTGTTACTCGGAGTCTCAGACGTCCGAATAAACCTAGAACCTACCTGTAGTTTTCATCTTCGTGTTTTTCCAGCTAGCATGTTTATTAGAATTTCTTAGGATATTTTTGTATCTGTCATTTAACAAACTGATTTTGGATGTACCTACTGTTTAGAATTTAGATGTAGATTAGTAATACTCATTTATTTACCTACTTTTTTTTTTCATTTCAGTTACCTACAATAGAAATATTTAAACAAGTAGCTACTTGTACTATCGTGTACATATTTGATAAGGCTCTCGGTAGGTTATGTACCTAACAGTGAAATTAACTTATTGTTGTATTTTCAGATGGCGGGGAAGTATATACAAATTAGTGTGGCTGGACCTACTAGTGTTCCTGCTGTTATACTATGTACTCAATTTGACCTATCGGCTGTTACTGGATGAACATTCTAAAAGGTAATAATTTAATAATCACATTATGCAACTACAAGTAAACAATAATAATTATGTTTAAAATGAAGCCTCAAACCCCCTTTCGAATGTTTATCAGAGCATGATGTAAAAATATTACATAAATGTAATATTTTTACATCATGTAATATTTTTATACATTATATTATTAACTGGTTAAAACCAGTTAATAATATAATGTATATGTCGCAGCCAACTGGTTAAATTAGCCGTTCAGTTGACTGCCTAGCCTTTTAACTAAACGGCGCCGTTCAACTAGCTGCCCGAATGATATTCAGCCATTCAACCAAACAGCTAGGCAAATTACTTGGATCGATGACGTTTAACTACCTGCCTAGCCCAGACTTTAAATTTTGTTCCATATTTGTATGGGAAAACTTAAATGATCAATATCTTTGAAACTACTCAAAGTTTCTCCGTCACAAATCCAGTAAATCATTATCGTCCCCGTCACAAAAATTTGAACATATTTCGAAGGCCGTACATCATCAGGTAGCGGAGATACATGTGTCCAGCCAGCTTGAACTCAGGCTGGCTGGACATTGAGTTTTTTTTTTATTTCTCGTAAACCCTTACATGTGACGTCATAAATCAAACGTTATTACTGTCACAAATTGCGTCACTAAATGTTAGTAAAGGAACCATACTCGAAAACGCTCCCGTTATTGAGATTCGGAAGTGCCAGCCAAAAGTTTTATACGTAAATTCAAGATGGCTGGACACAGATTTTTGCATTTTTCTACTAAACCGCTGCACGTATCACAAAACTTTTACCTCGATGCCTGTCACAAATTTATGTGACGCCCGTTGATATGCAAAAAGTCGTCAAAATCACTTCCGTTACCGAGATTGAGAGACCAGCGAAAAGTGGTTTTTCAAGATGGCTGGACACGTTTTCGATCGATTATCTAAGATTCTGTAGCGTCACAAATTCTGAAATAAGGGTGTTTAGCCGTCACATAAAATGCCCTATTGACCTAGTTAAATGCGAGCTATTTTGAAGATTTGTCCAGGCAGCCTGAGTGACATTAGAATTGATGATAAAATAAAATTAATGTAAGATTTCATGACCTTCTTTATTTCTAAGACCAAAATAATGTTTATTAGAGAGATTTTATCCTGAATAATAATCCTATCGATCAGTAAATAAAATAGCGAGTGTTATTTTTTTTAATTTTTAGTTGGTTCGATTCCAGATTTAGGTAAGCTTGTCGAGAAATCTGCGAATGCAGTTTTGTTTCTTTTAAAAATAAAGGAATGTTTCCTTTAAGGTGACACTACTCGATATTTTTTCCATACAAATTTCGGGAGAGTATTACTCCACCGTTTGACATTGTGTATCCAAAGTTAATGACATCGTTTTGACTTATTATTAATTTTTTCTGTACGGAAACAGAATAGTAAAATAATAAGCCATTAAAAAGTTATGAGCCAACAAAGATTCGTTTTTCTTGCTATTTTTAACGTAACTTTGGGTGTAAATAAATAATTAAAGAACTATAAAATCTTCAAAACCAAGTACGTATCGACAAAGCTCAGTTATCGAAGAGTTCAATAAACTTTATTTGTAATTGATTTATGCAGCAGTTTTTTCATAAAACTCGATTATCCAAAGCACTTTTCGAATTTTTTTACGCGCCTATCGGTTAAGAACGATGTTTCTGTGCGTGAGAACTAGACGTTATACGTGTAGACTAGCGTTTAACTGCTCATCACTGATAGTAGCTCAGTCGGACACGAAGCCAGGTGAGAGAGCGTGTTTTTTGGCCATGACCGCCAATGAGTTTGAGCTCGATTAAAAATGATTTAAAGTAATTTCCCTTCAGGGCCTATTTTTTTTCTACCCTGTATACATATAAAATTCAAAGTCTTGACTGACTGATATATCAACGCACAACCTAAACCGTTGGCCCTGGAGACATGATGATGATGTTCTTTGTGAAAACTAAGAAAGGGTTTTTCGAAATTCCACCCCTAAGAGGAGAGGGCGAAAATTCACGCGGACGAAGTCGCGGGCAGAAGAGCAAAACAAAAATTATAACTGTGTCTTGAAATGAACGTTTTGAATCGAAATCGTACCTAAAATAAAAATAATTGAAATACTTGGAAATCGACGTGATGCAAGGTCATTATAATATTTTATCGTGAATCGGTATAATTTACGTTAGGTACTGCCATTCGCGGTTGTAATGAACTATGTGCACGCTGCCATTGTTAAATTCTTCCATTAATTTTTACCTACATTTGTATTGATAGGGTACAATGTAGGTACAACGAAGTTAAATTGCTGTGCAATACACTACAGCATAAAAATACTTGAAATTTGTTTCGCAGGGTGTTCGAGGGTGTTGTGAACTACTGCAGTTTTCACGGGAATGTGATCCCTCTGTCGTTCGTGCTAGGGTTCTACGTTACCGTGGTGATGAACCGCTGGTGGAGTCAGTACACAACCATTCCTTGGCCCGATTCTATCGCCGTCTTCGTCTCCGCCACTATACATGGACAGGTATGTACGAAACTGATTGTCAACCCAGAGGCATTATTACAATGCTATTTTGTAATTACGCCCATCATTACAAATTGCTATGCTCGTTATCCTTTTTTTGTTCTGCACTGAATGAATAGGTACTTCTATTTTGCTCCATTCTACGCAATGTAGGTAGGAAGGTTTGTAAATTACATTGGATAGCTCGTGGCTAGTTGTCTCCATATGATATAAGCTCTTCCGGCAATAGTAAGGCTGGGCTTGTCAGGAATTTGTCGCGCACTTCTGAGCAATCGTACTTAAGTTCATTCCTGACTAGTGGAAATTCCATTCATTTTACACAAGTAACGATTTTTTAAGGTACGATTACCTTTTGACCTTTACGAACCTTATAGTAAACATAAACAACTTGACGCACTTTGATGTTATCGGTTTGCAGGTGGATATAGTGATCGCCAGTCAGCAATCTATGTGGTGTAAAGCCAGCTTTTAAGATAAGAAAGAAATAGTGCTCACCGGTAATAAATTAGTCAGTAGTTCAGTAAATTAGTAGTAAATACTAGTGTCGGTGTTTAGTAGTGGCCACATGGCATGGCATAGTATTATGCTACTTTGTTGTTTCTGTGTTGACAAAACATCCGCATGTAACTTATTACCTATTCATTATTCTTCCATTCAGTTTCACACAAGCGACGTACATTATAACTTGCAATCTTGAGTAGGTAATCTTATCTCTTCATGTAACATTACGTAAACCTTATATGCGTAACAAAATGAATGATGTGATAGTATGGTTTTTGGTGATACTAGATTACAAACACAATGACGGAAATAGTCAATACAATCAGCTGATAAATAAAATTTGAGGAAATGTTCTTATCCACATAGGGCCAGGCTATCAAAATTATCAGGAATTATCACTTGCACCGATAAGGAGTTTAATTGGAGTGCCAAGGTCTTCTTAATTTATAAGATCCGTTATCCGACAGTCAGTTTAATCATGAGTAATTTGAAATAAAATAAATAGTAGTAAAAATAGACCTCTCTCGCGGTGTGCTGCAGACGAAGCAAAAATAAGCATGTATTCACAAAAAAAGGAAACATATGCTCGGTGAATACGTTCTGCTGTACTAAAACCGACAAAAGCTATACATAATTATGTTAGGTATTTTACAACAAAGCAAGAGTCGACGAAGTATAAAAATAGATAAGTACAAAGAAATATAATTAGTCCGCTCAATTGTTAGAAGTTAGCCTTGATATTGAAATTTAGTTCAGTGATATAGCACTCAGGATAGGGCAAAAACGCGATGACGTGGTATCTAATTCGATTCCGGAATTACTCATGTTGTTTTTTAACACATTTAGTCATTTGACGCTTCGTTATCGCTAAAAGTCAACATTACTAAAAGTTTATATGGTATAAACTACAAGTACTTTATAGGTAATCGAAAATTACAATCACTAAATAAATCCGAGTCCATTGAATAATGATATTGTGAATAGGTTGGGCATTATTATATCATGTAATGTGGCAAGTTAGCCCTGGGGATTAATTAGGTATTAATTAAGCTGTTAAGTATAAATGGTAGTAGGAATGTGTATAAACTTAGTAAAATAACGTTAATGCACACTTGCACAGTATCATAGACGGGACATATTTAGTTAATCATGCAATTTGAGGACAGGATGAGCGCGGGCGTCTGATGCGGCGGACTATCGTCCGCTACGTCTGCCTATGCCTTACGATGGTGCTCACGATGATCTCACCCAGAGTCAAGAAACGGTTCCCGACGCTCAACAACTTCGTGGATGCTGGACTTCTACTGGAAAATGAAAAGACAATCCTCGACAATCTGAATGACAAGTTTCCCAAGCCCTCGAAACATTGGTATGAGATCATTTTCATATCATTTGAAACACACTTTAATTGATGATTTAATGCTATATCCTGGAAAAGTTTGTTTTACGAGTATAGTTAGTGATATGAATATAAATTCCTGTTAGTCATCCTAGTATGTTAGATTCTCATAAGGTTATCACTAAGCTATTTGTAGCAATTTACTGATAAATTGTTAAGGAAACGATTTCATAATTAACAATTTTATCATTAACAATTTTATTATAACTTATCGATTTTCATTTAGATACACGATATTACTAATAATACCTACCTATTAATCATATTGTGTTAAAAATGGTCGTAATTTCAGGTTACCAATAGTTTGGGCGACTAGCATAGTAACCAGGGCTCGTAAAGAGGGCCGAATAAGAGACGATTTTGCAGTCAAGACGATTATAGATGAATTAAACAAATTCAGAGGACAAGCTGGACTTCTCCTCAGTTACGATACTATAAGTGTACCTCTAGTATATACTCAGGTTCGTACTCATTTTCATTCATCATTCACTGACGGTCACCGATTCACCATTGATTCCTGAAAATCTGCACTTCAAATTAAAATTTTTCATTCACCTTTCAGGTAGTTACCATAGCAGTATACTCATATTTTATAACATCTGCCTTGGGCAGCCAATGGGTCGACAATAAGTTACAACGAAACGATTCGGCCAACATTAGCAATATAGACCTCTACTTTCCTATATTTACTACTCTAGAATTCTTCTTTTATATGGGCTGGCTGAAAGTGGCCGAGTCACTTATTAACCCTTTCGGCGAAGATGACGATGACTTCGAAGTGAACTGGTTGATAGACAGAGATTTGCAGGTAAGGCCGATTTGAAAATCATTAACAATTTTTCTCAATTAAATTTTTCGATTGAAACTGATCAAGCATGCATGCGTGTCTAGGTTTCGTACATGATCGTGGATGAGATGCACCATGAGCATCCGGAACTGATAAAGGATCAGTACTGGGACGAGGTGTTCCCGTCGGAGCTGCCGTACACGATAGCGACGGAAAACAACCGCGAGGAGCACCCCGAGCATTCCACGGCGCGCGTGGCCGTGCCCGTGCGCCAGCGCAGCATGGTGCTGTCCGCGCCCTCGCAGGTCAAGATCGACGAGATGAATCGCTCCAACACCGTGAGTTACAAGTTCGACCCCCCAGAGGTTAGATTCGACCATTTTATAAGCATGCTGCACGCCCGGATTATATGGAGCTTCGCAGTTTGTCGGTGTTCAGGTTGCAGGTCATATTCAATCGTATCTTACATTATTTTCCTTGTACATTTAGTCACACTTAATTTTTAGGTTTGATGTGCCTAAAACCATCAACCCATCCAAGGTTTGAGGACGTATAATTTCGTTTTATTAACAAGATTTTTTAATGGCCGAGTGATTAAATTAGCACATTTTATAAATCATGTGGAATATTAACGTTATAATTATATTCGTACATAATCATCAATAAATAATGATAAAAATAGATAATAACAATTACTAAGAAATCTGCTTTTTTAGAATGACTAACATAAAATTATAATTGCAACCTTTAGATATCTATTTAACGAATTCCTTCCTTAATAAAATTAATAATTTCCATCTTCTCATATTAATAACTAATCTCTATGTTTACATAGCTAGATATGCTATATTAACAGCCTTGAATAATTTTATTTATGCAGTGTCTATGTAAATTATTATAGTCAATGAATATATGGAAAACTGCATGAAGCTATTACATTATGTATTCATGAATTGCTTAGACAGATTATAAACGCAACGGTGTTTGATGTCCCATTGGACATGATTCATATGATAGAGCCATGGAATCCAGATTGCTATCAAAAGTCATGGTCACAAACAAAACAATATTATTATTGAACAGAAATATTTTTTATCGATACTTTTTATTAGGTAGGTACTGTGTGTGATGATGTTTATGTGCTATCTAAACTTTATTAATTGTGTGTACCTGACGACGTCAATGTTACCTCCTACTTGTACGTTGTACTTGTGTAATCTAACTAGGTACTTAGGTCCTTACTAAATTCTTCAAACTTATTCTGTTGCATATTTGTGGCTGTATATATTATGCATATTATATGTCTTCTTCCTTTTACGCTGATTATCATTTATCCAGCAACAATCATCGCCAAAAATTATTGATGATAATTATTATCTGCCTTCCTGAAATAACTTAGCATGGCCAGTTATGCGCCTTCTTCGATTTACAAATCGATGTTTTATTATGTATTTCGTATATTATTAACATATTTTTATGCTAACAGCAACTACAAATGAATGACGACGCTGTGTCGGGCATCCACTTCATCGTGAACCGTGGCAGTAAGCGCGGGAAACGTGACGACAGAAACTCTATGGGCTCCACAAATTCTATGGCATCGCTGCAACAGACGCCCATGGCGCGAACCGCCTCCGTCACATCTATGTTGAAGAGACTGTTCTCGAAGGAGGACCCAAGAAACACGTCGGCAACTCAGACTGATGGTGGTATGTTACGGCTGTTGAGACACGATGGTAACTCTTCATGCACAATTTCCCATCGATCTAACATAACGCACATTAGAATGTAGTTGATGTCCTTTGGCTTGAAGCGTTGTTTGTTTGGCTTAACTGAAATGATGATTCCCTGTACAAAAAACTGGGAACGAGGGCAACTTTGCTAAACCACAGTTTAAGGTCAAGGCGTTAATTAAAACTTAAGTTTGTCGCATAAAGGACTTCATCTACACATCTATCGCTCTATTCTTCTATTATTTAAGAACAGCAAAAGCGAAAATTAAATAAGAAAGTGGGTTTGGCAAATAGAACAATAAATGGGCCCTGATGGAGGCTAATAGTGTCTTAGATAGTGCTCGTGGCGACTTAATGTAGGGTTTTGTTTGCAGAAATGTCGATCGAGTGAGCCAATTATCACTCCGTTTACTAAACACTCAGTGAGCTTCTTATCCATCTAATACACGCGCCATCTTTGATAATGCATTTTTAATTAACAGCTACTAGGTTTTAATCTGATGTTTCATTAGGTACTGATTACATTAACATTACAGGTTCACGGTTTACGATATCTGCGAGTAATCCGACACTGAACAAGCCTGCCACGGCCGGCGGGGGCAGTATGAAGATCGCCAATGATATTATAGAGGAGGTCGATGAGCAGGCGACCATCACTAGCATGGGGAAACGACCTGACATCAGGTGAGTGTACCTATTACATTGACATAAATTACTTTTTATTAACACCTTCGTTAAAAGGCATTAACCTTAAATTCCGACAACTGATATAATGTAGAAACCTGGGTATGATAGTTTTCTTTCTAGATTTAGGGGTTTATTTATAAACTTCGCTTCAAGTTAAGTAATAATAAGCGACTGTTTAACCATTTGACGCTTAAACAGCTCTTAACTTTAAGCAACGTTTATAAATAAAGAGATTAGTTGTTAATTAAGTACGTTTATCTTAATTAAGTAGTAGGTACCTATATAGCTTGTACCTTAGTTAGGTAAATGCAAGAATAGTAAAAATATGTAACGATACCGTATGCCATGAGCAATGTGCATAGATACGTGTATGCTAATGAAAATCCTGAACGTCGACGAAGACATTGTGCACTCCATATTTAGATCGTGAATAAACAGCTCGTTTCCGTCTTGTTATCAGTGTGTGATGTTAAGGAGCGATGATGATGAACTTACGTCACGACTAATGGACGAAGATAGTACTTATGAATTCTTCTAAGATAGTACTTATGAAGTACTTATGAATTCTTATAGGGACAGATAGGTGTTTGAATTAATACATACGTAGGCATTTTACGAGTCGATCTTGGGTAAATCCAAGTTTATGCAACATAGTTTCAAGATCCATCTCAACAAGTCGGCAGCAAAGAATTTAATCATAATCGGTGCTACGCTCAAGGCGAAACGTATGATTGTGTCCCTATATTTATTTATTCTATAAAATTTAAATAATGTTTGACTGATTACAGTTTTTTCTGTAAACAATCGCTTTGTACAAACAAACATTCAGCTGTAGTTAGGTTAGACGCATCTGGTTAATGTAGGTAGATTACCTACTGCAAAACGCAGGCCACACCGCGACCTAAGCTAAGGCCACTGGGTCGAAAATATAGAGCGGGCGCCTATCTGCTAGACTGAATTGCAAGCGCGTGGTCAGCGCTGGACTGGCTTGAAACTAGTGTATACACGAGCCCAGTTGCATGTCAGTGCTAGAGTGACTTTTTCAATGCATATTATGTACTTTCTGAGTTTTTCCTGGACATTACTTACATCGGTGAAGGAAAACATCGTAACCTGGACTTTTATTATCATAAGTCTGTAATCGCCAACTCGTCTTGAGCAAATGTTGTGATCAATGCTCGTGCCTTCTTTACTCTGCAGTGGCACAATAATTAACATATTAGGTAGATAGCTATAGTTGCTTTCGTTCCAAGATCGCCGACTATTTTACTAGACTGATGATGGCCAACTGTGTCACCGATTAGACTGTAGGACTAGTATTAGGTATTTACTCTTTTTTCTGCCCTGTGACCACAGGGTGTGTATATAGGTACCTACAGTATGTTGCAATCATACTTATTGTTTTTGTTTTTTTTTTTTCAGGCCGACAGCGATGAGTTTATTCACCCAAGCACCTCAAGCACCGAGTGACCCAGTAGATGTCCCTTCAAGAAATTCAAATAATATTAACTCTAATTCTAGTAAGTTACCCTGTGTTATTGTTATTTTTTCCTGTTCTTTGTTACTTTGTGTAGCACAAACGTTACAAGTAGGCATAATAAGTATTAATGACCTCATAATTTGCTTATGATTAATGTTTTCAAGTTCAATTCATGGAAATACTTTTTCATAAACTTATGCTCATTGTATATCATTTTCTAACAAATTGTTCACAATGTAAACAACAATAAGACGTAACGCAATCAGCTGTTAAATTGGTACAAGGCAACATGCGATGCAGTTTCCATACTAAATACATACTAATTAACAGTGTTATGATATCATCACTATCTCGAAGCATAGCAGTGCGTTATACAAGTTCGCAAACAACAAACATGGCATTCTTTTGTTTTTTTTTTTATATTTTGTACGTTTTATTTCATATTTTCACGGGGAAAAGGCGAGAGTTTATGTATGTATAAAATTGCAAAATGTTCACTTAATTATTGCACCCCCTAATTAAAAACAACCACTGCTTTAGTTTTCAACAATTTTGGTTTCCAGCAAATACACAAGTTACATATTTGGGCTTTTCAATAGGTGTCAACTGCTTTTTTTGTCAGTTACTCATTAGAAAATACGTCCACAGATACTCGGCTGTCATCATCGGCGCCTACACCGTGGGGCGTGCGACCCAGTGAGGGAGGGGACTTAAGTCCCGCGGCCCAGTCACTCACCACACAGGATTCCTTCAGTTTGCCGAATGAACGACCGCGACTCGACAGCGATGTTGGCCCGTCGTTGAGCGCCGCTGGGAGTCAGACTTTGTGTACGTTATAAATAATCCTTTTAGTTAGTTTTAGGTTAGGAATAACTTGTGCGAGTGTGAATACCGTCTGCATCGTATTTCACACTGAATTACAGGGAAACCAAATAAGTAGGTATAGGTACTCGTTTCCTTTCATGGAAACACCAAATACGTTTCCCGGTTTCCTCGTATGGTAGAAGGAAGCAGGTGTTCGCTACTCGTTGCCACCCCCTGATGTACTGCAGACATCTTGGTTCGGATGCCTCGCCTGGTCGTTATTATTAAGTATCAACTACTTACGCTGCTTACGCACCTGTTTGTCATACTGAGACTTGAGTTTCCCAGTATAGAAACAACTGCTATAAATAACCTGGAGATATAATAAACATTTTATTCACTTGATTTCAGTGGATGAAGCGGATGGCGGTGAGGATCCGGAACTGGACGACTTTGATCGCTTGCGCAGCATACGTGAGCAACACCGGAAAGATAAATATCTACAGAAACTCATGGCCCGTTCTGTGAGCGCGCAGCAGGTAAAACGATTTTAGCTATCGTAATGAAAGAAGGTTAATTGTGATTTATAATAATAAGTCTAGAACCTACCTATACAACATTATTTTTAGTATATGCGAAACCTGAATATAGTTTGTTCAGAATAAGTAACTGAATCGATTCCAATAATTTTTACCCCATGTTATATTTTGGCCCAACAATATTTAAAAAAGGTTAAAAGTTGGACACCCCGAGGAGCGACACTAAGTAGGTAGTTATCTACCTCGCGCACAATAGGCGCGGCGCGGGCGCACAGCGAGCGGGGCGACCGGGGCGGGGGGGGTGCAGCAACCCCTTCAGTCGCCCGGGTACTACAGGTTGGCGCGCACGTGTCGCGTTCCCGTCCAACTGCATAATCGCGAGCGCGCGGCCGCCGCGGGCCTTACAGTTGTGTTTCGGTTGATCGTGTACTTACCTATCGTATGTAAATAGTGTCGTGTAACCATGACTTTCTCATACACAAACGTCCAGTACACAGAAACGGTACGTACACTACCGGTTTGTGGTGATAACGTATCCCTGGCAGTGCGGCGGTACGAGGAGCAATTCGGCATCAGAGTATCGTGGAACACAATGCTTTGCCGTGATGATTAACATTTTTAAACACGCCAAGATGGTTAATTGTAGAAAGTTATTATTTGTACCTACAGCCTGCTGTGGTTAAGTAATGCGATGTTTAACACTTTTCATCCACTTTGAACTTTAAGTGGTTGACATAAGGTGCAACAAATCGCATTGACTACATTGTATCACTTACGGCTTACGAATAAGTATTTACGTTTGTGATTATTCATGATACAGTTTTGAAATTTTGTACATAGATTCTTTACATAAAAATACTAGACACGTGTTTCGGGTTTCGCATATACTAAAAATAATGTTGTATAAATTGTTATCCTTCCTTATATGACGCTTTTTTGTGTGATGAATAAGAGAAATCTTCAGTTGGTAAGTCTTAGCTAATGACAGTATTTAACAATAACAAACATTTTTAAACGTACAGCTGACTGCGCCTTCATTCAAGTTTTACCAATGACGTCCGTACAACAATTAGGTAAAGTCTGGCCGCGCTTAATTTGCCAAAGATGTAAACAACAATGGCCGCTCGAAATTGAATAAAATCGATATACAAGAACATTTATTTTAAGTAATGTTTGTTTTCGTCTAGTTAGCTCGGAGATTTAGCGCGGCCATTGTTGTTTACATCTTCGGCAAAAGCGCGGCCGGACCTTAGACGATTCCTATCGATGGGTTTTCTGGTACGACTAGAAAAGTTGAATGCCACGAAACATCAAACAGTCGATAATGATGGTTTATGTTACAGAGAACGGGCAGTACGGAATTGATGGACAATGATTTATTATTAGAAGACCTCCTGTCCCAGTCAGCAGCGCAGAAAAAAGACGAAAAATCAAAGAGTGATCCCAAAGATAACACTACTTGACACAGCAGAAGCTTTATATTTCCGTGGGAAGGCGCGGATTTCTGAACAATTTAGCACAGTTCAGTATTAGCAAATTGTGATACTTTTTATTGGTGCATTGGATTTGATATTAAAAGTTGTAAATATATATAGAAATGATTTTCACCATATTCGTTGTCTTGTTTCATTTTCCTTCCATGCCAATAATCAGTTAGCTCTTCCACACCAGCATCTCACATTACCAAAAGGATTTGTCTACTAGTCAAGCTGGTAAATATGCAGCGATGGACAATGTACTTGCAGTGTTAAGCCTCGTGTCCATTAACGACGACGGCGCTGCCCGAACGCGTGCATTATTATGAAGTGACCTTGTAGTTCAATATTGTTTATTTATATAGTCGGGTTCGTAATGAAATAAAAACACTAAAATAGTTTAGTTTAAATGACTTGTCTGTAAATAATCGGTTATTAAATTGCATGGTATTAAAAATGTGAAATCTTACGAACAGTTCATGTAAATACGAATTCGGAAAAGAATCACAATATCCAACCATATCGTGATTAAAACTCAAATAAAACTTAAATCGCAAAATTGTGTGTTCGTGTCAGCAGCAGTACAGCGCTGCGGTTCGCGAGCGCCCTCGCTAGTCTATGGTAATAGGTAATTATTTTGCGAGCGTTGTATGGAGTGTCCGAGGTGTGCTGTAGGGTAGGCGAGCTGGCAACGTTGCGTCTAGTCACAGTGACGAAGTGCGAGTGTGGTTTTAAACCGAATCAAATTAGGTTGAAAACATTGAATAAAAATTGTATTTACTAACGCAGTTTTTAACTATCAATAGTTTTTATAACTTAGGTAGGTAATACCTACGCTTGGTCGA
The DNA here is from genome assembly GCA_945859645.1 of Amphipoea oculea. Lineage (NCBI taxonomy): Eukaryota > Metazoa > Arthropoda > Insecta > Lepidoptera > Noctuidae > Amphipoea > Amphipoea oculea. The sequence continues at coordinate 12,972,257 of OX243866.1, read as the reverse complement.
CTCAAGTTATACCTATCTAGATATTTCAATAAGTACAGTCACGTCTATAAGTACACACATCAAAAGTGTCTAGGGATCAACATATATTTTTGCAATAACTTTTCTCCTGATTGATATTAATTAAAATTTTCTTTAAGGATTCATCAAATAAAGTGTTTTCGTTTGTCACAGTAACGATAAACCAAGTCACCTTTGCATTAATAAAGAAATTTGCCATTTTCCTAATAAAGGGATTTTTGACATTTGAACCACTAACACAAAAGTTCGAAAAAAAGACTGAAATAACAGTTTTCTTTAAAATTTTATTGGGTAACTTAAACAATTAATAATCCGTGTTTCTACCGCGAACACTAACAACACAAGAACATCGGTTTGGCATACTCAAAATGAGTTCATCCAAATCACGCTGTGGAATGGCCGCCCATGTTCGTTGCAACAACAAAAAAAGGTCTTCTTGCGACTGGATACCCTCCATATTCGGCAGAGCTCTTCTCTGTAGCATATCCCATGCATGCTCAATCGGGTTCAAGTCTGGCGACTGAGCAGGCCAGGGCAGGACATTGATGTTAGCTGCGGCGAGAGTCTGTCTTACAACTCTTGCGGTGTGCGGTCGTGCATTATCATGCATTAACTGAAATAAGGGACCGATTTGCACTTGTAGAGGAACGATGACGTCTGATCAAAATCAAAAGTCATTTATTCAAACTAGGCTGAGAATCAGCACTTTTCGAACGTCAAAATTACAAAAGACAGTCCCCCAAAACGCCCGCCCTTCGCCACTTCCTAGTGCTTTCGCTGGGGAGAAGAAGTGGCGGAACAAACTCCCCAGCAGCACAGCTGTCTGTTCAGTTAGAAAATACTTAATTTTATACAATACTATGTATGCAAAGTAATTAACATTACAGGACACAGAACCTTAAATTAAATTATTTGCCATAGGTTAACTAGCCACGCCAATATACCAACAAATACAATAAACACTATACGTACTCAAGCAAAAAAAAAAATTAAAAATATAACCAAAAAAAAACTTACTGACCAAATAAAAGCCTCCAGGTATAAAGGGCGTGACAGCTTACATATGTATGCAATGCTGGGTTCTGTTTACATAGCTGTCACTTGAAGTCACAAATGATAAACTAGGACCATCGAAGTAAAATAAATAAACAAGTTATTACTACTAATAACAACAATAAAACCATGGTCAGCAAGACGACCAGTCACCACAAGCAGCACCCGTTCACGAGCATAACGCAAAGATCAGCCATTACCCCCCTCGCCATATTTGAGGGAAGGAGGCAACCCGACCCCCGACGCTACCGCAAGCAATGACATCTAAGGGAGCATGACGAACTTGCTGCCGGTTGCTCAAGCAAGAATAATAATGTGATCATTCGTAGAGGTCGCTAGCTAACCACATATTGCAATCAACTCATTAAAAGACATTGAAATGAGCAGATTATGTCAATAATAAATTACAATAAAATTAAACCGAATTGACTAAAACTCTCAACTAAAAAAAAACAAAAAAATAAAAATAAAATAAAAACAATTATATAAACTCATATATCCTCCTATGATACAATCGTCTCAGCATAAATTTGAGCGTTGAGGTTGCCTCTGATCCAAATCAACTCAGTTCTTCCGCCGATCCAAATACCCGCCCATACCATGATGGTTCCACCACTATAAGGATGGACTTCCTGGCAGGATTTTAATCGCTGTTGGCATCCAGGGGTTCTCCAGTGTCGTATACGTCTTGTATCCGGTCTCATACCAAAACGAGACTCATCAGAAAAGCACACGAAAGGCCATTGTTCTTCTGCCCAATTTCTGTGTTCAAGAGCCCATTGATATCGAATCCTACGATTGTGCATTGCTATAGGTGGTACCCGTAGCGGTCTTCGGGAATGAAGGTTCACTTCATGCAAGCGGTTTCTGACTGTTTGGTCGCTAATTAAGTTCCCTGAAGAGTGATGAAGCCTCACGGCTAACATCATGGCGGTTATTGTTGGAGCTCTTCGAGTTAAGATTTGAATGTATCGGTCTTGTCTCCGTGTGGTGCAGCGATACCGTCCTCCATGGCGCTCAGCCACGGTACCAGTGCTTCGGTAACGTGTCCAAAGTCGACTGATAACACTCTGACTTGTATTCAGAGCTAAAGCCACAGTACGTTGCCGGGAACCAGCTTCTATCATTCCCACGGCTCTGAGCATTTCTTCCCTGCTTAAATGACGTCGCCGCTCCATAATAACGTTGGTTTTAATCAGTAGTAGGGAAACAGTAGCACTAATAATGTCTTCAATGCGTTGTATGTTTTTATAGGGAAAATATTGACAGCTGATTTTCATCTTTTACTCGAATTTGATTCACAGTTCCTGATTCAAATTATGAAATGCACCAAAAAGGATCCATATAAATTTATAAAATCATAAATTTATTACAAAGCCACATCTCAATCTCAAGAAATCCGCATAAAAATGCTTGATCCCTAGACACTTTTGATGTGTGTATGTACAGACGCCAGCACATCAAGCTACCCCAATCTGTCAAATTTCTTTGATAGATTTTTAACTTTACTACAAAGCAATAAGGTTCATATTCAATTGGGAAAATTTGACAGATTGGGGTAGCTTGATGTGCTGGCCTCTGTACACTTGGCTTTATTCAAAGGCGATTTTCTCCTTTATTTTTGAATGAAATTTTATGTTATTACCAACATAGTATTTTCGAACCCATGGGTTTAAGCCACCTTGTCGCCCGACACGAAATCTACGTGTCCCGCGACATGTCGCCCGACGTCGCTTGCGACATTTACGAGTTGCAGAACTTGTCGCTAGTCGACGCTCGCAGAGCGTCGACACGCGCGATCTTCGTGTCCCTCGACGTCGACAGTCGTCCGACAGCCTTTGAGTAGTGAGGACGCGTGTCGCTTTGTGTTTTTGTTTATGTAAGCTGCACTGAACAACACTACCTCCTCGGGCGACATACTGTTAGTGTTCACTACTGGCTAGTGTGAACAAGTCATATGTCGAGGGACAAAGTTGCAGAAACAAAGTACGTGAATGTCGGACGACTTGTCTCCGCGACATGTCCCCTAGTGAAAACGTGGCTTTATGTAAAATGTCGTGTTTCAACGTTGCATTCGTTATTTCACGAAAAAATCGCAATTGAAAGTTGCAAAGTGTTGACATATTATTGCTTGTGACTGTACAAGTCAAACGGAGTGAATAGAGATGCAGGGGTGAATTAACCTTTTCGACGCCCATCTACATAATACGCGATGTGTCCTCCAGCGCTACGCTACAAATGTATAACGTATCTATAGTAAAACGTAGGGATGGGATTAATGTCCTATCGATAAATAATATTATAAGTTGAAATTAACGTTTATTCACCAATTTACGAAGCTAAATAAAAACTGATACCGTATTTTCATATTTTAATTTTATTTCATAAAAAAATCAATATGTAAACCTGGATATATTTCCCATAATAAAAGAAAAGAATTGTAAATTTATTAGACGTGTGTTCTAGAAGGCACATCCCTATTTGTCTCCAAATGTAATCCTTCTACTTCATATCAAGTCGTTGGCGCTCAAGCCACGTCAAAATCCTTTCTGATGTAAGGATGTCTAGATGTCGATGTCTATGGTATTTTTCTTTTTTCTATTCACTGTGGTCGAGTTACACGTGCATAACCTCAACCGATTCATGCATAATTTATTTCGTTCACTTACAAAAAATAGAACCAAATACAATCAATAGAAGCTAGATACGTGGTTTTCTACGTGTTTTTTTTTAAATTAAAATGGAGTGTAAGTGACTGTTTTACGCAGATGTTACAGATCTTTTTTTTAATGGTAGGTATAGGTGTCGCAAAATACTAGCAATGATTTTTCTTGTTTTTAGAAACTAATAGAAAACGGAAGTACATTCCTGAAACGGAAGTTGACGACTTAACGTAATGTCAGGACGACGAACTATTTCAAAATTCTGATTATTCACAAACTTTTTCTTATGATGAATCTACTCAAAAAGAAACAAAATGTAAACATTGCACTACACTAAAATGCACAGTCACTATGACCTTGAAAACCGTCCGCTTATGACGTCACAGATTTACTTCTATACAAGTTCGTGGCGTTGTGCACACTGACAACTAGCCACTTTGTAAGAATGGGTTTTTCAAACGGTGTTTCACTATCGACAATGATTAGAAAACCTATTTATTCTTGATTAAGGTGAATAAAACGTAGTTTATAGTTTACAATATTTATAAAATATTATTTATTCACGTCATTTTCTTGCAATAATAGTATTTATGATCGTTTTGACGAGATGAAATATAGCGAGGTCTTCATCGTGTCCCATCACTGGCTTACTTTATATCAAGTACTTGGCGTTGGGGGCACTAAAATATTTTGTAGCGTTTTTGTTTCTATTGAATATAAAGCAAACAAGAACTTATTATGTTTGAAAAAGTTAAAAATATGGCTTATAACAGGGCAATTTTCCATAAAAACAAAATAAGAGGTCTTGTAAAAGTCGTAAATTTATTTTATACTATTATTACTTCTAATCAAGTAATGGCGCTGAGGGCACGAAAATCTCAAACTTGTATACAAGTGATTGGCGTTCAAAAGGTTAAAATAATGTAGTTTTCACGTAATGTAGTATTCACCCCATTTGACGGTACTACGTAATGTAGGTGAATAGTGTAAAGAATATGTTAGGAAATAATAAATAAAAACAATAAATAAGATGTTAAGGGAATTTATTTAGCTTAAAACCGTTATACTACAAGCATCAAGCTTACAGCTTGAGCTTTGTCCTCCTCCAGTGACGCCTCTTAGCGTTGTAGCTGAAAAAGAAACAAAAACATGTCATTAATTGTTCAAGATCACAAGTTTATCACTTCATAATAGGTATTATTGTTTGTAAGAGGAGAGTCCAATTCATAATTGATTAGTAGTTCTATACAACTTATAAAGAAAGCATTTTGCATTGCTAATGCCTTTTTAAATTCTTTCCTTTGTCAAGTCAGGACACAAAAAAAATACCTTTTCAAACTACACACTGACTACTGCATAGAAAACCATATTATATCACTTACAATGGTCAAAATGGCAATAGAGAAATGCCTAGTTGAGTAGACATCCAACATTCTGGACTAGATTTTAAGTAGTACTAGCTTTTGCCAGCAGCTTCACTTGCATATATTGTGTCGGAAATTATCCCACAGGAACATACTTCCAGGATAAAAGTACCCTATGTGCTAATCCAGTTTACAAATTATTTATGTGCCAAACTTCCACATTTATAATATTATTATAGTAGGATAAATCAAATCTGTTTTATTTAATATGGAGTCAGTAAAACAGATTCTATAATATAGTGCAAATTTAAATAGACCTCAGGCTATAAACATATTTTTACTGTGAATGTACAAAGACATTTACACTGGTAGAATTTAGAACTCGGCTCAAAAATAAAATAATCTTGCACAATAATAAATTCAAGACTGCATTGCATGATTGCACAATTATTATTATTGAGACTATAATAAATTGCAATTCACAATTAATCACACTAATATTGTAAACGCGAAAGTTTGTGTGTTTATATGTTTGTTACTTCTTCACACTCAAACGGCTGGACCAGTTTTGTTAAAATTTTGTATGGAGATAGCTGACACCCTGGATTAACATAGGCTACTTTTTATCCCGATATTCCCACGGGATCGACATTTACGCGGGTGAAACCGCGGGGCGCAGCTAGTTAATAAATGAAAGTTGTAATGTTTTTACAGGGCAAAAAATATCAATGATATGAACCACAAAAACAATAATTAATATGGTATTTATTTAGGTAAAGTAGTGGTAATTATTTTCTGGCCTAATGTTATTGTGTGATGGCTGTAAGGTCCATAAGCAGTCTCAACACTGTTGTATAGTTATTTGAGGTTATTCGGAAGTGGCTGTTACACTTAATAAAATTATAACTTAACTTAGTAAATAAGGTCTTCACATAGCACAATAATATGCTTGGAAATAGACAATTTACCATATTCATACAAAATGAGTAAGCAGTGTTTCTTTAGAGTGCATGATAATAAGTAGCAAACGCATACTCAACTCAACTGCAGTACTTATTGTGCATGCATAGTACTGGGCTGTGATTGGGAAGTGTCAAACTTTGTAATAACCCAAATCTAGAGGTTATATTTGAATTCATTGGGGAACCAAAATAATTAGTTAAACATCAATCTATGATAAGTTGTGAAATAATCATTCAAACTTACCGAATAGTATTCCCAGTGCGCATTCTGACCCATTGTGGAATAGGCCTGTTTTGTTTCAGCTTTTTGGCAAGCTTGCGCTTGATAATAAAAGTCTTGTGTGCCGACTGAAATATAAAGAATTGAATTAGTTAGTATATATTTCTTTTCCGATTCAAGATTAATGAAATATTTAGAGATTTTCGAGGAAAATTTTTACACACCATTTTGCCGATCACAGTCAAAACTAAGTGACAGAATTTATGTTTTTACAAACACAGGTAACATTTCAAGTGAGAGTACGAGGCTTTTAGCTTAGCAGAGAACTAATAATAAAATGTGGAATAAAAATGATGTCTGAATCTTGCTTCAACATTGGGCAAGATTTACTGATTGTGCTATTGTATATGCAATATCTGAAAATTGTATTAAGTTCTCCAGTTACTCAACTTCAGGCATCTTTTTTAACCGACTACAAAAAAGGAGGTTCTGTATTCGACCCGTATGTATGTATGTTTGTAGGTCCGTGATTTTCTCAAAAATTAATGAACAAATTTTGATCATTCTTTCACTAATGTGATCTACATACTTTCATAAAGGTTTTAATATATAATACGTTAGGTAATTGTTCTTATGTACGAAGTTTGTGCTTAAATGTACTGCATCTCCGGCATTTCTTTGCGAATTTTGATGATTCTTCTAGTCGATGTATTCAATTCTTCAATCCACTAGTGTTAATTGAATTTGTGTGGGGGTAGAACTAAAAAGTGAAAAATAAAAACTTTTTTGCAAAAAAAAAATTCACTACAAAGTGACAAATAACTTTAATTTCGGAAGTCGGTGTCAAAAAACGAAAATGCGGAACCAACGACACCGACTTCCGAGTTATTTGTCACTTTGAAGTGTCTTTTTTTGAAGTCGGTTGTTTTTTTTTGGCAAAAAGGTTTCTATGGGTACAGGTCAAAATAATGGGATTAAAAGTTTCAAGCTCGTCACAGGTGGTAGCACTGCTGCCCGTCTACAAACCGCCAATGTTTTCTTTTTGTTTACTTTTGTATCGATCACTAAAACGAAAAAAAAAAAAAATAGAATGAAAAACACTAACATTGTACTCATTATTACGAACAACTTTTACTATGAGACCAAATCTGAAAAAAAATATTAGCTGTTCACCACATTTATCTTCGTATAACTCGTCAAAATGTAGGGAACAGCTGGCACACATCACAAAATGTTTTTCGCCTGTTATAACGGACGTGGGCGGCCATTCCTCACCGTGATTTGGATGAAGTCATATTGTGTATCGAATCGCTGCGTCGTCGTCGTGTCAAACGCGTTAATTATGGCAATATAGACGACTAATTGATTATTTTACGCAATAAAAACCTATTAAAAACGTATATTTTTATGAAGTGAAAAATCCAGCATAAGCAAAAATCGAAGCAAAGTGTACAAGTGTCTTCGTTGATCTACACATATGAAAACATTTTATATAAGCAATACCAAGGAATATACTATTCTCTAACGAGAGAAATACAAATAGACAATAGAGCAATTTTTTTTTTTATCGAAAAGGTGCGTCCCCACTAGAGCCGCGGTGCCGGGCCTCGTGAGTGTGGCTGTGGACGTGTCACATGAGCGAGGCCTGTGCGCGGAGTGCGAGTTGTTTTTACGCAAACGCGATCGAAACGTTTACCGCGTTTGGCTCTGTGATTGGTTAAGAGCTTGGAGCGGGCCAATCGGAGTGCCGAACGTCATAAACGTGGCGATCGCGTTAATGTAAAACAAACTCACACTAGGCACTCTGAGCCGCGGGGCCGGCATCGCTCGACCCGCTCGTTTGTATTCGCTCCAAAATGGAGTGGACTGACGGTGAAACTCTTTTATTAATGGATTTGTTTCGGTATTATAGGGCTGTAAGTTGTTTTTATGAAAATAAAATCAAAAGGAATGATGCCCTGATGGAGATTGCTATAATTATGCTTATTACTATAAATGCTTCTGAAGCTAACAGCACTTCCCCTTCTTCGCAAATCTTCAGCCGCGAGGTTTTTATAACGGGGACGCGTTATAAAAAGCAACAAAAGGCTCGCGAGGTCGGGCTTCAAGGCCCCAAAAGGCCACGCAGCCCGAATGCGGACGCGCCTTTAGACACCTTTGATGTGTGTATTTTGACCCGTACCCGGTCCAACAGTGGTTAACATGAGTATTTTATGTGGCTTTCATTAAACTTTCAGTACAAATAAATTGTTAATTTCTCTTTCCATATCTCTTCGTTCAAAAAAATCCAAGCAATAATGAGTATCAACACTTCAATAATCAATAATGTATGTTCCATCCGTTAAAAATATTGTTCATGGAATTAGTATGTACTTTTCTTGTAAACCAACTGTTAGTCAACTGTCAAGTGTCTGTCAGCTGATGTCCTGAATACCTGTCTGATGGCTGACAGAAAATTCGCCCAGCTAGAAAGTATAATGATGTGTTTTCACGATTGAATAAACGAATAATACGAATAAACAGTATCTAAAGTTCGCGTAATAAGTAACTATAAATATAAAAGTATTTTAAAATGAATTACTTTAACCTGAATAAATTAGTTACGACATCGACACTAGGCGTAAGAAGATTTTTGGATTGTCGAACAGCTACAACCAAAACAATCATTAGGGCTGATGGAAAAGATGTACCCAAAAGGAAAAATTTTGAAAACAGAATAACTCTGATAAGCACAGATAATTCAGTTAGCATTACAGATCTGCAGAATGCTCAGAATTTATCTGTTAGGCGGGATTTGAAGCTTGTTAAAATACAAGATGTGGATTCCAAGACCAGACGACCTGTGTTCAAGTAAGTTTAAATAATGATAGAAGAATATTGTTTAACTCAGGAAACCAGGGATTGTTCATAAGAAAAATACACTTATACCAACAATAACTATTGTGAGAAGAGAACCATTGAGCGCTTACATGCAGACGGCATCTAGTAGGTGATCTTTTGGCGGGTTAGTTAGCAAATTGTTACCTACAATTTACAAAGTAAGCTAATCTCCAGTCTGATTATTTCCATATTGAATGAGAATTTTTATTTTAGGTTGATGACAAATGCAGAATATCATTCAGAAGAGCTTTTAAAAAGAAAGGAGAAACAGGCTGCCCGTCAGAATAATGTAATAAAAGGTCAAAAACTGATAACACTGTCCTTAAGGATAGGAGATCATGACTTGATGACTGGAGTGAAGAAAATGATGAAACTGGTAGAAAAGCATTATGAGGTTAAAGTTGTTATTGCTGGAGAGGATGCTGATGCTGCTAATAAATCTGTAAGATATTTCAATGACTCCTTTATTAAACAGTCAAATGATCAAAGATCCTTAACTTCTGATGCATTTGCTAGCCAACTACCTGTACCTAAGATACAGGCATCTTAGGTAAAGGTAGTTGGCTGGCAAGTGACTACTATGACAATTTTGCAATTTCAAATGTAGTTCTTAATTCTTTATTGCAAACATGATTGGTGAAGGAAAACATTGTGAAGAAATCTGGATTTATAAAGATGTAAAAATGGCTTGATCATTCATTCTTATACTGAGAAGTGAAGAGGTTTGTATATGCAGTGGGACAATTACAAGCCAGCATTAGTAAGGTACTAACCTGCACTGGGCCTTCGTTGTAGGTTACAGCCCACTCCCTCTCATAGAAAGGAGGTCTAAGTCCAAGCAGTGGGAACATTATAGGCGGATTATGCTAGTAAGGTTGCATTATTGAAAATACATTATTTTTAGCTATATTTATTCATATCCACATTTTTAAATTTTCAGGAAAGAATATACCAGGTGATAGAAAACCAAGTGAAGAATATGTGTAAAATAGTGCAGAAGAGGATCAAGGGTAACAGTTTAAGGTTTCAATTATTACCAATAAGAGATAGCAGTTCCCAAGATGCTAACAACACAGACTCTAATCAAAATGACAATGATAAAGGCCCACTATGACTAGGCTCTTTCTTACTTGCTATATTATTCACAAAGTATGTGATATTCACAAAATATTATTCTGTTACTAATAAGGACACAGAAAAAAATCCTATGGGATCTGATTCTGTAAACAAAGAATCATACCGCATTTGGTATAAGTCTTTAATTGGGTATATTTTTACTTCCAAGTGAACTTTGTTATTCACAATGAAGGAAGATGTTGAATGAAATAATATAAAATATTTAATTTATAGTACTGTCTGTGTGTAGTATTCAAGAAGTACACTACACACAGACAGTACTATAAATTATATACAGTCTGAATTTTTCAAGTGGGTGTGGATGGCCAAATCCGAAACCACGAGGATTAGCGAAAAGTATTCAAAGGAGCCTTGGGCTCGATTTTTATGAAAACTAAAACAGCATCATTGGATTTTTGAAAAATCAATATTTCTAGACAGGAATCGAACGTGCAGATTTTGAAAAAAAGAAAAACACTATTATTACACCATTAGATAGTGTCGCTAATAAGGATCGATTTCTGTGAAGTAATGACATAATTATGGCAAACTAAAGAAAAGAGCAAATTTTTAACAAAATACTTTTTAATTTTTCTTGTGATACCTACCAACCTTAACTGATTAATTGTTCAAAATAATTACCATTGTTTTCAATACATAGCTGAATTCGACGTCTCAAGGATTGTACTGCATTCAGCATTACAATATTATTGATTCCATTAGAATATTTTTCAAAGATCGTAATAAAAATTTGAATTTAGAACATAATGTTATGTGAAGGTGACTGCGCTGCGGATGCGTGTTAATAAAAATATTGAGCATAATTTCGAATAAGGTCCAGGTAATGTAGGTATGAATACTTTAAAATAAGAAGCAGTTTATTAAAATCCAACATTTTTCTTAAGTTAGCCGTATGTCATTACCTCCCAGGATTTGATCCTTATTATAGACACTATGGAATGGTATAATAATATTATACAGTGTGTTTTTTTTTTTAATCAAAATCAATGGGTCCGATTCCAGTCTAGAAATATTGATTTTTCAAAAATACAATGATGCAGTATTAGTTTTCATCATAATCGAGCACGAGACTCCTTTGAGTACTTTTCGCTATTCCTCATAGTTTCGAATTTGGTCATCCAGCCACGCCCACTTGAAAAATTCACCCTGTATAGACTTTTTGTAAAATGTCAAATACTTTTTATTTTCATTTGGCCGTCAAATGATGCGCACTTTTTTTTATCTTGTCTTTCATTGTCGCTGAAAAACCACAGGACTATATTTTTCTGTTATTTTGTTATTTGTTTAAGTACTTTATAAATTCGTCATTTTCTTGAACTTCAAGCCTTTTAAGACAATTACACAATTGACTTATACAGTATGTTAAATAACAGAGGGCGTTCCCTTAAACTCGTTAATCTATATCGTTAATAGATTTAAATAAAAATATTAGCATAGAAAAATAAGCATAAAATAATCCGAATTCAAAAAAATAATTAATTGACAATAAATTCGAAACCTCCTGTTTAAAATCAAAATAGTAGCGCGGAATAGTACCTAGCGTACTAGCATTGCCCAGACCGGCAACGTCGCAACAATGCGCACCGATGCCTCGAGCGAACCGGCCGCCGCGCGCCGCTCTGAATGGCGAGCGGCGACTTTAAAGGCGGCATAATGAATTAGAAAGACACGTCGTCGGGTTGTTATCAGTAAAATTAAACATTTATGTACGTATGTTAAGTTTTAGCAATAACATTTAACAACCCGTCTCAAATGCCCGGCTGACAAAGGAACGCGTCACTTAGGCACCTTGGGCTTGGAAGGACCTATTCGCAAACAAAGTAAATAAAAAAAAAACATAAATTTGTACCTACCTATCTAAGCCACGTTTCAATAACATTAAAATTAAAATACAGAGTATTAGGCAGTTATTCTGCACGCAGCGGCCGAGTAATGAACGCGGGGTGGTGGCAGCGCTTTTGAGTTCTGCCTACACGTCGTCGCGTGGCCACAAAATAAACTAATAAGAGTACAGAAGGTCCACTCACGGAACAAGTACACGAATTTGTTTTACCTAGCCACTCAGACCGGTGGTACGACAGGCTTACAGTGTTAATTATGAAAAATTAATTTTACCTAAAAAATAATGTAACGCTAATAAATAGTGTGCGGTTAAGTTTGGAGAAAGTTTCATTTATTTAAACCACAGTTTAGGCTTATAGATGCTGGCGGGAAAAATTCCGAATCATTCCCGTCGAATACTTCGGAAGTATTACGAAATATTCCGAAACTTTGGGAATATTTCCCATTGAATTATTCGGGCGAAATATTCGGCGGAAACATTCAATTGCGGGGTACGAATGTTTCTCGCGGGGCGCGGGGGGGAAAACTTCTCCAGGGAACATCTCCCCTCTTACCGCACCCCGCACCGCCACCGCCTGCACGCACGACTCGTGCAGCCGGGCGCGCGCGGCACGCACGACTCTTGCAGTCGGGCGCGCACAGAGGGACAGCGCGGCGGCGATCGACGATCGATGCAAAATACGATTTTTCAGCAAAAAAAATAAAAATCTTAATTAAATTCATTTTGAATAATTCTGATTTAAAGAAACTTTCCTAGAAGTATTCCGGCATTATTCAGAATTTTTCAGAAGTTTTGCAACTATATTTAGGCTAGGATTTAAATGATAAATGACGATATTACACGTTAGCAAGTGAATGTTTTCTCCAATAAAAGAAATTTAAAAACTTTTACTTTATGCAGGTGCCTTCGTAATACCTAAGTACTTGCGTTTATTCATAGCAATCGTGTAACGTCACAGTAGTAACACGTTCGTTGAACGGGTACCCCGTTCCGTCCCTGAGTATAAAAGCAGTTTTAGGAAAGAGTGGGCTTTCTGAACTTCTTAATTTTGTGGCACAGTCGTTTAGTGTTATTTTTTATTTCAATGTTTTCGAAATGTTTTAGGTATTTATGATACGTTTAAGTTAAAAACTTACCTAGATTTTGAACTGCTCAATATGCTGACCTCCTCTGTCTACACATTGTTGCAATCGCCGACGGTTATTTTGGTGCACTCGTCGCATTGAAAGCGGGTCCAGCAGACCTTTGCACTTTTTGAAGTGAGTACGGATGCTGCTTGTTTTTCTTTAAAATTTTAAAGAGTGCGACGTGACTCATGTTTAACAGGCGGCCGGCTCTTCTAGTGCTTGAACCGGGCTCCGCCTCAAAATGCCTTAGCACGTACTCTTCTTGCCGCACAGAGATCACGGGTCGGGGGCCACCAGAACGACGCGGCACTACCGGTTCATTGTTACGAATACGCACCAGGGCACTCACAATAACACGAGAATTCCGCGGTTGATGTGCATTGGGGTACCACTCAACATACTTCCTCAGAGCACGTGCACCATCATAATTACACTCAGCATAAATGAGCACCATGTTCACATACTCCTGAGCACTGAACTGATAACGTGGCATTTTCCACACAAGAATGACGCAAGTTGTTGCAATGCGAAAATAATGCGCGCCCGGTCAGCGCGTGAGTTCGACTAAAGCCGGCTGTACACATGGGGCCAAGGTGTTGGGCCAACGTGTAGAGAGCTACCTGGCGGTATGTTGGCTTAATTGGTCTAGTTGGCGCCAACATTGGCAGGCCATCCGAATAGTGTCGGTTTTTTGTGCACACATCAAAGGATCTTGGCGCGCTCCGCAAACAGCGTTCACACGTTGGTGTCTTGTTCAGTTCGTTGTTACTCGTCAGCGGAGACAGTATCGTTGCGCGTGAGTGAAATTTACGTTCCCATGTTCCGATAGCAAAATTATTATCACCCTGTATATCAACAATAACTAATAACACATTTACCTCGTTCTATTCCGATGAATAGTCACCATCCACCACCTTCTTTTGCGCCATTTCTTTTTAGTCACTCTACTTTGGTGCACATGTACGTAATAATTAAACGCACTGTATAAATAAACTGCCGCGGCTGCAAGAACTTCTACGTCCATCTTTGAAGCGCCAATGCAGAATGATCAGTAAGCCAATATGTGAACAGCAATCTGGGTTATCCATCATTTTTGCCCAACACGTTGGCCCAACACCTTGGCCCCATGTGTACAGCCGGCTTAAAATTAGGAGGACAGGACACGGCGGGGTTTTTCCGCATACGCCCGTCATTCATAAAGAAATTGCGACGTTGCCGTCCTTCAAGTACGCGTGTACAGTATTATGTACAGTGTGTTTCTTTTACGTATCAATTTTACATTTTTAGTGAATATTTTAATATTAAAAAAAATAAAATCATTTTGTTTTCGAATGGTAATATTTTTTTTAGCATGTATGGATGCTATACTATTGCGGGTTAACGGGAACGCCCTCTGTTAGTTAACATACTGTATATTACTCTTTTGAAATCATTGCATTACACTATCAATTTAACTAAAGACATGATATAGGTATTGTTGTAAATGCACTCAAGCCGATGATTGCGGTAGCTGAGTGCTTTTATACTCAATTTTAATAGGTACCTACTCAATTTTTTTACTTTTTATGTACTGCTGTCAATGTGAATTTTTGGAGGTTATTGTGTAAGATAATTTAATAGGACAAAAAAATTAAAAAAATTATAAATACAGAATAGTACAAATATCTTGAAATAAAAGAAGTTGTGACTAGTATCTACAAGTCTTATACATTCATTATTGCAATCTTCTACTTCATAAACATAAGTTTGTTTGGCCACAGTATAATTTTTGATTGTCCGTCTTTGTCATATTTTATCGGTATCCAAATATACTTATTTATTTCACGGCATTTATTAGTTTTTATTTTACTTTCTATCGATCTGCATACTAGAAACTGGCTAAGTGTGAGTCATATTTACGCTGGCAGGTATGCTGGATATTTTAAGCAACTTTTAGGTACTCATCTATAACATAGCATTGCTTATACAATTCTCGATTGTTTGTAAACAATATTAATTAGGATTAATGTTTTTGTAAGCATACCACGAGATTGTGATAATATACTAATAAAGTTTTTAAAATGAAACACTTTTTTTAGAAATAAATGACAGTTTTAATACAGCATCCACCTAGTCAGTCAGTTCAGTCACAGTAGAAGCATGTTCAAGCTTACGGCAAACCTGTTTGCAGACCGCTCCATCATATGCAGTCGGAAACAGGTCTGCCAGCTAATATACACATGTCCACTCTGAACTTAGAACTACTTAAAGTCTAAATACATACATTTTCTAACACAAGAAGATACATTCAACTAGTATGCTGACATAACTAAAATTCATAAATTAATGATTTATTTTTATCAGTTGGAGTTATCACAGATGTTTTAGAGATCGTTAATTCTTATATGGTAGGAGATTTATTGGTAGCATAAAGGTACACATCTTAGACAATAATAAATTATTAATTGGGAGTCTATTATGGCAAATGATGATTTTATTGCAAGTGTAAATACAAATAATTTAAGAATTGTCAATTTTCCTTTCTATTTGCACGCTGTGTAAGAATAATATTTAAAAGTCGAGAGAGCTAACTTTATAACGTTACTTAATTAACTAAGAAGATATTCGAACAAAGAGAATGGAAAATTGGCATATTACAACACAGGCTTCAAATACAACACAAACGTATGTGCAGTTTAAGCCTCCTACTTACTATTCTATTGTTTATGGCAATATAATACAAAATGCTTGAATAAACATTAGAAAAACGATTTAAGTAGACTTCTAAAAACCATTGAAATAGAAGGATACTTTGTGATCTACTTCTTAGATAACATTAAATTCTTAAAGTGAACACTTGATTATGAATATAAATAGTCGTTCCTAATCTAATTGACACTGCAAATGACTGCAATAGGAAAGAATACTTATCATATGAATCGCTAAATAATAATGAACACTAAAACATTGTACCTTACCACGTCGTCCTATCTGTTACGTACGATATGAACTCGGTCTGCCCCCTTATTCACAAACACTCGATATGCTTCCGTATCGTATCGAACATTAATCATTGTTATCGTAGGAGTCTTCTCAATGCTGTTCACAAGTCCAAAACCCGAAAATTTTGTCAGTTTAAATCAAATAGACGCCCGCTATTCTTCCAACAGCTATTTGCTGTTGAGGTGAAGTCAAATCAGGTTATCGAAATGTCAGGTTTTCGATACGATAGCTTGTCGTATGTTTGTGAATCAGGGCTCTGGTCCGTGTGTGCACGGCGAGTGATGGTCACAGGCTAGTGCGTTTCAACAAATAGTTCCTATGCCGTTATGTTGGCAACAATATACTTATACCAATTCTTATTCTTCAACACTCCTGTTTTGGGCATGATTCTAACACGGACACCTTATAAATCTTAAAAAAAACCGCATAATCGTCTTCCCATATCTACTATCTTGACAGACATGGGCACAAAACACATAGGTATATTCCTAGCGGAGGACAGGGGAGCCAATATTATAACATAGGAACTATTTGTTGAAACACACTCAGGCGTCGTCAACGGTTGCTAACAACCATGGGTTTTATTAGGCGTAGACGACGAACGCGTACTGGTCCCGGCTGGCCGTCGAGAGGTCAGTGTTGAGTGTCCGGCCCCACGTGATTAGCGGCGATACGGTGCCCACCACGGGAGCAGCGCGTGCTACATTTCTTACGCGGTCCTGAAACAATAGAAATTAACATAAGCTCTTTTTATGCGTATGTCCTTACAATTCCATCAAAAACTGCCTGGAACACAGAGTAGTTTACAAATGTCTTAGCAGATGAACTTGTGTTCGCTGCATGAGCTTGATTCTAAAGTCTATTCAAATCCTTGTTTCCAATTGATGTTATTTCCACTTAAACGAATATCATTTAATAAAGTCTATTCAAATCCTTGTTTCCAATTGATGTTATTTCCACTTAAACGAATATCATTTAAAGTTGTAGCCCAAACTGAACTTTTATGTGTTTGTTTTTCCAAAATAATATTTGTTAACATGTTTGGAAAATAAATCGCGAATGCAGTAAGTACCTAAGCATAGTGAGTAATTTGCAAATACACAATAATTTTTTCTCTACCCCGTGTTTTAGAGATCGCATATAAACTAATCCGGATAGTAGATACTACTACTTGGATATAACTATATATTTGATTAAAATGACTGAGATACACTTCGTAATCATACGCGTGCCTGTCTGTAGGTATGTCACAAATTAAAAAACAAAATCATATCTAAATATAAGATGTCTCCTCCTCCTCAAGTCGTACTCCTCATTACTGAGGGTCGTGACCCTCCCTTGAAAACAACTTTTCCCTGACGATGTTTCGCCATCTCTGTCTATCCTTGGCCAAGTGAAGCGCATCATGAAATTTCGTGTCAAGAGAAGAGCTTATCTGGTCAGACCATCGCAAAGGGCTGCGACCTCTTGGTCGTTTACCATCCACCTTGCCAGTAACCATCAGTTGTTCGAGGTTATTGCCATCTTTCCTCGCTATATGACCGAAAAATTCTAAAACTCTGCGGCGACAGGTCGTAGAGAGTCTGGTCTTTATTCTGAGCTCGCGTAGGATGGACTCGTTGGTGCGGAATGCAGTCCAGGGTATCTGGATATATATATGTATATAAGTATAAGATGTAAGTAGGTAATATAATATCAATATTACAGGAATAACCAGTGACACACTCAAATCCCCAATTAGTAGCCAAAATATCACAGCACTAGTATTTCAATGGTAGGTATGATAATTATTATAATTGGTTAAGGTAAACGTTATTAAGTCGTGTCATGGACAAAGGGGGTAGGTAATAGTTGATACCAGACACCGCAGTGACCCATCTCGACAAATTACCCTATGCCTATAGGGTATGTAGATATTCATTATAAAGTAGTGTTGCAAAGGACTCGAGTTTTCGAGTCGTAATTTTAGAGACTCGACTCAATTATGCAAGACTCAGTGTGCTAAAAAGGCTCTAAGTCTAGAGTCAAGAAGAGCCCGAGTCATTTAACAACCATTTGAGTCTAACAAAGGACTCGAGTCTTAAAATGAACTCGAGTCTTCAAGAAAAACTCGGAGCATGAAGATGAGACTTGAAGCTCATCATTCGAAAAGACTCGGAATTAGTGATAAGTTTAAATTAGTGGTTATGATGTAACTCATAACCATTTAAAAAAAATATATGTTTATAAATGACTAGCTTCTGCCCGCGACTTCGTCCACGTGAAATTTCACCCTCCTCCCATTCATCCCCTTAGGGGTGGAATTTTGAAAAACCGTTTCTTAGTGGATACCTACTCTTCACAAAGAACACATTCTCCAAATTTCATGTCCCTAGGACCAGCGGTTTAGGCTGTGCGTTGATATATCAGTCATTTAGTCAGGACTTTGAATTTTATATTTATAAATGATTAAAAATATCCTTATTCAATACTGTTATTTTTTATCTGAGCCTTTCTCCTGGTCCTGTAAATGTAACAATTTTATTGCTAGACTCATATACGAAGAGGACTTGAGTGCGACTCGCCGCATAAAAAGGACTCGAGCCCACAAGAGACTCGAGCTCTCATGTAACATTCAAGAACTCGTAGAGAATTTAGTTCTCTAGTCTTGGAGTCCTAATGTAATGAGTCGAGTCTTGTAATTCTTCATCAGAGTCCGTTTATATAGGACTCGAAGACTCGAGTTCTTTGCAACACTATTATAAAGTGAACCCCCAATGTTTTCTATAAATAACTTTCTAATGCCTTATAGTTTGGCCAATATCAAATTAACGATGAACAAAGTTGGAATTACTTAAAAAGTTACAAATCTGGTAAACTCTGGTTATATGAACGTAAATCTTGCCATATTTAAACTCATTACCAAACTCGATTCAGCGTTAATAACTAGGTAAGAGAAATAGTGTTACAGCACCAGTGTGTCGTTTCATTTTACAGATCGAATCTATTATATTTGTCTACAGAATCTATGTGTTCGTGTTTATGAAGCTTATTTGCCCATTTTTAGAGTTATAAACAAAACTTCCCTCTCATTGCGACACCAGCGTCTGTCTACGACAGACTAAGGTCGTAAGCGTTAGTAATAAGCGACATAAATAACAACATCTGACGGAGCAAGGTCAGAACAATTAATTTCTAAACATAGAGCATATATAGCTTAGTATATGTGATGCACTTTACACTTAATTACATGCAGTTAATTTTAACATCCCATAGGTAGTAACCATTATTTATGCAACAATGATTTATAATCATAACATACTTTGAAGTCTAGCGGCATTCTTAGTTAATTACAAAGTAACAAGCCATATCATTCCATTAGGTATGGTTATACCTATCCATAATAATGATGAATTTAGATCCATTAAAATGTTAGTAACTGATCAATTAGTGGACATGCTGGAAGCGTTAATATGAGGGTTAGTTAGTCGCTGCCTTCTTATTCTCTTTGTTACGGACACTTGACTTTAGTTAGGTCTAGCTAAGTTATTACATTTTTTGTAGCATGTTGACCATCCGCTAGATTTTGCAAATGTATTTTTTTAAAGAAAGGTCTAGTAGACCAGTAACTCCAAAAACTATCATCGTCGATTTAATTACAAGACTGGACAGATTATTATCAAAAAATTAGATATATTATCCGTCCGTTACAATGATATATCAGTTGTTGAAAATGTAAATTAAAAATAGATTTCCAATTATAATCTCAACTCATAAAAATGTCCAGTTTAAACATTGTTTTCTCAAAATTGTAATTAAGAGAATAAGTCGGCGGCGAAGGACAGACACACCATGTTACCCATGAGGGAGGATCGCCGTCGGCCCGAGCGCCGCTTGCGCCGGCACCAACAACGGCGGCCCCTTGCTCGTGCGCGGCCGTACCCGCGGCTCCGCGCGCGGCCCCGCGCCCCGCCCGCCGCGCGTCCCGCATACCCCGCGCTGCCTACCGCCGCTGGCGCCGCCGCCGGACTCGCCGTGTCCTTGGACTCTGACGCCGTCTGCTCCGCTGATCTGTCTGCTATGTTGTGGGTCTCCATGTCTTCCAGCGGTGATTCTGAACTGTTGATTATAAAATGCTAAGTTAAAATCGCTCAACCTAACGTTGAGAAGAGTCAGATTGAAAACAAGAAATGCATAGTAGACCAGAATGGCCTAAACGAGCAATTATTGCTGTTTGGCTTTGCTGGCCTGCACTAATCCAATCATGCTTAAAAACTGCCTTAAAAATATTATGAAAACAGTTAACAGAATGTACTTAAGTAATAATGCAGATGCAGGCATTTTTACGCGGGGAAGTTCAGCGTATAATCAGCTGATTTAAAGAAGTAAGTAATAACAGAAACTTACTTGGCACTGACAGAGCAGTATTCACTAAGCTGTTCCCACGTACAACCATGGTTGCAGCATTCATCAGCGATACCGTTCCCCACCTGTCGTCTTCTTCTCACCACAGAGCCAGGTTGTTCCACTACTGGAAATTAGTATTGAAGATTAAACTCTTGGCTAGAAGAAGTATCTAACTAAAGGAAAAAAATAGTGAATATAAGATGGATCACTGGTACTGGATGGTACATATGATGGGAGAACATTGCAAGGGGCGGGGACTATAGTTGCTTTGGAAGACACTGGCATCTGATTGAAGAAGATGGCGTAGTGGTGAACAGGAGACATGTGCGGTCTACTATCAGATCCTGGCGAGAATCAGTTGATATAAATACTGTGAATGGATATGGAAGTCTTACCTACAAATAAGAAGTCATACCTGGCTACTCTTCATAAACTTAGTAACCATCTATTGAAGAATGAATTAGTGTTGACAATTCATTTTCCTGTTATTGTACCTACTGACTAATATTACAATCGTGAATTATTTCAAGCAAATTGTTATTGAATAATTTTTCTTTATATAGAAACCTGTGTTTGTGTATCATGATTATATTTATACTCAATGAGAAATTTTCCTGGATTGCTAATTGTTTATTATAAATCCAGGAAAAAAATATATTTTACAAGCTGTGTGTTCAATGGGATTTCCCATCAGCGAAAAAAACAATCTTCCATACAAACTTTCATCCTCTATTTAAACCCTAAGGGCCCGCGCGCACTAGGCAGCCTGGCTGCGGCAGCCAGTCGAACATAATTATGACGCAGCCGGGAGTTCGTGGCTGCTTAGTGCGCGGCAGTGGCGGAGCAAGACCTAAATTTCATGTGGGCAATATACATTTTGCGAGGCCCTCACGGTAGGCGGTAACGCAAAAAGATGGATGTGAAAAACAATTTAAACAGATATTTTTTATTTAGGTATTATGGACAATCAAAAAGCTACAAAAAAAAAAACTATTCATACTCGTAAATACATTCGGTAGGAAACATTGAAAGTGTTAAAAGCTCGACACCAAGTGCAATATATGTATATTGATCTCTTCAAAACGAATCTTATGATCAATCTCGAGGGGTTTACTCGTAGCAACTGAAGAGTTTCATCGTTTTAAACGCGAAAAAAAAAATTTGCTCGTCCTGCCTTCGAGGTGCGAGTCCGTGCGAGGCCCCTAGGAGAGCGAAGCCGTAGGCAATGGCCCACGTCGCCCACGCTTTACGCCGCCTCTGGTGCGCGGGCTCCCAAACACCGTCATGTTCGTCTGGCTGCCGCAGCCATTGCAGGCTGCCTAGTACGCGGCGCCCTTAGATGACTCGTTTAAAAAAACAATGATACAACTAGTCAATAGTTAGAAACAGTATTCTAAGTAGGTCCCAACTACCACGTTCCTAATTTCAAAAATGACGAACTTCAATACAAACTTTATTCCCCTATTTAACCCCGCCACGGGATGTTTTTAATTTTTATAAATCCATTCATATTGCGCATGGGTTAAATTTTTTTCCTGAACTCTTGTGTCTCTTTTGCAAAATTTCATGAACCTAGACCCAGCGGTTTAGGTTGTCCGTTGTGTGTCAGTGAAATTAAGTAGAAAATAGACTGCTTGCACATTTACCTAGTTTGTAAAATATTTTACTTTAGAGTTTGAAGTGCGGACCTAGTTTGTATTTGATTTGGGTTTATTTGTATTTATATTTAAACATTCGTTAACACGAACATAAAATAGGAGTAGAGCTCTGTCATACATATTTAGTATTGCCGCAAAACAGATTACTGTTTCGGTTTTATAGGTTTGGGTACCGGTGTAGGTAATTACAGACACAATATTGGACATTTAACATTGCTTATAAGGTTGCCAACATTGTCGATCTGCAACAATTTAAGGCGATTATTATTAGTATTACACACCGCGCTCCGTCGTCGTGTAGCGCGAGGCGGCAGATTAACATTGTATCAGTTTGTATATGTACGGGTTAGTTCATAATCTATCTTGCGAGATTATAAACTATCGACAAAATTGTGAAAAGCAACAAACCATTTATAATTTAACGCATTATTTTTTGTTAGTTTATAATCTATCCATGGCAAACCGACAAATTGTGAAGTAGGTATCAAACTTGCATGCGATGGAACGCGCATTGCGCTAATACTAATATTATCTTAATTTTCTTTAATTATTTTCTTGTAATACCCTCATCAAGATACCATCTTGCACCGTATATTCTTTCAGACTGTCTGGATTTTCTCGGTACAAATCACGACAGTCTGAAAGAATATACGGTGCAAGATGGTATCTTACAAGAAAATAATTAAAGAAAATTAAGATATTATGTATAGTACTCAATAGCCAAGCAATTCGACAAACTTGGAAGTAGCGCTCGCCGACCGCTGCCACGGCACCGCTCGCTCGGCTCGTGCGGGGTTGGTCACAGTTCTGACCATAGATATATTTACATTTCTATTACTGCGATCCGGCTACCGCCAAGAGCAACCAATCAGGGACGGTTCACAAATTTACGGGTGATAATTGTAGCGGTATCTACAAACGCCACATGCGAACTACGCATCATACTGACGTCACACAAAATCCTGCATCTCGCAAGCAGAGTTTACCGCGCAATTAGCATATATATTACAATGGCCCGATATGAATCATCGGACAGTTGCCCGCCAGACACGACACCCGTTTTGTCAGAGGATCCTCCCTTTTCTATTGAGTATGAGTGAACTTTATACCCTGTTCCTCATCATACTAGTCACACTAATATTATAAAGGCGAAAGTTTGTATGAGTGTGTTTGTATGTTTGTTACCTACTTCTTCACGCACAAACGGCTGGCTTAATTTTGATAAAATTTGGTATGGAGGTAGCTGACACCCTCGACTGACACATGGGATACTTTTTATCCCGATATTCCCACGAGATCGAGACGCTGCTAGTACCTTTATATAATTATAAATATTGATTTTGAGAAATAAACCAGCTTGATGCTTATATCTGGATTGTATTAACGTTAAATTAATGAAGGCACCATCACTTATCTTAAAGTAACGAAAAAGATTACTTGAAGATATACTATTTTAATTAGAGCTTAATATCGCTATAATATAAAACATTTGATAAGAATTCTGTGACGAACTCCTATTACATATCTAATTATTTGGCAAGTAAGTATTCCAAATTGAACTTGAAACTTGGTTTGTTTTATTTTTCTGATTGAATTATAAAGTGACCTTTCATAATTTGTTATTGAATATTGTTGTTAGCGATAGCGATAATATCTGTTACGTTCCGGATACAAATCATAGGCTGTGTGTATAAGGTCATTATTGTTCTTAGGAGTTTAGTAGTTTATTATTATCTAAGTACTACCACATCTAACAAATAAATATATTTATACTCTCTTTAGTATTACTATTATAGTGAGTAATGTAGTTGCCTTATTATCTGGGAAAAAGTTTCGTTATTTGATGAATTTGGCAAGGCAGGTCACTAATGTACTTAGCTTAGAAATTATAATGACCGAAGGACACTCCCTTGCGGTATCCCTTATGTAAATTCTCAGCAAATGGATAGTTATTTAAATTCACATTTAGGTTTAGTACATACTCTCGATATTTCTGTGCATAGTTTTCGATCTGTGAGGATGATTTGATTAGGTAAAGCACATTCCCTCTAATCGTTTCTTAATTTAAGATAATGTAATGGTTTACACAATCGAATGCTATTGTCATGTTTGTAAATATTGAACATACCTATAGCATGTGTTTATATTAATTAGCAATGGCTAGTATTTAAACTATCGAATATAAATATATAACTAAGGGTGTCAAAAATACTTATTATCGCGTACCAAAATACTAAGTGGGCGAAAGACCGAGGGCGAACACAAATATTGAAAACGGCGACTTAAAAATACGAATTTGAAGTACGAGTTATTCAGAACGATGAGTATAGAACAAATTTAAAACATTACAAATAATCGTAATTCACCTATTATAATCAATATAATTCATTACTTACACCTACTTACCTGCCACTCTAATCAATTAATATATAGCTAGGTAAAGGTATTTGTATTCTCATTCGCTCGCTCTTGCATCCTAAGTAGGTATGTTGACGGAGCCCCGCTTTAAAGTAACCTAATCAAACCTTACCTCGGGGTACCCTTCGGACACTTGGGATTTTAGTTGCTAGCTTAGATTAACTGTTTCCCACTGCTAGTAGCTCATTTTACGAATTTTAATCATTCATAATAAAATTATCGCCAGTTAAGTAAATTTTTCGCAAACATAATTTTTAACGCCGCCCGCTCGGTTTAGTATTAAAGTACCTATCTCATTAACAGTCGTTCATATATTATTTATTCGTCCGGTTAATAATTCCCCATTATCAATTTAGCTTTGATCAACTATTAAAAATATAAACAGTACCTGTAGGTGTGTCCCAAGGACTGTTGTAAGCATGGCAGACCCTGCTCATGATCTCGCTCAGCTGTCGGCCACAGAATCGGACCGAGGGAGATGTGGCCGCGTCTGTTCTGCTTTCGAGTAGCATGGCTGCTGCTAGCACGGCTAACTGAACTGCCTTGTTTACTAGCATATTTACTAATCTGGAAAATATAAAAAGTACTTCACATATTATTTGGATTTTACAATACCATGCGTCTAGAAACGACTAGTTAATGTGAGTAACTCGAGGAGGTTTTCTGCTTTTATAGGTACATTTTGGGGCAAACGTGTAATCCGACACTGGCACCGCCCATTTGATACCAGATACGCATCCCTCAAAGGAGTTTTCATTTCCTAAGTGCATTACTGACTGACTCCGCGGTAAAATGCACATTTATCAATTCACATTAGGAAATAATAGATTGAAGGTGCGATATCGCAAATGTTACTCGAAATTAAATACGTGTTCTTGTGTAGACGCGTGGTTAAGTTCAAGTGTGACTGATATACATAATTATAATGTGGTTAATTAATTAAATTCACGATGTTTACTGATGATGCAGCTAAATATTATAAATGATCGATATTATCTTTTTACCGCTGGACTTGTGTACCTACCTATATGCATTCTCCTTGGACCACATTATTTACACATGTGCCACCCCAGTACACATAGGTATATCTTGTATTGGTTTGATGTACCTATGTATACTTAAATTTATAATTCAAGTTATCGCAACTGATGAATTAATAAAAAATATGACTGCAATGAATAAATTAGTACAAGAAAACGTAAACATAGTTCTCAAAAAACATGAACCATGCACCAGCAGAAGTATACACAAAAATTAAGACAGAACATGTGATTTTATTATTGTTTTTACTGGGTTAAATTAAATGAGCTAGCAAAACTTCGCAGACGTGACGGGTATCGATATCTAAACAAGATAAAACGAAAACAAAAACTTACTTGATACTTTTTTTTTGGGGCCTACGACTGCAGACATTGTAGACTGTAGTTACGGTACTTGAAGTATGAGTTTAGGAAACAAGTTTTTGAAGTGATAACGTCTTATAAATCGATGAACGCCGGCTGCAGGCACGAAAAAGCATGACTCATTGTCACGTTCCGCCTGAGCCGAGCGTGCAAGCGAGAGCGCGGAACAAGCTCGGCTTGTGACGTGTATGAGTATGATACCTAACTGAATGTTTTCTTATGACGTTATCACGTAAAGTTATCCGACCGATTCGTAAACCGACTTTTTTTTTTGTAAACTACAGATGCTTGATGGGTACCAATATCTAAACACGATAAAACCCTTTTTTAATAACTCTTACTTGAAGTAACTACACTTCCTCCAGTCGCTGACCCCAATAAAAAATCATCATTTTTTTTTTCGATTTATTATTTTTAGATATCCATCAAACCCACCACGCCTGCGGAGTTTTGCTAGCTAATTTAATTTGAATCCATATATTATGTAGATAAAAATATTGCAGCGGACTCAATTAGACAATGATCACAGTAATGTTTGACATAAAACGTTGGTGTCATATAGCATCCATACAAACATTATTCGTATCTATCAAATATTATGCATTTAGCATTGAAATAAAGCTGAGTCAGTAATGACGATGATTTCACTTCACCTTCCCCGTTCATAAAAATGCAAATCAACGACTTCCTCTTATAAATTGCCGTTCCGAGAGTATTCCAGGGTGGGTGCCACATGACGTCGCCGTCTTGTCCTCATCGTAGTGTAATGAATGTTTCTACGTATAACGCATCGAGGACAAGTTCTATTTATAGACAGTTAAAGGCTTGTACTAACGTGCTGGCAACGTGAGAGTTAAGCACGGTGTGCCACCTACCTAGTAGGTATTAGTAGCAGTGCAACCACTTAACGAAATCTACATACACATGCACATGTAGCCAAGCTACTCGCACACACGAGATGCGAACACGGCTACGTTCGTCTGCACTCGATTACTCTCCATATCTGGTAGTGGCAATGTAGAGCGGTAGAGCGCTTGACTCAATACTAATTTCACTGGGTGCTGCTTAATACCCACAGATACTTAATACAAATATTAATTAAGTAATATTATTTACTAGTTTACATAATTTGAGATAAATCTGGATATCTAATGAAGCTACATCAAAACGAGTTACAGTAAGATACAGGGCAAAACTCGCCTGCTCAACTGCACATAAACTTCTTTCAAATTGTGTTTAAGGATCAGACAATATAACGACATGGTAGTTGTTTAGAACACAATACTCAGCGGCTGGTCGGCCACTCGTAGGGCGCGTGCACTGCGCGCCCGCACCGCCAGCGCGTCGCTGTGAGCATGATGAGCCTCGTGCTCGCGCACTCGATTGAATAATTACATGAATCTCTGATTGTATCTGTAGCCTTGCTCCTGCTTTAATGTTGTTCTATAAAAGACTGTTTTTTGCTGACGTACCGTATGCTTGCCAGTATTGAGTCACTCGTTGATCGTTTGAATCGTTAATCTAATACTTAACTAAAGATTTATTCTATCTGAGATAATTTATTATCGAGTTTTAGAAATAGCGCATGATGCTACTTTATCGTTAAGATACAAAGGTTGCGAACTATTACTACTAGGTAAGGTCATGTATAAAATAGATTGGATTAGCTAACTAAGCAATATAAGTTATATTTTCCGTGGTGTAATGAGGCGATCCTTACAGGAAGTTGTTAATTTTATTGAATAATATTCAATTTATCGAGACTGCGGGACATCCAAGCACTTTCTTTGCATTTTTCGATTTAAATACTCATGTCACGGATTCAAGCTGTTTGATATCCTACATTTCAGCCTACATTTTAATGCAGAATTTATTTTATACAAACTGTCAATGCTTTTAGATTAAAAAATATCAGATTATCATACTGTTATTTATCACTATTGTATTTAGCTGTAAGTCTTCCAAAGTCCTTAAATAAATAAATAAAGTAGGTAGGTATGATATAGTTTGGAAAAGGCGTGTATTAGTTAATGGATCAGCGTCAAAAGGTGTATGTTTATTTGCATTGTCACGTTTAACTGATTGGAACTTTATCACTATAGTGAATGGAACCTTTTTGAAATAAATTACGAACACTCCAAGTAGCGAAACCGGCATTAAGTTATGCAGTAGGTAGGTATCTAATCAATGTAATATCTCTAAGCCGCAGACGCACGCAATGTGTAGTACCTACCTACTTAAAGCATATTTTTAGGATTAGTCTATTACCTACATAAGTATGGT
Source organism: Amphipoea oculea (assembly GCA_945859645.1). NCBI lineage: Eukaryota > Metazoa > Arthropoda > Insecta > Lepidoptera > Noctuidae > Amphipoea > Amphipoea oculea. Next base: position 12,943,860 of record OX243866.1, on the reverse strand, counting down.
CTTATTAAGTACATAAGTACTTACTTTCTTTTATTGTACTAAACTTTTCTGTGGTACCTACACACTAAGTTCTGTTTAAGTCCAAATCGACCTAATAAGGATAAGATCAAAATCGGTGTGAAACGCAATCAAAAATGTAGATGCGTTCAAAGATTTTCCGGAAATAACGTGGGTATTGTAATATGGTTTAAATATAACTTGAAATAGGTATTCTTATGAAATCATTAGCTTAATACGTATTAATTGAGTTATTAATACATATGTCAGTAGGTCTTTTTAACTTTTCAATTTTATAACCCTATTTATTTTATTCTAGGAATTTATGTATTTAATGAATATTAATTACGAGGGCATGAAATCGAATGACCGAAATTACTTAAATACAACAAATGTGAAGTTATTAAAGGAGCTACCGTTCGCAGAAACTTGAAAGTTCTTGCACTTTATCAGGTAAAAATTTAAGACCAGAAGCTTGTAGTCATCGAGGAGTGTATTTATAAACGTTACTTAAAGTTAAGTAATGATTAGCGACTGTTTAATTAACCATTCATTTTTGACGTTAAAACGTCTTTTAACTTTAAGCAACGTTTATAAATAAAGAGGCAAGTGGATTTTATTTGTTGTTATTTTTCACATCGCAACTGTCCAGTTCAGCGTGTCGGTCTCTTAGCAACGAGACACGATAGACGCGGGCACATGGCGGCAGACGATAGGTAACAAAAGATAATTTAAGAGTTTGCGGGGTCAAGTGTATTGTCGGCATGCCCAATTGCTGAGACGAGTCGGTCACTGGCTTTACACCGCACCGGACACCTTTCCATAGACGACACATACCTACTAGCTATTACTATATATTTTAAACTAAATATACAGGTTAGGTCAGTATACTTATGTGTAGAATGAAATATCTCAGGCATCTATAATTACATAAGTGGACTAATTATACTACTTTGCTAAATAAGTACCAAGGTATGTAGAACATTAATGATCGTAGGTATATATTTAATTAGCGGATTGCTGTAAATTCTACAATTTCCACTATCCATAGTATGCAAATTATACAGAACTTTCAATGAGTTCCACTAAAGCAGGTTGTATTTTCAGAATGTTTACAACAGAACGGTGCATCGGTGGGGAGCTGTGGCCTGGCCAGTGTTTCCACAATGAGGGGAAGTTCCTCTTTTGAGGGGAAATTAGACTCTTGAGGGGAAGAAAAAGGGGAAAGAGCTAGATAGGGGAAATCATGGGTAAATCATATTATGAACGGTGGGTTTATTATTACTATTAAATTATTCCTCACTTTTTTTATTCATCTCTAATCTATTTTTTTTTTTGCCTCATTTGATGTGGCGTTTGCTCGTACTCACTTTAAATGGGGAATCTGAAATAGATTTTTCATCAATTGAACAGACGATTGGCCTGTTTGCAATCCATATTTTACGCGAAGCATCGATCCCATGGTTTCATTATCAAGTCTGTTTCTTTTATCTGTTTTAATATTCTTAACAGCACTAAACAGACGCTCTGCCGCTGCATTCGAAAAGGGTAGGGACATAAAATAATTCACCAATATTTGCAGTTGTAGGAATTTGCGTCTACCATCTATGCTCTTTTTTTCAAAGATCTTTTTCCAAAAGCCTATTAAGTATGAATAATAAGATAATTAGAAAGAAAAAATAACTTTATTTGAAAAACCACATAAAATTACCCTTAAATCAATTTAGAAATTTCAGTTGTGCACTAAATCTGATTTTAGGGATTTTAATTAAACAATGTTTTCACTGATTTGAGTACTAATGCATGGGGAATAAGTTGATAAGTTAATATCATACAAAATAAGATGATTTTACCAAAATAGGTAAAATAATTTAAAAGATTGCATAAAAGCTTTAAAGACGAGTTCAAGGTAAAAACGGATTTTGGAGAAAAAGTCGAACTTAAAATCGCGGCCCCGTAAAATTGACATTTTGGAATTATTAAGTTCTTCACGCCATGCACGGATATTTTCGAGGGGAAAACAGGCCTAAAAAGGGGAAAACTCAAGGGAGGCATGGGGAAAAGAAACCATGAAAGTGGAAACACTGGGCCTGGCGTTCTCAGTCACGTAATCACGTTTCATCACAACCTACAATGCTTGTCCGTACTATGCTCCAGCTGCAAGATCGAAGTGTCATGCAAAAATCATCACACTGGGTGGCGTAGTGTGTAGTGTGTGTACACAATGTGACAAGGTCCGTAGTGACCGCTTTCGACCTCAATTTAAACATTGACCTGGTAAAGTTCAAACACCTAGATGGCCGAAGCAAATACACTTCCATACAACAATACGTTTGTCGGTAGCCATCTTTGTTTGTATGAATTTGATCTTGATAGTGAACTGCGTAATCGATCAATCGTATGTTTCTGTTTAAACATTTCACAAATTTCTATACTCCTAAAGGGATAGATCGTAAAAACTGAGTTATGTGTCTGAGCGGCAGGCGTGGGCGACGGGCTGCAGTAAAAACCTTGGCGGTAAACGTGAAACTCGCTGGATTCGTCCACTTCTTAGAATTCCTATCGCGAATGGTTTCTAATTGTAACTACCTAGTACCTTACGACTTGCGAGGCGAGATGTATAAGCATGTAAGTAATTAAAACTGTACGTTTCTGACTTATCGTAATACTGAGATAAAATTTTAATAGAATCCGCATCGCTTGTGTCTATATAAAACATCAGTTCGGATTAATTAACTAGGTAGCCGTTAAATTAAAATAAACTGTTGAAATAAAACTTAAGTGATGTTTATTCTGTTTTATAAAAATACGATATGCTATCAAGTTTTTTTTTTTAATAGGCGTTTATTATATTATCATAGTACTTATATGAGATAATAGCAAATAGATAGATATGGATTTTCTTTTTATAGAATTCTGTGTTTTATAAAATGTAGATATGTTTTGCATATGTGTTGGATCAACACACATCGTGTGAATGAACTCATCTTTTATTTCGGGATAAATACTATTTTGATAACTCATTATCCTCAAGTGCGAGTAGAATTCGCGGACTGGGGTTCCGTTACGTTACATACTTACTGTCCGTACCGTCTCGCGTCTGAGAAATGACTGATATTTGAAGATATCTTATATGGCAACCCCCTTGGGTTTGGACTTTTATTCAGCGCGCGTTCTGCGCGACTTCGTCCGTGGGGTTCCTCATAAATACTCAGGATAAAAAGTAGCCTTGTCCTTCTGAAGGTCACCGGCTACCTCTTCGTCAAATTTTATTGTGATCGGTTTAGTGGTGTAGTCGTGATGTGATAACATCTTTCGCGTTTATAATTTTAAGGGCGAGTTATGGAAAAAAAGATGTGGGAACAACACGAACACTAAAATAGAAGTTTGTCAATCAAAATGTACAAATCATGCGGTCGATTTTAGAGATTGATTGAGGAAAATGATTTATGATTTTATTAGTGTATGTTAAATTTTGCCAGAAATTGAATTGAGTAAGTAGCTACCTTGAAATCATGTAAGCAGGTACATTTTTGTTGTTGGATTTGAATTAGGTAATTCTGACCGCATAGTTAGGTAGCTATGGGTAAAAACATAAATTGACAATTCCTACAGCGAAATATTACGTGTCTTTTCAAATAATAGCAAAATGTTATTAATTCGCAACATTGCAAAATAGTGCCAGTCTTCGTTCTTTATTAACATATCAAGGTGTTGTGTCAAAGTAATTTTGATGACTTTTGTATGGTCTTGCCAATGTAAAACGATTCTAAAAAAATACTATAAGTCAGTCAGTTTAAACTGAATATTTCGGTAAGTAGGTACAGTCAACAAAAGAGATAAATATGCAGGACCGTCGGATATAGGTAGTTGAAGTTTAGTAAGAAACCGATGGATGATGTGTTTTCTATTAATAACATTAAATTTTATTCGAGAACATCCATCGGTTTCTTACTAAACTTCAACTATATCCGACGATCCTGACTTATCTCTTTTGTTGACTGTACCTATATAGAAAACAATAAAATTGTAAAACAGTTTTTAACTTAATGACTAAGTACCTAAATATCTCATTCATCACTTTAATTGTTTAAACGAATTAAACAATTAAAGTGATGAATGAGAAATAAAGTAGGTACCTATAGGTATCGCATGGAAAGGACTTATAAGCCGTAAGATACTGAATGTTTTCGTATCACGTATGCGACTGAGAAAAATTTCAGGAAAAGTTTTGTATTAGGTTAGTTGCAACCAGTAAGTATTTAATACATGGCTATAATTTGCTTCTATGGTAGGATCTGCATTTATGATACACAGTCTGAACTCTAATTTTCTGAATTAACCCAAGTATATTATCTTGAAGTTAAAATGTAAACGTTTGAATGCACCAACATATAACAACTTGGACGAAACATATTTTATGTCACGCTTTAGTGTAAAATCCCAGAAAATTCTGGTCACTTACTTTGTAAGGTACTGAGGTCCTGGTAGTAGTCTGTTGTTGTTTGTACAGTAGTAGTGTTGTGTCACGAGACGGCGTGGTCGTTGGCGCCGGAACGCTTGCCGCGGTAACTGGTGCGAGGTGCGAGGAGACCGCAGAGTGCACTGCGCGCGTCGTGCACCGGCGCCGCTGTGGTCGCGCTGGCGAGTCGCCGCGTGCGTTGCGCGCGCTTATTATACGCAGACGGCGATGGGCGGCGCGCGCGCACCCGCCACGCCCCGCGCCGCGCCGCGCTCCGCCCGCCCGCGCACAACTCACCCCTGATTCCGCAATAAAAACATTTATGACCTCTCTAAAGTGGTGACTTCAAGTCATTGACCAAGTGCATGTTCTTTGATGGTAATGTACCCGAGCCCTGCCTTGTTTTTGTTTGATGCAGAATTAGAACACTGTCTTGGGAATTTATGAACAGTGCCACTGTGTTGCGCTCTAAACTGAAAGAGGAAGAGCCGATATGATATAGGGGGTCGATGATTTGCTTCACAACACAAAGTAGGTAGGTAATAAGTATTTAAATAACTAAGTTCCGTAATTTATGTCCTCATAAACTAGCGTAGGGTCACCGCATAGCCCCTGGCAGACAGACAATAATCCTGCGCATGGGTCTCCTATAATGACCACAATCAACGGTCAGAGGGACAATTCACTACGTGTTGACTCGATACGATTGTACGTTCGCGTAGCACGTGATTGCAATTTGTTATGTACACTTTATCAGGTGGCGGGAAAACGGTGCTGCAAGTTTTTATTTCAGCGTCTTGGGGTCCTTCATAACACCTGCTACGTTGAAATTACACACACAAAGCATAAAAATATGAAATATATGGGTGGTGGGGTCTGCATCTGGTCGACAGCTGTTCCCAAGACATTTCAGCAACTTAAAAATTGCGTAACACAGTTTAATCGCAATCAGAATCATTTTGAAGGATATTTTGCAATATCCTTCAAAATTCGAAAAAAGTGTCTGCTCAACAATGTGCTGACAAATCGACGAAAACTGGCAAACACTGGATACTGTCGAGTTAACGCAACTGTCTAATCGGTAAAACTGACGAATCAGTGAAACACTAATCAACAAAACTGGCGAATTAAATAAACTGACGACTGAGGGAAACTGACCAGTGATACCCGGACTCTAAATAACGTAATGAATGTTGTAGAACTGTCAAAATTAAAGCTATTGCTACTGTTAGTGTGTTACGCAATTACGCAGGATTATTAATTTCTACGTTGACGTAGTTTAATTAGCTCTGGCTAAGGTAGAGTCCCAGTAAACTACTAATCTCCAGTCAAAGACTTGAAAGATTCGTCTGCCCCTCTCTGTTTTCTTTTCGGTGGTTATACTTCCTTAAGTATTTCCCTCATAAAGTTATTTGGTTCACAAACTGGTTATCGCATATCCACTGGGATGGCTGATCTGTTGCAGACCAGCGTTTTGCAAGTCTTATGTGTAAGATTGAATTTCACCGGCATGGCGGCACCCGTGAAGACACTGAAGACACTAGAGTTGGTTGCAGAACGAGCTGATACCCCAGGTTGCAGGCTGGTACCACAGTTGGTTGGTATTTCCCCAGTCAAACTCTATCACAAGGGCACAGACAAGGGGTTTGCTAATAGGTATAGTAGGTACTTATAGTCAGTTGTAGTAATAATAGTTCATTGCATTGAATGACAATATTATAAAGGTAAGGTATTTCTTTATAAGTATCTACATGACACATAGTCATTCATCAAATCCCATGTCGTAGGTACTTCCCGTTGACGTACCTAGATACTTTTACAAGTACGTAAAAAAATGACGGAATGTGATGGATATTTTTTTATGTGGTGACAAATGCATTCATATTATTTTAAAAACATTATTGAGGCCTGAAAGTCGCTCCAGAGAGGAACCTCTTTTGCATAATTGTGTGTTGTATCCAGAGATACCCAGAGGTATGTACATACTTACCTACTTCCAGCATTTCCGGCTTTTGCAAGCACAATACATGCACAAAGCAAACGCTGTTGTTGTTGAGACAACGAAATTTAAATATCTACAAAAAAACGACTTGAAAAAAATAAAAAACAACAAAAAACGAATCCCTACTTTATACAAAACCAGAGACACCGACTTCCGAAATTAAAGTTATTTTTCCATTTGTAGGGGATTTTTGGAAGGCGGCTGTTTTTTACCCGACTGCGCCAGAAGGAGAATGGTATGGGCCCCGCCTGCTTTCAACTTTTATTTAATTTAAAATGAATAATGGTATGGGCCCCGCCTGCTTCCAACTTTTATTTAATTTAAAATGGGCTTGTTTTTAGCTTTTCAGTTAGTTTTAGTATAAGATTACAGTCGGTTTTTTTTATTACTTTTTTTTTTGTAAGAAGGTACCTAATTAAGTTTTTATTTTTTTCGTTTTAGTTGTGGTACCAAACCCACACGATTCGTATACCTTCACTTGCTAAGTAACAGTGACAGGAAGTTATTATTACACCATCAACATACACTAAGTGGAATTATTACGTTGAAGCTTACCTACTCAAAACCCACTCATCAGAACTTGACCAAATTTTTATGGGACCACCCTATAATATACCCTTTCAAACAAAAATATTATTTCAAATCTGTTTTTAAATGCCGGAGTTCTGAGGTAGCAAACTTTAAAAAACATACAATCGAAATAAAAACCTCCTCCTTTGTTTGAAGTCAGTTAAAATCCATTTACCATCAATGATAGAATTACTTACTTCATGAATTGCTAAGGAAAGCATCTTTTTTATTTCGACAATCTTGTATGCCATAGCAAGTTGATATTTAAGAAGGAAATCCATATTCCATAGATAATATCTAAACACAGTATGGAACTTGGTATGGAATATGGATGTTCTTCTAATATTTATTAGATATAAATGGGAAACTCTGTCTCTCTGTCTGTTACCCTTTCATGCCTTACCTAATAGCTGAATGGATGTCGATGAAATTTGGCACACAGGTAGATGACCTGGGTACCTATACATATATACTTTTTATCTCGGTAGTACGTTCCTGTGGGCTAATTAGCGACCTCCACGCGCCCGAAGCCACGGGCTGAAATAGTAGATAAACAATATTTGATAATTATCAATTCTTTCGATGTTCTTGTCCTATGCAGGTACAGCACGGCTTGTGGATATTTAAAATAACCAACTCCTAAAAGTAATTCGCAGTTTCCTTTATTTACATGGATGGATGTCTAAAAAACGACAGAACGTATACTTTATTGCGTTGGAATAATACTATAAATTGATAAGCTAAAAAGATAAATAAAAAAAAATTGGTATCTTCCGTCTAAGGTTACATCGCATCGCAATTATCGCGGCATAATAAGAATAATGTTATATATCCTATGTTTACAAAAACTGATTCCGGTGTAAATATTAGACTTCTGAGGTCGAAACCTGGAAGATAGATAGCACTGTTATCCGAATGTGTCGTCCTTATCAATTAAAAAGTGCGATTAGTAATTATCTGTAAGCAATAATTATTAATCGCACTAAGTAATATAGCAAGGGATGGGCGTTATGTAAGTAAATAGTGGAATATCCTGCCCATGTGGGGTTCACTGACAGCTGTTGCGTTTACTACGTGTAGCTACTACGAGTCACTGACTTCATCGACACTTTAATCACTATATACTTAATTATATCGGATTCTTTGCAATAATGTGTCGTGCTCAATATAGCGGTGCTATTTACAAACAAGGTGACAACTTATTGATAGGTCGTCTGCATTGGATGCTAATGAGAATTAATTGCAGTGAAATTGTGTTGCTCCTCGTGTCAGGCATAATGAAATGCTGTTGTGAACTGTTGTAAAGTACTGATTTATTCCTTTTTAAAACCATCAATTATTATTGTGATGAAGCATAACCACATTCAATGTAGATACGAGAAGAAAAACCCTGTCAGGGACAGTGGCGGATTTACCAATAGGCTGAGTAGGCTGGAGCCTAGGGCGGCAGATTTTAGGGGCGGCAAATTTGGGGCTAACATTTATTTTTAATATCTTACTGAAATTAAAAAGATTAATATTTATATACCTACCATGTTTTTTTGGAAAGAATAAACGAAGTGAATGCTCAAATTCAGGCTTCTACAGTAGATTTCATCACAGTTGCCGATCTTTACAAATCTCTTTGCAAGTTTTTCGTAGCTACAAAAGACATGGGACATTATTGTAGAGGTCGGTAGGGGTGGCAAAATTTGAAGAGCCTACTGGCGGCAAATGTGTAAATCCGCCACTGCAAGGGAAGCACTGCAGTATTCTGTAAAAATCTCACCGAGAAGAGTTAGGTGAATTAAGCTATCAATAGTGTCAAGTATCAGATGGAATTACAGCTCACTTCATGCTCACTTCACGTAAGTTTTTACGGTGAAATTTCACAGAATAGACCAGTCGGTATTGTATTTTACTCACCTGTTTCTGAATCAAAATTTTACAAAAGCTGTTCGTGACATCATATGAGGATTAGGGTCCCACCGTCATCTACACGAAGTTTCACAGCCGTTGTAAAGTTTGCGAATTCGGAATGAATGTGTGTCTTGGATAACAATTTCAGGTGAGTCACATAATATATTCATCAATTAGCACATACAAAAGACACTTATATTTGTTATGTGGTAGGCGGAAAATCTGATAACTATGCTAATGTTGTTTACGTAAATATAATCTGTTCGTTATCACTCCTGTCTGTTCCACAATTTAATTAGTGAAGACACGCTTGAAAGCTGTCATGATGGCGCCTCCAGACCTGCCTACATGTTTGGGGATAATTATGTGCTCGCCTATTGTCGCTATTTATAGAGAAGGATGAAGATGTTATATTTATTAAATCGTCTACTGATACTAACAGCACTAAATTGTGACGATAGTCTGGTCTATTTTCTCTTCTATCAGGCGCCTTTAGGGATATTATTAAATTCGTATTATCTATGTATATATATAAATAAAAACAAAAGGCCTGACTGACTGACTGACTGACTCATCAACGCCCAGCCCAAACCCTTAGACCTAGAAAGCTGAAATTTTACACTGTGGTTCCCTTCATAATGTAGACAAGGAATAAGGAAGGGTTTTTCGAAATTCAACCCCTAAAGGAGTCAAATAGGGGATGAAAGTTTGTATGAAAGTCCCTCAGTTTTAAAGTTAGGATCTTCAAATTTTGTGTTTAGGCTGACGATTGAAAATTAATTTACACGTGTCTCAGCGTTTTTGATAATTCCACCCCCAAAGGGCTAAAAAGGGGGATGAAGTTGTGTATGAAAGTCAGTGAGATTAAAAGTTACGATCTTCAAATTTTGTGTTTAGGCTGACGATTGAAAATTAATTTATACGTGTCTCAGCGTTTTTGATAATTTTACCACCAAAGGGGGATGAACGACCTGACTGAGATATCAACGGACAGCCTAAACCGCTGGACCTAGGGACATGAATTTTGGAGGGTGTGTTCGTGGTGAAGAGTAGGTATCCATTAAGAAGGGGTTTTTGGAAATTCAACCTTGAAGGGGGTGAAAAGGGGGGGATTTTGTTTGTTTGAAAAATCTTATTCCTTGAGTTAATAACCTTGAAACTATGCAAAAATACCTATCTAAGTAATAAACGAAGTTTGTCATTTTTCGTTTTTCTAAACCTCCCCCTAAAGAGGTATTAGGGGGTGTCAAAATTTGTATGGAAGAATTTTAACGCGCTATCCGAGTAACTCGAAACTCAGTATTTATACTGGGGACTAAAAATAAAGAATAACGTGTGTCTGGGTTTTTCGAAAATCTAGCCCTAACTGTGTGAAAAGGGGTAGTTAATTTTACAGGGGAGGATTTTACTGCGTGACTTGATTAGCTCGAAAATTGGCATAAATAATCTTTGAGTCAAGTTATGAACACATCTTAAACGATTTTTCATAATTCGACCCATGTAGGGGTGAAAAGCGGGAATACTGTTTATATGAAAAATCTTATTCACTTGGTTAATAAACTTGAAACTTGCCACGAATATTAATCTAAGTAAATTATGAAGTTTGGCATGTTTTGTTTTTATAAACTACCGCCCCTAAAGGGGGGTTGGGGGCATCAAAATTTGTATGGAAAAATTTTAACGCGTGGTCCGATTACCTCGAAACTCAGTATTTATACTTAAGACCAAAAACAAAGAATAACGTGTAGCAGGGTTTCCCAAAAATCTACCCCTAACGGGGTGGAAAGGGGTAGTTAATTATACAGGGAAGGATTTTAATGCGTGGCTTGATTAACTCAACAATTCGTATGAATAAACTTTGAGTCAAGTAATGGACACATCTCAAAGAATTTTTCGTAATTCCACCCCTATGGGGGTGAAAAGCGGGAATACAGTGTATATGAAAAATCTTATTCATTTGGTTAATAAACATGAAACTTGGCACGAATACTTATAAGTATAAATAAATTATGAAGTTTGGAAATTTTTGTTTTTCTAAACTACCTCCTAAAGGAGGATTGGGGGCGTTAAAATTTGTATGGAAGAATTTTAACGCGTGGTCCGATTTAAGTACTCGAAACTCGGTATTTATACTTAAGACCATAAATAAAGAATAACGTGTATCAGGATTTTTCGAAAATCTACCCTTAACGGGGTGAAAAGGGGTAGTTAATTTTACATGGGAGGATTTTACTGCATGGTTTCATTAATTCGAAAATTGGTACAAATAATCTTTGAGTCAAGTAATGAACACATCCCAAACGATTTTACGAAATTCCACCCCTGTGGGGGTGAAAAGCGGTGATACAGTTTATATGAAAAATCTTATTTATTTGTTTAATAAACATGATACTTGGCAATATTTGGGTCAGTAAATAAGAAAGATTGTCACTTTTAGTTTGAAAAAAACCCCTTACAGATGATTTAGGGGGTGACAAAGTTGATAGGTTAGAAAAATGTGTAACCCGCTGTCGGATTAACTCGAAACTCGGTACTACTAAAACAAAAAATAAAACAAGTATGAGTTTTAGGGTTTTTCAAAAATCGACTCCTACCAAGGTGGGAAATGGCAAGTAATAAAGTTTAAGGGAAGGATATTACTGCTTGCATCCATTAACTCGAAAATGGGTATGGTCTTTGAGTCAAGTTATGAACAAATCACGAACGATTTTTCAAAATTTCACCCCTGTGGGGGTGAAAAGCGGGGATACAGTTTATTTGAAAAATCTGATTCCTTTAATCTATAAACTAAAAAATTGGCCCAAATACTTATTTATCTAAATAAATGATAAAGATACATACATTTTCGAAATTTTTAGAGGAAAGTACGAATTTTACGCGGACAAAGTCGCGGGCAGAAGCTAGTTATATAAATAAAATTTAAATGCTTTTCGTTGGTAAACGTTTCACTTGAGGTTATTTAGATTTTTTTTTTGTTTTAAAATAGTCCGAATTACCTAAGTTCTTATTTTTATGGAAAAAAACATTGGTGACGTCCCACGAAAATTTTTCGAATTCGGAAAAATATGAACGTCTTTTTTTTGTAAGGGATATTGTATGAATGGTTGAAATTTGGACAACGTCTCTGGGGAAAGCTAGTTTATTATAAAATGCAAAGATAACGAAAAGCAAAGATTATAAAAAGCATAACGTGATGTGAGGCAGCTATTTATAGTTGGGTGTTCCTGTGGGGTCTCACGATTGTCGCGAGATGTACCTACCGTGACAGTGTTAACTTGAACCTTCACAACGTTATCGTACTACTTATTATCGAATTGTCCTAATTTCGTTGTTCAGAATTTAGGCCAACTTAAATTATATATAGAATGCCAGTGAAGTGTTAAATATGTTAACTTAAATGCATTTGATTGATCGCCACGATCTAGGACGTGGCAAGGCCAGATCGAGTTCGGTTCCAGCTAATAAACATCGTCTCATTATGTAGGTACAGCTAAGTGATATTAATAGCTCTTTGATACACAAAAAAAACACAACCTGCAAGTCAAGTCAGAGAGCACTCTGACTTGACTTGCAGGTTGTGTTTTTTTCTTTTATGTAGATTTATTTAGTTTTTTCTTCGAAGTAAGTAATGAGAATTTAGGAGTGATTTATGCTAACAGTCATCATGCTACATAGCATCTATTCTGCAGTTAAATAATGCCTAGATATCTAAATACGTAGATACCTAAGTTCTTTGGATATTTTCGGTGAAAGTGTGGCACGTAAACGTTACAATCCACTTATAGGAAAAATAAGCTTGATATTTTTGGAAAAAGTGTCAGAATTGTGTGATACTTCTATCACGGCCAATATCTAAAATAAAACCATTCCGTTTCAAAGAGCAAAATTCAATGAAAGTTACTGTGGGGTACTGAGTACTGACCTGAGCAAGCCAGCTCTTATATCGGATTATAGTCACGATATAAAGTCGAGGTGACCTTTCTACGTGTGTCTGTCTAGGAGAGCTCGGTAAGCCAGTGATCCTTACTATCATCAGTACCAATAAACCGACTATCTACTAGTGGTCACGGACAGTCGGAAATCCGATTCTTGTTTAGATTCGTGGTGGAGGTCAGGGCTTCGTTCAAGGTATCTGACCTCCAGGCTAGTCTGGTATGACTTGGCATTCAACTTTTGAATAACTACCTATTTGAAGAACAAGGATTATTATGACGATGTAATAAAGTGTCAATAGAATCCTTGGTGTAAACTAAATTAATAATAAGCACCACTCACACATCAATGAGAACTGTTAGCACATTCAACGTGCACCTACATTATTTGTAGTTTAAGTGCGTACCTACAGGAAAAGAAAAATGTTTAATAATTCTCACCATCGAATTGACGGAAAATTTTCACATCATAGCAAAAAGAGTTTCTATTTATTGTGTGTGTAGGTTCTTCAGAACGCTTCGCTCTACGAACTTTCTATCTTTTAGGCAAGAAGTTATAAATTCAGTGTAAAATTGTTACAGATCGCTACGAGCTACGAGCTTTCTATCTTTCGGCAATAAGTCGTAAATTAAATGTTCAATGTTGCCGTTTGGAAGTTGCTACGAATCGCGACGCGCTATGAACTTTCTATCTTTGACAAGAAGTCATAAATTCAATGTAAAGCTGCTACGGATCGCTATGGGCTACAGGCTTTCTATCTTTTGACAAGAAGTCATAAATTCAATGTAAAGCTGCGGATCCCCATGCGCTACGAGATTTCTATCTTTTGGCAAAAAGTCAATATTCATTGGAAAGCTGCTACGATGCGCTACGCGCTACGCGCTATGAGCTTTCTATCTTTTGGCAAGAAGTCATAAATGTAGCGGAAAGCGGCTACGGTGCGCTACGCGCTACGAGCTTTCTATCTTCTGACAAGAAGTCATAAATTCAATGTAAAGCTGCTACGGATTCCTATGCGCTACGAGATTTCTATCTTTTGGCAAGAAGTCATAAATTCAGGGGAAAGCTGCTACGGTGCGCTACGCGCTACGAACATTCTATATTTTGACTAGAAATCATAAATTCAATTTTCAATGTTGTCATCTAAAAACAGCTACGGATCGCTACGCGCTACGCGCTACGACATTTCTATATTTTGGCAATAAGCAATAAATCCACAATTTTTTTCGAGAAGACCACACACAACAGGTATCGTCGTAATGTATCATCTACTCTACATTATTAAAACTGTATTTGTTGACGCAATTACTGAAAACAGTTGTTGTTATTTATTTAAGCTTAGAGCTATGAAAGGCCACGGGAACATTGGATGATGGAAGGGATATTCCTATTTTCTACTCGTGTTTTGTAACATAATACAGATCAGCCTTTCACTTCAGAGGCATGTAAGAAGGTTAATTTCTAAATTTAACTGGTCAAGCATCGCGCGTCGCCTATTGGCGACGAAACAATAGAAAATCAATTGTGTCTCATTAGCGGAGCTCGACAGATTAATTTAGGTTTACAAACAAATGAGAAGCATTATGTTTCTCTTGCAATGAGATAAGTAGTGTTCAAATGTTTTCGCTAACTAACGGCTCATGACATACATTTTACACGGACACACATGACATTAACACTTCTTAGCTTTCTTAGTGTCTATTTACTTGATTACTTTAAAAGAGATTGTACCGGACTAACGTTCTTTTAGTTTCAGCTCGTATTTTCGTCATAGTAGATTACAATGACCGCAGCGTAAACTTTGGCTCAGTTGATAAACTACACGTGTTAACCTAAGATAGAATGTCAGATATTACATATTGCATTTGCATTAGTAAGAGCTATTATTTGTTTTATTAGTATATTAAAGACACCTATTATGGCTCATTAATTAATCAATTCCGTACGCGAAATACGCGCATTGTCGTGGAGTTGCGGACACCAGTTCGTTTTACGTATTACCTATGCTCCTTAATTATTGATATTTTTTGTGTAGTCATCGACCGCAAGTAATGTAGTCACCTGCAATATAGTTGAAAAAAAAAACTGCTTTTTTTTGTGTAAACTTCACACACGTGATGGGTATCGAATCTAAACACGATAATACAAATGAAAAAAGGTTTGCTTAATTTTTACTTCAAATAACGCTATCAGCAATCGTTGACACAATTTTTTTTTGATCGTGTTTAGATATTGATACCCATCACGACTGCAGAGTTTCTCTAGGTAATTAAATTTGACCCTGTATAAGTTTCTGCTTACTTTTCAGTTTGCTATCGTAAATAGCAGCCTTGCTGCAGTGTGGAGCAAAAAACCAGTTTTCGTACGGAAACAGCCTCCTAAAATTACGTAACACACTATTAACATTTTAAGCGCTTCGGTAAATATCAATTGCCGTGCCCCTAGCGTGCGGCTACAAATCGAAAAAATCAAGATAAAATAATACCTACAATAAATAAGGAGGAGAAAACGTATCGACAAAAAAATAGTCAAAAAGTTTTTATCTCTATTTAAGGTTTTAGTTGTACCACGCAGTTAATAGGACGAAAAAATCATGCATGTTCTCTGTCGAAGAAATATGACACGAGCGGTAGGGGCACGGAAATGTGTCGCATTTGCGGTCAAAAGGTTAATCAAAATCTGAATCATTTTGAAGGACATTGCTAATACATTGCTTCATATGTTTGAAAAAATTGTCTGTTAAACAACCTAAATAACGCAATGAATGTTGTTGAACTGTCAAAATGGAAGCAATTGCTACTTTTAGTGTTATGCAATTACCCCGCTGAACGTAATCATCACACTTGCCTACAGTGTGTTGCCGATTTTAGACTTTGAGTTGACGGTAAAGGCAAACCTCGCATCATATCCCCATCATGTCATGTTTTCCTTCACCGTGAGTCAGTGTTAGTGTGACAAACCAGTACATTAAGTAAGTTTATATTTATTTCTCCAAAAATTAAATATTTACATAATATAAGCTAAAATATAAACTATAATAATATGTACAATTATATGAAAAAATAAACAATCATTATAGGGCATCAAAGAATTCATCCGCATCGCTGTCAACAGGAACAGTGCCCAAAAGGCTGGCAGCATTGCCACGTTGTACATTAAGTAACAAATAACCCGTGTGGCTTGTTAAAACTGTTTAATGTTTATAGCAAAACATTATACGAAGAGGACAAATCTGACTTGAGTCTAAATATGAGCAAAACAAGGGCCAATTTTTATTATTAACAGAGTCGAAAACCCGTTTGAGTGTTCACCTTCAGGATGTCCGTCTGTGGTTGAGACGTCAAGTGCTGAGGCCAGACTGATACGAGACTTATGATGACGATGTTATGCCTGGCTCACAAACGCCTATAGGATGTTTAGGCTAAAACACGTAAAATATTACTTTTGTTGTCGTTGTAACTGATGTTTACGTCCACGTGTCGTTCAAGACGTTGCGTTGGTTCGAACAAGGTACCTACATGTTTACTACTTGTCGTAAGTGAAGTGTCCCAGTGCACATGCGGCACCCGTGGGCCGTGGGTAGCAGAGGAGGCAATAAAATATTCATCAGTCACATGTCAACGTGACCCACGTTACACGTTCCTTAGAATTGTAACACCTATTTATTGCGATGTTGTTATTTTCTATCATTGTATGTACTTACTGCGGTTGGTCATTAGAATGAGTATTGTGCCTTGCTTGGTTATCATTTTCAGTCCATATACGTATGTAAACTGCTGAAGATGGGGTCTCCTCTAATGGACACTTGTCGTAAACAGATGTTAGACAATGGTGACGAAATATACCTAAGTAATTAGGTTGGTATTTATTTAATGACTTTCGGCCTTTCTTCTTAGAATAGTTAGATAGATAGAATTATAGTTTTTAAGATATGACTTACAGAAATAAAATAATTTATTATTTATCATGACTAAGTAAATATTGGCTAGAGATATAAAAAAATCTTCCCCCTGAAATTTTTTCCCCTTTTGAAATTATGGGTGGTAAGTATAAATAAGTTCTCAACTTCTAAAAAACCTCACACTCATATTTCGATTCCTTTAAAGGAGCTATTATTATTACCGGTAAAGAATTATTTCTTGTATCCCATATTCATTAGGTAGGTATAAAGTGGTTTTGCTAAGATCATAAGCCAAATGTGCTATAAATAGACCGGCTTGAGGCGTGGGTCGTGGGACTGGTGAGTTACTACTTACTAGACAGTTGGCCATCGTGGAACAAAGTGCAGTATGTCAGTTAGGTAAGTAATTTCTTTCATAACACTTACATAACGGACATCATAAAATTAAAGACCGTCGGATTGCAACGACACGGTTTGAGACCAGTGGTAAATTGCTAATATTCTCTTATTACCTACGATGCGATGTAATGATGTGGCAAATGTGGCAATACGGGACTACGTACAACAAGTTAGAAAAGTCGCAAATATTCCAATTTCTGACTCATAAAGTCATTATTGATTCTGAAATACTGAATCATTCCATTATTTTCACAAACGTTTGCTTTGTTTGGACGGAAAACAATGTAACTTCAGGGAAAAATACAACAAGGTGACGCGTTACCATGGGTTGTTTGTAACAGCCAAAGTCATGTGGAATGTTCAAAAATACAATTTTGCGGTTATTATTAAGTATTACAGGTATAACAATATAAGCTAATCCTTAGTGTAACTTATGTGTAAAAGGTCATGCACCGTCGTTTAATTGTAAGTAGGTAGGTCCTATATAAGTCGCAAGCACGTTCGTGCTATATTTAGAAGTTACTGTTGCCTCATGCTTATTAGAAAAATTATGAATAGTTATTGTGGTTTCTGTTTGTTCACATTTACAAGTAGACAGTCCTCTGACAGAAGCCTGAAACATAGGAAGAATGACAAGATGGAGACGTGATAGCTCGCAGGTAAACCACCTCGTCTGACAGCCACCAAATGTTAGAGGCTGAGCTTTGCCAGAAATCAGAAAACCATGTCAGAAGGCTACATTTGAAGATGGAATATAATAGGTTTACTGGGTGCGCGTGCGATGCGTGCCGCCGCGACCCGGTTTCGCTAATCCGCAGCAAGTGCCGGCCCTGCCGATATCCTGCGGTCAGGCCGGGCCCTCACGTCTGCTTCATTAAACAAACATCGTGGCTAAAGGTGGGCCATGTCGCTTTCATATATCATTATTATATTTACATTAAATAACAAACGTTATTTCGGAGGGATCAGAAAGGTTCCCTTTTTACGCTGGGTCGTCATAAGAACTTCTGCTAAATGGGTTCCTATAAAACCAACGTTATGTTAAAATTCAATAAATATATTTTTAAGTAGGTAGGTATATATATGTTTTACTTTATGCTATCGCAATATTTGAACCAGATCCATAGACTTATTTGTACTTATGTATATTAGCGATAAGTGTAACGATACAATATCCGGCAGTATATAAGGTCGATTCGAAGGGTTACGAAATGTCTCTTACCACGGAGTGAATGTTCACATTTACTTACACAGGAACAGGCCTCCAGGCCTACGTGCCAAATACTATCTATGCACCTTCTATAGGTACGTGTTTCATGAGGACTTCTATCCATGCTGAGATGGCTGGCGTGTATGGTTTATGACATGTACAAGAGGGCGAGCTCTGCATGGTGCAGAGCTCGGCACCAGATACCTACCTACCTACCATCTAACTCTCTACACTTCCCGTTTTGCCATACGGGAATTGAATCTAGTGGCATCTTTCGCTTCAACCATTACGTACCTACCGATAAGTCGACTTTCCTCCTATTTTTATACGAAATATTCTAAATAAGGCAATTTAATAACCATTATTCATAACCTTTCGATCTCTAGGTCTAGTGTCACTCATCTTCAACTAATATGATTTGCATATAAATAACTTGTCGATGTAATTGTTATTGTGATTGTCTAGCCTCAGTAATTTGATCGATAGTCTTCTGTAATCTGCAGGCCATAGATCAAATTAATCATCTGATAAAAACGTGCACATGATTTATTATATTGTTAAGACAATAGATTTGTTCTATGAAGGTCGTAGCTTATTTGTTTAGACGGACTTTTGAACGCTGTTCTTTACCTACTCTTCTGGAAATGTAGGTCTGTATAACTCATTTATATTATTACCAGTATACAATCCCAGGCTCCTAATTTAAGCCACCGTGAATTTTTTTTTATGTTTAAAGGTCTATAAGGCTATCAGAATAATGATAAGTCAGAGAAAAAGTGTTAATGCAGTTTTTATGTCTATATATACTGGCCATCATTTCGGTATCATCGTTGTTCCAGAATTGAAGAATTTGAAAAAGTGAAAAAATCGGAGTTTGGTCGCTCATAAAGTCAAAGTCAAATCATTTAATTCAAATAGGCACTTTTGAACGTCAAAATTTACAAAAAAAAATTAATTGATTCTAGTCGCCCCTTCCAAAAGGTAGCTTAGTTCCAAAAGAAGCAACAAGCTTTGATTAGAGCATCAAACAAAACAATTAACGAAATAACTATTAATAGATGTTTCGTTAATTGTTTTGTTTTGCATAAAAAGAGCATCGAAATTGTTTTTCCTTATATTTTAATCCATTCAGATGTTCAAATTATGGATACTCCACCTGAGGTAGCAGCGCAAGCAGTCTACAGGTACTTCTTCAGTCTGGGCTTAGTCAGCGAAACGTAAGTGCACAACTTCATGTACCTAAGACGTTCTGCCGTTTAAACAATTTACGGGTGATTGGCGGCTTCGTGCGCCGTCCAGGAGGACCACGAAAGCGGGTCACTACAGCACAACAAGTTCGGTTTATGTTTACCACCAGCCTGAGTAATCGTCACCTGAACTCAGTACAAGTCCAAGAACAGCTTTGAGACTTTAATGGACTGACTATGACCTCAAATTGTTAGATGGAAACTCGAAGAAAGTAGCCTGAAACCTCATAAGCTAGCCAATGGTCCCAAACGGACACGAGCTCACAGAATGGCGCACCTAGAGTTTGCACGCGAACATTTGCATCGGACTTAATGTCAATGGAGCCAGCCAGGTTCTTTTTACGGGTGAAACCAAAATTTTGCTGTATGGCAATGAAGGACGTAGGAAAGTCTACCGCAGACAGGGAGAACGTTTTAGCAATGTTGCACTGAAGAGAAGGTGAGTTATGGACTTATGGCGGTGGGTCATTGACAGTCTGGGGCGGAATTTCCTCCGAAGGAAAAACTGGCCTTGAGGTTGAGGTTGTGACGGGACCACGGTTGCCACCACGAAATAGCGACCAAATCGACCAATACATTCATCAATGCCAAGAACCTCATGTAAAGCCATATGCTGAGTTTGTGGGCCAAGAATCAATTTTTATGTATGATTAGCTTCTGCCCACGACTTCCTCCGCGTGAAATTTCGCCCTCCCCCATTTACCCTCTTAGGGGTGGAATTTCGAAAAACCCTTTCTTAGTGGATACCTACTCTTCACAAAGAACACACGCTACAAATTTCATGTCTCTAGGAGCAGCGGTTTAGGCTGTGCGTTGATATATCAGTCAGTCAGGACTTTGAATTTTATATATACCTAGATAATTCAAGGGCGCACATTCCAAGGATTTTTCGAGAACACCTGTATGACGTTAGTATTGCAGTAATGGAATGGCCAGCAAGAACCCCCTGGTATGAATCCAATAAGAGCACTTTTTATGGGATGAGTTGAAGAGGCGTGTTCGAACTAACAAACCAGCTCCAGAAACTTTGTAGGAGCTTAAAAGTGACATACTAGAAGCAGCACGTCACAGTGGCATTAGTTAATTCATTAATGCCGAACCGCATGACGGCCGTCGTAAATGCTATTGGAGGTAGCACAAGTAACTAAATAAACGTTTTCTCTATGTAAACCATTGTTTTCTTAAAAAAATTCCACGCAAATTTTTCCCCTGACGAAGGCGAAAAGACGACTTATTGCAATTACTTATACTGTTCTTTTTTATAGTATTCCGATTTCTAGAATAAAGACAAACGGAAATGATAGTGAGTGACTGGCTTCAAACTACATTCTTTTTTCCTTTGTATTACAAACAAAAATGTGTAGGGTGGCTCGATTCAGGCGTCCGGGAGTGTATAATACAACAGAACAAATAGTTTCAAGAATTTAATAATAGGTTGGTGTAACTATGTATTTCAGGTGGAGGAGCTTGAATGCTGAAAACGTGTGTGTTAGTACTGCGACAACGAAAAACGTGTAAGTAGTCGATTCGATTGTCGTCAGCTTTGTGTCTTAACTTTATCTAACTCAGACACGTAACGTAATGGCGTATACGACGCGTTCTAATCTTGTCTCGAGGGGACCCGGGGTCAGGGAGAGCTTCTGCTTTCATGTGAAAATGTAAACAAATGAAATACCATTTAATAGGTAATGTGATAAAACTAATCGATGCACGCGGCGTATTATTTTGACCTTAATAAGATGAGTAATTTTCCTGTAGGTTCGACTCTTCTGTAATATTCATTTGGTATAGTGAATATAAAAATACTGATCACCGTCCGTAAATCACATTCCTTTGATGATAATGCGGCTGTTTTATAAAAGTGCTTTTGATGTGCGGATAGAAGGAACATATTAAGTAATAAAAATGTTGATATTTTTTCAAATTATCATAATGGCTCAATTATTTATCAATTCATATGACCCATATGTGTAACCTTAAATCACTGACCATTTGGTTCAACAAACAAAGGATATCTAGGGGTCATCACTCGCGCTGCACTGAGGGGTGCCTTCCGGGGGTCACGTTTAGACAAAACAAGAAAAAAATTAAGTACTAATATAGGTACCTACTTACTTCGATGGCAGTAAAGTAGAAACGGACATGTACAAAATCACAATTTTACAGGATAGCTGATTTAGTAAAAATTAATTAAAAATTGTTCTTATTTACGTGGCAGATTTTCTTAATTATTATGAAATTTGAAATAATTTTGATACAGACTTGTAGAAAGGGTTGAAATAAGCTCATTTTTGTAAAAAAATCATTTTCGCAAAAATGTAGATGTCCGTTTCTACTTTCCTACCATCGACTTGTCTTCGCTACTTGTATTTTTTTTTTAATATTTAAAGTAGACCAGTACCAAGTAATTGCGAATATCTATATATGAACCAATCTGTTACAAAAGGAGCTTAAATTATCCTACGTAACCTACTGACCTACATGTTCCACTAATAAAATCAAACGGTAGCAATTAGGACATATTTGAAATACTTGAAGGGGTGGGCGATGGCTGGAAGTCCACCTCGCTCCGTAGCTTTATGTTTGGATCTTTACGGGTGAAATGAAATGTTATAAGGATTCTCCCCCAGTCACACCCCTTTGTGTATTGACGTGGAAGAGCAAAACGATACAATTTGTTAGGAAATTAAAAATTAATAAAAGATTTTGTTAAATAATTTCATAATTATCATGTTTAAGTTAACATCTGACATTTATTTCATTGGGTACATTTTCTTATCGACTAACATAACATTCCATAGTAGGACTTATCTAGTAAGTAGTATTTGTTATATTTTTCACAATAATGAATAACAATCATTTTTTTAATATTTATTTGAAGTAAGTATACACAGTCTAATATTGAATGTAAAATAAAATAAAATTCAGTTTTTTTATTTTACTCAGAAAATGAAATAGTACCTAGCTCAAATCGTTCTGTCGGTGTTGCAAAAACAGTCATCTATGTATTTGCAAAAGTAACAGTTCAAAATTACGGAATACTTTCCACACCTAAAACAAAAATTAGCTAACAAAATTTTGAAGAGCGTACCGTATCAAACTGAGTAAAAAATTCTCCCACACAACACATCACGACACTTTTTCAGCAGTTAAGAGTCGTCAGAATTGGTAGAGATCAACAATTTCAGCACTCAGACAAAAAATAAAACACAGTTTTGCTGTTACTATTAGCTACCAAGGGCGACGGTTGATTCGTTCGCACTTACAAGAAGCTCATCTGTTCTGAAAAAATATTGAATTAGTTGGACCCAGCTATTCTCGGACGTGGCACCGGCAGCTGTCCTTCCCTGCCTGAAGGACAGCTTTTCGTTGATCTTATTGTTGTAATATAAAATAAGTAAAATACAAAGGATACTGGCTAGGTAGTTTGGACATTGATTGGTCTTGGTATTGATTTTCCATCCAGCCAATATTTTAATTTGAAAATTGAGTAAAATTTTCTATGGGCCTTACAATATACTGGGAGTAAATAGAAAGCTGATTTTGTGAATCGAACATGAAAGACAGTAGAAAGTTTAATTACCTAAGTAATTTACGAAATTCCGTAATTAGGAGGGTTCTTTAGGCATCTTGTTGCTATGTATCTATCTTGGTACAGACAACCGCAAGTCCATGGTAACAAGTTGAGCTTGACTGCGTCCTTATTTCGTATCAGTTACGTTATTAATATTGCGTAGTTGTAGTGTTATAACATCGTGCGGTTGGCCGCCGCCCGGCACCATTTTGCACCGTAAAAACAATAAGTTGGTAAGTACTACTTACAAATATTTTAAACTACAACTAAGTACAACAACATGGAATGGGAATGCTTCAAGTTTATCTTTTTGATTAAAAGTCCAATGAACATGACAAAAACAGTGAAGCGTGGACCTCACCTTTATGAAATATCTCCCTTTTTCGTTGTACGACCGCTGAACAAAGTTTAATATTAATACGAAGGGCCCCTACATACCTACTTAGGTGCTGAAAATATGTAAAGTATTGTTTGGGTATTTTATTTTGTAAAAACAGATTTATTATACAAGTTACAGGCAAATGCCTAGTTTGGGGTCACCGTCTTTTCTATTCTTGTACAAATTGTGATTATGATATTGTGTTCTGAAATACATGATCGCTTTATGTATCCTATGGGAAGTGGTTGTGGGGCAAAATATCCGGGAAATAATCTAAAGAATTGGAAAACTGGGTTTTGAAATTGATTCTCGTTTTAAAATTTAACTGTCTTGATGTATATAAATTCATTTCTTTCTCTAGCAGTATTTTTGTTAAAGTTTACTTTGAGTCAGAAAAGTAAAACTGTTAAACTTCTTGGCATAGTTTTTACCATGTAACTGTAAGGTATATGAAGAGTTCAATGAAAAACAGAGTTAGCGATTTTCTTATTAGGTACCTACATATACAACCTACATACATGTGAATGAATGTTTATCTTTTAAATTACATAAATTTAAGTACATGGTAACTTATATAAAACCAGTTGCACATCGCAGTTTGTCTTACAAAACCTATTATTATAGTATTTAGGCATCAGACATGTTTGAATTGTACACATTTATTAACACTGGAATAAAGTCCACATTTATATTAAAGTTGGTCGTGTAACAAAGCAGTCGTGTTTCAATATGTGCTAGCATTGTTCCCTCTCATAGCAACGCTCATTCTTCTGACGGGGGTAGGGAAGGGTCGCGTTGGTAAGGGATGCCGGGGTCTCGCAGGGCGCGGCGGTAGGCGTGAGTCCGTGCTGGCTCGAGCTCGAAACTCGTCGCCGCACTCCGACCTACCCGATGATGACGTGGAATCACTGCGGCCGACACACACCTCGTCTTCTTCGTCTAACTCCATCTCCGTCCATCGACGACCTGGAAAATGGAAAATGGATGTCTTAAGCACCTAATGTCTTTTTCTAAGTTTTTCGTGAATGAGGAAATGCAAATATTCGGCCATATTTTTACTCGGTTATAGTTACAATAATTCCTTCGTCCAAAACTAGACTTTGGCGAAGCTATAGTAATAGTACCTACTATTATTCTAAGATCTGTAACAAGGAAGTAGGGAGTAGCTTACTTATTCCGAATCTTATTTCAATAAATGAATGGAAAGGTGCCTCTCTTTTGTTTACACTATCACGAGCAACTATATAATTATAGGCATCTACATGCAGGGATATTTTTTTATCACCGTCCAAATTTTTAATGGTTGTTCTACCCATGAATATGAACAACTTTCACGATGGGACCAACTCTGAAATCACGAAAAAAAAATCAGCTGTTTCATACATTTTGGTCAAGTAGGTATTGAACTTTTGTATTAAACAACTGTTTTTTTCATGATTTCAAAGTTGGTCCCATAGTGAAAGTTGTTCGGTTCAATGGTCTTCGGGTTAATTTTTTAATCTTATGTTGGGAAACATCACGTTTTCATGAAATAGTCATGTATAAAGTTGTTATGTGTTTCTGCAGGTGGACCTGAAGGCTGCGGTGCCGTCGTTGTTTTTCATAGTGTTATATTACAGTAAAATTATAGATTTATTAAACAGCCTGCAAAATTTTTTCTTTATGGGTTCTAAAATTTCAATTGACCTCGTTTAAGGGCTTGTAATAGTTCAGCTCAAATTCATATTTTATTCATTCGCTCTGACATACTGATTCAGTTAGGGTGAACTACATTGTTGATGGACGTAGGCTTGGTAATAAATTACTAAATTATGATTATATACGAAATCGACGTCTTCTGTATATAATAAAATGGAATTATTTTGATAGTGAAATAAGTTAAAATTATTCTTTAGTACATTATAATTTAACAGCTAATAGTTAATATATAATCTACTAATGAATAATTTAGCTAATTTGCCAAGGTAACCTACGCACAGATGCCCAACAAAAAGTAGGCGCTTCGGAAATCATCTTCTAACTTGTATACTACGAACGAGCGATGATGAGATCTAATATAGAGTTGTAACAACTCTCAAATTGGTCGATCAGTTGACAACTCTCAAATTGGTTGTCGAACACGTTCTTCTATAAGTACTTGTCTATTTCGTATTACTATGGTTAGAAAGTACAGACCCATTTAAATTATTAGTAGCGTATCTCTACATTGTTTTCAAGCATCGTCACGAATCTTCTACTGAACTGGACTCTACCTACTTTTAGCCACCGGATCAGACGGCTTTTGAGGAAGATACAGCACAATAAACCTCATCCATACAGTGCGAAAAATTATACAGAAATTCGAAGAGTATAATCGGCACCTTGGTCTTGCGTTTGTGGTCTATGAGCAAGCTTTTGACTCTATCGAGACCTGCCCCCTTATTCACAATCACTAGATATGCTTCCGTATCGTATCGAACATTAATCATTGTTATCGTAGGAGTCTTCTCAACGCCGTTCACAAGTCCAAAACCCGAAACATTTGTCAGTTTAAATCAAATAGACGCCCGCTATTATTCCAACAGCTATTTGCTGTTGAGGGGAAGTCAAATCAGGTTATTGAAATGTGTTTATGTTTATGTTAAATGAAACGATTAAAAATAAAAACGAACCTATGACACTACGATTAGCCTGCAAAGTTTCATGACCTAATTTGAAAATTTTCATTCAATATTCTTCTTTTATTTTGCGGTTTAGAGGTTACTTTGAGACTTCTTTGATAACACCTCGCAGTAGTCCTCATCTTTATCGTATATTAATTTCAAAGTGAATACTGCAGAACTGTTGAAACTACAGCCGTTAATGCTAAGGCAATTTTCGCAATCTGACGTAGTATAGGCCCTTAAACCCTCTGGTAGCAGTAGTTCGGTTGTTAGTCCGGTTGATCGAACTACTGAAACTTTCAACACCACTTTTTTATTTCTACATATGTCATGCTCAAACCTACATTAGGAATTCCTCGATATTTTCATACGGTGATGTTCTTCCAGTAAGAACAATACCGTAGATATATATATCCCTGGGGCCCCATACAACCCACGTCCCACATATCGCCTCCCTAAACCTGGACGCGTTATTATAACTGAGATAACAAGTCCCTAGAATATATCCTGGGGTTGTGGCGAGCACGTTATGTCGGCGTGGAACCGCCTAATCCGTTCGGGAAATCGCGAGGGGTTACCTACTGGAAAACTTGGAATAATGCAGTAGATGAGAAGCACTCTAATTATGTTTTTCTCTCTGCGCGTTACAATTTCAGTAATGCGCGACTATGTACTGTTTCCATGTGCTTCCATAGGCTTATCTTTTCCCACGAGTCTCGTTAGGCGGAAAGGTTTTACAGGGTTATTGTTTAGCGTGAACATTGAAATCCGGATGTTGTGTTGGATTTTACCCAAAAGTATTTTGGGAACTGTGCTCCGCTACAAAAGAATTTATAAGTAGGTTACATAGGTACATGTCCAACGAGTCAAGATGATGTTGTTTCGCTCACTGCGTTCAAAGCCTAGCTCATTTGTAATATCCAGTTGCTACACAAGATACAGATCATAGAAAGATGTATGGATTGTGTGTAAGGTGTCATAGCAGAATGGATGCTGATAAGTAATGAAGAGCAAATACAATGAATTTAAAAGAATCAAGAATCGCGCCTTATTTTCTATCGATCTGCTTACATGTCGACGAGTTTAGGTTAAAGTGGTTCTATAGGCACTTACAGAAGGGTGGTGCAGCGTTAGTGTCAGGCGTGGTATCGGAAGACGCTCTCGCCAGCGGCCGCCCCAGCGCCGTCGGGTGCCGGTCACCGTCGCGCCTCGACCACTTGCTGCTCACGCGCCAGAAACGACGCGCGTCACGGAATACACCCCACACCTAGATAAAAACATTACATTACATATTGCTAGCTATATTTCAGAGGCTCTTCCATGAACCCTATAAACAAAACGTAAATTCCAACGATTTTTGAATCGCAACTAAGTATACCGTAGCATTTTGGTTTAAATTTATGCGACAGGCATAATTAGTATTGACACAAATAGACATGAAAAAAGTATTAAATCTTAAAAATAAGTAAAAATGATGTGCGAAATGACTCTTTTAAGTTTTAAAATCGATCGAATTTACGTTACGCTTACTCCGCGTTCGAGCTAGACAGCTTCATTGGCATCCTCTGGATACAGTGAAAACTAATTTTAAATGGCTATTTGACAGTGACGGCATCTAAGGTAAGCTGATGTTTACCTATGCTGTCACTGTCAAATAGCCATTGCAAATTGGGGAACCGAGGTGATTCTCGGTTCCCCAATTTCTATAATTTAAAATTTGATGATGCGAATCGAACTATTTAATTACTCTACTAGGGTTTGATTTCAAGCACTCTGGTTGAACTGATCGGGAACTGTGGAGTTATTTGGTAACGCTGCAGCGATAGCAAGGATACCAGTACCACAGAATACTTAATAGTACTACGTAGTACCACTCCGAATAAGCAACTTCGGACATGTAGAAAAGTTTAGAAGCTTTACTGGTCTACACGATGCGATTTAGGCAAAAATAAAAGTTGCACCGTCTAAACAGTGTTTGGACGACGAAAGTCATCGGTGTTAGATTTAGAATTGTCTCCGTAGCTTCGTAAGTCACATACCTACATACCTAGCTATATGTAATCTCATATCGTCTTTAAAGGCATGTTATATTATAGTTTCGAACAGTCGCTAATATACTTGCATTCAAACAACACGTATTTAATTTATCCGAACCCCGAACAAGCAATAGTGAACCTTAAAACAATCAACATATGGTCGAAATCGAGCCGGACCCATCCAGTACGGACACTTACCGAGAGAACAAAAGACTCGCATTCCACAGCAGCGATAAGCCGACCTTTTTTTTTGTGCGCATCGAATTCCGAGAATTAGCACGTTGTTTACTACGATAACTTGTAGTAATAATTACTTAACTTTTTATACATCGGGTATCAGCAGCATTTAAGCTTGTTTACGTGAAAAATGGCTACGACTGAGGAACAACAAAAACTTCTCTCCGTGTTAGAAGATACTGCAAACCTGCTACGGAAAACGCAAATGAACCTAAGGAAATGTCCTAAAGCCCGCTTAACCAAAGGATATATCGAGGCACGTATGAAAATCATCGAAGACTATTGGGATGTGTTTAAATGTGCGCATAAAGACTTGGTAAAAATAACACAAAAGGACCAGAAAGGAACGTTGCCTTATTTTTTGAATGAGGAGTTTTTTATTTATGAAGATTTGTATAACGTGCTTCAAGGTGACTTAAAGGACATGGTTAATTCGTTATCTGAACAATCAGTGGTGGAATCAAAATCAGCAAATAGTAGTTTCGGCGGCACAAGTCCACAAAATAGCCTCGTGCACCTACCGAGGATCGAGATACCGAAGTTTTCCGGTAATTATGAATCATGGCAAACCTTTCAAGATTTGTTTACATCATTAGTGCACAATAACACTTCGCTCAGCGATGTACAAAAACTTCATTATTTGAAGACTAGTGTTACTCAAGAAGCCGAATCACTATTGAAGCATATTCAGGTAACCGATAGAAATTATGTAAATGCATGGGATATTTTGAAGAATAGATACGGCAACAAACGCTTACTTTTGAATCATTCTATGAAAAGGTTATTCAACCAAAAGAAGATGACTTCTCAATCAGCTTCTCAGTTAAAGGGGTTGTTGGACACGACCACAGAGTGCCTAAACAACTTAAATAATCTAAATATTAACATCGACTCTTGGGATCCATTCCTTATATATCTTCTTGTGCAGAAGATGGACCCAGAGACGCACAAGAACTGGGAAGAACATGCATATAAAGAAGAAACCGAAAACTTACCTACCTGGAGTGATTTCAAGAAGTTCTTAGAATCGAAGTTCCGTACCCTGGAAATAACAAACCAGAACAGTACATCAAAGGACAATAAAACAAAGGAGCGTTCATGCCATGTTGCCACACCAGTTACGGAGAAAGTTTGTGTGATGTGTAAAGAAAGTCACAGTTTAAGTCATTGCAAGGAATTCGGCAAAAAGGAACCTACTGAAAGAAGAGAGTTTGTGAAAACCAAACAATTATGTTTTAACTGCTTAGTAGCAGGACACTCGGCATTTAAGTGTAAAGTGCCAGTGTCTTGTCGTGTTTGTCACAGGCGCCATCATTCCCTTTTACATGAAACGAAGAACAAGCAGCAGGGAGAATCATCGGTCACCAAAACACCTCCAGCTGTAACACATGTAGAAGAAGAGCAAGCATTACAAGTCAATACAATGATAGCGTCGCATTGCAATACTAAGAAGAGAGTAGCAGCACTTTTAGCAACGGCAGTAGTGGAAGCAACAAGCGAGCAAGGTAACACCATTTTACTGCGGGCACTAATAGATCAAGGTTCCGAAGCAGCTTTCATTAGCGAGAAGGCGACTCAATTGTTGAAGCTCGAACGACAAGCTGTTAAAGCGAGCATTGTAGGGGTGGGATCCCAGAAGACCGAAATAAAACATGTGGTACAGCTACAAGTACGATCACGATTAGATCGAAACTATTGTTTACCGATAAAGGCATACGTAATGTCCAAGCAGCTGACTGCAAAGATACCCACCAAAACAATAAATAAACAAGATTGGGCACACATTCAAGACCTCAACCTGGCTGATCCAACTTACTTCAAGCCAGGGTCTATAGATCTGCTCTTGGGTGTGAAAGAATATGCGGAAATTCTGCAAAACAACCTAATCAAGGGTCCACCAGGAACACCAAGCGCTCAGGAAACCAGTCTGGGGTGGATTCTTTTTGGAGAAGTTAATACAACACCACAAAACCAGTATGTTGTCATGCATCATTCAGTTGACGTAGAAGACATGTTGAAATCAATATGGGAAATTGACGTAGACACTAAAAGACACTTAACAAAGGAAGAACAACTGTGTGAAGAAATATATGAAAAGACAACTGCGAGAAATCAAGAAGGAAGGTACATTGTTAAGTTACCATTTAATACATACAGTCCACAATCACCAGATGGCAATACAAAATCGATAGCAACACATAGATTTACACTATTAGAAAAGAAGTTCAGGAAATCGCCGGACCTGCAAAAAGAATATAGTAAAGTTATAAATGACTATATAGAACAAGGATACATCGAGAAAGTACCTGAAAAGGAAAGAGATAAAAGAGCTGTCTACTTACCTCACCACGCTGTTATCCGAGCTGACAAAGAGTCCACGCGAACACGCGTTGTATTTGATGCGTCGTGTAGAGGATCAAACAACGTTTCGTTGAACGATGAATTACTTGTAGGTCCACAACTGCAAGAAGACTTGAGGAACATTTTGATGAGATGGCGCATGAAACAAGTTTGTTTTATGGCAGATATAAAACAGATGTTCCTCCAAGTATTAGTGAGCCAGGAGGACGCAGAATTTCAGCGAATCCTGTGGAGGCAACAGGAATCTGATACCCTGGGGGAATATCGATTGCTCAGAGTCACCTTTGGTACAGCGTCTGCACCTTATTTGGCTGTTAAGACGCTCCAACAGGTAGCCAAAGACGAAGCTAAGAATAATACTCTTGTTGCACAAACTATAAATGAGGATTTTTACATGGACGATCTTTTATCTGGCGCAGATTCAGTAACTGAAGCTATAACACTTTCTAAAGAATTATCAGACACACTAGAAAGAGGCGGTTTTCGACTTACGAAATGGGCATCCAACAGTATCGATTTAATGAAGTATATAGAGGGGGATAAAAGATCTGCAAAGGCAAATATTGATTTAAACCTCGATGGAACTCTCAAAGCATTGGGAATTGAATGGAATTTAAAAACAGACCAGTTTCAATACAATCTTAGATTTACACCCATATCCAAGACCATAACAAAGCGAAACATATTGTCTGATATACAAAGAGTGTTTGATCCCCTTGGTTGGATAGCACCGAGTACTGTTATGTCTAAAATATTGATACAGAAGCTTTGGCTTGAAAGAGTTAACTGGGATGAACAAGTTAGTAACACATTAGAACAAGAATGGAAAGAAATAAGATCAGACCTCGTTGACATAACTGGAATAAAAATAGAGAGATGGCTTGGTACAATGTCTGTTAGCAACGACAAAATACAAATTCACGGTTTCAGCGATGCTTCAATGCGTGCATATGCAGCGGCAGTCTATATACGAATTGAAACTCTAGACAACAAGATTGAAACAAAACTGATAGCTGCCAGAACCAGAGTAGCACCATTGAAGACCATATCGTTGCCGCGTCTAGAACTTTGTGGTGCCCTACTTCTTTCAAAATTAATGAAGCAAGTTGGACAAGCAATGAGGATACCGACAACAAAAATGTACGCATGGACTGACTCTTCAATTGTGATCGCATGGCTTAGTGGTGAACCTAACAGGTGGAAACCCTTCGTCGCAAACCGTGTAGTCGAAATTGTTGAAAACATTAATAACAAGCACTGGTTCCATGTTCAGTCACACGAAAATCCCGCTGATTTGGCATCTAGAGGTATGTTGTTATCCGACTTGAAGAAATGTAACTTATGGTGGCACGGACCGGGTTGGCTATCTGAAACAAAAATAAATATTAAACATGAAATAACAGAAACAGACTTGGAAATGAAGAAAATTAAAATCAATACTTACCTGAACGCAGAACGAATTGAAGAACCTGAAACAACTTTAATATCACAATTTGATAATTTTGAAACATTAACAGAATTAATAAAAGCGATTACTTACTGTAGAAGATTTTTGAACTATAAGAAGAATATAAACAATGAAAACCAGAATTTAACAACGCAAGAATTAGAAGATACTCTACAGATCTGTATTAAAAAGGCTCAAGAGGAAGAATTTAAAGAAGAGATAGATAGATTAAAAATAGGAAAACAAGTTAAGACAAAAAGTCAGCTACGATGTCTGAATCCTTACCTAGACAAAGAAAATGTACTCAGGGTGGGCGGTCGCTTACGACATGCCAACTTACCTGGTGATAAGAAGAATCCTGTGATCCTGGGAAATAGAAATCAACTGATACAATTGATAATTGCTGATACACATGACAAAACACTTCATGGAGGATTACAGCTGATGCTATGTCACTTACGTTTTAAATACTGGATAATAAGAGCTAAATCACTGGTGAAGAAACATATTCACAAATGCATGAAGTGTGCTCGAATGAATGCCACAACGAAAGGACAAATAATGGGAGACTTACCAGTGGAAAGAGTAACACCGACGAGACCGTTTCTGCATAGCGGCGTAGATTTCGCAGGACCGTTTCAAACATTGGTATCTAAAGGAAGAGGCAACAGAACTAAAAAGACATATGTGGCAATCTTCATATGCCTGTCCACTAAAGCAATCCACATAGAACTAGTTGGAGACCTCACTTCAGAGGCATTTATAGCAGCCTTTAGACGTTTTGTCGCCAGAAGAGGTAAATGCAGCCACCTGTGGTGTGATAACGGAAAAAACTTCGTGGGTGCAAACAGAGAGCTTCATGACATGTGGAATGAAGCACAGATGACAAGAGAAGTTACATCCACGCTAGCAACAGATGGCACACAGTTTCATTTCATCCCAGTATATAGTCCAAACTTTGGAGGATTATGGGAAGCAGGCGTGAAGTCGATTAAGTACCACTTAAAACGTATTATTACAACTCACCTGACGTTCGAGGAAATGAACACAATATTATGCCAGATAGAAGCCTGTCTGAATTCACGCCCGTTGTGCCCAATAGATCACAACGACCCGGAAAACTTAGATCCATTAACTCCTGGCCATTTTTTATTTGGAGAACCACCGATTGTGGTACCCTCACCTGATCTGCAAGCTGTGAAGGTTCATAAATTGTCACGCTGGCAACATACACAAAAGCTTCTTCATGACTTTTGGCGACGCTGGCAAGAGGAATATTTGACCAGGCTGCAGCAGCGTCCTAAATGGATGAAGAAAGCGAATGAATTTGCAATAGGGGATATTGTGTTGATCAAAACTGAAAATCAACCTCCTAGTAAATGGTCCTTAGGACGAATTACAGATAAACATCCAGGCATGGATGGTAACACGAGAGTATATAGTGTGAGAAGTGGAGGTTCTATAACTAAGAGAACTATTACTAAGTTATGTGCATTGCCAGTTGATTCTACTTAGCTTCTATTGAGATATTGTGAATAATTTTTAGTAGATATAGTTTGATTTCATTAATTATTAATTTAAAGTTGTAATATTTGGCAATTTAGACAGATAATTTGGAGTTTGGTACTTGATTGTTTAGAGAATAATTTGCTAGAACTTAATTGTCATTGTAAAAGAACTTAAAAGTCCTTTTGGTGGGCGGTATGTTAGATTTAGAATTGTCTCCGTAGCTTCGTAAGTCACATACCTACATACCTAGCTATATGTAATCTCATATCGTCTTTAAAGGCATGTTATATTATAGTTTCGAACAGTCGCTAATATACTTGCATTCAAACAACACGTATTTAATTTATCCGAACCCCGAACAAGCAATAGTGAACCTTAAAACAATCAACAATCGGTCACTTTAATTTTTTTGTAATGCCACAGGCAAGCAAAATGCATCGTGTAAATGGGGTAGTCGAATCAATAAATAAAGTTGCGCCGTTTAAACCTCGGTTTTTTTTGTGTTTAGACGATGCAAGTCATTTGTTGCTTCAATTTTATTGTAGAGATGCCACAGGCAAGAACTTGCATCATCTAAATGGCTTTACAGCGAGGTCGTATGCAATCGACATCTGTTTTGAAAATGTAAACCCTCTGCATATACGTACCTACTCGTAAAACTCTTGTAAGTACCAAACTGGATTTTTTATATACAAAATCTGATGACATTTGAATGGTCGAAATAGTACTAAGTAGTATAGTATATTAGGATTAGTATAGTATATAAGGATAAAGGTAGCAGTTAAGATGTTGGGACTGCATCTTCTTTAATCGTAAACAGTCTTTAGATAACGGAATGCTGTAAACAGAATATATTAAATGATATAAAGTTTATGGCTATCCTGGGTATCCGTCAGTCCGTCACATCAACTACGCGTCAGCCCCAGGATCGTTAAAACTTGTTATAAGCAGAAAATAAACTTGTGCATTTACTACGTTTGAAGGGATACGGTAATTTAATGATGGATCGCTTTTACACGAAACCAGTCGGCGACAGTCGAGAAGTCCTTTTTATGGTTCCATAGTCAACAAGGAACCCTTTCACTTTTATTTAGATATGTATGTTTTTCCTTTTTTTTATTTGTTTTTGTATTGGCACCTTGTTTTTATATTGTTCATGTGGGTAATTGGTTTCATCTAATGTTGTACTTTTGTGTGTTGTGCTGTCTTTTGTGTGCGCCAAATAAATGGTTTATCTATCTATCTATCTTTTATAGTTTCGCCATATCCGTCCGTCTGTAGGTCTGTTTATGCGCGGTTTAGCTCAGGGACTCTTTGTACTAGCAAGCTGTAATTTGGCATGTCATTGGGCGTTCAAAAATATTACTGGTGTTTGAAAACCATTTTTCGTTGACTCTAACAAAAATGAGCACTTTAAACTTTACACGACTTTGCACCCTCTGCCAGTTAAATGTTTCTCTATTAGTTTGTAGATAAGTAAAAAAAATCTCGGCTGTAGTATACATATACCTATAACGAAGTTAAAAGGAAACGGTATCACAGCTCAGTAGGGTATAGTATGGTAATAGTCGACATTTGCAGTTCTAATGTATGTGGGAAAACATGTTTGTCAACTACAATTTTGTTTTAGATCCCAATTACGGAACTCTTCAATGTGCGTGGTCCGACACACACTTGGAGGATTTTCTTGTAGGGATCGCTGTATCTAGATTGCATAATTATGTATTTTAGAATGTATCTATAAATCCTAGTCCTAAACAGGATGTTACAAAAATCACGTGTTACATTCGGCCCATCAAAAACAACTATCAAGAAATACACATGTATCGTAAAGGTGATTCGTATTCCACGCTTATTTATAGATCTTTATCATAAATGATGATATAAAACTCGCGTCCCAGTGTTCCGTCACAGGTTCCATTTAACTAACACCTACGAGGTGAATGATAAAAATAAAACACCTGAGTAGAGTAGCCAGTATCATCTGTATCATGCATGTCAACAGGAAGCACCAATCTTTTCCCAGTAAAAATAAAGGTTCCTTTTTTACAAAGTTATAAATAGGAATGACGCTAGGTAGATACAGGTCGCAGACCTAGCGCAGTAGGTATAAGGTGGGCAAATCTGTACAATTTGTTACTGAAATATGCTTACAAGTGCCTGCTATTGAACAGAAGGGTTGATAAATTAATAAATATTAAACTTAATTAAGAAACTTTGGAAACTTGATTAAACTTCAACAAAAAGTTCCATCATAAATGCGAAACGTTAAGTATATTCCGGAAACAAAGATCACGCTAAAGTTCTAATCATAGAGGCTGAAAGAACTCTAAGAAGGTTGAGGTTGAAGAATAACTAGGTTGACAATCGAAATGTATTTCGGAATATTTGAGCTAAGTTGACTGAGGGATACGGATGATCGTACCGGCTCACCCCACAACAAATCGAACGCATGTCAGCAACAGCCTCGCTTATAAATTGGGTGGGCTTGCAAAGTTAAATTACTCTACACGACCGTTGAGTAAGTTACTAAGTAAGTACGCACTTATGTAGATACGCTACAAAGCCGCATCATCTACAATTCTCCACCAATTCAGTTAGGTACAATGGTTTCCGAAAATGTAGTTTGGGACTTGAGTCCACCGATTCTATCTAAAATTTATTTCAAGGAGAGTTTATTTTCTGAAAACTTTTTATGTAAATGGTTGGTAAACAGGTCCATTCACATGATAAAACGTTTCCCATGCACATGGACCGGTAGCCGATGTTGTTGTTACTCGTAGCTAGAGATGGGGTTACATAAAGTCTATTTGTGATTATGTGCCTGTAATTTCTGCACGTGCACAGTTGCACACCCTCTTCAAACTTGAACAACAATGCTGTTGGACGGGAGAATATAAGATTTCGTTTGTTTAGAATTTAAAATAACAAACTGTTGACGGGACCACTTTACATTTTGGTAGTCCCGTTTTCCTCCTAATGAAGACTTTCATTCTTAATGTTCGGATTATTGTGCGATAATAGGAGATAAGGTGCATATCTTTTCCTTTTGAGGTATCGTGACCCGAATATACTCAAACTAAGTTTTTCCACGTCAAACCACTCGTGAGGTAATGCTATTGTGTGTAGGTAACAATAGTTCTGTCGAATACATAAGTCGAAATAGATTTGGTTTGGTTGAGTCTAGACGGTAAAAAAACGTATTCCGATATAAAACATTTCTCGTCAGGGATGAGTAAACTAGGTAACTACCTACCTATCTACTTAGCCTGTTTGACCTGTTTCATAGCACCTGGATAGGCACTCTCTTCCATCAGTCAATAATATTCTACCTATACTAATAATTGAATACATTATAATGACAAGTTTTATGTGATTTGGTTTTATTAACCGACGCGTTATTGACATGAACGGAGCTTGCGAATTCGGGCGTCGGTGCGGAAACATGGGTTTATTCATGCGGAAGCATTTACCAAGCGGACATACCAAGCTGCCGCACTTCCGATGTTTGCTAATAAAGGCAAATACTAGAGGGAAACGTATTTTTCGCCCTGAATTCCGTGAAAGCTGTAGAAGTGTAGAGAGTTCGCTACACCGTAAAGTTAAATTTTCCTCGTGACTGTTATTCTCTTTCAAGCGCCCTAGATACAATAACTAAATTGCATCTTGCATTATTAAACGAGAACATAACAGGAAAATCGAGAGGTTTAGTTAGGAATTGATGCCTTCTTTAGACTTTGTTTCATCAATCGCATTGTAGCATTCGCCTAGCGTCACATATAGAAATAATAAAGGAGCTTGCCGGGAAAGCGATGGAATTTTTAATTTTAACAAAATTGAAAATCCTGTTCTTCCGACATGGCTTTTATAAATAAGCGTCTAGTTTAGTGGAAAAGCATTCGACTGCATTTTCTCTGAAAACTTTTAGGTAGACTCACAATATTTTCGCGTCTAGGTGTATTTTTAGAGTACCTATGTAAGTACCTAGTAGTTGAAACTTTAAACATGCATGAATGTAATGTTCGGAATGTCGGAAACTTAATTTATTACTGTAATTGTGAGTAGAAGCGCTGCCAATTCAGTTTTGCAAAACCCGTCCCGAAATATTATCTATGAAGTTCTTATGTAAGGACACACTTTGTTTGGAAAAAAGTTTTTTGTGTAAAACTGCTAACGAAGATTATTATGTTTTAGGTCTTCCATGTGTGTCACACCATGGTGGTTTCAGTTAAGTAAAAATTCCACACACTTGGCCTCATCCTCAAAGTCCGGGAGGGATTTTGAAGGTTTCAGCCCGAAAAAAAAGTACTTAGTTACGTGCCTGATCAATACTTTCTCTAACGGAGATCTCGTGGAAGCAGACGCAGCCGATCTCCTTGCTACGCCGCTGGCCCTCCTCGGTGGTGACCATACGGTCTCCGACCTGGTCCACCTTGTTGCCCACCATCACCACCGGGGTCTCTATAGCACTGTCCTGTAATAAAAAAAAAAAATACGATGAATAGTTATGAGGGAAGAGATGAAAAAACATTGTTAAAATAATAAAAATACCTTCTTTGGCTTCACCCCAGCGGGGTAATAACGTAACACACTAAACGTAGGAATGGCTTTCTTTTTAACAGTTCAACAATATGCATTGCGTTATTTACGTTGTTGAGCAGACTAATTTTTCGAACATATTTATGAAGAAATGGACTATAGCTATATCCTTCAAAATGATTCAGATTATGATTGTTAGTGTGCCACGCTATTATGGTGCAAGGGTGCAGGTGGCGCAGGTAAAAGTTTTACGTTCGTAGGAATGATACCTATCTATAACTAGCATTTCCCATTGCCGGAAGACAAACAGAACCTACTAAAACATAAGAATGATTAATGAGGCCATCAACATACTCTTTTTGCTTGAAATAATAATAGGTATGTTGTTACCTATTGCTACTGCTACAATAGTTTTTTTTTTCATAATAAATTCATTAAGTGCTGAACACCGCCTCAGAGTTATTGATTTTATGAGGTTATTCTTAGTTTTGTGTGTAGGTAAGTAAGCTATGAAAAAGATATAGTATTTATTGTATTGGAGTAAAAATTCTAGATCAGACATATTATTTATTGTATTGGAGTAAACATTCTCTAGATTTTTTTTACTCCTTATTCTAGTGTGTGTCAACCTGCTCCTAGAATTGATAGAAGTTTGGTGATTCGATTCGCTGGCTGTGACCCAAAACTTGTAAATGTGTTAGGTATGCTTTATAGATAGTCAATTTAGAAAAGAACATGATTCAAGTTTTAATGATTCGATTCTTGGAAGTCTGCATCAGATACTGAATTATCGACGAACTCAGTTTACCTACAGAAACCTGAGCTCTAAAACAGTGACGCTGACACTAGAGTTATTTATTAGCTAGGCAGCGAGTCTAGCTAATTCTTTTTTTATCTTTGTAAGTAGTTACCATCATTATGTAGTAGATATTAAAAAGGCCTAGTAAGAAAAGGCGAATGCCCAAAAGCCCCAAGCCAAGTGGGTATTGTGGAGTTATCAAGTTGAAATTAATATCAAATACTCAGCGCTCCCCAGCAATCCCAGCATTGTTTTTAGGGTTCCGTAGCCAAATGGCAAAAAACGGTACCCTTATGGATTCGTCATGTCTGTCTGTCTGTCCGTCTGTATGTCACAGCCACTTTTTTCCGAAACTATGAGAACTTGGTAAGTAGATGTATTCCGTGAACCGCATTAAGATTTTCACACAAAAATATAAAATAACACAATTGGGGGTTCCCCATACTCAGAACTGAAAGTCAAAATTTTTTTTTCATCAAACCTATACGTGTGGGGATCTATTGATAGGTCTTCAAAAATGATATTGAGGTTTCTAATATCATTTTTTTCTAAAGTGAATAGTTTGCACGAGAGACACTTCCAAAGTGGTAAAATGTGTCCCCCCCCCCCTGTACCTTCTAAAATAAGAGAATGATAAAACTAAAAAAAATATATGATGTACATTACCATGTAAACTTCCACCGAAAATTGGTTTGATGAGATCTAGTAAGTAGTTTTTTTTTAATACGTCATAAATCGTAAACCGCAATTTACCTTTCATTCAATCAACACAAATATAAAAATAAAAAAAAAACATGTATTGTACCGTGGTTCGGAACCTTTCGTGTGCGAGTCCGACTCGCACTTGACGGGCTTTTTTTAAGCTTTACCCTTGAAGCAGTGAAAAAATAAAGCGAAGCCTTACATGCATGTCAATTTGATTTTTATCATTAGAATCAGCCACTTATTTGAACACGTATTTTATGGAATACGAGTATCTATCTACTTTATGAAACACAGACTGATAATAAACGTAAGTGTAAGTGCAAGAGTCGGAATGCGAAATCGGTAAAGTAAACCTTAATGCCATCAAAGAAATTGTGGTTTAATTTAAATCAAAGTAAAGAATTGGTTTTCTTTCAGTGCATTCGCAGATTGAGCATTTAGCTGATTTTATGTGCATTACAGACCTCCGTCACGTAAAGTATCTAAGGACGATCGGCAAAATTGATTGACTATGACCATTCAAGACGCAAGTGCCGCGGACGTAAATAGTAGCATTATGATGATTGAAAAAATCTGACCTTTACCGAAGACTTTTACCTGACTTGATTGAGAAATACGGAAGTAGGTAGTTGGGTGTACCTCTTAAACCATTTACCTACGATGATGTTATTCTTAATTAATATTTTTGCTCAAATCCTCAGACAAAAATCTTCTCTCGCAAAAAAGGAACGGAATACTTTTCTTGGAAGCCGCCGTGCGTGACTAACCCTCATGGAGGAAGCGAGTCGGCGTCTCCTCTTGTTGTAGTTGATCAGGAATTTGAGCCGGTGGCACTCGTCGAACGAACACTTGTCCGTGACCGAATACATTAGAATGAACGCCTCCGCCCAACGTATGTTGCTCTCGAGATTCGCGTATTCACTTTCCTGAGTGCAATAAAAATACATTCATGAATCATCGTGTTTATTTTCATTCTGTAGGTAATAGCCAATATCAGTTTGTTTAGTGCAGAATTGGGTGATAAGCGATAGATTTCGCACGTAATGAGATTTTAGATAAATGTTTAGACTACGGTTTTTAAATTTTTTATTTGTATAGGTAATAAAGTACCTATACCTACAATGTTATGTCAGTGGGTAAACTTACGTGTGAATCTCCAGCTG
Organism: Amphipoea oculea; assembly: GCA_945859645.1. NCBI lineage: Eukaryota > Metazoa > Arthropoda > Insecta > Lepidoptera > Noctuidae > Amphipoea > Amphipoea oculea. The sequence continues at coordinate 12,902,849 of OX243866.1, read as the reverse complement.
AATCCAATATTTCAAAATAAACCATCTCGTTATCAATGACGGTTTGGAATGCGTAGATCTTCTCTAAATTGGGGTCGTATTCGCCGATGAATCTTCGTGTAATGAATCTTACCACAAGAGCTGAAAGTGAAGTTATCTAATGAACAAAATATGAACGTAACAGAAAGGAGTTTTATACCAAAAGTTTAACTTGAGCCTTTAGTTAAAAGTTATAATCATTTTTAAGTTAGATATTAAGTCTCGTTTAGTAAAACCTACTGAAATTGTTATATTGCTGAACAAAGATTATTTATTGATTTACAAGACACGAAAGTAATCTAGACTAGGTAAAAAACAAATAAAGAAAGAAGAACTAATTATTACCTAATTATTTGGCATTAGGTATGACTCTACAAGTTTGAAATCGTATTAGATTATGTTAAGCATAGCAGTTGATACGAGTTAATAGGTACCTATATTTCCATATGAAGGGTACAAGGGGAAAACATGCAATGTCACAAAGACAATGAACTGAGAAAATCGCAAATTAAACTTTAGATCATAAAAAAAGTACATGAAAGCTAGAAATAAAAGAAAAATATATTAATGTATAAAGAAAATATATTTGTTTTGGGTGTGTAGTAAAAAAAACTTTTTTCTTTCTTATACTTATTGAGTTAGCGGAAAAAAACTGAACAAAGTCAGGAAAAAGTCAGGAAATACAGGCAAAAAATATGCAATGTCCATGAAAAACAGGGGATAATATGCAATGTTACAAAGATAAAGAACTGAGAAATTGCTAAATTAATATTATGATTTTTGAAAAAAGGTACATGGACACGAGGACATGGACAATGCTTATTTTTTTTCCTGTACGACGTGGACTTTTCTTGTTATTGCACTGTATCGATATTTTTGAATGAAGATTACTCCGGGACTATGCATGTTACTGCAAAGTGTGTTTCGGCGTTTCGTTCTACCGCATTTGAACTATACAATGGCATTACTAGTTCATAAAACATAAATATGTGACATCGCATGTTTTTCCCCTGTGCTCTTCATTATGTTACCTGATTTCCCAACTCCAGACTGGCCTAACACCATAATCTTGAAGGGTTTGGGCTTAGGATACAGAACGAGCTTGGCAAGCGAAGTCTTGGGTGACGTCGTGGTGCTCATCGCCACTACAGCTGTCATTATACTCTAGATGGTCACTTCACACAGAACAAGTGCATCGATGTACGCTGACCTGAATGGGACAAAGATCTAATAAGGACCCTCTTATTGAAACTATCTAACCAGCATGAAAGGTAAAATGTTATCGAAGTAAGAATATTTTTCGTGATACAACAAAAAGGAGGAGCTTTTATCGAACATAGATATATCTCTCGACCCGAATAAATTTAAAATCTCGGCCAAGCATATCTGGGGTATGTCCATCCTGTATCCCGTACCTATATAGTTGCGACTTCTTAATATCATGTAGTTTGACGAAACTACCTTCATTTTTAATACCCCACGGTATATCGATGGCAGCGACCGCAAATTGCCATTGCGTAAAAAGTTAACGGTCTCGTTTGCTATGGTTTGCGTTCTAGTTCCCGCCGTGTGGTAGTTACTTATTTTATTTTCGTCGTATCTGTTTTACCTACTACCAATAATGTTCACTTTTGTGCATCGATCAATTTACGCAAATTTAATTTCCCCATAATATTACATACGTACCTACTTATATTTTGACTTGTTTTACCATAGTTTTATACCTATGTATATTTCACTCTCCATCTATTACTAGGAAAACCCTAGCTAGAGAAAATAAAAATATCTTGTGTGGCATCACACCACTAAATAAGATATTCAGCTGGATAGTCAGGAAGCCGAACTAGACAAATCAATGTAATTAGAGTACCTACTAGAAAAATTGCTCTGACGACTTTTGTGACTTGAAAAAACTATAAAGGCTTGGGAATGTGGACTCTGATAATTTTTTATTTTTACCAATAAAATGAGTTTTTTTTTTGAGTAATCAAAATAAATCACGCATTTTGTTTAAACACCTGAAATGTTACGAATTTTCCTTACTGACTGGAAATTAAGTTAAGTAATTAAAGTATATGAGAAATTGAAACGTTTTAATTTGTCGGGTTTTACTCCGACAATTAGGTGCTCACGATGCGGGCCCATAATCCAGGTCAACCCGACAGCATGCTTATAATGCAGAAAAAATAACGAACCTACGTGAAACTTCCTCTATTTTTGCATAAATTTTCGCCCATTTTCCAGTAAACGTACCTAATAAATTTTGTCTTTCGTACAAAACTGTTATGTATTTACGCATTTTGTCTTGTTTATTATCAGATCCCTCGAGAATGGGTGTAATAGAAACAAGTGACTGTATTTCAAGGGCTGAGATGAAAACAAATGTCTCTACCTACTACCAGGATTTTCCCTGACACGTAGAATGCGTATTTGTATAGCGCTGTCAAGTGGAATTATATATTACGTAGGCACCTAGATGCTTTTACTATACCTACCTATTTTATTTGTTTGGCATTTTAGTTTATAAGTAGTTTGGTATTAAATTTCATTAATCAATAAATAACCCTTCTACAAAATTCTAGTGGTGTGAAATGTACAGCAGGGCGCTCACCATGCCAATTTTAACACCATATTGTACCTGCTATTGAACCTAGTAACCAACTAATTTATTGAAAAATAATCACTTGTACCTAAGTTGGATTTCTGTTTTAGTGGAAGGTCCCGTAAATTGTTTAACACTTAATTAACAAATAACTCCTAAATGATGGGTGGAATTATCATCAAACGTTGCTGTAGGTATATGAAACAGATTCGGATCTAAATTCAGTACAAGGTCGTAGCGGTGTCTATTGGATACAGAATAAATTCATAGATTAACAGTAGGTACCTATGCCTACTTATCTAAAAATCTCGCTACAGGCAGTGAACCTACGTAATTCCCTAAGTCTTAAAATTAAAACATATCGAACGCAAACTGCAAGTGTGTAATAGTAATCCAATAAGTATTTATTTTATATAGGTAACTTAATTTTAGTTCATAACCCAGCGAAACCGTCGTCTATCTTAATTTTCATGTTTTTCCTCATTGAAGTGAATAACTGTATTTTGAGTATTATAATAACTTTTTGAGTGAAATAAATTATCTTAAGGTGCGGCGCAGACGACAGACTATCCGTGACGCACTTTTTATTGTAAGTACCAATAAAATGGAAACTGTAGATAAAATAATAACAGGATATATCTGGAATAGTTGTATTAAAAATAGGACGATGTCGCGTTCTAATTTTCGGCTACTACATATAAAAGCTTAGATACTCAGTATCAAAGAGACATTTTGTGCGCTACAGACTCGATCGCGCAAAAAGTGTATCGTCTGAGCTGCACCTAAACCGTAAACCGTATAGTAATCCATTAAAAAAACCATGTTAAAAGAACGATTATAAATGAATGGGTTTCTCAGATCTGTAGATTGCCATTCTACCTCACCCACATCAATATAAATATCTGTCGTCTGTGAGTCTATCCGTCTTGCTAAGACGCGTACCTACATCGTGATGAATGAATTTACTACAACAATGAACGCGGAGTCGCGGATTTCGATGAATGGATAACGTTATGTAGATAGGCGAGGAAGAGGAACAGAAAACCACAAAGCTTTTTCTGATTATTTTTAAAATGACACTTTTCAGATAGATTTTTATAAACTTTTCTTCTAAAACTTTTAGCGTGAAAGTTATTGTAGGTAGATCTGTATACTATGATTAGTTCAGGTGCGCTCTTAGATTAATAACAACCCCTTTAGAATTTACTAGTAGTGCAAAGTAGATATCAGCATTCGCTGTAGCCTGTCGTACACACGGTTATTTTTTCAATAACCAAAATTTGTATTCTTCATAAGAAAATTAATACTTTATTATCCTCCGTTCTTTATTTTCATTTATAGGTAGATGGCATCGCATCCACGTGCAACCCCCGACACCATGGATTCAGTGCATGATTCTGGACCCCTTACACGACTTTTTCTTCTAATAACGCTTAAGTACATTTTGAGCGCGCAGGTGTTGCAATTTTGTATGTTACAGCAGTTTTTTTTTTTGATAAATTGCCTAATATTCCTACGCTCGAATCATGTGTTGAATTTATGGTTACAGTTAGCGCGTCGATGTCTCCACCCTGTATAAAATAAAATCGCGGCTGTAATCCAAAAGGGTTAGGCAGAGGGTAGTTACCTATAATGTAGTAAAGTCCCCGTCACGAGAAGCTATACATTAAGCTGTAAATAAAGAACTTCTACTAAGTAACGTAGCGACAATTCAATCAACAACAAGTATATAATCCCAAATTCAATCAACTCAAAGTAACATACGTGTATTACGAAACTAACGAGCAATTTCACTTGGTCGGGTAATCGGGTCATATTATAGCGATATATGAAAGCACTGTCGTCTAATATTTTGTGGTACTGGAACGCATCTGACCGATGGAACGTAAACATTTGGGCTGCCATTTTGAAGTAAGTTCAAGCTGACGCTGTAAATGCTGCAGAATGCAGGTGCAGAATACCCGGAATCGTCTGGCGACAGTAATTAGATGTGTGTGTTAACATAATTATATCCCTATATAAACACAAAAATCATTACAAAATTGTTTTTTTTTATTCGTTCCAAAGGTTGCGAACCCCTGAATGTGTGTTTACAAAATGTATAGCTTCTCGTGACGGGGACTTTAGTGTGTCATTAGCACGTTACAACCCTCGCATTATAAAAACTGTTTTTTTTATTGCTACGAGTTGCTTGACCTCGGTGTCAACGTGTCAGTCAGTCAATGTTCATTTTCATTTGAGTTGGAAAATCTTTACGAGAAAAGTTCCAAAGTACGAACGTTGACCTCATTTTGTTTGCGTTTAAAACAAAAATCACGCCTAAATCAAATCTATCACTAAATTATTATTAGGTAAATTTGTATTTTTTTTTGCCAGTTTGCCTATGTAGGTGCTACCTATTTATAATGTGGAACCTTTATTTTACAAGTACATGTAGGTAGGTACATATTATAAACCTCAGTCAGCAGTTAGGTACTGTTACTGTTAGCCTGCATCATCCCACTGCTGGGCAAAGGCCTCTCCCCATGACTTCCCCATGAGCTTCTTCGATCCAGGGCTAATGTAGATCATTGATCTTTGAATTAAATTTAAATAATTTTCCATTTAAAGTAACCAATAACAAAAAGCAATGTTCCGAATTTGAATTGATAGCAAGCACGAAATTACATAATGAACAAGTACACAAGCTAAAGTTTTCGATAATGAAGTGTTTTTCTCTGGTCTAATTAAGTAAGCGCTTTACCAACTTAATTGGTGTTGTGAGCTTGATGATATTTTTTTTAATGTTTTATTGTGAAAACGCCAGTCACGTTGGAGCTATTTAGAAATATTATGTAGTAATTGGGCCAAAGTAAAGTCGTCCCAGAAATTCAACGTCAAACTAATCGTGATCAAAGAAAAGCAGTAGGTAGGTAAAAGTTCTTGGACATATTTAATTGTTTTTTACGGTGAGTGAGTAAGTAGTCGGAATAGGTACATTTACCTTTCTTCAGAATAGTTAAAAAAAAATTGTAGTCTGACTTGTTATTTTGGTACCTACGTTAAATCATATGAAGCTTTATATGTATATCCGCACGTACACGGCACAATGAATTTATATATTTCAACGATAAATACATGGGTAATTTATAAGAAAAAAAAATCTCTTTCCGAAACACTAAATACCTTTTACGAGATGTTATTATCTATCGAAAAGCCATTCTGCGTAGGTAGGTAAATGGAAATAAAATAAAACGTCTTCAACTCTGACATTAATTTAGCTGGTACAACCATACACACAAGCGGTTACGGTTAACCACTTTTCGGCTTTATTAAGATAATAGAGGGAAAATCATTGAGAGAGAAGTCAACAAGGTTTTTGTTTATAAGTATATTCCATATTTGTCAATGTTTAAAAGAAAAATATAAAGCTTGGCGTTATTTGTAGGTAAGTCTAGGAAATAAGGTTATGTTAAAAGTCTAGTTTATTTCCCCATTTAATCTACAATTTCTACAGTTAGTCTGTTACACTTAAATCCAAAGGTACTTACGATCCAAAATGAAAATTATTGTAGAAACATATTCCACACAAATATGCCGAAAACACTTGAACAAAAGTTAAAAAAAATACACCTTGAATTTAATATAAAATTTTATGAATAGGTAAATATTGGATATTAGCAAAGTATTTCTGAATAACTTGTACGTGTTGACGGAAATAGTGTTCGTTTCCGAATGTTTTGTAGTAGAAATTATAGATGGTTTCGTGTGAGTGCGGTGAATGCGGGCGGGATCGCGCGCGGGCCCAACTCGAATGACTATTGTTGTCGATGCCTCCCTCGCCTAGTCGAGAGGGCTGCTGCGTGAACTCTGCGATACCACAGTGGCGATACCGACTAGGATGTGTATTTTTGTTTTGATATTAAAACTTACTACGTAGGTGTGTACTTAGATAGCAAGATAACGCAGCATCATGTACTACATTCGCCTCGTTTCAGGAAATCAAACTCTACTTTAGTTTCATTGGAGTGGACCACTTCACGTGTACCTAACAGACAACATTATGATTACTCCAAACGTTTAAACTAATAACGTTTTTATTGACTTATTCAATTACGTTTGACATTAGTATCATAAAAAATTATCAAGTAGGTAATCCCTAAGGAGTATCTACTTACCTGATCATTTTTTTTTATTTTTAATCTTAATGTTATCACAGCTGAAGTAGAAAAATGCCAACTAACTTTTGGATGCTACTGTAAATGTGACAGTTACTGAAGATTTTGAGTAACCTACCCAATCTCGCATTGTGGATATGTACGGTAGGTATCAATTTACATAACACATGAAACGCAGATATGTTCATGTCCTGGATTAACACGAATTGTTTATTACTGTGTATACTTAGATAAATTATGAAGTATGTTCCCCTAAGATGTGACTGTAGCCGCAAGCAAATCTGAAGGAGTCGAAATAATTTTGATGGCCCGTGGTGTTCCTAATTCTTTAAATTTTCAATCAGCGTAAGTTAAGTATTGTGAATCTTTAACAATATGCCTTCCCTACCAATTTACAAAATCTGACGAACACATAGCTGACCTAGCTGTATAGATTTACCGGGTTAGCAACACCAATACCAAAACCTTGCCAAATGTTGTGATAAAACGAGGTGTTAACACTCTACATGCCTGCCCTTGCGAGGTTGGACTAATGGGCTGTGATATAATCTTTTATAGGACATAGGTATCTATCTACATGGTATGTACACCAATATAACGTAATAAATGAGTGGGATACGTAATATGCTTAGTACCTAATAAACGGGACATATTAGATACTTCGTCTATGAATTATGGCATATTTACTCCGTTTCACATGTTCACAGGTTCATGGATGTCATAATAAAAAATGACTTGGTAGGTGTCAGTATACAAGGAGCATTGATAAAATTATACCTTGTCAATTTCATGAATAATCTATAAGTACTAATATAATAAAGCAGAAGAGTTTTTTTTTTAGGGTTCCGTACCTAAAAAGGAAAAAAACGGAACCCTTACAGGATCAATTAAATTCAATTCAATCTTTATTGCATCCAAAATGTACACTACAGGTGGTAAGTAAGCATAAATCAATAGAATTATCTATGGACCCTGTCGGTCACAGCAAAATTTTAAATAAGTAGGAGAGACGAAGAGCGCTTTTGTAGTAAATATTTATTATAATAATGTCCGTTCTATCTGTTTATAGGGTTCCGTAAAGAAAAGGAAAAAACCGACTTCCAAAAAAACACTACAAAGTGAAAAATAACTTTAATTTCGGAAGTCGGTGTCTTTGGATCTGTATTTTAGTTTTTTGCCACCGACTTCCGAAATTAAAGTTATTTTTCACTTTGTAGTGTTTTTTTGGAAGTCGGTTTTGTTTTTCTTAAAAAGTTTTTATTTCACGCTTTTTAGTGGGTCTGATTATAATTTATCTAAGTTACAATAGCTTAGTGCTCATCGCCTTTTACAAACAAATTATTGCTTTTCTCGATGCAGGGAAGTTAATTGTTGAGGAGTTCTCCAGGTCCACCATCAGCTCCATATCACCATTCACATTGTGACGAGCATAAATTGCTTAGCAACTATATTAAAGTAATCGAATCGCAACCCGTTAAATACTTAGATATTATTGAATAGTTCCGGTGGCCATCTGTGGTCTTCATCATCAGTTCCACTTCGCCAAATGGTGCTTTCCGAGAGCAAGTGCACGAGTTACTATAAAAAATACCCAAATCGCTATAGGTGTGCCTATAATATTTGAAGAGTTCCTTCGATTTCTCCAGGATCCCATCATCAAATCCTGACCTGATGTTTTTAGACTAGAAGTTGATAATCCTGGCTGCAGCATCAGGCCAGACTTATGTCAACATTGCATTGAACTTAAAATTTTGTCCTGTTTAAAATGAGCCCAAACACGACTACGGTGCTGTTATTTCAAGGTTTGTACTTTTTCTGATGGTCCTGGCTTCAGCATCAGGTCTCTATGTACTTCGGTGTTCCTCATTAACAGTACGTTTATCCACACATCGAGCCCTTTTCAATGAGCCTAAACACGATATATCTGCTGTTAGTTGTCGAGGAGTTAGGTACTCTGCAGACTATCCTGACTGCAGCATCAGGTCATGACTTGATGATCATGAGACCAAATGTGACAAATGCCCTATCAAACATCAAAACAATTTACTAAAACAGTCCTTGCCTGTTTGAGTAACTTCTTACTGTTAAGGAGTTGTACCTTCCATCATCAGCCCAGCTACCTGAGATGGTGACAACCATACGCAAATAAACAAGATACTTCATAAAATATGCGAAAAACAATAAGTGAGCCTATAAAATTTGAGGGTTGCCCTCGATTTCTCTAAGATCCCATCATCAGATCCTAACTTGGTGACAATGGGACCACCTCAGAACTTTCTACTTTCGAACAAAAAAAAAATTTTGAAAATCCATCGACAATTGGCGGAGTATTCGATGAACAAACATAAAAAATAATAATAAAAATAAAAAATAATAAAAATCATACAAACAGCCGAACATAGTACCTCCTCCTTTTTGTGAAGTCGGTAAAAACGGAAACCTTATAGGATCATTTTGTTGTCCGTCCGTCCGTCTGTCTGTCTAGACCCTTTTACTCAGGAACGCGTGGAGGTATCAAGCTGGAATTTATATCAAATACTCAGATCTACTGTCCCTTGAAGCTGTGAAAAAATCAAACTTCTATGCCAAAGCAATCAAAAGATACAGCCGTTTATGTCGCAAATTCCCACTTGTACAAGTGTTCGACACACGCAAGGGAATCAAAACCTACAGGGTACTTCACGTGAACTCAGAATCTTGAAATTGGGTACGAAACAACGTCTTGTGGCACAGATAAAGGAAAAATTGCGAAAACCGTAAATTTTTAGTTACATCATATAATAAAAATATTTTTAATAATTTTAAACTTACTAGTACCCCTGTTCCTCATGAACGTATTTTAATTTCACGCGTGTACTACTTTCTACGGTCCCTTGGAGCTCTAAAGAAATCAAGCTTCTAAGTCAACGCAACGAACAAAAAAATACGGCCATTTGCGACATACCTACTTATTTTGAATTTCTGTATTTCCCGTTGAATCACGTTTGGCAAGAAGCAAGGTCTCACAGCAAAAGTAAAGGAAAAAGCCAGAAAATCGTTTATTTATAGCTTTTCACAAACGTACATTCAGATTTTTTTTTGTGATTTCAAACGAATTGACCGTAACCACAGAATAACTAATAACTAACTAGTAAGTTCTACCGTGACGAATATCGGTGTGTGGAGGAATTGTTGTATTGCAGGCAGTTTGTCTGATACAGAAGCACAGTTAGTCACAGGAGTATGTTGGTTGTTTCATTGTTTTAAGACTTAATTTGTAATAGGTACCTATTTGAATATCGCTTCAAAGATAATTTTTATTATTAATAAAAAAATAAACATTAAAATAACAAAATTATTTATATCTGAAAACCACCCGAATATGTTTTTTTGACTACAAAGAGTAAGATAAAAAAAAAATTGCCTTTGGTAGCCCAATTCTTGAGGAAGTTACAGGCTATTTAGCATCACGCTACAGCCCTTAGGAGCAAAAAGAAAAAAAGTCAGAAAGAACGCTAAGCAAAAACGAAGTAATTAAACGGCAGGTGAATTCGCGGGGCACATCTAGTAGTTAATAACTATTTACTATTCTTTAAATAAAGCATTGACATTGATTTGAATGCGAACGGTATGAGATTTATATCATGAGTAGTACGTACGTAGAGTATTAGGTATATTATCTGTGGCATGAGTTAAGGTCGTGATACACATACCAGAAAATATATGACCACCACATACATATTGAAAATATTTTCATAGTGTTGAAATATTAATAGTAGGTCATGAAAATATGTTCGGTCTTCAGCTAATCTTATAAACTCGGTAGTGCAAATGTTTCTTCATTGGGTTGAGCGTTTATTACAGCTTTTCTGGTGATGGATGTAAGTAAATGAAAAATGGTGCAAGTCATTAGAGTCGATACTGGTACCTATTCAGTTGAATCGGCACCCTAATTGCGTAACACACTATCAATCGGAATCAGAATCATTTTGAAGCAAATTGCTAATCCATTGCTTCATAAGTTCGAAAAATTTGTCTGCTCAATACGTAAATAACGCAATGAATGTTGTTGAACTGTCAAAATGAAACCGATTCCGATTAATAATGTGTTACGCAATTGCCTCGCCGCGGTTTGACTGGAAGCCGACCCCATCATAGTTGAGAAAAAGGCTGATGACGATTCAACAAGTAGGTAGGTTTATTAAATAGGTACTTTCCAATATACGCCTATATTTTTGGAAACTGATCATGCTGTAGGTATAGGTTCTAACTACCACAACTCCCACGTAGACACAAAGGCTCACAGGCTCAGGATCTCATCTATCTAATAGTAGCCGCAACGATCACCATTGATACCGTGCGGAAGGCGGCAGTGGACCGTGTTTTTTGACGCTATTAGGATTAGGACTCTCCCAAAAACCCTTTGCTTTTGAACGGCGCGGCGCAATGTTGAGGATTGCCCTAATTTAGCGTCGGACCGAAGCAAATTAAAATTAAAGACATAATGTTTTGAATATGGACACATACCTAGCTACTATTGTATAGCAATAACAGTTAAGTGTAAAAGGTGGCAGGGACATCGATGCGCAACCTGTTACCATGGATTTCAGTACTTACATAATTCTGAAACCCCTGCGTTGAAATTTTTCGTAGGTTATTAAAATAGTAGATTGTTATGCAAGGGTCGAAAGGAATTGATGACTTTCACCCATGTTAAACACTCTACTTTTCATTTCGAATAAGTATAAGGAAAGTAAAAAGTAGTAGTTTTTCTAAAATATTTATTGATAACTATAACATGCAGTTTTTGAATTTCGTTACAGCTTACAGGGTTAGTATCCCGCCAAATAATACTATTGTCTTTTTTATTTTAAATATGGAACACACCGCGTCATCGCCGCGGGCTGTCCCGCTAAATAGGTTTTTTTTTAATTCACACTGGCTGTTTATACACTCACAAGACTGCAGCATTTTTCTTAATTTATGTAAAAAATTTCGTAGCTGACTACAGTTCTATTTTTAAAATTCATTCCCACCCTAAAGAGGGAAGTAATTACTATGAGTCTTTCCCGCCCTGTGGTGGGAAGCAGCGTCTTCCACCCGCTATTTGGATCAAACAAACACTACTTTCCGAGTATGAAAAATGAAAAAACAATAGCTGTTCCATACCATACATTTTGACCTCGTAGGTATTGCACTTTTCCATGAACAGCAGTTTTTTTTTTTTGATAACTGAGGAAAAGTTTTGCGCTAGGGGCTCGAGGAATATGTGCTGAATTCATGTTTCAGTTTGCGCGTCGATGTTGCTGCCACCCTGTATTATTAAATAGTAACAAGCCCACGCGTCTTGAGCATGCAGGGTGATCAATGCTCGTGCCTTCTCTGTATGAGAAGAGGCCTTTGCCCTGCAGTGGGACAGTAATAGGGTATTATTGGAATGAAGTTCTGTAACGCGGCATGCGGTAAGAGTAAACTGGTAGAAATCGTTACGTAACGAAATAACGTTATGCTCCCTCCATGCGACTGTCTCTCTTTCTCTCTCTGTCTCTTTCTTTTATACCTATCTAATAATAATAATATACCAAAATGTTCGTCTTCAGAAGACGAACGTTTTGGTATATTAAACTCATTTTAGACTTTTTATGAGATATGCCTGTATGTGCCGTCAGCGGCGTTATGTACCTAATAGAGAGTCAGCGGCGCTATGTACAAAGAGTAAGAGATAGTTTTCATGGTTTTCGAAGGCGCTGATGCCAGTAGTGAGGTTAAAAGGAAAATCCAAGATGCAAAGTTTTCATCATAGATGTCGTTTTCGTGGTTTTTGCGGGTAGTATAGCCGATAGTGAGGTCAAATTGAAAAATCTAAGATGGCAGCCGCGAAAATTTTCAGTTTTTCATCATGGGTTTCGTTTTCTTGGTTTTCGAGGGTGCTGAAGTCAATAGAGGTGAAAATCCAAGATTGCGACACCTTTATGACAGCTACTAAAACTTTTTCATTTCTCATACTCGGATCAAACAAACACTACTTGTGTTTGTTTGATCCGAATAGCGGATGGAAGACGCTGCTTCCCACCTTTGGGCGGGAAAGACTCATAGTAATTGTTTCCCTCTCTAGGGCGGAAATGCATTTTAAAATTAGAACTAAATGGGTTAAGTAGTCAGAGCTACGACATTTTTTACATAATTAAGAAAAATGTCTTGTGAGTGTATGTATAAACAGCCAGTGTGAATTTAAAACAAAAAAACCTCTTAACTCGGGACGGCCCGCGGCGGTGACGCCGTGTGTTCCATATTTAAAATAGTACACAAATTGTTCTAACATCTCAATTAATTTTAAATAGGTACCTAATATTCATGTTATTTTTATCAATCAATATTTTAGAAAAACCACTATTTTTGACTTTCCTTATATTCGAAATGAAAAGTAGAGTGTTTAACACGGGTGAAAGTCATCAATTCCTACTCGGACTATAGCCGCGCTTGTAGGGTGTCTTAATACCTCGTATGGGAATAGATTCCTTTCGACCCTCGTATAACAATCTACTATTACTAGATGGCTTTGTATTAAATACGCGTATTAGGGCACACTTTCTCTCTCTCTTTCTATTATATAGGAGTGTGTGTGTGTCAGTGTGTGTGTTTGCGTGCTAGTATCGCGTAAGGAACTTCGTTCCTGTTGGGGATCCCCCGACTGCACACGTTTTTTGAAGTGAAAACTTCTTTAGCGGCGTTGTACACTTTTTTGTAATGGGTAAAAAATGTTAAGCTCCGTCGGTGCTCCATGGACCAATTGGAATTTGACCAATTGGACTATGGGGAAAATGACATGTTTCCATCGTCCAAATACCAACTGGACTATGGAGCACAATGGACGTAAACCAAAACTATGCTCCATTATAACATTATAACCCTGAGTGCTCGCGTCAGGACACGTGACCGTCAGGACACGGGACCGCTCAGGACTCTGCACGCTGCGTAAATGCATATTATGCTGCAGTACCGTTGCGAAGAACGTGATAGCACAGTAATCTGTGGTGACAGTAAATATGCCAAGTTTACGCACTCTCGCACCGATAGTCGCGTGTAAGTTTGCGACTTTGTGCAGTAACGTGTCTACGATGCCGGATGTATAGATGTATAGCATAGATCATACATATATCTTGGCCTCTTTTTGAAAAGAATATTCGAGGTTTTGGAAAATATTTTACGATATTTTTCTTCCACCCGCCGCGTCGCTACGGTACAACCCATGCACTTGACTTTATCGTCAAGATGATTTGGGCTACCCCCTGTCCAAAGACATTATTTATTTCCTATCTTAAATCTCTTTGCCCCTGTCTAAGGCACCCGGGACGGTAGGCCCTTCCCGCCCCCCTCCTCACCCCTTAAGACAGTACTACAGGGATTTAACTCAGATGGGAGCACTTTTATTAAATGAAACTCCTATAAGATTAATTTCATCTGATATTATTCTGAGACTTTACAATAATTACAGACAAAGACATTAAAATTATGATTACAGCACTTTCTATCTGACAAGTCAAACCTAATCTAAATCTTTGACACGCGCTTGAACGATCGAACAGCAGATGCCGTCAATTATGACCGGCCTGCATTATAAAAGGTAAGGCTACAATAGCTTCTACAGTACTGCCAAAAATAGAATATCATCAAATTAAAACTTTTGTAGATTACTTTACCCTTGAGTCCTATAAAGACCGGTTTGGGAAACAAAACCATTGCGAGTTTTAATTCGACGTCAACGCCATGTATCGAGCTTACTGACGCTACGTTGTTGAGTTTTCCGTGGTTCCTGTCTAGAGAGCTACAAGCATTAGATGCAAGGAAACAAGGATCTTTTGGTGCCTTAATTGTACAGACGCCAGCACATCAACCTACCCGAAACTGTCACATTTTCCCAATCAACTTTGAACCTTATGTTTTAGTGATAAAGTTGAAAATCTATTAAAGAATTTTGACAGATTGTAGTAGGTTGATGTGCTGGCGTCTGTACTTAAAGGGCGGTGTTGGAAAACATTTAATTTTATTCAATTGATGGAAATTGTAAAAAAACCACAGATACCTAAACATAGAACCAGATCCTTCTTTATTGAAGTCGGTTAAACAAAAACAGATGAGGTCCACTCCGCGAGCCACAGTTAATGCTGCTGAAAGCTCACATTGTTTCAGTTACAGACCCTCCTCTCATCACCGGCGCACCAAAACACATAGCATGCCGTGACCACCCCAGGGACCAAACCAGCACATGGGCGCCAGACGACCCCGTGTCTGGGCACCCTTGGTCCCCCTGTGACGGGTCAGGTCATTGGCTCCGCCGCCTGCCTATTTTCGGCCGCAGAAGATAGGGAGAGCGGCCAACGTTATACCAACACCACGTTATGGCGACACCGTCAAGGCCGCAGAAGGTACGGAGAGCGGCGCACCGCAATACCGGCACTCCTCTCCCGCCGTGGCCTCCAACCCTCAGCCGCGATTCCTCCTATAGGACATCGCGGCCCGCCTAAGTTGCGATGTCGCCCAAGCGGCACCGTAACCTATTTGTTGGCCGCTACGTCGTCGGCTTACCGGCAAAAGCCCTGACGAGCGTCCCCTCCTCGGGTTCCTCTTCGCTTCACCGTGGATGATCAAACCACGGCTACTAAGCCCCCTGCCTCGACAATGCGGGAACCCACCGGGGGGGCCTAAACGCTGCCTAGCTCAGCTAAATTCGTCTTTTAACCGGGTCTCAAAGCTGTTCTTACTAAACTGCTGAGTTTTCCCTAGGTAAAAGTATTCTCGGACAACCTTGGAATCATTAACAGCAATCGTTGAACATAACCTGGGTTTTGTCCAAGTTCATACCAGACTAATGCGTATGAATCAACTAGGCCTCACGGTATCTGCTGCAAGTCATGCAGCGATTCAGCCGCTATGCACACACATGCACATAAATGTACACAGGCGGACTTAATGCCGTAGGCAATTTCTACCAGTCAACCTTTGGGTGATGCAGAGACAAACAGTGGTAGGTGCAATAATTAAAATTGAGGAATAAATATTTTAAATATAAATATAAGCAGAAACCTATTAAAACTATGAATATATACCTAATTACATAGAATTATAAGCATAAATAAATATATATGAATATACTTACTAAAAAGAAATAAGACAATCAATGAGAAAATATTATAGTTGTGATGATACTGCCAGCTTCTTGCGAATGTGCTCGCGAACCTTAACTTTAATCCTTATCTTAATCGGCTGGTTGCTATACTGATTTCCTGGGGAAGCGCATTCCACAGAGAGACAGACTGCACGAAGAAGGAAGAGTGAATGAAGTCTGTGCGGTGAGTGGGACATTGTAGAAGACGACTGTGTGATGAACGTAGATTTCTATTGTGGTTGGCGCAAATGTACTGAAAGTGGGGGGCTAGATTACCAGGGGAAGATGTAGAATCAAGAAATTAAAACAAGGTGGTTAGCGCTCTTAGCTCTCTGCGCTGGCGTATGGGCAACCACTTTAAAAGCGACCAATGCATGCGCCACCGATCGATGTGTGATGTTAATGCCGCGTCCTTTCCAGTTCAGTGTCTTAAACACATCCTCCAATAATACTAGAGACCAATATGTCCCCGACAACCATACCTATCCACGTAAAGAAGTGAGAACTTCTTTACGTAGATAGGTATGTTTAGTTGGCTAGTCTTGAGTTTGGACTGTCATTGTCATTCATGCGTTTTCATGAAGATATTTCAGCACTTGGATGTATATCGCCAATGGAATTGGCATCGATGCAGCAACTCCAAGACAGACATAGCCCTGATTCACTACCATATGACAGGTTATCGTATCGAAAACTTGACATTTCAATAACCTGATTTGACTTCCCCTCAACAGCAAATAGCTGTTGGAATAATAGCGGGCGTCTATTTGATTTAAACTGACAAAATTTTCGGGTTTTGGACTTGTGAACGGCGTTGAGAAGACTCCTACGATAACAATGTTTAATGTTCGATCCTACTATACGGAAGCATATCGAGTGATTGTGAATAAGGGGGCAGGTCTCGATAGAGTCAAAAGCTTGCTCATAGACCACAAACGCAAGACCAAGGTGCCGATTATACTCTTCGAATTTCTGTATAATTTTTCGCACTGTATGGATGAGGTTTATTGTGCTGTATCTTCCTCAAAAGCCGTCTGATCCGGTGGCTAAAAGTCGGTAGAGTTCAGTTCAGTAGAAGATTCGTGACGATGCTTGAAAACAATTTCGAGATACGCTACTAAAAATTTAAATGGGTCTGTACTTTCTAACCATAGTAATACAAAATAGACAAGTACTTATAGAAGAACGTGTTCGACAACCAATTTGAGGGTTGTCAACTGATCGACCAATTTGAGAGTTGTTACAACTCTATATTAGATCTCATCATCGCGCGTTCGTAGTATACAAATTAGATGATTTCCGAAGCGCCTACTTTTTGTTGGGCATCTGTGCGTAGGTTACCTTGGCAAATTAGCTAAATTATTCATTAGTACATTATATATTAACTATTAGCTGTTAAATTATAATATATTAAAGAATAATTTTAACTTATTTCACTATCAAAATAATTCCATTTTATTATATACAGAAGACGTCGATTTCGTATATAATCATAATTTAGTAATTTATTACCAAGCCTACGTCCATCAACAATGTAGTTCACCCTAACTGAATCAGTATGTCAGAGCGAATGGGATAGAATGATACATAGCGCGGGGAAGTGGGGGCAAAATATGAATTTGAGCTGAACTATTACAAGCCCTTAAACAAAAACAGATGAGGTCCACTCCGCGAGCCACAGTTAATGCTGCTGAAAGCTCACATTGTTTCAGTTACAGTAGGTACTATACCGGGAACCCTTTAGTCAGCTGTTACGTCCCACGGTTCTTTCTTATCGAATGTGGACAAACATTGTATTTAGGTAATAACGTACATTTTCATTAATTTTGCATTCGTAATACCCTCGGGTAATAATAGCAGCCAATAGCAACAGGTATCGATCTTTGTCCTCATTATCTGCTTATGGGCTTATCACTCTCTCATTATAATGTATGGGTATGTTATACCTAGGTATAGCCATTTATCGTCAACACGAAATTTGAGTGATTATATTGACTTTATCGGGATGCGTAGGCACAATTTAGGTACCACATGGTTTAATTTCCGCAGGAGGATTCGGTTACCTTCTTCCACGACCTACGATTGTTCGATATAACTCGACCCACAAGATTCTAATGACGGATATCGGTTACCTCAGGACGACCTTCGGTTCAGCAGTGTAGTTCTTGTTTATATTTTGTATCCATCAATCGATTATTTATTTATCAACATCTTTTGTTACTATCGTACATTGGCGTTCGCGGTGATATAAAGCTGGCTTTTAAAGGGATTCAACTGTTCGTCTAAAAACTTATTAACCTTCTGATGATGAACAATTTTTAATTTAAGGGACCTCTAAAAACTTTTGGCGCTTTTAATGACGCACACATTTTTTTATAATTATGCCTGTTTTTAAATTTCTGGGCTTTTTTTACGATTGGGCCCAGTAACTAAGATAGGGCATCCCGATCAAATTGGTTAGGTCAGGCTAGAACTGTGACTGGGGTGGTCACGGCGTGCTATGTGTTCTGTTGCACCGGTGATGGGGAGTACTCTCCAGAGGAGGGTCCGGTGACAGCCACGGCGGGTTAACGGATGAGTGCTAACGCGTGCCCGTGTTCCCGCCGTAAGCGGCAGAAAAGGACACCGTGGAGTTTTAGTGGGCTAGAGTCCCACATAACTGCACTATCTCCCCGTGGTAGTACTGAAAGTATGTTTATCCACGTTAAAAAAAAAGGCTAGAACTGTGACCTAGCTACATCCCAGTTGGCCGCAGTTACCTACTGAGAAACTTGGCTATTAAGTATTTTTAGGATCCCAAAATAGGAATTATTTGATGTTCACAAAAACAGGCGCAATCATTTTATGGGAAGGTTCAATAATAAGTATTTTTAGGAAAGCAAGATCGGTTCGTTGGTATTTAGTGTCGTACGTGATGGGGTTAAGTATATTATCGTTTCTAACTTCTGTCAGGCAATTACGTATTAAAAAGTGCATAAGCGATTTAATTTACCCCATTAGGTATAAACAATACAATAACAGACAAAAGTAGGTCTAGGTAGGTACATATAGCAATGTGAAAAGGAATGTGATCCATAAATTATAGTCCTTTTATCACCTTTTTTCGAAGTTTGGAAGACGGAATCCTAAAGAAGATGACTCAATTAGCACACATTTTAAGTGATCTCTTGATCTTTTTCCGGGAAAATGGTAGGCGTTGAAGCATGCTCTTGTACACTTCTTGGTATTAATAGGATGAGACAACTGTCGCACAATTATATTCACGGATCAATGAGCCGTAAGTCCGTCACTTTGGATTTGATAAAGCTATGTAGCTGCAGAATAAAGTTATTTAATTAAATTATAATTATGTGGAAGGTAAAGAGCTTTTATCTGAAACGGCGTGGGTCGGTAGCACTATGTATTCTCAGAGCCGTGCGAATATAAAACTGCGACCGGCCCCTATACAAGTTGGTTTTTTAGGCAATGTAACTTTTAGGGACTTTTTATTTTAACGTTGACGTGAATTCCTTTCTTTACTAATTGATTGTACCTTTAAGCCCAGGTAAACTGTTAATAATCTTTTTTGACACTTGACTAATGGCGTAGTTGGGGCCCTGTATCAAAATTTGTGGGGGATGGCGTAGTTGGGGCCCTGTATCAAAATTTGTGGGGGGCCCTTTTTACAGGTCTACTGTGAAGCTCCAAAAGAGAATTTTTCTTCTTTATACAATAGATAAACTGGTATATCGACGGAAGGGCGAGTCTGTCAATGCTGTCATTTGTGATCTTACTAAGTAAGGGAATGCAAGAGCGAGCGAAGCGAGCTCGGAGTATTCTGACTCGGATCGGGTTTTATTAAAAGCGAGCGAATCGAGCTCGACAATTGAAGCATTCTGGACCGGAATAAGTTAAGTATATTTTTATTGTAATTTTACCATGAGAATGCAAGAGCGAACGTAGTAGCTCTATCTCATTTCTAATCATTGGGATTTTTTTACTAAAATAATGCAAGAAGGAGTGAAGCAAGCTCAAAAACTCGAGCATCCTGACTGTGATACCAGATTTAGCTGTCGTTGTGATATTACTAAGAGAATGCAAGAGCGAGCGAAGCGAGCTCGAATATTTGATTTGATTGATTTGGATACGACTTAGGTTTTCTGTGTGATTGTACTAAGCGAATATAAAAGAGCGTGAGAATTGGACTGCGCATGTAGGTAACGTAATTTGTTTCTGTTAATTTTCATAAGGTTTTTACTCTATAAGGGACTGTTTTCAAAAATAATCTGTAGTTTAGGAAAATATTGTACGATTTTTGGCTTTAACAAAAATCGTACGATATTCGCGACGTCAAACGTCGTGAGTTCTAGATTTGAGAGTTCTATTTTATTCAAATAATTACTTAATTAAAAAAAAAAATTAATATTATAATTTGTTCACATCACCAGTTAACCAATGTGAGATATATCTGAATAAACGCCTAGCCCAGCTTAGCGGTTGCACGTTATTGTATAGCTGACTAATATCCAATACAAGCATGCCATCATCGCATCGCAGAGTAGGCAACTGCCTACTCTGCCTAATGGGTAATCCGGCTCTGACTAACGCCGCCGCCGCCGTCGCGTCGTCTAGTTTGGTAATATAATAAGTCTATGAGTTTTTCAGCATGGAATTATTATGTACGTAGTATGTACATAATAATTCCATGCCTGTCAGGGTGCATTACGAGTTAGGACTGTAATCGATATTATCGATTTGAGCGTGCCTTGCTACATATTAGTAATCTGTGGCTTAAACCCGTACCGATTTGAGCGTGCTTAAAACCCGTACCGAATAAATAATCATATCAATTACATTCCTAACTCGGAAACTCGGAACGCGGCATCAGACTCTGCTGTCAGTGCCACAGAGTACTTTTTGACAGACTGTCAGAGTGTCAGTACTGTCAGTGTCATTCTGATACGGCAGTCCAGTCAGTGTTTCGTGTTCAGTTTTAATTATTAATAAATTGTGACTAAAATCAACATGACACCGGAGGAAACTATAGAGAGGTTTAAGCTTTTAGGCTTAAATGAACAAAAAGCAAAGGAAACCTTGAAAAACGCTAATGTTACCAAGTTCCTACTTGCCGCTTTAAATGAGGTTAGAACTTTCAAATTCTCTTATTACTCAGTTTTTTATGATACGTGGGCGAAGTTTATTAAATAAAAGTTGAAATATATAAATATAGCTATACTTTTATTGTTTCCTTAGGTAGACGTAGCAAAACTGCCAGCTGGCGCCGGTATGTTGATATACCATCTGGCAACAAAGATCAAGCCACAAATCGCTGCCAAACTATCGTTTGTATGCGAATTCATAGCCAAAGGCAAGCTTGACTCGACTCTAAGAGTAGATGCGGCTTTGGAGTATCTTATCAGTCATGTGAATGAGGCTAATGTAGATACTGATGCATTTGAGAAGGCTTGCGGGGTTGGTGTTGTTGTGACGCCAGAGCAAGTCGAGCAGGCCGTAGAGAAACATATGGCTCAGTACAAGGCAGAGTTGTTAGAGAAGAGATACAGGTTTAACGCTGGTAATGTCATGCAAGCGGTGCGAGCAGACCTACCCTGGGCTGATGGCAAAGCTATCAAGAATGAAGTTGATGTTCAGGTGAGAATTATATTATATAAAATTGTGGTTGTGCTTGTAATATATATGTTATATTACAAGCACAACCACAATTTTAGATTTTTATAAGCAATTGAACTTTATGCAACATTTTATTATATTATTTATTTAAACTTATAACTTACTTTATTGTACACCAGAAAAAAACATAACAAAAAAATTAATACAAAATATACAATGGGCGGGGTCTTATTGCTTTCTGCTATCTGTTTCTGGCAACCTTGGAATGGACAGTGATTTTCTTGGACATAAAATGGGACTGTTGTTGATTAATATCTTATTTGTATTGTTTTTTTTTTTCAAGATATTAGATCTATTAGGACCTAAAACAGAAGCTGACTTAGCACCTCCACCAAAAGCAGAAAAGAAACCTAAAGGTGATGCGGGAAAGAAAGTAAAGAAACCCGATGACAAAGGTAAATAATTATGAATTAAAAAGATTTTTCACTTCTCATGCTCTAAAAGTTCGTCTTTATGTTGTGCTTAGGCGACACAAAATCGCTTTTTATGTTCTAGCGCATAAAGTAAATATTTTTTCTAAGACTAAGATAATCAGGCCCAACAGCCACACGCACAATAAATCTTCGCAGATTAATTTCATTTTCTTTAATTTATACCTCTTCAGTGTTTTCTATCGTTAATTTAATAAAATCAGATAAAATAGTTGTCATTTATTATTTAAAAATGCAAAGAAACGTTTTTATGACTTGGCAGTATGAAGTACCCAAGTCAATTGACACATGTTAAAATTAAAAAAAAAAAAACTTTTAAAAGTTTTGTGGCAGGAATTAGCTATGCTTTGCAACATTTTTGATTAGTTATGTACTGTATACTTTATGCCTGTTTCATTTTCTCGCAATCGAAGTGAAAAGCAGAGTGTATAACTCAGGCATAAATGAGCCATTTTACCCCTCGACTTAATTATCGACTCTTGCCTGCGGCTCGGGGTAAAATAGCTTCTTTTATGCATTAGTTGTACAAACTACTATTATTGAGATTTTGTACAGATCTTATCTGTTTATTTATTTAACTATTTATTTACACATATCTAAACAGATAAGAAGAAAGGAACAGAAAAATAGGTACAACAGTGATGATTATTTCTAAAGAAATCTCTTCCAGTACATCTCTTTATCTGCTTTCCTATTGCAGGTAGCAATAGGAAAGCAGATAAAGAGATGTGGACAGTGTGTAAGAGTAAAAGAGACCTGTCTAGTCAAACTTTTCTCAATTATTAGTGTAGGGTCTGTTTTCAGCTAGCAGCCAGTAATGAGGTACTATGTGAATAAGTTTCAACTCTGATATTTTCATTACTTTATGATTTCAGCATCAAAACCATCTGAAAAGGCTGAATCTCCTGATGAAATTGGTGGCGCTTCATCTATATCAGAATTGATGAAAAAGTTGCCTTTCCACGCTCCTGGAGAGAACTTCAAATCTGATGGTTATGTGGTCACAAATGATACGAAACGGTTACTTGAAGAGCATCTTAAAATAACTGGTGGGAAAGTGAGAACTAGGTTTCCTCCTGAACCCAATGGTATTTTACATATAGGACATGCAAAAGCTATTAACATTAACTTTGGATATGCTGCTGCTCATGATGGAATCTGCTTCTTAAGATATGATGATACCAACCCAGAGAAAGAGGAAGAAAAGTTCTTTGTGGGTATCAAAGATATGGTGGAGTGGTTAGGTGAGTCACAGATCTACATATAAAATACAAATATTAAGTATACATAAACATATTGCAATTTAAATATTATTTTAATGTTCATAAAAGTCACATAACATGTTCTTGTGTGATATGCAGCAACCTAACAAGCAATGAGGAGCAATGGTGGCCAAGTGGTAACGGCCGTGATTTATAAGTTGTAGGTTGTGGGTTCGATCCCAAGCAGGCACTTTACTTTGTGTAAATTATTTCATTACCGCTGCTCTCAAAAGCATGCCTGGTGAAGTAAAACATCTTAAGGAAACCGGTGTGTCCTAGAAGCAAAAATGTGAAGATGTGACATCCGCCAACCCACTGGACTTATGGTTATGGCCCACAAAGAGGAGGCGTGTGTCTCAGCGGTGGGAACATTATAGGCTGATTATGCAAACAAACAATATTTTTCGAATTATTATAATATTAACCAGAGCAATTACCTTATAAACTGTAATGATCTTTCCAGGTTACACACCATACCAAATCACTCATTCATCAGATTATTTTGATCAGCTTTATGATTGGGCAGTTCAGTTAATCAGCAAGGATCTTGCATATGTATGTCATCAGAAGTCCGAAGAAATAAAGGGTTTCAATCCACCACCATCACCATGGAGGAATAGGCCAGTTGAAGAAAGCTTACAACTGTTTGAGGTACCAATTTTGAACTATACTTCTGAAATTACAAATCTTTGAATAAGGCACATCACCCTTCACAGATTGGAGACTATAGGATTTATAATTAATTCGAATATTAAAATCTATTTCCAGGACATGAAAAATGGTAAAATCGATGAAGGAGATGCTACCCTACGAATGAAGATTACTCTTGAGGAAGGCAAACAAGACCCAGTTGCTTACAGGATCCGGTTCAAGCCCCACCACCGCACTGGCAACAAGTGGTGCATCTACCCTACCTATGATTACACTCACTGCCTGTGTGATAGTATAGAGCACATCACTCATTCATTGTGTACCAAGGAGTTTCAATCTAGAAGGTTGGTAATGATATGCTGTTTATTTTTCTGTTTGAACTCTTTTTGTTGAGCCGAGCATTGAGAATCCAACAGAGATTATCCTAGTGCATCAAAAAAAAATACACTGTTGGATTTTCAACTCTCGGCACTGAGCAGTGCGTCAAAAATCGTATTGGTGCGCGATAAAAAACGCCGCGTAAAAAAAATGCCCGTAGGCGCAGTACTAACCGTAGTAGTGAACAAAAATGTGTGGAAAAGGGAGAGGCGCCTTAGCCCATTAATTACTGGTGCACAGCTTGGAAAATGCAGTTCTGCATTTTCGATTGTACAATTTTTACAGCTACGGGTAGAAGTTGAATGCATTTAAAACGCGATAATAATTATGGGTAGCTCAAGTCAGCTTCATTGTATTGATAAAACACCATCTAACTTGTAATTTTCTCCTTTCAGGTCGTCATACTACTGGCTATGCAATGCGCTCGGCATCTACTGCCCTGTACAATGGGAGTACGGCCGCCTCAACGTTAACTACACGGTAGTGTCCAAGAGGAAAATAGCAAAACTCATTGCAGAAGGAATTATTAACGGTAATTCACTAAAAACTTGATGTAAAGCTGAGAGGTCCACTGCCTACCTTTTACCTTCAGGTGATTGGAATTGTGGCTTTTGCGAGCAGTCGTTTTAGCGTGAACGGCCTGGTTCCAGTCCTTCTACTGTCACTAATAGAGCCTAACAGTCTACAACATCTAAGAAGAGCTTTGCTAGCACAGACAACACTTATGCTAACATAGACAGATCTTCTGCAGTCCGGGTGACTAGGACCCATTGTTATTTAACTTAAGTCTGATTGCGAATTAAGTTGAAGCAACAAATAAAGTTGCGCTACCATCTAAACAGTGTTAAGATGATGCAAGTCATTTCTTGCTTGTAGGCCACCGCAAACTTGCATCGTGTAAATAGGGCTTTAGCAATTTAGGTCTGCTTGCACCATAATTCACTAAATTCGCGCTAAACAAAAAAACATCACTGTTCCTGTTGTTCTGTTTCAATATAACTTCGATTGACAAAAACAGATTTATGTTATAAATTCGTTTCATGTTAAACCATCAACCAAAATGGAGTATGGAGCAGACTTGGCTTTTATTGAAACTTAAAGAAGTTAGCTACAATATAATTTTACTAAGGAGAAATCGTATGATGGTTAAATCATAAAAGTCAGCCCGAACTGAGTTATATCAGTTTATACAGGTGATTCTTGCGATTGCACATCAGCGCTAAATCCTGACCAACGCATTGCTCTTCTCTTCTAACTGTTGAATATGTTACTTTATGCAGACTGGGACGACCCAAGGCTGTACACATTGACGGCGCTACGTCGCCGTGGCGTGCCAGCCTCAGCCGTCAATTCGTTCTGCGCAGCGTTAGGCGTCACGGGAGCTATGGGAGCCGTAGATCCCGCCATGTTGGACGCCAGCATTAGGGACGTACTCAATAACACTGCTCCAAGGTAATTCATTGAATGTTCTATAGCTTATTTATGAGTGTACATGTTTTTGTGCTCAGTACTCAATATATTTAATACACATAATTGAACTTAGGTGTTAGGTTTTACAAAGACGTGATCATTGTGGACCCTGACGGGTACAGCAAAGTAGGAGAGAGAAAAAGGGCTTTAATTAGTTGTTATATTAAATTGTATAAGTAATCTATATATGTTGCCGTCAAAACTCATAACCGGTCAAAAGTACTTTTAACTAGCAAAATCAGCCAAAAGTACTTTTGACTGGAAGCTCTCGACAATAGTACTTTTGACTGAAATTATAGTCAAAAGTAGTTTTGACCAATGGAGCTGGTTAAAAGTAGTTTTGACTGATTAATTTCGTAAAAAATAGTTTTGACTGGTTCGCGCCCATCTACGTCTAAAGAACATCGTGAATATCGTGAACCACACCCATGCCAGAAAATAATCAAGGTTCTCAAAACATCCTGAGACACCGTTTTCTGAGACTACTTCTTATTCTTAAACTGTAAATAAATCTATAACTCTAACGAATAGTAGTAATAAAATTGTTACGATGCACTTCCATAATTTTCCAAATATAAACATTAGCCTCTAATTATTTCTATGTATTGATCCTAATTGTATGTATTTAAATAAACGATAGTACGTTTTCATAAGCTGCACTTACTTATTTTTTTTAGGGTTCCGTAGCCAAATGGCAAAAAACGGAACCCTTATGGATTCGTCATGTCTGTCTGTCTGTCCGTCCGTCCGTCCATATGTCACAGCCACTTTTTTCCGAAACTATAAGAACTATACTGTTGAAACTTAGTAAGTAGATGTATTCTGTGAACCGCATTAATCTGTCAAGCGCCGCTAATGAGACACAATTGATTTTCTAAAATAAAATGATTAATACGATTAATAATTTATTTGAGAAAATCCATAAATTAAATAAATTATTTTCTCCTTTATTACATTTGAAATACATAAATAAATTACATGGTTAAATATTTGAATATCAAAAATATAAAAAAAAAAACATTTAAGGATATAAAAATATTATTATCCTATTTTTGATACACGCGAATGGAGTGCCATCTAAAAAACTCATTTCCCTGATTTTACAAATGTGTGCCAGACGGACTTGGCGAGATATATAACAGTCCGCACAAATATCTTAAAATGGAATGAAAATGGTGTTGTTAGTGCTCAGCAACTTTTAAAGAGGCAATCTTTACAGTAGGTATTTTGACTTAGTAAATCTCGAAACACATCATCACATATTATTTTGAAATGGTTAGGTTTAAAACCTAGCGGTCATACTAACTGTTTTATGGTTGGTACGTCCTTTCAACGTTACGATCTCGTAAGAGAATGGTGACTTTAAAAGACGTCGAATGGATTGTGGTAACCCGTTTCTGACTTTTACATAAACAGACCCAGTTTTTCAAATACAATGCATAATAGAAGTAATTTTAAAGGTCATTAAGTATTCCGCCATTATACTGACTGATAATGTTATCATAACATGTGAACAGTTTAACATGTATTTTAATTTCAAGGTTACTTTTGATAGTCGCTCAACGAGCTCTTAGCTTCAATGTTATAGATAGGCATAGAATACTTAAATTTTGTTGCACTTTGCAATTAATTTGATGTAAGTACCTAATAGGCTAGTTGACAGTAAGAAGATACCTTTTGAATTTTGTTTTGTGGAATGGTTCTGAGCTACAAATACCAACATTCAAGTTAGTTTTGTAAATGATTTTAGATTAATTAATATTTGCGTGAAAATAAAGCCATTGGTCACGTGATCATTGAAAGCCAATCGGAGAGCGAAACTGCACTCCTTTTAATTGATTGTTTCAATTTGTAAGTAGCAACAAACTTTATGCGTTAGAACATTTATGGGAACAATACTTATTTATTAAAAACTGTTAACACATCTATTGGGGGGCAAACAACCAAGCGGCGGTGACCACTTATCATAAGGTAGACCCTTATGATAAATGGTCACCGCCGCTAAAGTATGGACATCGGCGAAACAAAACAGAAAAGTCTTAAAAGTCTCCAAACTCCAAGCTTCTTACTTCAAACTGAAGAGCGACGCTGCTTGGGGACTGCTAGAAACAGGGTGTGTTGCGTAACACACTATCAATCACAATCGGAATCATTTTATCCATTGTTGCTTCATATGTTCCAGAAATTCGTCTACTCAACAACTTAGGTAAATAACACAATGAGTGTATTGTTCAACTGTCAAAATGAAAGTCATTCCTACTGTTAGTGTGTTATGTAATTAACCCACTGGATTAGGACATCGGATATATTTTATCCCGATATCCCCGATAATGCGGGCATTAAAATTTGCGTTTTGTTTCAGAGTAATGGTAGCACTAGAGCCGTTAAAGATCACAATCACGAACTTCCCTAGTGACAAACCAATACAAATCACGGTACCAGACTTCCCCAATGAGCCCGACAAAGGATCTCATACAGTAGTACTTAGTAAAGTCCTTTATATTGAGTCTACGGACTTCAAAGAAGAACCCGAGAAAGGATACCGACGGCTGACCCCGAAACAAACTGTGGGACTAAGACATGCGGGCTACGTCATCAAGGTAAAAATATAAAAATTACGTATTACGAATTAAAGGGTCAAAAATAAGTAAAAATAGACATTTACTCAACAAAAGCAATCTTTCTCGGTATTATTAGAATACACACACTTTTGCGCAACAGAAACCTGATAAAAACAAAGTTTTCAATATAAATAATACGGCCAAAAATACTCTTGGTAAAACATTAGTATGGGCTTTCAATTCTCTTTATTTGTATAATGGTGGAAAAGTCCAGTAACGAAACCATTGTTGTTAGGGTTTAGAACCTTCGTAGGTGTGCATTATACTTTCGTGCAATTTGTTTTAAAATCAAGTAAAGGAAAACATGAGAAAACCAGCATACCCTAGAACTACTTCCCAGAAACTCGAAGGAAATAGGCTGATTATTTAAATAAACCATATTTAATGTGTTTTGTATATCCAGGTATCTAAGGTAATCAAGGATGCTGCCGGTAAAGTTGTCGAAGTAGAATGCACAGCGGAGACTTCTGAATCAGCAGAGAAGCCCAAGGCTTTCATCCACTGGGTGTCTGACCCTGTCACCATTGAAGTCAGACTATATGAGCCACTGTAAGTATGACCGGAGGTTTAGACTTACACTTGGGGTGTCCTAAGACAGCGGTGGCCACCACATAATCCCGCCGATAAAGTGTTATGCCAGTTTATAAAATATATTAAAATATAATTGGTACAAACTAAATGAAATATTAACATTATTATTATTAAAATGGCCGTAATGACGGCCTTGAAAAGGACAATACTGTGTTCGACAGTGTCAAAAAACTACAAGGATGATCGAGATTGCGACATTTATTCGACGGCCGTCTTAAACCCAAGCTTTACAGTTTAAAAGCATCAATCGATACCAATTTAGAAACGCAACGAACTGTAAATAAAAGATACGGGCAAAGTTCGATCCTCAGTGCAAACAACTAAGTAACGGCAATCAGGTTACGATACTTTTTTGTTTATTTAGATTCAAACACAAGAACCCAGAAGACCCGAGCGAGGTGCCGGGTGGCTTCGTGTCGGACTGTCGCGATGACACCCTGAAGGTTGTGAATGCGTTCGCCGACGCCTCCATCAGAGGCGCCAAGGTGTACGACAAGTTCCAGTTCGAAAGGATCGGCTTTTTCTCTGTCGACCCTGATACCACTTCCAATCACGTGAGTTTTTGACCCTTGCTTCTGACTGTCGTAAAATAGTAGTTTTTGTTTTAAAATTTTCGGTATTATGCATCGTTGTGCTTTGTTTTCCGTTTGTATTTTATTTTTCTTTTTATTTTATTTGCACGTTCACAAAATACAGTCGTTCTTCGCTATTCGTGGATTTGAAAATCAAGCTTCATAATTAAGTTTTCTGCCAAACTCCTACGTCGCCGATCCGAAATTTTATTAGGTATTCGCGTTGGAGAATTTTAAGAACCTCACCCCACGAATAGCTAGTACGACATTATTGATCGGTTTTATTTGGCCATTAAAATAGTTGCATCATCAGAAAAAACACAAGTCGCCAGTGTGCTAGTAAGTACCTATTTTGGTACCATTGATTTTTTAGTTAGAATATTGTAGGTAGAAAATATTTCTTATGTTATTGAATTTCAGGATGCAAGTCTAAAAGCAATTCTTGTTTTGCAGTTGGTGTTCAACAGAACTGTTTCTCTCAAAGAAGACACAGGAAAATAAACGCTTTTGTAATGTACAATATTGTAAAACAATTTCTATTTAATAAATTTTTAATTATTTATTACTTATTGTGTTTCATTTATAAAAAGAATAAAGAGCCAGTATTTAATGTAAAATCTTAGAACAGTAACTAAGTGAACATCTAAAAATCTACAAGTGTCACATAAAATACAATAAATGCCATCAGCTGAAAGTACAACCAACCGTAACCAATACCTTTGTCTATAGCTAAATATGTAAGGGCGACATTTCCAATCTGATTCAACTACATTAAATTTTCCGGTAGAATCCATTCGAAAATACTCATTTCTTTTCAAAGCTATGGCGCAATGGATTGTCAAGTTGTTCTGAAACTTCAATTACGGGGTTAGTGTAGAGTGGAGTAGGGGGGTGGAATGGGTAGCGCGTAGGGCGACGGCGCGGCGCGTATCGAACGTGGGCGGCCGCGCATGCCACTCCATTCGCCTCCGCCATCCCGCGATATGCACTACTACGCGGTTACATCTCGTACTAAAACCCGACACGCACGATATCACGTTATTGCGCGCGACGTGCTTACGATGTAGAAACTATACAACCTCATGTAAACTTAAGGTAAGCCCTAGCTGCATTATAGCATCGTTGCTTTTGTGTTGCAAGTTACGACCCCGATGAGATTCTCTGGTTGCCCTACGATGTTCATTACCACGGGCTGGTGGAAAGTGGTTCAAGTGCGTCATGTTGACGTGTGTGTGACGTAACCCACAGAAATACAGAAAAATAGGGCTATATTTGTCGTTGTGAAAACATTAATTTTGCTTATTGTAGGCACGTAGAGTCTTTTCACCTTGAGTAATGTATTGCCTTATTTTAAATTTTACTCTGGTTTTTTCTTTAATTGTATTTCACTATATTCATGTAACGTTATCGTAGTAAGCCTTTAAAATTTGTGTTTTGGTGCCTTAATGTCATTAAGCCCTATGTCATACGTCTGTAGATATAGAGGTACAGTCAGCTTCGATTTAAAGGAGCGGTCTTATACTACATGCATATAATAATATTGATAATTGTGTATCAATCCATACGTAGAGACCCTTTTATACGAGGACATGTCTACTATTTATTCGTCGAATAGGTACATTATTAGTTTTACTTTATACTCTAGTTAATAAGTATTTATTCCTCGCTAATTCCGTTTCGTTGTTCGATTCATAAAAGGCGTAGGTACTACGTGTGTATTTTATTAGATACCTAGACTATCACTTGTCTCCATGGCATGCAGAGCACCTCAATATGAACGTCTATAACTAGGTGGGAATAGATTTGAATGCCTTTTTTTGACGTAGACTAGTTAAACTTACAACAAAACAAATGCTCATCGGTAAAATTCGTACATTTGTTCAACGTAGATTCTTGAACCTATGTTTTGATAATTAATTCTGAAGCATTTTAATAATTTCATGCAAAGTTAAATGAACTAAAAATCATTTGCAATAACTAAATCAAATATATTCGCAGCTGTAGATACGTACTATTGTTTTTGTCGCGAGTCATTAAAGCTTATCTCGCGTTATCAGCTGTAGCAGTATTGGCTTGAAAGCCAAAATGCTGGTGCGATTACTTAAATGGAACACGCATTTGCATATCTACATACGTTTTCACACCATCGATTGTTTGTAACATTGTATGTCCTATGTATGTGCAATTGTGTAAAAAGATAAATCAGAATCATCAGATAAATCTTCCTTACAAAATTGCACAAAGAAATGTCTTTGAAAGGTCGTAGGTACTGCTAGCTCCCAAATTTCTAATTGTACATGGGTTATTGATAACGTTAGGTATATTGTGGACGTTGTAAAGAATCTGTCCATATTTCGTAGACTACCCGCAGGAGTGTGTGTACCTATACAACCTCTGTAGGACTTACCCTACCCTTTTCATGGCAGGCTTTTGAAATGGTGGAGTATCCCCAGCATAAAAGTAAAATCTAAATTGGCTATCCAACATAATTTGATGAAATATTTGTATGAACGGAAGTTAATGCTAGTATATAAGGGTAGGTATCTACCTACAATACATATTGACAATAGGTAAGGTAAAATAAGTTTGAGCAGTCAAAAACTCAACCATGACCATAACATAACTGATTCATAATGATACAGAAGTTAACTTTAAGTTCTACTGTTTTACGTTTACCTTCCCCTTTTATTTATTTTAAATAGAACGGCCGAAGTCAATTGCACTGTTTAAACATATAATTTATTTAACATTTATACAGCTTCGGGTCAGTATTTGACCCAAAAATATTGTATCGTCACCCGAACTTTCCTTGTATGAAGAATTTCAACTCTTTCGGATAATATAATAATCAAGAGTGAAAAATCGATCACAGAGTTTAATTTCAACTGTTAGTAAAATTAGCCGGACGTGAACTGGAATAAATGCAGTTGAAAATGGTTCCGTTATTCCGTTCTATCTACTTCGCATTCAGACGAGGACAAGGACTAATAGGGGTCATACTCGGGAAGAATACGCCGTAGCAATTTTCTATTTCGTTCATAGCAACTGTTTCGTGCAATTTCTATTCCGTCATTTTTCTATCTCGTAGCAATTTGCTGTTTTTGTCTTAAACGTGGCATTTAAATTGTATATTGCTAGGCTTGTGAGAATACTAAAGAATTCAATTTATCTCAGACGCTATGGCTTCAACATCTTAATAAGGGAAAACTCAATTTATTGTCAGCAATTTGGTTCGTGCTAGGGTTGGTATCACTCCATTATAAATGCTTTTAAGGCGTATTAGCCTACTGAAAGCTTCAGGAAAGCGAGTATCCTTACCACGTACACGCACCCTAATAATTTACTGAATGGGGATAATTAGAGTATCCTATAGGCAAGATATAGATTAGATGGAATGGACATTAGATTGCTGGTACAAATTCTAATGTCATTTCTTCATCATATCACTTCAGAAAAATTCCTCATATTTTTTCTCAGCAATGGCTGGCAGGTAATTTAAGGGTGAGTTGTCCTAGCTAAACAACACTTTTTCATCGGTCCTTTGACAATATATACGACCGAGCGTCACTCGAGAAGCCAAATACAGCCTACAGAAATATTGCCTCAAAAGCCTGCTTGATTACTTAGTGGCTTTCAAGACCATCAGTCTCGTTGCGAAACTTCTTCGTTTTTAATCTGATGTGTCGGGCAAGACTTTCCTTTTAAATTGAAGATAGGTGATGATATGAAGAGGGTTGTTGACTTAACAAGAGTAGGAAGCTCTTACAAAATGCAAAGCATCCTTTAGGTGGCAATTTTTACAAAAATGACGTCGAAATTCATACTTGGAATCGACATGTTATCTGTCAGCATTAAAAATTTAATACCTAAAAGAGCTAACGCGCAAGTACCTCTTCCCAAATGTTCTTAAATGTTTGGATAAAGTCTATGGGTTTTAAATAACGTATAAAAGCCACATTACAAGGAATTTGTTGGGCATTCCGGCTCAATGTATGACCTTTTATAAGAACATTCCTTTGATCCGGTAAAACCAATGCTGAAGCTGCATTTCGATAAAAAATACGGCTAAGTCTCGTCCCTCCCGAGGGACTCTCCTTGTCACGTAAGACGGCCCTTATCGCAAAATGTGGGTTGTATTGTAACTTGCCCTAAACTCTTCGGGGATCAGGAACATGACGGCTGTAATAATATGGTTGATGATGAATGTGTCAAATCCAACGTTGAGTTCTAAATGATCTGCTACGTCGCAGCTGGGTACAACAAAGCACTTACCCTTTAATTTAACATCTTTGTGAACCAATACCTATATTTATTCTTTAACAAAACTGTCTTAAATTAGGCCTTTAAATTATGACGTGGTGAGAAGATTTGGGCAGAAGTCATTAATTGCCAGGAACATTACAACAGAAGATAGGCTGTCATTTAACTTTGTTTATGCGTTTGTCCAAGCTTTTGATAAATTATTACGCAATTCATCTCATCTGTTCCAGTGACCTAAATCGCATATTTGTAATAAGCTCTAAATCCCAATTATACATGAAGAAAATTTATAATACGTTCACAATAATGTGCTAACCGCCAAGCCATCCAGTTATACAACTTCTAGTATTGATTTCGTAATCCATCCAGATAAATAACTGGGTCCGTGGCTTAGGCCCCCAGTGGTCGAGGCACCTGTGGCCGACGCCCCCGATTCGATTAATTTAATTCAAAGCAATTTTTGATCAAATGTACTGTCAGGCACAACATTTTTTTCACCAATTCTATTTTTAACTATATTTTAATTATTTCGCACGAGCCCTTGGGAAGGACCTTCGCTCGTCATTGTGAGATGACACACTAAACTTTCTTATCTGTTGCATATTGCAATATTCAATAACTTGACTCTGGTATGAAAGAGATAGATATAATATTTATTCATACTTCCTTATTGTTTTCAATTTTGTGGACAAAAAGACGGACTTTTTACTGTTACCAATAATTGGTTTGGCTCAGTTAGGTGACGAGTTGGTTGAAGTGGAAAGATAAAATTTCCATAATGGTACCTAATTTATTATAAATGTTTATTAATAACATTCACTAACATTTTATATGAAGTACTTATTTTTGATTTTTTGATTTTTTGGATGTTTGTACATAATAAATATGCTTTTAATGGAGAAAGAGGTGTGTGAGGATAAGGTTAAGTGGCGATCTATTCTCTCTGCAATTTGATAGATAACTTTTGTTTAGCAAGGCAAAATACTTTATTATTATGATGAAACACTTTTCTCATTTACTGTACTAAGTGGAAAAGCACAAAAAAATAAAGATAATAAATTAATCGAATCGGGGGCGTCGGCCACAGGTGCCTCGACCACTGGGGGCCTAAGCCACGGACCCAAATAACTTACGTCACATAGTTTGATTAGGTATTTAGAATACTTAGTTCATAGCATTGGTAGGTAAACCAATCAGAAACAAGTGTTCCACATTGAAAACCTAACTATATAAGTATATAAAACTAGTTCGAGAAAGTCTGACACAATGTATTGATTTTCTTCAAAGTGACGGACGAGTGATGCTCTAAAAAATTTTATCTAGATGCTGAAGTATTCCGCCCGTTCGCAGTTACATTCGTAGCCATTGCCACAGCAATTAAAAGCATCAATAGATGACAAATGATGATCAATTAGGTATATTTATTTCTGTAAATTGGTTTTATTAATACTTAAAAAACGTTGAAAAAATTATGTAACAAAGATATATACTTACATGGTGTAACAGAATAATCGCAAGTCCTGAAAGTAGTTTGTTCATAATTGACTACTGAATTGATTTCAGTGATGTTTTTCAAAAAATATGTATTTTGCCATACTGACCGCCGATTGAGTCAAAGCAAATTAAATCTTATTACAAGGCTCAATTTTAACCGGTCAAGCCCCGCGCGTTACCGATTGGTGAAGAAACAATAGAAAATCAATTGTGCCTCATTAGCAGAGCTTGACAGATTAAATGCATAAAGTAATGCTAGGGTCAACATGATTTTCTCAATAATAGTTAGCTTTAAAGAATAATTTAAGTTTTGGTCATTGTACTCGTATTATGCTTTTAACTCAATACTCTAATTGGGGTGTATGAGGTCTTGCGTTAATTATGTTACATATTGTGTAAGATAATATATAACTAGAAGATGTCATATATTTTATTTTAATTCCTAATTATTCGTAACTATGTACCGCATCTTCATCCGCGTGTAGATAAAGATAAAAAATAAACCCGCCTCCGTTTTCTTTTTGGTACATTTCACAAACATTGTTTTAGTTGTCTTTTGTGAACCAAATGTTGTATAAGCCCTTACTGGCACACTGTTGAACATGGGTTATGGGTACATCCCTACTCTACTGTGCCAGTTAAACTTAACTGCATAGACATTAATACGCTGTTACGCTCATATTATTATACCGTTGTGCGTTGAGCAACTAGTCCTTATTTATTATGGAAAATTTTACCATCAGCAGTAAATTTTATTATGCGTATGTTATTGCCAGTGTCGCTGATACCCCGTTACAACTTTATCCTAGTCTTTACAGTCAGTCTGTAAACTAATAAGAAAGTAAAATAAATTGGATAAAACACAAGAAGAACTTTCCTTAGTTCTTCTTGTGTTTTATCCAATTTATTTCTTGCGTACGGTACTTAAATTGTATTTGGCCAAAGTTTAAGGCCTTTTAAATTTTATTACGTTAGAAGCACGGATAATGGTTAGAAGTTATAAACTTGAGTTAAAACTAACACAAGTTTATAACTTGGTTCTAAAAAAATTAGGCCTTTAAAAAAAACCCAATTTTGTTTTTTTAATAGGAAGATCAATCAGTTTGCCTAGTCAAAAAAAAATCTATTGATCTTTAGTGTAGGAATTAATCTATTAAACCAAAGCGAATGTAAACCCGGCCCATCGTGCTGCTTGACGAGGTGGGCAAGCTCTTTGAAAGAGTCATTGCAGACTGCCTCGTCGGGCTGCTGGTGCGGGTGGGGCCGGATCTGGCGGAGGGCCAGTTTGGTTTCCGCAGGGGGCGCTCTACGGTGGACGCCATCATGCGCGTACAAGCTGTCACGACGGGGGATGCTGTTACCCAGGGGTCGCCTTGGCGGTGTTCCTAGACATCGCCAATACCTTCAATACCCTGCCCTAGAGTTGCATCAGGGAGGCCGGTATCACCGGATGCCGACCTACCTCTGTCGCGTGATCGAGTCCTATTTGAAGGACAGGGCGGTCATCTACCCCGGTCATCAAGGAGGTGGAACCGGCGAGAGATGTCGTGCAGTGCCCCACAGGGATCGGTCCTGGGGCCGCATCTGTGGGACATCGGGTACGACTGGGTGCTGCGCGCCGACCTCCCTGGCGGCGTCAGCGTGGTTTGCTACGCTGACGACACGCTGGCCGTGGCGCAGGAGAGGTCGCACCAGGCGGCGGCTGAATTAGTGACACGCGGGGTTGCGACAGTCGTTGAAAGGATCCGGCAACGGGGACTCGAGGTGGCCCTGCACAAGTCCGAGGCCGTGTGTTTTCATCACGGATATCTATGGTTTTCATGGTCCTCGGAACGCGCCATCGTCGAGTTCCCAAATAACGGTAGGAGGGGTTCACATCGGCGTCGAGTTGACGATCGGATATCTATGGTTTTCATGGTCCTCGGAACGCGCCATCGTCGTGTTCCCAAATAACGGTAGGAGGGGTTCACATCGGCGTCGAGTTGACGATAAAGTACCTAGGATTTGTCCTCGACAGCCGGTGAAACTTCGTGGAGCATTTCCGACGTTTGGCTCCCAGACTGGAGCGGGCCGGGGCTGCCTTGAAGCGGCTCCTGCCCAATCTAGGGGGTCGTGCGGTCCATGGCCCTTTACGGAGCACCGGTGTGGACGCGTTCATTGAGGCGTTCATTGAGGCGTTGAATGCGTCCCAGAGGGTCATGGCCGTCCGGCTAGTCCGGGGATACCGCACGGTCTCCGGGGAGGCGGCGAGCCTCCTTGCCGGATTGCCGCCATAGGATCTGGAGGCCAAAGTCCTCGCCCACATATGGGAGTCGGAGTGGCGAGAGGAGGCAAAACGCCGGGGCGTAACTATCGCGGCACAGCGGACAGCTCCGGCGGGATCTCATGGCGACATGGAGAGTGCGACTGTCGCAACGCAGTGCTGGGCATGCCACAATTGCGGCGATAAGTCCCCTCTTTGAGGAGTGGCTGGAGAGGCGCCCCGGCGTCCTCACATTCCGCCTAATGCAGCTCCTCACCGGACACGGCTGCTTCGGGAGGTTCATGTTCCGGATAAGGCGGGAGGAAACGCCCGGGTGTCACCATTGTGTGGATCGCCTGGAGGACACGGTGGAGGTCTGCCCAGTTTGGGCAGAGCACCGCCGCGTATTCACGGCGGTGATCTCGCGTCTGGCCCTAGTCCAGGCCATGGTATGGAGGGAGAGTGCATGGGAAACCGTCGCCTCCTTCTGCGAAGCAGTAATGCTCGCGAAGGAGGAGGCGGAGCGCGTGAGGCAGAGGCAAACTTTGCGCCCTTGCGCCCCTAGTCGCCGCAGGAGATGCACTGGGCGTCGGGAATCGATCGCCGATTCTCGGCCACCATAAGGCGCGGGCTTGCGGACGGCGAGCAATGGGCAGCTCGCCGTCCGGTAAGGACCAGACCCGGGTCGACGGCGCGTTTTGTTTCACGCGCGCCTCGTAGAGATGTCAGCACTAACTGACGGGGTCCCGGGGTCCGCTAGGGCCGATGCCTGCCAGGGTCGCGGGTTGTTCGAAAGAAATACCGTGTCCCCTGGCACAGGCAACTGAAGGAACACGGGTGGGTTTTAGTCAGTAAAAGTCTGACACGCCCTCTCGCTCCGCCCAGAGCGGGAGAAGTTATTTGATAATTTCCAACAGCTGAATTAAGAATCTTGATTATATAAAGGTGTACCTAATAATATATTTTATGGGGTATTTATTAGCCATAC
Source organism: Amphipoea oculea (assembly GCA_945859645.1). NCBI lineage: Eukaryota > Metazoa > Arthropoda > Insecta > Lepidoptera > Noctuidae > Amphipoea > Amphipoea oculea. The sequence continues at coordinate 12,864,297 of OX243866.1, read as the reverse complement.
TATAATAGGTATGTTCACCCTGATTGCCGCCCACGATAGTCCACAATGACGTAACATGATACGCAAACGGAGCCGCCAATTTATCCGATCTCGTTATGTCGATGCATTAGACGGATTCCCGCTGTTCTATTAGTTCACGTGTAAGTTTATCGATCTAATTGTCAGTGTGGTTAAAAGACTGTTCAACAAGGCACTTTGAGCATCTTAGGAGTAACGGGGCTACCTTTTTCGCGTATCTCTGTCATTGAATGGTGTACTTCTACCTAAGTCCATAAAGTGCGAGTAGATACCTATAGGATGGGTTATACTTAACACCAATTTAGAATAGAATATTATTTATTGTTGTTCTGGTTAACAAATAAAATTGGTAAAAATAAAAAAAGTAGGTAGCTCTAAAATATACATCTAAACTTTACAATATTAAAATAAATAAAAACCGGCCAAGAGCGTGTCGGGCCACGCTCAGTGTAGGGTTCCGTAGTTTCCCGTCCGTCACAATAAGTGTTCCCACGTACAATTCGATAATACCCGAACCAATGTAATAAGTACCTACAGCGCCATCTCTCGGGGAATTGGGTTACTAATTAATACATAGACGTGCCAGAAGTTTTCGGTGGTAATTTTGGATTGCGAGAACCGATTTTAATAATTCTTTTTTTGTTTGAAAAAAGATACGTTCAGGATAATAAAATATGTAAACGAAGTTAAAAAAAAATGCTTGCATATACGATTATACTACGAACTTAGTCCAGAAATGATTTTGTACAACTTTTTGTCTTTTTTGTACAAAAACTGTTGTTTCTATCAAGTTCAAAATAATTTTCCTAGAAAGTCCTTATAAAGTTCTACTTTTCAGATTTTTTTCATATTTTCTAAACTTATGGTTCAAAAGTTAGAGGGGGGGGACACATTGTTTTTTACTTTTGGAGCGATTATTTCCGAAACTATTGACATTATCAAAAAATGATTCTAGTAAACCCCTATTCATTTTTAAATACCTTTCCAACAATATATCACACGTTAGGGTTGAAATTAAAAAAAAAATCACTTCCCACTTTACATATAGGGGGGCTACCCTAATAAAACATTTTTTTCCAATTTTTATTTTAGCACTTTGTCGGCGTGATTGATATACATAGTGCTAACGGCCACAGAGATGAAGCGAGGACGGACAGACGGACGGACAGACAGACATGGCGAAACTATAAGGGTTCCTAGTTGACTACGGAACCCTAAAAAGAATATTCTAACATGGAGAAAACAGAAAACTAAACTATATAGGTACCTACAAGAACTATTCCAAGGAATACAGGAAAATATAGAAATGCCTATATTATGGAATAGATGAGTAAAAAATAAAGAAGGTTAGATTTAGGGCTGATTTTTCCAACGCCAAATAACTTTATCGGAGGAATAGTTTTGAATTTTTGACAGTTTTTCCATAAAAAAAACTGTCATACATACGTCAATTTTATTCAACGAATAAAAATTATCGGTCGATTGAAAAATCAGCCCTTAGTTATAATAATTTTATAAGACGTGAATGAATAAAAGGGAGAGGCTTTATAGCTGTTTTATTGTCATTATCTATATATATCTATATATATATAAATAAAAACAAAAGGCCTGACTGACTGACTGACTGACTGACTCATCAACGCCCAGCCCAAACCCTTGGACCTAGAAAGCTGAAATTTTACACGATGGTTCCTTTTATGATGTAGACCAGGAATAAGAAAGGATTTCTTGAAATTCAACCCCTAAGGGAGTTAAATAGGGGATGAAAGTTTGTGTGAAAGTCCGTCAGTTTTAGAGTTAGGATCTTCAAATTTTGTGTTTAGGCTGACAATTGAAAATTAATTTACACGTGTCTCAGCGTTTTTGAGAATTCCACCCCCAAAGGGTTAAAAAGGGGGATGAAGTTGTGTATGAAAGTCCGTCAGTTTAAAATTTAGGATCTTCAAATTTTGTGTTTAGGCTGACTATTGAAAATTAATTTATACGTGTTTCAGCATTTTTGATAATTTCACCCCTAACGGGGGATGAACGACCTGACTGAGATAAACCGCTGGTCCTAGGGACTTGAATTTTGGAGGGTGTGTTCTTTGTAAAGAGTAGGTTTCCAATAAGAAGGGGTTTTTGGAAATTCAACCTTAAAGGGGGTGAAAAGGGGGGATTTTGTTTGTATGAAAAATCTTATTCCTTGAGTTAATAACCTTGAAACTTGGCACGAATATTTATCTAAGTAAATTATGAAGTTTGGCATTTTTCGTTTTTCTAAACTACCCCCTAAAGAGGTATTGGGGGGTGTCAAAATTTCTATGGAAGAATTTTAACGCGCTGTCCGATTAACTCGAAAGTCAGTATTTATACTAAGGACTAAAAATAAAGAATAACGTATATCAGGGTTTTTCGAAAATCTACCCCTAAATGTGTGAAAAGGGGTCGTTAATTTTGCAAGGTCATATTTTACTGCGTGGCTTTATTAGCTGGAAAATTGGCATGAATAATCTTTGAGTCAAGTTATGAACACATCTTAAACGATTTTTCATAATTCCACCCATGTAGGGGTGAAAAGCGGGAATACAGTTTATATTTAAAATCTTATTCATTTGGTTAATAAACTTGAAAATTGGCACGAATATTTATCTAAGTAAATGACGAAGTTTAGCATTTTTTGTTTTTATAAACTACCCCCTAAAGGAGGATTGGGATGGGGGGTGTAAAAATTTGTATAGAAGAGTTTTAACGCGTGGTCCGATTACCTCAAAACTCGGTTATTATACTTAAGATCAAAAATAAAGAATAACGTGTATCAAGGTTTTCCGAAAATCTACCCCTAACGGGATGAAAAGGGGTAGTTAATTATACAGGGGAGGATTTTAACGTGTGGCTTGATTAACTCAACAATTCGTATAAATAATCGTTGAGTCAAGTAATGAACACATCCCAAACAATTTTTCGAAATTCCACCCATGTAGGGGTGAAAAGCGGGAATACAGTTTATATGAAAAATCTTATTAACTTGGTTAATAAACTTGAAACTTGGCACGAATATTTATCTAAATAAATTATGAAGTTTGACATTTTTTGTTTCTATAAACTACCGCCTAAAGGAGGATATGGGTGGGGGGTGTCAAAATTTGTATGGAAGAATTTTAACGCGCGGTCCGATTAACTCGAAACTCGGCATTTATACTTAAGACCATAAATAAAGAATAACGTGTATCAGGGTTTTTAGAAAATCTACTCTTAACGGGGTGAAAAGGGGTAGTTAATTTTACAGGGGAGGATTTTACTGCGTGGTTTTATTAACTCGAAAATTCGTATAAATAATCTTTGAGTCAAGTAATGAACACATCCGAAACGATTTTACGAAATTCCACCACTGTGGAGGTGAAAAGCGGGGATACAGTTTATATGAAAAATCTTACTTATTTGGTGAAACTTGGCAATATTTGGGTCATTAAATAATAAAGATAGTCACTCTTAGATTAAGAAAACCCCTTACAGAGGATTTAGGGGGTGACAAAGTTGATAGGTTAGAAAAATATGTAACTCGCTGTCGGATTACTTGAAACTCGGTACTACTAAAACAATAAATAAAACAAGTATGTGTTTTAGGGTTTTTCAAAAATCGACTCTTACCAAGGTGGAAAAGGGTAAGTAATATAGTTTAAGGGGTGGATATTACTGCTTGCTTCCATTAACTCGAAAATGGGTATGGTTCTTTAAGTCAAGTTATGAACACATCACGAACGATTTTTCAAAATTCCACCCCTGTGGGGGTGAAAAGCGGGGATACAGTTTATTTGAAAAATCTGATTCTTTTGATCTATAAACTTAAAAATTGGCCCGAATACTAATTATTAAGATTATACTAATTATTGTTACTAATTATCTAAATAAATGATTAAATCATACCTACCATTACATACCATTACACACCATTACCATTCATACCATATTTGAAATTTTTAGAGGAAAGTACGAATTTTACGCGGACGAAGTCGCGGGCAGAAGCTAGTAAGTATACAATACAATATGTAGGTATCAATCATACAAAACCAAAATTGTGGACTGACAGTAATCAACGTTATCGACTTGTCTGAATCTGTGTTGCCCGGTGTATAACGGATTAACCGGTCAAGCGGCGCGCGTCGCCCATTGGCGAAGAAGCAATAGAAAATCAATTGTGTCTCATTAGCGGAGCTTGACAGATTAAATATGAATAAGGTAAGTAAATAAAAAAAAACATAAAATCCACACAACCGCCGAAAGCTATGGCATAACCTTTGTTACTCAACCCTCAAGCGGATTATCTCCAAATAGACGCAGATAAATTGCCGAGCCTTAACGAATTCAGCGCGTTTGATCAAAATATATGAGCCCGGAGGCATCAAATGCCTAACATGACATAGCAAAGGAAAGTTGGATGTTACGTAGACAAACGGTGCCCTGAAATATAAAAAAAAAAAAGTGTTATCTGCACAGGCTGAGTTTACTTCTACATACTATTCCCATGGTTTACAAAGCAAGGTTATTCGAAATAGGAAAACATAATTTTATAAAATTACTTCTGGGTTTCTTTATTTATTTAATACTCAATGTATCTATATTCTATAGTAGCACTTGTTATGTTACGAAATACGAACTATAACCATCGAATCGAAAAGCGATTCGAGCGATTTTGAATAGCTGTGCTGTAGGTTATTCTACGGCACTACTTTCAAGGCTTTATCTGTCCACGCGATAGAATATTCATGTCCTTGATACTCAAATAAATGATTATCTCACATATGTACTTTCAGCACTAGGTTTGTATATTATTGTTTGTAAATGCTAACCTCATTATACTTGCGTTTTACATAGATTGGATTATAAACGTAGGTATATTATTTAAAAATTATTCATAAACGTTGCTTAAAGTGAAGTAGTGATTAGCGACTGTTTGGCCATACATTTTGACGTTTGAACGCTACTTAACATTAATCATCGTGTAGAAATAAACCCCAGAGTGGTTAGTTAGTTAATGTGGACCATAAATTATCTTCATACGAAATATTATATAAAAGTAGTAAGGCAAACTCCCTACCTGCTAGAATTTATTTCATTGAATAATAAATAATATTGCGTGTCGGAAAGCATAAAATTAAATAATCGATAAAACACCAATTGATAAATTTTCACGACGTGTACCTAATAACCAGTCATTAGAATACGATATACATGTAGGTACCTACTACCTATCGTATTCTAATGACTGGTTGTTCGTTGTGTGGTACCGTTTTATGGTTTTGGCGTAATAATAGCATAATCAACCTATAATGTTCCCACTATTGGGACACGAGCTGCCGCTCGGTGAGAGGGGGTGGGCCGTAATCCACCACGCGGGCCCAGTACGGGATGGGTAGATGTCAATGTCCTCAAATGTTTGATTCTAGGACATGCCCGTTTCCACACAATGTTTTCCTTCACCGTTTTGAGAGCAGTGGTGATGAAATATTTTACTCAGAGTAAAGTACCTGTGTGAGTTCGAACTTACGACCTCAATTCGTAAATGTCGGCCGTTACCATTGCTCTCATATGGCGTAATAATCCTACTAATATAATAAACGCGAATTCCATCATAAAATTAGGTGGTGCACATACCTACTATATCTACTGGTACTTACTGAACACGTTCCCCATTATCCTCACTTTTATGTGCCTTCCTGTAATATTTCTCTTCATTAAGTCTGGTAATGAATAAACTTTATGAAGGCTCTTAACTGAGGTTGTTTTATAGGCAACTAGGGACTGTAAAGTTAGCCATTGCTGGCTACCAGGAAAGTGCGAGCGCGGGCGGGCTCGGAAACATGTCAAGGCAACAAATGGGTCAAGGTGGCCTGGGCTACATCACACCTACATTCATACTGGCTACCTTAAATCAATAAATGTCGGTCAAATCACATTGAGTTATACTTGTTATAACGTGATTGAATACGATTTATACTTTTTACGTCATCTTTGAATGTAGGCGTGTACTGCTTATTGTGGGTATGACCTTCGTGGTGTCCTTGAATCATAGGTAGGTAATATTGTTGATTTTATGATATCCTATATAAAGGCAACACGACGGTGGTTTATAAAACCAAACCCAAAGAATACCTACATAGGTACCTATAGGGAAATATATTACAATTCAAAATTCATTTGTTCAAATTAGGGTGAGAATGAACGCTTTATGAACGAAAAATGTTACAAAAGGCAGCTTCCAACCCAAAGCGCTTAAGCGCCTACTTTAGAGTCCGTCTTCCGAAAGAAGTCTCGTAGACGCGGCGCCACTGTCTGCGACGTAATCATAAATAATGATTTATTATCTCGACATCATATTACAGGATTTACAGGCACTAGTTAGTAAAACACACAACTTTAAATGGAGATAGGTGTCTGAGGTAGGAGTGTCGTTATTGAAATGTTGCTAACAAGAGTCAAGACAATAAATAATTAGTTCCACTTATTGCCGCGGGACTTCTTTCGTGACACGGAGAAAATTTCCTAGAGTTTTCTCTTAGTGCTTTTAAGAAATATAAGTTACGAAACCTGTTTATATACTCTCGGCTTAATTATCTCCCGGGGGAACTGTGATCAGGCCTGTGCATATTACAATTAATTCTGTTTAGAAAAACAAGAACAGGAGAGAATTTACTTTATACTGTTTCTGTTTCAGGCATATTAATAAAAAGTGATAATTATGACAAGCAATATATTTTTAAATTATAATGAGTTCGAGAAGACTCTCATGTAAAAAGAATAGTTTGAACCCTGTACAAATATGGACATTCAGAAGCATCATTTATGTCCGCGACTGGTGGATTATTTAACCATCGTTGGAGCAAAACCTTACACTTCAGGGAAAGGCCTCGCCCCTGTTCAGGTAAACAACATTTTACTTTATTTTTTATCTACATAATACACTCGATTTACAAATAAATAGTGCTAATGTATTGACGTATTGATATATTGTCACTCTTATTTTTTCAAAGATTATAGATTTCTGAATCGTTATTTCGTCCTTAGATTACGGCCTTCAGACATTATTTCAAATAATGTCTGAAGGCCGCATTACACACGCCACAAATAATTTATTTGTGGCGTGTGTAATGGATGACTCTTGGGATTTGGGAAGTGGGCTATGAGTTTGAAGGTCCCTAAAATGAACTCAATAAGATGATATGTTACTGTATTTTGTGTTACGATATAAATACCTTTTCATAGGCTCCTGAGTTGCTGCGCCGCTACCCGCTGACCAATCACGATGATTTCCCGTTGCCGTTGGACATGGTATATTTCTGCCAACCAGAGGGATGCGTGTCCGTGGGGCCACGTCGGGCCCCTGGGCACCTCGCCTCCAGGGATACCACCTCTTTTGTCTTTCAACTTACGGATAAAGACTCTGGTGAATATACTCACTTATATTTTTAAGGTATCAAAAAGATAATATTCTTTGCTGATCACTGTGCAAAGGATTCGCGGCACAGGATTTTATGAAAATATTGTCTGACCAATCAATTAATTTTGACCAAATAAACGATGGATGGAATGTGTGAATGATGATATGGTTAAAAAGGCGGTGACTACTGAGATGACGACTAATAGAGAAGTGTGGAAGAAAAAGATATGTTGCGTCGACCCCAAATAAATTGGGGTAAGGACAGGAGAATAATGATGATTACCTGACCAATCTAGAGAAAAAGCTGCTGATATTGTTACTCGTGTTAAGGAAATTGTCTGCTGATGAATTGTTGCTATGGTGATCTATTTTTATTTTGATAAAAAAACGGCCATCCTTGAGCGACCCCAAACTTTATTAAAGCAATGATAACCTCTCAGGTAAGACTCGTTTCGGCATCTGTGTCAACTTCTACCGCGCGGTGGAGCGCGCGCAAGTACCGGGCCCGCGCGAGCGCAGCATGCTACGTCGCGAGTCGTGGCGCAAGTCTATGGAGAAGAGCTCCGACTCCGCATTCTCCAGGTGAACATAACCTACTTCTGTTTTTTGCTAAATATGACTTTCAAAGATGATAAATGTAATGCGTTTGACTGTGTGTATTTTGCGAAGCAATTAATTTTCGTACTGAAATCGTAGGACTTAGTAAAAATTAATACCAAGAGAACAGGATTCTTCTAACATCGATGCCGGATTGATAATTGGGTTTAAGACTGACCCGAAGTTCTTATCTCTCAGTTCATTTCGCCAAAAATATGTATTAGTTAGTACTTCACGCCTCAAATCAGGTTAATTGAAATAGGCGTTTTGTTTCCCTGTAAATCCACTCATTTTCTCACGATTTATGAGCACTAGAATTTAGACTAAGACGTAGCGAATGTTCCAGTGACTATAGGAGCAGCAACGTGGCCCCGAGTGACTCGGAGCGCGATTGCAGTGCCACGCTGGCGCCGCGACTTGCACCTGCGCCCGACTCCGAGAGCGGCGGCTCGCACTCACACTCGCCCAGCCCGAGGGCGACTAGGAAGCGCCAGGTAAACAGAAAAATAAAAGAAAGATAGTATAAATGTTTTTGAATGACACAGAGCTTAGCCGACACCAGCCAGCCGCTATTGCGGTCTCCTAACACCTTCCCCAACTTGGCACTGAAATGTACAGGCCAACTTTGATTCGAGGGATGGGTTATGAGACTTATGAGCCAGTGACCAAAAGTGCAATATCAACGAACATACAGTGTATAAAACGTTTATAGAGGTTTTGTACATATACCCCAATCTTTATTGTATGGATTGAGGATCTTGTTGAGGTTTTGGGGACTTGTTTAACTTGTATTTTTCTAAATATTGATATTAGATTTAGCATCTACTTGCATCGATTTATCGAAAGATGTAGCGACAACCCTTTGAATTGCTTAGTATAACTTTTTTATTTTTTTCATAGATATCCGAGAGATATGCCTTCACTGCATATTTGTTCAAGTTCAAGTGTCGCCACATTTTCCCCACTCCGGAAACTCACACAAAAACAAAAGAAATAGATACGGCACACATGATCAAAATGGGCGGCTTTTTTGGCACACACACAAGAAAATAAGCGTAACACTTTTGTGCTATCTTATTGCACACATGCTCAAAAGGGACGGGCACTAGAAAGTATAGACACAGTCACTGAATGCACACATGCAACTCTAGCATCAACTAGGGAAGATGGGTTAATATAAATATATGATCGATAAAAATATCGATAGATATCAACTACAAAAAAGAGAAGTGTTTTTTGGGTGTATTTTGTATTGTTTATTTTTCTGCTTTCAATGTGGTATATTAAAAATCAATAAAACCAAATCACGTAAAAATATAATATATTTGTTTGCAAATGAAATTTAAGTAAATAAGTAGTTTGTTTAGTTTCTCTCTTACGTAAAATTAAAACTATTTAGTTATCGATGAAACCTATATAAATCGATATACAGAATGTTACAGAAAGGGTATATCAATACAAACGGGTTGAAGAGTGTATCTGGTCTAGAATCTCTGTACAAAATTTCAGCTCAAAAGCAGTAACTTTGAAAATGCTTAATATTTTTTTATTTCGATAGTTTATTAAATTGAGATCATAACAAACGTGTCACCGCACTACGAGGGTCATTATCCATTATCTGTAGTGTGTCTGTGCGCCTAGTACACGCACATCACGCTGCCACGCGCCAGTGCAGCGCCGTGATGTCGAAATAAAAAAATATTAAGCATTTTCAAAGTTAATGCTTTTGAGCTGAAATTTTGTACAGAGATTCTAGACCAGATACACTCTTCAACCCGTTTGTAGTGTAGTGTAGTACCCATGAAAATGAACAATTTTTATTAAGAGACCAACACTGAAATCGAAAAAATAAAACCAGCCGCTATATACATTTATGTTCGCATAATTGGACAAAATGTAGGGAACAGCTGTTTTTTTTCTTTTTCATATTTTTCAGTCCGCCCCATATTCAAAGTTGTTCATTTTCATGAGTATCTACTACACTTCCTTAAAGTATGTCCCTCGTTTAACCTGACACTGTATATAGGATACATATTATATCGAGTCCGCGTATTACTGGTCAGTTTCCCTCAGTCGTCAGTTTATTTAATTCGCTAGTTTCGTTGACTAATCAGTTTCACCGATTTACATAGGATATATAGATAGGCCTGATAGGACGATATACAAAATTACAAATAGGCTCCATAAAAAATCTTCAATCCCCTTTAAAAAAATAAAAAGGTATGAAAATACGTGTTCTACCATAAAAGATCTTGGAATTCCTATCTTTTGTTTTTATTATGAAGTAAACATGCATAATACTTTTGCACATAGCTGTACTAATAATAGTTAACTTACGGTTTCATATAGGTATGTATCTTAATTTGAATGTAGGTACAGCCCACTTAATGAGCAATTGTGTCTTTTCGCGGGCGACTTAAAACAATTCTCTTTAAAGTATACAGAACAAATTACAGTTTGGATTGACGGAAACCAATTATTTCCCTGCCTGTTGCATCTATCCATTTATTTTTAATTTCTGGATCTTACGGGAAATTGAAATGAAATGTATTAATTTTTGTAAAATAGGTTCTATTATATATTTTCGTATTTAGACAGACTAACAATATTTATCGATAGCCATATCTCAGCGCTATGCGTCACTACCGTTGCTAGGCAATTTTCTTGTTATTTCAAAAATATTTCACAACGAAATATTTGTAAAATCCTTAAATAATATAATTATTGCAGTGATTTTTTAATTACCGATGGTAGGACATGCCACTTGTCTTAAGGTTTGTTGTGATTGTTCTATTTTTGCAAATAAGGACGGAACAATTCTGCATTTTGTAAAAATACGAAATGACACTACACGTTTCGATACAAACATATGATTACGGCGCTTACCGCCGTCGCGCACAACAACATACGGCCAGATTACAACTTATGGCCTTCTATAGAGGTGACATGCGGCACGCCTCCATGCCATATCCCTCGATATCCGTGGTTTTTTTAAATCCTTTTTAAAATATTTTTACAACTTCTACTAAATCTTGATAACATAAGTTTTTCGATTCACGGTTATGGCCCTCAATCCTCACGCACATGATGGCTGATTGATTAACATGTCTCATTTATTAGTTTGTTGAAAACATGTGAGTTGTTAAAGTTACCCTTTATTTAATTGTTGCAGAGAGTTCGGAACCATTCCTTAACATCTCTATGTCTGCTTTCGCATCATCCATTCTTCTCCACATTCCGAGAGTGCCTATTTATCCTAAAGAAATTGATCGATGCATGCAACGAGTCTTCCAGTCCACGACGTGTCGGCGCGTCCAGACAAATCCTTAGGTAAGTAATTCAATCAATAATTAGAATTACATGATAGAATCCTGTAAATTGCTCTTATAAATGAATATTTTTATGTTTACAATTTATCTTTCCACTATACATAGAGTTCTCTTTTATGTAGGTAATCCTTTTTGATGTTAAATATTTAATTAAATAAGTAATGAAGGAGCGGCTTTCATCCGTGCGGTAAAATAATTTGTTAGCATTGTTTCAAATAAAGATAACAAAGAAAGTTTTAGTCTGATCAGAACATTTCCTCGAGCGTTTTATAATAACTTAAAACAATAATTAAATATTTAAGACTTACTGAGAAAAGAGGATTTAAAAAATTATGTACCTATTATTTTGTTCAGAGATACGGTATGGTCAGTATTGACTGGCCAAGCATACGACAACACTCCGACTATCGTGTTGCACGATGTCAAAGAGATCGAGACGTGGATCCTGCGACTTCTGTCCGCGCCAGTACCAGTCCCGGGCAAGACCAGGCTCGAGCTAGAAGTACTGTCGCCGACAGCGCATTCGCCGCTACTGTTCGCGCTACCGGACCACACGAGATTTTCGCTCGTTGACTTTCCTCTGCATCTACCTTTGGAACTTTTAGGCAAGTGACTTAGATGTTTTTTGGTTACATACAATAAATGGAACCACAACAGCTTTTTCTGCTGTTACTTTTAAGATTTTTCATTGATTCGTCAGAGTTATTTGCTTTATTACGCTTTATCGCGAAATCTTATCTAATACCAAAATAATTAGCTAAATTAAGACCAAGCATCCAAAACGGCTATAAGATACCTAATTAAAAATTTCAATTTCCAGTTTGAGTATTCAAATAATCAAATCGAAGCTCTCAATGGCGTTTTTGATCTATTTTTTTTCCATTGTTAACACATTCATCAGATACTAAAACTTTAACACAAGTTCTTGCCCTAACAGGTGTAGACACATGCCTGAAAGTCCTGACTCTCATTCTACTGGAGAACAAAGTTGTGGTCCAGTCCCGCGACTACAACGCGCTGTCCATGTCCGTGATGGCGCTTGTATCCATGCTGTACCCGCTCGAGTACATGTTCCCGGCCATCCCGCTGCTACCCAGCTGTATGAGTTGCGCCGAACAGTTACTGTTGGCGCCCACACCCTTCCTTATTGGGATACCTGCTACTTTCCTAACATATAAGAAGAATTTTAGGTGTGTACATTCGTCTTTATATTCTTATCATTTTTTAAGGTCTTGGTTTGAAGGTGCAGTAGGTACTCTTCGAGAAATAAACGTTTAACGTATGATTTTATTCATAGAATGCCGGACGACATATGGCTTGTAGACCTGGATGCCACTAAATTGATATGTCCCTCCGGAACCGACCAGGATTTACCGCCACTGCCAGAACCAGAAGGCTCTGTACTAAAGAATCACCTGAAGCAGGTACAAATGCATCGGTTTATTTTATTTTCACGTTTTTTTCTATGAATTTTTTCTCTCATATCTATATAATAGTACATTTTTCTCCTATCACCCAATTTTTTTCTAATACTTTGCACTTGTGAGCGCAGTTCTATCGATGTCGCTGAGCTGTTGTGACGATTAATGTAATATTATTGTTTTATGATGGTTTCTATAAATGTACACCTTACTTGTATATCTCTAAGCTCTTAAAATGTGTCATAAGTTGGTTTAATCTATTTATTATAAACATAGTCAGCAAACATAGTGTTGGATGTAGAAGAAAATATATTATTCCGACACTTAATTCAGTCAAAAAATAATCAAATAGTTGAAAGCATGTTTAAAACCTCTATATGTCTGTTACTATAGTATAATAAAGTAAGTACCTACAACAAGTAATGACGATTATGGGATGTTCTGTTAATTTATGATTTTCAGGATTTATGATTTCACACTTTATCCTTTGACTTGTGTCACTAACACGCCCTCACTTCTTCTCCTAACGCTAGGCCGTGCATCTCATGGGCAGTGCCGGGAGTGGTGTAAATATCTCTACTCTTTTTACATTGCACACTTTCACTATTATTCACAACATATTACTACTACTCGATATATATATTTATTTATGTGCCGATTTAGTATAATACTTTACAGCTAACTTGCACCTGACACCGAAGTTAGTATGTATCTATTATGTATTTATAATACTGAATACTATTATTATAAATCAGTTTTTCTTATCTATAAGAGTTATTTTTTCAAAGCATCAAACACATGTAAATGAAAAGAGGATTACTAAAATCAACTCAGCATCTCGTAGTCCACTGCTGGACGATACGATTCTCTTCTGGATTATTCGTAACAGAACCATTTTTTTTCCGTGCGTATCACACTTGTGCAACTTTGTGTAAAACATATTCGCAGTTCGTAATTAAGAGGATTAACGTCGGTAAAGACAAATATCTCGATAAAAATGTTTTAAAGATCTAAACTAGAATATTTTTGGCTAGAAAACAAGATAAGAAAAGCTGCTAATAGAGGCACATATCAATATTTACCTGAAATACGTGTTACTGTCTATCATCACACATTTCCTAGGTCCAGACATATTTCTTCTTCTACATTTTATTTGTTTTATAATTTATTACTTATGAGACTGTAACACTGTTTCAGTATGTCTTGTGTTTTGTGTGCGGCATGTTTTGTCTGACTTGTTGTGATTGTGCTAACGCTAATATTGTGGAACAGTACAGCTTCCAATAATGTACAGTATTTATAAGTATGTAGAGAGTTTGAATGATTGAATATTAAAACTAAATTATGAACTAATATTTTTAATATGAGTAGCTAAACTTGCAAATAAGATATAAACCTTTTTGTTTTCTGCTATTTATATTTGAGAATTTAAAGATTTTGCTTAGATTCTGAATAAATACTATTACGTTTTTTGATTAAATCTTGCTATTTATTACAGCCCATTTTTTCTATCAAGGTGTTATTTGCTTTAAATCTACTTTTTAGTCCACTTAACAAAGGAGTTGTAGAGTGCGTGAGCTGGGCCCTAAGCGATATCTTCAGAAAGTTGTTCAGGGTGCTTAGGGAGTAAATATACTAAAAGTCCCCGCGTCTAGGAGGTGAGCCGGAGTCGGGGAGGGGGAGGGGGATAAATTTTCCCGCTTGAGTTTAGCTTTCCGCTCTCTCCCACCAACTGAAAACGCAGGTAAACAGCATTGTCCTATACACTTTTTATAAATTCTAATTAGTTTTCGAGCATCACGCTCTGAAAAGCTCCGCTGGTGTCTGTCTGTCTGTTACCTCTTCACGCTTAAACTGCTGAACCGATTTAGATGAAATTTTGTATAGAGATAGTTTGAGTCCCGGGAAAGGACATAGGATAGTTTTATCTCGATATTCCCACGGGAAAATTATGCCGGGTGAAACCGCGGGTTGCTGCTAGTATATAGATAAAAGTTTCGATAACTCAACGGCTGAAAGGATTTAGATGAAATTTGGTAGGTAGATACATTAGGACCTGGATTAACATATAGGCTACTTTTTATCCCGAAATAACGCGAAAGAACAGCTAGTGTTTAATATAAATTTTAACTTTTCCAGAACATGTAGTTTGAAAAAATGAGTGCAATTCGAAAAAAGTGTTCAGATGAAAGTTGTAGAAAATTTTATTAGCTTTCATTACGTAGAAGATATTTTTTTCTCTACGACGCACCGTTTTAAAGATATTAGCGAAAAACTCAAATGTTGGACCTTTAAACCCCCCCTCCCCCCTACTCCGACTCACCTAGACGTTTACCTACTCCCTAAGCACCCTGAACAACTTTCTGAAGAATTTGCTTAGGGTCCAGCTCACGCACTCTACACCTCCTTTTGGGTTATTCGTTGAGTGGACTATTTGTACAGAAACTGGATGATGACACGCGAGTTATCTGAAGTATTTAAACTGTTCCTAATATATACATTACGCTGGCAGGCCCTCAACAGTTTGACGAGTAGTACGGCTGAGCAGGCGGCCGCGCCCCTGTTGCCTTCTAGACGAGACAGCGTGGGAGGAGCTACACTCAAGTAATTTATATAGGATTTATATGGAAACACTTACCTTGCGGCTAAATGGTCCCCTTACATACCAGGCACCTATTGGCAATAATTATAACCTTTTCCAGTTCGCACCATGTTTCATTACGGACCGTGAATTTGTCTTGTGTTGGCACTTACCTATAATCAGCCTATAATGTTCCCACTGCTGGGACACAGGCCTACTCTCTGTGAGCTGGAGTGGGCCGTAATCCACCACGCAAGCCCAGTGCGGGTTGGTAGATGTCACATGTCCTCGAATTTTTGGTTGTAGGACAGGCCGGTTTCCTCACGATGTTTTCCTTCACTGTTTTGAGAGCAGTGGTGATGAAATAATTTACACAAAGTAAAGCGCCTGTCTGGGTTCGAACCTACGACCTACAACTCGTAAGTCGTGGCTACTGGGCCACCACTGCTTGTTTCATTCTCATTTTTGTAAATGATTATTAAACTTCGTCCTTTAACTTTTAATTGTTTGATGTTTTAGAAAATTTGGTGACATGGAATGGTTTTTAAAGTATTAGGTACCCACTGGAACAGCAATGACCGCTATTTAATTTGAAAGTTTAGAGAAGAGTGATATTTAGTGACAAATTCTGGTGCTTAAAATTGGGTTTTCTCGAATCTCATGCCTTTTCGCCTAAGCTTTATGGGGTGCTTAATTGTTGAAAATGGGTCACACTATCACGCCCTGTATCCTTACTTTTAAATTAAATTACAAGTCAAACTGTATATTGTTATTTTGTGTTATTCAATATCTCGCTCACACGCATCACGCACTCGCACTCACGCCTCGATAGCAAAACTTTTCTAATCGTTATGTTGGAATTAGGTGATAATCGACTTGAGAGATTTGCCCAAGTTTAGGTGAAATGAATAGTGACACTATAGTGTGGTACCAGGGTGCAGCCCGCAGCCTACCGCGGCGGCGAGGGCGCGCAGTCGGCGCCGCACTCGACGCCCGAGAGCCGCCGCGTGTCGCTGAGTGCGGGCGGCGCGGCCAGTGCGGCCAGTGCGGGCCACACGCCGCAGCGCCACTCGCTGGCCTCGCCGCACCACGCGCACCAGCCGCAGCCCTTCAACCCGCTCATATATGGACACGACGTGGATTCTGTTGATGTTGCTACGAGAGTCGCTATGGTAACTAAAAATTAAAAAAATAATAATAATACCAACCTATTCATGCCAAGAGAATTTCCGTATACTTTAGAATTTATGACACTCCAGAGGCTTCCAGTGACCGTTATTTCTTATGTATAGGTAGATATTATGACACTGATGTTATGATCGCTGACGCTATAGGAGACTGTTTGGCAAAAAACATTGACGCCCGCTAATTCACTTGCCTTTCGACGAGAGTTTTTTTCTAAAGTGCTGAGATAGATTGCATAGTTAAACATCGATTTTAGGTGTGAATATTTCTTTACAGGTGCGATTTTTCAACTCACATAACATCCTGGCCAATTTCATGGAACACACACGGACACTGCGCCTATACCCGCGCCCAGTGGTAGCCTTCCAGATCAACAGCTTTCTGCGATCACGCCCAAGAACCACCTCCTTCTTAAATAAATTCGCTCGAACACAGGTTAGTGAGAAAATCAAGACCTTGCTTATTTTGCTGCTGTTGTTTTGCTTAGCCTACTCAATCTTGTTCAGTGAGTGTCTTTTCGGAAACTTTTTTTGACAACCTGATCATTTTTAACCCTTCGTATGTACAAACGTGGATCCACGCGAGACACAATGGCTTTTTAATTGTTACTGTAATTACGACATTCAATTGACTAATGGATTCCAATTAAGATTTTAGGAAGCTTCTCAATATTGCCAGTTTTAGTAACAAAAACACGCATTCTCTTAGGCAGTGGAGTTCTTAGCGGAGTGGTCTTTAACTCCGGGCAACGTGGCATTCCTGCGGGTGCAGACAGGGCTATTCGACCCGCGGCAGGTGGGCGACAAGCCCAAGTGGTTCGCGGATCAACTGCAGCCTATCCGGTTCCCTGTTTGGGATGACGGCAGTTCCCTCAATGGGGCATTGCGACAACTACAGCGGCAAGAGAATCAGCCTACAGGTTTGTAACTTCTGGTTCTTGGATACATAGTTACCGCTGCTTTCAAGTCTTCTTTATTCATTTATTCTCAATTCAAACATTCACAGCATTCAAAGATATTAATATTTAGACGCACATTCACATAATCGAAAACGAAAATCTTGCTGTATATAATTTTCTGGAATGTTACCAATTTGTTATTTTTAGATGAGAGTGGGTCAGACTCTGAAGCTGCTGAAAGTACGAGCTCATCGTACTCATCATTAAGTGACTTCGTGTCAGAAATGGCTTCGTCCGACTTATCTCCAGGTACCGTCATTACTTTCCTGCTCAGTTTGCGGAATTTACCAATTAAACTTTGACTATACTTGACCTTTTTTAAATGTACAGGTGGAAATCAACATCAACAGCACGTGATTGGCGAGACTTATAACGCTGTTGTGCAAGTACCAATGACTCTGTCATCATCTTTGGATCCGAAAACGGTAATTATTTATACTTAATTGCCAAAAACCATGAATTTTATCTTTTACCTTAAATTAATCCTTATAGACAGAAAATTTTCTTAGTTTAGTCACGGGTGTAAAAAAAATTCCACGTAGCCAAGTCACGTATACTCCCCGTAATTGTGATATTTTTTAAGTACTAGACTATGTGATGGATCATTTTACACCGTTTATAAGAGGTCATTAACAAAGGACGATGAGTCAGAACGTCCCCCCAACCTTACATTGATCAACAGACTTAAAATGTATCTCATTCGAACCGCCTTAGCAAGCTGATCAATTTTTACTATGACGACATCTCTCAAAAGTGCGGGATATTCCGAGAAAATCATGTTTTAGTGTTAAATCGTCACAACGTCTCCCCAACCTTTACATTGACCAACAGAATTAAAATGTATCTCATTTGAACCGGCTTAGCAAGCTGATCAATTTTTACTATGACGACATCTCTCAAAAGTGCGGGATATTGCGAGAAAGTCATGTTTTAGTGTTAATTTCGTCACAACGTCCCCCCAACCCTTACATTGATCAACAGACTTAAAATGTATCTCATTCGAACCGCCTTAGCAAGCTGATCAATTATTACTATGACGACATCTCTCAAAAGTGCGGGATATTCCGAGAAAATCATGTTTTAGTGTTAATTTCGTCACAACGTCCCCCCAACCCTTACATTGACCAACAGACTTAAAATGTATCTCATTCGAACCGCCTTAGCAAGCTGATCAATTTTTACTATGACGACATCTCTCAAAAGTGCGGGATATTCCGAGAAAATCATGTTTTAGTGTTAATTTCGTCAGAACGTCCCCCCAACCCTTACATCGACCAACAAACTTAAAATGTATCTCATTCAAACTGCCTTAGCAAGGTGATCAATTTTTACTATGACGACATCTCTCAAAAGTGCGGGATATTCCGAGAAAAATCATGTTTTAATGTTTATTGCCAGAACGTCCCCCAAGCCTTACATCGACCAACAAACTTAAAATGTATCTCATTCAAACCGTCTTAGCAAGGTGATCAATTTTTACTACGACGACATCTCTCAAAAGTGCAGGATATTCCGAGAAAAATCATGTTTTAATGTTAATATTTTTGGCACAAAATAAGAGTTTGTAAGTAAACCATATTCTTTGATTTTCAAACCTCTCAAGATCAATATTAGGAGATGCCATTTAAAAAACAGAAAACGTCATTCGTTACTCGTCCAATTTTTTCTATTCCTATAGGCAGGCAGTTGTCCCACCGGCGGCGATGAACGATTAGCGAGTAGAACTAGCAACTGAAAACGAGTTGGCGAGCAGCGAGCAGCGTGTGTGTAGTTCCGATAGTTTTGTCGCTGGGCTATCAGCGAGTTTTCGAGTGTGACGGGCGATTACTCGCACCATTCGCTCGGGGCGGTTAGTCTCACAGGGGTTTCTCTCGGCGTGAGCTCTGACCACCAACCATCGCTGAGCGAGTATCGCTAGGCGAGTATTATCTTTGATAGCTCTTGTCGCTCAACGACAAACCAGTGAAGCGAGTCCTCGCCGGCAGTGTGAACAGTCAGCGATCAACTGTTAATATATGCATCTCTTTTGTTTACACGGAATGTATATCTATTGTACGTTTCTTGAGCGAGAAAACAGCCGACAGTTAGTCGCTTCCTCGCCGGCGGTGGGACAACTGCCATATGCTCTTCCACGACGGAGACGCGGGTGTCTTCGTCTTGGGCGAGCTTGAATCCCTCACTGCACTCAGGATTCAAGTCTTAACTCCCTCGCTTCGCTCAGGAGTCAACTCAAACCTAGAATCCTTCGTTGCGTTCAATATTCAAAATAGCGCCCGCGACAACAAGACACTACTTTATCCCAAAATAAATAAAACGATTTTTTATTTTATTTCTAAGCCCCATGGATTTTGAAGTTAAAACTGGTTGCTAGTCTTTTTATAGATCTTTATGAACCTGATAGCACATACAAAAGATCTGTTGCAGGGCGGGGGACGGGCCTCGCCAATTAGGAAAAATTAATAAAACGATTTTTTAATTTTTATTTTATTTTTAAACCCCATGGATTTTGAAATTAAAACTGGTTGCTAGTCTTTTTATAGACCTTTGTGAACCTACTAATACATACAAAAGTTCTGTTGAAGGGGGGGACGGGTCTCATACAAATATGGTCATCGTTCTTTGAAATAAATAAGATAGTACTTTTACTATCTCATTTATTTAAGGGGGGGAGGGGAGTGATTTACCGCTCTTCGTAACTTCTGCTGAAAAAAAAAAATATTTTTAACCGACTTCAAAAAAAGGAGGAGGTTCTCAATTCGTCGGAATCTTTTTTTTTTTTTTATGTATGTTCCCCGATTTCTCGAAGACGCCTGGACCGATTTGAAAAATTTTTCTTTTGTTTGAAAGGGTATACTTCCCAAGTGGTTGCATGATCATCAGGTCAGGATCAGACGATGGGATCCCAGGGAAATCGAGGGCAACCTTCAAATTTTATAGGCACATAGTATCATTTTCATATATTTTCTAAAGCTGTTTAAGTATTTGCATCTGATAATCATCATCTCAGGTGGATGAGCTGATGATGGAAGGTACAACTCCTCAACGGCTTGGAGTTAAAAGAAAATTCTTTCAAAATTATTTATAGTAACACTCGTGCATTTGCTCTCGGAAAGCACCATTTGGTGAAGTGGAAATGATGATGAAGACCACAGATGGCCACCGGAACTACTCAATAATATCTCCGTACTATTTCACGGGTTGCGATTCGATACTTTAACATGGTTGCTAATGCTAAGCAATTTATGCTCGTCACAATGTGAATAGTGATATGGAGCTGATGGTGGACCAGGAGAACTCTTCAACAATTAACTTCCCTGCATCGGTAAAAGCAATATTTTGTAAAAAGCGATGAGAAAGTTGACACTAGGCTATTGTAACTGAGATAAATTATAAGCAGACCCACTAAAACGCGTGAAATAAAAACTTTTTAACAAAAAAAAAAAACCGACTTCCAAAAAAACACTACAAAGTGAAAAATAACTTTAATTTCGGAAGTCGGTGGCAAAAAACTAAAATACAGATCCAAAGACACCGACTTCCGAAATTAAAGTTATTTTTCACTTTGTAGTGTTTTTTTGGAAGTCGGTTTTTTTTTTTGTTAAAAAGTTTTTACACGCTAAATTACCATTTACCCTCAGGTGTACAGTCCACCGTCGTCACTGATGTTCGGTAACGTAGAGGAGGCAGTAGACAGAGACACAGGACGTGCTTCTACCTCTCCCTCCCCCTCAGCCTCCAGCTCTGACCACAGTGACCTCTCGGATGACGAGCCTCCTGGAGACGTCGCCGTGGAAGCCAGCGATGCTACCCACCCACCACCCGTTAAGAAAAGTGTAAGTTTGCGCGGAACTAAGGACTGGTATAGGTTTGTGGCTAGACAGTCTAATCAAAGAGGTCTCGTATTACCCAGTAACTGGGCTGTGGAGGTCAGATATATAGGCAGTCGCTTCATATAAATGGTATTCTGCTGCATCTGGTTAGACTGGAAGCTGACTCTAATATAGTTGGGAAAAGGCAAGTTAAACGATGATTTATTTGTGGTTGTAGTTAGGACTCATGTGTGCGTTGACAATCTATGTCATTAAAAGCAATAATATCGTTCTTACCATGTCGATCTAGTGAAGGCTTACGATATAATTCAGAATGAAGTCTATAATCATACTTATTTGAAAACATTTAGAAAAGTTCATCTCGCAAGGAGTTTTAGAAGCTTCGCTACTTAGATATTTGTTCTCTAGTAGTTTTTATTAGAAACATATCGAGTTTTCGTATCGGTTTTCCTAGGAAAAAGCGTTGCTGTATTTTTGATCGACTACATTATAAAATCGAATTTTACGAACTTATATCTTAGTTTAATGCTCCTAGTACATAGTAGTGTCACAGTAGACCTATAATATACTTCTTACAGTGGGTAACAGTTGCCATGTTAGATTTGTAAAACGGCCTTTGTCGTTCAATCACATTTGAATCACAGCGAAACCTGCTTCAAAGTCTGCGAAACACTTGCATTGACCTACAGTAAGGAGTTAATATAGGTAGGCTGTGGTAGTATATCATAGCTAATTGAGCACAATCATTAGGACACTGACAGCGGCAGTTTCGGTCGCGAGTCGGACTCGAACTCGACGACTACGCCGAAGACAGTCGTGAGTCGCCAGCGCGCGGCCGCCGACAGCGCCAGCACCAGCGACTCCGACCGCGCGCTCACGCCCTCGCACCACTCGCTCCCCAAGCACCAACACGCCAAAGTACGCACTCCTTACCTTACAGTACCAGCAGGGCCGCATACCATAAGGGATTTGTGAGCCGCCACTGCAAGTACCAGCGACTTCCTTACCTTAGAGTATCAACCATACTATCACCTAACACTGTGAGGCGACAACGCCAGTACCAACGACTTGCCTCGCTACCCGCGCACTAACAAGGGCAAGTACGCGCGACCTCCTTACCTTAAGCTCGGGTTTCCTAAGAAAGCAGTTCTGAATGGCGGGTTTCAAGTAAATACGACGTGTTCAGCGGTTTCAAAAATCAGGGCTGCCGTCATTATATCCTGACACCGCTTTCGTAGGAATCCCAATCTTTAAAATAGACAACTTCACGTAACACGTGGTGAGCTGACAGCGCCAGCACCATCGAATTAACCCATAACGATCGGGGAGAATGTTTTGTTGCCGCTTCCACTCTTGGCTTACTACTACTCCTTGTAACAGGTACATATCGAAGATTGTTATTTTTTTCGTCACTTAAGATGTGCCTAAATACATTATAGAGCCGTATAAGTCTCACTTACTTTACATTCATTGCTTACAGCAGAATACAGCAGCCCACATTTTGCTTTACACATTGTTAAACACAATACATTACAACGCCTGTACTTGAACTATAGAAAATACACTCGTTATCCGCTAAAAACTAAATCAGAACGTCACATCTTAATTGATGCATGATTTACGAATATAAGATGTTTTTTTGTTGTTTATATTTTAGAGCGTAAGTAGCGGTGTGTCCCGACAAGCATCGCAGTCATCCCTCCTGGAACAGTTCGCCGCTCAAGCTAAAGAGTTGGTGAGGGAGACAACACGCCAGAGCAGCCAGGAAGGACTGCTTGCACACATGGACAAGGTAACACAGAAACACCTTTAGCTACTATAGTAAACGCCAACGTTTGTGACAGGCGCGGTCTAAAACGTGGAAGCAAGACGAAACGAGATTCATTATTCTATTTGCTCGTTTTTAGACCGCGACTACCGCAAGTTTAGGCGTTTAGACTTACTAAATGTGTCGTTGTAAATTTTTGTTTCTTCATTTCTGTATTAATTATGATTTATTTACAACACTATGTGTTACTTACTCAAACCAATGAAGAAGAAAGGAAAAGTAGCAGATGGAGAGGAAAAGAAAATGTTTGCGCCATTCGGTCAGGTACAGTTCACCGTGTGGAGCTAAGCAACGAAATGTAGAAGCTGCATAGCACAAATCGTAGAAAGTAACATTTATTAGCTTAGTTAGCCTTAAGTAGGTACGTACTGTATTATAAAACCGCAAACAAAGCTAGTGAGTACAAGCCTTTCTCTATCTTTTAAAATCACGGTCTAGAATATCCCAATTTCAAATTAAGTTTTCACACTATTTCCTACTAAAATTAAATTGCTTATATCATTTTCTCATACTAACATCTGATTTACCGAAGATCTTCTACATGTAGCTGAGTTTCTTGCCATTTACTTCGTATATTTGAGAATATAACTAATCATAAAAGTGTAGAAAAGCTCATTCAAAATGTTCTATGACTTTTGACAGCTTACATTGCACGCGAAAAAGGCAGCGGAGGAAGCTTCAAAAAGTATGCACGAGGCGTCCAAGTCTGCACTTGAAGCCAGTAAAACGGCCACAGCCGCCAGTAAGAATACATTCGACGATCTCACGTATGTTGGCAAGTCTACGCTCGGAGATTTCACTAAGAGCGCGAAGGAAGCTGCCGCTAAGAAAGGATTATTGATGAAGGTACGGTTGTGTTCAAATAATTATTTATTTATTTAATAATTCAAGCACACAAATGTACAGAGGTGGACTTAATATCATATGCATTTTCTACCAGTTAACCTTTCGGTGATACAGAGACAAACAGTGGTAGGTGCAATTAAGAAACACATCTGAAGATTCGTGTTCTGTTTCCACAACAGGGTGAAAGTCAAGATTCGAACGGCAGCGCGTCTGCGCGTCGCGACTCCACAGCGTTACAGACCACCAACCTGCTGACAGCCACGCATCGCGACTTCTTCTCTAACATCAGCTCTGATCTCAACGGTCTGGCTGCGTCCACCTCCAGCATGTTCAGTGACTTCTTTGGAAACAAAGGTAGTAAACCAGTAGTTATAATTTGTAAATTATTTGTTTGAAAAGCTGAAATGTCTTTATTTTAAATTTCGATGAGCTGTCCCTGTTATTGAGTTTGCAAAGTATGATAAACTTATAACTTTGAACAAGTACAAAAAGCTTTAAAGTAAATGGTGCGCAAAAAGTACAATTTAAGAAAACTGCCAAAATTATTTTATGTGTTTACTTGACACATTCATATGATTAAAAAAAAAAACGATTTGTGGTGCAAGCTTGCTACAGGGCCAGTTTCTCGAACGAATATTATCGAAAAATGAATGTAACAACGTAAACTGCTGCTATTGGCTGTTGATATGTATCATTCAACCAATTACATTACGTGGGACACTTAGAAAGTTTTGCGAAAATAAAAATAAATGTTTTATAGGTAAATATTTTTTATTAAATCTTTTCAAATTACTCTCCACTAGCACTATACAAAGTTTCATGCGTCTGAACCAGTTTTCGAAACACTTTTTCCAGTCTGCCGCAAACACCTCGTTTATAGCGTGCTCGAACGCTGACAGCGCATCTTCCGGCGACGAAAATTGTATCCCATTGAGCTGATTTTTTATTTTCGGGAATAAAAAGAAGTCACACGGTGCTAGGTCAGGGCTGTAAGGAGGGTGACCCAGGAGTTTGACCAGCGTGCTGTCCAGGAAGTCCCTCGTTTTGAGCGCGGTGTGCGAAGGCGCGTTGTCGTGGTGGAGCAGTAGCCCGAGGAGCCCTGTGTTTGGTCGCTTGTTGCTCACAACAGAGAAAACTTCTGCCAAGCATTTGGTAGTATACCATTCAGCGTTGATGTTTCTTTGCTTCCGTAAAGAATTGACACCAAATAGCCAGTCAAATTGAAAAAGCTTCACTTTGGTTTACACCCAAACCGTCGACTGGCGCTTTGTTTCTGGATCGTATTGATAAATCCAAGACTCATCACCTGTAATGATGTCGTAAACATGCCGAGACGAGCCTGCTTCAAACTTGTTTATCATATCACGGCACCATTCCACCCGGGCCTGCTTCTGAGCATCGGTGAGGTTGTGCGGCACCCAGCGTGAAACTATTCCTCTCACGCGAAGATGCACGTGTAGAATTTCGTGAAGGCTTCCCGATTCAACCTACAGTATGTGCTGAATCTCTTGATATGTAACTCGACTATTGTCTTGGATTAAATTTTTCACTGCTAGCACGTTTTCTTCCGTAACAGCCGTCAAAGGGCGACCACTTCTTTCTTCATCCCCCAAAGTTAGTCGCCCGCGCTTGAATTCGTTATACCAACGATATACGGTTGCCTTAGAAGGGCCTTCATCCATGAATGCCATTTGAAGTTTATCGTACGATTCGTCCGGTTTCAGGCAACACTTGAAATCGTAAAAAAATCATAGTGCGAAAATGTTCCCGGCGCAGATCCATTTTTTAATGAGACACGATAATTTTAATTAGCTTACAAATAATGTGGAGGGTAATGTTGAAATTGGAACGTACCTATATTTACTTGCAAATAATCATATTTTCAAAATAGATTATGACTGGCCAGTCTCTCATACATAAAAACTTTTTTTTCGCAATATATTCTGAGTGGCCTAGTAATTCATCATTTTGTCACATTAATTTTACGATAACTTTCGTTCGAGAAATTAGCCCAAAGTATAGTCCATTCGCCAGGCAACAAGCAGCAGGGCCGGCCGGGCGAGCCCGCGGCGGCGTTCGGTCCGTTCTCGCAGGGCGCGCGCGGGCTCGTGGCGCGCTCGCCGCTCATCCGGCACGCGCCGCCCGCGGCCCCGCCCGCGCCGCCGCACCAGCGGCACGGAGCCAACACGGAGAACCAGGCCTTCCTCAACGACGTACGTGAACACTCCCTACTAATATAAATGTAATAATAATACCAGCCTATTACTGCCCCACTGCAGTGCGAAAGCCTCTTCTCATAATTATACAGAAGCCACGAGCATTGATCACCACGTTTGCTCAAGACGGGTTGGCGATTTCAAACTTATATTTACTATGCAGTCCAGGTTTCCTTACGATGTTTTTCCTTCACCGATGTCAGTAATGTCCAACATACACTCAAAAAGTACATAATTATGAACTGAAAATATCACATTGGCAATTCCCCGGCTTTGAACCCACAACCTCGTGCATGAGAGGCGAAGCCTGTGTGATGAAAGTTTAAAAACGACAGTTTAAAAATGACGTTTTTGTTCGCCTCATCGACTTTATTTGAAGCCTTTAACCAACATGAGGTAAACCCAGGCGCGGTCGCAGCCCAAGATTTAGGGGGGGGGGGGTCATCATGGGTGCCGAGGAATATTTTAAGGGAGGTACATCTTCTCGTTGGTCTAGTGGTCGCAAGCATTACTGCTGAGAATGAGGTCCTAGCAGGGTTCAATTCCTGGTGCGGGATTGTCAGAGAGGGTTACCGCTACCCCGGAACATAAAGGGCTAAGGAAGGAACACGGATGGGTTTTAGTCAGTAAGAGTCTGACACTCCCTTCCGCTCCACCCAGAGCGGGAGGGGTCATTTGATGATTTCCCACCATAAAAAAAAGGGTTCGATTCCTAGGTAAAGTGTTAAAGGTTCCATTAAAAATTTCTCAGAAGCTGCTTGGAGTCTGGATTTGTGCCCGTTTGGCGGCAGTAGGCTCGCCCTCTATGACATTTCACTTAATGACTGGCGAAATGTGGGTGTAAGTACTATATGAAGGTACACCCCTGCCCAACCCTTTGGGGATTAAAGGCGTGATGATATGTTAAGGTTCATGTACATCTCCAGCTCCACATTACTTATGCTATTCAGGGACGCAGCTTTTAGCTGGGAGTATTACTTAAATGCTGCCAAATTGGTCGTACTTATAAGAACGGTAGATTGTGCAGAGTGGGGAGAGCGAGCGAAGCGAGCTCGAAAATTTTAACAATCCGCCTCTGTTGATTAGGTGTTTTGTTTTATATTTTCAAGTAGAAATAGGAGTTACATTATCGACTTATGCAGGCAAGCTCAAGCAGCTATCAGAACCTAAAATGCAAGAGCGAGCGAAGCGAGCTCGAAAATTTTGCACACTATCGGATAGGTTCGATTTTCTTTCGATCATTCCAAAAGGACTAGAAATTACTTGCTTTGTCGACTTTTGAAGAAAAGGTCAAGAACCAATGTAAATTGCAAGAACGAGCGTAACGAGCCTGAAAAAATTTTAGCACCCACCTCGAATAGTCTGTTTTCTTTTACCCGTCATACAAAATGAGAAATTACTTTATCGAATTATGACGAAAAGCTTAAACTCGTTTTACAGCAGCTTAGGTTTTGGAATCTAGCCTTACATAAGCCTTTCAACCTTACGTACGAGCGGGGTGCCCAATAATCCGAGTTTGCTTCGCTCGCTCTTGAATCCTGGATTCTATATTTTTATAACAGACTTTTTAAAGGAAAATATTCATTAGGCGCGTTAAAACCCACTGTCATTAATCATAGTTTTAAGTTTTTACTTCAGTCAGCAGTCCCCATGTTTGCCGATGTTCTTAATGTTTTTGAATATGCCAATCGGGGTTTTCGTGGCTCAAGTACAGTTTTAAGTTAGTAAGGCAAGTAAATCATTCTGACTCTCGACAGCTTGAAGGATTTTGGGGGGGGTCATGACCCCCACGACCCCCCCCCCCCTCGGACCGCGCATGGGTAAAGCCCTTCTGTAAAATCGAAACTTGATACTATGTCATTACCGTAAGCATTCATACATTACAGTTAGTTCAACACGTGCTGGAAGGCGAGGGCGTAGGCTGGCTGAAGCTGAACCGTCTCAAGAAGTTAATGGAGGACGAGTCCTACAGGAATATGGTCCTCAGCAAACTTAACAGGAACTTCAATAGGAAGACAACGCCCAACGACAAAGTGGACGATGTGGTGAGTTTTTCTAAATACCTACAATTATTACTACAGCCACGATGTGACGTAATTGCTATAAAAATTCCAAGTCCAATCTCCCGCCATAATATATCCGCAAGGACCTTCAACAAAACATCGAAAAAAAAATTGATGCCGAGTACAAAGCTTTTTCAAAATGTTCAACCTTCTTTCAAGTTCGTGAGCAAGCCGGTCTGGAAGGGCATGCTGAAGGTGCTACAGTCAGTGGTCCACGGCCTCGAGCACACGTACTCCAACTTCGGTCTGGGTGGCATGGCTTCTGTGTTCCAACTAGCAGAGATGGCGCACACCCAGTACTGGAGCAAGGAGATTGCAGGCCTGGAGCATGGCGGGATGGCCGGTTCCGCACTCATGGACCACTATGGACGACAGGACTTAGAAACGCCATCGTCGTCACCATCATCTAGGAAGAGTTCACAATCTGGTTAGTTATATTTTCGCATTATCATTGGGGCTTTTAACGTCCTGTAGTGAAGTAATCTTGACTCTACAAACATCGATTTTTTCGGTCCTTCTATCCGCCACATAAATTTGTGTGTAACATTCAAAAATTTTAGATGTGCCGGTAGTAAACTATCCTGAAATGGATTCATCTGAAGCCCAAAGTACTACGGAAATGTTTAAAGACATGCTGAACCAGAAGAGGAATTTGCTATTCAGCAAATTAACATCCTTCGACTCAGATGTAAGTGTTCCATGGATGTTTTGTGTGTTGTTAAGTGTTGCAAAAATGTTGCATGGTCTTTTCGCTCTCAACTAATCTGCGTGGAAACTATATCTATCTAAATGTTTATGTAAATTGAAGATAAGCTCTTGAGCATGACAGCAGTTATCAAAGGCGTGATACCGCTTCAGACTGCCCTAAAGCAAAGCCGTTTTGTAATTATGACTTCATTCCTTTCCAAGTTATAATTATTAACTTACCAAGTTGGTAAACTATCCACTAAACTTTATCTACGCTTAGAGCAATGGTGTATTGCTATATTTTCTACTTTCAGCTCAACTATACTCCGTACACAATAATAAACATTTATAATTATTTCAATATATTTAATACATTTACATAGCTATCTTCACATCCTTGTTGTAAAAAACTAGCTTACGTAATTAAAATGAGGAAGGTATGTCATATCCCGCATGCTTGTATAACATAAGTATACCTGATACAAGATTAATGTTGTAGAATAATGTATAACGAAATATTAGTAAACATTATGCTAGTTGGATTGTAAGTACAAATGTAACATGTTTCATGTAACTACACTTGTGATAAACGGTGGACAACCCAGATCAACAGCTTATTCTTTTTTCATTACAAAAGCAGTTCATAATAAAAAGTAACATAATTATGGCAAAGATTTTTACTCAAAGAAATCTCGTGTTTATTCAAAGATTTAAAAAACGTTATTATTTAGTATTTTCTTTAATATCATTTGGGTGGTCGGCTCAAGCTGTTGGCACACCCCGGACACTCCATACAACGCTCGCAAAATAATTGCCTACTACTACTACATTAAAAAATGACGTTTGTATACGTATGAATGTGTGCGTGAGGTACTTGTGTTTGCGAGCGCTCTTGTTAAAGAACTGCGACGAATACGCCGAAGTGCGGGGTGAGGTGCGGTAACTGATGTTAGTGCGGGGAAGGGAGTGTCCTTTCTGTACGTAGTACTTTAAGTATTCTGTGCTGTTGGTCTGGTGTGTTGTGAGATGAGACATGGTACAGGCGGGTTGTTTGTGTGCGTGGCAGGCCCCTCCCTCGTCGGACTGCTCGGCAGACGAGAGCGGCTCGATCACCACCAACCGAGCCAATATCTACGACCACCGCGCCTCCTTTAAGTCCAACCTATCTGACACTGACGTCTTGTTCCTCAATGTAAGTCCTAGTGCGATTTGTAGTCACCCGTCTTAGACGCTTACCGAGCTTGTATTATGCGATCAAACAATAGCCCGAAAATTTATTGGAATATTTTACTCAAAATTTGTTATAAAGGCTATTATCGCTGCAGTATTTAGATACTAGATATGCATGTTACCTGTCTATAGTAAATTATTTAAAGCAGAATTAGAAATTACTTTTTAACTTTCAATATACTTTTAGATTAACAAGACTTAAAATGATATATTAGAATAATATTTTTTCTGGTAATCTGTTAAGCCATCGGTGTCTAATGCACTACTACGAATTTATTTTTCTGAGGAAAATAGAACGCACAGTATAAGCTCATTCAGAAACTATCGTTTGACTGCGAGGCATCTCGGAGTAGTATACAAATGGAGAGTAAATGTACTTGCCCAATGTCTGCTAAAAAACGCCATTGCCGAACACTTCGAACACATTCGTTATTACTAGTCCAGCTCCAGCCGATCAATTCTTTTAAAATCTATAGTGAGCTGTCATTCCACCTGATGTTAGAAATTGACACTAATGACGGCTCATTTGAACTAAGTTTTCACGGAGAGATTTTACAAACAGACCAACTATTTGATTTTATATAAATATGTGATAATCCTCGCCGCATTTGTATACTACTACGTCAACCGTACGTAATATTTACGTATACATTTAAAAGCTATGTGAGTGCTGTAATACAGGTGAACCGCGGCGGGCCCGGCCAGGGCGCGGCGGGCAAGCCTCGCGCGGCGAGCGTGTTCTCGTCCAAGTCATCCGTGAGCGCCTACCGGCCGCCCGTCGTGGGCGTGCCCGTCACCTCGCCCATCACGTCGCCGGACACCACGCGCACGTACCTGTACCAGGGATTAATTGGTATAAACTTGTACTAAAACTGCTTACTTAACAAGTTCATGTAAAATATGAACCGTTAGGAATGAGTTTTTTTAAATTATTGAGATGACTAGGCTGACTGTGGAGTCATGCTCGTCACTTCACCACCGCGTTCATGTGCATCGTATAGGTACTCGGTAGTCACTTTTCATAAAGGCTGATCCAGTCTGATGAGTGATTCTGGGCAGAGTCCATTTAGTCCCGTATTACAGAACGTCACTCAATACTCAAGCATTACTTAAAACTAGTTTCAACCAATCAAATGGCTTGAATCTAGTTTTAAGAAATGCTTGAATATTGAATGACGTTCTGTAATACGGGCCTCAGATTGCTATCGACTCGCTAAGAAGAAGATAAAGGCTGATTGTCACCAAGCAAACACCTGTAATATTTCGAGAGGAAGCCTCTTTCGGCTCGAAAGACCATAATTACTTTCCTACAATTTAGCCACGTTATTCACAAATTCTTTCAAATATTTTCCTTCTCAATTAAAGGCAAAGAAAGATCAAACCTATGGGACCAAATGCAGTTCTGGGAGGATGCGTTCCTTGACGCGGTGAGTCAAGAACGCGATATGATCGGGATGGACCAGGGCGCCAACGAGATGATGGAGCGGTACAAGTGCCTGAGTGAAACGGAGCGCAAACGACTCGAGCATGAAGAGGACAGGTTACTGTCCACTGCGCTGTACAACCTGACGGCTGCCATGGTGCTGGTGGGCGTGGACGCCGACATCGTGAGGAACAAAGTGCGCCGCCTGCTCGCGAAGAGCCACATCGGACTGGTGTACAGCCAAGAAGTCAACCATCTGCTGGATGTCGTGCATACTTTGGTAAGTACAGACAGTATTTTGAAATGTTAGTACTAAAAGCTAATAGGTGTGCAGATTTATTATTCTAGACGCTGAAAATAAAATAAAAGGATTTTTTTCTATTTGGTCCCGTCGACGAGATTTGGTGTACTTAATATTTGAAATAAGTCTCATGTAAGTTTGCATCCTTTTAGACTTTCATCTCGTGCTCGCAATAACGTGTAACGCTGGTGTTCTATCTAGCACGGCAACGACATAGAACTGAAGCCGCTGGGCTCGCGCCTGCTCCGTCGCGCGACGTTCACGGTGCATGAGGGCGACGCGGCCGGCGAGCTGCGCTTCATGGAGGTGCGCGATGACGGACTCATCCTGCGCTCTACGCAAGGTAAACTAGTATAACATAGCATCCCGCCTGCACTCCACGAAGGGTTAGGCAGAGGTGTATCTATAGTACACCCACATTTCGCTAGTTATGTTTAAGACCCTTGTAATATGGGGCGGGCCATGAACCGTTCACAATTCCAGACTCCGGCTACTGAGAAATTCCAGATCGGAAAACCCAATAACACTTTGCCCGACCTGGGAATCGATCCCAGGACCTCATGCTCTGATGATCAACTAGTAAATATAATCATTGCAAAGCACGAGCGCGAGTCATGTGATTTAATAAAAAAGTAATTTAAAAAAGTTAAATCGACTTCAAGAAGATATTGGCGCCGATTCCCTTGTTCACAAACTAAACTAAATTTAAGTTCAGTTCATCTTATTCTTTCTATTTCATTAAGGAAAGGACAGAACATAAATATTAGTTTAGTCCTGTTAAATCAAGGTATTCTAAAGACAAGTTTAGTCCTGTTTAAAAAATTGGCTACTAAAAATACGTCAATTTATGTCAGGCGCTGACTAATTTGACAGGACTAAACAAATATTTATGTTCTGTCCTTTTCTTAATGAAATAGAAAGAAAAAGATGCAGTGAACTTAAATTTAGTTTAGTTTGTGAACAAGGGAATCGGCGCCATTATCTCAAAATTATGAAATAACTAATTTCGGAAGTCGGTGCCTTGGGATCTGTATTTTGGTTTTAGTTTTTTGTCACCGACTTCCGAAATTAAAGTTATTTCATAATTTTGAGTTAATTTCTTTTTGAAGTCGATTAAATTTTTTTTTTATTACTTTTTTATTTCATAGTTTTTAGTTTTAATTAAAAACTGGAATATTTGTTTGTAATAAGTAGGTAATAGTTTTTATGTAAATATTGCACTAGAATTTGACCAAGGTTTTGGAGATGTTTCCGTTTGACACTACACCCGTAGCTCGTATCAATAAGCCAAGCCGTCACACTTACACGTATTAGTCCATATCTTAATAATTACTGAATCGATTTTGATGAAACTTGCACTGTCCCCTAAGTTGAAGTAAATGTAAGCCAATAAAAAAATGGTCACGATCCGATTAATAGTTGCGGAGAAATGCGTGGACAAACATACATACATCTATAAAATTTTGTATATTTGTTTGGAATCCCTAATAGATTGTCATATGTGAATATATTGCAGTTCCAATAATATTACATAGATACGTGTGAATTGATATCCTCCTTTTTTTGAAGTTGGTAAGAACCGTAAAGTTTAAATTGTAATGATGTACTTAGAAAAAGGCTCGTGAAATATGATGCTACACTACATTGTGTTTAGTATTCAGTGTTTCATGGCTCGTACATTTCATAGGAATTGACAAAATGACATATTTAAATAATGTCCTAAACATCAGCATGGGACTTTCGAACACAGACCCCGCCCCCTTCCGCCTGCAACCCACTTCACGATAGCTGTCTGAAAGCCAGTAAAAATATCACAGCCGGATTTTATCGCGCACTGGATTTTCAAGTCTCGGTGTCGAGCCGAGCATTGAGAATCCAACAGAGCACAGCCCAGCGCGTCAAAAAAAACAATTTTCAACTCTCGGCGCTAAACAGTGCTTTGAAAATCCAGTAAGCGAAAAACAATTGCCGCGGGATGAACGTGCCTGTGCGAACCTGGGCTAAGGGACTAACACTGGAGAACGGTGACAACGTGACGGTGACCGGTCCCGTTGCAATGTGATGAAGCCGCTGGAGTTCTGAAAATACATCTAACGTGATTTGAAAATTCCTTTTAAAATAATCTAAATCGGTTGCAGTCAACCGCTGTACACGTAGACATCCTTAGGGCGAATTTCACCTCGTCCAAGAAATGTCGAGTCATTATTTTTGTGAAATACACTTACAGCTCTTGAACACGACTTATACGTGCTGATCGCGTCCAGTTTAATTGGTGACATCCGCCCTTAACTGCCGAGTTAGTCTACCAAGGATTAAAGCGCCATTCTTTCGTCAGAACTCTATCACTTTTGCTGTCATGGAGAGATAGAAGCAATACTGATATGTACCGTGTATCCCGTAAAATGACTATGTATACTTACATCAATTCCAGGCACCATCGTGGAGAGGTGGTGGTACGAGCGGCTGGTCAACATGACGTACAGTCCCAAGATACGAGTCCTGTGCCTTTGGAGGAAGAACGGTGGCCAGACGCAGCTACATAAATATTACACTAAGAAGGTTCGTAAGACTTGTTTATTAATACAACCCTCTTTTTATTATTATTTAGTTACAGTTTTGTATAATTTGTTTTAATTTATATTTTTGTGTTTTTTCCATGGCTAATGCTAATGTTCTCTATTAATCTTATGAATTACATTGAATTATCCTGTCATAATCGCCTTCCTGCCCTTGCCCCATGGTACTTGGGAACAGCGCATTCCATTTTCCCTTGCCAGCCGACACTTTATCATTCATAAAATAATGTTCCCTATGTCATTCGGAATAGTGTAGCTTTCTATCAGCACACCCCGGACACTCCATACAACGCTCGCAAAATAATTACCTACTACTACTACATTAAAAAATGACGTTTGTATACGTATGAATGTGTGCGTGAGGTACTTGTGTTTGCGAGCGCTCTTGTTAAAGAACTGCGACGGTAACCTCGAAGTGCGGGGTGAGGTGCGGTAACTGATGTTAGTGCGGGGAAGGGAGTGTCCTTTCTGTACGTAGTACTTTAAGTATTCTGTGCTATCAGTGAAAATAATTATATTCGTTGTAATAGGATCTGTAGGTATTTTCAGAGATTACCTTTTACAAACATCTCATCGCTACACGAGGATAATTTAGATTTTTAAAAGCTATATGTTAATGGTTGCAGTGCAAAGCGCTGTACTACTGCATCAAAGAAGCGATGGAGAAGAGCGGTCGGCGACAAGACGCAGCCGAGCTGGGCGGGGAGTTCCCCATACAGGACTGCGCCACCGGGGAGGGAGGGCTTATACAGGTGACGTACTTCCATAGATACCAACATTCAAACACTACTTATAGCGCTACAAGGTTATTTTGGCCACAATCAGAACTAACGTCGCTATCTTGTTTTTTTGAATACATTTCTTGTAACATTTCATATAAAATAAAAATAGCACAAATGTTTACCGACAGCGCCCCCCTGTCAACGTCATTCGTTCGCCAAAATATGCTTGTAGCAATGAACTCTTATTACTCTGTAAAGCCTTGTGCTCTTATGGAGAAAAGGTACTTTTAACAAACCTCAAGAGATGCTCTTGAACATAGTATTAATAGGGCTGTAGAATGATTTGATTTGGACGGAATTTTTTGTGTCTCTAAACTAATATAAATAAAATAAATACCTACAATTATTTCGCATTGAGCTATATTTTTAATGAAGCGTACCATAAATTAGGAATCATATACTGAGCCGTGGAACTTTCTAGTACATAGTTTCAATATGATTACTAATGAGTAAAATGACTGATGATAATTCTGTTTTAACAACACATCTTTAACTCCAAAGGTGTGCATGGAAGGCGTCGGACTTCTGTTCCACCACAGCAAGGTACGTCCCTACGCTTCGTCTGTGTGTTCGTCTCTTTTTATTAGCTTATTTATGTTATTTATATGATAAGGTATCAAAACGATGTACCAAAACCCTACAAGTCGGAGTAGATGTGACAAGTTTTGGTATTATCATGAATCGTTTGTCCAGGTAAGATGTCTGTCAGTGTTTATGCTTGATTTGGGGAAAGTCTCGATACAAGTGAGTGAAACATTCATATAGAGTGTTGTACACTCGCGCTGTACGACAGTCTATATACAACAACAGCGTCCTCGCTGCCATTGCTTCATTGTATCAATATTGTATCGGTGCCGTTAGCGCGTTGTTATTATCGTACCGTATTATGAAGCTTATCTATCCAATAAGACAAGTATTCCTTCTACTATTAAACAGGCACAGAAGAATTTATAGATATATTTATTAAGAATCGTTAGAAAGTTTTAGTCATAATTTTTCAGTCGATGCCCCACATAAGTATATGCCTAGTTTTAAAATTCTCATCCTCATAAAACTTATCCGGACGCAAGGACCACTCAAACTTTCCTATTTGGATTTCTCTTCAATTTTTTCTCTGATATTTTTTTTCATACTATATTCATATAATATTTATCTTATATATTTTGTTTGAAATTCAGGTGATTTTGCATTTACTAATTCCGTATTATTGTCGACAAAGCTTAGGTCTAATTAAGACCCAGTATTTTTGCCCTTAAATATCCTTATCTACTATTCGATGTAATAGTTTAGATTATTTTTTTTTACATTTAAGACTAACCGTTGTCCATCTGATATACGTTCTTATACTCCATACGACTTGTGCATGTGCTATTTGTCTGCAACACCCGTACATCGCTGGAGTGCGTGGGCGCCGCTGTGCTCTCGCTAGGAACTTTTGAGATGGTCCTTGACACGCGCTCGGCCGCCCTCAACTAATCTCATCTTTTTGTCTGTTCTACTCTTTCCGGACACGCCGAACACGCGCCGCTGCGCAAAAGGATTTCGAGGTACACAGTGGTTCATTCATAGTAATGGCTGGCTCTTACGATGATCGACACGACCTTTATGACCTTTAAGAATTAGTCACGGTCACCGTGAGAATCGCATCTAGCGATGATCGTTCGAGGTCGTAGGGCTTTACTTGTAGTTTTGAGGCTTACAGATTGTTTTTAGCCGTTGTTAGCGTTGTATTAGTTCTCCCGAGTGCGGCGAGCGCCGATGCGCGCAGTCGTGCATGCACATAGACGCCCTTTGTTTATTATCTGTTTATATTAACGCACCCGACAGCTTGCATTCGTATCGTGGATCGTCCGGCGAGCGGTCTCGATCTTTCTCTCTCGCACTTTGTGCTGAGATTTAGTTCGTTCGTCCCCTATCACCCGGAACCATAGCGAGCGTCCGTCAGCGCTAAAGCTAACCGGACGCGAGTCACGAGGTCAGTCGTAGAGCATTCGCCATCTCACAAGTTCCGGTGCGGCCCCCCGCACCCGCACCGCCCCCGCACCGCATCTGACCTCGCACACTGCACTCCCGCCCTGCCGAATTCCTCACCCTTGCTCTTTGCTCGATGTCTCAACTACAAAAACTAAATATTGCCACTTTAATTCCGATGTTACAAAACCGTCTTGTTTAAAAAGCAGGGACAATTTAGTATATTAAGAAATTGACGAAGACAGTGAATTGGCATGCGTTTAGTTTTTGCGCTCGATAAACGATACACTAACTGAGGTAGATAAAAGCGGGTTATTTTTGCCGTTAGTGTATTGGGCTCCAATCCTCGTATCGCATGTATGTATTGAGCATGTATTTTTTTTTCTTTGGACATGTGACTCGTGAGTAATACATCAGTAATCGTTTACACATTTTTGTTAAAATTATCGAAAATAAATATCAACTGCGTGTTTGCTATAAGCGAAGCACGCAAACGACGATACAGGAACTTGAGTGGGGAAAGAGAAGCGGCAGTAAAAAGCGATAAGTTTTAGCGCTACACAATTATAGTAGCCATATTGAGCAGGCTAACGATTCAACTCCAAAGGAAATATGGAATTTTATTTATTCGATGTGTAGATATTACGCTTGTAAGCATTGTAGATAACTGTTTATTGTTCCCGATGCATGTATTTAGTTTAATGTAGTGTTTACTAGATTTGCAAATATATACTATAATACCAACTATTTTATATGCATATTCATAATTATGTTTGCGCGAATATAAAAAGAATGATGTCCTATTTTATGAAAGCGATGTGAATTTTCGTCTAGAGACAAATCGTATTGTGGACACATCATGAGTTAATATTATCAATCTCAATCGATTCTTTAACTTCTAGCGAACTTCAACATACGGTACTTTCACATGATCTTTCAGAGATTCATTTGGTTTAACTCTTAATTTTCCCTTACGATTGTTATTTAATTGTGTTAGGTATTTCTTTACTACCTCCTTCTTTTTGAAGCCGGTTATAAAGTAAATACTATTTAGTTATTTATAGGTCTGTAGCCAGAAGAGAGAGTAGATAATGAAGCATTATTAACGCCGCGCAAAGACTCGCATACCTCATAAACGGTTAACTTATCTACTAAATTCGCGTTGGACACAGAACCTCATAATTATATTTTCCTCTGTTGCTACTAAGCAACAAAAATAGCTAATGTGGGATTGTTTTGTAGTTGCTGTGTACATTCTCTTTTCCGCTAGTTTTTAACCAACTCGTGTTACGACCGAAATTAGCGTGTGTCATAGTCCTTTTAATATTACGCTCCTGAGTCTGCATCACACGACTTTCTTTGCGCGGCGTAAGTGACGTTATGTTTATCTACCCTCAGCCTACGCTACATATATGTGCGCACGTCTGTTACAACTTTTATTTAATTTCTAGTACCTATACTTATAGATTTCATAATCAGTTCATAAAATGACCACTGAACTTGTCTGTGTTACAGTTTTTCGTGCGGCTGGATCACATTAGGAAGTGCTTCACGCAGAATGGCGGTATCTTCGTTTTAGAAGAATTTAGTAAGTGTTTAAATATAATAAAAACAACTTAATTTAGATCCTAAAAATAACACGTTGGATGCTGTTCTAATCAAGCCTTATTAAACGCGTCTGAACATCTTGCTAAATAAAAGTTTTTACTGACAATATTTTACGTTTCAGATCCAAAAACAAGACAGATTATACAACGGAAATATAAATCTGTAATGGTAACTAAAATTTTTGCAATCTATTTTTGTTTGTTTAATTTTTGTTTATTTTCATTTGATGTGACTGTTTATGTATGTACCTATGTGTTTCATTTATGTTGTAGGCAGAAAAAGTAGTGCTTGATCTTCACCGTTTCTTCTCGTTGTGGCTTTCCCGTTACTTTGTCGAGACGGGTGGACATCAATTGAATTATACACCTTGCGTTTCTTAGCTCATACCCTTCCTAGTCAGTGTACGTACCAACTGCACGTGTCTTGTTTTTGTTTTATTACGAAGCGTCATTTGCGCATATTTTTACGTCATCTACTGTGCTTATTGTGTATGTACAGCCAACAAAATAAACAAGTTTACAAGCTGCTAACTACAAGTATTTTTTTAAAATATGCTGTGTTTGTGCTCGTTAGTCACGAAAAAGTCTTCGCCTACGTAGTGCAAAGATATCTTCGCAGGTGACTTGTCTTTTGCTGAATGTACCTACATAACTCACATCACTGCGTTTGCTGTTAATTTATAACCTAGTTATAACATCTTTACTGTCATCTAGACATTTTTTGCTCAGATATCATCAGCAAATTTTAATGCCTAGCTCAAAATCACGAAATCTTTGTAGAAAAAAAAAAAACATTTCGAGATTGCAAGCGTGTTACAAACACGCATGTTAGGATTTGTAGAAAGATTTTCTATAATTTATAATTATTCAAATGTCAAAATAATCGACACTGGAACCTCCTTTTCATAAAGATCAATGAGTTTTGAACACGTTATTTAAAGTAGCTACATATTGAGGAATTCTGTTCAAAGACGGTCAGAGTGATTCAACAAAGATCTCCATCACTTCTACATACAATTATATATTATTGTTATTGTATGAAATTTCAGGCGGACCAGATCTGCTACGCAGTGCTTTGTGTATTCTCTTACTTCGCGGCGGGCCACGAACAGAAGAAGGCGATACTGGAGCAGGCCTCGCGCGTGCCGCCCGCGCCGAGCGACGTACTGTCCCCCGACGCGCATGCGCACGCCGACGCGCGCAGGACCAGTCCACAGGTTTGTTACTACACTGCTACAAGGATCTTTTGGCGCTCGAAATACACAAGGGGGTGCTACTGGTAAACATTTAAGCAATAGGCTAATTAATGGACAGTGAGAAAATATCAGAATTTTGTATTGTAAAATGGTCGTGAGCTAAAATTATAAAAATTCAACATAATTTTGTGAAGGATTTTAGATTACTTAATTAATATTTTTCAGAAATACCTAATTGCGTAATAACAAAGCCATTGGTCACGTGAATGAACGCGAATAAAACTAAATGCGACACATCAGTTCTTGCAGACGATTGTATTTCAAACTAAAAACCTTTATGAGTCTGACAAAGTTCTTTTACAGTAAGAGCCTATACTACCTCAAATGGCTTATCGTGATCCTCCGTTATGTCGAAAATACTGCACCATTAATTTTGAAATAAATATATGGTAAAGTTGAGGATTAATGCCATGTTAGACGAAAACACGATTCCATAAAATTTTCTAGATAGAAAAAAATCCAAAGTTACCTCTAACTCGAACAATAAACCGCTGGTATTCAAAAATACTTCAAATTAGATCATGAAACTTTGCATACTAACTGAGCTTACTTAAAGCAGGTCTTATGTTGTTTTTTTTTTTATAATTACCATTATTTTCACTGTAAAAAGCAAATACCTAAACTATTGGCGCTGCCTGCCGCCCAGCACCGCACCCTGTCTCGCTCTCACTCAGTCCGCGAGCAGTATCGTATTAGCGAGATAAAGAATGGTGTTAAAAGGAACAACACTGGTGCATGGTCGGTAGTGTGTCCCTCTCGCACAATGTGGCAGTGTTCATTATTCATCTGCTACTCGTAAATTAGTAGTATTTAGTCATTGATATATATGTTACACTAGATCAGTAATTACCGCGCCAAGGCGTTGCCACTTGTCATAAGGCCACAGCCGTATGCGTAGCTAATGTCACTTCAGTGCTGTGTGGCGCCAACCGAAGTGAACCAAGTGACACACGACAAAAATATCGCCAAAATGGGTAAATTCGTAGTGAAAGAGTGCGATTCAAGATCACAAAAACATAATAAATTAACCAGAATTACTTTCCACACGTAATTTTATTGTTTCTGTGTTTATATCAACGTAAAATAAATAAAATGCAGAATTTTGTAAATTAGGTTCAGTGTTACCACTAAAAACTTAGTTTTAGTTTCCCACATTTATGGGAGTTTTTAATTTATTGGAATAAGTGATTTAAATATTTTTTAAATAATAACAACGTTGCAGGGTGCCTAAAGATGCAGCACGCCGTGATAAATGGGTGGAAATAATCAGATTGCTGAGAAGAGAGACTAACTGAATAAATAAAAAATATTTAAAAAGAAAATATCTTAATTATTGTCATTAGTTATAAACTTCTAATACACATCGAATAAGAAATGCATAATTCAAATATTTTATAAATAATTTGGCCTAACGTTTTTTTTGAACGTCATTTATGGCTTAAAAAGTTGGGTAAAATTTTGCATGGGTAGGCAGCCCCATCCCGCCATTGCATGTTTATATTGCGGTCTTTGTCTAATCTAAGTGACGGTATTATTCTTGCGACTTGTGTAAGTGAGACAGATATATGTTTACTTTTAAATGTTTAGTGGTTTCAAAGCTACGTCGTCGCGTTTAAATAGTGGTTACACTTTTTTGACACATTTTATTGAGGTTTGCTTCTCTTATTTTTGCGAAAAAAAAAATTAAGTATGAGAGACTGGCCAGTTATAATCTATTTTAAAAATATGATTATTTGTAAATTGTAAGTAAAAATAGGTACGTTCCAATTTCAAAATTTCCCTCCACATTGTTTACGAGCTAATTTAAATTATCGTGTCTCATTAAAAAATGGATCTGCGCCGGGAACATTTTCGCGCTATGATTTTCTACGATTTCACGTGTCGCCCGAAACCAGACGAATCGTACGATAGACTTCAAATGGCATTCATGGATGAAGGCTCTTCTAAGGCAACCGTGTATCGTTGGTATAACGAAT
The DNA here is from genome assembly GCA_945859645.1 of Amphipoea oculea. Classification (NCBI taxonomy): domain Eukaryota; kingdom Metazoa; phylum Arthropoda; class Insecta; order Lepidoptera; family Noctuidae; genus Amphipoea; species Amphipoea oculea. The sequence continues at coordinate 12,822,199 of OX243866.1, read as the reverse complement.
TCAAGCGCGGTCGACTAACTTTGGGGGGATGAAGAAAGAAGTGGTCGCCCTTTGACGGCTGTTACGGAAGAAAACGTGCTAGTAGTGAAAAAATTCAATCCAAGACAATAGGCGAGTTACATATCAAGAGATTTTGAATCGGGAAGCCTTCACGAAATTCTACACGTGCATCTTCGCGTAAGGAGGATAGTTTCACGCTGGGTGCCGCACAATCTCACCGATGCTCAGAAGCAGGCCCGGGTGGAATGGTGCCGTGATATGATCATTGATATATTATGTTACACTATATCAGTAGTTACCGCGCCAAGGCGTTGCCACTTGTCATAAGGCCACAGCCTTATGCGTAGCTAACGTCACTTCAGTGCTCTGTGTGGCGCCAACCGAAGTGAACCAAGTGACACACGACAAAAATATCGCCAAAATGGGTAAATTCGTAGTGAAAGAGTGCGATTCAAGATCACAAAAACATAATAAATTAACCAGAATTACTTTCCACACGTAATTTTATTGTTTCTGTGTTTATATCAACGTAAAATAAATAAAATGCAGAATTTTGTAAATTGGGTTCAGTGGTACCACTAAAAACTTAGTTTTAGTTTCCCACATTTATGGGAGTTTTTAATCTATTGGAATAAGTGATTTTAAATAACAACAACGTTGCAGGGTGCCTAAAGATGCAGCACGCCGTGATAAATGGGTGGAAATAATCAGATTGCTGAGAAAAGAGACTAACTGAATAAATAAAAAATATTTAAAAAGAAAATGTCTTAACTATTGTCATTAGTTATAAACTTCTAATACACATCGAATAAGAAATACATAATTCAAATCTTTTATAAATAATTTGGCCTAACGTTTTTTTTGAACGTCATTTATGGCTTAAAAATTTGGGTAAAATTTTGCATGGGTAGGCAGCCCCATCCCGCTATTGCATGTTTATATTGCGGTCTTTGTCTAATATAAGTGACGGTATTATTCTTGCGACTTGTGTAAGTGAGACAGATATATGTTTTCTTTTAAATGTTTAGTGGTTTCAAAGCTACGTCGTCGCGTTTAAATAGTGGTTACACTTTTTTGACACATTTTATTGAAGTTTGCTTCTCTAGTTATTTAACTCAATGGATATGATAAACAAATTTGAAGCAGGATCGTCTCGGCGTGTTTACGATATCATTACATGTGATGAGTCTTGGATTTATCAATACGATCCAGAAACGAAGCGCCAGTCGACGGTTTGGGTGTTTCAAAACGAATCAACGCCTACCAAAGTGAAGCGATCTAGAAGCGGGGGAAGATTTTAATCGCAAGCTTTTTCAATTTGACTGGCTACTTGGCATCAATTCCTTTACGGAACCAAAGAAGCATCAACGCTGAATGGTATACTACCAAATGCTTGGCAGAAGTTTTCTTTGTTGTGAGCAACAAGCGACCAAACACAGGGCTCCGCAGACTACTGCTCCACCACGACAACGCGCCTTCGCACACCGCGCTAAAATAAGGGACTTCCTGGACAGCACGCCGGTCAAACTCCTGGGTCACCCTCCTTATAGCCCTGACCTAGCACCGTGTGTTACATCACTGATAAAAATGCCTGGCTCAATGCTGGTCCTGCTCCACAACCACAACTAATTGATTAACACTTGAAAATACTGTTGGAGCTGCTGAAGATTGTAAGTCTATCATTGCATTATATAAACTCAATTTCCTTCGTATTGTATAATTATAAATTCAACATTAATGATGTGACTAATATTTTTGTAAAAATATAATTTAAAAGTGTCCATGAAGTTTCTTGTCCGTTCTTCTCCATAGGTACCTACGCTTTGGAATGGGCAACTAGCTTCATAATATTTTCTGACTGACTTCTTGACAGTTCAAAAGTGCCTGTAAATAGTTTTATTCAAATAAATGCTTTGTTTTTTTTTTTGAGTTTTTTTCGCGCGGAGCAATGATAGTATATTGTATTATAGTAATTAGTAACAAATTAAACCATCAACAAAATTTTGTTTTCTTTAAAAAACGATGATTCAATATCTATACATTTCTGACCATCCAACAGAAGGATAAACGCTCACCCGTGAGACGAACTGGTGAGGTGAGGTCCCCGGCCGGAAAGCCAGAGCCCAGCGATTTAAGAGAAATGGCAGAGCGGCAGCAAGTCAGAGGCGGACCGACCAGCACACCTGCTGCTGGCCCTCCCGCTGCCGAGCGAGCTGGGAGCGAGCGGGCTGGAGCCGAGCGTGCGGCTAGCGAGCGGCCGACACGCTCGGACAGTCTGCCGCCGCGCCGCCCGCCGCCGCCCGCCGCGCCCCCCGCGCCCCCCGCGCCCCCCGCGCCCCCCGCCGCGCCGCACCAGCGGCTGGCGCGCGCGCACTCGCACGCCGCGCCGGCGCGCCCGCCCGACCCCCCAACAGTGAGTGTCCACTGCAACGGTACTTGCCTCCGCTACAGAGCTCATTACAGCCCGCGCTCACTGACGCTTCCTGTTTCCGCAGATCCCGCCGCGGCCCGGCACGACAGGCGCGCGGCCCGCGGGCCCCCCGCCCGCCCTGCCGCCGCGCCAGCTGTCGGCGGCCGCGGACGTCGGAGCCGCACCGAGGTGAGCGACTTCTCGACGTCGAGTCTCGTTGCGCGAACTGTCTCGTCATCCGGGATGCCGTGATGTGCCGTAAAGTATTAGGAGACATTTGTCCGGCCCCAGAGGTGGCGAAGCTGACCACGGTGACGCTTGTCGCAGAGGCGCGGGCGCGGCGGGCGGGGCTGGCGGGGCCGGCGGGGCTGGCGGGGCGCGGCGGGGCCCGCCACAGCGGCAGGGCTCGGTGTCGGCGCCGTTCGCGTCCACGAACCCGTTCACGTCGCCGCGCCACGCCGAGTTCGTGATCCCGCAGCGTAACAACGTGCGCCGCTCCTCCACCACTGACAGAAGTTAATTCATCTGCCCAGATGTTTTGTCCTTAGAAGTGTATCTGTGCTGCACACCCACCCCTCCCTGTTCGAAATTAGACAGTAGCCTTAAGTGTATAACCCGATGTAAAGTGTTATCAATAATAAATAAAGTATATATGCATAAAACAGTAGAGCTTGAGATGTTACTTTAAAATAATCCGTCACAAAGCAATAATCTGTCAGGAATTTTGTAAGTAGTGATCGGCCGTACCTGTACCTACAAACACATAGGAATTTTAAAAACTTCTTTAAAATGCTGGAAAACGGTACGAAAGTACTGTGACCTTTAATTTCATCATAATGCTGATTTTTAAATGATTTGATATCGCTGGGTAACAGAAAAGTGCAGTTGGCGGTATTTACATAATACGAGTATGTCATGTACTGAAAGTTAAATAAAATAATTTATTAAAAAGTCTAATTTATTTGGTAAGTTGTATATTTGTGGTAAGGTCCCTCCACATGGCTGTCATAATCGGAAGATCAGTATTGTATTTTACCACATATCTATTTTTTTCTTTCATTTCTTATTTGAGTCATTTAAACGAAATCGAGTCTATATTATGAGGAAAACCGATGAATTCAACGTTTTGCAAAAATATCCTAGCACCATATTTGTCTTGTCCATCGATGAAGTAAGTTGCACTTTTTACGAATTAAGATTCCATATCTGTTAGCGTAAAGGTGATGAAACCGTTAGTGTGCACAGTACACTCGGTTAAACTGTAGATTTTGTTTGCACTGACGTAGATTATTAAATACAATTTAACCGAAAATGTAATCAAATTACAGAATACCTATTTCATAAATGAAATCTTGCCTACTTCAGTTGTCAGGAAAGATTGATCAAAGCCTGACATGCTGTTAGCATAATAAAACAATTTTCAGCAATAACAGTTAAAATATTACCTACAACAAGTTATTTTCAGATACGGTATCGAACAGAATGTGAATTGAGTTGAGCGTAAGGTTCTGAATCGGGGTTATCCAGTTATTTTGCACATTACCAGCTTATGTACTGACGCCAGCACATCAAGCTACTACAATCTGTCAAATTTTATTTAATAGATTTTAAACTTTATCGCTAAAGTGTAAGGTTCAAAGTTGATTGGGAAAATTTGACAGTTTCGGGTAGCTTGATGTGCTGGCGTCTGTACATTTAAAGCGGTAAGGCGGTTCTCCCTCGATGATGCAATCGAAAGACACGCGTCAGAACGATGTTAGCATCGCACTGAATTGTATGGAATCGTCCACGGTTGTCTCAAAACACGCATTCCATGACGCTCGGGTGTCAGTGTCACGTCACCGCGGAAAAACCGCCGCACATATCGACGAAACTCAGGGTTGATGAAGAATGAAAATAATTATTTGAATTCATATCGCTCATTTGGAGAAACAACGACGTAGGTAAACGTATTTTTTCCCAAAAGTGAGTTAAATATGCCAAATCACTTAGAAAGCGTATTTACGTTAGGAAAGCAGACATAAAAACAAAAAGTAGCAGTTACGTAGATGTTTCTCCAAATGAGCGATATACATTTGTCTATGAATAGGTACCATAATTTAAAATAGAAACATTTTTGTCGATCATTGATCTAAATACTTGTTAGCAGTTACTTATTCATATGCATATCATAATTTTGAGTTAAATTGGCTAAACGTTTATGTACTTATATTTCGCAAAATATAATATTATCTTTGTAGGATTCTGTGGGGCGTCCATTAATTGCGTGAGGTGATTTTGGCGATTTTTAGACCTCCCTTCCCCCTCAGTGAGATATCGCGATCGTCGATCTCGCGATATCGTGAGATTTGGCTCGACACCCACCCCCTCCCTCTAAACTCACGTGAGATTGTTCAAAATGCGTATTTTCAGTGTAAATACGTTAATCTATGCTTCATTACGTTGGATTTATTAAAAATAAAAAACAATTTGTTTAATTATTTTTATTTAAGACTAGTTAAGACTCAATTCCAAGTTTTCTCGCAATTTTACACTGTTTCTTGCGGAAATAAAAAATACGTGAGAGTTGCCAGGACCCCCATCTCCACCACGAGAGACTGGGTGAGAATCGGCTTGACCCCTCCCCCCCTAAACGCCTCACGTAATTAATGGATGCCCCCTAACTTCTAGAAAACTGGAGAATTGATGCCTAAATCAAATTGTAAAACTGGATAGGTTCCTAGGTAATAGGTAATACGGGCTGGTGTCCGCAACTCCACGTCAATGCGCGTATTTTGCGTACGATAGGTACCCCGAAACGGGGCTACTTTGACTTCCAGGGTTACTTTAACAGATGTTGGAACTACTTTAACAGAGCGCCAAAATCGGTTTTCACGTGTGCTCAGCAAGTGTGCGTGACCTCGAGTATTATTGCGCGAGGCGCGGGGTTTGGGGAACGCGTCATAGCGTTGTGATCGGCCTTGTCAAAGTAGCCCCGCCTTTTCAAAGTAGCCCCGTTTTACTGTACCTAATAAGAGGATTTTTATTGTTCCAAACTAAATGGCAAAATACTAAAGAATTGATCTATGAACTTCCAAATCAAGTTCAACTTCAGACATTTTTGTGACTCCTTCGATAGTACCTACAATCAACTTTATTTGCACTTGCGCAAAGTTGATATTAAATAGAAATAACATCAAATGGAAATGAGGATTTGCACAGACTTTACAATAAGCTATAGTGACAGCCGTTCGAAGATCACAAGCAAATCAGCATTTATGATGTAATTTCAAGTAGGTACCTAATAAAAACTGCAGGGTTTTTGTTGTAAGTTATCACGTTTGTCTTTTGAATATAGAATTACTTAATGTAATAAAAACGCAATACTTAATCATCAGACATGATTGCAGTTTGTAGATTTTTAAAATCGACTTGTTTCCATGTAAAACATGTCCTTGGTACTATGTTTTATGTTACTTACGTACTTATATTACATGTTCCTATGCTAAATCTAAATGTAACCTGTTACTACGCCGATCTAAAATATATATGTACCTATGTATGTAATACCTACTAAAATGAAAAGACATGTAACCTAACTGCCGATATTTTAGGTTATATTATTTTATTCAAAAATAAATAAAATGAAATTATAAACTGTTTAATTTTTTTATTGATAATTCTTTTTAAAAGTACCCACTGATAGATACAGGGTCCTTTACACAATGGCTTTTTGGCGGTTAAATAAATAAAAATTATGTATAAACTGAATTAAGTAGGTACAATGAACTTACCAGTAGGTTGCCATTCGCAATCTTACTTCGCATCAGTAACTATATTTTGCGTCCAGCGTCTAGCACTGGCAGCCGACTGGTAACTACACTTGTTTTATTTAATACGTTACGTTTGCCTTTTCCGAATAATAAAATAATAATTAAAAGGTCAAGGTCAGGTAATATAATTTAAAGGTCTTCTGAACCGAACATTTTTATCGTCTTACACTGGAGTCTCACTGGAGTGATATTAATAAATGAATAATTGAAAAACAAAAGGTAAGTACGTAGGTACTCGGATCGATTTCAAAACTAAAGGCCATTATAAGACGATAAAATGGTATCGGTTATAAAAATAAACAGTTCAGTGACTGACTGACAGACCTTTTAAGAAAGGGTTTTTGTAACCACCCCTGAACAGGTCAAAGGGTATGTACCTACTCATATCAGTTTTCTTAACAAGCATAGCTGCAGGTAGCAGCTATTCTAAATACAGGGTGAAATTTTAATCACCGGTTTCCTCTTAAGGGGTCATTGTACTCGTCATTATGAACAACTTTTACCTACTATGGGACCAAACCTGAAATCGTGAAAAAAATCAACTGTTCGCTACATTTAGATATGTTTGCATAACTCGTCAAAATGTAGGGAACAGCTGATTTTCGCGATTTCATGTAATTTCCCATAGTAATAGTTGTTCATAATGAAGAGTACAATGACCCCTTAAGGGGAAAACGGTGATTAAAATTCCACCCTGTATAATAAATAACAATTACACCACCTATGCAGCGATAGTTAGGTACCTACAATCTATACAAAACATGCTCTATAGTAGTAATTGTATCAATATAAAGGCGGATGCAGACATTGCGTGGTATGCGCAGCGCACGGCGCTTATCGCATGCTTCGCAATGAGTGGAAATTTATAGTCGCGGTGAGGCTACTCATTACTCGAGGAAAATTAATATCGAGACGTGCGCGGCGTATGCCTCGCAATGTCTGTATCCGCCTTAATACGAACCAATTGCGTCAGCCTTTCAGAGAAATAAAATTAACTCCTTTATTGCGTACTTCCGGGATACGGAATTCCGCATTTATATCACAGATATTTGGTTTTCTTAAAAAAATTAAAATGACGGCCGAATTCTCAAACACAACTTTTCTAAGTTCTTCATACTGAGCCTATCACTTTAATGTGTTCCTATTAATAATAGTGACAGAAATACTCAAGAATGTCTCAAACTTAAGTATTCGACCCGTATTCTACAAGTACGACACGTCTCCAATCGGTTGTGCTCCATGGTTAAAAGATAAATTATTTTAAGTCACGAATAACTACAGATTTTTTTGGAAGTAGATATGGCCCTTGAACTTTTTTTGACCGAATGTTGGACCTTAATCCGGATCCGTGCCATTTTCGATTGTAATTAAAGTTCGTTGCCTACTTGGTTGTTTTGAAATCTATGGTCTAGCTACAGACAGTTCATCCAAAACTATGAAATTATTTTTTGTCATCCAACCAAGAAATAAACCAACGCTACAAGGCGCTAGACAAAATAAAAGGTTATGTTAGGGACTTAGTACCTACTGGTTGTTTGCAAGTGTGGGTGTAATATTAAATTTGTTACTGACCAGATAAATAGGTAAAGTCAGGAAAATAAATGATTAAGCAAATTGACAACCAACTTAAATTGTCCGTATATTCAAATCATAACTGACCAATCTTTGACAGTTGTATAAAATAGCTATAACTCAAAAAATTGGATGTCAGTTTACCCAACAATTAATTTCCCTGACTGTAAATCACCAGTCACACACAGTTTGTTTCGTTCAAACATTATTTTAATCGATTTAGGTAGGTAAACCTAAATCTTGTTTTAAATAGGTATAGTTAATAAATAGAATACGGGCCATATAGACTTATGAATATAATGATATCCCTATTTAGAATTAAAGTTCCTACTTCCCTATATCGCACATGACACAAATACACAATTTTACAGAACAATACCTACTTAAGTTTCTATAACGAACAATTATGCTCTAAAAGCACACTGATTACTTAAGGTCACACACCAAAGCTAGGGTTAGGCCATGCGCGCACGGCGATGTTTATTTTTTATAATCGCATGTTCATGCGAAATAAAATCGCGAACGCTAATATAATTTTTCAAACGATTATTTACCGCAGTGCGCGGACTCTCGTAACTAATCGTTTTAAAAAATCGTATCGTAGTGCGCACTTAGCCTTAGCTTAGGCTTCAGAACGTTGGAAGTCGGTCAACTTTTGTTTAAAATGAGCCCAGCGGCTAAGCCCGCTAAGCTAAGGGTCTGGCTTTGCTGTGTAGACACTTTAAGATGAACGACACATAGTATACATATATGAGGCATATAGAATCAAAGATAGCTAAGTGCCTCCATGTCAAATTCTCAGGAACCGAAAAAAACGTTTTTATAATTTAATAGTCAGGGGTTTTCATACTCTCTGAGTTTATTCTCAATACTTAGTTAATTTTTTGAAAGTGTGGCGCTGCCTTTGAATCTATATGCCTCATATTGGCCCATTACTTACATACCTAAGACACCTACTTAAAATCGAAACATTAGGAATACACACAGAATAGCTAGCTTGATAGTATATCTACAAGATACTTTATGTAACTAAAGTGTAATATACACCGTCCCAAAAAAAAAAACTGAATTTTTTGGTAATTACAAAAAAACATTGAAATCCTGCGAAAATTGACACCCCTTAAGATATTTTTAACTACCATGACCACAACTTTTCAAATATTTGTTTTTTTTTGTAACGGCAACCTAAGTAGCACTGCTATCCACCACAACCCTTAAAAATCTAAGAATGCCGGTAGTTTTTACACAAAAATCAATCAAAATTATTTTATTCCCGAAAATTTTCAAAATTTTTACTTTCAGTCACACATCGTGGTGAAAAAAAAATTTTTCTTTTTCATTATTTTTTCTCTAGTAGTCATGAGCAGGCCCACCCTCCTCTGGTACCCGCTTATTGTTGAATTTTGGGACACGTTGTATATGTTTCGAATAAGAAGCAGTTTTACAGCGATTGAGCATTGAAATAAAATAGTGACGGAATGTTACAATCCTATCACTCCGTCGTTTCAACCTATAAGGTTAGGTACTTATATGGATACATCCACGAAAATAAAGTAATCAAACAAAGCCTTCTTCGGTTCTAGTATTAGTGTACTGCTTTAGGCCGCGTTCTAACCACAAGCGATCGGCGCATTCGCGCGAGTGACGATCGCTTTTGATTAAGACGCGGGGTTACCAATTTAAAATATTTAAATAAAGTTTCCATTAAATTATTTATTTTTGAAGCAGCTTGCGTTATTTATGGAATGTATAATTTAATTACCTACCTCCTCATCGTGAAATTTAAGTAGGTAGGTACAAAACGTGCTACATGTTTTTAATGGTGAAGGACCTTCTCATCCTAATTTTTTTTTGTTTATTTCGCGGTCAGATAATTAATTATGAAAAACAAAAATCCCATAGTAAAAAACAGGAATTTAATTATGTCACTCAAGATTTCAAATAATCTGTGACTGTGATGTGATGTACTTATGTTGTGCCTAATAAAGCACATAACTTCTAGACAAGGGTTAGAATGAGGCAATAAATAAGTACCTAAGCAAAACAAGTTCGACTGATGGCGCCATCAGCACAAGCAGTAGGTAACTGTAATCCGAACGTCATTGAAATTGCTCATGGACTTAAAAATAATAGTTTTTTTTTTTTTTAGTTAATATTCCGCTGAATATGGGCATACATCGTACGGCCATAAAAATAAGTTTAAGTACTAACTATTTTTCTAATCACGAGAAAATTAAAGGTACCTGGCGCTACGCTGTATTTGAACACGCAGTACTGATGCAATAATGTTTAGGCATACTTAAATCATTTATAAAATATATTTAATTGATGACATGAGAGAGCAATGTTTGTTTACAGTTTGTACTGCTGACGCCACTGTTTTTAATCTTGGCAGTAATTTCTTCCATTTGCTCGTGTGTGAATAACTTTAATTAGGTACCTACTTACCTACCTTTCACGAAATCCCTCAATGGATTTTCTTAAATGCAAAATCGAAATAAAACTAATTAGGTACCTACCTAATACTTAGTTAGATACTTTACAAAAAAACTAGACAATAATTAAGTACCTACCTAGGTAGATACCTAAGTTTAATTATAACAATCAGTCGGTGTTTTTTTTAGGCCTGAGTTCACTAACATTCAAACCAACGATTAGGTATTTAAACAGTTGGTTTATGTCAAATTTCCTTAGGAAATTTTAAATATAGAACTGATTAAATATTTAATCAGTTGATTTAAATGTTGGTGAACACAAGGCTTAAAAGTGCAAATCACTGGTTACCAAAATTATATTACCCTATTAGGTATTAAATATATACCAAGCAACGATTCCAGCAAGAAACAGGGCCATAGTAATTATGTCCATCTTCTTGAATTCAACCGCTTTCATCATTTTTGTCTCCAACCTAAAAAGATTTGAATATTTCACAATATACAGGTTGAATTTTTTCAAGTGGGCGTGGATGGCCAAATTCGAAACTATGAGGAATAGCGAAAAGTACTCAAAGGAGTCTCGTGCACGATTTTGATAAAAACTAAAACTGCATCATTGGATTTTTGAAAAATCAATATTTCTAGTCAGGAATCGAACCCGTTGATTTTGATTTAAGAAAACACACTGTATTATTACACCATTCGATAGTGTCCCTAATACGGATCAAATTCTGGGAAATAGTGACATAAGTACGGCAAACTTAAGGAAAATGTTGCATTTTAATAAACTGCTTCTTATTTTTAACCGACTTCTAAAAAGGAAGAGGTTTTCAATTTGGATGGTTTGGATTTGGATTTTTTTTAATATATTTATATCTATATTACCTGTACCTTGTTCGAAATGATGCTCGATATTTTGAATTATTCCCAATAGTCCGCTCTAGCCCTGTCCTCCGGGGTGACAGCTGGGAATTGTCTTCCCAGTTGTCACCGGGGTGACAATTTGTGCCGACTGTTCCCTTTGAAAACTGACTAGAGGGGACAAATGGGAAGTCTGTTTCCCATTTGTCACCGGGGGGGGGGGGGTGACATTTGCTACGATTCCTTCCTTCCCAGAAAAAAAATGTAATTACCATAGATTTCTGCTTTTTTATTTCTTATGCTACATACAATGAAATAAAAAAAATAACGCAATGTCAACACGCTTACAACATTAGAAAAATATTAACTATTAAGTAAGTAGGTAAATAAAAATGTCCAAAAAGTTATATCGAATCAAATTAAAAAAAACACAAGGCACAAAATCAATGAGCAAGATTTCAAATAAGCATGCGACTAATAAGCACGTGTAACTTTACCCTTAGTGATTATCTGTGATTATACGATTAGTATTAATTAAAATTAATAATCTGTGATTGTACCTATTAAAGGAAACATAATGTTGATTTTTATTTTATTTGAACTCTTTTGACATTTTTATTTACTTACTTAATAGTTAATATTTTTCTAATGTTAAATACAAATTTTCAATGCAGTATGTACTGCATTCAAAATTTGAATTTAGAACATAATATTCCTTGAGAACGTCGAATCCAGCTATGTACTGAAAACAATAGTCATGATTTTGAACCTTAAGGTTTAATGGGTAGGTAACATATGAAAAATAAAAATAGTATTTTGTTAAAAATGAGCTCTTTTCTTTAGTTTGCCGTATGTCATTACTTTCCAGAATTCGATCCTTATTAGCGACACTATCGAATGCAAATGGAGTAATAATACAGTGTTTTTTTTTTCAAAATTAACGGGTTCGATTCCTGACTAGAAAGATTGATTTTTCAAAAATCCAATGATGCAGTTTTAGTTTTCGTCAAAATTGAGTCCGAGAGTCCTTTGAGTACCTACTTTTCACCATTCCTCATAGTATTGGATTTAGCCATCCACGCATACTTGAAAAATTCACCCTGTATATCCATACAAATAAATAAAATTGATGTGTCTGTTTGTAAATTCAAAATAACAGCTTTTTACTGAATGCATATAAAAGTGTATACGGTACTTAGTACGAGTATATAAAAAAAAAACAATTTGTGAAATTTTTGTCTGTCTGCCTGTCTGCTTGCTCGGGCTAATCTCCGAAACGGCTCAACCGATTTTGAAGGAACTTTCATTGGCAGATAGCTGATGTTATAGGTAGGTAGGGGTCTAAATGAAAATATTGAATGTATCTATGTGCAATTGTTGCGGCCAGCTGCAGGATTTTGGGTTTCAGATTCAGTCGAACGTTAACAGTAGGCCACACCACAGTTTTACAATCCTGTGGCACGAGTAGAAAATTTTCTGCATTTTTAAACTAGGTATTCTCAATTTTCAGTACCTAAACTAACTCGCGCAAGTTTTAAGTCCGAGGATAAAAATATGTATTTACATATACAGGTAGGAAGGTACATATATTTTGTCACTACTTATGCTCTAAAAGTCCATCTTTATGTTGTGCGTAGGCGACATAAAGTCGCTTTTTATGTTCTAGTGCATAAAGTATTTTTTTTCTAAGACTAAGATAATCAGGCCCAACAGCTACACACGCACAATAAAACGTCGCAGATTAAAGTCGTTATTTTATTTCATTTGCTTTAATTTATATCACTTCCGTGTTTTCTATCGTTAATTTAATAAAACCAGATAAAATTGTTGTCATTTATTATTTAAAAACGCAAAGAAACATTTTTATCTACACCCATGCTATAAATCCTCTATAAAAGTTTCTGAAACAACTTATTGCCAACATTAAAACAACCAGTGTCATAGTAACCATAATATCATCCAAACGAGTGTTATAATGTTGTACTGAATTTCATTACCTACGCAATTCGTTTTCAAACAAAAAAAAAAACAACCGACTTAAAAAAAAAAAACACTATTAGTGATACATAACTTTAATTTCGAAAGTCGGTGTTGTTGGTTCCGCATTTTTGTTTTTTTGTCACCGACTTCCGAAGTTATTTACCTATTTATTTATTTATTATTTATTAAAACTTTATGCACAAGTAAAAAAAAATAATACTGTACAAAGGCGGACTTAATGCCTGAGGCATTTTCTACCAGTCAACCTTAGGGTGATGCAGAGACAAAACATGGCAGGTGCAACATACAGGAGAACTAAGCTAGGAAATGAATATAAAATACAATATATACACAGATACATACCTACATACATACATATAAACCAAATGAACTCTCAGGGGAAAAATGATCGGTAGAGGAGAAAACGAATCCAGCAAATCAGCGCTGGGATGTTACGGCCAACTTCTGCCGAATATGTTCACGTGCCTTCACTTTAAAAGATAACCGACTGGTTGCCGTCCTGATGTTCAGAGGGAGCGCATTCCATAGAAAGACCGCCTGGACAAAGAAAGAAGAACGAATGAAACCAGAACGGTGAGAAGGACATCGTAGAAGGCGATTGTTGGTTGAACGAAGATTTTTAGTATGGGCAAAGCATAAATATTGAATTTGAGAAGTCATGTAAGAAGAGGCAGTGGGATTGTCAAGAATAGAGAACAACGTAGTCAGCGCCCTCAGCTCTCTGCGCTGGCGAATGGGTAACCATTTTAAAAGACGCCGGTGCTCGGAAACATGGTCATACATACGAAGATTGAAAACGAATCGAATGCAGTTATTGAGAAGACGGTCAAGTTTATTGAGGAGATCTGCATTCAGGTCATAGTAACACACATCACCATAGTCAATTATGGGAAATATTAGGGACTGCACAAGCATTGCCTTTATGTGTGAAGGGAGAAGGTTTTTCAATCGGTAGAGCGACCGCAACGTTTCGGTGACTTTCTGACTAACAGTCGTGACCTGCTTTCGCCAGTCAAGACAAGTGTCGACATGCAGACTAAGATTCTTCACATCAGAGCTAAACGGGATGACTGAGTTGTCGAAGATCACAGGTGGCACAGTTAAGCCATTCAGCTTCCTCATGCTGTAGGGGCTGCCTACTAAGATAGCCTGACACTTGGTGGGGTTAACCGCCACCCCGAATCGATTAGACCAGTCTTTAACGACATCTAAATCCCGGTTTAGCTCATCAATTTGCATCTGATATGTTGTCAACACCTGCCCGGCAATAAAGCTGCAAGTCGTCAGCATAAAGATGATACGCAGTCCGAAGCTCGGTGGTAATGAGGTTAATAAAAATGGAGAATAAAAGAGGAGATAATATACCGCCTTGAGGAACGCCAGCTGCAAGATCACACCAATTCGACGAAGAGTCTCCAGCATACTGACTGCTGACGTCCCCGAAGATAAGAAGAAAACCATTCCAAAACCTCCGGAGAGACCATAAGATAGGAAAGGATAGATAAAAGGACTTCGTGACTGACGGTATTAAAAGCATTGGAAAAGTCAATTAACACTAAGACTGTGACTTTAGTGTCTTCCATTCCCCGCCTTATATCGTCAGTCACTTTAAGGAGAGCTGTAACCACATGATTAGACAAACGGAACAGATACAAAGCTTCAAACAACCGCGCGAATCGGTTGCACTACTACAAGCACGCGGGGTATGTGTACGTGACCACTGGCCGCTTGTCACGTACGCTGCGAGACTGGAAAAAACCGGTTTACGCTGGCACAGCTAGTTGACAATCTCAGGGTCAGTGCGACGCACGTTGTTTGTTTTGTAGTTCCAAGTTTGAATATTTTAATGTAAAAACGTGGTACTTATATTATTGTTAATAATGGTGGTTTATTGTACTGTGTGTATGAATAATACTAGAAAAAATAAAGATATATCATACTGCAACTATCCCAAGGAGTACAATAGGTAAGTAAATATTTGATTACTTCTTTTTCAAGTAAGTACCTTTTTGATAAGAAGACGGTTGTACACGGTGTGTTTTTACCTTTTTATTATTATTCCAAGTTTTTAGTATATATTTGTAGGTACGTGGATGGGTTGGTATGTACGAGTAGTAGGTATGTGTGTTAAGTTTAAATATTGCAAGTAAGGTTTGAACCACTTCCCGATGTCTGATTGAGCTGAAATTTTGTATACCTGCGTAACTTCGGTGATAATGCAATAATAAGATATAACCTGACGTTGCACCCAGGATTATCTCCTCACTAGGGAACTCTTCAACGGTTAGTAGCACGATCACGAATTTTTTATGATAGATGAATTTTGATAATTCGACACGATATTTATCATGAACTGCTGCTGCAGCCAGCATTGTCTCCTTACGAGGGAACTCTTTAACGGTTAGTAGCATGGACTTGAAACGTTTTATTTAAATTTAATTTTGCTTGCTAAACATGATCTTCACCATAGACTGCTGCTGCAGACAGGTCTTCTCACGAGGGAACTCCTCAACGGCCATAATAGCATGATCATGAAAGTTTGAATACGAGTTTAAAAAGCATTTTTAATCGAAACTTATTATTAATACCTACATCGTACTTATTTCTCGCTACTAGTAGTTCTTGAAATTAAATAAATATTTAAAAAATAGGTAGGTATACATATAATCTTTAAAATATAGGTCTACCTATGTCTTTTGTATAATAGTGTTCGGTTCGCAATTCCATTTTATTTTTGTTTCAGCTCAAAGCATTTACCACACCAATAAAAGAAACAATAATTTATTATTAAAAAACAAAAATTATAAAAAGAAAATTATTTGAGTAAGTAATTTGTAAATCATACTGAATAATAAAACTGTTTAACAAATGTTTTGTTTAATTTGTTTTAACCTATTGTGACAACCCTACCAAAATAGGTAACAATTTTGCACGTTCTTAAGAAGCTTTGCCTCTGTTCCGTTTGTCTACTCATGTGCTGTAACGGTACTGTGCCCGGGCCTGAAACCATGGACTGATGAGGGAGTTGTGGTGGATAAAGTGGGAGAATTGTTTGTGAACACTGGCCTCGAGCACCTTAGATAGAAAGGGAAGGATGGAAATTGGACGAAAGTGACTAGGAAGAGAGGGATTGTTATTTATCACTTTTTAGAGTTTTTTTTTGAAGTCGGTTGTTTTTTTGTAAAAATGTTTATATTTTTCACTTTTTAGTTGTACCTACCCCACACAAATTCAATTTATTGCATTGAAGAATTGAAGGCACCAACTAGAAGACTCATCAAAATTCGCATAGAAATGCCGGAGATGCAGTACATTTATGCATACAACTTCGTACATAAGAATAATTACCTAATGTATCTATTATTTACTAAAACCTTCATGAAAGTAAGCAGATCACATTAGTGAAAGAATTATCAAAATTGGTTCATTAGTTTTTGAGAAAATCGCGGACATACAAACATACATACATACATACGGGTCGAATACAGAACCTCCTTTTTTGAAGTCGGTTAAAAAGAACATTGTCATGCACGCGCGTTTCACTACCACAGCGCCGTAATTTAAAAAAGAACTTGTAGGTTATTCGAATTCACATCGTGTCCCGCCGGCCGCCATTTATGTTCGATATTAGTATTGCAAACTGAAGTGGCAGTGGGCTGGCCATGTCTGTCGAAGGACCGATGGCCGGTGGAGCAGACGAGTCCTGGAGTGTGAAGACCACGTACCGGCGTAGTGTGGGACGCGCCCCAGCTAGATGGACGGACGACCTAAAGAAGGTGGCTGGGGTAGACTGGATGCGGAAGGCGGAGGACAGGGTGCTGCGGCGCAGTCTGGGAGAGGCCTATGTCCAGCAGTGGACTGCGATAGGCTGAGTTGATTAGTATTGCAAAAAACTGTTTCAGAAACTTTTATAGAGTATTCATATCATGAGTGTAGATAAAGTCTTGTATGCAACTGTACATAATTAGGTACTAAAACACTCATGTGATACTATTATCACACACGGCTTCGCCTCGTGTGATAAACCCACATTCGTCTTTTAATACTCCTTATTATAAAACAGTTGCATAAATAACTATTATGACTTGGCAGTATGAAGTAGGTACCCAAGTCGAATGACACAATCATGTTGATTATTAAAATAAAAGTTTTGTGGCGGGAATTAGCTATTCTCTTCTTCAATTTTGCAACATTTTTGAACAGTAAAAATACTATTAAGTATATACTTTATGCCTGTTTCATTTTCTCGCAATGGAAGTGAAAAGCAGAGTGTTTAACTCGGGCATAAACGGGCCATTTTACCCCTCGACTTAACTATCCACCCTCGCCTGCGGCTCAGGTGGATATTATAAACGTCTCGGGCTAACATGGCTTCTTTTATGCAGTAGTTGTACAAACACCAGCACATCAAGCTACCCAAAACTGTAAAATTTTCCCAATCAACTTTGAAACTTATACTTTAGCGATAAAGTTCGATAGTTATTTCGATAGTTTATTAGATTGAAATCATAAGAAACGTGTTACCGCACTACGAGGGTCATTATCCATTATCTGTAGTGCGTATGCGCGCCTAGTACACGCACATCACGCCGCCGCGCGCCAGTGCAGCGCCGTGATGTCGAAATAAAAAAATATTAAGCATTTTCAAAGTTAATGCTTTTGAGCTTAAATTTTGTACAGAGATTCTAGACCAGATACACTCTTCAACCCGTTTGTATTGATATACCCTTTCCGTAACACCCTGTATAATACATATAAGTAGATACGTATTAAGGGTTTTCACGCAACGTAGTTAACTAAATCCTGGATTCCTGGGTTCAGTTCAATCCCCAAGGTGGGCAAAGTAAGTATTAGGTATTGATTTGTCAGCCCGGAGTCTGGATTTATTCTCGGTATTGCCAATGGGCTCAAGCTTAACCTCTATTCAGTTCAATGGAGCTTAAACACACGAAACTGACGAAGTGTGGGTGTAGGTACTTCTATCTACTCATACAGGCGTGGTATTATTTAAGTTTCTCTAGTTTAACACCCCTTAAATAAGCTGTAGTTTTTAGATATGATCGAAGATATTCGACAGGATTGTTTATTTATGTAATACCTTGGCAATTTCACGTGTGGATCTCTTCCCACGGCCTTTGCCTTTCGGTTGTTTTTTTGAATATGTTTTAATGTTATCCTTATTAGTTTTTATTATTTCACTCGTGTGTAACAGCCCTTCTGGAGTAAGTATCTGAGGAAATTAATGTGATTTGTTAAAAGCCTAACCTTAAAAACAAAATAAAACACTGCTGTGGCGCGTCACTGAGACGACAACTTAAAATAATAAATCATACAAATTTTTACTTAAATCATAAGAAAGGGTAAGTAAACCATAAAATTAAAAAAAAAAATACACTGGCTGAACTGTAATTGAATGGATGTAGGTAAATTACCCATCACGTCAGATTCAAAACAACGATACTTACGTAATCTAGGTACAAATGCTCAGGATTCATTTCCTGTCCTTGAAGATTAACCATCGACTCGTGAACTGTCCATTGCAATTCTAAATCATTTAAATTATTAATCCTTTTACGTAATTCTCTGAAATAATAAAAAAAAAATCTAATTAGATATAGGTAAGTACGCCGAGTACGCCAAGCTTTGTCGAGAGAATGCGTTCTTGACACCCTTCGATCAATAATAGCACTAGATGCCCGACGTGCGCTACAAAAACGGCCCGAAAAATAAGAACACAAAAGTATTTGTGTTCTTATTTTTCGGGCCGTTTTTCAAATTAGTATGGTCCAATCATAGACGCAAAATATTTGCCACCATACAAAACGAACCTTCATCATCATCATCATCATCAGCCTATAATGTTCCCACTGCTGGGACACAGGCCTCCTCTCTGTGAGAGGGAGTGGGCCGTAATCCACCACGCGGGCCCAGTGCGGGTTGGTAGATGTCACATGTCTTCGAATTTTTGGTTCTAGGACATGCCGGTTTCCTCACGATGTTTTCCTTCACCGTTTTGAGAGCAGTGGTGAAGAAATAATTTACACAAAGTAAAGCGCCTGTCTGGGTTCGAACCTGCGACCTACAACTCGTAAGTCGCGGCCGATACCACTGGGCCACCACTGCTCTCATACCACTGGGCCACCACTGCTCGAACGAACGTTTTAACGTTTGTTACGTTGTAACGTTTAAACGAACCTTCGCCTAAAAAATATTATATTCTGCAACAACTCTACGTCTTTCAATAATTACTGTGTTCTGAGCATTGAAATGTACCAAGAACTACGTCTAGTTCCAAAATAGAGTAAACACGAAATTGTCAACAAAATGTTTTTAACCTTATTGCTTAGAAGTTAAGTTTCATTTTAGAATAAATATTTTTGTAGTTATTACAAAAATTACTTTTTATTTTCAAGTGACATTTCAATTTTATTGCTTTTAACCTTTCTCCGATGACAGAAGGACTTAAATATTAATAATTTGCAATCGTAATTAAACTTTACTTTAAGGTGTTAAGGTTCATAATAATCTGAAGTTGTTAATATTATTAAACCTTTTTCTATAGTTCGTAGTAATAAATATAAATGATTATGTGTTTGCATACGTGGCCACTTTAGTCACTTACTTTTGTTCCTAATTATTTATCTAGTGCTATTATTGATCCAAGTTGACACCCATCAGTTTTATATAAACGAATACGTGTTTTGCGAATTTGGAATAATTTAATAATGCAAAAAAATCGTAGCATTTATATTGAGCTAGCAAGGACGGAACAAGACCACTGAGTCACTGACAGAGAACTGAAAGATACGATACCGCTTTAATAACATTCGTTTCGTGAGTGAAACGTCTTGTCCGACTTAGGGGCAACCTGATTTGCAGTCATTCTTGTACTTATGACGCTTCTTACCTATAGAGCCCATTTGCCACTCCCAGAAATAAACCCTTTGCCTTTGACTCTGAGCACGATAATCTTATAATGTTGACGATAAGGAACTAAAAGGAAATATATATCGGTAGGTACCTAAATAAACGTAACCATTCAAAACAGCAATAAAATACTTACGAGTTGATTTTGGTAAAGGCTTCTTCTTCAGGGTAAAATTCTGAATATTCACATCCAGGTATTTTAAAGCTGAATAAATTATCCAAATTTTTTATTCCCGCGATCCAGCCAATGTTCGGAATATTTTTACATTCTATCCATACGTCCGTCCAGATGTTACAGTGTGAGTTTACGGTGGTATCACTAGTTGTATCACTTTCATCATCCGATATAACATAAACATCATCATTCAGATTGCACCACTCAGTGTCCGACATTGAGTGGTGTCCTTGAATAGTAACATTTTCTAGACCCGATTGTAATAAACTAACATTTGTTGTTCCATCGTTGATATCATACACATCTCTAGAAGTAACTGTCTTTTCGGCCAATTTATTTTGGACAAGCTTCCTATTAATTTCTTCAGGTTTTAAAATAAACATGCCTCTTTCGTGATTTGTGCGTTTAGCTATGGGATCGTCATTTTGTGCAGAAAATACAGCGGATATCTTTATTTGAGATGCTGCTGATGTTGATGCTTCAGTAAATGGCACTTGTGATATTTCAGGAATCTGGTTTATATTTAAGTCATTGGAAATCTCTTTAGGTGACAATATTGATTTTGCACTATTGTCCTCCGTATTTAAAGACGTTTTTAGTATAACGGGCATGGCTTTTGTAGTATTTTGAGGGTATTGTAAAGATATTTTTTTTAAAACACCGTCTGATGCCAAGTGATAAAAGCCATTCGTTTTGCGTATTTTAATAGGCTTAACAATTTTTATTTGACCTTTCTTAGTTGGCGAACTTTCTTTCAATTCCTCTGTTTTGTTTATTGGAAGACTTTCTTGCATATCAGGCTGCTCTTGTTGGTCTTTATCTGCATCATCATTTGCATAGAAATGAGTTTCTAAAGGTAGGCTGTTGATCCGGCTATTTGTTAGTGCCACAAACGATAACGGGTTTTCTACCACTTTCAAATTATCTATTTTGTTGGTCGTTATCCAAAAACCTCTTGTCCTTTTCAATCTTCTAACGTCTAAAATTGTCTTAATGGTCTCTATCCCTAAAGTGTCTTCCATTTCATATGGTCCAACAAAAACGCAATATTCGTTGTCATTGGGAATTGCGTATATACCGAATTGTGGGGATTCTGGTTGTTCTATACATTTCTTCGAAGACAAACGTACAGTTTTTCCAGACAAACGTGCAACGCTAATAGCATTTATAATACTTAAATATTTGACGAAAAATCCTTTTCTGAAGAACCTGATTTCACTAAAATCATTTTCTATAGTCATGACAAACCATTTTGATGATCCGATATCGTCAGAAAACCCTGTACTACTTCCGAACTTTTTCTCTGAGCTATTTAGATTATCTTTTTGTTCCATATTCTCAAGTAACGACTTTGTTACGGCTGAATTCTCAACTTTATCCAAATCCTTTCGTTCTGCATTCTCAATTAACGAATCTCTTATTTCCAAATTTTGGTTAAAAACAGTTATTGTTTCTGTGTGTTCCGTATTTTCATATAATAAATTATTAACCTCTGATTTGCCTTGATTAAATACATCTAATGTTTCCATATCCTTTTGTTCTATATTATTAGCTGCTGATTCTCTTACCACAGAATTATTTTGATTCAATACAGCTAACTTATCCATATCAGATAATTCAATGTTAATTTCTGGCGCATCTTCTTGTTCAGCTTGTTCTTTTCTCTCTTTGACCTTAGTTACAGAGCCAATTATTTCCCAACAGAAAGCCAAACCACGTAAAATACAGAAATTATCTTTTAGTTCTGTTGCATTAATAAGTAAGTTTTTTACGGTTGTAGGAAATTTGTGTAAGTCCGCAAATCGAATATCATTTATATCAATGCAGTTTTCAAAAATTGGATTTTTGGTATTTACTGCCATAAAAATTCTGAACGGTTGTTGTCGAGATACTAAAAAAAGGTTTTTCCGCTCTCGATATCTTTTTAAAATAAAACTCCAGGAGTGCAGAGCAACTTTTCCATATTGCGGAGGTTCTAAAGCATTTTTAAAAATGCCGCTATCATTTCGTTGCCTATACATTTTATAATTAGATTCTAACCAAGTCACGAGATTGGTATCATTGGATAAACGCTTTCTTTTTGTCACGGGTGTCAGGTCTTCATCGTTTGTATTACTATCACAAAGTAATTGCAGAAGACGAGCAGTCTCTTTGGTTTTTTTAGTTGGTTTAATGATAGTATCTTTTTCGCAACATTTATTATAAAGAATAGACAATCGTTCTTGAAGTCTTTTATCATTTTTCTCCATAGTTGATATTTTATAATTCGTATTTTTATAATAACCATTGCTGTATTTTCTTCCTTCGTATGCACTCGTCCTTGAACTAGACATACTTTTGCTATCCAAAAACTCTAAATAATCATTGCCTTCTGAATCAGTTTTACTTTCGTGATTTTCGTTATCGTTACTACAATATGGTTGCTTATTCAACTTTCTAACGGCATGTCTTGTTAGCATACCCTTTTCAGCATTCATATTTATAATGTCTGAACTACCCCTGAGTAGAGTGCCTGCATCTTTAACTAAAATGCGATTCATTTGAATTTCATCCTCCAGATCACTATAATTTAGTTTGTCTGTAATTTTATTAGTATTCGTAGTTTTATTCATACTTCTCGATGTGTGTATTTTGTTTGGTTTAGTATGTGTATTATCAGATATTTTAGATTTTTTGACTGAATTAGTGCCTTCTCGTCTTTCACATTCCTCGATATTATTGATGTCATTCGTTATTGCTGAGTTTTCTAAACAATCAACATTGCTTATACAATCTTTCGACAGCGGTTCTTTACCGAAACCATCGTTTAAAACTGATGCGCAAGTGTCTGTGAATTTACCTTTACAAAAACACTTGTATAGTTCATGAACCATACACCAAGGTTCTATATTATCACAATTAAGTTTTAATGCGACTATTGATAAGTTTCGTGTTTTCTGGTTTTCATGTTTTAAGCTCATATTACTATAGAAATCTGCATATTTTTTTGATGTTTTCACATTTCTTTTTTCTCCTTTTAATAAAATTGTTTTTTCGCCAGATACAATGACAGTTTGATGAAATTTTTGCTCTTCCTTTGCTAAACTAGAATTCATTTCATTGTCTATACTTAACAGTCCAGGAAATTGCTCTTTGCACCCTGTGTATGACAAATAACTTTTATACTTAGTAAAGTCACATTTACAATCAAACATGCATTCCACACGGCCGCAATGTTGCTTTAAATTGTAAGTACCTTCTAAGGACTCGCAAATGCACCCTAAAGAACAATACATTTTACTGCAACTTTTCGTTGAATTCCGTTCTTCGGTTTCAGGTAATGTAATAACTGTGACGTCAAGTCTATCTAATTCACCAAATTTTCTTTTTGATTTGTCCTTTATATGTGTTACAGTACTCACAGAGTATAAATCTTCGCAAGGAAACGTCTTTAACTCCTGTTCTTGAGTGAATATTGTATCTTGAGTTAAATTTATTTCTACCGCATCTATAATTTTATGTAGCATATCTCCTATTTCAAGTTGCACATTTGTTTCAAGTGTTCGGGGGTTCGTGAAAAGTGTGCCTGTATCGGTTACTTCTGAAGTGTTACGACCTACGTCACGGCGCATCAGCAATCTATTTTGATTATATTTGTAAGCTAAATCAAATGTGACGCAATCTCTGTTTAGTTGAACAGCTTTAGAATCTTGAACTGTGCCTAAAACAGACACTGCTAACTCCGCCCATTTTCGGGATATAATGCCGTCCTCTTTACGAAAATTGTTAAGAAAATGGATTATTGACAATTCAAAAGCAGTACCGTATTTAGGTTGAACATCCAGCCCAAGTTTTGGAAGATTTATTAATTCGATGTTGCCAACGTGATACTTTTGATGTGAATTGTCAAGAAATTCTTTCTTGCAAAGAGGACCTGGTTTAAATTTAACTGCTACCGAACTGCGCAAAAGCCGTTTCTTTCTATTTCCTTGATGCTGTTTCAAAATGTTATTCTTATAATTTTGTGTGGTTAAGCACTGGGGTTTACTTGCCAAATCATAGTTACAAATTAGTTTTTTCATTCCTCCAACACTGCCGTTCACTTGTATTAATTTTCCATTACATAAAACAAACTGACGTGGGTATTTTTGGTGTTCTGGATTCAGATTAATCAGCATCTGCCAAGTCGACCTCGAAATAGGTGTATCACCCTTTAAAATTTTTGTTGCCAATTTTTTTGTATTATCATCTCTTGAAGAACCACTTCTTATTTTTTTCAATAAAATGTTTTGTTGAGTTTCCAAGTCAGGTAGTAAGTGACTATATACATCTTGTTCAAAAGTTTTTCGAATGTCTCTAACAGTCCTTACTTTGAGTCTTGTTTTTTTTTTTGGTATATAATGCTTTCCGGTTTTAGGGCTATAATCGCAAGTATATATTTTTCTATCATTTAATTTAACGGGTTTTGCTGGTACTATACTCAATAGATCATATAGATTATTTTTATGATTAGTACCAACTCTCGTAATATCCGAAGAAAACACTTTAGCATTATTCTCCATGCTTCCAACTATCTGCAACAAAACATAATTTTATTTAGGTAGGTATGCCTACTGATCGCACATATTTTTATTGTAGTTTCACTGTCTAACATACTTAACCCCTTACTGCATAGCATGATATATAATATCTGGCATCAAGGGTTTTTGTCACCTCATTTAAATTTCGTACATTTTCTTTTCTTCTTGCAACTCGTAACACCTTGACTGCCAGACAACAGACACAATAGAAAATCTATTGTTCGCGGTCACCGGTGACCTACACGGCTGCGAATGTGTTAAAAATCAAAAACCGATATATTGTCACGCTATGCAGTAAGGGGTTAATTGAAAAACATATTACAATATGCTTTGAAGGATTTATTAGAAAATACAACAGTTGGTTAGTGATTGCAATTCCATTTACATATATGGAAATAACTTCCTACGAATTTGTGGTTGCTCTCGTCGTATGGTATGACGATCTTGTAAAGATGATTTGAATAGAATATACAGGGTGGAATTTTCGAAGCGTCCTGGAGGGAAAGTACTCTAAATAATGAAGACAGAAAATTTTACTCAAAGGAAACATTCCTTTATTTTTAAAAAGAAACAAAACTGCATTTTAAGATTTTTGAAAATACGCTTGCCACACCCGGGAATCGAAATGGTGCTCCGGCCCATAACAGCAGAACCACCACTGCCTAATTCAGTGGCGTGCCTAGGGGTCAAACTTAGGGCAAGCCAATACACTTAAAAAAAAAAACCTACCGTATCGGTTGTCAACGTTGTGCCTCCGACTGAGTCGTTTTAGTTCTTACTAATATTCGTATTTCATAATTGTAGGTTTTTGCTAATCGTTATTAAAAGGAATATTTTTTAATAGCACCAATTTTTTTTAATATAAATTAAATACCTACTAAGAGTATTGGTAATCCTTTACAAAATCGTAACTTTTTTATTTTCGAAGTATCAGTTTCGCGTAAAATATGATAAGACGTATAAGACTCATGTATTATTTGATTTACTCACAATGTGAACAGCCATAACTCTTCATTCTCCGCTTCTTTACCACAGACAGATGACAAACATCAAAGCACACGGAAGGCATGAAGCAAAGAAACAAGCGCTAAGAAATTGTCTCTATTTAATGAGGTTTTAGACTCATCGTGACCTCGGAAAGGAAGTTCTTGTTGTGATAAATGACATACAACATCAACTAACCTTTGAAATCCGCCCCTAAGACCCACTGGCCGAAAAACAGCGCGATTGTGATCGACATGCGTATTGTATTTAGAAATGTCATCACATATTGACGAGATAAAGAAGTTTCGATTCGTGTTTTACCAAAAGTACAGAATGAAATAACAGCATTCATGTGCTTTTGAGAATTCTGAGTCTTTTACTGGCACCAGCGAAGTTATTTAAATCATCGTAACCCAATATTCCAAGCGGTATTTTATTTTGAGAAAAATATACAACACCAACAGAATAATTTGTTGATATGAGAGTTGAGAGCAGCCTATAATCCAATGAGTATTGTACGCTGATCGACTAAAATGCCTATTACGTGATTTAGATTTCTGAGAAATACTCAAATCAGGAGTATTATATTTGTCTGTAAAACTCAAAGTATTTACCTTTCCGAGTAACGATTGCACACATTTTAATCCATCACAAGGAACAATTGCATGCGTTTCCGAATTCATTTGAATGATAACACAGAATACTTAATAGTACTTCGTACAGAAAGGACACTCCCTTCCCCGCACTAACATCAGTTACCGCACCTCACCCCGCACTTCGGCATATTCGTCGCCGGTTCTTTAACAATGGCGCTCACAAACACAAGAACCGCAGCGCTGTACTGCTGACACGAACACATTATTTTTTTAAAGTTTTATATTTTGTGTTATTAATCACGATGGTTGTATATTGTGCATTATTTGGACGCTTATCTTCATCGAGGAACGATAAAGACAGGAGTTTCTTTCGGTTCCCGAAACATGAAAGAAGGTAAGGAACAGCAACTCAAATATCCTTTAAACCCATAATAAATAAAAGCTAGTATATTACAGACAAACAAGTTAAGCCAGTGTTGTGATAATTTATTTTCATAATTTTCTCTATTATTCATTTATTTTCCAAGTTTTCTTCGTTTTAGAACAATTAAAACTTCCGTATTAACATACCAACTATTAAATTATTGCTCTCTCTCTCTTTATTGTCTTAGTTATGTCTCTTTCTTTCACGTTCTATTCATTCTTCGACTTGAAAAGTAGTTCAATAGAAATGTAATTAATTAGATTTCTGTGAGTATAAGTGCGCACTAACTTTGTCGCGGCGCGCGGCGCCCCATTGTTGCACACGTTCGGGCAGCGCCGCCGCCTACGCACGACTGCCAGCCCTACTAGATTTCACGCACACATTTACACTTATACAAACGTCATTTGTTAATGTAGTGGTAGTAGGTAATTATTTTGCGAGCGTTGTATGGAGTGTCCGGGGTGTGCTTACGTATAGCGGCCGGGAGGCGCGGAGTTTATTTTTTATTGTTCTTATCAATTCTTGCGACATGATTGAGTTGGTAATTTATAACTTTACTTTTACTTGTGTATTTTTTTTTATTATTAGGCTCGCGTTCGATTGAAAGCCAGGCTTTTCGGCTTTAGTAAAAGGCACGCCCCTGCTGCCTATGTTAATAACCATTTTAATACCTGGGTTGGTACAAACGGCAAAATCAGATGATCAAATAAAAAATTCCAATTCTATTGAAATATATTCATGGGTTAAACCGTGAAAGCATAGGTATTATTTTATTTTTATAAAAAAAATTGTATTACCTACAGCAAGGTTACAAAATTATGTGCCAGTGAGCCCCAAACTAGTCTTCTCCGCCGGCAAAAAGGTTAGTTCGCGCAAGCCTAATGCGGATCACACACTAAAACGCGCCACGCGACGCATTGGTAAATGGGTGAGGCTCACAGAAAATGTACCATCACACACGTGAACGTGTAACGCAGGATAACACACTGGAAATAGGTAACACGGAAAAGATTAGTTCACACGAGACAAGATTATTTATTGTAATGGAATTTATAATAAAACACTATATAGACAAATGTATTTAACTCAAAAGCTTAAATAAATTAAATTAAAATTAAATCCAACTAATCAAAGTACGAAAATAACACACACGCGAATACTGCTTTTTCCATAAAAACCAAGATGTCTGACAGTACACTGACATTTCATATTGAAAGTAGTAATGTTGCCTTCACAAAAAAAAACGTCATAAGTGTTGCATTACAAAAAAACTACTACGTAACAAATTGTAATACCGCGTTTACACAATCGTGCTCGCCATTCGCCTCGTCACTCGACGAAGTATTCGACGAAACATTCGTATACGAGTGCCGTCGCGAACTACAGTTCACACATTCGCGGGGTGAATTATTTTGACATTCACACACGAACTTGGAGGACGTGAAAATAATGGCGGCATACGCGCTACATCTATTGAGTTTATACAATTACTAGCTTCTGCCCGCGACTCCTCCACTGTATAATTAACTACCCCTTTTCACCCGTCAGGGGTAGATTTTCAAAAAACCCCGATACTTACAAGTTATTCTTTATTTTTGGGTTTCAGGTTAATCGGACCGCGCGTTAAAATTCTTCCATACAAATTTTGGGATATGATGACCATTCGTCACATTGGCCATTTCGTCGCTATCCCTAATAGGTCACATTCACTAATACGTCACCTTGTGTATCTGGTCAGTTTCTTAACTCGTTTCATGCTGTATTACGACTCATTCCCAACTCGTCCGATGGATATGCACAAAAACAAACATTTTCAGTATAACAAAAAATGTTATTATAAATTAGGTAGTACTTCTTGCACAATCTTGTTTGATTTTTTAATAGAAAGACAATAAAAAAAAAACTCAACTTAAAAATGGACTCTCTCGTAACATAAATAGGTAGGTACCTAAGTAGCATTTTAATTTACACAAAATCGAGTCAAGTTTAGTTTCGAGTTAATCAGACAGAGCGTTAAAATTCTTCCATACAAATTTTGATACCCCCAAATCCCTCTTTAGGAGGTAGTTTAGAAAAACTAAAAATGCCAAACTTTATAATTTTATATATAGGTATAGATAGATAGATAGTAAGCGTCAACAATATCGGGACGAACAAACTGTTCAAAATTATCTATACAACTATGAACACTAAACTAACCCAATGAAGTCATATTTTTATAATTTTTTGCATAATCTATTATATCTACTATTGGGATAGTAGTTTTATTCCCATATATTTTATATATTACTTGTTACGATAAGTACAATAAAAGCTGCTTAAGGTGAATGCGCAGTGGTAGACCGCGAAATTTAAATTTTCTTACGTTTTTTGCAATTTGTAGGTCAGTGTCAGGTTGTATCTTGATCAAAATATGATTTGCGACTATAATAGACATGTATTTACAGAATTATAGTCATTAGAATAATTAATATATCTCTTTAAGTTAGATTTCTACAATAAACACTTTTCCATACGAGATTTGTTCTTAACGGTAGAAATCTAACTTAGAAAGATGTATTAATGATTCTAATTACCTATGTAAATACGTACTATCACAGCCAGAAGTCCACTTACACCGCAATGACCATTATCGCCTGCGCTATACGAGCTGCGGCGCCTATAGGTACACACATACGCATATTTTAATCCGTGTGAGTCATGTATCCAACGCTAACAAATTAAGGTGAATGGGTAGTTGTAGCCCGCGAAATTCAATTTTTCTTACGTTTTTTGCAATTTTCAGGTCAGTGTCAGGTTGTATCTTGATGAAAATTTGATTCGCGACTATAACAGGTACGTATTCACAGAATTATAATCATCAGAATCATTAATACATCTTTCTAAGTTAGATTTCTACCATCAACACTTTTCCATACGAGATTTGTTCTTAACGGTAGAAATCTAACTTAGAAAGATTAATGATTCTAATTATTATAATTCTGTAAATACGTACGTGTTATTGTCGCGAATCATATTTTGATCAAGATACAACCTGACACTGACCTGAAAATTGCAAAAAACGTAAGAAAAATTGAATTTCGCGGGCTATAACTACCCATTCACCTTAACGTCGTGTAGCATCGCACTACGTAGTCATAGATGTGGTCAATGCTAGACAAGGATGCCAATATCAGTAGGTAACTTGTTTTTTTTATCGCAGTCTGATATTTTTTTTAATAGTAATGCAAAATTTCAACAGGTGAATATAAGTTAACAATAGCTAGATCGGTAATGAGGCTGCACTCGCTAATGTGATCGGGATAGATGCGGGTTCGAATCCTAGTTGGGCCAGTTTTTTTTAATGTTTTATATAATTATTATTATTTGTATGTTTTAGTAATTTATTTTATTAAATTACTTTGAACAAATAGATATTATAATAAATGTAATTTATTATTATAATATGATAATAAATTAATCAAATTTTGATATCAACGACAAAAGAAATCCTTTACTATGTTCACCAACCAACAACAGCGAATAGTAGAATAATTTATGTAAACTAGTAAAGTAGTTAAAATATGAGGGTAGATTTACAAAGTGAACTTATCACTTTGTTTCAAATCTACCCTCATATTTTAATAACGACGCTAAGATTGAAAATAATTGTAAAACGAAAGAATCTTCGTTTAGTTGTGGAATATTTTAAAATATTTGTTAGCAACTCGGCATTCTTATTTCACATGTAATACTTAAAAAAAATTTTTAATGTTTGATGTGAGACTCGAACCCGAACGTTCGTCATGCGAGGCACAGTGCTAACCACTTTGGCCACCGTAACACTTGAAATTTGTAATAATAACAATCATAAGCGGGCAACAAGTTGCCAATGTGTAGTGTTGTCAAACGTTCTTATAGAAGAAGGTCATAAGTACAACTAATAGTCTTATGCCATAGTTTTGTGAGATTGCAAGTCGACTTCTGACTGTGATAGTACCTGTTATAATCGCGAATCATATTTTGATCAAGATACAACCTGACACTGATCTGCAAATTGCAAAAAACGAAAGAAAATTTAAATTTCGCGGTCTACCATGGCACATTCACCTTAACTATAGCGTTGTTGTAATATAATAATAATTTTGTTAAAGAAATTGTCATTACAAAGATTTGCATGCTATGTGTAATCTTGGCAAAACATGTCTGCACTATTTTTGTACTGTAAGACCTTTTTATACCATGTTTTGCGCAAATAAATATAATATTATTTGTAGTGTTTCTCTTCTCAGCTCTTTGGCTGGTTTTTACTACATTTACGGGCCGAAACCAAGTAAATGCAGCATGTGTTGTGTTATTTTAAAGAAGTGTTGTGATGAGAACCTATTTCGTTCTCATCTATTTGCATGAACTTTCTGACAATGCGACATGTATTTAAAATTGCGGCTTTTTGGAGTATCACCCTCCAAAAAGCCGCAATTTTAAATACATGATAATAGAGGGTTTCTTTTAGAATTATTAATTTAGGGCTATGGATAAGGTGATTTGGAATGACGCCTGTTGTGGAGAGGACTATAGGGACCACGTAAACTTTTTGTTGGCGCCAAATTCTAGTTACTTCATCTTTGAGTTCTGCGTATTTACTAATTTTTTCAGATATTGTCTTCTGAATGTCATGTGTGTTGGGAACAGCTATATCTGTTAGGTAAGTAACTTTATTTATTTTATCCTGTAAGGTTATATCCGGCCTATTGTAGTGAATTGTTTTGTCGGTGAGAATGGCGCAGTCGTAGTAAAGTTTATGTGTGTCGTTTTCTTAGTTTGTGGTGTATAATTGTAGTAAGGAGTGTTTGTGTCTTGTATGAGTGTGTATTTGAGTGCTAATTTTTGATGAATTACATTTGCTACCTGATTGTGCCTATGCGTGTAGTCTGTCTGCGTGAGAGTTGTGCACGAATTGGCCCATGGAGCACCGACGGCTCCTGTTATGTGCTGAATTGTTTCTGGTTGAATGTGTCACATTCAACACATGTCGCAAGTTCACATTATGTGACACTTGCGACATTTATCGTTTGTTACTGATGGATCTTTGATAGTAAATTTTCTATAATTTTTTTTGTTAATAACCTGGTCTTGAATCGCAATTATAAATCCTTCAGTTTCTGGGAATAAATTGCCAGTTTTATGAAACTTGTTTGAAGCTAGTTGGTTTACATGGGAATGGGATTGTTCTAGAGGTCATGAGGATGTCGGCCATGAAGAACCTTTTTCTTCCAGTCCTCAATTTTTCGTTTCTGTGGGTCATCGCTAGTATTTTGTGGAGTATCTAGCTGTTCATTTAAGTTAAGTGGGGTGTAGTTAAACTCATTTTGAACTATGGCTTTGTGAATGCTACTAGTGCTAGACTTTGACTGAAAGAATGTTTTTAGTCGACAGACTTGTTTCCGCCAAAGGTGCTGGATGTCTATTAGGCCTCTCCCTACGTTTTGCCTTTTGATAGTAAGCCTTTCTACTGCAGATTTAGGGTGTAAATTGTTATGTTTTGTAAGAGTGGTGCGTGTGGTTCGTTCTAATTGTTCTGTATCTGTTTTTGTCCATTTAATAACTCCGAATGAGTATGTTGGTATGGGGATGGCAAATGTATTACAGGCCTTGATGAGATTTTTACTAGAAAGTTGTGTATTACATATGGCGTTAAGTCTCCTTTTGTACTCTGTAATGAGTGTTTCTCCTAATATGATCTAGTCCCTTTAGTTGCGTGTACCCTAAATATTTTTTCAACACACTTGCTCGTAAAATGGCTCTTAACGAACCGCTTTTAGGTCCATAATGCAGTGTATTAGAAACGCGTGCTTTTTCTTTACGTTACGGCACTAGTGCTATAATGCCACAGATAACTATTTAATTTACTAGTCGGAGGTCGGAGGTGTGCGGTTTTTTATCTCTTCAAAGAGACTTCATGTCCTTGGTCCCAACAAAATGAACTAATATTTATTTACCTTAAATGCGCCGTTGTAGCCTGCGAAATTAAATTTTATATATACATTAATTAAATGACTATAATTCTGTAAATACATATCTATTATAGTCGCGAATCATATTTTGATCAAAATACAACCTGATACTGACCTGCGAATTGCAAAAAACGTAAGAAAATTTGAATTTCGCGGTCTGCCACTGCGCATTCACCTTAAATTGTCCGTCGTCCCTCCCGGAACCAAACGAAAAAGACCACTGGCGTTCTATTATTGCGGATTCTCACTGAATTAATGTATATTTCTCTATGCCAATAGTACTTTCTAATTCCATACTAACTAAACTACAATTTGACATACAACAACACTACGATCAGTTTTGTGTTTATTATATTTTTTTATAGGCTGTTTATCGGTTATGTCAGCGCTTTTAAGTAAATAAACGCGCGCGGCGCTAGCGATGCGCGCGCAGGTGTAGGTAAACCTGCGCGCGCACGCTAGCGCGGCGCGCGGAAAACAAACCCAGCGCGCCATTTTCCATAAAAGTTAATATTTAACAATACAAGTCAGTTTTTTCCTCGCAAGTGTGTTGAAAAACGTCGTATGTAACGCGTGTGCATTGATCATTATACTCTGGGCTTCTTTATCGCGCTCGCCTACGGCTCGCGCGAATAATACCGCCTCGTGTTTGATGAACAACATAGCACACATGTATCATAATGTACTAATATAAGTCGGTCGGCTCCATTGCTGTTATGGTGTCTCTGTGTTGTTTACGACATAGTTGCCAGGTTTATTATTATTATTTTATGGTTTTCAAGGGTGCTAAAGCCGATAGTGATGTCAAAATAAAAGTCCAAGATGGCGGCTGTTATTTTTTTATTTCTCGTTATGGGTGTCGTTTTTATGGTTTTCAAGGGTGCTAAAGCCGATAGTGAGGTCAAAATGAAAATCCAAGATGGCGGCTGTAATTTTTTTCAATTTTTCGTCATGGGTGTCGTTTTCATGGTTTTCGAGGGTGCTAAGGACGATAGTGAGGTAAAAATGAATATCCAAGACGAAAATTTAAATTTTTTGTCATTTTAATAATTTTACAGCCGCCATCTTGGATTTTCATTTTGAACTTCGTTCCTGTTTTTCTGATTAGTGACTGTGTCTGCCTAGACTATACCCGGCCTAGTGCCTACTAAAAACCAATGCACGCGACTGCGTGGATGGCCAAATGAAACTATGAGGAATAGCAAAAAGTACTCAAAGGAGTCCCGGGCTCGATTTTGATGAAAACTAAAACAGTATCATTGGATTTTTGATAAATCAATATTTCTAGCCAGGAATCGAAACTGTTGATATTGAAAAAAGAAAAATACACACTGTATTATTACACCATTCGATAGTGTCGCTGATAAGGATCGATTTCTGGGAAGTACATACGGCAAACTTAAGAAAAATTTTGAATTTTAATAAACTGCTTCTTATTTTAAAGTATTCATACTATACAGGTTGAAATTGAAAACATGCGACAAATCGAAACTGGAGATTATACTCATCATTATGAACAACTTTTACTATGGGACCAAACCTGAACACGCGAAAAAAAAGTCAGCTGTTCCTTGCATTTTGACGAGTTATGTGAACATAAATGTAGGGAACAGTTGATTTTTTTTTTTCGTGATTGTAGGTTTGGTCCCATAGTAAAAGTTGTTCATAATGACGAGTACAATCTCCTATTTCGATTTGTCGCATGTGTTCAATTTCACCCTGTATTACCTGTACCTTGTTCGATTCGAAATTCTGTAGTAGTTAAAAACTTATCGGGATATCTAGTCAGCTACTCGCACATCGTTGTAGGTACACATTTTGAAAAAGTATCATTCAAATGTCTTTGATCAGTTAGTGGATGTACAGACGCCAGCACATCAAGCTACCCCAATCTGTCAAATTTTCCAAATTGAATATGAACCTTATTACTTTGTAGTAAAGTTGAAAATCTATCAAAGAAATTTGACAGATTGGGGTAGCTTGATGTGCTGGCGTCTGTACCCTGTACATAGTGGCGGCGTTAAGTTTCCTAATTATCAAAACCGAAGCTGAAACTGAAGTACTGAAATAAAATCAAGTTAACGCCAGATGTAGTGCGTGTTTATACGCGGCTTGGCGTTTTCAGCTATTCCAAAACATAGTGCGTTTAATCGCAATGCGTGCTAAGCCTTAGGCCACAATGAAAGTTTCTTGCCTATGGCAGTTTGTTTATATTTTTTTACCCTACACTGTCCCCATTGCTGTGCTGAGCAAAGGCCTCCCCCAAGTCCTTCTAAAATTTAAGTAACAAATGAATTGCGTCGTCTAAACACTGTATAGAAGGTGCAACTTTTAATGTTGCTTCAACTTATTACCTAAGAATCCACAGGCAATTAAATCGCAACGTGTAAATCAGGCTTTAAACGAGCAAATGTTTTTTACCATCTGCTCTTTACGCATTTCTCAGTGCAGTCCAGTTATTATAGGCAGTCTTAATTAATGATAAAGAGCCCGGCTTAGCTATTCTAAATACGGTATCATTACTTTTCGACCTTTAGGTTAAAATGCTACAATCGGCGAACTGTTTTCCCTAATCGCGCTGAAAAGTTATTTCCCATGCTAACTAAGAATTTGAAAATAAGTTAAGAGGCGCCGCGAAATAATAGGAAGAAGGTAATATTAAAAAGAAACGCGGTCACGTGGTCGTTGGCGTTCATTACATTCTGACGTATTCCTCCGTTTTCCCTGGTTAAAGATACTAATCCAAATATTTTTTGCGATTAAATGTACTTACCTACTTATATATCTACACCTTCCATGTCCCTGTTTCGTTTTTGGCATAAGTATTTTTTTCCCAAAATTAATTTAATTGAATGAACGCGGAAAAGGAAACGCAGTCACGTGGTCGTTCCCACGTGACCGCGTTTCCTTTTGATAGTAGGTACCTTATTCATATTTTTTTTCTGTATCAGAAAAGGACGCGACTAATGTAATGACCAGACGCGCACTAATGTGGCCAGTTGGCCACGACCACGAATGGTTTGGCCTGTGGCTATGGCCGGTTCCGGAGCGGTACCTAACTAATACGTAGGTACCGGCGACGAGTTCAAAGTTGACTTACCAGCAAAGCCTATGGGCTTTGCAAACAACAGGCGCATTTGCGTGATTTAATGGAGAACGCTCAGTACCTAATGTGAAGCATTTAAATAGGTACTCAACTGAATAATAAATCAACACGGACTTACTAAATCATAAGCAAATACCTAACAGTATAAAACACATCACTCAACTAGTGTGATTAGGTAATAAATTATTGTTTTGTCTTTATAGTACCGTCTTAAGTCTGACCACAGAATACTTAATAGGTCTGACTTAGGTACGATAAAATAATATAAGTACTATGAGAGGATAACTGAGGGAAACCTGGTTACTATAATAATACTTATGTTTTTTGTAATATGACTTTAAATAAAAATTGAGAAACAGGCACTTACCTAAATACAGTTACAAATTGAGTTGGAGTCAGAAGACGCGCCGCGCAGCATAGTCGCGCAGTTAACAAGATGGCCGCCGTTGCATTTTCGATATAAAACTTAACTGGTTTTAATCTAAGCAATCCCTATATCTATTCTGGATTGTTTCTTGACTTTTTGGCATTTATTCTCTACTATTTTATGTAATAACAAGTATTTTATTATCAAGTATTTTAATAACTAAGTTCTATTTGAGGTTAGAAATTTTTACTCACAACACGATATCAACCACAGATTAGTAAGAAAAAATGTGCGTAGAGGTGTATTTAGTTCAGAAACGTTTAGATAATTATTATAATATCACATGGGTTGTTTGATTTACATAATAATAATTAGGTATTGAAATTAGACTTTCCTACTGGTAAATGGCTTTCACTAAACCATTTACTAAATCATTTTATTAATTAATCTTAAGTTGATAGGTACTTAGGTACATGATAATTAATTTGAAACCTATGAAACAAAATATAACCTACTTTTTAAGACATTGGTGGCATAACTTTGGTATGTGGTGATAGATAGGTAAGTATATAATACCTACGTTACCTACGTACCAACGTCATTTATTTAAACTCGACTTCGTTTCGTAGAGTAGTGCAGCTAAATACTCGTGGTCCACAGACAAAGGTTAAACATAACCTCAATACGCATAGTGCGAAATTAAAGTTTCGGTAAAATTTTAGGATTTTAATATCTAAGTATATATCTACTAGTAATATCTGTATTCAGCTGCCTCCGGTTAGACTACAAGCTAGGCAGATGATGATCTATCTGTAGACGTAAATCTGTGATAAGGTACCTAACCTACAGTACCTACCTTTGACTTTTGCACAAACGGTGGCTGGCAAACCTGACTTATGTATCTAGTGAATCTCTGTCTGGATGTGAGAAATTGAATAGTAGGTATTCTTTATCTAAGCTAAGGGATCTACATATGAAATTAAGGTCCTAATTTATAACAATAATAAATTGTCTTAGATTATTGATATGAATTATAAAGAAGTTTCATGTTTTTATCTCTATAATCTCTCCACTGCTGTTTCCCACATTTCTCTCCGGTTATGAGCTAACCTGCAGATCCATCTGACAAGTTGAGCCAGTTTCAATATTTTCAGCCAAAGCCTTTGTCATCTATACTCCATTTACAATAGTAGGTACTATAGCATTAGACAGAAGTTAAAAAAGGCTCTTTAAGGGGCACACTTTGTAACAAAAGTACTAGTAAATATAATCAATTTAAATAACAGCAGTCACACTTAGTTGTACTTATTTAACCTATCTAACTTTTTAAATTACAACGCTTTTATTTAATATTATTTAGTTTTTACATAAAATATTGTCGTGTCAATGTTTAAAATCTAAAAGAAGCAGGGGCGGACAGTACCGGTAACGTTTTTCATGTCACTATAACTCTACCAAATCTAAAATGTCACCTATTCCCTTCATAATTTGTGGCAGCACATGATTGTTTTTTTTTATTTTGTCGGTTTATATAAAGTTGTTTTTAATAAAGTGATTGTTACTAAAAATTGTTTCATTTCATGTACGGTCAGCATCAAAAGTTGATTAACACTTCAGTTTTTTTAATCTTAGTTATTGAGCAAAATATTTGTTCAAAATTGCAGCAGAAGAATTTTTTTTAGAATATATACCTACTCTTGTCTATTATGTGAAAAGCTAAAAATCGGTTTATTGAAAAAAGTTGTTGTCAATTTAATAACATGTAAAAATGATAGTGTTAATCGACTTTTGATGCTGACTGTACCTATCCAAGCATTGTGACGAGTAGATAGATTGTAACAGTGATGTCAAGCAAATTAATAATGTCATGGTAGATAGATAGAATATGCTTTATTGTATGCCATGCATTGTTACTTACAAAAGCAGATAACTTATTTATTAAAAATGTTTGAACTTAACTAAAAAATAAAAGGTTTCGTACTCCTGCTTCTGCGAGCCTCTTTTTTCTAATGTTATAACAAATGGACTATAGCCCAGTACCTAAGTAGAGCGGATTTCACGAAAGGAGTCTCGCAGACGCGGCGCCACGTGCATGCAAAGGAACCATAAATCTTTATTTATTTATTTACCCTAACCATTATAAGTAATAAAATCAACATAGAGGAAGGTGTGTGAGATATGAGGGTTGTTGTTGGAATGTTGCTAACTAGATAAAAATAATTAGTTCCACTTATTGCCGCGGGACTTCTTTCGTGAGACGGACTTTACTTAGTAGATACCTAGTAGGTATAGAGCTTTTGTGAAGAATAAAACGTTTAACTTTGTCTGCGATGTCCAACCCATCTTTGATGCCTCTGGTACACTGATCTCTATTATACAAGTACTTACGCAGTGCTCTTAGGTATGTCTAAATGCCATGATGACAGCTTATACTCAGGTGGGTCGCCTTTGCCAGGCCACCCACACACGTGGGCTACAGGTACCTTTTATATTAAAATAAAAAAATGACGATCGTTACGGCATCTAGCTAGGTGGCACTTATATAGCTGAACAAGGATCTTTTGCCGAGAAGCCAAAATGAAGTAACACCGACATCTTGTTTTTTCGATTCAATTTCAAAATGTTTCCAGTGTTCCATCCTGTCAATGTCATTCAGACGCCAAAAGATCCTAATACATAAACCAATGCTTGGGAGGTGTTTTCGCGCCGTTTTCGAAACTACGCGATTTTTTCATTTTCTTTAGATATATAGGCTGTCGAATGAGTGTAGTTTAGTAGTGTGGCTCAGCTTTAGCAAAGGTAGGTTTTAATATTAATTTAGTTTATTTTTAAAGATTTTATCCGGCATCCATTATGGATAACAAAAAACCCCCTGACCCTCCTGATCCCTGATTTCACTCCAATGTTAGCAGTTTCCCTCCCCGATAACAATGTGATAAATAATTCAATGGATTTCTAATCTGCAAGTAGGAAAAGAATGGCTACTTCTTCTCCGACTACTGTAGCGAACCCTCCAAAATTAACAAAAAAAGAAATGGGAAGAGTCTTACACGATAAGGGATAATCCGCCACATATTTTACACGTTTCTTTAAAAGACGGCCTGACCCCTGGTACTGTTCTACATCCGGTGAAATTTGGAATGTTTTTGACGCAAAACAACTACAGCAATATTCTCCTGGGTAGTGTCAAACGTCTAGGAAGAAATAAAGTTATATTAAGGTTCCTGTTGGATGCGGCCCCGTTATAAAGGCAAGGAGAATGAGCCGAAAGGTGACTTCTCTGGGTGTTACAGAGTGGA
This sequence comes from Amphipoea oculea, assembly GCA_945859645.1. Taxonomy (NCBI): domain Eukaryota; kingdom Metazoa; phylum Arthropoda; class Insecta; order Lepidoptera; family Noctuidae; genus Amphipoea; species Amphipoea oculea. The sequence continues at coordinate 12,782,678 of OX243866.1, read as the reverse complement.
AACCCACTCAAACCGTTGTTTTGACTTTTGACGGGCAAGTCTTAGGTACAGACGCCAGCACATCAAGCTACTCCAATCTGTCAAATTTCTTTGATACATTTTCAACTTTACTAAAAAACAATAAGGTTCATATTCAATTGGGAAAGTTTGACAGATTGGGGTAGCTTGATGTGCTGGCCTCTGTACCTAATCGTGTCTATTGTTTTTACTCTGCCCTTTCAGTTGAGAGATACATGTACCCAACTATTCAATGTTTCAATTGTTGTCGTTTCGGTCACACACGTACAGTATGTCACTCAAAACCCCGCTGCTATAAATGTGGTCAAGACCACCCAGGTGATGAATACCAAGTTCCTACTGACTGTGCCATTTGTGTATCTTGTTCTGGCAATCATTATGCTAATGATAAGGCTTGTCATGAGCTTGGTCGGCAGAAAGGCATTAAAGCTCTTATGGCTGAGAAATCTGTGACTTATGCGGAGGCAAGTCAGGTTTTCCCTCCGATTTCAAGATCGTATGCTGAAGTGTCTAGAGCATCCCAAAAATCAAAACCAATACCTAGGCCGCCGATCATCTCAGTTCCGCTCCCCAAACAACAAAATCATACCGTAAAACGGTCATTCTAAAACCCAAATCTCATGCCCCCTTTCACCTAGCTATGACAAGCAGGCCTATCAAGCCCTTATTCAGGATTAGGTACTCCTTTTATCCATCCCAAAATGGCTGTGCTTTCCCCACGGAAGGTACAAGCAATCCTGATAAGTCTGAAAATATTCTTAATATTATAGCCAATATCCTGCTAACAGTACCTATTAGCTAATCCTGCACAATCCTTACCTGACCACGTTGCCAACAAACTGTCATCCATTGTTAACTATAAATGTTCCACCCCTAACATTCCTTTAATGGAACGTGAGGAATATTACTCCCAGGAAACCTGACCTACTCTTTATCATTAATAAATACAAACCATCGATCTGCAGCATTGCTAAGACATGGCTTCGTTCTGATAGTAATTTCAGGATTCCGTGTTTCAGTGGTGTTCGCCATGACAGACTATAGAGGATGTGTTTTGTTTATTAATAACAAAGTACCATTCTCCCCAATTCCTCTACCCGTCGTTGGTGACAACATTAATGTTGTTGCTCTTAAGGCTGAGGATATAAATACCTTTAGTTTTTATATTGCACACCCACAAATTGAAGATCAGAGCCCTGATTCACAACCATACGACAGGCTATCGTATCGAAAGCCTGATATTTCGATAACCTAATTTGACTTCCCCTCAACAGCAAATAGCTATTGGAAGAATAGCGGGCGTCTATTTGATTTAAACTGACAAAATTTTCGGGTTTTGGACTTGTGAACAGAGCGTTGAGAAGACTCCTACGATAACAATGATTATACGTTCGATATGCTTCCAGTTAAAAGTTTGCTAAGTAGCATAGTCCATTACTTGGCCATCTTTATAGATAGGGTTCAGAAAACTGCGAAAACTTTGGTATAGGCCTAGTGGATATATTAGATGAACTAAACCTATTTGTAATTAATGGCAGTTCCACACGTAACAGCAGCTGTGTTGATTTAACATTCTGTTCGTCTAGTATTGCCAGCATTTTTAATTAGAGTCGCTTGAATGTGACTTATGGGAGTGATCACTATCCCATCATGGTTGAAATCCCTTCCAAGACTATCCCTGACAAAATTTCCCCTCCTCTGTTAAAATACCAGCTGAACTCAGTAGATTGGGACCTCTACTCAAAAATTTTAGACTTACGTGTCTCTTCTCTCCCATCCATTAACGCCGAGTCCACGCAGGAATGCTTTTCGTCATTCTCCCACACAATATCCTCTACAGCAGACGATTGCTTCCCTTAAAAAAAACCACTTTACACCCCACTCTTCCGGTCTTTTCCTCCGCATATGAGCCTAGGTGGTCCATTTCAGACCAAAGGTCGTTTTGGGACTTGGTATCTCCAAAAACTCTCAGGACGTAAAAGGTGATTTCGATCGGGCCATTAAAAGATACTGGGAGGGTTGGAATTTGTTTTATACGGACGCATCCAAATTGTTTTCAACAGGTTTCTGCGTATTTTCAAAATTCGAAAATTGCCCTCTTAGTCCTATACCTACTCCTAGAGACTGAGGTCAAGGTGTATTATTGAGGTATTTACAGGGGAATGCATCGGTATTCTAGAAGCCATCAATTACATTCTAACTCATAACATTAAAAATTCAGTCATTTTCTCAGATTCACGCAGTAGTATTCAAACTTTAGCTCAAAACCAACTTAAATCTAAAATTCACAGTAAAATCATCATTGATATCCTAAAGGCGAAGGGAAAGACTCCATAGTTTCCTGGGCCCAGGTGTTAACTCAATCAAACTAGCTTTATTTGTAAGTGGATATAATAACAAGGCCTCACTGAAAATTTGGTTAAATTTGGCTATCCAGGAATCAAGTTATATGAAATATAATATTAAGTGAGGTTACATTATAACATTGTAGTTTTTAATGTTATTTGCGAAATATTTTTGAATGGTTTTGGTTGTATAATGGTTTTACGCATGGAGTGCAAGTAGAGAGCCTCCATATGCGACGTGTTGAAGATCCTGACACGTTTAATATTGAGAACGGAAAATACGTGCGTACTCACAACGAAAGAAAACGAACGAGTGCCGGTCACAGAGTACTTTTTGACATCTTTTTAATAGGTTGTGCCGGTTTTTTTCTACCTGTCATCTATCATTCGGTGACCAGCACAGATTACTTTAGACTATACTGAGTGACCAGTGTTCAAGAAGCTTTTCTTGCCAGTGTTGCTAACAGAAGAAAAATTAAAGAAACTCTATTCGCTTTGAATCGATTCCACGAAAAGATTGATAAGCATTCGTCATACGATTTTCATACATATTCTGAGATTTTGCCGATTTATTCACTATCGATTACTTAGAATTCAGGCATGTACTTTATCGATTATCTAGTTTCATAACTTAATTTAATTTTTCTCGCTTCTTAGATAGAAACATGGTACCTACTGTATTTTGTGATTTCCTTTAGAAAAATATAACAATTTTTTTAATACCCATTTCAACTAGTTAACTGCTGGGCCCAGGATTTCCCTTCTCCTTTACTATTTACTTGTTCGAACAACTCTACGTAGGTAACTGTAAAGATTTTAAGCGCGCCTCAACTAAAATTGCAATCTAACTCAATAGTCAGATCAGGCTTAGAATATTGCAGCATAGTTTGGACTCCATTCTATGAAATAAATTAACGTCGTCTAGAATCAGTGCAGAAAAGATTTCTTTGGCACTTGTCATATCACTGCAATATGGCCAGAAATCTAACTAGCTACGGCTCACGCTTGAAACATTTCAAACTTATGAGTCTGGAAAATCGCCACATGTTTCTAGATCATCTATTCCTTTTCCTGTATAAAATAATGAACAATCATAAGTATTGATAGTCCGCGGTAGCCGAGTCAAATAAATTTGAATGTGCCTGCCTTACAAGCTTGCTCGTAGGTCTAGATGCTTTTATATCATATAAATTGTGTACTTAATGACGTTATAAGTTGAAAGTAAAAGGTTATTTTATTCTTTTTAGCGCATTTAACTAAAAGCTTGTTTTTAAAAAGTTTTTTATTACTGATCATTTATTATTAATCTTATAATAGCTGCACCCCGTGGTTACACCCGCGTAAATGTCGATCCCGTCGGAATATCGGGATAAAAAGTAGCCTATATGTTAATAATCCAGGGTGTCAGCTACCTCCATACAAAATTTTATCAAATTTGGTCCAGCGGTCCAGCCGTTTGAGCGTGAAGAAGTAACAAACATATAAACACACACACTCACAAACTTTCGCCATTATAATATTAGTGTGATATCTGCTGTAGTGTGGTAAATAAAACTGCAATGAGTTTGTGCCGCCAAATAAAACAATATGATGTAGTTTTAATATTTTATTTATCATAAAATCGTACCACAATATCTTCCTTTAGCTTCCGGTTGCGTCATTGTTTATCTTCGTATTTTAGACTCGTTCGACCGTCTAGTAAACACGTGTTAAGGCAATCAATTTATTTATTACTAGCGGCCCGCCCCAGCTTCGCACGGGTGCAATTTTTTTTTCGAATTTCCAAAATTTTCTTTCATACAAACCTTGTCCCGGCAATACCGATCACAACAAAAAAAGAATTAGCGAAATCGGTCCAGCCGTTTTCATGTTATGTCGTGACAACGGAAAACGGGTTTCATTTTTATATATATAGATTTTGGCAAAAAAATATCAATTGGCACAATATACCTAAGGTCCGGCCGCGCTAAATTTGCCAAAAATGTAAACAACAATGGCCGCTCGAAATTGAATAAAATCGATATACAAGAACATTTATTTTAAGTAAATTTGTTTTCGTCTAAATCTCCGAGCTAACTAGACGAAAACAACTTAAAATAAATGTTCTTGGACTCTACCCATAATTGCACAGGGTTCATCCAACAATACACTTATTTATTGCCAAAAATGTTTCAAAAAGCTTTCAATTGTACAACCAGGCTGTTAATTCGATGCAGTAGCGATACCGAATCGATACAATACGACTGTATCGTTTCCGCTGCGAGTTTGCGAAAACCGACCACATGTACCTATATCAATGCAGTCGCGCGGTTACAATGAATAACAGGAATATTTTGCAAAAAAATATATGGATATGTATAAAAAATACTATTAAAAAGGATATTGTTTGGTATCTCTGGGCTCTTCGTGTGAACGATCTCGGAATGGCGACTTCTCCTGTGGATAATAATGTTTTAGAATTGAAAAGACAATGTACCTAAATCAAATAAGGTGTATCACTGTGACTTTTTTCTGGGGTAATTAAACTTAAAAAATCAGGTGCAAAATAACATTTCAACCAAATTTTATATTACGACTAGCTTCTGCGCGCGATTTCGTCCGCGTGAAATTTCACCCTCCTCCTATTGGGGGTAGAATTTCGAAAAACCCTTTCTTAGTGGATACCCACTCTTCACAAAGAACACGCCCTCCTTTCATGTCTCTAGGACCAGCGGTTTAGGCTGTAGGTACGTTGATATATCAGTCAGTTAGGTAGGACTTTGAATTTTATATAGAGGGTGTCCCTGCAAGTATGGATTAAATCGAATTGGGGCGTGGGCAAGGTCATTTCCAAACTTTTTAACCCTGAGAATGTCGGTGATTTTTTTTAACGGTTCAAGTTATGACCAATTTTTTTTTTCAATCACTTTGCATAGTGCTCAAAGAAAATAATCATAAAAAACACTATCAGGGCTATCTAAAAAAAATAAATTAGCCCTGGTAGTTTTTTTTAAGATATTTTTAAAACGATTCGATTTCTCTTAATTTTTTTATCTTTTTTTTTATTGTTAAAACGTTTAGAAATGAACTTGCCCACGCCCCTATTCGACTTGATCCACACTTCCAGGGACACCCTGCATACAGGGTGAAATTAAATTCATGGGCATCCTTTTAATAATGTACCCTACATTGTACTCATCATTATGAATAACTTTTACTATGGGACTAAAACTAAAATCGCGAAAAAAGAATCAGCTGTTCCTTGCATTTATGTTCACATAACTCGTCAAAATGTAGGGAAGATCTGATTTTTTTTTCACGATTTCATGTTTCGTCCCATAGTAAAAGTTGTTCACAATGATGATTACAGTGACCCCTTAAAAGGATGCCCATGAATTCAATGTAACCCTGTATAGATAACATACCAGGCCACTCAGAAAGTATTGCGAAAAAAAGTTTTTATGTATGAGAGACTGGCCAGTTACATTCTACTTTAAAAATACAGTTATAATCTACTTTACAAATATGATTATTTCTAAGTAAAAATAGATATGTCTACGTTCCAATTTCAAAATTTCCCTCCACATTGTTGGCAAGCTAATTTAAATTATTGTGTCTCATTAAAAAATGGATCTGCGCCGGGTACATTTTCGCGCTATGATTTTTTACGATTTCGAAACCGGACGAATTGTACGATAGACTTCAAATGGCATTCATGGATGAAGGCCCTTCTAAGGCAACCGTAAAACGAATTCAAGCGCGGTCGACTAACTTTGGGGGATGAAGAAAGAAGTGGTCGCCCTTTGACGGCTGACGGAAGAAAACGCGCTAACAGTGAAAAATTTAATCCAAGAAAATAGGCGAGTTACGTATCAAAAGATACAGCACATACTGCAGGTTGGATCAGGAAGCCTTTACAAAATTCTACACGTGCATCTTCGCGTGAAGAGGATAGTTTCACGCTGGGTGCCGCACAACCTCACCGATGCTCAGAAGGCCCGGGTGGAATGGTGCCGTGATATGATAAACAAGTTTGAAGCAGACTTTTCTCGGCGTGTTTACGACATCATTACAGGTGACGAGTCTTGGATTTATCAATAAGATCCAGGAACGAAGCGCCAATCGACGGTTTGGGTGTTTCAAAACGAATCAACGCCTACCAAAGTGAAGCGATCTAGAAGCGGGGGGAAGATTTTGATCGCGAGCTTTTTCAATTTGACTGGCTACTTGGTGTCAATTCCTTTACGGAACCAAAGAAACATCAACGCTGAATGGTATAGGTACTACCAAATGCTTGGCAGAAGTTTTCTCTGTTGTGAGCAACAAGCGACCAAACACAGGGCTCCTCGGGCTACTGCTCCACCACGACAACGCGCCTTCGCACACCGCGCTCAAAACGAGGGACTTCCTGGACAGCACGCTGGTCAAACTCCTGGGTCACCCTCCTTACAGCCCTGACCTAGCACCGTGCGACATCTTTTTATTCCCGAAAATAAAAAATCTGCTCAAAGGGATACAATTTTCGTCGCCGGAAGATGCGCTGTCAGCGTTCGAGCAGGCTGTAAACGAGGTGTCTGCGGCGGACTGGAAAAAGTGAAAAAGTGTTTCGAAAACTGATTCAGACGCATGGAACTTTGTATAGAGGCTAGTGGAGAGTACTTTAAAAAATTTTACCTATAGAATTTTTTATTTTTATTTTCGCAAAACTTTGTGAGTGTCCCACGTATAATTAGTTCCGATGTAAGTTATATCAGGTGAATTTTGAAATGGGACTTCATGGGGAAATCCAAAACTATAAGCAAATTAATAAATAAAGGCGCCCTTTTTATTGTGGTCCCAACCACAATAAAAAGGGCGCCTTTGTTCATCAAATGACTCCTCCCGCTCTGGATGGGTAAGGGAGTGTCAGACTCTTACTGACTAAAACCCACCCGTATTCCTTCCTTAGCCCTTTATGTTCCGGGGTAGCGGCAACCCTTCAATCCCGCTACCCAACAAAGGCGCCCTTAGAGCTAGATTTTGGAGAGAAATCTTCGATTTCTAACTAATGACTGGACATCGCCTAGAAGTCACACCTCTACAGGGTGTTACGGAAAAGGTATATCAATACAAACGGGTTGAAGAGTGTATCTGGTCTAGAATCTCTGCACAAAATTTCAACTCAAAAGCATTAACTTTGAAAATGCTTAATATTTTTTTTATTTCGACATCACGGCGCTGCACTGGCGCGCGGCGGCGTGATGTGCGTGTTCTAGGCGCACAGACACACTACAGATAATGGATAATGACCCTCGTAGTGCGGTGACACGTTTGTTATGATTTAAATTTAATAAACTATCGAAATAAAAAAATATTAAGCATTTTCAAAGTTACTTCTTTTGAGCTGAAATTTTGTACAGAGATTCTAGACCAGATACACTCTTCAACCCGTTTGTATTGATATACCCTTTATGTAACACCCTGCATAATCGATCCTGAACAAACTGATACATAGAAGCACTCAGTTTGAACTGATATAACCTCCAGTTTATTGAAACTATCTAATTCTTCAAGTTTAGGCGGAAAATATCCTAAATATTGATGTTCCATAAAAAAAAAAAATATGTTGATGTTCTATCGAAAGTTATTAACTCGTTAACCGGTCATGGGCGAGACGTCATGTGACGTAATATCAAAAAAAAAACTGTCAAATACCAGATGTCACTCGCTGTGCGCGTGCTTTATTACCCTGCTCACAAAAAATGGTCTACTGATGCTTATATGGGCTCAAGCCACTTAATGTAAACTGTTTTGGGTTTTTGAATAAACAGACCATAATATAAAATGCAAACAATACTCGTAATATGAGAATTGTATTTATAAACAAATGACGTCATCAGAGAATAGGTTGAAAGTGTGTTCGTTCCCGTGTTATGTCGATTTCTGATAAAACTAATGAATTTACACGAAACTTTGCAAGTTACATTATGAATAGACAAGTAATCTAACAACAGCGTTTTTTTAAAAGTCCTACCTTACATTTTAATAATATTGAAACTCAAATTTCAGTGCGCCGAGCCGTTCAATTCCTATTACAACGCAATGACTGCAAACGCCCAATCCTAGTCATATTGAGTTGTTTCTAATTAAAAAAGTGTTACTAGGATACTACATAAACCTTTATTGACTGATAACTACCTATATCTTGTAAAAATATACCACTATAATTATTGTAAAATCATAAGATTTTCTTGAAGTACTTACGTAAAATTTTGTTTGACCAAAAAAAAGGATTATTGATTGATTGTGATGTTATTTCGTGCAAATATTATCTACAAGGACGTATAATATGTTATAAACGAATATTCATCCACTTAACGTCGATTTTACACAAAAACTATTAAAATAAACAACATAGCATCATAACAAAACAGCACGCACTGCAGCTGCCATTAAGAATCGTAAAGTCTATTTTTAACTTTTTTTTTCCAATATTGCCAACCCATATTTTTCGTTTTGAATCATTTAGTCGATTAGTTTATCTACCGGACCATAGACTCAAACTGTTGCACAGGATATTAGACCGTATTTAACAGTAATAATAGAGGTTGAAGCCGCGTGAATCGGGTGGTGACAAATGGGTACGCTCGCCCGTGAACGGCCAAATCGTATTTTTTTTGTAACATCTTTATACAAGTATATCTTACCCTTTTGTGGTATTTTTCATAGTGATGATCTTCTTGCGAACCATTTTGATGACTTCCCATTTTGATAACTGCTAAAATAAGATGAGGATTTAATTATTCAACTACTCTGTTCGAATTCAAAAATTGTTAGATAGAGGCTCTGCCTTTGGATTAAAACGAAACAAAAGTAAGAAAGAAGCTGACGGAATATTATACGAGGGTGAATCAAAAAGTTCTTAGAAGTTAATATATGTAAAACCTTTATGGGAGAAATTCGATATTCAAATTAAAGAGTGTCAATCACACAATATTTATGCAAACTGTCACTTGTTTTTGTCACTTCGTTCACACGTAATAAATTGTTTTGTGCAACGAATTGCTAAAAACCCAAAATTATGGATAAAAGTGAGTTACGTGTGGTGATAAAATATCTTGTCTACAAAGGAATTTTTGTCGGACATTCAGCAGACATTAGGGGATGATGCTGTACCCAATTCTACGGTTGCGTACTAGGTGGCTGAATTTAAAAGAGGTAGATCTCAAGCTGTAAAGATGACCCGTGTTCTGGGCGGCCTTCAAACTCCGTTACGGAAGAAAATGTCAAAAAGGTCGAGAATTTGGTTTTGGAAGATAGAAGAATAACTATAAAACATAAAGTCAAAGTCAAAGCATTTATTTCAAATAGGCACATAAAAGGCACTTTTGAACGTCAAAAATTATCTTAAGGTGAATGGGTAGTTAGTTGTAGCCCGCGAAATTCAACTTTTCTTACGTTTTTTGCAATTTTCAGGTCAGTGTCAGGTTGTATCTTGATCAAAATATGATTCGCGACAATAACAGGAACGTATTTACAGAATTATAATAATTAGAATCATTAATACATCTTTCTAAGTTAGATTTCTACCGTTAAGAACAAATCTCGTATGGAAAAGTGTTGGTGGTAGAAATCTAACTTAAACATATGTATTAATGATTCTGATGATTATAATTCTGTGAATACGTACCTGTTATAGTCGCGAATCAAATTTTCATCAAGATACAACCTGACACTGACCTGAAAATTGCAAAAAACGTAAGAAAAATTGAATTTCGCGGGCTACAACTACCCATTCACCTTAAAATAGAATTGATTCTAGTCGCCCATTCCAAAAGGTAGTTTTCGTATGGAGAAGAATGGGCAAGAAACTCCACCAAATGTTTTAGGTACAATATTTTGCATGGGTACATTAATTATATAATAACATAAATAGCTGAGATCCTAAAGATATCATTTGGTAGCGTTCAATCCATTTTTAGCGACTTCATAATTGATTCACTGGGGTTCAAAAGTTCAAAGTGTCGGCAAGATTGGTGTCACGAATGTTAAGGCGATTATAGCCTCGAATGTCCTTGAGCGTTTGGGCGGAGCATAGGCGAACCCAGTGCCTCACCCCGCGCGCCCGCTTACCTCCCCAATGTCAAAGAGTGTCGTACTCGTACGTAGTGCATGCAGATGCGGCGTGGGATGCATTTTGTCTTAGGCAGTTTTATGATGCTACCTACTTACTGAGTGTAGATGGATCGAGAATACGTACAATATTTATGTTGTGAGTATGAATGCTATTGTACTTACAGTAAACATACTGCTTTCTTAGAGACAAATAAAAAATAATAATAATATCAATAAAAAACGTTTATTCAGTATACAGTTCGTTTTTTCACGTATACAGATTATAAAAAAATACAATTATGAAAAAAAAAACTTACTTATGACTAATACCGCTTTTAACAGTGGTAGTTTTTAGGGTTCCGTACCCAAAGGGTAAAAACGGGACCTTATTACTAAGACTCCTCTGTCCGTCTGTCTGTCTGTCACCGGGCTGTATCTCACGAACCGTGATTGCCAGAAGAATACCATTATTATAGTTACAAACTCAAATGGGTCCCGCCTGCTTCCAACTTTTATTTAATTTAAAATGGGCTTGTTTTTAGCTTTTCAGTTAGTTTTAGTATAAGGTTGCAGTCGGGTTTTTTAATTTTTTTATTTCCTGCTTTTTAGTTTACAAATGTGAAAGATTTCGCAGACGATTTAGTTCTTGGTAGGTGTTTTTTACGATTTGTCACTTTGAATTAGTTTTTACCATATTATAAATTGTATATATTTTTGTAATCACCTTTTAAAACCTTTTATTTTGATACCCCACTCGATAGGTTATGAGAAAAAAAAGACGGGTTGCACTCCGGGAGTGCCGGCAGAAGTGAAAACTTGAATATTAACGTTGAAATAAATCAATTATTAATCGAATTAATGTAACTCATTTTTTTCACTATTTCTGCGTCACTTTTTTCATTAATAGATGCACTTTGTTCAATTTCCATATTTTAAACACTATACGAGTTTACACGAATTTTACGAATACACAGCAGTGTAGGTACTACACAGACGGTCGAGCCATCAGCTGTCCATCCATCCATCCGTACATCCACAGCCACACCCACACACACACCCACACACACCCCCACACCCACACACACGCCCACACCCACAGCCACACACACACCCACAGCCACACACACACCCACACCCATACCCACACCCATACCCACACCCATACCCACACCCACATCCACACACACACCCCACACCCACACCCACACCCACACCCATCCATCCATCCATCCATCCATCCATTGTCGTGTGTCACTTAGTTCACTTCGGTTGGCGCCGCCGTAGAAAGAGAGGGGGATACTTAGTAGTTAGGAGTAGTAGTTCTCCCCTGTGAAATCTCTCCTGACGGTCACGTGTCCTGACGCGACCATTGTTTTCAATACATAGCTGGATTCGACGTCTCAAGGATTGTACTGCCATTCAGCATTACAATATTAGTGATTCCATTAGAATATTTTCCAAAGATCGTAATAGAAATTTGAATTTGGAACATAATGTTGTGAAGGTGACTGCGCTGCGGGTGTGTTAGTAAAATAAAAATATTGAGCATCATTTCGAACAAGGTACGTAATCTAGGTATGAATACTTTAAAATAAGAAGCAGTTTATTAAGATTCAACATTTTCCTTAAGTTTGCCGTATGTCATTACTTCCCAGAATTTGATCCTTATTAGGGACACTATCGAATGGTGTAATAATACAGTGTGTGTGTTTTTTTTTCAAAATCAACAGATTCTTTTCCTGGCTAGAAATATTGATTTTTCAAAAATCCAATGATTCAGTTTTAGTTTTCATCAAAATCGAGCCCGCGACTCCTTTGAGTATTTTTCGCTATTCCTCATAGTATAGAATTTGGCCATCCACGCCCACTTGAAAAATTCACCCTGTATATTATATACTCTCGAAAAACATAACCCTTCTTCTGGCTATCACGGTTCGTGAGATACAGCCTGGTGACAGACAGACAGACGGAGAGAGGACTCTTAGTAATAAGGTCCCGTTTTTACCCTTTGGGTACGGAACCCTAAAAACTACCACTGTTAAGAGCGGTATTAGTCATAAGTTAGTTTTTTTTTTTTTTTGTAATTGTATTTTTTATAAATTGTATACGTGAATAAACGATCTGTATACTGAATAAACGATCTGTATACTGAATAAACGTGTTTTATTGATATTATTATTATATTAGTATTCAATAGACAATAATATAGCGTCCACTCGCAAACAAACTATCACTACTACTAATACTATCAACGTCCAAGCGTAAACGAACAGTCCGAGTGTACTATCTGCGCTATTTAGTCTTTGCTACAAAAATGCAGATCGGAGCGAGCCGACATGCGACACAACCTCCCCGTGCGAACGATACAGCGAGACTGACCGGGCGGCCGCTGCCCGCGCCCGTATAGGTAAAACCATGGTGTTACTGATTTTTTCCCACTTAAATAATAATTATGAAAAAAAACAAACTTAATTTTTATAAACCATTAAATTTGCTATAATTTGGTGAAAGAATCATCAAAATCGCTTCAGGCGTTTGGAAGTAGAAAGAAAATTCTTGCGTAAAATAAGAGGATGGATATGATTTTTTATTGTTAAAACTAACAGTAATATTAAAAAAATCAAACTTAAATTATATTTGTAAACATATGTCACATATCATATATTTTTTTTAATATATTTGGGCTATCCATTTGGGAGAAGTAGGCCTTCAAAGAGAGGTCTACTTTGAAGTTTGGCGTAACCATTCGCCTTAACCGACGAAAACAAAAAGCGACATTTGGAAATATCTAAGCGTAATCTCGAAATGTTTCAGCGTGATTCGGATAATTTTTGCCGTCGCCTTGTCAACATGGATGAAACGTGGGTCCACCATTTCGAACCTGAAACTAAGAGACAAAGCATGTCTTGGAAACGACCATCCTCTCCATCCATTAAGAAATTTCGAGGTGCTCCTACCGCTGGCAAAGTTATGGCCTCAGTGTTCTGGGATAGTGAAGGAATCCTTTTTATTGATTAAATGCCAAAAGGCCAAACGATTACTGGACCCTATTATGCTATTTTAGTCCCAAAGTGCGTGAAGCGATTTAAGAAAACCGCCCAAGTGGGAGTCGGACTCGCACACGAAGGGTTCCGTACGGTTTACGATTTATGACGTATTAAAAATAAACTACTTACTAGACCTCGTTCAAACCAATTATCGGTGGAAGTTTACATGGTAATGTACACGCGGTTATAGCAATTAGCTGACCCCCCTAAAAATTACTCGATTTTGCACCCTCCTCTCATAACATTAAAGGTTATTCAATATGTATGAGTTAATCGGACTAACACTACTCGATGAACAGAAACAATAAATAATTTTGATACGCAAATTTGAGCTTTAAGATGTTGGTGTTAGATCATTTACTATGTATGGGTATTTGTTACGCAATTTTCATTTTTAATCAGCAAGACTTAAAGGTTAGGTTAATGTTGTGATAATTTGTGTCATTGCTACTAATACCTTATTTCATCTATCTTACTCAAGTTAATCTGGTGTCGTGGTTCATGCGTAAGGCTGAGACGTGCAAGATGCGAGTTCAAATCTAGTCTCATGTTTAATTTTGTTTTCAATATATAAATTGTTCGTTAAGTATTTCTTGCATTATTGTAAAGAACAAGCATATCAATTAAGTTGATAAACGATAAACGTTTCACCTTTTTCAATAAGTGGGTAGTTCGACTTCAATATGCGTATTCAACAAAAACTGCTATTGAAATGATTTTAGGAATATGGGGTAGAAGAATAAATTGAACAAGACATTCTATGCACAAATAGCAGTGAATACGCACGAACATTTTTATATTGCCTTACTAAGTTGCGAAAATCCACGCCTTTTTATTAATTATTATTATCGGTTTTGATAGTTTAATCGTCATGTCTCAGTTGAGTGATTATTTAAAATACAAAATATTGTATTTGCATAAGGAGAATGTTGGTATTAAAGCGATTGCTAGGAAACTTAATATAGCGGTAAGTGTATTCTTTTTTATACTTCCTTAATTCGTTAGTTGGCTTAAAAACGTGAGTATAGAATAATAGAAAATTAACTGTTTCATTATGAGATCATTTATAGGTCTAATGTGGTTTATCTAAAGGTATTTTTGCAAACTTATTCGAAAAATTATGATTACCGGGTTATTAAAATTATGCTTATTGTGTTGTTTCAGAGAAATACAGTCAGACTGTGGCTAAGACGTTTTGAAGAGACAGGGAATATTCAAAAGGATCGTCCTGAACCAAAACCTGCAATGTTACTCCTGTGTCAGAACATCATCAAGCAATTGTTAGAAGGCATACTGAACACCCATTTTTGCCTACTCAATGCAGTATAATGTTTCTGTTCAGACGGTCAGAAAACATTTGCATGTTGCTGGACTGAAACAATACAAGCCAGCACGTAAAATTTAACTGACTGCTGCACATCGCCAAGCAAGGGTCCGCTTTGCCCAAGAATATCTCAATTTTAATTGGGAAGATTATGTTGTCATATTTACCGACGAGAAGTCTTTGTCAAAACCTTATTTATAACTAAACATAACTACATACTTACAAAACAAATTGATATATAGTATACCTAGTAGGTAAAACATCAACGTATAATGCTATTTTATTTAGTTCAACGATATTTAATGTGGTGATGTTATTGTTATGAAATAGAAATACATACCTATATATTTCTAAATATTATAACATGTTGATTCACTACATTAAACTCTGTGAAGTATGTGACAACGTTATTAGTAACTGTTATATCGTTTACGTTATTCTTATAATATTTTTTTTTATAAAATAAAATCGTTTTTACCATCATTATCGTTTTTTTTTATTTTCGTTCAGCTTTTTTTTTGTTGCTAAAGTTATAATTTATTATTTATAACTTAAAAAAAAATACTATAAAACAAAATGCGCAGCAGAAAATATGTTGGTTTCGAACTCACAACCACGCTCTTGTCAGCTCACTGCAGCTACCACTAGACCACACGAACATGGCGATTGTCGTTGAAATTAGCAATAATATATTACAAGTTAGAACAATATTCAAGATCATACCTACCTTAACACTGCGTGTTAAATATCAAATTCGAATAACTGTTTTATTAATCGTAGACGTTGAACTGTTCTAGTTCGATAAGCTTACTGCTAACAAGCAGAAGGTTCAAATTCGTTTAATTTTTAAGGGGTCAGTTTTTAATTGCTATAACAGACTGTACATCATATATTTTTTTTAGTTTTATCATTCTCTTATTTTAGAAGTTACAGGGGGGAAACACATACATTTTACCACTTTGGAAGCGTCTCTCGCGCAAACTATTCAGTTTAGAAAAAAATTATATTAGAAACCTCAATCATTTCTGAAGACCTATCCATAGATACCCCACACGTATGGGTTTGATGAAAAAAAAAAATTGACTTTCAGTTCTAAGTATGGGGAACCCCCAAAATTCATTGTTTTTTTTTTCTATTTTTGTGTAAAAATCTTAATGCGGTTCACAGAATACATCTACTTACCAAGTTTCAACAGCATAGTTCTTATAGTTTCGGAAAAAAGTGGGTGTGACATACGGACGGAGAGAGACAGAAATGACGAACCCATAAGGGTTCCGTTTTTTGCCATTTGGCTGCGGAACCCTAAAAACGGCGTGGAAAACTGTCGGCGTGTTGTTTCTTCAAGATAACGCTCCTGCTCATCGATCGGAAGTTGCGCTCAACGCAATCCGCTGTGCTGGCTTCAATCGCCTTGACCACCCAAGATATTCTCCGGACTTAGCCCCAAGTGATCTTCACTTATTCCCAATTAAAAAAGGAAATTCGTGAAACAAAATGTCACAGTAATCGCGCGTCATTTCAGCTATAATTCGAGAGTCAAGAAAAACAATTTTTTTCACAAGGAATACGGAAGTTAGAAACGCGTTATTGTAAATGCATTGCATTGGATTGTAAATGATTGGCTCGGAAAGAAAAACGGTAATTTTGATAGAAAATTGTAGTTAAAACAGTCCAGAAAAAAACAATAAAAAAAATAATTATGGTATAAACTTATTCTTCATATCTTGTATTACCCCCCCCCGTGCCCTGATTTCGATAGATTTTCTGGACTGTTTTAACCCTACAATTTTCAGAGCCAATAATTTATCATTAAATAAGGTTATCATTCAATAATTTACCCTCATTGTAAAGGTTATTTATTAAATAAGCTCTTAGGCGATATATGTTTCGAATTGATACGTTCCATAATACCAAAAATAATAACCATTATACGTGTAAAAAAACAAGTGGCTCGATTTATTTGCTCCCAAGTGTATATACAAAATACTGTCTCCTATTGAAGCCGTTGCAGATATTTTTATAGCACCTTATATATGCTGCCGAAACGTAGAAATTGAAGGTCAGGTTGGCCTACAAATTTGAACTCACTCAAGCCACTGCCAGCTATTCTTGGAGTTTCTTAGAAAGATGATATTCGGAATGATATTATCCAGAAACGAGTCACCAAAAAAAAGCGGCCGTGTCAAACAGGATGCGGAAGGCAGAGAACCGGTTGTTGTGGAAACTTGGGAAATGCCTATGTCTAGCGCCTGGAGTTTACCAAATAGCGATGGAACGCAGCATTCTGGGTGTAAAAAGACAGGACAGAGTTCGGAATAACACGCTGCGTTCCAAAACAGGCATACTGGATGTAGGAAAGAAGGCTGCCAGGCTCAAATGGGATTGGGCAGGTCACATCAGCCGCATGCACGGTGACGGCTGGGCAAAAGCCTCCACACAATGGGTGCCTGAAGACGGACGGCACCGCCGAGGCCGGCCCAGAAAGAGATGGGCAGACGATTTGGACGCGTACTGCTTAGGCTGGTTTGAAGTGGCGCAGGAAGAGTTCCTGGAAGGATTTGGGGGAGGCCTTTGCCCAGCAATGGGACAGTACAAGCTAAAAAAAAAACCAGGAAATTAAATCAGTGGTGGTAAACAAAAATTGTAGGAATCTTGTTGGGTCTTGAATAAATTCAGTCCAGTAAATCTAGTAGGCAATCCTATACCATGTTGCATGAAATGCCACTGAAAACACACAGCACACTGCTAAAGTTATAATTAAATCAAGAGAAACAAAACAATATAAACCCACCTTTTTGTTCATCACGCCGCCTTTTCTGCTCCAAGATCACAGATTCTTCGGCTCTATCCTATACAATAATATTAATAAAATTTAGTCAACAATGCTAGTGCACGAGATTTTTTTTTATAGATATACCAATGATCAAAACTTGTGATATTATGTTGAATGATTACTACAACCCAAACCAAATATAATAGAGTTATAGAAATGGATCTCGGGGCCAATGATCCCTAATTTTGAAAAAACAGTGCAACTGTAAAAATGTACACATCAATGGCACATGTGGTTTAAATAATGTCCGTTTAGATAGAATCTAACGGTTGCTTTTACATTTAGCCTAGATTTTTATATACATTAATTGAATTTAATAAAAACAAATTTATAATACATGGTGGTTCTCACCATTCTGCATGTGAGACGCACACAAGTAGTTTTCATAATTCGACTTTTTATTCGCTTTTAGGTGTCGAATGCATGTAACTATTTGATTCTTGGTTGGACGGCAATGAAGCATGATTCAATAATTTATAGTGCTTGCTATAGGACTGATTACAAAATTGAGACATTCGTTTTAAATATTCAAATTCAGTAGGATTAATAGTTTTTTTTTTTTTTGTTCATATTTAAAACACTTACCCTTTTCCGATTCATTTTACGCTCTTTACGTTCATCGCCCCTCAATTTAGCCTTTCGTTTCTCCTTTTCTGGTGAACGTTCCTCTATCTCTTTGCTACCCCCCTGCTTTTGCAGAAAATAAATATGAATATTTGATAAAAAGGTAATAATAAGTAATTTATGTATAACAAACTAAGTACTTATAAGGGAATTACTTAAGTAAGCAGAAATTATATTTCCTTTGACCCAAAATAATAAAAGTCAAAAGGGACTATGAATAAAGAAAAATCTTCCACTTTAATTGGCATATTCTTCGTGCTTTTCTTCTTATCCATTTTACTCCTTTTTAACAGTCATGATGATGATCAAGTCTTCTACACAAGTAGCAGGTCCACTTTGGATTGCGCGATAACGTTGAGCCGTAAGTTGTACTTGATGATTTTCCGCAAAATATTCAATAATATTCCTTTTCAGCCTTCAGATTCTAAAGGCCAGCTTCGTACTTGGCAAAGAGGTTAGGCTGATGATAATTTAGTCTTCAAATATGCAATTTTAATTATTTTAGTATGTAGCACTTGTGTGTTATTATGCCATTTCATATTACAGCTTATTTGCGATTGGTACTTTATTTCTTTGTTTTGTGAACTTTAATTAATACATTTATAAGTTTTCTTTTTTTTTATTAATTGCTACTTAGTCGCTGGGATCTTATATTTTATATTTTGAAATTCCTCTTGATTATCATTGACCAGTCGTGGCGATGCTAGCAGTCGACATCTTTCGGCAGCAGAACGGTGACGATGATCCCTTTCTTTACATTTAATATCTTGTCATTTCCTTCTTCAATTCTGGGCATTTCTTTATTCACAGTACCTTTTGACTACAATGTATTTTATTAATAACAAGCCTTACCGTATTTTATCGGACTGGGCTGAATGGACTTACGAAACACACGATATTTTTCCTTTGGCATTGATTTGTATGTTGTGTTGTATATTGCTTTTTATGTCTATAAAAACTTCTTCAAGTTTTTTTTTTCATAAGAGTTTGTATATTCTTCTTGAAATTAAGTTTTTGCTGGTTTGCTGTCCTTATTTTCGTTTCAACTTGATTTATTCCATAGAGGTCCTCTTCTTGGTGATTTTTAGTTTAAAGTTGAAGGAGTTGACTCCAATAGAAACAAACATATCCCATTCCATTTAACAAGATGATATTAAAATGATAATTATCCTTTAATTGCTCCGGTTATGTTAGAAATTGTTGATTTGGTTTATTTTGTTTTTCATAAGAAATTGATTCCTTTTCCAAATATGATTACTGCCTTCTTGTGAAAGTAGTTTCATTTTTCATTTGTAGAATGATAATTTAATTTTCAACTGTATATTTGAAGGCAAAATCCTCTTCAAAAACTGCATCCAGTGATGTTATTGTTTTAAAACGACGCCTTTATCGAAGCTTTGTTCACAGCTGCTTATAATTTTATAAATTACATTTTAATTTCGTTGTTTATATTTTTTATTAGCACTTTTGATAAGTCTATAGTTTCTATTGCACTGGTTTCACAAAGTCCCGATGATCTTGAACACTTTTTTGATTTATAATATTAATTTAGTAGAGAACGTGCGGCACATCGTGGTCGCGGTCCAGCCCAATCCTCAGTCAGGTGCGAGCGCGATGCAAGGTCGGTTTATTACAACAATACTCACCTTGCCATTGCCGCTGGAGTCTACTTTACGTCGTTTTACATCTGTGAAATATATATTAACATTAATTCCATTGTTATAATAATATTAGCCATTGCTTTGTTTCTAGTTTCGTTCAATAAACATATACATCTTCTTTTATATGGATGTACACAATTAGAGTAAGATCTTATTGTATGCACTTCGTAATATTATATTAATAATAAATTGAAATATAAAAAAACAATAAACATACCTCGTTCTAAGTCATCGGGAACGCTGCGATGGTCGTGTGGTGGCGATACCGTTTCCAAGTATCGTTCCTCCTGAATATAAATGAATCTTATTAATTTAAAACATTTTCACGCATGCATACAGAAATTACATGATTTATATCGTGCATAGGAACTATTACATTGTTTATCAATTAATAATGTTATTGAAAATATGAAATCTTTATTTACCCTATGTGAGCGTTCACGTGGAGATCTGTCCTTACTTCTGATTTCTTCTTTAACCCTTTCCTTGAGTGACCTGGAATTGTTTTAAATATTACGTAATAATTGTAGTATGATTTAAATAAACATATTTATAATACAACTTATCGGTACATACGATCGTGATTCCCGTTTTGATTCCTTGTCGCGATCAACCTCTTCGCGACGTCTGTCACTGGTCCTCGAATCCTTCTTTTCAATATCTGCAAAATAAGAAATAATGTATAGTGCGCGTCAAAAATGTCGAGATAAAGAGACTGTTCAAAATGACCTGAGGAGCAATTCCCGTATTTCTAAGAATGTTCGCATACCAATATCAGAATCAATCTGTCAAAAATACCTGTAATTTACCTACATTTTTGACATTGAAATCAAATTGTTTATTTGTGATCATGGCGCACAACAACCAGTGGAGAGCGCGTACAACGCTACCGCGGGCGCTAAACATACGCTAAATCAAGCCTATGCCGCGCGATTTTGGTCAGTCGCAGCAATTGTAGGCTTAGTACGAACGTCACGCGCTCCCGCTTCTAAAACAAGTAAAACTAAAAGTAATGCCTAGTTGTGCAATTAAATGGTGTGAAAAGTGTACTACTACTTCAAGTTACACAAAAGATGGGATAACATTTCACAGGTAAGTGGTTTTCTACTCCATTTATTCATTTTGATTAAAAATGAAAATGAAATTCAAATATTTTAATTTCTAGAATGTTCCCGCTGCTGTCTCTTTCTGGTGCACTCAATTTCATACTTGCAGTTGTCTCTTTTTTTCTCGATAGTGCTGTTCCCAGCATCGTGACGATTCGACGAGCTCGCGGTGGGAGTAAAATGGGAGAAATGGTCACGTTCATGTGCTGAAGTCAATAATGAAGTCATAATGAGAAACCAAGATAGCGGCTGCAAAATTTTACAAATTTTTCGTCATTGTGTCGTTTTCATGGTTTTCGAGGGTGCTGAACTCAATCGTGAGGTGGTCAAAACGAAAATACAAAATGGCGGCTGCAAATTATTTTAAATGTTCGTCATGGGTTTCGTTTTCATAGTTTTCGAGAGTGCTGAACTCAATAGTGAGGTCAAAATGAAAACCCGAAATGGCGGCTGCATTTTTTTTAAATTTTCGCCATTGATGTCGTTTTCGTAGTTTTTGATGGTGTGGATAATTATCATCTAAAATGTATTTTGTACATTAAAATTCGCAGATTTCCCAACGATGACATCAAGAAGAAAGAAATTTGGATCAAAGCTACACATAGAGACAATTTTTTTCCAACAAAGTGTAGTGTTGTAGTGTTGAATCTACCAATCACTTAATTGACTTAGCTTCAGGTGTAGCTAAAAAATATATTGATACTAGACTGACATTTATTACGAAAAATAATACGAATCCAAAAGATTATATAAGAAAAACATATTCAAAACTAATCCACTTTAAAAACCAGTAATTTTTCTTTGAAATAAAGCAATTATATCTACATTTAATAAAAACTGGTTTTATTACAAAATCGAACCCGTAATCTCTGTATCGCAAACAAATCCATAAACTACTAATAAGTCAAATTATTATCGATATCGATATTTTTTTAATTACCTTTTTGGAATCCCTAAAAAATCAGTTGTCATTTGGTTGTCAATTCATCACCCAATCACAGCGGGCGAAGCTTACCTCTCCCCCCGCCGTTTTTAAGTGACTTTGATTTAGAAGAAAAACGTGCCGATGCTCTCTCCACTGGTTGTTGTGCTCCATGTTTGTGATACATGGGTTACATACAGGTGTTCATTATATAACTATATACTTAATAATGTTCATTCCATGATCAGCCACTTAGGCATACAAATGATTAAATAATATAGGTAACGAAAATAATATGATTACAAAATTCTAATGATTCAATATAAATTCCATTGGATTAAATATAAGTGCTATTATTATTATTAGTCATGCATGACAGACACAGACAATCAACAACAATAAATTATAGTCAAGTGGACATAAAACATTTAAAAAATTCCAGTCAATAAAAATTCAGCAACAGAGTAATAATAGTTTTCGATAAGAAATCGGAACAATTTATTTTTAAAGACATGAAAACTGCTAAATTCTTTTATGTCATTAGGAATCTTATTGCAGATTGTTGTGGCCATAGCAAATACACTTTTTCCAAAGAGGGTAGTTCTATACTGACGGGTAAGGTTATCTATTTCTCGATTTAAACTCTAATGTAAATAGTGATGGATGATGTCTAATAGACAAGGCCATTTCAAAAATTTATAAAGATGGCACGGTAAGTATTTTTAATTTTTTAAAGTATTCCTTGCAGCTGTCTGAGACCACACATAGCTCACACGCACCTTTTTTGACATTTGAAAACTTTATCCCAGTTGGTAGTATTTCCCCAGAATATAATTGCATATTTGAGTCTAGAAGCGACATTACTTTTTTCACTAGCATGTATAAACTATAAGATGATTGTGACACTTTTTTACAAACAAACTCTATATGACTTTGCCATTTCAAATTGTCATCTATTTATACGCCGAGAAATTTTGTTGTAGTCGTCAATTCAACTTTTTCATCGTTAAATTCTATTCGAGTATGTAAAGTGTTTTTTGTTTAAATTGCATTAATTTAGTTTTATCAATATTAATGAATAAATTATTATTTTTTAACCATTGACATATTGAACTTAATTCATAATATTTTCATCATTGTATACAACAGTGCAGTCATCAACAAATAGTACCATATGATCTGTAGTAGATTTTGGCAGGTCATTGATATACATAATAAAAAGTGGCGGGCCCAAAACACTACCCTGTGGAACTCATATCGATTGTCACTGAGATGAGATTGCGACTTGAATTTGAATATTTTTTAAGTACGAGAATTAGCGTTCTGAACAAATAAGAAAACGAAACTCTTACCATCTTATTATAAAACAAAATCTAACTTTAGTTCTAGCCTAAACCTTTGGGCCAGTATTTGTATTTAACTTTATTTCGATTTAGAATAAGTTTTGAACACTAAAATGACAACTTAGCACCAAACTAAGCTGTCATTAACCGACTTCAAAAAAAGGAGGAGGTTCTCAATTCGTCGGAATCTTTTTTTTTTTTTTATGTATGTTCCCCGATTTCTCGAAGACGCCTGGACCGATTTGAAAAATTCTTTTTTTGTTGGAAAGGGTATACTTCCCAAATGGTTACATGAAAATTTTATCGAAATCGGAGAAGCGGTTTTTGAAAAATCAACAAAAATCTAAAAAATTACCTACTTTTCTACATTAACGATTTTTTCGTTTACTTTTTTGTGGGGTAGTACAACTAAAAAGTGAAAAATAAAAACTTTTTTACAAAAAAAAACAACCGACTTAAAAAAAAAACACTACAAAGTGATAAATAACTTTAATTTCGGAAGTCGGTGTCAAAAAAACGAAAATGCGGAACCAACGACACCGACTTCCGAAATTAAAGTTATTTATCACTTTGTAGTGTTTTTTTTTTTTAAGTCGGTTGTTTTTTTTTGTATAAAGAACTGCATTTCTTTAGGTTCTTAATTCAATAACTGGCTCGGTGGTTTAAACCCGATCTAAAGAAAAACCTTGTTTTGTAATGGGGGGATAGTTTTTCTCCTTTAGGTCTAACCATAATTATTATTTGTTTGTGTTTATTTGCAGATTTTTTGTAACTGTCGTAGGTAAAGTACTCACCAACGGGTTGCGGAGGAGACGCCACAGTTTCCTGTTCTTTGACCGGCGCGGCCTCGTCCTTCACCGCGCTCACCGGCACGGCGCCGGCCGCGCCCACCACCTTGTGCTTGTCGCCCACCTGCCGACACACACGAACATAATATGCTGAGCTCAATACTACACCCACATTTCACCACTTATATTTAAAGCGAAAGCGCCGGGGTAGCCCGTTAAATTACAATTTTCCTGGTTCTGAGCCTTGCCATCAAGCTGAATAATAAAAAAATTACCTGGTGGAAATCACTTTCCCGCATCATTGTCGGACCTTTATTCCGCAACTGACCACTGTACCCCGTAGCGAGTACGTAGAGATCTTGTCGTTGTGTTTTTTCTTCTTCCTTAACCTACAAAGATTTATATTGATGCTTATTGCGGCGCTCATAATTTAAACAATATCTTGGGTACATACATACATCTACAAATACAATAGCACTCAAAATATTCTATTACTACTTACTTTATCAATTTTCCGTTCAATAATTTGAGCCAGTTTAGCAAGTACTGGGAAATGCGGCAATACTCTTATCAGTACAATAAGCGCGTTACGTATTTGTACATAATCACCCGAGTCCAGACACACTACCATAGCTTTAGTTATCTTGTAATGCCACTTGTGGCACACATGCCTGGAAATTAATTAAATTATTTTATAAATAACACGTAAATAAAACATGTATTATTATTCAGTACACAAAAACCAAATAGGAAAGAAGATCTTAAGATTCGGTGTAAAGTCGAATGTTTGGCTACTTAACTAGGCAAAGGATATTGACAGGTAAAATAGCACCAGCGACGATGCGACACCTAGCAGGATACATTTGTAGTGTCTCTTCCCATTGGAGTAAGTCTCGATAGAAGACGATAAATTGATCTGAGAAGCTATGTACCTGTAGTTTTCATAGCCCACGTGGTCATTGGCCTCAGTGAACTGGTTGGAGACGCGGTACTTGGTGACGAAGCCGGGGTAGTGTGCGCACTCCTTGTGGAACGCCAGCTTGTCGGCGTGCCAGCGCATGGCTGTGCCCAACACCTTGCACAGGAACGTGCCGTAGCGCGCCGCCTCGCCCTCCGTGCACGACATCACCGAGTACGTGATGTCGCAGAACAACTGCAACGTTACAAATAATTACTATTACAAAAATGGATAATGAGCAATGATGAGAAAACAAATGAAAAAAAAAAACCGGCCAACTGCGTGTTGGACCACACACAATGAAGGGTTCCGTAGTTGGAATGAATTTATCCCAAGAACAAACAACATTGTAGTTGAAAAACATGTTCTCCCATACATTCCAACTGAAAATGTAAGTTTGTACGCACAATATTGAGAGATTTACCATGTTGTTTTAAGACCACAGACTTCTTATAGGTTTTTCTGTAATCTATAGGTATAGAACTATTTTCTGTATTTTTTTATTAATTTTAGTTTCAGTAGTTTCGGAGATAATGGGGGAGGAAGGAATGGTCAATCATCTATTTTCTTAAATAACTTTAATACAATTTACTTTAAAATTATGAAAAAAAAATATTTGAGATCCTCACAATAAGCCCTTTCATTTGATATGTCACACGGTACAGATTGCGAAACTTATTTTTTATTTTCTATTTCCCCGAAAAATGGGTAAATTTTATTCAAAATTCATTTAATTACGTTACACAACTGTGTTTTGAGTCATAGAGAGAGATTCCATGTGTACCAAAGGGGTTTGAAGGTTTTGGCCCTAAAATCAGCCGCCATTTTGATTTTTTTTCAGAATCGCAGTGCACAACAAAAGTTATATATTTAGATAGAGGACACTTATACAAACAAAAAATGTTCCATAACATAATATCCTAAAGCGTCAGGTTTCGGAGTTATTCACCAAAATATAAGTCGAAAACAACAAGGTTTTTTTTATATTTTTTTTTATTCCAGGTAAGCATATTGAACTATTGAGGTAATATAAACGTTATGAAACCTTTATGGAGAAGAAACAAAAGAAGAATAGACATTTTTTTAAATAAATAATTAAACACCGCAATTTATAGTTCGTTTTTTTAATCCCAGAGACTAACCTGACAAGTGTAATGTCAAACTTCTATACTAAAAAAACGAAAACACATAAGACTTAAATGTCAGATTAGTCTCTGGGATTAAAAAACGAACTATAAATTACCGTGTTTAATTATTTATTTAAAAATGTCTATTCTTCATTTGTTTCTTCTCCATAAAGGTTTCATAACGTTTCTATTACCTCAATAGTTCAATATGCTTACCTGGAGGGAAAAAAAACAAAAAAATCCTTGTTATTTTCGACTTATATTTTGGTGAATAACTCCGAAACCTGACGCTTTAGGATATTATGTTATATAACACTTTTTGTTTGTATAAGTGTCCTCTATCTAAATATATAACTTTTGTTGTGCACCGCGATTCTGAAAAAAAATCAAAATGGCGGCCGACCTTAGGGCCACCCTCCATACAAAAATCTTCAAACCCCTTTCAACTTAATTGGTCCATTAGATTCGGAGCAAATTGGCTGTGGAATGTGACAGATGAACGGACAGACACACAAGTGATCCTATAAGGGTTCCGTTTTTTCCTTTTTGACGAACCTTAAAAATATAATTTGCGGTGGTTACTAAAAGTTAGTATTTGTAAAGCTCCTCATTCAAACATACTCAGAGTGAATCTCTTTCTTAATATTAAACTTGATGTGCAATGCCACAATGCCCGCATATTCTAGCCGTACAGCTCATGAGATAAGACAGTAATTAAATATCAGACAACAACACTCACTCTTAGATATCTGACTTTATCATGAACATTACTGACAACATGCAACCTGTCTTAAGCGAGTGTAGTGATCAATACTCGTGCCTTTTCTGTATGAGAAGCGGCCTTCGCTCTACAGTGGGACAATAATAGGTTGGTATTATTATATCGAACACTCACTCTATCATAGCACAGAAGCGTGGAAAAGTTAGGCGTGCGCAGCGAGTGCACGGTGTGCACGAACTCGGCGCAGTAGAGCGCGTCGGCGGCCGTGAAGACGCAGCGCGGGAACAGGCACAGCTGCATGAGGCGCGTCACGGTCTCGTTCTTGGCCGACTTGGCGGCGCGCGCCGGGAACCAGCCGCCGCACTCGCGCAGCAGGCGCGCGCGCACGCGCCGCACGTGCTCCTGCTGGCGCCGCCGCTCCTCCTATACGATAGTATACAGGGTGTTACAGAAAGGGTATATCAATACAAACGGGTTGAAGAGTGTATCTGGTCTAGAATCTCTGTACAAAATTTCAGCTCAAAAGCAGTAACTTTGAAAATGCTTAATATTTTTTTATTTCGATAGTTTATATTTAAATCATAACAAACGTGTCACCGCACTACGAGGGTCATTATCCATTATCTGTAGTGTGTCTGTGCGCCTAGTACACGCACATCACGCCGCCGCGCGCCAGTGCAGCGCCGTGATGTCGAAATAAAAAAATATTAAGCATTTTCAAAGTTACTGCTTTTGAGCCGAAATTTTGTACAGAGATTCTAGACCAGATACCTACACTCTTCAACCCGTTTGTATTGATATACCCTTTCCGTAACACCCTGTATGTCATTATTAGCGGAACTACTGTCAGTGAACTTTATCATTTTTGTTTTTTATGTGAATGTATCTCAGTGTCTTTAATTATTGTAATTGTTTTGTTTGGCCGAGTTTGGCGGTTTAGACAGCATTATCTTTTGATTTACCCACTGCATTTGAACAAAAAAAAATGTCATTTGTGATGTGAAAACTCGAGACCTCGAAATGCTATGGCTAAATGTTAAACTGCCAAAACTCACCTGCAACTTGTCGATAAGAGCGTTAAAACGCTCCTGCTCCTTCTTTCCTTTAGTGCCTTGAGACGTATCCTTTGTTGCGTTGGCCGCCGCAGCTCTCAGACGGTCGATTTCCCTATCATAACTTTCCTCCGGAACACGCAGATCATACATAGATAGTGACCTGTAAATATTAATTATTTATATTGATCGAAATAAAAGGTTGATTGGGATTTTAGACGATTCTTTACTTACCAGAAGGTCACATAAAATTCAGGGGAAATATCCTCCCAAACTTTGTTTGGCAAAATAGGGGTTACAGACTGAACAATGGGTTCCAGTGCCTCTTGCGAAGCCTGAGCGTATCTTTCGATGCTCTTTTCAATTGAATCAGTTTTGCTGTCGGAAAGTTTTCGTAAAGCTTCAACTTTAGCAGTGATTTTTTGAGCCAACACTGGACGATGAAGAAAGAATGCCACGTCTGCGTCTACGTGGTAATCTCGAAGCAATTCCTGAGAAATATTAATGTATTTATTGCAAATAAGAATGTACATACATATTCCAACCCAGTTTTTGCATAAAAAATATTAGAAGAAATATTTGTGAAGATGTTTGTTTTGCATTTTGATTACAATGAAAGGTCTATTCTACGGTCCACATAGAATAGACTTTATCTGGGCACATTAAGAGTTTCCCTTAGCAACTGCCGGCAACAGATTCTAAGTAACAAAGAACGACGTAAATATATTAAGGCTTACCTGTAACGGTGGCAATCTCGCGGCATATTCATCAGGGGCATGTGATGATGCCAGAAAGGTTCCAAGTTGTACTAAAGCATCTTGACATTGGTCGGCTAATCGGCCAACTACTTTTAGTTGCGAACCAGGTGGCTCACTGCTTGAGGAATAGTCTCCTCCATACTCTGTTTGAATGAGAAAAATTAAGTCAATACGTCATTTATACAATCTATAGATGCACATTAACAAAGAAGGCTTAGAATCTGCTTGAGTTATTGATGATTTAAGCAATATTTACTGCAAATAATTGATGCATTTAAACTTACCTTTCCAAACGCAGCAATGACGCTGTTGTGCAGCTAAAATGCACAACGAAATATCCAAGTTATTTCCGACGATAGCTTCTTTTAATCTAGCCGACGATCGTTTTGTGTTTCGAACTTGAGAAAAGTAGCCAGCCTGATAGAAAATATTACTTTATTAAGACACTGGCCACTAACAGATTAATTTGAGTAATAAATGAAGACTTGGGTTGACTTATAAATTACATACCTCTCCTTTTAGGAGTTCACCACCAGCCATAGCTTCCAATTGCTCTGGAGTCATTTCTTCAGCCGCTTCTATTCCGGCCATCTTCTGAACTATCTCTTTCAGGATCAGTAGATCTTGACTGGAATATAAATTCACAGTGTAATAAAGGATGGGGACTAAACAGTCCGTTGACGACTGGCATAATGTTTATCGCGCAAAAGGACTGGCTCTACATTAACTGCTTATTGCCAAGTAGACACTTGCCTCTTCGTCAAAAATATTATGGGCACGATGAGCAGTGAAAAACATGATCAAAAGCAGCAAATCCATACCTCTGCTGTGCCTTGAGCCTGTTAGCGACGAACTGCAGCAGTGCGGTGAGCTCGATGTTGTGCTTCTTGAAGGCCGCGCCGGCGAAGGCCGCGAGCGCCTGCAGCCACGCCGGGTGCGCCGCGCCGCCGCTTGCGCGCCCGCTGCACAGCGCCTCCAGCAGGCAGTAGCCCAGCACGTCCAGCGACAGCGACGTCAGGTACTTCAGCGACTCCACCACCGGCCCTATCAAGTTGTCGTACGTCTGGATCTGTGACAGATATAGAGAGTTCATTCGACAACATCTATAATGAAAGCAGAACCCCACTATCTGTTGGGATTTAATCTGTATTAATCAGTCCGCCCAAATTATGAAATAATAATCATATCTCTTGTAACACTAATGGCTTCATTTTCGGTTTAAAATGTTGTCATAATTATGTAGGTGATTGGAAACAAAGTATTGACCTGCAGTAGCATGTAGTCAAAAATTAAAGCTGGCGCAGCATGCGAGAGTTTCCCGATGAGGCGACCTTGCGGTTTTATATTTTCTTTAGAAACACGTTTCATTATGTGCTTTATTCTTTGCAGGGAATTCCCGCGCACCCGCATCAAAGACGGTATTCTCTCGGCAGATTCATTTTTCCAGCGAGAATATAAACAATACCTATTGAAAGATAAAAGACAATCAGATTAGTATTTTATAGTGAAATATATTGAATTTGATTAACCCGATTTACATTAGCTTACCTGCATTGATATGGATATAATTTCAACAAGGTATAAACTTCCTCAGCCATACAACAATTACCATCCATCAAAGTCAGCGCTGGCAATATGGCGGCGTCTAATACTGTAAGCGCTTCATGATGCAAAGGATCTTCATTCAGAGAACGCGCTGTCCTTAGTATACGAATTATCTTAAAAAAAGTTTTTAAATGTTGATATACATTTTCCAATAAAGTATTATACAGGGATTAAGATATATTAGATACTACTTACTTTGTACATTAAAATAGGATCATAATGAAGTGATGGTCCTAACAAGACCAGAGCAGGAATGACGGTGTCTTTCATATCTTCAAATGTCTTGCATGCTGGGGGTGCCAGGCTTGACTTGAGTGGTGGGATGGGTTTACCTATTATTTTAGGTGCTACTCGACAGTTACTGAAAGCGAAAACAACAACAATTTACAATAATCTGATAAATCATTGTATTGATTATATTTATACTAGCTGACCCGGCGAACTTCATACCGCCTAAATGTATGAGAAAATGAATTATCTTCATTATTCATTTTTCCCATGTTTTAATAGTTATTCTGCTATTCGGGGCGGAGACAAATCCAACAAATCAAACATCATAAAAATCGGTCCAGCCTTTTTGAGTTATAAATGGTGTAACTAACCCGACTTTGTTTTATAATAAAGATTTCACAGTAAAATTCATCTGCCGAAAAAGATTCATAACACGCGATTGGAATCGAAGCAAAGTATTTGCATAGTTGTGTAACTACATAACACAATATTATATTATATTTACATTAATGTGCTTTACCTTGCTACATATTTTTATGTCAAGATCAATGGCTGTTTACAAAATAAATACGCACAGTCTGTACAAAGGCTCAACTAGAGCATGTAGCATGTTGCAAAGGGCGACGGCAGGGCGCTGCGGCATGATGTTGGTGGGCAGGCGAGCTGACAGCGCCGCGAAGTCACGCCAAGCATTCACCTTCAGCAATGCTTCACAAAGCACCAACTTCTGATTGCTCCAGTATTCCTGGTGTACACAGTAACATGTTTTATAAACTCCAACATTAGAAATTTAACAATACCTATAACATTTTTATAAGGAAGCAATAATTATTTTTACATGCAAGATATTCTATCTAATAAGAGGTACCTGAGGATCAGCTTTCTCTTCAACATATTCAGTTGGGCCATTGGCTTGAGGTCCTTTGGTAGACACAATGCTTAGTTTACGAATGTAATCCTGGACAGTTTTTAATTCCTTATCTGCTTCTTTACCCATTATGGAGTCATCTGGACGAAGCTGGAGTAAATAATTTGCGGTATTTTATTCTATCCATTTTATAAAGTTATTTACAAATCTATTCAAATAAATTACATACCCAGGGATATATGTCATCAAGAGATATAACTTGATGTTGTAAGAGTAAAGCTATTACAGTCATTAGAGGTGGTGGTTCTTTATAATTATCAAGTACTTCCATGTTTCCTAACTTGAAGCCTAAAACTTCAGAAATAACTTGAGGATCACCCATGTAATTCTTTATTAGAGGTATGAACAATTGATCTGAGTGAGTGCGAGACTCAAAAGACTCCAGTATTATATCTAGTGCTCTGTTGGGATCTAAGTTGAAACAACCTGAAATTGAAGAAGTGAAAGTTAAAACATGGTTAATGGTTATTACATTATGGCGTC
Source organism: Amphipoea oculea (assembly GCA_945859645.1). NCBI lineage: Eukaryota > Metazoa > Arthropoda > Insecta > Lepidoptera > Noctuidae > Amphipoea > Amphipoea oculea. The sequence goes on along the minus strand of OX243866.1, from coordinate 12,750,731 downwards.
ACTAAGCACGGGGGCAGACCCTCTTAAGGCCGCGTTCCCACTATGTCGTGACGACAGATTATCGTGTCGTGGCTTGTGTGTTTTTAAATGGAGGTGTTCGCATATAGGATTACACGATTAACTGTCGTCCACGACTTTTTTTGCAGTGACGACAGACTGTCAAGTCAATGGGAACGGCTAGGACGACAGTCGTAAAACGATAAAAAACGTCACGACTTATCGTGACGACAAATCATGTGTCGTTATTGCGATTATCTATCGTAGCCACGTATCACGCATACGTACACACGTTCATACCACTACTGATGTTTAACCTTTTCGACGCCCATCTACATAATACGCGATGTGTCCTCCAGCGCCACGCTACAAATGTATAACGTATCTATAGTAAAACGTAGGGATGGGTTTAATGTCCTATCGATAAATAATATTATAAGTTGAAATTAACGTTTATTCACCAATTTACGAAGCTAAATAAAAACTGATACCGTATTTTCATATTTTGTTTTATTTCATAAAAAAATCAATATGAAAACCTGGATATATTTCCCATAATAAAAGAAAAGAATTGTAAATTTATTAGACGTGTGTTCTAGAAGGCACATCCCTATTTGTCTCCAAATGTAATCCTTCTACTTCATATCAAGTCGTTGGCGCTCGAGGCACGTCAAAATCCTTTCTGATATAAGGATGTCTAGATGTCGATGTCTATGGTATTTTTCTTTTTTCTATTCACTGTGGTCGAGTGACACGTGCATAACCTCAACCGATTCATGCATAATTTATTTCGTTTACTTACAAAAAATAGAACCAAATACAATCAATAGAAGCTAGATACGTGGTTTTCTACCTACGTGTTTTAAAAAAAAATTAAACTGGAGTGTAAGTGACTGTTTTACGCAGATGTTACAGATCTTTTTTTTAATGGTAGGTATAGGTGTCGCAAAATACTAGCAATGATTTTTCTTGTTTTTAGAAACTAATAGAAAACGGAAGTACATTCCTGAAACGGAAGTTGACGACTTAACGTAATGTCAGGACGACGAACTATTTCAAAATTCTGATTAGTCACAAACTTTTTCTTATGATGAATCTACTCAAAAAGAAACAAGATGTAAACATTGCACTACACTAAAATGCACAAAGTCACTATGACCTTGAAAGCCGTCCGCTTGTGACGTCACAGATTTACTTCAATACTAGTTCGTGGCGTTGTGCGCACTGACAACTAGCTACTTTGTAGGGATGGGTTTTTCACACGGTGTTTCACTATCGACAATGATTAGAAAACCTATTTATTCTTGATTAAGGCGAATAAAACGTAGTTTATAGTTTACAATATTTATAAAATATTATTTATTCACGTCATTTTCTTGCAATAATGATATTTATGATCGTTTTGACGAGATGAAATATAGCGAGGTCTTCATCGTGTCCCATCACTGGCTTACTTTATATCAAGTACTTGGCGTTGGGGGCACTAAAATATTTTGTGGCGTTTTTGTTTCTATTGAATATAAAACAAACAAGAACTTATTATGTGTGAAAAAGTTAAAAATATGGCTTATAACAGGGCAATTTTCCATAAAAACAAAATAAAAGGTCTTGTAAAAGTCGTAAATTTATTTTATACTATTATTACTTCTAATCAAGTAGTGGCGCTGAGGGCACGAAAATCTCGAACTTGTATACAAGTGATTGGCGTTCAAAAGGTTAAAAGAACGTAGAGGCGACTAATGTGCAAACGACAAGGCGACTGCCGTTAACAGTAGAAAATGTCGTTACGATCCAATGGGAACAGATAGATACGACAATCATTCAATGATAAAATATTTCGACGACATAGTGACGATAAACAGTCGATATAGGTAATGGGAACAGCTAGGGACGGCAGTCGTCCAACGATAAATTAATCGTCACGACATAATGGGTACGCGCCCTTAGTCTGTAAACAAAGATACGGACCCATCCGAAAGTAGTTCAAATCCTCGGAAATGATCTCTACACTCAGTTAATTAACATTTTTGGATGGGCAAAAATACATCGGGAGTAGGGGCAACTGTCAAATCGTGTTGTCTTATTGCCGGCCCCAAACTAATTGATGTCCGTAGTAGGTGCTACGGAGTAGGAATCGCCCATAACTTCCACCGAAACTACAGATTTCAAGCTTAGGGAGTAGACCCTAAGATCCTAATCTCAATGTTGCTTACCAATACAACTTACCTATAAGAGACTGAATAATTTCCAATAAATTTTTCCATTCTGCTTTTTCTATTACTTCCTGATTTAATTCAACAATTAACTTAGCATATCCTTCACTTTCTTCCCTAAACAAATTAAACTTACGTTGCTTATAACTGAAAATGAAAGCATAATAATATGTTAAATATACATGTGAGAAACTTGTAGCTATATTGTATGTAATTATTTTTAAAAATAAAAAATGATTAATACTCACTACAACTTGGTTTTAATTTTTATGAACTTGGTATAAAACACTTTATTCTTCAATGTCCCAACATCTTGTAATGTGTCAATTTCTAATCTTTCTTTCAGAAGTTTATCTGATATAAAAGACTCCAATTCCCTAATTATGTAGCAGAAGTTTGTGCGCTCTTCACTTGGCACATCAGTGCAGGTCTCGGCATCAAGCACACTAACTACATCTAAAATTATTGAAGGTATATCTGCATGCAATACCTGCAAAATGATTAATTTATTAGCATTTAGTCTTTAATTTTTTATGAAATGTCAATATCAATTATAATATGTATAAACTTACAGTAATATCTCTGAGAACCGAAAGAACAGCTTCTCTCTTAAGGTTCCCACGAAGACAACAGAGCAGTAAGTCATAAATTGTCTGTGATAAACCAGAAAGTTTGCCAGACTTTGTAAAAAGTGGACTTCTATCTTCATCTTTAACAAATTGCGTCACATGTTTTACACTGAAAATAAAATGTACATATTTTATTCATAATTAAATAGCATTCATAACATAATAGACCATTGGAGTGACTCCAAACTGACTGTATGAGACTGAATTACACGTATAAAATACCTTGATATAAAGTCATCTATACATATAATAGAAATGTTGGTCCTAATCCACTAACCTGGAAACACTAAATTGGAAACAAAATTTAACCTACTACATACTAAGGCGGTGTCCTGCGTGAGCGACGAATACGACGCAACACGACGGGACGTAATGCGACGCGATGCTACACGCGACAAATGTCCTACGTGATTTTGGTCATTACTTCTCAAATCATGGAGAAGTATAGTACAATTTTAACAGGAAACAGTCAATGGGGACAACGGGAATACATTTTAATTATTTTTATTGAGTTCCGAATGGGGACAACGGGAACAGGCAGAAAGTTCATAATATGTATTTCGTGGTGTCGCGTCTGGTCGCTCTCAAAACAAGTACAGTCGCCGTCAGATATATTGTAGCAGACAAGGTGACCAAATACTTCTGAACAATTTAAAATGTCAATAAGTTCTATACACTACAGGTTACCATTAATATCTGAAAATTCATTATTTCATTAATATCTGAGCAGATGCTTGTCAATAATTTCTATACAAACAACTAACGTCAAGTGTGACATTAACATAAAATATCAGTTGTATCTTTAAACAAATGATTTTCTATAGAATTTTTATTCCCTTTCCATCGTATTTATACCTAGAACAGTCATTTGGTGTTCAAAAAGGGTGTTACCTGGAATTTTTCCGGGAGTTTTGAAAATTGGTTATTTTATTGAGTTCGACGTATTCTCTTCGAATTTTCACTTTGTCGCTCATCTTTGCGGCTCGCACCGCCATATTGGAAAAATGGCGCCTTAAAGCAGTTTTTTGACAATATCTCCTTTCCAACTCATTTTACGATAACACATTAATCAACAAAATTAAACTAGAGAAAATTTCCTTCAATTTATGTCTTCACAATTTTTTGGTAAAATCAATAGTCATTTATGTCTTTGCGGTAGAACTTTGGGGACAATGTGAAAATTCGAAGAGAATACGTCGAACTCAATAAAATCACCAGTTAAAAAACTTTCCAGGTAAAACAACCAAATGACTGGACTAACCACAGATAGTCAAGTCGATAGTCGTTTTTGGTTCGTCCTTTATATCCCGCAGTAACGAATTAGGTAAGCTCAAGTGTTTGTCTGCGTAGATACACTTGACGTTGTAAGTGTTCAGATATTTTTGGTTAGTTGTTTGTATAGAAATTATTGAGTAGCATCTGCTCAGATATTAATGAAGTAATGAATGTTCAGATATTAATGGTAACTTGTAGTGTATGGAATTTATTGACATTTTAAATTGTTCAGAAGTATTTGGTCACCTTGTCTGCTACAATATATCTGACGGCGACTGTACGCGTTACGTCGCGTCTCGCCGCAGACTGTCATATAGGCCGCAAGCAGGGTATGCCGTTGAGTTGATCGCGTTTGTCGCGTTCGCAGCGTCGCGTCGCGTCGTATTCGTTGCTCACGTAGGACACCGCGTAAGAAACTTACGTTTGTTTTAGTACCAAATAATATCAGCCCATAAGCATCCCACTGCAGAGCCTTTGCGCTCTCTCTCTCTCTTCTCATATAGAGAAGGCATGAGCAATGATCCCAAATGACGACAAAAAGTTAATAATATTTAAAAAATAACTGATAATATTTGAAATCCCACCACAGCTTGGCAAATGTTTGCAGAATATATTTCAATTTAAAAGATTATTATTTTGATTCAAGTATTCGAGAGATCTTTATGTTGCCACTTTAATGGCAATAAGCATGTGCTTATGCTTATGCTTGAATTGATATGATTTCACGAGTATTTAAAAAAATATAGAATATCAAAACTGTATAATAAAACATATTGAATAATAAGTACACTGTTATGAACATGATATTTAATGTCCAGTCATTAAAGTACGTAATGGCAGCATCTTCTTTATCGCTTATAATAATTGTCACTGCCCCCATCATTATTATGCATTTGTCATATGTCATTTAAATGCTTTACACAGAGTTAAAACTAACATAGACAATTGGGAATGTAAAGTTTCTCAGGTATTTTTTTTTTATATTTTTAATTTATAGATTTATAGTCCATTTGTTATAACATTAGAAAAAAGAGGCTCGCAGAAGCAGGAGTACGAAACCTTTTATTTTCAAGTTAAGTTCAAACAATTTTAATAAATAAGTTATGTGCTTGCTTGGATAGGTACATGCAATGAAACAATTTTTAGTAACAATCAGTTTATTAAAAACAACTTTTTCACTTCTCATGCTCTAAAAGTCCGTCTTTATGTTGTGCTTAGGCGACATAAAATCGCTTTTTATGTTCTAGTGCATAAAGTAAAATTTTTTTCTAAGACTAAAGTAATCAGGCCCAACAGCCACACGCACAATAAAACTTCGCAGATTAAAGTCGTGATTTATTTCATTTTCTTTAATTTATACCACTTCCGTGTTTTCTATCGTTAATTTAATAAAATCAGGTAAAATAGTTGTCATTTATTATTTATTTAAAAAGGCAAAGAAACGTTTTCATTTTTTGGCAGTATGAAGTACCCGAGTCGAATGACAAATGCTGAAAATTAAAAAAAAACTTAAAAAGTTTCGTGGCGGTATTATCTGTGGTGGCGGGAATTAGCTATGGATGCAACATTTTTGATTAATTATATACTGTATACTTTATGCCTGTTTCATTTTCTCGCAATCGAAGTGAAAAGCAGAGTGTATAACTCAGGCATAAACGAGCCATTATACCCCTCGACTTAACTATCCACCCTCGCCTGCGGCTCGGGTGACGTCTCGGGATAAAATAGCTTCTTTTATGCCTTAGTTGTACAATCTACTATATATAAACCGACAAAATAAAAAAACACGTGCTGTCACAACTTATGAAGCGAATAGGGAACATTTTAGATTTGGTAGAGTTATAGTGACATGAAAAACGTTACCGGTACTGTCCGCCCCTGCTTCTTTTAGATTTTAAACATTGACACGACAATATTTTATGTAAAAACTAAATAATATTAAATAAAAGCGTTGTAATTTCAAAAGTTAGATAGGTTAAATAAGTACAATTAAGTGTGACTGCTGTTATTTAAATTGATTATATTTAACTCCACATCAATCTTGACTGTAATAATGTTTGTTGTACTTTTGTTACAAAGTGTGCCCCTAAAAGAGCCTTTTTTAACTTCTGCCTAATGTAAATGGAGTATAGTTATTTTAAACAACTAATTTCAATATTTTGGTTTTCTATGCAGTCATTAATATTTTAAGTTAATTTTCTAAATTCTACTTCAAAAGTAGGCTGAAGAGTTCGATATCTTGCCATGTATGTATAACACAATAATAAAAATTCTTTGCTTGACATCAACGTTTGCTGGACGTTTTTTGCTTGACATCAGAAACTTCAAGCATGACACTTGACGGTTTTAGAAGTGGGAGTGATCAACATAGGCGCCGATTCTCTTGTTCACAAACTAAACTAAAGGGGTTAGAAGATTTTTGTATGGAGGGTGGCCCTAAGGTCGGTCGCCATTTTGATTTTTTTTTCAGAATCGCGGTGCACAACAAAACCTACATATTTAGATAGAGGACGCTTATACAAACAAAAAATGTTACATAACATAATATCCTAAAGCGTCAGGTTTCGGAGTTATTCACCGAAATATAATTCGAAAACAACAAGGATTTTTTTGTTTTTTTTCCCTCCAGGTAAGCATATTGAACTATTGAGGTAATAGAAACGTTATAAAACCTTTATGGAGAAGAAACAAATGAAGAATAGACATTTTTTAAATAAATAATTAAGCACGGCAATTTATAGTTCGTTTTTTTATCCCAGAGACTAATCTGACATTTAAGTCTTTTGTGTTTTCGTTTTTTTTTAGTATAGAAGTTTGACATTACACTTGTCAGATTAGTCTCTGGGATTAAAAAACGAACTATAAATTGCCGTGCTTAATTATTTATTAAAAAAATGTCTATTCTTCATTTGTTTCTTCTCCATAAAGGTTTTATAACGTTTCTAATACCTCAATAGTTCAATATGCTTACCTGGAGGGAAAAATAAACAAAAAAATCCTTGTTGTTTTCGACTTATATTTCGGTGAATAACTACGAAACCTGACGCTTTAGGATATTATGTTATATAACATTTTTTGTTTGTATGAGTGTCCTCTATCTAAATATATAACTTTTGTTGTGCACCGCGATTCTGAAAAAAAATCAAAATGGCGGCTGATTTTAGGGCCAAAACCTTCAAACTCCTTTATTTCAGTGCATCTTTTTCTTTCTATTTCATTAAGAAAAGGACAGAAGATAAATATTAGTTTAGACCTGTCAAATTAGTCAGTGCCTGACGTAAATTGACGTATTTTTAATAATCAATATTTTAATCACGTGTAAATTGTCTATGGAGTATCTTATATAATTTGACAGGACTAAACTAATATTTATCTCCTGTCCTTTTCTTAATGAAATAGAAAAAGATGCACTGAACTTAAATTTAGTTTAGTTTGTGAACAAGAGAATCGGCGCCATAATCGAACATTTACTTATTACTTTAAACTGATTGATTATGAAATTAGTAACCCGATAATAGTTAATCGATTATAGTATATAATTTTGTATATTATTAATATGTCCTTACTAGTCGTTAGATATGCGAGTTTAGTAGGTACTGTTGCCGAATGAAGACGGATAGTATCTAGGTATCTACTATGTACCTATACTCCATTTACTATAGCATTAGACAGAAGTTAAAAAAGGCTCTTTTAGGGGTACACTTTGTAATAAAAGTACAACAAACATTACTACAGTCAAGATTGATGTGGAGTTAAATATAATCAATTTAAATAACAGCAGTCACACTTAATTGTACTCATTATACCAATCTACTTTCTGAAATTACATGGCTTTCATTTCATATTATTTAGTTTTTACATAAAATATTGTCGTGTCAATGTTTAAAATCTAAAAGAAGCAGGGCCGGACAGTACCGGGAACGTTTTTCCTGTCACTATAACTCTACCAAATCTAAAATGTCACCTATTCCCTTTATAATTTGTGGCAGCACATGATTGTTTTTATTTTTTTTATTTTGTCGGTTTATATAAAGTTGTTTTTAATAAACTGATTGCTACTAAAAATTGTTTCATTTCATGTACGGTCAGCATCAAAAGTTGATTAACACTTCAGTTTTTTTAATCTTAGTTATTGAGCAAAATATTTGTTCAAAATTGCAGCAGAAGAATTTTTTTTAGAATATATACGGGCGATTCTCTGTAACCTCGTAATCGGCTGTCCCGACCGATTTTTTTAAAAAGCGATTTAATTATTAAAAAAAAAATACACTCCAAATGAAACTTTAACCCTGAGACTTTACGGGCGCATTGTTTTTAGAACCATAACTATTTTTATTTTTTTTCTAGACGTGATAAAAGCTCTTAAATTACAGTCCCCTGGCTGTCCCCATCACTGTATTCCCGCCTAGAAATTAGATTTACGAAGACGTGTTTGAAACTACATACATTTGGCAGTTAATATGATAAAGATAAATTATTGAATTATATTATTTTGTAAAAAAGGTTTCATTACGAATTTTATTATATTTAGTAAACACCTGTAAATTTTGTCCCCAGAATTTCCATACAGTCCCCTGCCAAAAATTTAAATCCATAATAAAAAGAAACTGTAATATTTACAAAAGTGTTTTTAGTGAAACGAAATGCAAATTGTTGTGAAGTTGGCAACCTTACCAAATGCGGCGACAAGACGCCATTTTTTTTAGTGTCAGAGTGTCATTTGTGAGCTGAACACGCGTTTGGTCCGCTACCACACACAGTCCTCTGGTAAGTAATAACGTTTATGTTAATTACTTTTATTATATCTCTATACAGTTAATTGATTTATTATTTATGTCTAAACTGATCGGTAAGTTCTTAAAAAACTATTTTACATCTGTTTTGTAAATATTGTGAAATCTAACCGAAATACGCAGTCCCCTGGCAACAGTCCCCTGTCTGACAATGCAGCAGGGGACTGTTTTACGCAACAGGGGACTGTGTATTTTGCGTATTAGTTATTGTTTTTATGTATTGTTTGCGTAAATTTATCCGCTAGTCTGTTTTATTAATGTAAGAATCATCAAAGTATTTGCTTGGCATTATTTACCTTTCTAAGCTTATTTATTATTCTGTTATTATTATTTCAATTATATTTTATTATTTATTTACAATTTACAATGTATTGCTTAAATATTGGTCTTATGCCTCTGCAATAAAATTATTTTAATTTAATTATTTTACACAGGGCGATCGAACACATGATATGGCTCCTAAAAAGAAAAAGTTATCCCGAGAGGAATTACTACAGAAAAAGAGAGAAGCAGAGCCACTACGATACCAAAGAAGAAAAAATGACCCTCAAAAGAGGGAAGAAATGAGTGAAAAGGAGAAGTTAAAGTACTTACCAAAATAAAAAAGAAAAAGGTTTGCGAAAGTTAGTAAAAGACATGACACCTCGTGAGCACAGATCTGCCTTAAAGAAGTGGGAAAATTGTACCGTATACCGAGCCAAAAGACTAAGACTGAAAAGCGTCACTAATACTTTTATACTAGAAAATACGCCGTTATCAGATCCAGAAGCAAGTACTCCGCCTACAAGACCCGCCACTCCAGTTCCAGTTCAAATATCTCCAGCTCCAAGCCCAGCAGTTTCCAGCGAGAGTTTACAGCAAAGAAAAAAAAAAGAAACCCTACAGCAAAGAAAAAAAAGAAGCCACAAAGCGACGAAAGAAATTTAACAGTACCGATGACCGCAAGAAGGTATGGCAAAGCAAGGACCTTCACGGGTGCTTCTATCGGGCTCTTCATGAGCCCGGTGTAACTTCTTAGCGTCCGTATCCTGGCTACGTTTTGGTGATCTTTTCGGGGAAACCGAAGGTTTCGTCTGTGCAATTATGGACGAAGTTATCTTGACGAATAACTACCGGAGACATATTATGAAGAACGGGACGGTTGACGTGTGTCGGGCATGCCACCGTCCGGGTGAGTCTATCAGACATATTATCTCTGGTTGTTCTCGTCTGGATAACGGAGAGTACTTGCACAGGCATAACCAAGTAGCCAGGATTATTCACCAGCAACTTGCTTTGAAATATAAATTTGTGGATTCTGAGGTACCGTATTACAAGTATGCACCCGACCCAGTACTTGAAAATGACCATGTCACGTTGTACTGAGATCGGTCTATCATTACTGACAGGACTATTGTCGCCAATAAGCCTGATATAGTGGTGATAGATCGATTAGCGCGCCGCACAATGATTGTCGATGTTACCATTCCACATGACGGGAACCTCGTGAAAGCTGAGAAAGAGAAACAAATTAAATATCTTGACTTAGCACACGAGGTTGTTGACATGTGGAATGTGAGCTCGGCTGACATTGTGCCGATTGTCGTATCGGCTAATGGCCTTATGACCGAAAGCCTCGATCAACATCTATCGAGGCTCTCATTAGGCGGTTGGATCAAGGGCCTGATTCAGAAGGCAGTACTCCTCGATACGGCTCGCATTGTGAGGAGGTTCCTGTCTCTGGAGCCCTAAGCACCGGTAGCTTGGACCCTGCTCCCGATACCGGCAGACCACTATTTTTTATATTTTTAAATGTTTTTTATACTTATTTTTTATATTTTAAGAAATATTTAAAAATGTAATTGAATATGTACATAGATAAATAAACAGAATAATAATATTAATAATAGTACGTATTTCAATGAATACTGAATAAAGAATTTAATTATTAATATTATAATAATAAGACTTTATGTTGATCTCAGTGAGTACAAAATGATTCTAGCACTTAAGGTAAATTTTTGATATGTATGTTCAAAAAAAGTTATGTTTTCTGTTATATTTTTATAAAGAAACAGTTGATCATTGACACGAAAATATGTCATAAAAATAATAAATGATTAATTAATGTAAAATGACTTTTTTTAAGTAGGTACAACAGTCCTCTGTCTCACGTAACAGTCCCCTGTCATGATTTTTTGGAAAATCGCTAATAACTCGGAATATACGTATAAATTCAGTGGGCCTCCTTATCTAACTAAAGTAATAATTAATTTTCTTCGAAATAGAACACAGTTTTTTGACAAATGTTAAAAATAATTGCTAGGACAGCATTTGTATGTGACATGTACGAGATTACAGAGAAATGCCCATACTCTTGTGTATTATGTGAAAAGCTAAAAATCGGTTTATTGAAAAAAGTCGTTGTCAATTTAATAACATGTAAAAATGATAGTGTTAATCGACTTTTGATGCTGACTGTACCTATCCAAGCATTGTGACGAGTAGATAGATAGAATATGCTTTATTATATGCCATACATTGTTACTTACAAAAAAAGCACATACTTATATTATTTATTAAAATTGTTTGAACTTAACTTGAAAATAAAAGGTTTCGTACTCCTGCTTCTGCGAGCCTCTTTTTTTTCTAATGTTATAATAAATGGAGTATAGAGGTGCACAACTGTGAGGGATTTCTTACAAAACTATATTGGGAGGGGGACACGTGAGTGGTAAATGGGAATGCATTTTATTGAGGCTATCATTATATTTATTAATGATCATTCAGAACTCGGGATTTAGATTTTTAGTTTTGTTTGCATTAAATAAAAGATTATTAGCTGCAAAACATTTCGAAAGAACAGCCAGACTATCGTTGACATGCAAGACATCTGTATCTTTTTTATCTAGGTACTTTAAAAATAAGGGAAGTGTCATCAGCAAATAAAATGATATCCGATAAGTTAGCCATCATGTAAGGAATGTCATTAATATATACTAGAAATAGAAAAGGGCCAAAAATTGAACCTTCAGGCACGCCCATCTTAATTAGAAACCCAGATGACGTCGCCCCGTCGAAAGAACAAGATCAGCAGCTTGTCCACGAATTTCAATGCAGTCAAACGCTTTTGAGAGGTCACAGAAAATGCCAATTGCATCTTGGGACTTGTCCCAGGATTCCAAAATGTGACTGATGAGTTTTACTTCCGCGTCCGTCGTCGACCTACCTTTCGTGAAACCAAACTGGTGACTATGTAAAATCCCATTTAAGTTAAAATGTGACAACATCTGGTCTAGCATGATTTTTTCGTAAATTTTGTTTAATGCTGGAAGTTCAGTTATGACATCCTTCAACGGCAACATTGCATTAGGTAGGTTAAAGGCCATTCAGTTGAATATTCAAAGCTGTATATTTACGAATCCTAGGTTGCACCAAATATATTGAAATCTAGAGTATTTAGATGTTTACATCCCAAAGAGTATTCAGATATTTTTGGGGTTAAATATAATGATCACCAAAAAAATATATGGCACACCAAAAAATTAAGTCTAAAATTACAATAGTTCTAGCTGGGTACCCCGAGGCTAGGTTTGGTTAGGTTACTTTAAACCCTTTACACAGAAATAGGAGCCCCGCGAAGTGGGGCTCTGTCGACATAGGATACAAGAGCGAGGAAATGAGAATACAAATAACTTTACCTAGGTATTTTACAATAAAATGGATAATTTTGGTGATTATTTACTATTTTTGGCAGTAAAAAGTGTTTTTTTGATGTTATATTTTACTTTATCTGGTGATAAGTTAAACATAAGCCGATATTTTTGACTGCACTACCGTAACATACAAACAGTTTATATGATAACATTTTATTGATGTCCAAGTTTGTATAGAACTATATGATCATTTTAAGGCTTACAATATTTTGAAACATTGTCACTGCCAATATATTAACTGGTCAAGCGGCGTGCGTCGACGATCGGCGACGAAACAATGGAAAATCAATTGTGTCTCATTAGCGGAGCTTGACAGATTAATGAACGCGACTGTACCATGCACAGACATGTGCTAAAAACATAACACTTCTTGTCAGCCGGGTTTGATGCTTTCTATTTTATTTATAACTATGTGGTACAGTGTGTGACAGCATCATGAATGTTTTGTTGTGATTTCTTGTGATTTGTTCAAAAATATCATTGGCTGCGTTTCTGGTTATCTTTTTCGCATTTCTGAGTAATGTCGCCTTTCTTGGACTATGAATGTTTGCATTGCATTTACCTTGGCTACAATAACAATACCTTTAACTCGCATCTCTGACAACTCTGATTTTGCCTGGTTTCCTAAGAAGATCCAACATTCTATAAACTGGGGCATAGCAAATGAATCATTTGTGATACATTTGTTAGATTTGAGTGAAATTCAATCTGTTGGAAGATAGTGGATTACTCCATGATCAACAGGTTTGAGTTTAATTTTTTTGACAGGTTTGAAGTCATTTGATTTGGGAAGGGTCTTATGGCCCTTCACAAAGTTTTACGACAAACAAAAATATATGCAGTTTCGAAACACTATTATTGCTTCATAAATTAATAATACATTTTGTTTATTTGTGTCCATTTCTGGGCCAAGCTTGTATGGAGTATTCTATTCTATGGGACAAAATCCATGTCCTTTGTTTACTATAAGTTCAGGTTTCCTTACAATATATTTCATCATGTGGATACCACTCTTGGAAGATAGACATACAAAAAAGTACATTGGTAATAGACAATAATCAATTTTTTGTAAGTATGATAAACAAGCTTCCTTGGCAATAATGTTGATGACCCACAGTAACCATATGGAATAGTGTCAATTTAGCCACATTTTGTAGCCAGTTGGTCAAGTAAATCTTGCAATGATGAAATTACTTTTACCTCTAAAATATTGTGATAGCAATCATTACCCAGCATGAGCAAGCAATGAAAACAATGTACAGTACAATTGATAATACATGGTATGTTATGGACTTTTCACGCTAGTTAGTTTATAAATACATACAGTATATTGCTTTCAACAAAAATAATGGTAAATATTTCAAATAATATCAATATTATCTGACCGAGTCAAATACGAACCAAAACGATTTTTTATGTAAAGATAAAGTTAAACTTACAATTGCTCTTTTCCGGATTTCTCCCAAGTTTTACAGTAATCAGAAACAAATTTCGCATACGATCCCATGGTTAGGATCGGTCGAAAAGTTTCCAGTCAATTTTACTATTTCAGCAAAGCAAAGCGCACGCTGTCGCCATGATTGATTTGACTTTTGAATGAATTAAAATTTGAATTGATTGAATGTATCATAAAATTCATTCGTTCTAATATTACAGTGTGCTCAGTATATTCGCATGCGGCGAAATTAAGAAGATTTAATTTTTTTAAATTACTTTTTGCTTCGTCCAAATTCAAATAATATAATGCGCATGTCTCTTTGTGCGCATGCTTGTCAAAAGATATAGCCAATAGTCGCAACTTTGCCTATCGATACTTTATTAGCACCTCTAGCATGCTAGTTACAGACTACAGAGGGAGATCCTGCTCTAGTTTAAAATAGTAGTCTATTCTATGCTGCTGCCTGCTCTCCTATACAACCATTGAGATAGGAAAAACAATGTCTATGTATTATACAGCTATATGCTGAACAAAGGTAAGGGTAACTTCTCTTCTTAGTCTGTGGCTGACCATGATTCCAGATCGTAGACAGAGAAACTAATCTGTCCTGTCTACGTTCCAGATACTCATTCATTCAGTGTCAGTGTCACTGTCAGTCACATGTGTGTGGTATCTATTCTCACCAAATTCTCACTTTCTCAGATAATGAACATACATGCTTTGTGAATTTTGTGATAAAGAGATTGTCTATTCAACTTCAACATAATATAATTCAAAATAACCTCTATAAATTTGAAATGCCTACTTACGAACTAGCTCTAATGTTACGTGCTATGCCTAAACCAGAACTCAAAACGACTCTTAAAAGAATCTCTCATGCTATCTTTGACCGAGGTGGTATTATCAGAAACATAGAAAACCTGGGATTCAGACCTATGCCTTACAAAACGACTGCTCACGGAGTAGTTCACAGAGAAGCTAATTATTTTGTGTTTAAAATAGATACAGCAACTAAAGCTGTGTGGGATTTGAGAGAAGAATATAGTAGAGATGTCGATGTCGTAAGACAGCGCGTATTTAAAAGTCAAGAAGCTTGTGATAACAATTGTACACTAGAAGAAGAGCTTCTACCTCCGGCGTACCGAGAAGATGTACAGAAGATGATCGAAGTGGGAAAAACACAAGTAAATCGCTTTACATACAAATTTAAGTATAATTCTGGTCTTGATTATTATCCATTCCAGAAGTAATTTATGTAGGTATTGTTTTTTAATACTTAGGTTTTAATAGTTATGTAGTACTTTAGTAAATAATAGTGTATCCTACTTCTTAATAGTGTAATAAAAACTTGTTAAATCTATAAAACTCTTTTGAATTAGGTACCTCATGCTTAACTGTCTCCATTATACAAGTTCATCAAACCCTCAGCCTACTAGAAATTTTATGTTTAAATGTCACTGTCTTACAGTTTTATATTCAAGTTCTGTTAAGTGAAACATTATTTTTACATCCCAAGTTTTATATTTTGTATATGATGTTAATAATAACATGCTCTTCAGCCTGAATAGTATGTGGAGGGACTATACACTCATCAAATTGTGTTTTAACAAACAGTTGCCTATAGTCACAATTAATAGGAGTTGCAAATACTACCAAAATAACTACAATTCCAAAATAGAAGGAATAGTTAACATACAAATAAAGTCTGAACAACAAGCTGGACAGGATTATTTAAATATGGCTGTAACTTTTCTGCATCCTTCTAAATCACAATTTGGTGCGGGAGGGTTCTTCATGAAAATGTATAAAGAAGAACTAGATCATATGCAGAAACTCATAAACTATCAGTTATTACGTGGAGGGACACCTTTGATATCTGGCCTTGAACCACCAAATCAAAACAAAGATCTAACACTACTTGAAGCAGTTAAACAAGGGCTATATATGGAAAAAAAGATTACAGTGGTAAGCATTTTTAATATCAAATAAATAATACAATAAATCTTGCCACAAGTGATCATACAAAGGCTTGCTATTTACACAGCAATGTTCCAAACTCAGGCCTGATTCTATGTTTTTTTTTAAATTATAAAACTCACTTAATTTCAAATCCTTTTTTTTTCTTTTAACACTTCCAAGGGCACCATACAGCTATAGCCGTCATAACAATAAAACTTCTATTGTATCTTGTTTACCGTGCCGGAACCTGTCAACTAATAATAAATTGAATTTCACCAGCTTCTAGAAGAGGGTTTAAAGATAGCAGAAGAAGTAAAAGATTACCACTATGCAGATTTTATCACATCTGTTTTCTTAACAGAACAAATGCATTCAATTCATGAAATGGTTAATCATGTGACTAAATTAACTGTATTGTCCAATAACGACCATGCTCTTTATCAATATGATTTAGAACTTGAAAAAATGTTTCCACTTCCACACAAAGTTAAAAATGGAATTAAATAGAATGGTTCCCAAGCATTTATTATTATTACATACAGGTACTATTTTGTTAAATAAATAATGTTATGACTAATACCCACATATTATAAGACCTTCAATTGCTTCAGTATACTTTCAAAGATGAAGAATTACTGGAAAGTATTTTTATAACTTCATCCAGCCTACATTCCGTTAAAGCAGCCCGTAGTTTAGAAGTTTCATTACCATAGTTTTCATGCACGGACAGTGCTTGCCAATCCGAATACCACTGAACCACTGTATCTGTAAAAATGCACAGTGCGTATTACTTATTGGCGTAAACATTATAACAACAACTATTTTATGTAACTACTTGCCTACAAGTTCATTAAATTGGGTCTCATTGATACTATCCCTAGAATCCCAAACTCGAGCATACTCCTGACACAGTATAGGACCTTCCTCATTCATTGAACTATCCAAGTCCAACATGCTGCAACACATCATTTTTGTATAATTAGACATTAGTCCATTGGCAGAACGACACAATGTATGTTAGCTGAAAACGTAGCAACCTGAGAGCTTTTTTCAAAATAATATTTTTATTATTTTGATACTCTTGTTTAAATTTACTCTCTAGTTTATTAAATGACTGCAAACAGCAGTTATCTGGAATATCTGTAATAAAAAAGTCAAATCTTAACGAGTTCAATTTTTAAAAGATTTTAATGTAATATAACAACAAGTTACATACCGCAGGATATTTCTACGCGAATGCTCTTCTCTACCGAACAGTTTGACACTATATTTCGGATAGTCGCTATAGTTGATACATTGTCAGATTTGAATATTGCTAGGCCACGTCTGTAAAAATATTCAAATAAAATTTTCTAAACAGTAAAATGTTAAGATAATTTTGATAAACGAAAAAGCTACTTACTGATATTGGCAAATCAGAATAGTCTCTAGAAGAGTATGTGATCGGGTAAAAGAAATATTCGAAGCTGGTCTAGGGAGCTCACCCGGCAGTGCTTCTGTAAGCCATGAAGTCATTTCCGCTACGGAAAAGGTTCCCGCGATTTCAAGTTGGCACCAAATTCTATAATAAATGGTGTTTAGTTAATTAATTAATTACTTAGGTGCTCTGTGTATAAGGTACAGACGCCAGCACATCAACTTACTACAATCTGTCAAATTTCTTTAATAGATTTTCAACTTTATCACCAAACCATAAGGTTCAAAGTTGATTGGGAAAATCTGACAGTTTCGGGTAGGTTGATGTGCTGGCGTCTGTACATATTTGATTAACAGAAGCAGGTATAGTCGGCAACGAAAGTCGAATAACACTTCAGTTTTTTAAATCATAATTAATAAATAAAAATATTATTCTATACTTAATCGGAACCTATAGGTACTGAAATGATAAAAAAGCTCTTTACATTGTAGGTATCGAATAATTTCGTGACTATTTAGATTTACAAAGATGATTTGCAGGTAATTTGAGTAGCAGTATTAATCGACTTTTGATGCTGACCGTACATACCTCTCTTGACTTTCAATTTTTGCTTCTGATGCCTCATGGTCAGAATAGTACGGAAGTGCTGGTAATTTTAGAGTAATGAGTCGAGCTACTCTTGGGGCACCTGCTGGTAAAGCGTAAATAAGTACACGTTTTCCCTCGAATTTTGATTCTGTAGTAGAATTTGATATGTCGCGCATTTTCACCCATACTCTTCGCGTTCCAGCTTGGCATCTTACCGAAGCCAGCAAATCAGATCCTGTTTCCTAGGAAAAGATAAAGATATCAGTTACGTGTAGAGGCAGAAAATAATAATGATTTATTTGCACAAGAATAAACTCATTTTCACTACCTTTGAAGAACAGATACTTAAGACAGCCGCAGTATCAGTTTGCATTTCTAGTTTTTTGTTACAATAAATAAAAAGCATATCCAGCGGCACTGCAGAGGTAATTCTGACTTCTTGCCACCCATCGCTTGGTGCTCCTAGCAACTGTAAATAGTACATAGGTACTATTTAGATATTATACTGTAGGTATTGGCTTTAATATCGTAAATAGGTGTAGTTATCTAATTAACCTTTTGAACACCAGAGTATAAACGTATCGCCGTACCCCTGACGCCAGGCCACTTTAACAAAACAACACACACACACACACACTTAAAACAAAAAAATTCTCGATATTGGTGGTTTATTTATATTAGTTTCATGCAATACAATATAGACGGAAGCTTAAACTTTTAAATTATATAAATAAAAACACACAAAAGTAATGATTAAATTGTTTATTTCATAATATGTTGCGACCCGTGCGACGTGTATTTTGTCATATATTTGTGACGTTGGCGTTCAGGGTAAGATTTTGTTTGTCACATATACAGGGTGAATTTTCCAAGTGGGCGTGGATGGCCAAATTCTTAACTATGAGGAATAGCGAAAAGTACTCCAAGGAGTCGCGGGCTCGATTTTGATGAAAACTAAAACTGCATCATTGGATTTTTGAAAAGTCAATATTTCTAGCCAGGAATCGAACCTGTTGATTTTGAAAAAAAAAAACACACTGTATTATTACACCATTCGATAGTGTCGCTAATAAGGATCAAATTCTGGGAAGTAATGACATACGGCAAACTTAAGGAAAGAGCTCATTTTTAACAAAATACTTATTTTATTGTTCTTATGTTACCTACCTAGCCTTTTCCCAACTATGTTGGGGTCGGCTTCCAGTCTAATCAGATGAAGCTGAATACCAGCGTTTTACATGGAGCGACTGCCTATCTGACCTCTACAACCCAGTTACTGGGATACGATACCCCCGATATAATTTTTTTATATGTGACAATGGCGTTCAAAAGGTTAAATACCTCGTATTGAATATCCAGTAATGGTGGCGTCGACAATCCAGCGTGTAAAGAACGAGTATTTCGTTGATATTTTTCTCTTTCATTTGCGGTTTGTTTTTCTAAACGTGCCACTTCTACCCTAATATAAAACAAAAACCAATTAAGACACAAAAAAACTTTTGAATGATTTACTGAGTTAGCACACTGCACACGCACAGGGTTAAAAAGTGGGCAGTTTTAATACTTACTTGTAATTAAAACTGTCTGCATTATTTTTAATTATTTTTTTGTTGATCATACTTACCTAGAATTTATCTTTGAGTCCCTTACCTTAACATGTAAGTATTTTAAGAAGGTAGGATACGCAGCAAATTTTTGAAAGCATTATTTATACAAATGTGTCATTATGTTTTGTACAAGCAATTTTTTAGTGTAGAGAAAAGTAAACAAAACCCATACTCGAGTTTTCCTCGTCGCGCTGATAAAATATCTTGAGGCACTTTGGCCCCAGTTACCAAGTGGCTAGATCTGAGTGCAAAAACTCTTCCCGAAAAAGTTGCTACAAGTAATTCAGATTCCTCGGTCCCCACGCATCCACCCGTTACAGAAGTCACAGGTTCTCCGCAGAACTAAAGAAAAAATTTAAAGAAGTATATGGCTCACATTTTAATGTACAGACGCCAGCACATCAAGCTACTACAATGTGTTAAATATCTTTAATAGATTTTTAAATTTATCACTAAGCATAAGGTTCAAAGTTGATTGGGAAAATTTTAGTTTCGGGTAGCTTGATGTGCTGGCGTCTGTACACAGGTAATCATTATTGCAACTTAGATATCCAATACAAACATAAGTGTACTTCAGACGTGGTTTTTCACCGAAATTCTCCATGTCCACGAGATACAACTGGATTGAACCATCATGTCGACCAACACTAAGGTGGTAGTTTCCTTTACTGAAATACCATCCGAGACATACGACGGTTCCCAAACCTCTACCGTCGACTAAGCATTTACTTGATAGTGTTAATCTGCAAAAATATTAAATTACAATATTCTTGGTAAGCAGAGGTACTTAGGTACTTCATTTATTGTGCGTATGTAGGTACAGTCAGCACCAAAAGTCGCTGGAAATTATGAAATTTTAATGTTTGAGCTTTGAGCATGATTATAACGATGATAGGTATGTATACGTACCTGTACCTAGTTATTTATTTATTTTTTCCATTAGCCTATATTGTCCCACTGCTGGGCAAAAGCCTCCCCATATTCTTTCATTTTCTCGTTCCTAAACGATTGGACGGAGAAGGCACAGCACAAAGAAAGGCGGAAGAATATTTATTTATTTACTTCGAAAAAATATTCTCCTCTTTTTTCCTAGACAGTGTTACCGTACTTTTGTTGCAGACTGTACCTAAAAGGTACAATTGACAACATTTCAAACCTGACACGACCTTAAAACAAAAATACTATTTCTTTATTTTCGTATCCTGAGTTCAAATATATTTTTATTTTATTTTTTTATTACTAAATTTCTGAAAAAAAAAAAAAAAAAAAAAACGTGATGACGTCACATAAAAGGCGGAATGAGGTAGTTACCTTTGCGCATTCCAATGTCTTTGATTGAAAACATTATATCAAACTAGACATGTCAATGTCACCTAAGAAGTGTAACTAGAAAATAACTAAAAACTGAATTGAATTCAACAATTTTTTTTCCTATCAACTCGACACGCTGCTTACTGTTAATATTATCAATTTTTGATTGATATTTCGCCAATAAAATGGATCCCAATGAAAAATATACGCCAATGAAGGAATCAAAACAACGACTGAGACAAGTGACATCTAACAGTTTTTTTGACGGGTCACAATAAAGCAAAGGTAATATCGCCATTCTACCGTAAGCCTGACGTCATTTTGTCTTTTTAGAATACACCGAATTTCAAAGAATTATGAATGAAAAGTACAGACGCCAGCACATCAGCCTACTACAATCTGTCAAATTTCTTTAATAGATTTTCAACTTTATCACTGAAGCATAAGGTTCAAAGTTGATTGGGAAAATGTGACAGTTAGGTGTAGGTTGATGTGCTGGCGTCTGTACATAATTTCGAAAAACGAAAAAATATGGGTGCCCTAGATTTGAATTTACTTTTATATAACGTAATAATACATGCAGGTTAAAAATATGAAATGTTGTCAATTAGTAAATATGTGTCTTACATAGGTACACATAGTTATATATGTACCTTGCATAGGTATTAGGTGCGTAAACGCAGTTTGTATTGCGGTATTGATGGATTTGGTGTCAAAACAGTATTTTTTGCTATTGACACGCTAAGGTGAAGAAACTGTTACGAACGGAAAACATTTTAATAAAATAAATTAGTAATTGAGACCTCGCCACTGCGACCTTACGCATGTTTACATTTTTTCTTTCAAAATAAATAAGTACATCATTTTAAAAAAAATGTGATATAACGTAGTCTTGCTACAACACCGAAAGCTGTAGAGCTCACATTTGCTTGGCAAACGTTTCACCCGTGCTTTGCGCGCGCACTCCGACGGCATCATCGGCAGTTCGTCTTCAGTACTCGATGTACTCTGTGAGTACTCGTATAGCGCGTACGCCGATTCCGTCGCACATTCCCGCGAACGCGATCTACATGAGTTTTCGCCGCTGCGACGCGCGACGCTGCGAGGTCTCACACTTTGAACAAATTTAATTAGGTAACTGTGTTTCATTTAACCGACCAATCGCGTACTTGCGTGCTGTACGCATCAGAAACCTTTGCAAAAATATGAAGCAATAAGAATATTGAACGGACCTTGGCCCTTGCTAATAGGAATGCTGATAGTGTAATTAATGTTCCAATCCAAAATGCACGTGTGAGAGCTAGGAAAAAAATAATTAAGAGTGTCTGGTAATACTAAAAAAAATAACTTGCTCTTCATAACTAATGATGCCTATGGAACCGTCACCGGCACCGTAGAAGGCGATGATATCTGTTGCGTGTGTGGAAGGTGGAACAGCCAGGCGAGACGGCCCCGAAGAAATGACTGTACGAGATATAAGTTTTCCATTTTCTAGGAGAACCGCGCCTTTGTTAGCAACCAACGCCAATAATCGAATTCTTGTATTCTGTAGTCAACAATAGAACAATTTTCAACAGGTTTAAAATTTAATAGAGTAAGCAATCAAATAAATAATTACATTAGGTACCGCAAATGCTGCAATGTCGAGAACTCTATCGTCACACACATACGAGTGATACTCCCGTAGATCTCTATAATATGTCACAGTTCGCCCGCTACAAAGTATCAAATCGCTTCCTATTATACACCTGAAAAATTATACTATGTGAAAAATACAAATTGACCCCACCTATACATTGTCGGTACCTAGGTAAGAAGCTAAAGTAAGCTTATAAATATACTTAAAAGGCTTATGACATTACCTGATTTCTCGGGCCCTTCCCGCAGGGACAGGATAGTGTGATAAGACACATGGAGTCAGGGTTCCTAAACAGGGCGACCGAGTGGTTACTACCTCCTTCCCTGCCGTGCTGTCGATCGTGTAAGTAGTGTAATAATAAGAGACAGGGACACAGGGTGCCAATTTTTTGAAGTTTTGATAAAGTCGGCGCCATGATGCTAGACGTGCAAAGGATGACTGAAGGCAGGAAGCGATTTCTAGCGTAAGTGTAATAAGCGGCGCCCTAACTGGTTGGCAGAGCACACGACAGACAGGGCCTGAGAAATCGTGCAATGTAATAAGCCTTTAAAGCTCTGCTTTTTGGGCAAAAATTCCGGAACATTTTGTATAGTTCAGAGATACGGAAAGATACTTATTTGAGGGAAACACTTAGCCGGGTAAAATGATTTATGAAATATTTTTGTACCTAAAGCGTAATGTAGGCAATACATAGTAAAAGATGCATACTTACATTGATGTGATTGTTTCTGTAAGAGCAGTTTCAATACTGAGAAACACCTTCCCTTTTCTTGTATATCCTTTGACTTCATTGCCTGATGCCGTGAAAATTTTATCTGCTTGTGTTCCTACGATAAAGAATAAAATTAAAAAATAATGGTTAGTACTTACGTACCAAGGTACGGGTTGCCTACCTAATTACCTACAGAAGGGCATACAGATTACCCACTGGTGATGATAAAATGTGTCGTGCACTTACCCATTGCACAGGCCAGTTGTACAGAAGTAATTGGTTTGCCCGGTAATGTTTTGAATTGGACCACAGGGTCTTCCTCTCTTATGCTCAAACATTGTAGGACTCCGTTTTTATCACCAACTGCAAACTGGAATAAGCAGATAGATAATAAGAATACAGGTAAGTGGTTATATAAAAATTTGAACCATTTAAAATAGCGAACCTTTTGGTCGATCTTTTGTCCAGAAGGAGGCAATATTTTCAAAGTGTCTGGATAAGTTATGCCACATATTGTATAATCTATTCGAGACAAATCATAATCCATTGTGTTGTAGGTATTTCTGAAAAGAACTATCGTTTTTAATCTTTAATTTACAACTATATGCATCGTTGCCAAAGCTATGATGAAGTCAATCGATAATGCCTTGGCAACGAAAGTCTAAACAGTAGGTACCTATAGAAATAACATGGATTAAAAGACAAAAATGTATAAAGTATAAATAAATCCTTCAATTCATACATAATGTTACGCTCGATTTTTAGAGATTCACGTACCTAATAATTTAAGAGTTCGTGTTATTTCATTTTTACATCAAAATATAATTCCATTTTTTTTTTATTAATATACCTAAGTATAACTTCACTTCAGTGGTGTAACCTTTATTTCACCCACATTTCACTATGTACTAAAGTTAACATTACTTTCAAATAACTACTTCGTTGCTGATGTATCTACGTCTATATTAAATTTATGCTTGAGCATGGTTTGAGGTCTACGAGCAAGCTGTTTAGCTGTGTTGATCGCAGGATTATGTACAGACGCCAGCACATCAACCTACCCGAAACTGTCAGATTTTCACAATCAACTTTGAACCTTATGCGTTAGTGATAAAGTTGAAAATCTATTGAAGAAATTTGACAAATTGTAGTAGGTTGATGTGCTGGCGTCTGTACCTAACTGTAAATTTTAATTTTTCAGTTTGAAATCGGTCATGTTGAAAATCCGTTTGTAAAAAATGTTTCTCAAACATGCTTGGAAAGGGGTTTGAATGAAAGTTTTGGCCCTAAAATCAGCCGCCATTTTGATTTTTTTTCAGAATCGCGGTGCACAACAAAAGTTATATATTTAGATAGTGGAGAACATAATATCCTAAAGCGTCAGGTTTCGGAGTTATTCACCGAAATATAAGTCGAAAACAACAAGGATTTTTTTGTTTTTTTTCCCTCCTGGTAAGAATATTGAACTAATGAGGTTAACGAGGTGAGGAAAACGTTATGAAACCTTTATGGAGAAGAAACAAACGAAGAATAGACATTTTTGGCAATTTATAGTTCGTTTTTAATCCCAGAGACTAATCTGGCAAGTGTAATGTCAAACTTCTATACTAAAAAAAACGAAAACACAAAAGTCTCTGGGAAAACGAACTATAAATTGCCATGTTTAATTATTTATTTAAAAAATGTCTATTCTTCACTTGTTTCTTCTCCATAAAGGTTTCATAACGTTTCTGTTACCTCAATAGTTCAATATGCTTACCTGGAGAGAAAAAAAAACAAAAAAATCCTTGTTGTTTTCGACTTACATTTCGGTGAATAACTCCGAAACCGGACGCTTTAGGATATTATGTTATATACATTTTTTGTTTATATAAGTGTCCTCTATCTAAATATATAACTTTTATTGTGCACCGCGATTCTGAAAAAAAATCAAAATGGCGGCTGACCTTAGGGCCACCCTCCATAGGTACAAAAATCTTCAAACCCCTTTGAGCATTATTTTGACAACCCTTCTTCAAGATAAATCGAAATTGCTGTACTGGCCAAATACATGCGATCAGCGGCCGGCTAAAGTTATATGAAAATCCATATCTGTCGTGTTTTGCGGCCAAATAAATTACATAAGTAGTAAACTCATATCTATCGTATAATTAAAAATAGAACAATCTTTTACTCCGAAACATAGTAACCAAGGAGGTAACTTGTCAAAGGTTTTATTTAAATTTTGAATTGAACTGGCTTGAAAATATAATGCTGTTTATTGAAAAAAAAAAAACAAATGAACACTGTAACGTGGGAAAAATTATTATTGTTCGTTGTTTGTCATGGATTTTGAAAAGCAATTGTACTTATTTGACAAAATAGTTCTGCTTATTCTGCCTTCTACTACTTAGTTTTAATTTCCGCGCATTATTTGAGAAAAGTACTATACAAGCTTGGCCACAAATAGGCATTTAGGACATACCTACGTACCTATGTGTGTCTCGGCCACGTTCGTCCATCAATGCCTCTTTTGCTGGCCGCTGCAGTAATGTACAGTCACCATCAAAAGTCGATTAACACTATCATTTTTACATGTTATTAAATTGACAACAACTTTTTTCAATTAATTGATTTTTAGCTTTTCACATAATAGACAAGAGTATATATTCTAAAAAAAATTATTCTGCTGCAATTTTGAACAAATATTTTGCTCAATAACTAAGATTAAAAAAACTGAAGTGTTAATCAACTTTTGATGCTGACCGTACTATACAAGCGTTACTGTTTGTGCGTAAGAGTCCTGCCTGTCAGCCTGTCTCATCTCTCCTTTGAATATGTAGAGTTGTGGACGACTAACTTCTACTAATATCGTACTCGTTCAAGTCAGTTAGGCCGCAAATTCGGAGGGGCGTTTCTTGCAGTATGCAGCAGGACGTTTAATCGAACTGTCCATGTAACGCCTCGCTCCACGCTGCTAAAAACACCCCTCCGAATTTGCGGCCGTAGGTTACATCCGAGGCGTGCCAGCCACAGTCAGAATTCGGTTAGATACTGAAGATACAATATTGTAATAGTGTTACTGACAACTTCGTAAGACATACCTTTGATTGACCTAGTAATCGATTTGATGAGCTAAGAGGTCCAGTTAATCATTACATTCATTACAGACAATTATTATTGGCTGAATTGCTAATATCTCTGCCCAAAATCATCATCTGCCTAGCCTTTTCCCAACTATGTTCGGGTTGGCTTCCAGTCTTTAACCGGATTCAGCTGAATACCTACCTACCAGTATTTTTTTAATCAAAAGAATACAACAATATTAGAAACTTTTCTGTCTATGCCCTAAGCCAGCAAATTGGACAGTCTGTCTACGTTGGACAACAAAACAAAATAACAACAGAGTAAATTCTATGATAACAAACAACATGGGCTTATTATACAGGGTGTTTGGTGCATCGTTTGCCAAAAGGAATTGGCCGAAAGGAGAGGTCATTTGCTATCTCTTAAGGCCCAATAACTCATTCCTTATTACACCGGTTTTTTATTATGAGTTTTTAATCTGTCAAGCTTTGCTAATGAGACACACTGATTTCTATTGTTTCGTCGCCGACCGGATTTATTTAGAAAAATACCAGAACTCTGCATTATTTTAAAAAAAAATGTTATTAGTAGATATAGCCTTCACATTTTAATTTTTATGCTTACTCTTGTATGGTTCTATGAAATTCAAAATTACTTGCTAATAAAATCTAGTTTCTTTAAAAGTTTTGGGAAAAAGGAAAAATACACTTAAAACTCAACTTTAAATTACTGTAAAAAAAAAAAACTAAAAGAGATCGGAATCTTCGAATTCTTTTAAAAAGTTCTCTAGTTTGTCCCCTTTCCAACGGTGTGCAATATACCGAGCAGGAATACGCTCACACCACTACGGTCGGGATAAGACGAAAATGTCGCGCGTGCATACGCAATAGTGGAGGAAAATTTGAACGCACCACATGTGACTGTTCCTAAATTACCCTAGGCTGATATTCGTTTTTCCTAATTATGTTAAATATTAGGTCGGTTCCCCATTGTAACTAGGTAGTATACTTATTAAATAAACGTTTTTTTTTTCAAGTTCGAGGAAAGTTAGTAGGTAGGTACCCTAGAAAGAGATAAGAGACTGCGTAAGAGTGAGATAACACTATCTACCTACTTAAAGCGATATTTATGTGAAAACTAGTGTTCTTACCGTAATATCGAATATCAGCCTGATGTACAGACGCCAGCACATCAACCTACACCTAACTGTCACATTTTCCCAATCAACTTTGAACCTTATGTTTCAGTAATAAAGTTGAAAATCTATTAAAGAAATTTGACAGATTGTAGTAGGTTGATGTGCTGGCGTCTGTACATGTCTCGATCACACATTTAGCGAATTAGTGAAGTTATTAAAAGTTTTTTTTTTGTATATTGCACACCGTTGGAAAGGGGACAAACAAGAGAACTTTTTAAAAGAATTTGAAGATCCCGATCTCTTTTAGTTTTTTACCATAAGTATGTACAGACGCCAGCACATCAAGCTACTACAATCTGTCAAATTTCTTTAATAGATTGTCAACTTTATCACTAAAACATAAGGTTCAAAGTTGATTGGAAAAATTTGACAGTTTCGGGTAGCTTTTTCGGGTAACTTTTTTTTAAAATTTAGGTAAGCTTAAATGCAGAGTTCTGGTATTTTTCTAAATAAATATTACTAATAATTATTAAAAAAAAAACCGGTTTAACAAGGAATAGAGATAGCAAATGACCTCTCCTTTCGGCCAATTCCATTTGGCAAACGATGCACAAAACACAATTACGGTCTATAAAGTAATATCATAAGTCCATGGATAACAATCAAGTCACTGTCAATGTCAGTAATAATGTTCTATGACTGTCACTGTCATTTGATTCGTGTTCAGGTTATGTCCACAATTTTGATTATTACAAATAAAAAGTATTTATTGTAAGTAAAGTACAAGCAAAATGGAGATAGATAAAGAAAATGTTTTCCAAGCTGTGGTTATTATGGACACGTTTAATAACCACTTCAGTCCCATCTGTGACAACAAACCTATGGTGAGCTCATTTTTAAATAAATTTTGCAATTTACATACAAGTTTGAGGCATTCCTTCAGTAATTTAAAACTGATCTTAATATTTTAGGGCTTACTACCAGTTGCAGGAGTACCTCTAATAAATTACATACTGGAATCTCTTTTCTATGGTGGAGTAGGTGAAGTCATATTGTTTTGCTGTAAACATGGACAAAAAATTAAAGATTACATACGGTATGTACCTAACTTATATATTTACTTGCTTTATTTTATGTTATTGTAATTTGATTGCAACATACTTTAGTCAAACATATTGACTTACAGAAAATGTATTGAAGATAAGGCAGTTTGGAGTGTACCTATGGAAGTTCATGTGATGATGTCTGATACGTGTCAAACCATGGGAGATGTGATGCGCGAGGTTGATGCTGCTGGCCTCATTAGAGGGTATTTTGTCTTAGCAGGAGTTAACAGTGTCACCAACATACATTTTGCATCATTGCTGGAGCAACATAAGTAAAAAAAATTATACTTACTTCCTTGTTTATTGATACATGTAAATGTTGAATATAATGTTTTAATAATAAATCTCTATAATAACATCCTGGTCTTTCAGGCAAATATGCAAAAAGGATAAAGGTGCAGCAATGACACTTGTTTACAAAAAGGTATCTTGGGAGCATCCTTTGATCAGCTCTGACAAGCCTATTTTCTTGGCAGCTGATGCAAATACTAACAAAGTGCTTATGCATCAGAAATATAAACAAAAATCTACTGAGAAAACCATAAATCTACCTTTGGTAAGCAGTGTTGTCTAAAAAAATATTAATATGATCATTATATAAAAACCTTTTAAGTTTTATCAATGATTCCAGAGAATACCCCCTGCATACAATCTTACAAACAAATTTTACCTCTTTATAATATTAGTATAGATTTGTATGCTTGTTTTCAGGAAATTGTGTTAAACCATTCCGAGGTAAAGTTGCATCATAATTTAGCTGATGCTAGCATAGCACTTTGCTCACCATCTGTGCCTCCACTTTTTTATGACAACTTTGATTTTCAAACAAGAGATGATTTCATACATGGGATTTTGATTAATGAAGAAATTCTTGCCAGCTCCGTTTATTACACTCTCTTAAAAGACGATCAGTATGCTGCAGCCGTTACTAACTGGAAAACATATCAGGCAGTGTGGTAAAATATTTTATTATTTTTAAATTAATACAAATATCATTGTTTATAAACATTTAACAGTGTTTTGTTTTCATTATGTTACAGCCAAGATATATTACACAACTGGAAAAATCCATTAACCATTGAAGCCGGCTCATTTAACGAGAACTATATCACTATGACCAATCACAATTTCCGAGAAAAGTCATCAACACTGGGCAGGTAGATTTGACAAGTAGTCTAGTTCTGGTAACAGCTAAGCCTATTAATTTTTATTTTATATATTGTTACAAAAAATATATTTTTTCAGGTCATGCTCATTAGTAGAAGATGTTCTGATTGGTGCTCAAACCCAAATAAATGATAACACAACTCTATCAAAATCAATAATTGGGAAGAACTGTGAGATTGGCAATAATGTAACAATCAAAGGAAGTCATATAATGAACAATGTTGTTATAAAAGATAATTGTACAATTGTTAATAGTTTTATTGATGATAATTGCACAATAGAAGAGAAGTGTGTTGTTGAAAATGGTACCATCATAGCATCGCATGTTGTTGTTAAAGCTGGCAGTCAATTGAAGGGAAATATACTGGAGAGTACAGAGGCAGAGACAGGTAAATATTTGTTAGAACCAGTTACAGTAAACTTAAATTATTACAACTAATACGTTTTGGATATTATACTGATTACATTACTATATTATAAATCACAAGATTCGTTTTTTTTTACTTATACAGGGTTATTGGAAAAAATGCCAACAACCTCTTAAGAGGTTATTGTACTCATCATTCAGTGGCGTGCATTGCATATAGGCATATAAGCAGTGCCTACCTCGATATATCAACATAAGCCTGTCAATTACATTTTAGTGGGTGCCCCACAATTAAGAAACTCACAAAATTATCATACCTAACAAGAAACAAAATCTTCATACAAACACGCGCGGCAGTAGGCAGACGCCGGACGGCCTATTCGGTTCCCGTACTATTCGCACATTGTCATTGGTTCGTTCAAGTTAATACGACAAAATTAAAAATACGTACGTCTCAATCGTAATACCATGACGTTCGACCTTCGCAATTTATCACCCTTAAGTAGGCATGCCTACTCAAATAACCACACTTTAGACCTCACTCTTTTCTGATTAGTGACCGCGTTTGCCTAAACTAGACCCAGCCTAGTGCCTACCTATTTTGAAAACCAATGCACGTCACTGTCATCATTATGAACAACTTTTATTATGGGACCAAATTTTTTTTTTTGGGGTATTCCGCTATCGGTTTTGCTTTTAGCGGGTGAGTTGGGGGTAACATTGGCGGGAAGAGCGTGACTCCAGCGAGCGATCTACTCATACGTATTCGTGTTTAGGTCCACACAGGTGTGGGTGGGCTACACAATGTCTTTCCTTTTAAGTCTTTTCCTGTAACTTTTATTATTTTTTCTTGTTTTCAGTGCTGCAGCCAGATCGTTGGGGTGCCTTTGCAGTCTTTCCTGGTACCTTTTTGTACAGTTCTTAATCTTGTCCATGACAGAATTCATAGAGAACTCCTTGTGTATTTCAGCGTTCGTGACAAGCCAAGGAACGCCACAAATTGACCTCAAAATAGAGTTCTGCATTCTCTGTATGATGCTAATGCTCGAGTTACAGGCGCTGCCCCATAGTTGGATTCCATAAAGCCACACTGGCTTCAAGATCACTTTATATATTACAAGTTTGTTGTCAGTACTCAGCTTACTGTTTCGTCCCATGATCCAGTGTAGGTTCTTGTAGCAGATATTGAGTTCGTGCCTTTTGGTCTTAAGATGTTTCTTCCACGTTAGACGTCGGTCAAGATGTAACCCTAGGTACTTTACGCTTTCGTGATGAGATAGTGTGACATTCTCGAGGTGTACTGGTGGACAGTCCCCTTTTCGCAGCGTAAAAGTGACGTGGACTGATTTGCTTGCGCTCGTCTTTATCCGCCACTTTTGTAACCATGTTGTTATTTTGTCAAGACTACCTTGGAGCATGTGTGAGGCCATAGCAGGATCTGTGTGGCCTTGCCAGTATTGCAGTGTCATCAGCAAATGTTGTAGTAACTTCATCAGCCTGCGGGAGATCTGCAGTGTATACTGTATACAACACCGGTCCGAGTACCGATCCTTGCGGTACTCCAGCAGTTATATTGCAGAATCGTGACGTCACATCTGTTTCTTTCACTCAAAATATTCTTTTCGACAAGTAGGATTTCATTAGTGAGTAGTACTGGTGGGGAAGGTTGATTTTCAGCTTGTATAACAGACACTTATGCCAAACCTTATCAAAGGCCTGCTGGATGTCCAGAAACACTGAAGAGCAGTATAGCTTTTCTTTTAGGCTTAACCTTATCTTTTCGTAGACTCGATGGACTTGTTCAGTAGTAGATTGCTCCTGTCTGAAGCCAAATTGGTGGTCGGGAATAATTTTTTCGTTGTTTAGGATTGGTGATATTCTGTACATCAATAGCTTCTCAGACTTTGGAGAGAATTGGCAGAAGGCTTATGGATCTGTATGAAGATACTTCATTAGGAGGTTTAGGCTTGTGTATCATTATGATTTGGGACACTTTCCACGCCAGCGGAAAGTACTTGATTCTCAAAATGGCATTAAAGAGTGATGTAAGAAATACAATGGCTTTTCTGGGCAGCTGTTTCAATATTTCTTTGGTGTTTCTTTGGTATCCGGGAGCTTTCTTGTCTTGAAGTTTGTTATTTGCCGCCAGACTTCGCGTACTGTAATGGGACCAAATATGAATCGTTTTTTACGTGATAGTTCTCCGTGGTTATTAGAGGAGGTCGCACATTGCAAGCATATGCAACCTTATTATAAATTAGATTGGGTAACTATTGGCGGCAGACCACTTTAGTGATAACTGTCTGGAGTTTGGGTTGAATCTATTTTAATTTTTGATATGAAATCTAATTTAAAACATTAACATTTCAGAAAAAACATTGATGAAATCAACATCGGAAACTATAGAATGGGAGAATGAATCATCAGGCAGTGGTGGTGATGACTTCATTGGCTTTGAAAAGGCGTGGAGTGACAGTGAATCATGTTACTCATCAGATGGTAGTGATGAGTCTTCTTTATCAGATTCTCCTGTCCCTGAGGACACAAACAGTAAGTTTGTATTTTTGAAGTGAAACTTCTTTAGGCGCGCTTGACTTGGGGAGTAAACTGGCGAATGCGTTACGAAAACGTGTGATCGCGAGTAGGGAAGGTACGTAAAAAATAGCTGGAAATACCTCGTGTAAAAACCCGGTCCCGGTCGCATACATATGCGACCGGGTTTTTACACCAGGTATTTGCTTCTAAGTACGCACACCTGGTACCGACTCAAAATACTTGCAAGACTATTAAGTATCTTATACGGCTACTCGCTCAAATACGTAGGTACTCAACCGCGTTAGTTTTCGCAAATGCGATCATGCTCCTTATCAGTAGGAGTCTACGGAACAATTTCGTATGCAAGTATTTTTGAAGGGAAACTTCTTTACGCGCGCTTGACTTGGGGAGTAAACTGGCGAACGCGTTACGAAAAGTGTGATCGGGCGAGGTGAACGGGAGTTGAGTGGGGGATATAAGCAAGACAAAGCAGTGCGCGCACACGTTTTCTTTCTCTCTTCCTCTCATAGCCAAATACGTATGAAGTTTTTTTTTTCTTTTGTTTATATCTCGAAAATGGTGCGTCCCATCGCAAAAATAATGAAAATTTCGACCCCCTTTATAAAACCCATAAACTCCTAAAACTCAACATGTAGGTAATAATTTTTCATATTTTCCATACAAAAAGTGAAAAATTCCTTAAAAAACACGCCAAGGTCGCCCCCTCCGCGCCTGCGGCTCTAAAAAACAATACACGGGGTTAGGGCAAATAAGTACCACGTGTCGACGAGTCGCGATTGTCAAATTCGATTTTTGTTGTGTCAAAATTATTTACGTGAAACTTCTTTACGCACACTTGACTTGGAGAGTAAGCTGGCGAACGCGTGACGTAAGCGTTACGAAAAGTGTGATCGGGCGAGTAGGGAAGGTACGTATTTACTCGACCAGGTTTTTGCTTCCAAGTACACACACCAGGTACCGACTCAAAATACTTGCGAGACTATAAAGTACCTTATACGGCTACTCGCTCAAATACGTAGGTACTCAACCGCGTTAGTTTTCGCAAATGCGATCATGCTCCTTATCAGTAAGAGTCTACGGAACAATTTCGCATGCAAGTATTTTTTACTTTAATGGTTTGCAAGTATTTATTTGTAAACGCGGTTTTGCTCCTTATTTATAGGAAGTCATTGATCAATTTCCTATGCAAGTAGTTTTACTTCCAACGGGGCTTTTGAATACGCGATTGTACAGACGCCAGCACATCAACCTACTACAATCTGTCAAATTTCTTTAATAGATTTTCAACTTTATTACTGAACAATAAGGTTCAAAGTTGATTGGGAAAATGTGACAGTTAGGTGTAGGTTGATGTGCTGGCGTCTGTACTTCTTATCTGTATGAAGTTATGGATCAATTTTCTATGCAGATAGAAAATACTTGAAAGTATCTCGCTCCGTCGTGCCTCGACGCTCGAGTACGTAGGTACTCAAATAGTTCAACAACCGCGTTTGTTTTCGCAAATGCGATCATGCTCCTTATCAGTAAGAGCACAGAATACTTAATAGTACTACGTACAGAAAGGACACTCCCTTCCTCGCCCTCATATCAGATACAGCACCTCACCCCGCACTTCGAGGTAATCGTCGCCGACTCTTTAGCAAGGGCGCTCGCTAACCGCAGCGCTGTATTGCTGCCACGAACACACAATTATGCGATTTAAAAGTTTTATTTGAGTTTTAATCACGATGGTTGGATACTGTGATGCTTTTCCGAATTCGTATTTACATAAACTGTTTGTAAGATTTCGCATTTTTAATAACATGCGATTTGATAACCGATTATTTACAGATAAGTCATTTAAACTAAACTATTTTATTGTTTTTATTTCATTACGAACCCGACTATATAAATAAAAACAAACAATTGAACTACATGGTCACTTCATAATAATGCACACGTTCGGGCAGCGCCGCCGCCGCCGCCGTCGTCGTTCGGTTCCCCGACACAAATTGCTTATCGCGCCATTTTTTTTACGCTACTAGATTTCACGCACACATTTGCACGTATACAAACGTCATTTGTTTATGTAGTAGTACTAGGTAATTATTTTGCGAGCGTTGTATGGAGTGTCCGAGGTGTGGTAAGACTCTTACCACACCTCGGGCACTCCATACAACTCCGTAAGAGTCTACGGAACAATTTCGTATGCAAGTATTTTTACTTTAATGGTTTGTAAAAGTATTTATTTGTAAACGCGATTGTGCTCCTTATTTATAGGAATTCACGGGTCAATTTCCTATGCAAGTACTTTTTACTTCCAACAGGGCTTTTGTTTGATTACGCGATTGTACTTCTTATTTGTATGAACTTATGGATCAATTTTCGATGCAGATAGAAAATACTTGAAAGTATCTTGAGCCCTGGTTTTAGGCCCTGGTTTCTTAAGGTGGACGTACTTGGAAGCCCTGGTACTTGAGTTTGCAAGTACGACCCATGTCTACGGGCTACGGGCGAGGCGAACGGGAGTTGAGTTGGGGATATAAGCAAGAGAAATCAGTGCGCGCGCACATTTTCTTTCTCTCTTCCTCTCATAGTCAAATACGTTTGAAGTTTCACTTCAGTCGTGTGGTCATAAGCACACTCGTTTTTTTTTTTATTCATCTTTACTGTTCCACTCTTGGGCAAAGCCCTTGCATTAATCCTTGCACAAGTTCCAAGTTTCAATTTTAGAATTCTTCAGTAACCAATTTGGTGAAACATGGACACATTAAAGTACTAATTTGTTTAAAAATAATACAAAATGCTTCTCACTTCTAGTATTCCTGCAAGAAGTAATTGACAGTTTGGCCAGAGGATATGAAGAAAAGCTGAAGAATGATTATCTGATTTTGGAGATCAATTCATCAAGATATGCATACAACATCCAACTGCATGAAGTTAACTTCTTTGTTGTAAGAGCTCTGCTGAGCATTCCTGTTCTTGCTGAAAGTAAAAATGTTCTCAGTACTGTTAAAGATATTTTAAAGTATTTTAGACCTGTTCTATCAAACTACATCAAAACGAAATCTTCTGTTATGGATTGTTTGAGGGCTGTAGAAGTAAGTTGAACCAACAATTATTTTTATATTTTCAAATATTTAGATTTCATGTTAAATCTATGCATAATAATTATAAGATACTAGGTTTTACCCGCATAAGTCTCGATCCCGTGGGAATATCGGGATAAAAAGTATCCTAAGTCCTTTCCCTGGACTCAAACTATCTCTGTACCAAATTTCATCTAAATCGGTTCAGCGGTGTAGGCGTGAAAAGGTAACATACAAGACAGACAGACAGAGTTACTTTCGAATTTATAATATTAGTATGGATTATGAAATCAAAAACAAAAGTTTTACGATAAGAAAATTAAAGACAACAAAAGAAAAGCATGTTTAAGATTCTAAATAAAGCAATTGGTTTCCAGGATAGCTGCATTAAATGTGAGTGGCTAGATGGCAAGTCTGGTCAAATTTTGCATTTGCTGTATGAAGCGGATGTTGTTGATGAAGATTCTTTACTAGAATGGCACCAAGATTTGGCAGAAAATGAGAGTCCCATTGCAAACCAGCCATCACTTGTTAAGTTTTTTGAATGGCTTGAAGAAGCAAGTGAAGAAAGTGATGAATCAGAGTGATTTGTAAATAAAAGATATTTTTATTACATATAATATATTTTTTATTTGGCATTAATTACCCAGTTTTGTGGATACATTATAAATCACAAAATACCCTTCTTGCAAATTATATTTTTTGTCCATTTAAACAACACCCATAATATTAGTGTCTTTTAAGTAACTGAACCCTGCTCTTGGAAGACAACCAGATACAGGAAGTGTTGATACTTTGCCGGGCCATACAAATACTTAACGAATAGTAGCATATTGTTGAAATTGTACAGTAGAAAAATTCCTAAATTTATTGACATCAAAAGATGTTGGCTCACAAGGAGAATGTATTTTTATCTGGCGCATATGTGTGTCACGTCCATTTTGATGGTTGCTGAGTACTGCTATTTGTATCATGTAAGTTCTGATAGGCCTATCTTGGATGTCTTTGATTGGAATCATCTCCCACCCTGTAATAGAAATTAGAACAAATATTTTAAAAAATTAGGTTAGAATTTGAGTAAAATGTAAGTCTACTTTCCTATCGCAGGTAAGTATGCTGGAAGAGATTTCTTTTGTATTTTTTTTTCTTGTCTATTTATATGTGAGTCTACATAAATGGTTAAATAAATAAATAAAATATCTGATCTCTAAATTTTTTCTTGAAGTGGCAACTTAAAACTGACATCTAATTTGAATTGGGTTGACTAGTTCTTTGGCTAAAGAATTATCATTTGCCATTCAATGTGGCAGTACTAATTCTAAAAAATGTTGCCAGTCCTCTAGGCATGTTTGGATGACAGGGCTAGTGGCCAATAATCATAAAAATTATAACAACATAAAGTAATTCACAATTTGAAAACAACTGCCTGTGCTGCTCGCTAACATAGAACTCTCTCTCTTTCCTTCAATTCACCTACTCTGCATATAATTTGTTTTAATTGCATTGATGCGATATGATCAGTGACTCCGGAAAATTACCCCTGCGCTACATTTCTTAAGTACAGGTTGCTCCAAGATGTTATTTTAGAAAACTGAAAATAAATAATAATGTTTTATGAAATTAAACATGGACATTTCCATGTTAATTGTACCATTTTATAATCAATGTTAACAAAATATACACACCACTAGGTTCAATCAGTTCTATAACTTCTATCTCTTGCAAATCATTAAAATGTGTTCCAGCTCGTATTGATATTCTGCTGGGCGTGTAGCTCTCATCCAGCTTGTAGTCAGTGTATATGTAGATGTGGGACACCATTGTTTTCCTTTGAAATTGGATGTTGACCAAGTGTGGAAGTTGGCCATCAGATTGCCAGTATGTGTCCATGCAGTCATCTCTCAACTGATCTATACCAAATCCTAAATAAAACATTGTCCTTTAAATATGATTAATCATAGAATATTAATTGGATTATAATCTCACAATGAACATCCGTCGAGCTGTTGTTATATAGGTCTAACATAAGCTACAAATACGGTATTGAATAGCAGTTAGTAAGCCTTCGATATTTGGTCCTAAATCATTCCTAGTAAATCTACTAAATTTAAAGTTCTTGACCTGGCTTACAAGAAGACAAGCTCCAAATTGCATGGTTTCCAACTTCTCGAACCGTTCCCGAGCGCTCGCTAACCAGTGGATCCTTTTCAGAAGCCATCACTTTTAATTCGATGCTTCTTTATTGAATGTTAGACGATTAATTTCGTATTTGTTAATTATATCGTTAAGAATAAACAGAAGACTTTTTGTTTACAAAATGTCACTAAATTAAAAACTGACTCTGACAGATTTGGACTATTGGCTTTTTGATACTTTGATACAATGTATTATTTATATTCCCATTTTTCTAACTTTAGGTCCATCTCCATCGTTAAAAATGGGTTATAGTTTAGATTGGTTTTTGAATAATAA
Source organism: Amphipoea oculea (assembly GCA_945859645.1). Taxonomy (NCBI): domain Eukaryota; kingdom Metazoa; phylum Arthropoda; class Insecta; order Lepidoptera; family Noctuidae; genus Amphipoea; species Amphipoea oculea. Next base: position 12,712,518 of record OX243866.1, on the reverse strand, counting down.
ATAAACGATCGCTTACTTAAAAAAACCGGCCAAATGCGAGTCGGACTCGCGCACCGAGGGTTCCGTATAAAAATTTAAGGTTTTCGGAAGTTTCCTTTGTATGTGCTATAAAACATTGCTTCATGCCAAATTTCAAGATTCTAGGTCGACTGGAAGTACCCTTTAGGTTTGGATTCCCTTGCGAGTAGTTGCGAGTTTGAAAATATGCGGCTTAAATTGCTGTTTCTCTTGATTGCGGTGACATAGAAGTTTGATTTTGTTACAGCTTAAACGTATTATAGACCTGAGTATCTGATATGAATTTCAATTTAATACCTCTACGCGTTCATGACGAAAGGGGTAGTAAGTTTAAAATTATTAAAAATATTTTTATTATAAATGATGTAACTAAAAATTTACGGTTTTCGAAATTTTTCCTTTATCTGTGCTAAATGACGTTGCTTCGTACCAAATTTCAAGATTCTGAGTTCACGGGAAGCAGGCGCGGTCGCAGCCCAAGATTTGTGGGGGGGGGGGGGGGGTCATCATGGGTGCCGAGGAATATTTTAAGGGAGGTACATCTCCTCATTGGTCTAGTGGTCTCAAGCGTTACTGCTGAGCATGAGGTCCTAGGCTAGGTTCGATTCCTAGGTCGGGTAAAGTGTTAAAGGGTTTTTCCGTCAGAAATTTCTCAGAAGCAGCCTGGAGTCTGGATTTGTGCCCGGTTGGCGGCAGTAGGCTCGCTCTCTATGACATTTCACTTAATAACTAGCGAAATGTGGGTGTAAGTACTATATGAAGGTACACCCCTGCCCAACCCTTTGGGGATTAAAGGCGTGATGATATGTTAGGTTGATGTACAGTCGCCAGCAAAATTGCATGGGTACCTTAGTGTCTATTTTCCCGTGAACGTTTGAATTCAAGTTTTCGAAAATAAACTAGATGGCGTTGGTTTCTTCACGACTATGACTAATTTACGAAACGTAAGTAAGGAGTTAGGAAGAAACGAAGGAATTACAAGGCTAATACATTTATCTAATTATTACATTACAATTACCAGCATACGTAGCTTAAATGATAAAAATAATAATAGAAACCGATAGGAATATATTTATTAAGCTAACGAGTGGGTATTTTAATAATTAATTTAATATTCGAATTGGTAGGTAGTTACTTAGCAACTGGAAAAAAGAGCAGATTCATTGCAGGTAAACAGGCTCGCCTTGTGGGCTCGCAAAAAAAGGCACTATAAAAAAATATAGAGGTTTATTTCTTACAGTTTATTATTCAAATTTAATAGTCAGTTTATGTATAATAGGGTATAACATTATAATATTATGAAGTTATTGAGGCGATAGCTTAAGTATTCGTTTCCAAAATCGGAAAGAGGATTGAAGCTTATGTAACCTCAATAAAAACAAACAGGAGACCAGGTTATTTTATTACAAAGGTCAAACGCATTAAATGGATACTAAATAAGTAGGCTAAAACTACAAAATTGCACAAAAACATATCAAATGGTTAGTAGGCAACATAAAAAACTAAAAACTATGTTGTTTAAACTTAAAGTGTTCATAACTTTTTAAATTATTAAAAATACGTAAGTTATAGTTTATACACACATAACCAGGTCTCCAGTCAATATAAATAATATTGTCTAAGTATAATTATTTAGCTCGTAGCTACGTAACCACTTGTGTATCGCGTATTATTTCGACGCCACAAACATAAGCGTCCGTGTTCACTGGACTTAAAAGTTTTTTCATCTGTAAAGATGACATTACTCCAATCGAAGTTTATGTGATCCAAAGCGAACTGTAATCTTGCCCTTTTATGGTTTTCCGTGAGCAAGGGTTTCACAGCATGCCTCCGAGGCACAAGTTTTGACGCGGCTGCGTGTCAAAATTTGTGTCAAATAAACCAGCATAGTGGTTCGGCGGCAGAAATCCATTTTCTTCATACTGCCTTATCACGGTTTGATGCTGCAATGTGTTTTATAAGTCGTGGTCTACCAGTTCTTTGATGGTGTTTCAAAGAACCCTCCTCTTCAAATCGTCGTACTCAAAGAACAACTGTTTTTCTCTGCAACAATAAAACAGAAATATATAATACCCAATAATGATTATTTATGTAGTATAGTAACAAAAAAATAATGCAGTTTTTAATATAAAAGTGTAAAAATAACACTACTTACGTTTACACCGGTCTCTGGCTATTTCTGTCAAGTTTTTGGCTTGATTATTCAAAGCAATTATTAAATTTGAGCTCTTGTAACGAAATCAATATTATAACTCGTGCTCGTTTTGGTAAAATAAGTAATCCGCCTGATTATAAATAAATACTGAACAAAAGGCACTCGAACGACGTAATCGAAATGAACTTAGCGAACGATCAATTGAGCTGTCATAAATCTTCGATCTAAGTATTATTCATACCACCTACCAATTATTTATAAATCCATATTTAGGTAACCTACCCTCTCAAGTTTGAAAACTAAAACTTAGAAAATCAGATACCTACCTACTTATAAATTGATATTCAATTTTAACATAGTAGGTTAATAATTAGGATCAATTTTCTTTAAAAGAAACTATTAATTATAAATTGTTTGAATGTTTGAAGAGACAAAAAGAAACTGCAAAAATATTTTATCATATAAAGCAAAGCAACGCCATCTAATAACAGCATAATTCAATTTTGTTAGTCGTTAACTGGTTTTACGCTAGATGGCGTCATTTCTCGCTTCATACGATTTTGTTTCTGTACTACCCATGCACTTTTGCAGCCTACCGTACATCTCCAGCTCCACATTATTCAGGGACGCAGCTTTTACATGGGGGGGGGGGGGGGGTGTTACTTCAACGCTGCCAAATTGGTCGTATATATGTATTACAACGATAGATTGTGCAGGGTAGGGATAGCGAGCGAAGCGAGCTCGAAAATTTTAACAACCTGCCTCTGTTTGATTAGGTTTTGTTTTATATTTTCAAGTAGAAATAGGAGTTACATTATCGACGTTTGCAGGCAAGCTCAAGTAGCTATCAGAATCTAAAATGCAAGAGCGAGCGAAACGAGCTCGAAAATTTTGCATTTTTTTCGGATAGGTTCGATTTTCTTTCGTTCATTCCAAAAGGATTAGAAATTATTTGCGTTGTCGACTTTTGAAGAAAAGCTCAAGAACCAATGTAAATTGCAAGAAAGAGCGTAACGAGCCTGAAAATTTTAACACCCCACCTTGAATAGTCTCTGTTTTCTTTTACCCATCATACATAAAGAGAACTTACTTTATCGAATTATGACGAAAAGCTTAAACTCGTTTTACAGCAGTTTAGGTTTTGGAATCTGGCCTTTCAGCCTTACGTACGAGCGGGGCGCCCAATATCCCGAGTTTGCTTCGCTCGCTCTTGAATCTTAGATTCTATATTTTTATAACACAGGCTTTTTAAAGGAAAATATTTTTAGGCACATTAAAAAACCCACTATCATTTCATAGTTTTAAGTTTTTACTTCAGTCGGCAGTCCCCATGTCTGCCGATGTTCTTAATGTTTTTGAATATGCCAATCGGGGTTTTCGTGTCTCAAGTACAGTTTTAAGTTAGTAAGGCAAGTAAATCATTTAGACTCTCGACAGCTTGAATAACTTTGGGGGGGTCATGACCCCCACGACCCCCCCCCTCGGACCGCGCATGTACAATAGGCTGCAAAAGTGCATGGGTAGTACAGAAACAAAATCGTATGAAGCGAGAAATTACGCCATCTAGCGTAAAAACCAGTTAACGAGTAACAAAATTTAATTATGCTGTTATTAGATGGCGTTGCTTTGCTTTATATGATAAAATATTTGTATAGTTTCTTTTTGTCTCTTCAAACATTCGAACAATTTATAATTAATAGTTTCTTTTAAAGAAAATTGTTCCCAATTATTAACCTACTATGTTAAAATTGAACATCAATTTATAAGTAGGTAGGTATCTGATCTGATCTAAGTTTTAGTTTTCAAACTTGAGAGGGTAGGTTGAATATGGATTTATAAATAATTGGTAGGTGGTATTAATAATACTTAGATCGAAGATTTATGACATCTCAATTGATCGTTCGCTAGGTTCATTTCGATTACCTCGTTCGAGTGCCTTTTGTTCAGTTTTTATTATGATCGGGCGAATTACTTATTTTACCAAAATGAGCAAGAGTTATAATATTGATATCGTTACAAGAGCTCAAATAATTGCTTTGAATAATCAAGCCAAAAACTTGTCAGAAATAGCCAGAGATCTGTGTAAACGTAAGTAGTTTTATTTTTACACTTTTATATTAAAAACTGGATTATTTTTTTGTTACTATACTATATAATAATCATTATTGGGTATTATATATTTCTGTTTTATTGTTGCAGAGAAAAACAGTTGTTCTTTGAGTACGACGATTTGAAGAGGAGGGTTCTTTGAAACACCATCAAAGAACTGGTTGACCACGACTTATAAAACACATTGCAGCATCAAACCATGATAAGGGAGTATGAAGAAAATAGATTTCTGCCGACGAACCACTATGCTGGTTTATTTGACACAAGTTTTGATACTGTCCGTTGTGCTCTTCATAGTGGGCCGCGGAGGCATGCTGTGAAACCTTTGCTCACGGAAAACCATAAAAAGGCAAGATTACAGTTCGCTTTGGATCACATAAACTTCGATTGGAGTAATGAGAGTGATGGAGTGTGATTAGTGTAAAACTTTTAAGTCCAGTGAACACGGACGCTTATGTTTGTGGCGTCGAAGTAATACGCGATACACAAGTGGTTACGTAGCTACGAGCTAAATAAGTATACTTAGATAGTATTATTTATATTGACTGGAGACCTGGTTATGTGTGTATAACCTATAACTTACGTATTTTTAGTAATTTAAAAAGTTATGAACACTTCAAGTTCAAACAACATAGTTTTTAGTTTTTTATGTTGCCTACCTACTAACCATTTGATGTTTTTGTGCAATTTTGTAAATTTTTAGCTTACTTATTTAGTATCCATTTAATCCGTTTGACCTTTGTAATAAAATAACCTGGTCTCCTGTTTGTTTTTATTGAGGTTACATAAGCTTCAATCCTCTTTCCGATTTTGGAAACGAATACTTAAGCTATCACCTCAATAACTTCATAATATTATAATGTTATACCTATAATAATTAATAAACTGACTATTAAATTTGAATAATAAACTGTAAGAAATAAACCTCTATAATTTTTTATAGTGCCTTTTTTTGCGAGCCCACAAGGCGAGCCTGTTTACCTGCGATGAATCTGCTCTTTTTTCCTGTTGCTAAGTAACTACCAATTCGAATATTAAATTAATTATCAAAATACCCACTCCTTAGCTTAATAAATATATTCCTATTGGTTTCTTTTATTATTTTTATCATTTAAGCTACGTATGCTGGTAAATGTAATGTAATAATTAGATAAATGTATTAGCCTTGTAACTCCTTGCTCAATCCTACTTAATACGTTTCTTCCTAACTCCTTACGTTTCGTAAATTAGTCATAGTTGTGAAGAAACCAACGCCATCTAGTTTATTTTCGAAAACTTGAATTCAAACGTTCACGGGAAAATAGACACTAAGGTACCCATGCAATTTTGCTGGCGACTGTACAAGTGATACATAACTTTAATTTCGAAAGTCGGTGTTGTTGGTTCCGCATTTTCGTTTTTTTGTCACCAACTTCCGAAGTTATTTACCTATTTATTCCACGACCCCCCCCCCCCCCCTCGGACCGCGCATGACGGGAAGTGCCCTGTAGGTTTTGATTCCCTTGAGAGTGTCGAAAATTTGCGGCATAAACGGCTGTATCTTTTGATTGCGTTGGCTTAGAAGTTTGATTTTTTCACAGCTCCAAGGGTGAGTATTTGATATAAATTCCAGCTTGATACCTCCATGTCTTCCTGAGAAAAAGGGCCTTGACAGACAGACAGACAGACGGACGGACGGACAACAAAGTGATCCTATAAGGGTTCCGTTTTTTCCTTCCCAGGTACGGAACCCTAAAAAGGAATAGGTATAACAAACCCCCCCACTGACCAAAACTTCACCCCTTTTTATTTCCCTGCAATGTGTACCTACAATACCTCTATACTAGTGACCATGAGTATGAACGTCAGCGCGGCTTCATGTAACTACCTCAGCGTGACGTCATACAAACTCAGGATCCAGGCTGTTCGGAAAAGAACCGGTGTCACCAACATAGCTTGCAGAGTTAGCAAGTTTAAAGTGGACCAACTATTTTGCAAATAAGAAAGAAATAAAAATTATATATTTTTTGCCACGGACTGAAAGGGTGTCTGAAAAATTCGAAGTGGGGCTACTAGAACATATGAAAGAGCGCAGTCTGCACATTCTCAAACATTTTTTTAGGCTTCATAATTTTTGACTTTTGATGAAAAATCTAAAAAAAAAATACCGTCGCCCCCCTCTCCGAAAGCATTAGAAAAATCTGAAATTATTTTATGTGATATAAGTTTATGTGAAGATTACATCATCAAAAAAGTTACATTAGTTCCACTATCGCTCAAGAGATAGCGCTGACCTAAAACTGCAATATTCTATACCGCATTCTGACGAATGTAGGCCTCGCCGATGAACATTTAAAAACATATTATTATGATGGTACGGAACCCTCGGTGCGTGAGTCCGACTCGCTCTTGACGGGTTTTTTTTTTTTTTTCTCGTCTACCCCAAGGGTATCGTTGGATAGGTCTTTCAGAAATATTGCGGGTTTGTGAAAACAATCTTTTGATTCAGGGATCCGTTTGTGAAATATAATTTTTGTTAGAGTAATGTTTTGTTAGAGATATGTGTGAGGACATTGATGACACAAAAATTAGCCCCTGCCAGCTAAATGGTTGTTTTTGGATAGGTACTTGAAAAAAATCACGGTAGTAGTAATATATAACGAAGTTAAAAGGAAAACTATCACAGCCACAGCTATGTAGGCTTTACAAGTTTACAAGTAATAGTCGATCAACTTACATTTGCAGTGGCAATGTATGGGAGAACATGATTTTCAACTACAATGTTAGGTTTGTTCTTGGGATAAATTCATTCCAACTACGGAACCGTTCATTGTGCGTGGTCCAACATGCACTTATTCGGTTTTTTTTTTAAATATTTGACCTGCAAATTGCAAAAACGCAAGAACATTTTAATTTTGCGAGCTAACCGGCGCCTGCACCTATAAGTAAGTAGGTACTTAGACTTAGGTACCTAATTAATACTACAATCGAGCTAATGGTTTATTGTTCTGGGTATGCAGCCCTAAATTAAATACTCTATTTAATATCTATTGCGAGTATTGATAGGACAAGTTCAACTCCTAGACCAGAAGGCCTACCAGGCTACGCGATAACTATGAAAAAAAGTGTTCGTAGCATGGGAACACTCGAAAAAAAAAAAAAAAAACTCACCAACAAAACGTCTGAGATAATTTGAATAAAAGTAAAACGTAGATACCTCTAATTTTAACAGAAGTAGTTATTCCCGTTTAGGAGAATGGAGCCCCCAAGCGGTGTTACGGGTAGCTTTATAACAATAGCGTTCTGTACAAGACTCCCAAACTAGGAGGGTGTAAGCAAATAATTATTTTGCACAAGCTGCAGCAGTCAATTTAGGGGAAAAATCATTGAGCTGATGAAGATTTGCCAATAATTTTGTGTCAATTCGTGTTATTTTGAATAAGTTTAGACACAGAGCTTATCAAAATGTAGGTGGTACCTACGTAGGACTAGGAACTAAGTTACGTCATTGGAGGATCACTGTAAGAAGGTACCTATTAATGCTATAAAACATAAAAACAAAAGATTTTTTAAACTCAAACTTCGAGTGACTACAGCTGGTTAAGGGGTCTACGTCCGCGGGTGTGTAGTTACTTGAAATTATGAGTTTCGAAAATCATTTATTTTTTAATTTATAGTGTTTAGTTAGATATTCATACTGATTAAGTCTGAAGTCTCGCCAGCTAATTTAATTTGACCCTGTATATTCTTTAGCGAAGTTTATGTATTGTATAGTGCTATCAGTTTGATATCTTGAAACACTGCGTTTCTGAACTGCCCCGTTGGTCTCGTGGTCTCAAGCGCGACGACTGAGCGTGGGGGGCCCTGGATTCGATTCCCGGGTCGGGCAAAGTGTTATTGAGTTTTTCCATTAGGAATTTCTTAGTAACAGCCCGGAGTTTGGAAGTTGGCGGTGTGATACCCCTGTGCCTCGGAAAGCACGTTAAGCCGTTGCTCCTGATCTCTCTCCGGTCATGACGGATTGCTGTCCCATCGGACTATGAGAGTGAGGGAAGAGGGAGTGCACCTGTGTCTGCGCGCACACTTGTGCACTATAATATCTCCCGCGCTGAAGGCTAGTCTCCGTTGATATTGGCCGCCGTGGCCGAAATACGGTCTGGAGGATTTTATTTTATTTTTTATTAGAACACGCTTTTCACGATTCCCAGCATTATCTTGCTCGTGTGCATTTTGTCTTCTGTACTGACATTATGTTGCACAATAATCCCGAGATGGAAACGAGTTGACAAATTGATAACTTTATAATTAGTGGTTAGAGTGCGGCGGTGGTCTAATTTGAGTATGGCATGTGGTGCGATGAGCCCGTAACACCGCGGGAACTGTCCACTCGGAGAATCCCAGACGGACACCAAATGTTAATACAGTTCCGGCCGTGCACACGGATATTAAGCATTTCATTATCAAAACATTACTCAGTATGTAGGTATGTATTTTGAATAGATGTAGGTACCTATGTGCTTTTGTTAATTCTTATTACATTTTGAATCTAGATATTTACAGTAAGGACTAGGTATTAGTAACGTGCTGCTTCATGTGATTGTGTACTAAAAATCGGGGTCAAGAGCGGGTCCATTTAGCAATAATAAAAAAAGTGCTTATATCTTAGTAGATGTATGATACTCGCCTTGTATAGTATGCTATATGAGCCACCAACTCATTGCCTCGTCGGTCTAGTGGTAGCAATCGCAACTCTGTGCATGAGGTGAGATCGATGGCCGGGTCAGGCACAGTGTTATTAGGTTTGTCCATCTGGAATTTCATGGATGGCTATAGGCTTGCTCCCTATTATATGGGAATTATATATAACTGGCGAAATGTGTGTGTACCGTAGGTACACCACTACCTAATCCTTCGGGGAATACATGCATGAGGTTATGTAGGTAAATGGGCAATAAAACGAGTTCCGATCGTATATTATACCTCAGTAGGGGTTTTTTTTTGGGCTGTGGTAATCCGCATGGATGTCCTCCGAGCTGTAACGGGCGGAGGCGTCTGTCAGACTCTTACTGACAAAACCAAACGGTGTTCATCAACTACTGTTGACCGGTCCGCTGGCTTTATTATACTGTGGCATTTGCGTAGTGACGCCGAGTGACGCGTAAGGTATAAATGTTACCTAGAGGAAATTAAGTAATCTGTCGTTCCCACCCAAAATCGACTGGAGCAGGAAGTAAGTACTCGTAGAAGGTATTGTGGTTTATTATCATAGAAATGTAAAAAACTTCTTTCATATATCTATGGTTATTATCTATCAGTATGGTTAGTTCAAACTCCAATGATCGTACCTATTCTATTTTGGGGGTAAATAAAGCCATAATCAAACGTTAAATCTAAACAAACCTTTTTAAGCTACCGTTTAGTGTAATATTCATGATTGTAATGTCTTTGTCTACGTGTTCAATTGTCATCAGACTTTGACAATAAAAAATTTTTCTCTTTGCTTTGACATATTGATTTAAATTCTCAGAAATAATATTACTAAGGCTCAGACCAAATAATATTTGGTCCGAGTTCTTAGGTACAATATAATTAAGTTAAATTTGTTTCTTGCAGAGCCAGAATCAATCATGAAAATAGGAAAAAAACAATTAGACATATTAGCAGCATTCACTTCGTCAGCGATAGTGTTTGGCCTGGGTTCGATTGTGTCTATGCTATACATCACCGAATGGCAGCCTGTTTGCAAATACATTCCGTTTTTTAATGGAATAGAAAAGTTCCAAGACCCCAAACCAAAAAAATATTAAAAATAATTTTGCGTATTTACATTAAAATAATATTTGTAGATGTACATGATGAAAGGTGGTCATGCTATAATGTTATATAAAAAGCAAATTATTCCAATGAAGAGAGGGCAAGCTAAGAGCACGCGCCCGAAATAACACAATAGTAATCTGGAAAAAGAATGGAATTATAATAATGACTGGCGTTGGCATCAGGTGTGCTCGGATTTGTAATAAAATGTCAACCGGATCGTGCGCAGCCGGCGCTGGCGCACGCGCAGCTGTCGGCCCTCCTCTGGCCTCCGCTGAGGTGTGCCCTCCGAATAAACATTACCTCTTTGTAGTGTATTGTAATATTGTATTGTACTGTATTCAACAATCTATTTTTAATGGAATAGTGAAATAAAAAATGTAAGTAACTATAATCAGTGCTTGTTATTTAATTTCCAGACACGTTCCATGCAAATTTTAAAATTTTTCATATTCACTAAATAATATATAAAGGAAGGTGACTACTGTAAAATTGTGTCCTGTACTACATAAAAGGATTATATCTTTACTAAGATAACAGGCCGCAGTCCTATAATGCGCCTACGCCACACATACGCAGGCCTACGCCGCACCTACGCAGGCCTACGCCACGGGTCCGCTGGCCTACACCACGCATACGCAGGCCTACGCCGCACCTACGCTGGCCTACACCACGCATACGCACGCCTACGCTGCACCCACGCTGGCCTACATCGCGCCGCCGCAGGCCTACAATGCGCCTAAGCCACACATACACAGGCCTACGCCGCACCTACGCTGGCCTACGCCACGCCTCCGCTGGCCTACAACACGCATACGCACGCCTACGCTGCACCCACGCTGGCCTACATCGCGCCGCCGCAGGCCTACAATGCGCCTAAGCCACACATACACAGGCCTACGCCGCACCTACGCAGGCCTACGCCACGCCTCCGCTGGCCTACACCACGCATACGCATGCCTACGCTGCACCCACACTGGCCTACATCGCGCCGCCGCAGGCCTACAATGCGCCTACGCCGCACCTACGCAGGCCTATGCCGCACCTACGCAGGCCTATGCCGCACCTACGCAGGCCTATGCCGCACCTACGCTGGCCTACGCCGCGCCTCCGCTGGCCTACACCACGCATACGCACGCCTACGCTGCACCCACGCTGGCCTACATCGCGCCGCCGCAGACCTACAATGCGCCTATGCCACACATACGCAGGCCTACGCCGTACCTACGCAGTCCTACGCCACGCCTCTGCTGGCCTACACCACGTATACGCACGCCTATGCTGCACCCACGCTGGACTACATCGCGCCGCCGCGCGCCGCAGACCTACAATGCGCCTACGCCGCCTACGCCTACGCCGCGCCTCCCCTGGCCTACACTGCACCTACGCGGCGCCAAAGCCTATGCTGGATTAAGGCACAGTGCGCAGATACTCTTAAAATACTAAAAACCGGTTTTTGAAGATTTAATAACTCAATTAAAGCTCGTGTTTCTAAATTGCTTCAATCTTCTCAAATCAATATTTTGCTTATTTCCAATATGACAATATTAAGCTGGGTAATCTCTTTACGTTTTTTTTTAATCTATTTAGTCTGGCGTATAGTCAGGGTATGTTTAAATATTGGTGGTATTTATTTAATAGGGTCCCTTGACATAGTACTAATTAAGCACCTTTCTCTATATGGTACAGTATTTTTATTAAAACTACCTACTTAGATGTATTTTTATTAAGTACAGCATAAGCTGTAAGTTATCTTAAAAAGCTCTCTCAGATACAGATCTGAGAGAGCTTTTTAAGATAACTTAAACTGGATCGTACTATGAATAAGACCCAGACGCGTCAAGGACCAAGGGCCACAATAGGGAGATCAAAAGTGGGGTGAGGTGCGGTGTGGAGCCGCGTTCCGACACAGCCCTATTTACTTTGTCTGTAGGCCGCTCCAAGAGCGGCTGTGTACCTACTGTACGGTGCGCGTGCGTTCGCTTCAGTCGAGTTACGAACCCATTTTGTAAACAAACTTGTTAACGCTACGCGGACTTTGGAAAAAATCTTTCGCTTTTGCTATAGAATAATTTTATAAACAATTTGTGGACATTAAAGTGTTGATTGAGTTGTGCAAGCAATGGATTTGTCCTGTGGAGAAAACATGCAGAATTCTGGAAACAACAGTGGAAGTGGAAGGATGGTCGACATGTGCGTTGCAGGTCCTGATCGGGCTTTAGACCGCGACCCTCGGCTGCTCCTCAACTTGCTGGCTCTGGAGAGGGCACACGCTCTTCACACGGATTACTTCCAAAATGTACAGATTGATATCCAGCCCTTCATGCGGAAGGTAGTCACCACCTGGATGTTGGAGGTAAGTTTTAATACCACATGTTATTACTATCCCATATATTTTTAATAATTTTCCGTGTTTATAAACAAATCAAAACATTACCAATACCGGTATAATAAATTAAATCAAGTATCATTTGACTATCGGGTCGCAGCTAACAGCTGATTAGAGTGAATGACCTGAATATCTAATAAGTATAGTATTTATGTGCGTAGTGGCTCGAATTTATATTATGAGAAAGTACCTAACATATCACAGTCACTTAGTTTTATAGTGCTATTATTATATCCAGACATGGAAGAATAAGTAAAACAGTTATATTTTTAAAGATGTAGGTATTAGGTAGAAACATATAAAATTAGAGTTTTTCAAGATTCTGCGTCGTGGGTAGGCTGAAATATTTTTTCTATTGACTACCTATATAATCTGCATAAATATACTAACTTATGTTAAAGCATAAATGTAATTAATAAGTAAATAGGTAAATTATGATGTCATGTGTGTTTTTATGGGTAAATATCCATAATATTTTGGGTATCATGTTATCATCTAATTACCTATCATTGTTTATCTCATGTAACCTTTTAAAGGGGTGAATGCACTTCTAGTTAAATATAAAGGACATATTATTTTAAATGTTCATGAACCTAACAACACAAATGTGGTTCGTTGTAATCATGATTTTGTAATACTATGGAATCGTTTCTGGAGTTCCTCCGGCGTCTTCTAATTTACGCACCAATGACAATGACCCCATCCCGTCACTCGCTGCACTGTGACGTAACTGCGTGAGCCTAATCTATCGTACGTCAAGAAGCACACAATTATTGTATTATAAAAAAAAAAAACAATTTGGTGTCGTGAGGCGTTTTTGTATAATGATGTTCTTTTTTGTACGTCCTCCTATCTAATTCATCTTAATATTTTCTTCACAGGTATGCGAGGAACAACAGTGTGAGGAGCAGGTGTTTCCCCTGGCAGTGAGCTACATGGACCGGTTCCTGGCACAGCGAGCCATCTCACGGCAGCAGCTGCAACTCCTTGCCGTCACCTCCATGCTGCTCGCCTCCAAGTTCCGTCAGTGCCACCCCCTGTCTGTGGACCTGCTTTGTGCTTACACCGATAACTCTGTGTACCCACATGAAGTTAGGGTAAGCATCCTTCGTTTTATTATAGCTTTGGTGAAGGTTTTCTTTAGGAAGCAACTCGCTATTATAAAGAATTCACCTCGGAATTCACCTCGTCGACATCACCAGCACGTGGCTGACCCTAGTAAATACTAACCTATGACTATAATTATTATATAAAACATTACTTAACACAATACTTGACCTACCTACCTCAAAAACACAGTTCTTTATCAATCATCAGGAAACTTCTGTTGCTTCGCCCTGATTCGGACAGACCATCTTAGATTTTATCATGTCATGCAGTGTAATACAGGTGTCATTTCCTTCGTCTAACATAATCTTACATAAAAAATCCAAGTGGCTCTATCGCCTTCGACGTCCGGCACCATACATCCTGTGACAAAACTTAATTGTTGTTTTGATTCCACTGTGAATGAACTTCGATTAGTCGAGTCAAATGTCACTCCTTCACCCCAAAGCGACATTTCCTTACACCATGCCAGTTTCCGGCAATTACACCTTCCTCGAGAAAGTCAAGAGGGCTCATAAGACTGTCACCCTTCTTATGTAACCACAGCCTGTGACGAAGTAAGGCACCGAATTGGTCGCTCACTTGCTTCCGACGGAAATGTGGGCTACAAGATACGATACAAGCCCAGTTAAATTAAAAGTAATTTAAGTAGCCGTCATTTTACGTCTTTAATGAGATGAGGTTGTTGCACTCGGTATTTTTGGTTGATGAAGTTCGAGGTACGAAGGGCTATTCACGGGCTGTTCCAAACATTGACGCATCAAAACACCCACTCGAAATGCGGTATTGAATAAATTCCCACAGCTAACCATAATGACAAAATTGTCATAATCGTTCACACCCGCACAGACAGGTGCGATTCGTAGTCGCTCATGAGGTTGCCCTTTGTAATCAATTTTGACTTTGTCACATTATTCACACGCTTAACTTTGCAATGTCAATGTGCCTTTTTTCATCTATCATGTAATAATTGACGCTACTCCAAGAGAAATGCGCTGCGACAAAAATACGTATGTAAACTAGAGAGGAAGCAGGTGAATTTATGTTTGTGAATAAATAATCATAAACCATAATCTTCTTGATTCCTGACCTCTTTCCTGCTAAAATAACTAATACTTATGCACCATATGCTATAGTTAAATTTGGACACCGTGAGAACATGTCTGGCCTCTCCTTCAGTGCGTATGACACCGTGGAATGCTTCGTATTTCCTTGCTATTAATTCGTGCGATGATCGCGATATGCCTGCAACACGCATACTTAATGCTGTCATATGGTGCGGGCCGATCCTACTTTCCCATACTTAGGGACTATTACTTAAATATTCACCAATGCCTTCATTAAAATGCTATATGCATATCGTTTATCTGTAATGACTCCTTGGTAATGACATTATTGCAAGAATTAGTAGTGTACCTACCTATGAATATTTCTATATAATTTCTAAATAGATGTGAACTGGATGTGAAGCCAAGTCAGCTTTTTTTTTACCAAATAAGTACCTACATAAATGACTTCCATATTTCTTCAAAATGTTGCTTTTCTTAGAGCTTTTATTCTTAAAGACGTTATTGTTGTAACATCTTGAATATCCATGGCTACATACTTAAATCATGGTTATCTGTCTGTTAGTACGGTTTAATGAACTCAAATCTCACTAAAGACGTTCGTAGCATGAATGGCGTTCACCCTGTCTTTATCTAAATTAGTACATTTGTTGTTGTGAGTGTTAACAAGGAATCGTTTCATCGCCCTTATTATTTCTGTGGCCATGTGAAAAATATCGGCAGCGAAGGGTTCTATTGTCCCTTATATTTTCTTATGACATTTCTACTGTAATTGTAACGTGATTCGCTACTTTTTGCGGTTTCCGCCTAACCCATCAAGTATGACGGTTACGTATCAACTGTTAAGAATAGGTCGCACATCCCTTCCTTTAAATACACAGGGAATTTGTTTTAAATGTAAGAAAGTAGGTACTGTTATTCACACGGGGTCGTGCCCTTTAGGGATAATTATATTCAAAAGCGAACCGACCGTCGCTTATATTGCATTTTTTTTTTGTTACAGCAATGGGAAGTAATGCTCCTTCAAAGATTGAACTGGCAGTTGTCTATTGCAACGGCGTTTGACTTCGTGGAGCCGTTCCTGGCGAGAGTGCCGTGGGGCCGCGCCAACCCGCTGGTCAGGACACACGCGCTCACGCTCACCTCAGTATGCTATACCGGTACGTACCTAAACAATCTTTATTACTTACAGGTTTTACGTGCGTACGTATTTCAGCAACAATAAATCTCCTGCGAAACTTGGCCAACATGCGGGTTGAGTTCACTTCCTACAATGATAGTAATTAAGTTTAATCGATAAATGCCGTTCGGTGTCAATTTTTTTTCACTAATTTGTTCAGGTTTTAGCTAAATGATTATATGGGAGGCCCCTTTGTTTTGGAATGTGATTGTCGGCTGGTGGTCGGGGTGTAGCGATGTAACGTGGGGTGCAGGCTGCACGCGTGTATCGAAACGCGCACATGCCGTTTGCGCCGTGATAACGCGCACACCTTGCGCCTGCGCACCCCTCAGCCACTGACCCTCTCGCACTCCCATTGTAAATACAAGAATGACCTCACTACATTTTTAAATTTCAAATTATGCCATTACATTCAATACCTACATACTACGATATTAAATGGTAAACCTGTTTGCGTATTAAACCTTAGTGTAGTAAAAAATCTATAAAAAGGACACGTGGCTGGCGATTTATGTACCTCTACCTACCTTCTTATTATTGAAATATTATGTTCTTAGGTACTTTATTTAATAGCTGTAAAGTCGTAAAATGACATTGGACTACAATAATTTTATTGATCGATACGAATACCGCCCAATTTAAATGAAATTAGTGGTGAGTTTAGCTAGTCATTTGACACTTCAATAAGACAAGAATTTTATGAGCCGATGTTACAACTGAATTTACAACTCGATTTATATGAGTAGTCGTATACTACAGTTTTGTAGGTGCTCTCCTGTATATAATAAGTAATACGTCCGTGACTAGTTTAATGTACTGTGAACGTTCATAGTGCCGTCCGTAGACGTTAACCACCAATGACCCCCTGACATTACCTCCCTACGAGGGTTGCGCTTTTCCGATCACTGAACACAATAAAAACTTGTGGAAATTACTAATTCATATTAAGTTCGTTGCTTGGCTAAACACCTGACCTTTATTTAACATCTTCGTTATAGTTTTTAATTTATAAAAATTGCAATAATAATTAATAAATATATTTCCGGT
Source organism: Amphipoea oculea (assembly GCA_945859645.1). Lineage (NCBI taxonomy): Eukaryota > Metazoa > Arthropoda > Insecta > Lepidoptera > Noctuidae > Amphipoea > Amphipoea oculea. The sequence goes on along the minus strand of OX243866.1, from coordinate 12,695,653 downwards.
TGCTATTTCAACAACGAGGCTGACAGTTAGCGAAAACAATATAGAATTTACAAAGCAGCCACAAAGTCATCCTAGTAGCTTAACCTAGTACCTACATTTTAGTTAGTTTTAGTTTTATAATAAAATAATAAATATATTTTGCAACTAGCCTATCCATAGCCATCCAAATCACAATATACAAACAAAACAACTTTAAAAATATCTTATTTCTAGTGGAACCCGAATATAATAAAATCAGATATCTACTTATATCGTTAACTGCTTTAATTACTCGTTAAACTCGTACTAAAGTGAAAAAATATTGTGATAGTTAAGTTAACCCTGTCCGCCCCTATGGTCCATCGAATCCTGATAACAGTTATTTATAACCACCAATCGCTCGCCGTCTGTCACCCTCCATTGGTCCATTGACTTTACTTTTGGAGTTTTCTAGGCTTCATCTGCAAGCGTAGCATGACCACCATAGAAACGGGTTTTGTCGACGGAAGAATGGACAAAGATGACGTTCCGTGTAGACGGCAGCGAAGTAGAAAGAGTCAATTGCACTTTTTACATAATTCAAATTCTTCGTTTTGTCATAGTTATTTTTTATATTTGATTCTCATTTTTTACTGTTATACAGGAGAGGATAGCTTTGTTCTTCTATTAATTATCACAGTTTTACGTTCAAAACGCTTTCCTGTAAAATCATGATTTTGTAGATAACCGTATATACTTTGTGGCCGTCGAGTAGAAAGCTTTCTACTGTCTTTAACATCGCGATGGCGACTACAAAGTCTCTTCACTAACAACTGTCAGTTGTCAGTGTAATTTTGACAGTTTGGGACAGAAAACTCTCTTGTGAAATAGACATAAAAAAGGACCTAGACAAAGATCGTTAGAAACGAAAGACAAAATGACAGATTGTAGAAGGATTTCTACGGTGCTATGTCAAAAATGGCGAAACGAAATGTCACTTTGTATAGAAAGAGCTGTGTCTATTCTTCGTAGAAATAGAAAGCGTCATGATAAGCCTGCTGTTGTTTCATGAAATTGGGCCCTTAGTAGGTAAAGACAATACTTACCTACCTATAAGTACCTATTGTAAATAGCATGTGCTTTCCTAGAAACAACGTTTTGTTCAAGAACTGACATAATAGCATCGACTGACTTAAAGAAGTGCAACCTTGCACTTCTTTAAGTCAGTCGATGCTAAGAAGGGCAACCTTGCACTTCTTTAAGTCAGTCGATGCTATTATGTCAGTTCTTTAACAATACGAAATAAAGTGGAAGAAGCTGAAGCGTTAATAATGAAATAGGATACCGTTAAGGTGATTGGATACTGACACTTTTTCATACATTCTTTCGGGGTACAAATCTCGAAATATAAACGATTTTTGCAGAATAAAAGCACGTATATTAAGTTGTTATGACTTATTATTGACGCATATCGACAAAAACCTATAAAAAAACACTATTTACAGGATATCTAGGCCTGATAAAATCGATAAATTTTTCTATGTGTGCGCGGCCGGAACACGCCCTCTGCAGGATATTTCAAAGAACCATCGAGAAGCAGAACATACATTTTTGCTATGGTTATCAACAACAGTTGATCTTGATCGTTAGATGGCGTTGTAGTCAACCGTCGCACAGGCATTATTATGCGTGATTTTGTTGACAAGTTTAGTTGCGAACATCGATCACTATTGATCGATGGTTGCGAAGCGTAGGTATGCAATTTTTAACCGACTTCAAAAAAAGGAGGAGGTTCTCAGTTTGTCGGAATCTTTTTTATTTTTTTTTATGCATGTTACCCGACCCGATTACTCGAAGACGGCTAGACCGATTTGAAAAATTATTTTTTTGTTTGAAAGGGTATACTTTCCAGGTGGTCCCATTGTCATCAAGTCAGGATCTGATGATGGGATCCTGGAGAAATTGAAGGAACTCTTAAAATATTATAAGCACACCTATAGCGATTTGGGTACCTATTTTTTATAGTACCTAACTCGTGCATTTGCTTTCGGAAAGCGCCATTTGGTGAAGTGGAACTGATGATGAAGACCACATGACTGATGGCCACTGGAACTACTCAATAATAAGTATTTCACGGGTTGCGATTCGAGTACTTTAATGTGCTTGCTAAGCAATTAATTATTATGCTCGTCACAATGCGTATGGTGAAATGGAGCTGATGGTGAAATACCAGGAGAACTCCTCAACAGTTAACGTCCCTGCATCGGGAAAAGCAATATTTTGTAAAAGGCGATAAGCAAGTTGACATTAGGCTATTGAAACTTAGATAAATTATAAACAGACCCACTAAAAAGCGAGATTTATTTAATTAAAAAAAAATACCGACTGAAAAAAAACACTAGGTACTAGGCGAAAAAACCTTTATTTTCGGAAGTCGGAGGCAAAAACTAAAGTAGGTACTAAAGACATCGAAGTTCTTTTCGACTTAGTAGTTGTTTTTTTGGAAGGCGGTTTTTTTTTGTTAATTTTTTTTCTTACAAGGCTGGCGCGGTGGCTCTGCCCGCGCAGTTAGATTTTATCAATTTAATCATGAAGTGAGAAAAAATGCTTTACTTTGTGATAGAATTATCTGTGATCTACCCTGGGTTCGATATTACTGTAATAATGAACGTACTTATCATCTATAAAGTTTATGAGCACACTAGCCGAAATATTTCCATACTTACTTACAAATTTCAGGAATTTATTAGGTACTCCACCGTTTGACATAGCACAGACGCCAGCACATCAAGCTACCCGAAACTGTAAAATTTTCCCAATCAACCTTGAACCTAATACTTTAGCGATAAAGTTGAAAATCCATTAATGAAATTTGACAGATTGTAGTAAGTACCTAGTTTGATTTGCTGGCGTCTGTACATCCAAAGTTAAACATTATATCGTTTTTTCTTATTTAGTTTTATTCATTTTGTTTGCGCGGAAGCAAAATAGTAAAATGAAAAGCATTAAAAAGTTATGAGCTAAGAAAGATTCGTTTTTTTTAGGGTTCCGTAGTCAACATGGAACCCTTATAGTTTCGCCATGACCGTCAGACAATCCGTCCGTCCGCCCGCAGCTTAGCTCAGAGACTCTTAGTACTAGAAAGCTATAATTTGGCAAGGATATACCTACATATTAATCACGCCGACAAAGTGGTAAAATACAATCTTGAAAAACAATTATTTTTAGGGTACCTCCTGTACACGTAAAGTGGGAATGTTTTTTTTTCTCTCGTCTACCCCATGGTGTGGGGTATCACTGGATAGGTCTTTCAAAAATATTGCGGGTTTGTGATAATCATTTTTAGGATTCAGGGATCCGTTTGTGAAATACTAGAAGAAATACTAAAATTCACGGCAGTAGTATATGTCACGAAATCAAAATCACAGCTGAGTAGACTTTACGAGTAATAGTCGACCAACTTTTAGTTGCAATGTATGGGAGAACATGATTTTCAACTACAATGTTAAGCTTGTTCTTGGGATAAATTCATTTCAACTACGGAACTCTTCATTGTGGTCCGACATGGACTTGGCCGGTTTTTCCTTGCTAATTTTAATGTAACTTAGGGTGTAAATAAGTAATAAAAGATGTATGGAATCTTCAAAACAAAGTCGGTACCAACAAAGCTCAATTATCGAAGAGAGAGAAGAGTTCAATAAACTTTATTTGCAACTAGCTGCGCCCAGCGGTTTCACCCGCATAAGTTTCGATCCCGTGGGAATATCGGGGTAAAAACTATCCTATGTCCTTCCCCGGGACTCAAACTATCTCTATACCTACCAAATTTCTTCTAAATTGGTTCAGTGGTTTAGGCGTGAATAGGTAACATACAGACAGACAGGCAGAGTTACTTTCGAATTTATAATATTAGTATGGATATAATATAGTATAAGTATATACAGGGTTATTGGAACAACACTAACATGGTCATTGTACTCATCATTATGAACAATTTTTTTTACTATGGGACCAAACCTGAAATCGCGAAAAAAATCAGCTGTTCCCTACATTTATGTTCGTAGGTATAGGTAACTCGTCAAAATGTAGGGAACAGCTGATTTTTTTTCATTTTCTCATTTGAAATTGGAATTGTTGGTTCGAGTGGACGCTGGTGTATGTGAAGTTGTTGGTTTTTAGGCTAAACATACAAACACACGTAAATAGTAAACACATAATACATATTACACATAACACTTATATACATATACATACACATACACACAACAGTAATAAAATTACACTAATAATTAAATACCCACAACCGTGTGTACACGGCCTAATAATTTCACGCGTCTGTACACTGCCTGTGGCGGCGGCGGGCACGCTGGGCTGGGCTGCGGTTGAATGATACATTATTATACCTACGCTACGACCGAAATTCGCGGAATTGATACGATGATCGTTGCCGCACCCCCGCCGCGCCTCGCGTCGCCCGCGCCGCGCGTTGCGCCGCTGCATCTCTCGCACACGACTCAAATAAACATTTTATATATTTTGTTTTATAGTAGCGTTTAATTATACAACAAATCTTAACTGTCCCGTTGGTTTCGTGGTCACAAGTGCATCTGCCGTGCAAGGGGTCCTGGGTTCGATTCTCAGGTCGGACAGTGTTATTTAAATTGGGTTTTTCCCGTTAGGAGTTTCTTTACTCTTTTTTTTGCCCGGAGTTTGGAAATTGGTGGCGTAATACCCCCGTGCCTCGGAAAGCACCTAAAGCCGTTGGTCCTGCGCCTGTTCTCTCTCCGGTCGTGTCGGATTGCCGTCCCATCGAACTATGAGAGTAAAGGAACAAAGAGTGCACCTGTATTTGCGCACACACTTGTGCACTATAATATCTCCTGCAAACCTGGCTAATCTTCTTTGAAATTGGCCACCGTGACCGAAATCGGTCAGGGGATTTATTATTATTTTATTACCTATTTTTAAACCTAAACCTACCCTAACACACTACAAAAGCACCCTTAGAATAATTGAATAAGCAACTGACAACCCTTGTAGCAATCAAGTATTCTTTTCTTCGGTTTTTACTATAAAAAGTACGCTTTTCTTTAGAGAATGATGGACAGTCATAAAAATATTTTCGTAAAAATATTTTATTTTAATTAACGACACCTCTGGAAAACAAGTTCACAAACCATGTTTATGAATACAACGCCATCTAGTTCCATCGCAAGTAAAACTATACACGTAGTGTGTAACTGTACATGTGTGTGTAAAGACATAGTAAAGATATAAAGTGAAACGGCTAAATGTTTAGGGGTACAAATCTTTGTATGAGACGAGTTAACAAGCAAAGTGAATATCTAAAAAGATTATGTTAATGCGTTAGTTGACGCATATAATAAAGTTGTTTCGCAAAGCTTTCTGAGTTAGGCGTAAAAATTGAAAATGTTCGAAGTGCGAATGTGCCGCCATCTAGCGATAAAGTGGCTGGGAGATCATGTATCGAATATCCTTAAGCGAATTAATTGTGTAACTTATACGCTTGAAAGGCGAACTTGAAAGTACAGCTTACTCATAACGGAAAAGCTTTGACATGAGAGTTTTTCAAGCTACAGCGTGTTCGCTATTGTGCGTATATTTGTGTTAATATAACACCAGGTCAATTATCAGTTGCATCTATTAATTAAGTATTATTGTAAACAGAAACGTTTCGTGTAGCGGGGCGTCAAGTTTTGTCGGTGTCGCCGGAAGTAGCATAATTGCCGGTAACTGATCGTGCATTACTCGAGGTGTGAAAGGGTTAATAACATTACTTGACCCCTAAACTTCCTTCATCTTCCTTTATTAGCTATTTTAATTACTATTATCATAATTACTCATATGTATTTGGGACCACTAAAAAAAGTTTACGCAATATTCGAAATTGGATCTCATTCAAATGTAAAGTCTTGCCAAACGTAAAATTTCTGTAGACTATTATGTTATTATTATTGCAGGCAATACAATTTGTGTACAGCACAACATGTGCAGTTTGACCGGACTAATTTCTTGGCTTAGTGTCACGGTTACGGTGACTTATGAGACTAGTCGGCGCGTACGCAGGGGAGCGCTTGGCGACCGCGCCAGCTGACTCGGGGACAATACACGAAGACGTCCCGCGGCCATTGTTCCGCGCTCGAATCCCTGTCCCAAAGTCTCGACAAAAGCTTCGCGACAAAGACCCGTCTCGGCGCGCACCTGGCGGTGTACCACCCTATCTAACCCGATAAGCCGTACATCTCCTCCAAACACAATCTTACCGTATTACCTTGCGAGATGAGAGCTTCCGTTTTCAACATCCGATCCAAGCACAAATAGTCGGGTCACATTTTTGAAGTCTTCTTTTCTTTGACATTCGATTCTATAGTCAATAAAACGGAAACAATAAATTATAAACTGTTAGTAAAGTTCATTCAGATTAAAAAGGTAGAGTTAAAAAAATCAATGACTAAACCTGGCTTTTGAATAAGACATTAAATCTGTAATAATATTTGCCATAAAATGATCACAACCAGTTTAACGCACAATTAGACGAACTATTTGCAACCCCTGCGTTTTTGCATTCTATTTTTGTTAGGTTAGGATTCTCTATTGGGGTGAGACTGACAGGTTTCTCAAACGGAACTTAACGGTCCTCGATGTCTGTTGAGTGTACGGTCTATGTCAATGCAGTTTTGGTAATTAGAAGGGTAAGACGCGAGGGTGTAAAGTCTTCGGGTCGCTAGCAGTCGCGTGGGCCGGCTCAGCAGATGTCGGCACGCCAACTGACAGGCAACCTGTCGCGCAACGGATCGTGACGCACCACTGCTCATGCTGACCAGATCAGACCTGATACGCGACTCGCAATGGTTTTTGATTTTTAATAAGCTACTGGTCCATAGTAATGTACATTAAACAACGACCTTCCTGTTTAATGTACATTTCTGACGTGCACCGTTGCATGTTCATATACCTATTAAAGTGATTAAGTACAAGCGCTAGGTGACATGCACGGAGCTTAGGAAGTGTAACGTCTGCAACGGACCTAAAGTTCATTTCTAGCCTGGATTCATTGACCTGGCACACACAAGCTAGTGAGCTTGAGGTACCTACTTACATTAATAAAGTGTGGGCACTTTTTCTGATTAAAATTATGACGCGCTCGCGTGTAGCGATATTGTTTTTCTTAAGGAATAGCCATGATGTATAGTGTATAAGGGCACGATAGAGGTAAGAAGGGTGCATGTTGTAGGTGGGCAGTGACCCTACGGTAGTGGCATGGTTCGCGGAGGTGCGAGCGGAAGGGTCGCGCCAGGTGTCCTCACATCTGCCGTCTTGGCTGACGTCGTGGTACACCCAAAGCGACTTGAAGTTTATATTGTATTGACTTGTGACGCTCCAGTGCTTACACCGTTAGAAATATGTTAAACATAACGATACTAATACATATAATGTACGCACATACATTAAGTGGCGAGTGTAAAATACCAATATTGAACTATTGATTGAGCAATTTCGAACGTTTGAGTGCAAAATTTAATCGACGACAATAGTATTGATTAGTCGATATGTGATCGAAGTTACATTTTAAAATCGCACAATAGAGTCCCTCCTTCGTAGTGAATTGCAGCTGCGCCCTTACCTAGACGACTTAAGATGTAAATTACCATTATTCCCCGTCTATTGTCCCGGAGTAGGTACCTACACAAAGATGCAGACGGGGACGCAATGCACAAATCGGGCAGCTGTTCGGTTCTCCTTCCTTATTCTCAAACTATTAACAAAAGAGTTCTCGCATTGTGCAAAATGTAACTCGACTTTTTTTCAACCTCGTCGTCGAAGATCGAAACAGTTTTTTTTGCCCATATTGTTGCATACAAGCCACATTTTATTTGACTTGACTGGCTTTATTTTTAGACGATGCATGGTCTTGATCTTGGTCAGTCACTGTCAGTCAGTAGGTTATAAGATGTTAATAAAGTACGCCTTACGTCGGATGGCAGGACGTGAGGACGCTGAGATGCAAGGTGTCCGAGCCACCTGTCCGCACTCCGCGGCAATAATTATCTCGCAACAGATGTGCACGCTCTACCTGCTCCTGCGTCCTCCGTGTGTATAAAAATTTCGATACAAAAACATGTAAACAAGAAACCCGTTTTAAAATTAACCTTATTAATAGTCGGAGAACGTGTAGGTAGCATAAGTTTGCATTCAAACAACGCGCTATATTGAAAAACGATAACCGATACGATATTAAATTATTTTTTTTTGTTAACAGAGACCGAGTTTCTCCTTGTACCACCATCGTTGATTGCTGCTGCGTGTATCACGGCGGCAGCTCGAGGTCTGCGGGTGCGCATGTCGGTGAGCGACATGTGCGCGCTGACGCGCACGCCGTCCGCCGCCGCCGAGCTGGTGGCGCGCCACGTGGAGCGTGTGCTGGCGCGGGAGACGCAGCCGCAGGAGCCCCGCGCTAGGCACGCGCTCCCATACAAACAGAACACACCAGAGCAGACGCAACTACCAGACACTCCAACAGACGTGCAAGACGTACATTTCTAATGCTAATCAATAATACACGTCTTGGTTCTTGGTCACAGTTCAATTTGCTTCCAAGGATATGACAACATGTGCCGAATACAAATCCTATAGTATAGAAAATCGTACAAAAATCAACAACCAAAATCAACGATCTCAGTGTTTATGAAAGTATGGATTGCATTGTTACGAACATTTTTTATTCCGTGCACCTGGATTCACAAGAGAAGACCCGCGCAGAAGCAAAAAAATGGACCTTTATCGGAAAGAAGCGATGTCAATTCTTGTACAATATAAGAAAAGTTATGTAGGAGAATTTATTGTTCATTGATCTCAAATTATTTATGTGAAATATTAACATTAGAGTAGATTAATGTTATTTATTGAAAATAGATTCATTTACAGTGAGTTGCTGGAGGTTGTAAAGAAGATATTTTTGTTCGACTGAACATTATAAATTAAATAATATTGTGCTGTTTGATCTCCATTACGTCCAAATGTTTAGAAAGATTGAAGGCAAATGAAGTCACTTTTCACATTTAACAAAAAACTAACACCCACTTAGCAATTTATGCATTTTAATTTCAGAACAAAATTGCCAACATAAACAAATTAAAAAGAAGAGACTGTGTATAATTTGTATCTATAGTTTTGTGTGTCACTGTGTAACTAACTTGTAAGATCTCATTCAATAGTACATTGGAATTATAGTCCCTCTTCGTGGAGGGGAGTGTGTTTAGTATTTGCAGATAATGAGTGAAAATGTTAAATGTTGTAATATTTATTTAGGTCGATGTTAAGTTTTAGTAAATTCTAGTCAAGCGTTTTACACATTCCTGTTTTCGACCAAACTTAATGTTTAGATGTATAGCATAAACTTGTATGAGTAAGTATTATCGTTTAAGTAATTAGGATGTTTGTTTGGCAAATCGTGAGGTACAGAAGGCGATAGAATACTCATCACCGAGGCGGTAGGAGTTCTACTGTTAGTAAACGTATAGACAATTAAATTTCCTCGCTTGTAATTAGTATGTAACTGTATTTATTGGGTGGCGGGAGTAAGGGAGAGACTTGCATGGCCACCACGTAGTAAGCGATAAAGCGGCGCGGGCGGCGTGGAGTCGACGAGCGGAGCGTTACGTTACGCAATGTTAATTATACTAATTGTAATAAATTAATGGGAGAGCTTTCAAGTTTCTCTCTTTATTCCGTCTCGACTCGATGTAACTTTCACATAAGTTTAAAAAATATGGATGTTCATGCAACCACGTAATTTAAAAATTACCTCGAATTGAAATTGGGCAAGCAGCTTACGAATGTTTCAATAATACGGCTGGCTTTTAATTGTGGCGCATGTATGATATGTATCCCACGTATACTGTGAGTATTTCTATGTACATATTTTGTCATTGTTGTTTGCATTAATTTATTGTTTATTTCTGTAACTTGGTTATAAAGCATTTGATCAGTGTATAAACAAGTAAGTACCTAAAACACACATAAGTGCCCCGGGGCAATTGCAACTAGAAAAAACGTAATATAATCCTTAATGAACTATTTTTTTAAGATTCATAATCATTTCTGTCGTTAAACAAACATGCACCGGGTCCAGAGCCCACCTACTCGTATGATGTCGTAGTTTCTAAATTGTAAGTTGGTTAACAACAGACTATAGATAGAAGTGGGTACATAACACCATGACAGGTTTATCTTCCATCTTGAACATAGGTCCTCAAAAGATTAATCAATTTTATTATAATTTCTACTTTAAAAAGTTTTAATTATGAGAAAAGTTGATATAAAGTCGCCGGAATGGCTATTGTTCATTTGTATACCTAGTTAAGGTTTTGTTTTAAAGATCGATCGATGTGTTTAGGTACGTATGATTATTATGCCTATGTATAGAAGTGTATGGCGCAGCCTAATTTATAGGTTGGCTATAATTTAATGTATAGTTTTAAAATAAAAGAAAAACACAAACACTTAAGTATTTTTATTAACCTTAAGTACTTACTTATATTTCATTAAGTACTAACTAGGTTTTGTTTTTGGTGTAGTGCATATATACAGACATAACTAAATTACCTTTTATAATTAAGGGCGACCGAGGGGTGAGACGTCGATTCTTGTCGATAACTGGCGATAAGCTTATTTCCCATCTTGATAAATCACAAACACATAGAAGATGGGAATAGTTACTGCTATTATCAGCTGCCTAGGCACCTAGGCAGACGGCAGTGTATGCAACTTCTGAATAAAACCAACTGAAGCTTATCGCAGATAAACATAGAAAGTAGGTACCTACATATGAATTGAAAATGTCACATTGGCAAGGCAAGTGGCCTGGCTTCGAACCCACAATCTCGTGCATGATAACTATTTGATGAAGTGTAAGATTTAAAATAATAAATAATCTCAAATAGCTCTAAAGTCAAATTGCTTTTAAGTTTTATACGGCCCAGCCCAGAGACGTGCCCTGACTGGCGTTGCACACGGGGTTTCTGGGGGTGGTCTTTTAAGAAGACACCCTACCCCACAGAGTACTTTTTAATAGACTGAAACCCTACCCTCTCCCATGAGCTGATGGTGACCACTGGGGTGGTTTTAATGAGGTACGTACAGTCAACAGCAAAAGTAGATGATGAAAATCAGAAATTCAATACTAATGAACGGAGTTCGCGTCAGAACTGGCAACTGTACTAGAAGTAAATGTTTTGGTATAATTTACAACCACATACTTTTGAATCACTTCGACGCTACACAGTTCTGACGCGAACTCCGTTCATTAGTATTGAATTTCTGATTTTCATCATCTACTTTTGCTGTTGACTGTACCTACGAATCCCTCCTCGGTGTTATCGTCGTACGCCGGGGCCTTAAGATAATTAATTAAGCAAAAAAATAGATAGGTACCTACCCAACGTGAAAGACTTCTTATTTTTAATAGAAATTAGAAAATCATGGAGCGATTGCATTAAATCTTAAAAAAAACTTCTATATATCCATAGATGGCGCTAGTGACTACCAAACATGAAAGCTTTGAATATTCAACGCTATGACAACCACGTGGGATTTAAAAATAATTCCGTTTCTGCTTTGATTTCCATAATAAGGTAAAGTCTGAAGGACACATTAAGGATATATTTTTACCTCTGAAATAGTCATATTTAATTTTAATGCAGTTTACTAAAAATGTTTAAATTTTTCTGTATTAGCGCCCTCTGTTCTGGAACGACGGAAGTGCTAAAGCCCCCCGTGGGATAAACTTACCCTAATAATGATACCCGTGACGTGAGTCTGTTTCGTAGCATTTAATTCTACGCTTCAACCATAGATAGCAGCAGCGTCGAAAAAGTTATTTTTATCAATCATAACCTGTTGATGTTCTTGGTTCTCTACGAATATTGTATAATGCGAAAGTGAATTGGTTTGTGTTTATTTTTACAACTTAGATATTTATTATGTTTGCAAGATTATACTGCTGGATTTTGATGAAATGAGCAGTGGGTAACTCGATACCTGGAGACAGTAGTAAGTAGGGACTTTGCAAAGAGGATGAGTGAACATTTTCGGGTTTTGTCTTTTTGTAATAAGTATGTAAAAACCTACTCTTTAACCTTTTAACCGCTTACGTCGGACTAATCCGACAAATATTTTCGTGTCCATTCCGCCAGAGTCGTATATATACGACCAAATAACACAGCTCGTTTAATCTGTATTATTATTAGGTACTTCATCATAGCTCGTTTCATCGGTATTTATTTTTCGTTTTTTTTTGTGTGGCGCTGGGGGCACGACAACTGATATAAAGTCCGGCGGTTAAAAGGTTAACTATGAAATCATTTTAATAGTCGTAGGTACACTACTCTCCGATATCATTGTTTGTTTGAAAAAGCGGGTTTTTAGGAACTGAGGGGTCTTTTTGGGCCGAAAAATATGTTCCAGCTTACCAAATGCCGCCTACCTGCTGGAAATCTCTTTGATGGAATGCTCCTTGTCTACTCGTTTGAAGCGGTTTCCACATCGTTTACTAAATTAACTCCGGTAGGTTTATGTGTTTATAATACATTAATATTAAACCTAAATACCTATAAAGACTTCTAAAGAAATCGTGATGTTTTGTCAAGTCTTAAAATCCGTGCGGAGCAGGGTCGGGTCGCTAGTAATTTAGGTATTATCAGAGTGTGATGACTCTGTACTTTCTTAGAAATGTACATTAATTTTGTTTCTTAAATTACCTAATTATTTGATAAATATCTACCTACAGTTGGGTAACAAAAACAGACCAAATTAAATTACAATTAATTACTTACTTAAATGTATTTAGAAATAAATTCAGACTGTACATGTACTTAATATCTACTTAGTATTATATCAAACCGTATCATGCAAAACTACGAGTATCTGAAAGGTTCATTGTCGGTATCTACAAGCCTGTAGGTACACAATAATCTACACCTGGCTATATTTACACACCAACACAGGTGCAAAGATTTATCAGGTACTTGATCCCGTTTATGTTCGTAGGTTTATCTACAAATTTCCAATTTACACTCGAAAGTCCGATACGACACCGAGTGGCGAGCAAACAAGGAGTGCGCCGCGAGGGCAGTGGGGGGGGCGAGAGACCTCTGCAAACCCAGGCGTTTGAACGAAAAACCCAGGCGAGCGCTTGGGGCGTTTCGGGGCAAACACGATGTCTCCCGGGAGCCGCTCATTAGTTGTTCAAACACGCCGGCGGCCACTTTGACAAGCAGCGCGGCAGGACCTGCTCCGTCCCGGCAAGGACCGATCTTCCCCTTCACTGATCTAACGCTAACTATAAAGAGCTATCGGGAGTGCAGATAGTAAATGCGCGGTTTGTTTTATTAGACAAACGACGGTATCTTTGCATAGGCGTTTACGTACCTAAATCTGGCAGAATTAACAAACTGGTCTACGTAGAGTCGGTTTTCATGTACACATCTTGTACCTATTCCCTTATACATACATGTTGCTAACGTTGATATTCTGAAAAACACCCTTTCATTTAACAAATAAAGGGTCTTTGGTATAGGTAATTAACGGTAATGCTCACAGATTTCCTGAGCATACGTTACCAGATAAGTGTCAAACTATATCTCTCTCGAGGCAGTACGGCAGAACATACGTCACTTGATCTTTGTTAATGGCAGCGTCAGCTCGCAATCATGGCGATGGGTGAGCCTCATCAATCACGGGCTCAGGTGCACTACAGCCCCCGCCCCCGCGCGCCGCACTCGCCCCTCCAGACCCTGCCCTCGTCTACACTGCACAGTCAAAGGGCCTCGCTCAGAGTCTTCAATTATAGCTGTCGTGGCTACGGAATTGTCTCCTACGTGGCAAACTTTTCGCAAGAAGCTTCCCCTAAGAAACCTTTCATGTGTCGCCATTGACGCCGCGTAAGTAACTACCTATAATATGTTTACAAACCTGCTGAAAAGTAGATAAGAAGGAAGTAGGTATTAAATAAACTCACGACCCAACATGAACGTTACATACCTACTCGTAGCTTTAGGTACATACACGATGTATAAATTAAAAATGATAGTGTCTCAATATAATAAAAGAGATAGGTAGGTACACCTATCGGTGAAACTAATCGAGTGGCAAAGTTTTTATTGCAAAACATTTATCATTAATTTTGAACGGTTCAAAATCCTTTAATTCTTCTGAATTACTAATAGCACAAAAAAAAGTGAGCTGTTTCATACATTTTGGTCGAGGAGGTATTGAACTTTTGTATTAAACAGCTGATTTTTTTTTTGTGATTTCGGAGTTGGTCCCATAGTGAAAGTTGCTCAGTTCAATGGTCTAAAGCACCTCTTAAAGTTTTTAGGGTAAATTTTTTAACACCTTATAATTATATCCCAGAATCACCAATGATCTTTATGTTAATTTGTGTTTAATTACTTAACTCATTAATTACATAAAATATTGCGCGTATACTCGTTATCTTAAAACATCGAAACTTTTTGGTCATTAATATTAATTACAACATTTTAGTAGTTTTTGGTAATGGCGGCATGATTACCTATGATAATAGGAATTTGTTGAAGTTTCATGGTCCCTGAAATCCTGAAATACTCTTAAAGTTTAAACCTATCTTGTACAAAGACCTTATAGTAAATAGCGGCGCTGTAAGTACCTGTAGTACCTACGTTATTTTAGATCATACTTCAAAATTCTACTGGCCATACGGTTTAAAACAAATGCTGTATTAAAAGTTAAAATTGCCGTATGATCCTAATATTTTACAGTAAATATCGTATCCTTTAACGCCGTGTATTAGGTACATGGTGGGATTATGAATAGTGCAGGTGTAATTGGTCAAGTTTTGTTTTTATCATTCCATGCTTAAAGTTGCCGATTTTTATATGAGACAAAACTTTGGTTTACGAGAAGTGTTGTTTTTCCATATCGATGAAAAAATCATAATTGATTGTATTTTAATGATAGAATTAAGATTAAACAACCAGTTTTCCCATAGCAAAACAGCTCCCGTAACTGCTATTAAAATAATATCCACCTAATAATCTCAGCGGCTAAAAACTCTGCCTTGATAAGTTTAGGAGGATACACCCTGGACAGTTAGCACACCATATCGCTGTCTCTGAAAGCTAACGCTGCTCCTTTCAAAACAAGAAATACCTAATAGTGTGACAGTTAAGTAGGAAGGTATATAATTATTTCAGCAACAAAAATGTTAATTAAAAATATCTACAAGTCGAGTGTGGGGACAGTCGCGATGCAGCTCGGCATGTGGCCGGGAGGGCGCAAATCGAATTAGTCGAGGGTAAGTGGAGAATGGCGCACGCACACCACCCATAACCGACGCATTATCAGATTAGATGCCGCGGTCTGTGCCTTGCGATGTGACGTCGGCAGGCGTCCGCAAATACATGCAATGTTTTACTAAGGTTGTTTGTCTTATACTGATTTGGTGTGTCAAGGTCGAAATTGTATGTACTATGCTAGCTTAAGTTTTGGGATTATGATTTTGGATTTAATTTGATTAAGTGAAAAAGCTACTTAAACTGTATTACGGCACTGTATAGGTAAAATATAACTATGATGAAAATACAGTATTTTCATCATTGTTATATTTTCTGAGTGGTACATAACAAGAAAATAATTGTCATTTAGGTAGTTACCCAGGAACCTACTCTACTTAGTAAGAACATAGCTCTCAGACTAAAACAGGAATTTAACAAAAATGTTGACGACAAACAGTAGGTATGTTAGAGAAAAATAAATAAGAATACCTACATATACAAACACCGAGGCAAAAACAACGAAAAAAGGCACATTCGTCGACAGCGAAGGAGAAAAACTCAGCAGCAGTTGTTGTTTGATTGCAGGTTGCTAAGTGATCACATATTTTACCGCGGAGACTCGTTGTTTTTCATCCCGCGAGACGACAAACGGAGAATACTTACCTACCCGCTATTTACGTTACCCCTGTCTACGCACTTTGGTTTCTGTGATGATAAAGTGTTACTGGAGTCTTTCTTTCAAGATGGGATTGCTGAAAATTATCGGAATGCTGCCGAATTTGTAGCAAAGAAATAAAAAAAATGTTTTATTGTCATAGAAACACATGCATAAAAAGATAAGTTAGCTCGAATACCTACTTAGTAAAACAAAACAAATATACTTACAAGCACGGAAGAAAATTGTGTGATCGTCGAAGTGCATAAGTAGGTACTTCTATTCTTACTTCTCTGGGTCGGGATGCTCAGTGTAAAACACAACAGTTATAGGAATAGGGAAAGGTTGATTTTCCATATGTAATAAAACTGCCTCACTTCAGTATAAGTATTTATTGTTTTGCTTTTACAATATGACAACTATAATAACTTATATGCAGATGAAGACCAGCAATGTACAAGATCAATTATTGTGCGTCCAACATCGACATCACCACACAATCTACCAAAAACAAATCTCCCGCCATTCTTCTTTTTTTTTATGACAACCTTTCCAAAGAGAATTACACCGATTGAATCGTTTCGGTGTTGTCAGATAAGTCGATTACAAATAATCGAATATAAAAATAAATTAATTTAAAAATAGTAAATTACAACAAATTGCGTCAAATAATTTAAATAACATAACAAAACCTAACACTCGTCCATCCTGACAACGTGTATGTCCCCATACACGGTATCAAGTAAAGACTAAAACCTAACACTCGGCTCAATACATAACAAAATGTTTTAATTTTAATTTAAAAAAAAAATTAACGCCCCAACTTTTGGAGTTTTCCCAATCCCCATACGTCTCCAACTTTTGGAGTTCTCCAACTTTTGGAGTTCCCTAAGCTTCTCCAACTTTTGGAGTTCCCTGAGCTTCTCCAACTTTTGGAGCTCTCTAAGCTTCTCCAACTTTTGGAGTTCCCCAACACGTCTCCAACTTTTGGAGTCCTCCAACTTTTGGAGTTCCCTAAGCTTCTCCAACTTTTGAAGTTCCCCAATACTTCTCCAACTTTTGGAGTTCCCCAATACTTCTCCAACTTTTGGAGTTCCCCAATACTTCTCCAACTTTTGGAGTTCTCCTACTTTTGGAGTTCCCTAAGCTTCTCCAACTTTTGGAGTTCCCCAACACGTCTCCAACTTTTGGAGTTCTCCAACTTTTGGAGTTCCCTAAGCTTCTCCAACTTTTGGAGTTACCCAAAACGTCTCCAACTTTTGGAGTTCTCCAACTTTTGGAGTTCCCTAAGCTTCTCCAACTTTTGGAGTTCCCCAATACTTCTCCAACTTTTGGAGTTTTCTCATGTGTCTCCAACTTTTGGAGTTTCCCAAAACTTCTCCAACTTTTGGAGTTTCCTCATGTGTCTCCAACTTTTAGAGTTTCCTCATACATCTCCAACTTCTGGAGTTCTCATAAATCTCAGAAATCACACATTAAAAATCATACAATACTAATTCATATAACTAAATGGCACATTCTTTTTTTTTTATCTTGTAAACAACTCATATTTCATGTCGAATAACTTGCTAAGATGATGATCATATCAAGAACATTTTAATTTATAAAGTATTAGCCATTTTTATTTCTACAATATAATATGTAACTAACTAATTTTCCTTATATCAATTTCATCATCATCAGAAATTCAGAACATTCAGTACTACTTTCATTAAGCTCTAAAGCAGCTACATGAACCCATGGCAACATTCTATTAGCAGCTACTACCGTCTTGCGTTGGTTTTTCGTGGTACTTAATCCGGGAATCGCAGCTAACTCATATCGATCATTTCCAAGAGACGCAACTACGCGATAGGGACCTGCGTAAGCCGGAAGAAGCTTTTTACTTTTACCGTCATTACTAAATAAAGTTTTCGTAATCTTTACTAAATCTCCTATTGCGTACGTACGAGCTGCACGTCTATCCCTATCATAGCGATGTTTTTGTTTAGTCTGTTCTTCGTCAATCTTATCTTTTACCTGCTCGCGAATAGTTACAAGATCAATTGCGTCTCTAGTAGTTTGACGTATTTCATTCAAACGTGGATCTATTTCACTACTCATATGAGTACCGAACATTACTTCTGCTAGGGTTCTCCCCGTTGTCTTCTGTACGGTATTATTTAAACCCCATTGAATTTTGCCAACCTTGGTATCCCAAACCCTTTCGTTGTCCCCGAGATTCTGCGCCGTTAAGGAATTCAGAATAGTACGGTTGTACCGTTCAACCTGTCCATTCGATTGTGGGCTAGCGACTGCATTCAACACATGTTTTATACCCTTTTCGGAACACAATCTCTTAAACGCATGAGAGACGAAACAAGTACCACGGTCACTAATTATGCGATCGGCTTTTGACTTTTTTGAGATAAGTATAGCCGGATGCCAAATTTAGGGAGATAAATCACGCTTGTCCGGACAACCTAGCAATTTCATCATCTATTATTGGCATGGGGTAAAGTTCTTTCACCGTTATAGAGTTGAGCATCCTATAATCGATGCATAACCGGAGCTTACCATCCTTTTTGCGAATCAATACGATAGGACTTGCATACTCGGACGCTGATTCTCTAATGATACCGGCACCGAGCATGTCATTCAGCATTTCGCGAACCTTTTGACGCTTATTGTGAGACAATCGGTATGGACGGTAAACTACCGGTGTTTTGCTGTTCAACTCGATGCTCATCTCTACAACATCGGTGCAACCTAGTTCCTCCAACGAAGAAGCAAAGCAATGCTTGTATTTTTGCAATAGATCGAATAGCTTAGACTTATCCGATTCATTAACCTACACGGATCTGGCTAGTGTCAAGGTTATTAGGGAGGTTCGAGGGAACAGAGGCTTCTGGTGCAAGGACTCGATTTACAACTTTGACGACTACTGCTCGACCTAGGTTTGAACCTAAGGGTAACGAGAATTGTGAACTAAGCGGCGTTAAATCGACAAATGTCCTACCATGCTTGACTAAATATAACCCACCCGTCACAACACATTGCTGACGCGGCTTCCCGAACAACTTGCCATCTAACATAATGTATCCCTCACAGCAAGGCTCTACTGAAGCTCTTACAGAGGCTCTTCCAAATAACATCACGCTGCTGGGCACACAAACTTTAAACACATTGTCACGATCTGTATGCATTTGGGAAAATGGCATTTCGTTATCAATGCTCATAAATTGCAAATCTGTGGCAGTTTTATGCACAATAACGTGAGGCTGTTCTGTGAAAGTTTGACCAACTAAAACGGGGACATCTAAGTATTTGTCACTCACCACACGGCAAGTTATGTTAGCGGGTATATTGTCTACAGAAAGTTCAACGTTAACTTTTCCTACCGATTGTACTAATTCGTTACCAAAGCCCTTCAAAATCGTTTGTACACCGTCATGCTGAAGACCTAGTGCCACTCCTAAAGACTCGGTAATCAGCGAGACCTCGCTTCCAAAATCAATGAAGGACTTTACATGCCGACCATTAATTGTTATTGTTTTAATGAATTTAGAATTTGGTTTAGAAGCTGAAATAAGCATAGTTTTGCTCGGATCGTTCTTCTCAGAATTTGAATAACATTTGTCAGCAGTATGACCAACTTTATTACACTTGGTACACGTTATGAGGGGCTTTGGGCACCTAGAGAAAATATGCCCCTTGACCTTGCAATTGAAACAGTAAAAACTTGAGGAACCATTGGTTTTTGCTACATCTAAATCGTTCCCTGTTTTAAACCGAGAGTTAGCTACGCGTTCGCCTACATTAGTACTCTCCTTACTGCTCATTAGATACTGCAGTAACTGATCAGGATGACTGCACCTTAGCGCCAAGGCCGCTGATTTTACAGACTTATCACTAATTCCGTAAATAATGCAGTCAACGGCGCGTTTGTCATAAATATCACACTGATTTAATAGAGCTAGTTTATCATAGAAATAGTTTTCAATAGGTTCATTGTATCTACTTTTTCGCTTTAGCATCTCCTCCAGGGTTTGGCCATAATTTTGTTCGAATGGAAATGCACTCAATAACTTTTCCTGCCACTCAGGCCAAGAAAACAAAATAGAATTTAAACTTTCGTACCAGGTTTTGGCCAACCCCTGGAGTTTTTGCATCGCGTGATGTATAGTTGTTCTTTCGTCCCATCCATAAACAGAAGCGCACTCGTTTACCTTTTTTATCCATACGTCAATGCGTTGATTTTTCATCGAAGGGTTAAACTCTGCCAAAATGTTTTTAGAATCGTTACTTCGGTTCATCGGTGCAGTTGTTGATGGCTGGGACGCAAGTTGCTTAATAGAACTTAACAAATGAGCTAGATCTTTGGTACTAAAGGAAACGTTACTTGGTTTTTCAGGTTGTTCCGCGTTATTAGAAATACTATTATCATAACTGTTACCGTCACGACTTTGTACACGACGACGACTTGGCTTCACATAGTTTTCGCGATGTACAGAAGATTCACGAGAACACGTACTATACCGGCGCTTTGACGATAAACGACTACGTGTTCTGCTCACCTCGTTTTCCAGAGCTTTGAGACGTTCTCGCTTTCGTTCCAGCTCCTTCTCCTTCTCGCGTAGACTGAAAGAAGTAGGGCTTCGGCGAAGACTGCGACTTCGATTTCGAAGACGCCTCGCACTGCCGCCGCTACACGCACTCGATCGGGCTTCTGGTGTGTGGCGACTTCGACTTCGCTGTCGCCTGTGACTGCTATGCCTCGCTCCGCCGCTATGATGCGCTGTCGATCTGGCTTCAGCTATGTGGCGCGATTGACCTCGCATTGGCGTTAATAGGCGCCGCGAGCTAGTCTCTTGATCGCGTGGCATGGTTCGAAATCCATAAAACAGAAATAAAAAAATGGGTTAGAATTGGTAAACTAAACAAAACTACTTATACAAAAACGTGGCTTTGCGTGAATACTAATCATATAGAATCATGATCTATGATCACCGGGTTAAAACATGTGCAGAAAACTATTTAGAAGTATTTGTAATGCGTAAATAGGCGTGTACTTACCACTTCTGAATTGTAATAAAACTGCCTCACTTCAGTATAAGTATTTATTGTTTTGCTTTTACAATATGACAACTATAATAACTTATATGCAGATGAAGACCAGCAATGTACAAGATCAATTATTGTGCGTCCAACATCGACATCACCACACAATCTACCAAAAACAAATCTCCCGCCATTCTTCTTTTTTTTTATGACAACCTTTCCAAAGAGAATTACACCGATTGAATCGTTTCGGTGTTGTCAGATAAGTCGATTACAAATAATCGAATATAAAAATAAATTAATTTAAAAATAGTAAATTACAACAAATTGCGTCAAATAATTTAAATAACATAACAAAACCTAACACATAAAGATTTTATTCCTGTAAAGCTTAACCTTTCGCATGCTTAAACGTGGATCCACGCGAGACACAATGGCTTTTTAATTGTGTCTGTAATTACGGCATTCAACCGGTTAAATAACACATTTTTGTGTGTAAATATTTAAATTTAATGACTTTGGTTTCAACTCAGCCCATCGCAGTCCACTGCTGGACGTAGGCCTCTTCCAGGCTGCCCCACAACACCTTGTCCTCCGCCTTCCACAACCTTCAAGCGACGACAATACTTGACGAAGTTTTCCAAACGCTGTCCAACCCAACTGGTTCCTTCTGTCGGCTTGTTTCTTGTTGTGTCTACCGAGCTGGATGACTTGCCCTAGGTAGACATACTCCTTCAAAACTCCGAGAAGCGACACTTCGATGTGTACTCGGCAAGTAGTGTGAATTGTACATGAGGTTTGTTTTGTTCAAATTCATGCTGAGCCCAACCCGGCGAGAAAGGTTAATGGTTAGTTAGAACAGATGGAACTGTTCCAGCGTCTGTACCATTATGACGATGTCATCAGCAAAGCGAAGATGTGAGATGTAAGTACTCGCCGTTCAAATTGATACCCTGTCAAGTCCAGTCCAGTGTTTGGTAACATATAATTATACAAGTGAGTACCTACTCAAATTCTTTGTTGCCTAAAATAGTGAAAACTCGGTAATAAATGTAATTCAGATAATTTTGTAATGTAGGTAACCTAAATGATTTGTATTTGTGGTGTTTATTTAACTTTCGTGTTACGTATAAACGTTTCCTTCCACCGTATTTTAGCATCGTTCCTTTTACACGTGTTTGGTCCTTTCACAAAAGTCTTCCTGAAAACCACAATAATCCTCTTCTTCCGATGTTTATTTTTACTCAGTTTTGACCACATGTTTTTAACAATATACTTATGTAGGTTATAAGCTGTTCCAAGTATTTTGGATTTCATCTTTTTTAATACAAATATCTAGAATGAAAAGTAGCCTGTGTGCTTCTCCTGCACCCTGATTGCGTAACTCACAATCATAATGTGAATCATTTTGATGGATATTGCTTTATATGTTCGAAACGTTTGTCTACTCAACAACGTAAATAACGTAATGAATATTGTTCAACTGTCAAAATGAAAGCCATTGCTACTGTTAGTGTGTTACGCAATAAACCCCGCAGGTCCCAGGCTCAAATTTGATAAACTTCATAAAAATCGGATGTGCTTAAGGCGAGAACAGGTAAAGGACAAATATACAGAGTTGCTTCCGCAAGTATATTAACTACCTACCAATGGATCAAAAATTAAATAATCGTATGATAAAACAGTTATCAATGTTTAATCATGGCTAACATTTTGAAAAAAGGCCTAAAAAGCAACATTCAACAACAAATCATTCATACAATAATAATCATCATGTAACAAAACCAAACAGGAAAAGCAATAAAAAACAACAACAACAAAAAAAAGTCATAGTAGCAACAGTGTAATTAATATAAATAATAAATAAGGTAGCGGCCTGTGTCGCGAGCGGGCGCGGCCGCGTGCGCCGTCCCTGAGGACCAGACGTTGTAATTTCAATATTGTGAATATTATACGCGTCATTTTCTCACACGACCCCCGGCACTTGGTAGCCCGCCCGCTGGGCTTAGATGTGTTTGTATGCTATCATATCAGAATATATGGGACAGTTAGCTTTTGCTCTTAAAATATTACTTGTTAAATGATTTCTAATTGTAAGTGTGCAGTCATTATGACAATCCTTAGTCCTAAAGAGTTTTACATTTAAGATTTTTAACAGGATTATCGTTGGTTGTTTACTGTAACAGAAATCTCAATAACAATTACTAGTGAAATAAAGTTGTAAGTAGAAATTTTATTTTAAATTTAGGTACCGTAATTTAAATGTAAAAAATCAATTACCTATTGGTATTTCAACCATAAATCATTTAATTTTCAATCGATTATCTACATAAATCTAAATAACATCCGCAAAATAACAGAAAAGTTTCACATTATCATTTTATCACCAGCCTATAGTAGTCCACTGCTGGACATAGGCCTCTCTTATTGCACGCCATTCAACTCGATTTTCGGCAACTCTCATCCAGCTGCTATCATCCTGCGAAGATCGTCGCTCCACCTAGCCTGAGGGTGTCCCACCTTACGTTTACCGATTCGCAGTCTCCACTCAAGAACACGTCTACCCCAACGGTCATCGGTTCTACGGCTAATATGGCCGGCCCATTGGTACTTCAGCTTGGTTATTCTGTGAGCTATGTTGACAGTTTTGGTTCTCTGCCGGATCACTTCGTTGCAGATTCGATCCCTCAGAGAGACTCCAAGCATAGCCCGTTCTATAGCTCGCATTATCATTTGGTCCTTACTTATTCAGGCGCCACAGAGAGCGAGTACCCGCTCGCCTCGGTTTTTAGGGCGCGGGAGTCCTCATAAAGAACTTTATCAGTTATCGAGTTATCCCTCAGGAACCGAAACTAAATGAAATGATTCCGTTTTATTACGCTCCCGGTTACAGATTTATATTAGGTCCTTACATATGAAATTGGCGTTTTGTATGGAAGGAACAAAAAGTCGAATATTTTTTAATATAATATATTTAATTAATCAAAGTATGAACCATTGTTTTCAATGCACTTTTGCCATCTTATAGGTAGTTCATTGATCCCTTTACTAAAAAAACCAGTCGGACGGGAATCAATAAAATCTTTGAAGGCGATTTGGACTGCCCCATCGGAGTTGAATTTTTTCCCTTGCAAAAAGTTATCCAAATTGCGAAAAAAATGGTAATCTGTTGGAGCAAGGTCCGGGGAGTACGGAGGATGTCTAAGACATTCCAATTCAAGCTCTTCTAATTTGGTAGCCGTCTGTTTCTGTTCAGTCAATTCGTGAGGTACCCACCTTTCAAGCTTTTTAATCTTCCCAATTTGCTTCAAGTGAATTAAAACAGTTTTATCACTAACATCGAAGCCTGCAGCTAACTCGGACGTGGTTTGCGATGGGTCCGCTTCCACAATAGCCTTCAATTCTCCATTATCAACTTGGGTCTCAGGCCGTCCACGGGGCTTGTTCTGCAGGTCGAAATTTCCAGAACGAAAACGTTGGAACCAAAAACGAACTGTGTTTTCTTTTGCAACATGACCGCCATACACATCATTCACCCTTCGAGTCGTTTCCGCAGCACTAGTGCCACGGCGGAACTCGTACTCGTAAATAATGCGATATTTTAAATTTTCCATTTTGTAAAATGAGTGACGCAAACAGAAAAAACAGAAGAAAAAAAACAAATGAATGACGGTCATCGAAGCACAAATACATGAGTAAATAGCTGTACAAATTTGAATTTGGAATTCCTTACCAAAGAGGAGAAATTCGTGATTAAAGTGGCCAGTACGAAAAACGCCAATTTCATATGTAAGGACCTAATATAATTGGGTTGTATATTGTCCGAAATGATAATGTAGGTACAACAATTGTCTTTAATACTAATGATTTCGAAAAGATTTAAAAAATTGTGGCATTTACTTTGTCTGTGTTTACAATGGTGTACCTATTGGTTTTTAATTCTTTTATTAAATGGAAATTATTTCCTCAAAATACCATTTCAGACACCAATCTACATGGTCTTCACATGATCTGACCAAGATTTTGTCTGGACTTTAAAGGAGACTGTGACCTCTTAGTTTGTTTCGGCCTTTCTTCTCAGAGTAGTCAGATAGGAAACGCCGACCTCACCGAGCTTAAAAAAGAATATGATTGACGTGTGTTTGTACAAACCTTCTTACAGAAATAAATCATTTATCATTTAAGTGGTGACCCAGTGACTTCTACATAGCCTCGTAAAGTTCCTGTCTGTCTAGCTATATAGGTAGGTGCACCTACCTACTTATATTCTTTACAAAAGTTTGTTTACTTACAGACAACACTTTGTCATTGTTAAAAATCTTTGAATAGCAACAAGTTTAATTTAAACCTACTTACCTACTAAGTACTAGTAGGTAGGTAAGTACGAATTTTGTGAAAAAATCATTTATTAAAAACAAAAATACTTAAATTTCATCACTCTATATTTTTTATTATTATTATACCTATCATTTCATTTAACAAAGTTATAGACTAAATACCTAGAGTTATTCGTTAAGTAGGTACCTACCTGGATCGTTAATTACAACTTTTTTATTTTCCTCAATGACAAAGGAACTGTCGGCGAAAAGAAAAGTAGACAAGTGTCGTGACACGCACCCCCGAGTCACGGCGCGGAGAGGGGGTGCACGCCGACCAATAGGGAGCCCGCGCTGCGTCGCCGGCCCAGACCATTGGCCAGCCGCCGGGGGTGCGCGCCCCGCCCCGTCCTCGAGGATCGTCCTTATTGAATTAGGCTTATCATTCGATTTCAAGTGGGGCGAGCGCGCGGTCCTCTGCGCTGGCAAAAACTATCGTTGGGATCCGATACCATCTGTAATCGGCATAATTCGATATAGTCGCGGCTCATCCAATTATGCGGCTGTGAGCCTTCGCGCGGTTCCCTCCGACACAAGACGCACGCGCCCCGCGCGGCGCGGCGCTTTCGCGGCACTATTGCTGTTTTATGCGAAAAAATAATTAGGGGTCTTGTTGGAGCACATGTCCGGGTGTTTGGGTAGATAGCCGGTGTTGTTGCTGATCGCCATGGAGTACGGATACCTGAGCGGCGCGGGCGGCGGCTTCGACGGAGGATGCCTGGGCTCGGGCGGCGGCGAGCTGTCGTGGGGCGAGCTGGCCTCGTGCGGCCAGATGTCGCAGGCGGCCTACCGCTACCAGGGCATGCGCTACCAGCCCCCACCGCCACAGTGCGCGCGGCCACAGGACGCTGCCATGAGGAACCACCACATATTCCCGCCATCCATGAATTTACAACGTAAGTAATTTAAACAAACTTTGTCCGACGGCATTTTTCTGTGTCTTGTTTACAAAAGTTTGATACCATTACGTCAATTAACCCCAATGTTATATTTACTCTCTTCAAATCTAATTTAAAAAAGCCGATATGTAGCTTCAAAAGTGAGAAAGTTAAAAAGCGGTGTTCTCAAACATATTATGTTCGTAGCGCTACGCGGTTACGACATCGCGTAACTTACGTAGCGGTTACGGCTACGACGGAGCGGCGTAGCATCGTATTCGTAGAGGTTCTAAGAAGTCTGGAAGTCTGCTTCGTCCCATTGTTTGTATTGTCAATATTTTTGTTTACACAGATATAATTTTGTAGCATTCTTGATTTCTATAACCTATTTTTCTTCAATTTCTGTAAAACTTTTTTTTTGTATAAAACGAGATTATTTTTCTTTACTAAAGATCAAAATGTAATGAAAATGGGTACCATCGGGTTTTTCTAGACTTCAAAATCGTGGATACATAATAGTTTATAATGGAGCGCATAAAAGTGGTTATTTTATATACTACTACAACTACAACATTTTTGTAAGACTATGAACGCAGAACGCACTTCAAAAACAAACCGGCCAAGTGCGAGTCGGACTCGCCCATGAAGGGGAACCCGTAGCAGCAAGTAACATAATATAAAAGTTGTTGTAGCTCGTTGTAACTTTATGAAAGGTAAATTGCGGTTTTCGATTTATGACGTATTAAAAAAAAAACTACTTACTAGATCTCGTTCAAACCAATTTTCGGTGGAAGTTTACATGGTAATGTACATTATATATATATTTTTAATTTTATCATTCTCTTATTTTAGAAGTTAGAGGGGGGGGGGGGGGACAAACACATTTTACCACTTTGGAAGTGTCTCTCGCGCAAACTATTCAGTTCAGAAAAAAATGATATTAGAAACCTCAATATCATTTTTGAAGACCTATCCATAGATACCCCACACGTACAGGTTTAATGAAAAAAAATTTTTAGAGTTTCAGTTGTAAGTATGGGGAACCCCAAAATTTATTGTTTTTTTTTCTATTTTTGTGTGAAAATCTTACTGCGGTTCACAGAATACATCTACTTACCAAGTTTCAACAGTATAGTTCTTATAGTTTCGGAAAAAAGTGGCTGTGACATACGGACGGACGGACAGACAGACAGACAGACAGACATGACGAATCCATAAGGGTTCCGTTTTTTGCCCTTTGGCTACGGAATCCTAAAAACCATTTATACAATTTTAAATGTTTTTAACCGACTTCAAAAAGGAGGACGTTCTCAATTCGACCGTATGTTTTTTTTTGTACGTTTGTTACGCGATATCTCCGGCAATTGTAAATTGGGTAGTTTTTGACTTAGCTTCAACAATAAGTGTTTTTGCCACTTAGTTTATATTAATAATGTTATAATGAATTCCTGTCACTGATATTTACACAGCAAGTAGTGTTATACGAATGTGTGTGGGGGTAAGAGAGACAACTTAAAAGTTAAAAATAAAAACTTTATTACAAAAAAAAAATCAACCGACTTCCAAAAAAGACACTACAAAGTGAAAAATAACGTGAATTTTGGAAGTCGGTGGCAAACAACGAAAATGCGAACCCAAGGACACCGAGTTCCGAAATTAAAGTTATTTTTCACTTTGTAGTGTCTTTTTTGGAAGTCGGTTGGTTTTTTTTTTACAAAAAGTTTTTTTTTTTGCGATATAACAAGTGATGACTACCTATATCCGTGATTATTATTTGACTACCTTGAAACTACTGTTTGCTAATTATAAAAGTCCAGATGTGTTCATTATAAATAAGTGCCTAACTATAAAAATTATAAAGATATGAGTGCTGTTGGTGAACGCTGGACTTCGGCTAAAGATCGATAAAATTTAAAGTAACTGGAATTGTTGTTACTCTCCTACCTGCAGGTTAAGATCTCATATAGAAAGGAGGTTGTCGCTTTCCGTAGCAAAGTGAAGCTTTGGCACAAGCCAATCCCTTTATAAGTCAGTATTTCTTCTTTTCTCGTATTTTATGGGTTAATTATTATATTTAGTCCATATTGTCCCACTGCAGGGCAAAGGCCTACCTTTCTCGTTTTCCATTCCTTTCTGCCTTGAGCTACTGTGGACCAATCCTGTCTGCACTCGTCTAGCTCGACCCACCATCTTCTCCTGGGCCAACTTCGATGTCGCCAGACTTTCTCTGGAACTTACAGGGTGGCTTTAGCCCATTCCTCGTTCGGGATGCAGCAAACGTGTTCAGCCCAGTCCCACTTAAGTTTGGCTGCTTTTTGGGTGATGTCAGGGATTTATGTTTCGGAGCGCAGCACTGTGTCCCTAACACGGTCAAGTAATCTGATTCAATTGATCTAATTTTCATGATTGCACCTACCACTGTTTGTCTCTGCATCACCCAAAGGTTGACTGGTAGAAAATGCCTATGGCATTAAGTCCGCCTCTGTACATTTATGTGCTTGAAGTATTAAATAAATAAATAATCTGACTCCAAGAAGAATGTGCTCTATTGCTCGCTGGCAAACCTTAAGTTTGAAACTCTGCTGAACTGTCAAAGACAGGTTTGAGCGCCGTATGTGAGGATAGGTAGTAGGCATATGTCAATTGTTCATGCTGCTGTGTTGTATTGTATGTGTTTTATATGGGCCCGGATGCCTGAAATAATTAATGGTTAAATAAATAAATAATATTAGCCGGATAGCTAGGTGGTAGTTGGTCAGCCCCGGTACCACCTTGGCGAATTGCTAATATTTATTGCCCAAAGTGCGCCAGACGTACCTATATTTAGGTATCGCCCGTCGTGGTACAGTCAGCTTCAAAAAGATATATACTTCGACAAGACTTCATTTGACCTATGGCTAAGTAATTACTGCCGTACGGGTCGACTGATCCGGTTAAGCTACGCTTGCCACGGTTAGTCCGTGGATGGGTGACCATTTTCACATACTAAAACCGTTGGTCCCGGCTGTCATTTGTGGATCTTTGACAGTCATTATGGGTCGCCAGAAGCCCGAAAGACTGACCACCAATCTTATTACGGGGTATCGTATTACCCAGTAACTGGGTTGTGGAGGTCAGACAGGCAGTCGCTCCGTATAAAATACTGGTATTCAGCTGCATTCGGTTTGACTGGAAGCCGACTCTATCATAGTTGGGAAAAGGCTAGGCCGATAATGACTTCATTTGATTGTATAGAATTTGTGTTCCATAATACTGTATCACACTCATTATAGACAGTCAAATAAATTCTCGTCGAGGTATACGTCTTTTTGAGGCTGACTGTACCACGACGGGCGATACCGTTTAATACACCTTATACTGCAATGTGCTTCTACGCCATAATGGCAGACCAGATCAGCAAGGTCTAGGATACTGAGCTTTAAGATTAGGGTCTATGATATCTTCAAGACACCTAGTTTGTTCACTGGTTTCCGCAGTTGTTGAAGCGGATTATGTCCTTAAGAGTCATAAAGTTAACAATTACCTACTATAAATAAAGGACAGTAACAGTAACGATATCCAGCACAGAGGTGCATAGTTTTTACCTTCAATAGAAAAGGGTGCTAATACGTTTTTAGTTTTTAACCGACTTCAAAAAAAGGAGGAGGTTCTCAATTCGTCGGAAACTTTTTTTTTTATGTATGTTCCCCGATTTCTCGAAGACGCCTGGGCCGATTTGAAAAATTCTTTTTTTGTTGGAAAGGGTATACTTCCCAAATGGTTACATAAAAATTTTATCGAAAAGCGGTTTTTGAAAAATCAACAAAAATCTAAAAATTTACCTACGTTTTCTACATTAACGATCTTTTCGTTTACTTTTTTGTGGGGTAGGTACAACTAAAAAGTGAAAAATAAAAACTTTAAAAAAAAAAAAAAACAACCGACTTAAAAAAAAAAACACTAAAAAGTGATAAATAACTTTAATTTCGGAAGTCGGTGTCAAAAAAACGAAAATGCGGAACCAACGACACCGACCTCCGAAATTAAAGTTATTTATCACTTTGTATTGTTTTTTTTTTAAGTCGGTTGTTTTTTTTTTGTAAAAAAGTTTTTTAATTTAATAAAATGCTGCATACATACCTAATACTAAATAACCTCAGATGTGTATTTACAAATTTTCTGGATAAGTGATAAAATGAGGATATGTTTTCAATAATGTAACTATGTAATAGTTTGAATTGTCATAGTAAGATTTTGCGATTAACAGACCTCTGAAGATTATTCTGTTGTTAGATGATGCTCTGATTTAGCTAATTAATATTTAAATTAATCATAAAATTTAACTGTATGAGGTATCTGTCTTTGCTCCCTCAATAAAGTGTCAGCTATAAATGAAATCGAATTTAACAACGCAGTCTCTTCTGTAGACTTTATTTTGTCTAATTGTATCACACTGCATCACCAGTTATCCTCTTCAATCATTTGAATTTGAGTAACGAACTAAAATTCATTCTTGCTTGACACACTTCTATCGGTACAGTTGTTATAAAGATACATTAACTTTTCTTCATAAGCATTATATCATAAGTACCTATAATTGTTGTACCTAGTCAAAATAAACGAGGTTTAAGGAAAGTAACGGTGAACCACCCTTGGTTGACTGGTGGTATTTACTGAGCACAAATTTTAATAAATAAATACTCTGCCTCAGGTTGCTTCAATATTAAAGCAAAACTGTTTTCATACCATGAAATAGCCGTCGTATGATTTAATCATACTACTTGCTGTAGCTATGGCTTTTTTTTTTAAATTAGACTCGGTTATGCCGAAACGAACCAACCCATATTTGCTGGATATCAATATTCGGCATTTGGAATTTAGTTATCATCATCATTATATTCTTAAGGCTGCACAGCCGCGGGTAGCATTTTTTTTTTTCTCGTGGTGGAAATCCTCATGGACTTCCTCTATCGTGGGGGTGACAGAGGGGCATGCCGGACTCTTACCGGCTAAAACCACCGCGGTGTTCCACCTCTACCTATAGCCGGGGGTGCAGGATTCGCAACAGCATTCACCGCTCCAAATCATCATCATTATCTTAAGGCTGCACAGTCGCGGGTGGCCTTCACCTGGTCAAGTATATTTCTCCAACGTGGCACACCTACATTTAAGAGAGGTCTATGTCTAGCTGTGGATGAAGTCGGACTGTGGAAGACGATGATGATGATGATGACATAATTAAACGAATTGTTGGACCGTGTTGATTCGTTTTGGCATAACTGGGACTATTTTTTTTAAAAGCGTCTTTTGAATCGGTACTTCTATACACCATAACTAAAGACTTTACGAAAACGTAAACTTTTTTTTATTAATATTGCTTTTTTAATAAACGACCATGAAGAAAAACTCATTCTCAGCTCCGTTTTAACGTTCATATTCTCTTTCGGGTTAGTTACTCTCCTGAATAACCTGGATTATGTGGTTAAGACCCTTATAGTAACAATCGCCATTTAGTTCAACTAGCTGATGCCGGTTTGATGGCTCCTGTTTCAATTATCAAATTAATTGTGTTTACTAAATAAACGAAGGTAGAATAAACACAAAAATAAGTATCGAATCGAAGATGACATAAACGCTTTGAAGAGTTTGTATCTTCGATATCTATTAAAAGCTGAGCATTGGACACTGCACTTATAGTCACATATTCTGATTTCATCTAGCTATCCAATTCACCGAGTATACCCACTGAATTAACAATTGTAGCTAATTATCTATGGATACTGTGAGCTTTCGTTTGAGATTATTGTGAGGAACAAGATAGCCGGACTCACTCGAATAGACCCAAAAAAAATCTACGTAAAATGTTAGTTTGGAAATATTTTATGAATTGTTACTACCCGGTACAATAACGGTAAACATCGTAAGGAAGCCGGTATGTTCTGTAACCAAAAATTTGACATGTGGCGTCTACCAACCCGCTCTAGGCCCGCGTCGTAGATTACAGCCCACACCCTCTCGAAGAGAGGAGGCCTGTGTCCCAGCAGTGGTAACATTATAGGCTGATTATTTAAAAAAAATAACAATTACCAAGTGGCATAATTTTAAGCATACCTACTTTGGTTTTGCATAAACAACCTTCAAGTTTGTAAAGTACCTTGGCACAGTTTAATAAAGCCTAGTACCCACTGCTTCACTAGACATCCCAAGTATGAGCAGATGAATTACAAATAAAAAAAAAGACGGGTTGCACTCCGGGAGTGCCGGCAAAAGTGAAAACTTGAATATTAACGTTGAAATAAATCAATTATTAATTTAATTAATATTACTCATTTTTTTCAATATTTCTGCATCACTTTTTTCATTAATAGATGCACTTTGTTCAATTTCCATATTTTAAACACTTTCGGTCTTATTAATAAAAAAAAGCCTATTGAAGGTTTAAACCATTTATTAGTTAAAATGCTCAATAGGCCTTTAAAACATTCGATAATATTTTGTATTCATAAAC
Source organism: Amphipoea oculea (assembly GCA_945859645.1). Lineage (NCBI taxonomy): Eukaryota > Metazoa > Arthropoda > Insecta > Lepidoptera > Noctuidae > Amphipoea > Amphipoea oculea. The sequence goes on along the minus strand of OX243866.1, from coordinate 12,662,924 downwards.
GCTTCATAAACGTTCTATAACTAGAATGTCCTACTACAACTTCTAAATGTTGCCATTATAATGAAGTCATCCAACAAATTGGCCAACACATTAAATCGGCATACGAGAATATCTGTCTACGAACCGAATATTTGTGTCCATAGACATTGTTACGTATGAAAAACTAATTTATTGTCTACAGTTTCAACAGTTTTGACGCGACAACGTCATGGTCGTCATGGAAACAATATGAATATGTCAATGAATGAATTTGATATTGTATCTATGTGTCAAACTAAAAAACTTTTGAATATTTTTTTGTATTTAAAATAAATTAAATTAAGACCGGAGACTAGTTGCAATAAAGGGCAAAGAATTGAATATTGGTTGGAGGAGGATAAGGTGTGTACCTACTGTTACAGCTAAAATTTGTTCAAAGTAAGTTATGTTTTGTAAACATTCTCAATTTCTTATACTTATGCTTGCTTTTGCTTCTAATCCTTAGATGTTTTGGAAGAATTGGTCAGGGAGAGGTCTCCATAATAGAAAATAAAAACACTGACACACGCACTAACGCTAAACAGGGGCAGCCTGGCATGATTTACGAATTAGGTGCCTATCCAATTTACAATTTTACGAAGAACTTCGTTTGCCTGTACAAAACTCATTGTAACAAAAAAAAAACCGCCATAAGAATAATAATGACTGTTATTTTGATGCCGCTACTGATTAATTTGATCAGTATAAATAAGATAATGAAGAGAAAGAATTTATAACATTAGTTTTGTATTTCAGGTCAATAGGACTAGTAAAGATGGTGCTTCACTACGAATAGCAGAAAATGAAACGGCCTACAGAAGAGATGGCACAGATGGCAAATGAAAAGCAAACATTTTAAAAATGTTGTTCTGCTTGCACAAGTTTTAGAAGCCAAATTAGAGTTTAGAGTATTGTTCAGCCGTGAACAGGCAAGAGTTACATACGCCAGCGTCAGCATCAAGAGCGACATACATTCGTTCCACATAAATTAGTAAATGAATAAATTAGTCATCAAGCTGGAGTAGAGTTTGGTTCATCTTCCATAATTCCTCCCACTATGGCCAAGACACCTTTAGCCATCACCAGTTCTAGGAGTCTGTGGGACCGGCAATGACAAAAATATTTCCTGTGTACACATTGCATGACGTACACAAACCCCTATTCCTACCCAAATTCTGTCTGTTCCCGTAGGTCTCCCGTAGGCTTGTATGATAGGTTAGGGTGTTAGGATAACTAGGGTGTTAAGTAGTTGCTGTAGGTTTATAATCAGTAGGGTGAGGTAACCATAGATACCAGGCTCAATTGTTACAAACTTAGCCACACTGTATGCATTTGGAATAACAGCCGTACTAAGCTGTAAGTCCCGGTGCGTACAAGTATTATAAAAATAAACTGATATTTGTATACAAGCTTTTTATTAATGAACTACTCCCTAAATTTCTTCTCTTTTACTTTAGATCTTGTTGGCTCAAAATATTGCCACTTCCACGTTGTCGTCGGTGGCAGCGCAGAGGTCACTTTGACTGCATGTTTTGGGTAGGACAAATAAGGCAGGATAGGACGTGGACCATGTTTTGCAACATAGCTTCACAGCCACACCCTACTGGAGCAGGGTGTAAACTTCCGTGGTCGACACGGAAGCATTGTTTTCACACAAAAGCAGCAATGTCCCACAGTATTTCTTGTTGCTATAAATTAATGTGCTTCGTTATATTTTTCGTCGCTTCTATTTTGTATTGTAGGTAGGTATATAATAATAAACTAAATTGGTTAAACTGAAGTTCAAAATAAATTAAATACAACTGCGGCTCCTCGAAGTACTATTGTTTACGAAACTGACTTTTCAAACATTTGTACGTCAAATGTCATTTTCTTCGGCCATCTTTGTCGTGTCTCACTTGGTTCACTTCGGTTGGCGCCGCCGCCGTAGAAACAGATGGGGGGGGGGGGAATCTCTCCTGACGGTCACGTGTCCTGACGCGATGCCCTGACGCGAGTTTAACATTTTTTACCCATTACAAAAAGTGCTCAACGCCGCTAAAGAAGTTTTCACTTCAAAAAATTCATGCAAACTGAATCAGTGGTTCTCGCGTTGTAAACGTAGCAACGGACAGACAGACGGAGAGAAGTTGCATTTCGTAATACGTAAGGACGGTTTTCCAAATACAATGAAATTCATAATTAATTGAAGAATGTTGTGAGGGAATGAGATACCAAAACATAAATCTATGTACGTATGTGTTTGTGTTTACGTAGGTACATACATATTATGTAAGGTATGGAGGGTTGAAGAAAATAGTAGTGTTCGCTTATTTTATTTTTCATTGAGAAGAGTAAAAAATAAAGACAGTGCAAAAAACAATAAGAGTAAAAGGTGCCACTATTGTGCAAAGTAAAATGGATACCATTCCTCTGGACATGGCACTAGAGCAGAAATCATTGCAAATCGTTGATAACCAATTTCATCAAATAGTAAACGGTTTATTCTTTAACTAGCTTCTACCCGCGACTTCGTCCGCCTGAAATGCCGGCACCCGACCCACCCCGTCGCATAGCATCGTCCGCCCGCGCTATTACTTGTTTTCGCTTAGCGTTCTTTCAGACTTTTCTTCTTTTTGTTCGGCTCATAAGGTTTGATGTTAAACAGCCTATAACCTTCCTCAAGAATTGGGCTATCAAGTGCAAAAATAATTCAACAAATCTGACTAGCAGTTTCAGAGATTAGCGCGTTCAAACAAACAAACTCTTTAGATTTGTTATTAGAATATAGAAAATATTTATTGTCCAGGTAATACAGTAGGCAGGTTCACAGTTTAACAGCAATATTACCCAATGCTAGGTTACAATATATTATTTGTCAGTGAGCCATGTCTTTCGAAATAACTCTTTCTGTCTGTTAAATTTTCACGCCTTAACTACAGCACCGAAATCGGGTTAGGGGGCCACTCGTCCCACTTCGTCAACACATAGGTAGCCTGGGAGAAGGACATAGGCTACTTTTCATCCTGGATGTTGAAATTACACATAGCCGAAGTCGCGGGCCACAGTCTGCCATGTTACCAGTCACAACGCTTGGTTGACTGATAGCAAATGCCTATTGTATCTTTATTGTGCACGAAGTTTAATAAATATAATATAAATAGACAGCAAGTGTACACATACATAAACTTTTAAAATCTGTTCATTGTTATTGAAAATTCCATTAAGAAGACCATGCAGCATTACCTAGAATATAACTTTACAATTAGGTAACATACTATAGAGTAAAATCGGCAAAAGTATTGATTGCAATCTTGCTGAAAAGTCAACGCATCTTGAGACTAACTGAGAGCACAGAGCTTACCTACTTGAACCAGCTGTTTACCATTTCGATTGGAGTCAAGTATATTCTTCTGAAAGCAATCGTTGTCATCCTGAAAGCAATCTTTAATACCTAAGTTACCATTTTTTTGTCAAATTATTTTCGAAAATCTGTCTCACATTAATGGTATTCCTAGCTCACCTTACTGAAGGTAAAATGTTCCTTAATCTGACTGCGAAAGCCGTAAACATGATTATTTTTTTAATAAGCTAGTCGCAATTATACCTAACATAAAAAAAACGAATTCCTATAATCATAGTTTTATCAAAAGAAAAACGATTTTATTGCCCTTAGATGGCGAATACCAATCATGTTTGTTTAAAAAACTTAAGCTTCGAAAACGGCGAGAATAAGAGCATAAGAAAGTTGTATTTCTGCTAAGAAAATGTGTTAAAGTTTCTATTACTATAATTTATAAAATGTCTCAGTAAAAGACGAAACAAACTTCGGAAACCAAAGCGGAAAAAGGTGGAAAACCTTTCTTAAACTTTATCTTTATTGCTTTTACTCTTAGTAATACCAAAGTGAAACCGTTTTCATTTGGTGAACAAGTGGCGGGATGGGAGGTTGCGACGACGCCGGCGTCGGTCACGAAACAAAGACTAGTGCACGGGGTGGGGCGGGCTCGGGGGAAGGGGGGGTGAGTCCTCGCCGCTTGAGCGATTGCGTTCCTAATTGGCAGCGGCGTCCGCGAGAATCTTAAGGGGAGGACAGCCGAGCCCGAGCGAGTCTTCTCTGCATCTTGCGGCTCACGGGTCTGCGTGGACCTACCCCACCTCTCCCTCCGCCCCTCCACACCCAGCCCCTCCGACGCCCACGCAACACAATAACTTACCTCGGGCGGCAACTCTCACGTAATCTCGAGTAACTCCGGATTATGCCCGTTAATCACTCGGAAATTAATTACAAGTTTGTGTATTAATTGTAGTACAATTACAAGAATTACAGGGTTAAGATTACGGTGATTCCATTTGCATTCCGTGGAGAGTTATTATATGACAACAATCGGTATATAGACTTCCTTACGATAGATTGCGCTTATATGTTTGTTTATCATTTTGCATAAGAATATTTTACTCTACGTCATAGGCTTTTCAGAAAAAAAATATTTTTAATGTCAAAGGACAAAAGAAACAATATATATTCTTTTAATTAAAATGAAGTCTTACATACATATTAAAGAGTTCAATTAATAAACACGATGATGAATAACGATGTAATTACTTTAGGAATGTTGGTATACAATCATAACAATCACACACAAGCGATGGTTATTCGCTACGGTTATCCGTCGTCAAAAAAATGTTTATTATATAGGTAGGTAATATTGACACCCGTTACGACGGTTTTAAAAGATTGTCAAAACTCAAAACTGTATGTCTTTATACAAAAATAACTAAACTGTAACTCCGTTGGGGTAACAGTAAATTCATTCTTTTGAGCATCACTGAGGCGAACGTTCTAAGCGATGTCTTTTAAAAATCTCAATTCAGAATATTTTCGCGTAAAGCAAACATTTTATGTGTTCGTCCCACGTCCACAAAACTGAGCATTGCGGAGGGAAAACAGGTCGGTATCCTAACTCGATATCGCCATTTCTATTCTCATGTCGCCTTTGTATGCAAGTGGACGGGTTAATTCGATTTGGTGCGAGGACCGAGGGCAATATTTTATCGTATCATGTGATCTATTCTGTCCCAGTATAGTATAGTAGAGTGGGTCATAAAAAAGGCAATATCTCACAGTTGAGCTGAGCCGGAGCCGCGATCGTAACTTCTACAATGTTACTGCGCCGCACTCGGCGAGGGAGCTGACTTTTATTTTTAGAAAAGAAATTATTGTTTTCTTGCAAATGTGAATATGTTAAAGCTACTCGTATACCTACATGGATTCGTCAGCACATCACTTGGTTTATGTTTTGCTAAGTCACTGAACTTTCTTCTTAAATATTTGTTTTGAACCTATGCAGTGGAAGGAGAGACAAGTCAAAGTGAGTCACTCTTGTTTTGTAGATAAAGGTATAATTTACTAAAGAAATAATAAAAAGTGGCCGAATCAATGATATATGAAAGCAAGTAATTTGTCTCAAAACCTTAATTCATTTGGCATCAGCTAAAGAATAGTCATCGAAAAAATAAGTACCTATCTACCAAGTACCAATATTAATCCTACCATATTCTGTAGATGAGCGCTGAGAGGCACGTGACGCCACCCCGCACAATTTTATTTAGCTTCACGCAAAAGTGTTTCCGTTTTACTGCTACCATTACGCAAATTTCCCCACATGTTTATTTCTAATATAAAATATACTGCTGTTGCATATTACAAAGTGTACTCAGATGTACCTAAATAACTCTTATTCCATTTTATTACATCCTCGAGGCGGGCTTCAAGATTTTTAGATTCATGTAACAAAATGAAAGTTTCAAGTCTCAAGTGCCTGATATATGGAGGCGTGAAGGCGTCAGGAAGCCATGTAACACGGTCGCGGGGCAGTATTCATTAATCTAAGCTGTAACCCTTGCCGCGTGGGCGTCAGGGGGGGCGGCACGGCGCGCGGGGGGCGGTGGCGCAATATGCCGCGATGACGCGCCGACATCGCCTGCATTATGGATGTTGGCGAACTTTTCGCGTGACGCGAGAAAAATGAACCAAGGCTCACTTAGAGATGGATCGCGATATAATTTACTGGGGAAATCCCAGCTCGCGGGATTCGAGCTGTCATGTGTTAGTAGTTTGGAGATGCTTTTTCAAGTATAAAGTGTGTATATGTTTACATCTAAGTATTTACACAATTCAATTATTCTTACGTACTTAATTATCAACATCGTCCAGTAGCAACTTACAGGCAGACTACCTTTATGTAATCTATGCTACATCAGGACGGCAACCAGTCGGTTATCTTTTAAAGTGAAGGCACGTGAACATATTCGGCAGAAGTTGGCTGTAACATCCCAGCGCTGATTTGCTGGATTCGTTTTCTCCTCTACCGATCATTTCTCCCCTGAGAGTTCATTTGGTTTATATGTATGTATGTATCTATGTATATATTCTTGTATTTTATAGTCATTTCCAAGCTAATTATTCTGTATGTTGCACCTGCCATGTTTTGTCTCTGCATCACCCTAAGGTTGACTGGTAGAAAATGCCTCAGGCATTAAGTCCGCCTTTGTACAGTATTTTTTTTTTTACTTGTGCATTAAGTTTTAATAAATAAATAAATAAAACTCCAATACCCATGGCAACCAAACCGCATCATAATACTTGTAAGAATATTCAGAATCATAAGATTCCCAAGTGTAAACATGCTTCTGATAAAGTCCTTAGCGCCCTTCAAGCAGTCTCGCCGTTCTGTAATTAACAGGCGGAGTCTCGGGGGGCTGTAGTGTGGGAGGGGGGGGGGGGGGCACGGATCATATCACCTGTGAATTAATCGCTCCGTGACGATTAATTAGCGCCACGTGCTCGCACGCACCTCAGCCTCGCAACACCACGTGACTCGCCTGCTAACTGCCTTCATTAACCTTGAATAGCTTATGGATTTTATGAAATGAGAGTTTTAGGGAAGTAGCGCGTTACGGGTGTCGTTAGATAAGGTAGTGAGGATTCTTCAAGCTTTGTGAAAATGTAAATCCACGTTCCAACAACGAACCCACAAAAGTGAAAAGGTACAAAAATACTTCCCTAGTGAACCCGGCTCACGGCTCGGCAGCCTCTCAATAAAACATAATGTTCGCAATAATAATGAGCGGCCCTGCCTGACCCACGAACTGCAAACTCAAATTAAACATCTTATGAACAGAAACATCTTGCAAAGATCCTCTTCATTAGGTCCCGCAAATTGCGCGGGGTGTGCGGGTCGCGGGGGCAGTGACACGAGCCCCCCCTCCAGCCCCGCGTCCCTCCCCGCAGCCTCTATTAATAATGCAAATGAGACCGCAGCTCGGCCAAGAAGCGAGTCTCGATTAATTCCGGTTCATTTGAGGTAATTGTCGCTGCGCGCGTGCGGTCTGCGGTCTGCTGAGCCCGCAGCCCGCTGCCACATCTAATGTCTAATGCCAGTTAGGGTTATGGTTTCGTAGGATCATGTTTTATGGCCACTGAGCACTACGAGTTGTTTTGAATATTAAATAAGTGCTAAAATATGCACAAGGTTTCGGTCTTTTACTTGCGGCCGCTTGGTTCATTAATTTAAGTTAAAACTTTTTTAATGACTTTCAATATCCTAGTAAGCCAGCGATGATAAAAAAAAATACGTCAACCAAGAAAATAAAGATTGTTTGAAGAATCTAGTTGTGATTCCAGTAAATATTGCTAACATCACTTAATTCATATTAATTTTAAATTCTAGTTTTGCACAGTGATACTCTTACTAACATTAATAGTTTAATAAATTAAGACGATTCGATTTACTTTAATTTAAGTTGCACAAAGTTGCACGCTACGCTAAATAAAAAGGAGTCCATTGCCTCACGTAGCAGCGGGCTACGGCGTAGCGCTACGACGATCGATACTTATGCCACGCGACAACCTAACGCTACGAGTTTTTCTACGTTTTCGACAGAGCTATATTTACGGCAGCAATAGAACACCCGGATCAAAAAAATAAGTTACTTTAAACAAAGGAAAATAAAATAATATCTTGAAAATAACAAATAAATACCCCTTCTTGAACACAACTTTTACTGTTGAAATATTTTTAAGGAATGTAATAATAAGAATGTGAAATTCTGATGTTAATTTTGTCTAACATATGCAACAATATATTGTTTTGGTATTAATTTAAACTTTATACATTTAAAGAAATAATGAAACCTGCAACCTAAACGGAAAAACTGCATGTAAAGGTAGTTGGTCTTATAAACAAAAGCTTCATTCTTTCGGTATTGTAAGTAACATTTAGCCAATACAGGGATGTACAAGATCACTTACTTGGATGTGTTAGAAAGATTGAAACTTTATCAATGAAGTTATCATAACGGCATAACGGATACATTAAGTAATTATGCACCGAGCCCATTTTTTAATAGGGATAAAGCAGTAAGAATATGCCGAAACAAAACCTCGAGCAGTTCTAGTGATAGGTATAAGTGTATTGTGAACATAACGTAGGTATTGAGAGGGCCGGGAGCGTCTCCGCGCAGGGGGAGACAAAAATGGCCGCGCCGAACCTGCACCTTGCTTGCTCCTACCTACTTCTGTAACTCATTAAATTACACACTATATGGGAACTGATTTGTTAGCGAAAATCTTATGAGATTTAAGGAGAATTGGAAAGCTTTAAAGTTCATTTAAAGGTCATGGAATGTAAGTTAATATTAGGTACTTAATTAGTCAGATAAATGGACTGCGACCTATGAACTTTATTATTAAGTTCATTGGTAGAACCTACCTACCTGAATTTATCTGATAGATAGGGTATATATCTTTAGCTTTTACTGTACCTTTGAGTAAAGGATCCATCTAATGTAGCGCTCAAAATGTATTCATAGACTCATTATTATTGTTACAATATGTTCCTAACTTATATATAGTATTTGACTTGAGGTAATGTCAGAGTATTGCAAATAATGCTTGAAGTTAGTGTATTTAAGATGGAATAACAAAGAAGTCTGGTTTGACAATTGCAAACGCCGAAGCAAAAAAATACGTAACGTTTATAACCAGATATATAAATATGCAGTTATAAACGTTACGTATTTTTTTTATTAATATATCTGCAGTTTCATCTACGAAATAATCATCCAAAATATTACAAAGTAATTTCCTCTTTCACAGCCGGTCTTCCTTACAAAGTATATGGCGGGCACGAGGGTTCGCTGACGGAGAAGCGAAAGCAGCGGAGAATCAGGACGACGTTCACGTCAGCTCAGCTGAAGGAGCTGGAGCGAGCCTTCCAGGAGACGCACTACCCTGACATCTACACCCGGGAGGAGATCGCCATGAAAATCGACCTTACTGAGGCGAGGGTACAGGTCAGTCAAGCTGTTTACTTTCTTTGTTAAAGACAGCCGACAAAACGGTGAATTTTGATCGGAAAAATCTATTTTGATTTTTACGACACAGAACTGTCTCGTAAAGAAGGTATTTTATCTAATGATACTTTTCTCTCAAATCTAAAAAGCACAATTTTCTATGTACACTTGATATGTTAATACCTTCATATTCTGATTAAATTATTCTTTGATTCAGCCTCAGTGAAACCAAAATGAAGATAAAAAATACGGATTTAGGGAGATTATTCTCATAAGGCACAGTAGGCTTGAAAAAAATAAATGGTTTCCCGCGCCGTCCGTCACATTTCCGCAGTCCAATTAGCGTCCAGTAATTCGAGTGCGGCTGACGGGCGGTGCCTACGAAAAAAAAGCGAGCAGACAACGTGCGGTTAGCTCTAGTTAATTTCATAATAAGCGCTCATTTTTATGTGAGTCAGATCTGCGACGTGTGCTCCTCCTGAATGTTTAATGCAATTCAGAATCGGGCGAGTGCCGCGCCGTCTTATAGTTATCTGATCACGTATATCGCACGGCGACTCCGCGACCTGATCACGTATTCCGGGATATGACGCCCTCGGCGCAACCGACACTCTTATTGTTCCCAACGACACAAACCTACATTTTGTTTCATTTCTTTTCATGAAACGTGTTTTCATATTTTCGATACGGTTGCCGTTATACTGACGACACAACAGTGTGTAGGTATCTTTGGGTATATAGGCACTGTGTAATGGATAAACAATCGCGTTGTTGTGTACATAAGCGGGTGGCACCCTCCCGCGGCAACGAGCGCTCATTACGTTAAAAAGTGTATTGGAATGGTGGGGTGCCGCCATAAATATTGCGGGCGGTCGCGTAACTCAAGCGCGCGCGACTCCTGATAATTAAAACTCGCCTGGAAAATACGAATTCACATATTACAATTAAAACCGGATAACTGCAACGAGCGGGTTGTTTTTCGGTAAATAAACAAATATCAATTTAATGTTGCACTGTATTTTATATCTACAATTAAGCAGTGGAGCGTTTTAAATTATGAATAATAATTAATTTTGTTTGCAGTTTGATTGTAAATACTGAATATTGGTAAAAGGCTTTTGGTTTTTACAATTTTGTTTTATCTTTATTATAGGTAATACAAAAGACGTTAAGTTTCGGCAGATATAATTATTTTTATGCAAATACGTCTACCAACAATCACGGAAGCTGTGGTCAGCGACGAATTTACATTTAAAAAATATAAACGTCAAGAGCGGCGCGACGTGTCCTAATTCAACACGCGGCTCCTACCCAAATTCATCAGAGGCTGTGCGCAAACACTGCTCGTAAGCGTTAAGCAAACGCACAATTTGCCATAAGCCACCCGTCCGGTGTGGAGCAAAAAGTCGGCCAACTGTTCTATTAGAGCAAAAGGAATCACTTGAAAAATGACCAGCTGCTTTTTAATACACAGCGTATTTTTTCTGTGCCAACGTTGTCATAGGGATAGGGCAATTTAATCAATCAAGCGGTGTTGCACGGTAGCGTCCGAGTCAATAAATTCTATATTATCACAGACCATTTTGGTTTTATTGTTATCCCTGTGCGGCGCGAGAGATTAGTTCGAGTTGAGATAAGGGCGGTATTGTGTGTTTATGTTTCATTAATTATATTATATTGTCCAAAGCATACTTCTCACCACAAGTTTCTGAAAACCTGAAATGACTCAAAATGGAAGAAGATGGATGTAGATATTTGAAAAACTATTTTGTTTGTTTCAATCAATGTATAATGAGCACAAATATTTTCTGCTAAAACGACCTAAATAAATCTTAAAACTTTTTATGTTTAAGTACCCGCCAATAATCTAACCTCCTCTGAGTGGTACAAAAGGCACGTTATGTAGTTAGTCATTAGGAAAGACCTAGCTTTCAATTTAGAATGCAAGCTCATTGTTATTACAAGTGCGGTGGTCACCTGACACGTGACAGGGGCTCGCTTGCCTGACAGGCAGCAATAGAGATTGACATGCAACCCGTCGGGATCCGCCAGCAAAATGTCAATCCAGCTCTCGATCTAAGATCTTGCGCCGGCAGTCCACTGGGACCGCCGGAACTGATGCACCGTCTGCTATTGCTTTCAGACGTAATTGGTTTTATGACTTATCTTCGTGAAGTGAGACGTTCGGTTTAAGATTTGATGATCGTGAGTTGGTCTGTTAATTTTAAAGTTGATTGATACTTCGATAGTTGAATGAAAAATAACGGAAACATTATGTTATGCGATTGTGCATTATTAGACTCTGTAGCTGCTGAAAATTGCCTGAAAGTATATTTTTTTGAGATTTTTATACGTCGTCAATGACATACTTTACCTAAGATTTATTTTTGCATCTAACAAAAAGACCTTCCCAAAATATTGTTTTAAGTCACCCGATCTTTTAGAGGACCATTTATTTCGACCAAGGGCGTCTAAAATCAGTTGTTGTTATTTTAACACAGATTCGCATCATGATCAGTTTCGAGCACTTTGTGACCCTGCGTGTGCGCAGGTGTCGCACGCGTGCGCCACGTGACTGCCACGCGTCGCCTCTCTCCCATCGCTCGCCTGATTAGATACACTTGCCACAAATGTTTGTCGCTTGCTGCACTTCAAATGGGGAATAAAACTGCCATTGTCTGCTTCAATTGAGTTTTATGGTGCGACAGAACCATAATAATATTATTATCGGGAGAGGAAGGAAAATTAATGTCTAGTGTTGAAAGTTTGCGTTAGATGGGATGTTTTTATAGGTTGTCTAATAAATACATTTTGAGAACATGTAAATTTTTATTTCTTTTGACAGGGAATATCATTTTCCGCTCAGTCTGTCGTAGACAACCGTTGGGAAAAAGGCCTCTAAGTAGAGGCAGAGGCATTACGTTCCGGCTAGACTGACTGATTAGAAACATTAAAATATATTTTTAAGGCATGCTTAAAGTTCCCTTATCCCAAATATAACTTCTCAATATCAAATATTAAGCGGTTAGCGTCTAAATGAAACAACAGCGTTAAGTAATGGGACGGTTTAGTGTTAACCCTTAGTTAATCGCGTTGATTGCCGTCGGTTCGGCTAACGATAAAAGCAGATTAAGTAATCACTTAGTGGCGGGACGCTCTTGTCTCGTGATTCGTGCTTTTGTCAGTAGGGTAGCACATACACTTATGGGTTTTCATCCCATATCGCGGTACGTGATGTTTAACTCAAGTGTAGAGGACTTGAATTCGGAATTGTTGTTAAACTGGTGCACTGATTACATGAGGTTAAAAGTAAAGCAAAGTAATAAAAATAAGTTAGACTCCTTCCTAAAGGATTGGGTTCTAATTGCAAAAGAGAGAGAAAAATGGAGAGACAGGGTCTTTGCCCTGCTGTAGTACACAACAGGCTAAATAATCTATGTCTATAAAAATAAATAAAATTGGAGTGTCTGTTTGTAATATTAAAATAACCGCTTTTTACTAAATGCATATGGATGTATACACGGTACATATACCAAAATAACATTTTTTACAATTTTTGTCTGTCCGTCTGTTTGTTCCAGGTAATCCCTGAAACGGCTGGGCCGATTTTGACGGGACTTACACTAGCAGATAGCTGACTAAAATTACTTTTAATTTAGAAAAAGAATTAGGGTTCCGCACAAAAAAAATTAAAACGTTTTCCGTCATGCGCGCGAACGAAGTCGCGGGCACAGCTAGTAAATAAATAAAAAAAAACTAGAGACAATATTTCAATTTATTAAAATGACGTTGGTGTAAGTATGAAAAGATGATGTGAATTTATAATGTGTAAACAAAGAATCAGAAGAATTATATAAATATAAGATAAATTAATCGTCTATCATTGTTCAATGAATAGTCATGTTAACTTATTAAGTCATTACTATACGACAACTGTATAAAAATGGCAAACAAGCGTATCAGATTATGATCATCAAAGGTATTATCTATGTTAAACTGGACGTGGGGCGTGACATTCGATACGGTACCAACGAGGGCAGATCGCAGACAAGTTCGTCAGTTTCCGTGGGAAGATCGGAAGAGTTCGGACGATTGCTCCCGCGCACCGTGTCGCGCCTCTCTCATAGTTGTGATGTGACGATAATCTGCCTCGACTAATTGATTAACATCTCTTGCATTTTCACACGATGTGCAGAATTACAGACGTGTGAAATCGGAATGTTTCGTAGTTTAAATTTTTACGTAAAGCTAATGTTATTAACAAAGCATGTTTTTTCCAATTTATTTTTCAGAAAACTCACAGTTTAATATCTATATAAATAATGTATAATGAGCGCTTACGGTTGCCATTTACTAGCTTCCATAAATTAAAAACTATGAAGTACCTAATGAAAGAAGGTTTTCATAAATATTCAATAAAATAAAAAATAAAACTCTGTAAAATTACGAGGATGTGATTATTCTTCAATTAAGTAGATAAATCTGACATTTTAAGATACCGTAAAATATGACTCCTGATGAAATTGCCTTACTACCTCTTAGCAAACAATAGTAGTATTATTCCCACATAAAACACCATTCTTCTTCTTTAGCTATTCACGATAAATAAGTGTTGGAAATCCTAACAAGCACTTAAAGCGATTAAAAAGTGCCTCGAGGTCGTAGGTATGTAGAGGCGTTACGGAGGGTGTGCTACGCGCTACGGGCTACGGGCTACGGTTGCTACGGCTACGAAATACGTCATATGATATCGTAATGATTTATTTTTATAAACGGAAGTGATTGTTTTGTACGAGGAGTAAATAAGGCAATTTTTTTCTGACTATAATACACTTTTCATTTGTCTGGACCATTTTACCAAGAAGATTTTTGGTAAGTGTACAAAAATTATTGTAAAAATTGGTTATGAGAAAATTATAAGAACAACAAAAACGGCTCACATCCCAAATCACTATTCCGAAGTGTTATAATTAAAAAAGTAATAAATACTATTTTCTGACCTATCTTTTTGGATTTGCGGTAAAAATACTCGCCACTAGCTCCAAAAATATTAAGATGCCATTAGAGTTTCTTTTTTTTTCTTACTTATTATATGGCAATGCACATTTTTTTGGTCAAAATGGCCAGGATGTAATTTCAATATTTGATTGTAACCTTTTTACGATTATTTAATTAATGATATTTTAACTAAGATTTTATCGTTTACAAAATTTAACTGATCATGATACTTTGTTTAATTTTGAATCCTGTAAAAAAATAAAATCAAAAGATAGCAAATGCAACACCACTATCAATATTATTTATTATAGCCCATCATATAGATAGAAAAGCGTGTGAAACTCATTCTTTTCATGGTTCTCACATTAAACGTCCCAAAGGTATAGAAGTTTGCCCACTAACAATTACAAAAGCGTTTATACCTAGTTCAGATTATACGATTCCGACCTAGCTTACGTGGTGCGAATATATGGTCATCTCTATCTAACGCATGTGGATTCAGTATTTCTATCTCTGTCGTGGATATGTCACCCTTTAGCGTGGTTCGCGCAATTATTTTTCATTTAGCTCGCGACTTGTTGTGGTGTCCTCTGGGAATCGTGGGATCAAGTGCAACTATCGTGTCTCTACGGTATAGTAATACAATTCGAATACGAGAAAATTGCTCTGTGACATGAAGGGGATGTATAAAAATGTCTTGGGCTTTGTAATTTGGTTTTTCCCAGGGTGTGGGTGACAATTTAGTATTTACCGTAGGGATTTTTTTATGATTTATTCCCACAATTTAGCAAGTGTGAGAAGCACATTTTGAATAAGTATAGAGTTATATCGTTGCTTATTAATTTGCAAATGTTAATCCACAATTATTATACAATTGTCTATTTACACTAGGTAGTAAATTTAATGACTACTTAACTAAATATACAAATATATACAAAAACAAAAGGACACTAAAGGCGTCGAAGTAAATTGCAAAAAATTTGTTTTTATGATAGGTAGTTGAATGGTTTTTTTTTTGTTTAGCCTATACTGCCCCACTGCTGGGCAAAGGCCTCCCCCAAGTCCTTCCAGGAACTCCGTTCCCGCGCCACCTCATGCGAATGGTTATTATAATGGCTAAATTCGTGTTGAGTTTAGACTACTCGGATTACTACTTTGATTTTTATCTGTTACACGGGCACCAAAATAGCGTCATTCAATATTCGGAAGCATACTTATGACAGATTTACAAAAAGTTAAGGCATTGCGATTCTAAACAGCAAGTTCATTGTTACTCCATTTTGTCGTGGAAGTTCGGCAGGGGAGTATAGGCGGCTGTCACAAACTATCTAGTGTCATGAATATATGGCCGTCATAACCGATGCGCCATTGTCGAGTATTGGAGGAAAATGCTAGATCATTTAGGGGAGAATATTGTATTTTTTGTACTAAATTGTCATACTATCTCGTTTTTTTAGAAATGTACGTACCAAGGTACAGTTTTGCAATCGGAACAAATATTGTTCCCAAAATTAACCAACATTATTAATAAAAATACATTATTGATTTGCACAATATTTTACCAACTTTTAATTTTAAATAGATCAAGATATTACATAATGGTTGAACGTAGTATTGTTAATGATAAGAGCAACTTGTATAAGTGTGTCTCAGTTAGTTTATAGTTAAGCTGTTTTAAGTTAAAACAACATTACAAATCTAAGCCATAAAAAAATTGTAAAACCACATTACTTATTTGCGTACTATTATTTTAGATCTAGACTATACAATGGGCGAATACAATCACACACAGTAAGGTCACTTCAACGCCCCACATTTGGCGGTGGCAATCACAATCGTTACTCTACGCTCACGAACCATTTAACAACGACAGAGGGACAAGTGACTCTATTGTCCGTACATTAACTATAGTTTATTCATTTTTTCTTGCCCCTTCCTCAAAACATTTATCATTCTAAAAATTGCAACTCATTTACCCTGTTTATTTTATAGAGTGAGTGTGATCTTGTAGTTTATTGTAATATACACATGGCGTGTCGTGGTTCTCCTTTCATCATGATATGAGGAAAAATCATTAATGGTTTTTATACTGAAACCTAATATCAATATTTGAGGCATTTATATGAAGATAAGTACTCACAGAGGAAACTACATTGCTTACCACCGTATGACAAGAGGAGCACAGTTAATAGGTACAGATTTACAAAATGTAAAATCTTCTTTATTTTTCATAAATCGTGTTTATTTTGTAGGATAAATGTGGATTCTGTTAAGATAAATGATTAAAATAATATAATAAAATGAAAATAACGAAAGAGAAATGTCAGTATGAATGCTTTAAAATGATATAATACATATCTACATATATTTTCAGAGACAAAAGTTATATTTCTAATGTTACCCTATTCACAGGCTATCTATAATTTCTCATCCTTACATTTAAAAAAAAGGTAATTACTAAGCACCATGAGAGAGATACGACAAAACCGAATATAGCTTAAGACTTTTCGTAATTATATTTTATTTTACATTTTGATTCCATAATTTAAAAGTAATGAATACTATTTTAGAACTTCCTTTTTAGATTTTCATTAAGAATAACTCGCCACTAGCTACCGAACAATATAAAGATGATATTAGGGTTTCTTTTTAACAATTTTTTTCCTTACTTATTAAATGGCAATACGCTTTTTTTTGGCCGAAATTGGCTGAGTGTGTCATTCAATTTATATTTGATTGTAGCCTTTTTTACAATTATTATCTATAGAAATAAAACTTAAATGCTGTTCGTTGGTAAGCACGTAACTTGAGAATGGCTTGACCAATTTGTCTATTTTTTTATTTTTAAATGTCAGAATTTGGTTATTATAAAAAAAAAGTTTCCCGGAAAATATTCAATTTCGAGAAAACCTGAACGTCCTTTTTGTATGAACTTTTGAAATTAGGACAGAACAGCGTCTGACGGGTCAGCAAGTTTATCAATAAAAATCTCAGATTAAAATATACGGAATAAAAATCAAACATGAGGTTTACCTATATACTTGCATGCAGATACATAAACAGACTTTTGGAAATAAACACAATGATACTGTTTTGTCGAAATTTAATTTTATTCCACATTTTTAAACTGCTTATAAATAATATTTTAAACGTTTTGTAATATCTACTCACGGGCTACAGTTTAGTTAGTTCTTTCGCTTTTGACATATGTCATGGACATACTTTTATTTTGGGAGAGTTACCTATTCGACAGGCAATTTTACTCGTTCCATTTAAAAATATAATATCAGTTTACGGCTTAACGTGGGGTATGATGTTTATTGGGCCCTCAAATTGCTAGCAATAACCGGCAAATACTGTAAACACCACAGTACGGTCAATCAAACATATTGGTTACAGAGCCAGTCATAATATTCTCATGACTGACTTTGTTGATTTTATATGTCTACCTAGTGTTCTACATTACATAAGTATGGGTTGTATTTATAGGTAATATTATATACAGGTAATAAATCTATCAATAGTATATACTAATAATATAAAGCTGTAAAGTTTGTTTGTTTTTTTGTTTAAACGCGCTAATTATTAAAGACTGACCAGTCGGATTTGAAAAAATCATTTTGAATTTGATAGCCCAATTATTGAGGAAGGTTATATAGGCTTAACCCGTAACATCACGCTACGGCCCTTCGGAGCCTACCAAAAAGAAAAAAAAATCAGAAAGAACGCTTAGCGAAAACGCAGTATCTAATTCATAAATAATCCGTTTTCTTTTAAACGGCGGGTGAAACTATGGGGCACAGCTAGTATACTATAGTTTGTAGTAGGTAGATGATGGCTCAAAGTTCAATCAATAAAGCAAATGCTCAGAGACAGTTCTAACCATCTGCCGATCGGTATCGGCTATTTGTCGTGTCGCGTGCCACGATCCAACTGATTACGGGCATTGTCTCGCGGAAGCGGCTACTCGGACCAATCACGGTGATTCGTCAAAATCGATTCAAATCTGTTACATTTTTAATTGAAAAACCCAGTAGGGAAGCGAGTGAATGGCTTAGGGAAGTCAGATATCGATTACGAATGATTAATTGTTTTGGTGTTGTCTCGATTTGCGATTTTGGATATTGCGAACAGTAAAACCTTTTTAGTTTTATATTACCGTTACTTGTATGTACTTATACATTTATTTAAAAAAATACAATTTACTTAACATGAGAAATACAAATTGATCTTAACACTAAACACACTTATGAAGAACGATAAGTAGGTAGGTAAATCGTAAATAAACGAATAAGTTGTAATCATGAAATTAGTAAGTACTATTCAATCATAATCTTTTACAGCGTTGTGGGTAAAAAGATTCTTTAGTTTTATATTTCCAAGCGATACTGGCAATTTCCTCTGAAAAAAATTTTCAGATGCCATAAAGTTGTTTTGTTTTGCTTTTTTTTTTTACAAAAAAGGGCTTTTCTTAACACTTCGCTTTGGCTTCGACACATTCAGCCAGCAGTAGAAAAAAAACATCTTCTTTTTAAAGAAGCTTAAAAATACAAAATAAAATCAGATTAGTGAGTGCATAGATGTCAGATTGTTCCTTTACTTATCTGTTTTATAATTAATTATTTGTGAGCATAAATTATGTATTGCGACATATTTTTATTTTGTGAAGCATAAAATAAATAATTTACTCCTTTGATGCAGGATGTAGGTTGTGGGAGGTATGTAATTATTGTTTTTTTAACTTTCTTACCTTTTATATTTCATACAATTTAATCAGTATGTAGGTATTAATTGATTCGAGTAGAAATAATAATAGTTCCAAACGAAGTTGTACAATAGGTACATTTGCGAGACTCTCTGAATAATTTACTTTATTTATGGACCAACAAAAATATAGCATTATTTAATACAACTATAAATTCTTGCAAATGTTGATGGAAGTGCATCAAAATGTCATATATTTGGAGTTAATAGTTGATCCGATGTTTATTTACTTCGCACGGGATAATAGGGGTGACAAGTAATGGACCGTACGCTTTGCTCACATCTGTCGTGTTGTGTGACGTCATTATCATCCTCATATTGCCTTTATAGAATTTATGAACATTATGAGTTCATAGGGATTTTATAGAGTTCAAATAGTACTTGACCTAGCGATCTGGCATAAATTGGGATTGCACCTTTGAAAGTGTTCCTCAATAAAGGCTCCCGAACTCCGAAGAGAGGCGCGACGCGACGGTGCGACGCGATTCTGGTAGAATTATTTCCATGAAGTTTTGATAGAAATTGTTCTACTAGAGTCGCGTCGCGCCTACTACGCGCGGCCTGCAGGAGCCTTATAGTTTCTGTTATGCACTGAAACCTGTTTATTTTAAACTCATATTTTGGTCATTTTTTGACAAAGAAAGAAAATATAAAAAAGTAGTTTTTTGATAGAGTAGCAAGATAATTCAGACATTTCCTACAAAAGAACTGTAAAGCCTGGTTTTACCACAACCGTATAAACAAATCACGCATTTAAACACAATAACAATGATGGTTAATACGTATCACAACATTATAATTTATGTAAAGTCTTTAGGAGACCCAGTTAAATCCAATCCAATCAAATAAGATGAGTTGCGTCAGCACACCTGTCATTCACTAAACGCTGTCGAATGGCGCCGACATACGGCCTGAATAAACGATGCATTCATCTCTTTATTATGATGTGTTAATCCTGGATTATCATCAAATGTTAACACATGTTACCAGTTAGTAAAAAAAATATTACCAATTCAAAAAGTCGTAGGAAGATAGTTCTATCAATTCAAATTGAACAGTAACGCACAAAAAATAGAGTTGCTTTTCGTGATGTCGACTTTCAGTCGATGGATTTCAATGGCTTATTGAGGGTAGCTAATATTATTCCGGGGCGTTCGGTGTTGCCTTTTCATCCGCTAAGTATAAACAGTGGGGTGTGTTCGCGATGTTTGGTCGCGCTCGACCGCGCCGGCCGACGATTGATTTATTTTGTATTAGCTTTACTTTACGCAGACCCGCTCTGTTCTCAGTGAGATTGGTATCTAATTATTTTTAGCTCATGACGTTTACATTAGCTTTATGATTTTAAAACATAGGAATAGAACATGAAGTTTTTTAATCTATATATGTTTAAAGATGACGTAACAGGCTAAAATTACTTTAGAATATTCGGATCAAGTCTATATTAAAAGACGGTAGGTACCTATTATTTAATTAATCTAGTCTTATCTATCATTATGTTAAAACACTCATTTACCTATAGCTTTAAAACTTTATCTAAGAAATAGTATTTTTATATGTTTAAAAAAAAGAGTAGGTACCTAGGACAAATCAAAGAAGCAAAATCATAAGTTAGGTACTTTTTTGTTCTGATATTTATTCTCGCAGCTCAGTTGTTACGAAGACTACACAGATAACCGGCCTATTCTGTAAAAAACTTATCGTGAAAACTTAGGTGAAGTGAGCTGTCATTCCACTAGCAGTAGTATTCTTTATATCTCACCGTAAAAACTTCAGTGAGGTGAGCTGTCAATACTATCAATCCTCTAGGGATCAGGTGGAATGACATCTCAATTAAAACTCATTTCACCTAGGTTTTCACGGTGAGATTTTTTAAAGAATAGACCGGCTGATGCTAGGGATTGATTGGATGGACAGCTCACTCCATGCTCCACCTAAGTTTTCACTTAACTACGTAAAACGGTAAAGTGTTAACTTACAATTATTCACTCTAGCATTTTGTAAAAATAAACTTATAAAATCCACTCTTAATCCATTACTTTTATTTATTTAACCTCGCAAACATCAACCTACCAAAGGATCAAGTAAGTTCCGAGCGACATATCACCTGAAAATGTAACTATCGGTTATGATCAAAGCTGGGTGTGCTCGGCACCCGGGCCGCATCCCGCTCTTGTCAATATTTGCGCGGCCTGGCCCGGCTAATGAATACAATTAGATCATTCCGCGCGGCCTCACGTTTTTCATACGCCTGGAGGGCCGGAGGGCCGCCCTCTGACAACGTGTCAAATAAAGACGGCCGTGTCGACTCCAACCTTTGCACATAACGCTAGTTGAATGCGCAAACACCGACACATGGCGAGCGAGCCTTTATTTATTACTCATAGCTTGCCAATTAGTGACGCTTCTTGCTAGTTCTGTTCGGAGTTTTATACCGTTTTAGTAAATACCTCTTATGTGTTATTTATTTGTACAGGATTCTGAGGATCTTTTGGAAGACCAAAGTGTTTTAAAGGCTTTTTGCTCTCATTTTCCTTATGGAGTGACCAGAAAAACAAATAGAAAATTATTTTTGTAGTTTTTTATACAGGCTGGTCAAACAGTCGTGGACCAAACGAAATAGGGAGATAAAAGAGGTAATATCCAACGCTTTTAAAGAGATAAATATTTTTTGGTAACGCTTCAAAATCTTTGGCAAAAAATTAATTGCTCTTGAAATTTGGTACCCAGAGCCGCAATAGAACTTTTGTAGTGCTGATATATTATCTAGTAATAATACAACACTGTTTGTTTTATTGTTTCATATCACTTTTTTTTTAATTAGTCTAATTGCAAAAGAACTCGGTATATAAAAATATTCATAACTTTTAGGGCAATTGAATTATGGCCATGCTGTAGAAAGATTTTTTGTTGGAAATGACCTCCTTCATTTTCTTATTTCGTTTGATCCACGACTTTTTGACCAACCTGAATATTTTGTGACAGATACTCGCCAATATTGTGATAAAAGCATTTGTAAGCAGGTTCCACGTCACACTTACTACTAATCGTTTTAGTTTCCACTACGTTTACCGCGCTCATATTTTTTACATTGAAGCGCCAAATAATGGGCTGAACAGATGACTCTCGACTCCCCCTAGCTAACTTGATGAGAAATGATGTACGATATATAATGGATGAAATACAAGCGTTTGATTGTGATGTTGTGTTGCAAGTGAAGTTATGCAAGTCATAGGTTAATTAGTAAATCAAAGTGAAGTTGGAGGCGGCGCCGGGCCCGGGCGTTGTATGTGCAGCCTCTGAATACATTAGTCTGTGTTGTGTTTGCTCGCCACGACCGAGCCACATGGCGACGCGCCGCTCTGTTTATTTTAATACTCAACCATTGTTGCTTGCCACTGTTTGCTGAGGGAACTGTATTAAACTACCCCTTACGGATTTGAATGAGGCGAGCTGGTATATGCCAGAATTAACTTAAAGCTTACCAACAAGCTTTACAGGTTTTTCACATCAAAAAACGACTAATGAATCGTTTTTATACAAAGCCCACTCTCTCTCTAATAATTGAATATTGAATTACTTACTGAATTAATTTTTAATTAATCTTTAGCAAGATTTGTCGTTTAGTTATGTTGAAAAAATAATAAGTAACTTTACTTCCATCTGAGCATACCTTCGCGTATGTTACCTACAGGAACTGATTTAAACAAAGTCTAAGAATGTAAACCCTTTAAACATAATGAATCGGGGTTAGACAAAGCAATGTTTATCGGAAAACTTTCACACTGTCGTCTGCTAACAGTCTGAATTCCTAACTTACCTATTTGGGAAAGCAGAACTTTTGCTAACTTGCTCGCGTACAGGAATCAGGGAGATAACAACTTCTTCTGAAAAGCTCTATTCTAGAGAATTCAGTCATTGTTACTCCATCTCCTTGGTTCTAAAATCAGTTTGTTTATGTATAACTGACGTAAAACGAGTAATTCCATTTTAATTATCCGATGTGTTAAAATACTGTAGCGTGTAGTTATTGCCAAAAGCTAAGCTCCAGACTTGCAGCAACTTTATCCTTCAAGGTTACCAGGATTTAGTATTCGTTGATTTATTTTAATGTTTTCGGGAAAGTTATGATGCGCTAAATTAAGGGGTAATAAAGCTAATTACTTTGGCATCACTCAAGATATGGCAGTAAGTGTCTAGTTTATCAATCGGTTCAGGGCATGAATGATAGTATGTGACAGGTTCCTGGACAGGAGTCTTTGGTCAACTGGACCCACTCGAACTGGACCCGCGGGTCGCCTAGTTATTTACACCGGTTTATAATTTTTACAAACCTTTTTTATTCAGTATCAAATTTAGTAGTTTCATTATTAAGTGTTTTTACTGAATAGCTGCAGGCTGTCCTTACTTCACAAATCAATTTAGACCGATTCTTAGACTTTCTATAATATGGATTATATGATAGAATTTCTTAAATATGGATTTTTTAACTAATTGATACCAAGACATTGACAATAAACTAGGTAATATTATAAAATGACCACCAAAGTCTGAATAAGTGATCTCGAAGTAGTCAGGTATGATTACGAATAGATCGTTCCACTCGCGTAGTTGCTTGGCTGCAAACTCCATGAATATTGTATTGATTTCACGATAATTACAATTCAATTGTATGGCTACGTATCTTATGGGCTGTGCATCTGCAGCTCGTAAGCACTTGTATTTAATTAAATTTGCCGGTAGCACCTCGCGCGCCCTCGCTGCTCAATTCGGTTCATTTGCAAAGTGCATTTCGATGCTGCACTCGATTGTCCCAACAACCCTGCGCTTAATTGCCCGCCCGATATTTATTATTACCGTTTGTTTGTACATTTATGTGCCACTATACATCGAAAGCTATTCGATTTACGACTACAAAGTTCCACTCGTTAATTCGTTCAGAGAGATCACCTTCACAAAATGATTTTATGGCCCATATCGGTAGGAAAATTCAGCAAAGTATTTACATTAGGGGCACGCATCACATTCGATAAACATCGCAACGAATTCCTACAAACACATCGGCGGACGTTTATTTGCTTCGGGCATACGCTCGGCTTCACTTCGACTTCGCATTCCGCTCGCCGTCGTATCGGTACTCATTTGTATTGGCGGTGGCTTTTGTATTATTTGTTTGTTTGCGGATGCCGCATACGTTGTGGGAGCTTTGATTTTTTCCAATTCGGAAATAATGCGGAAGGCGTGGTGCTGGGGGCGATCGGCTCGCCGGGCTCCGTGGCCCGGCTCCAATCAGCCGAGCCGTGTGTTCGTTAGTACCGGCGCCGGCGAGCTTGCCGCTTGGTTAAGCCAGGCACGTATCTACGTGGGACCTTTCCACTCGGCAGCACTGATTTTCTCTTAGATCCAACGAAATGATGAACTTCAGCAATCTTCGACTTCATTTGTTGAACAAATCTACCGCGAAGTACTACACGTACAGTTTGATTTTGGCTCTGTTTAGATTTCATTGTTTTCACAATATTTAGCTTCAGAAATGTTATATTTGCAATAGGTACACTGAAAAAAGTTTACATTGTGTCGAGGAACTCAATATTGCAAAAGAGAGACTACTTAGCAGGTGACCTGATTGATGATAAACATAACACGACGACGATTATTCTGATGGATTGGTAATAGATTATCAAGACATGATAGTTTGTTAGTCTAATTTTCCATTGGAGGAAGTGCAAAGTTTTATCTGCTTGAAGTAAACATCTACCTGAATAAGTCGTCCTACTTATTCGTGAATTCGTGATGACGAGTTTCCGTGATACCTCAAAGAAAAGAAAACCTTACCTGTCTTAACACAAAAATGTTCACACACGTTATTCAGAGTAAACAGGACAGGTGTAACAGGTATCATTTCTACCCCCAGGATTTGTAATTAGGCGCTTATAATTGGAAGCAACTATATTACTTCAGAAACTGGGTTTCTAGTGAAGACAATTTGAACGAGCCACTCGCCTCCTTATCGGTCTATTTTCAGAGAAAAACTTTGAGCAAATGCAAGGAATCGTTTTGATTAATTTCGAATGCTTTGTTACTCTATTTGTGAGCTGAGTTTCAACAAAATAACCGGAAGTATATCTACTAAGGTTGATTGAGGTGGCTTAGTTGGTTGATCGTTTCATCAAAACTAACACTTATAGGATTTACAATGAATACTAACACTTACATCTATAACGAACTATTACGTTTCTTCGTCAATGCTGAGCGTCGAGGTCTTTAGTATGAGTAGTCAATGTGACTACGAAATCTAACAATGACCTAAATTCAAAGCGATTTGCAGTACAATGACTGTTTAACGAATTATTTTTGGAGCAGTATACATCGTTATGAAGATAATTGACTGTCAAATATACATTACTCAGTGGATTATTATTATTTGTTAACTTTAGAGCTCGCAGTGAACCTTGTCGAGTGTAGTGTTGGCGCAAACATCTTGTAAATCACGATGATGTGTCTGTGGTAAGTCACGTTCGTCCGCGAGTGGGCCGCATCATTACATTAGCGTGCTATAACGAGATCAAGCGGCATCAATATGTCATAACTGACGTGACGCGGCCGTCAGTGCAGCGATGACATGCATGCGGATGCGGCAGCACTCCAGCCAGCACCTGTGCACGCACTGACATACGACTAACTGCCTACACGAAACAAAAGTAGCATCAATATATCTTGTGTTTCAATGTCAATGGTACACGTTTAACGTTTAGTCACACCATATGTGCATCTCTACATAATTCCTTACACATATGAAAATTGTCACACCATGTACCCAAATATTTATAGAGCACAGACCAGCTTTGGGAATCTTCCGACAACTGTTCAAGTGAAACAGTAATAAAGCATTCGAAATGTTTCTAGAACACAAGCAGGTCATTAACGTTTGTCATGATCACTGCCAAGGAGAATTTACGTAGAAGTACGTAGGCGGCGAGTAATTATTAATATTCGTTTGTGTTCATCATAATAAACCAATTAGCGAGTACCAAGTTTATGTCGGTTTGTGATGTCATTGAAGTCGGCTAAACATTGTAGTCATTGTAAATCAGTTAAATCACTCAACTCTATCTACGTAGCCATTACATGGATCTAAGAAAAATAGGCATGAACATGTAAGCTGCTTGTATTCTATAGTTGGATATAGAAACGCTTACAAATGGTGTAAATACTTAATTTCACCGTTCGGTAGACAGTAATGTAGCTCATTAAGAGCGTACACACATTAACATATAATTAAGTATTCTACGTGGATCTCGGTGATGGCAGCGAAATGAAGAAATATGTATAAAGGTGAACAAACATCATCAACGAATTGCGATGTTCAAACAATGGTGCGTGTGATTGTGCAGGTCACAGCGTACGAGGGGCGGGAGCGGGCGCTGCCGCGTATGTCGACCGAGCATTTTTTACTCTGTGCTCAATCAGCGCCAGTGGCAGTTGCAATTATCTTTCGCACCAAATCGAATTATGATCAATTCGGATTTGCGCGCATCCGAACGAATATAAAACGGTTTGCATTAAAATTTGGCGCTCGATGCATGGGATGCGTTCCCATTAGTCCGGTCGAGCGCTAACTTTGTTTGCTCATTCGAGCCCACGTCCGCTACTGGCGTTTTCATTATATTTTTTATTGTACGTATTCGGTTTTGTTTACGATGCTTTTCGGTTAATTGGTGTTCGGATTTTAATTTTGGTTATACCTGGCTTTTGTTTAAAACAGCAGCTACCTCTACATACATGCCTTCAAACATATTTGTTAGGAACTTGTCTCCTTTTAGGCTTTAGGTACTAGCTTGGCAAAAACAATGCTAGCTTAGCTATTTCACAATAGAACGTAAATAAAGACAACATGATATTCTATAAAGGTCCAGATCCCGCAGAGTGAGTTTCGTTTTGAGCAACTGAAGAAAGGCATTACAGTCAGCTAAAACGACTACAGCCCTTTTCAGGCGCGACGGCCAGAGAGTGATCTTGCAACATTTAGAATTCAACAGAGGCCTGAAATTGTAGCTTCTTCTATTTAAAAACGCATAATGGTGGTTTCCGTATTTTCTCCAAAAAAAAAAACTGAACATTATAGTTGAAAAACATAGCAAAAATAAAAATATGTGGTAAAATTACAAATTAACGATTTTCGGACTTTTCCCTTTATTTGTAATGAAATGAAATGTTTGTTTCTGTAAGTAGATCTTTTAAGACACTTTACACGTCAATATTTTAAAACTAGATGGCGCCGATATTTCCTAGCTGACTGATCCCTGAGCAGGAATGCCGAAACAAACTCAGAGAGTTTCAAAGTCCCAACCTTATATTAGGATTTTATGGAAGTCCTAAATGCAGGGCCATATCTGGAAGGGCCTTTTGAAGATAGAGTCATTTCAGCTTTGAGTTGACCTGACCCAACAGACGGCATGCATGCATCAGTCATGGTGTAGCATAACCCTATTTTAGGGAGCTCAACGACCCGTTGACCTATAGATCTGTAGATCTGTGCTGTGAAACCTTGCTTCTTGCCATTGTTCATGGCTCTAGGTCAACGTAAAGGTCAAGTATTCTAATTGCGAGTATCAAAATATGTCGTATAAATGACCGTATTTTATATTGAGTTGACTTAGCATATACTGTTACAGCCTATACTGTTCCCTCTGCTGGGACACAGGCCTCCTGGAAGTGGGTCAAAATCCACCAAGCGGGCCCAGTGCCGCATGGTGGATGTCTCATGTCTTCGAATTTTTGTTTCTAGGACATGCCGGTTTCCTCACGATGTTTTCCTTCACCGTTTTGAGAACATTGGTGATGAAATTAAATACACAAAGTAAAGGTGTCTGGGTTCGAACTCACGACCTACAAAGTCGTAAGTCGGGGTCGATACCACTGGGCTATTGCATTGCACTCCTTCTATGTCCTTTCCAGGGACTCACCATCTGCCTAGTCTTTTTCCAACTATGTTGGGGTCGGCTTCCAGTCTAACCGGATGCAGTTGAATACCAGCATCTTACAGTCCTTTCCCGGGACACAAACTATCTTTATACCAAATTTCATATAAATCGGTTCAGCGGTTTAAGCGTGAAGAGGTAGCGGACAGACACATATTCGCATTTATAATATTAGTATGGATTTAATATTAATTTCAACTTGATACCTCCACGCGATCCTTAGAAAAAGGGTCTTGACGGTTCCGTTTTTCCTTTTGAGGGTACGGAACCCTAAAAAATCTAAAATTCATTCATTTACTGGCATAAGTACCTACAACCCACAGCCTAAACAGCGGAGTCTAAAAACATGTTTTAAACAAGAGTTCCTTTTAAAACGAAAGTGAAGGATAAGGAAGGATTTTTGAAAATTCGCCCCTAAACGGGTTAAATATTTGTATGAAATTCGTCACACAGCTGGTATAATTAAAAAAAAATATTGAATAGCGCCCTTTATGACTATTGTGTTTATCTGTAATAATAGAGATAGAGATGCTGAAAGACCTTTTTACATTTTCAGGTATGGTTCCAAAACCGGCGTGCGAAGTTCCGCAAGCAGGAGCGCCTAGCTCAACAAAAGGCGGGTGAGGCGCCAGTGAAGGCGGAGAGCAAGCGCGATAAGCCGACGTCGCCGGCCGCGTCGCCGCACCCGCCCTCTGCGCCCGCGCCACAGCCTGCGCACCACGCGCTGCCGCACCTGTCCCCGCCAGACCTCAAGCCTATCACCTCGGCAGGTAGATATCGTAAGTTGTTCTTCATGTTAGGTTAATACTAAAAAAAAAAATTTATTAATTCTTTGGTGTGTCTCGATATCCGTGGGTGTGTCGATCAATAGTGTCAGTGTTGTTCAAATCGATCCATTTAGTCGCATCATTAACAGACACTCATATAGACAACAAACATTCTGTAGTTTCAGGAGGCCTGGGTCCCAGCAGTTAGTGTTCCCACTGCTGGGACCCAGGCCTTCTTTCTACGACGAGTAGGTAGAGGTAGTTACCAAGGATATGGTTGTGCGAAGAGTTAAGTTTAGTACCTACCCTGATCCTTCGGGGACACCAGCTTAACCTATTTAAGGCAATGCAGGGATAGTATTACAGAACCAAGATACATCTATGATCGTACATACTTAGTAGCGAAACGCAGAATACGTCATAATATTAAATTGTTCAGTTTTTTCAGTCGCATACCAGTGGTGCAAACGCAGTGATTACCTTATTTCCGAGACGTTGACGTCATCGCCAGATTTAGCGGGTTACAAAATTAAGTCGCATTTGATTAACTATTTGTGTAGGGGTACGGCGACTGAAATAGTACTTTAACGATAGACTTTTGTTTGTGATGTTACATCTAGGTACACACACCGTTATATCGTGAGTCGAGTTAAGTCGTAATTTACACACACAGGAACTGAATTCGATCTGCTTTTAACCATTATGGCCTAAAACAGGTGTATGATTACTGGCACATTATGCAAAAATGTGAAAAAAGAACAGTATTAATATCTCCTACTGGAGTGATAGTAGGAGAGTCCTATTGGTGACATATTATGGTTATGGAACACTAAAATCTGCAGACCACAGCATACTTGCGAGTTATTTCGCCTTCTTCAGCTGCAATGTTTAGTTTAACTGCAACGATAGAAGACCCCAAGGTAATCCTCTCTACTGAGATCTTTTTTTCCTTCATTAGAACTCAATACTTTGTCATAAGAGCTTCTTTCCTTCCTTCTTCGTTTTTGTATGAAAAACATAAGTAGGATAAAAATATATTAAAAGTGGATCATATCTATAGGAATAAAGTTAGTTACATTTCTACGAAGGTTGACGAGTTTCTCAAATTGCAACATTAAATAATTTACAGTATCATTAATACGTCCGCTTGACGTTTAGTATCCGACCTGTAAAAAATATCCATACTAATTTAATAATATCAATTGCGTGAATATTTCCCTGGTTTTATGTTGTGTCTGCAATGTTAGACAATATTTATTTTTGCTTATTTTTTTTTGGCAACCATGTGACATAGATAATGAAAAATTACTATTTCTTTTTATGTATTAAATAAACTTATTTTTTGTGGGATAAAGACACGACAAGTTCAGCTACTAATTGGTGGCAGGTTTTAAATTAATGAGAACATTCTTAAAATGTAAGCGGTGAAGATTTCACAGGAAATGAACGACAAATAATAATTTAGACGTCTGTACACCTTGTTTCAGTTTGGACAGATTAATTAGTTACATCGCACACAATGTGCAAAGATTTACAAAGAAAACGTTTACACTTTAGATACAGTAACTGCGCAGCTTTGCAACAACACTCTTCAGAGAAAAACAAGAAATCTATAGTTACTTTTTACGTTCCAATCGGATATTTTCGTTCCAATCGTGATGTCACGAAATATTTTTGGGCAACATATCTTACCAATGTTACATTGATCGCTGAAATTATAGCCGCGTGAGTCATGGTGCTCGACCAATCAGAGAGCGGGACGCACTATTTCAGCTCACATGTTTACGTGGGCGAATACAACAAGGCTGCTTTCGACAAAATATATACAGCACTTCGAATTAGTGGATCTTAAATATAGAACCGTGATTCTATTGTATGGTATATTAATACAATGCTACTTGGCTTAGGAATGTATACCTCCTAAAACCCACTTTTCTACAAAATGTTGATAGTTCAAAAGCTTTCGCAGTTGATAATTAAAGAAGTCTTAAAAATTCTTTCACTAATTGATTAAAAACAACTATGTATAATTGTCAGACACAAACCTAAACATTACATTACACTCTGTTTCAGTGTCCATATACTTAGGCATTACCTACCCGTTAAATAAAAAAATTACAGATCTGACATGCCAGATAAGATAACCGGAACTAATCCAAGTGTTGAAAGAAGACATTCAAATTGGGTCGTTAGAAGCCCGAAAGTCTGACAACCAGTGCCACCAAGGGTGTCGTATTAAATATAACCCAGTAACTGGGTTGTGAGGGTCAGATAAGAAGGCAGTCGCTTCATGTATAATACTGGTATTCAGCTGCATCCGATTAGACTGGAAGCCGACACCTACATAGTTGGGAAAAGGCTAGGCAGATAATTCAATTGATTTATGCGAAGCTTAAAAACTGAAAACTTCATGAAATTTTCATTTGTTTGCTACGTAGGTAGCTAGCCCCAATACAAGACGATTTTCCATGAACTTGGTATCGGTTTGTGTAAACAAGTCTGTGCCGTATCTGCCAGAAATAGAACCGAATATAATATTGTGAATTTGTGAGTTACATCTGTGTAAGATACATAAAATCACTTCCGGAGATTTTTAGGTTTAGTCGGTGTAGTAAATTAAATAAATCTGAGCTTTTCCTCAAGTTTTTTAACCTTTTAACAGCCGGACTTTATATCAGTCATCGTGCCCCCAGCGCCCGACAAAAAAAAACGAAAAATAAATACCGATGAAACGAGCTGCGATGATGTAATAATAATACAGATTAAACGAGCTGTGTTATTTGGTCGTATATAATATACGACTCTGGCGGAATGGACACGAAAATATTTGTCGGATTAATCCGACATAAGCGGTTAAAAGGTTAACCGACTTCAAAAAAGGACGTTCTGTATTCGACCCGTATGTATGTATGTTTGTATGTCCGGGATTTCCTCAAAAACGAATGAACCAATTTTGATAATTCTTTCACTAATGTGATCTACATACTTTCAAGAGCTCAAAACGCCATCTTGAGGAATATTGTAAATGCACCATGGTTCACACGGAATGTAGAAATCCATGATTATCTCAACACTCCTACCATTCTTGAGGAAATTAATAAACATAAAAGGCGTGTATGCTGATCGTCTAGCCACCCACCCAAATCGCCTGGCGGTTAAATTGCTGGACAGCAGTGAATCTGTCAATCGGCTTTAGAGAAGTCAAGTAATATAAAGAGGTAGCAGATGGGCAATGGCCCCTGTACCTGAAACGCCACTTTATTCACTCAACGAAACTGATAAGAGTCCAGAAAGGACTGATGGCAGTTAGGTATTGAAAGGAAAAAAAAAAAATATTTTCAGGAAGGTTTTAGTATACAATACATTTAGTAATTATTCTTATGTACGAAGTTATATACATAAATGTACTGCATCTCCGTCATTTCTATGCGAATTTTGATGATTCTTCTAGTCGGTGTCTTCAATTATTCAATGCACTAGTATTCATTGAATTTGTGTGGAGTAGGTACAACTAAAAAATGAAAAGTTATTTATCACTTTGTAGTGTTTTTTTTGAAGTCGGTTGTTTTTTTTTGTAATAAAGTTTTTTACTCAACACTTCGGTATTTACATTTTGAACGTGAAAAAGCTTTAGGAAATTACTAGCTATCACACAATTCACACATAATTATGAAAAGCCCAAGACTTAGACACACAGGTTAGTGCTCCGACAACATCCTAAAACTACCTACGTGTGGTGTAGAAAAGTATAAAAGCGTTCTTAATTGCGTGCTGCAACTGTCTAACGTTGATGTTCAGGTGATGATAGCGGCTCTTAAAAAATAGTGGATCATTTACCTAATATTTCATCATAGGGACCTTGGATAATTTCCTAAACACCAATACATTTTACAGGAACTTTTAGGACCTAGAGGATCTAGGACCACCTAACTTTATACATTGATTGTAATAATGAGATAGAATTTAATCAGTTTTAGAAATCTCAGCACCCCATCTTAGTTTCCTATTAGAAACATCAATAAAAGTACTAGCAAGTTTTAGATAGGCACATCTGGTGTGGCGCCTCATATAGGCTGAACTAGGCGCGGTGGTTCACCGGGTAATGGCGGACTTGTGGTCGTATTAATCACATTACGCCGCCGCCGCCGCCACCGCGCCAGATTTTCACTTCGGCTCATTTGCGCTAATTGTGCGCGCGATTGTCACTCAGGCTTGAATAAACAACGGAGCCGCGCAGCAAGGATTAGGTGATTAGCGCTTAATTGTGTTACCACGATTATTTCATATTCGCCCGTCGAGCTGCAGTCTGATTTCATATTCGAGCAGATTTGTGTGCACAAGTTTTGCTTGTTTGGATTCAGTTGTGAGAATATCAGCATTGTACTTATATTCACTTGATGTTAGGCTCCCAGCGACAATAATGTTCAATGGGCGTGAAGATATTGCATATATTATTATTGATTGATACTTTTTTTATGAGACAAACGAACGCTATATTGATATGTTTTTTTGTTGTGCAGCAAACAAATTGTGCGATGAGCTGAACGGCGTGGGGGGCGACGTGGGCCTGCCGCCGGTGAGCGGCAGCGGCGGCGGCAAGTGGGCTGGCGGCTGCGGCCTGCTGCGCCAGCCCTCCGGGTTCCCACTCCTGGGCGTCGCGCCACCCAACTATCTGCTGTCGGACCACCTCGGCACCCTTGCTAAAACCAACAACCATCTTTTCTAATGGGCGTAGCAGCGTCGCCTTGAGTCACCGTCCGTGGCGCGACGAGTCCACGGGGAGCGCGCCGCTGTCCCGCCCGCACCGCCACCAATCCGTTCTCTGCACACACCCCATCCGCATTTCATTAACATTCCAGGTTACACTGTGCCAAGTGAAAACTTTCTAAAGTGATATCTAAATAAACGACAAAATTGCGATTTTGATTTCGACTGCGCGTAAAACATTTCAAGTGCCAATTCGTGTCCATTAAAGTATGTATTGTTGATGACTGTCTCAATAATAATGAACTGTCTAAATGAAGATTTAGATGTATTTATTGTAACAAAGCAGTTGAACGAAAAATTGCCTGTTGCACGTTCACGGGTGTGTAGTTTTAGATAGTTTATGGTAATAAAGATTTGTGTGATACGATTGTAAATAACATTCCGATTGTATACGTTTAATAAAGGTATACTTATTCAGTGAAGAATTGAATTAAAGGAATATTAAGTAAATTAATTTTAAATGTTGTCCTATAAAATTATGATGTATTTTATTCGTCGATGCCTAAATGAAATATAAAATGTATTAATCCAATTGAACTTTAAAAATATTTCCGCAACCTGTAACGGAATTGTGTCGTTGTATTACTTCTAGTCACCGGAACATTAGTTTTATTTTAAACAAATTATTATTTATTGATTATGTGCATAGATTAATTAGTTTATATTAGCCAACATACCGGAGTTGGCGACGAGCGATGTAAATATGTAATAAATTATTTGTAAATACTAGATATAATAGTGGTGTACCCGAGTGTATGTAATTATTGATGAATTTGTGGAGGGTGTTTTAATAAAGCAAACAATAAATCGTCTGTTTTTGTTTGTGTTTACCCTGACCACCCTGACCTTCTGCGTGAACGAACAAAACAGTTAATTGGAAGTTAATCTGTAGTTAATTCGTTTTCGACAACGATGGTTTGAATTATCATTAGGTATTTAATTGAAATGGAAAATGTTTTACTTTTCGTTATATCCTTATACTAAAGGAAGGTGTGTAGGTAATGCAGACGTGTTGATGTTTCCTTCTAGTCCCATACATTTTTTTACAAAACAACATTGTTTACAAACTTGTGTGTGTAAAATTAGGGCACGGCAAACGCTGTTGCAAACGTATTGAGCTCACGGAGTCACGGCACATATTCCGAGTGTTTATCATTTCCGTTTTAATGTACTCTGTTCAGTTGCATTCCAATATTATGATGAAGAGTTTTTATTTTTGTATTTTTGAACGGATCCGCCATTTTCTTCTACATAGTTCCATTTTTAAGATGTCCATCTGACTAGTTCGCAAATCAGGCTCTACCGTAGCGTTTAGCATGTTCTGGGATCCGAAATTGAAATATGTAGAAGATACGATTTCTCAATAGAGAACAGTTTATATTATCACCTGCCTCTGAGGCTCCGTGAAGGCACTGAAAGCTCAAAATATGCTTGTTTATTATAATAAAAAAGCGTGGCATTTTTTGCTGTCACACCGAAGTAATCAATCATGCCAATTTTGTAAACTATAATACGAAAATAGTTGGAGACAAGGAGAGAACACGCCCTTGGTTTCCATAGCAATAAAGGTCGATGGAGCACGAGAGAACAACCTTCAAGATGAAGAGCACTGAGAAGAAAATGATCTAGAACACATAAAAAGGACAAATATTTATCTGTGGAGTCATAACCACAACTGATGTGTGCCTTGGTCCGTTTATAGGCCGTCACGACCTTGTTCACTGCGTAGGGCCGTCGCACTCGGCACAAGATGACATTGTTTTCATATCTGTAGACAGCTCTAGGTAAAATATTGCTGTACGAATACGTAAACATGAAAAAAGCCGCTTCGGATGTCTGCGTAGATTTTGAGTAATTACGAAATGATTTATGCTGGTATTTATAGTTTTTTGATTACTATTTACGTCCTGCGTTCACGTGGTCGTACATGTTGTTTAGGATTCCGTGAGCTGAATGTAAAATTGAAATAAACTTGTTACTTCAGTTTATTTTGCGGAGTAAACTGAAGAAACGAGTTTACAGTCTGTAAAACGGTTAATTAACTATTTTACAGGCTGTAATGTTTTAGAAACTTCTAGGTACCTATTTCTGCATAATATGGTTAGGTACAGTGAACAAAAGAGATCAGTATATAGGATCGTCGGATATAGTTAAAGTTTACTAAGAAACCGATGGATATTCTCGAATAAAATTGAATGTTATTAATAGAAAACAAATAGCTCATTTATCAAATTAAATTTCAGTCGAAAACATCCATCCTTTTCTTACTAAACTTTAACTATATCTTTCGATCCTGCATACTTATCTCTTTTGTTGACTGTACATAAACCTAATAATGCTATGTAGTAGCCTTTTCTGATTTACCTACTCAATTATATTTAATTTAAAATACGGCAATTTCTCGTTATAAAACTAGCTTATTTACGTATTAATTGCAGGCACAGAGCAAAGGACATAACAACATATATATCGTTACTTCTTAAATAGATTATCAAACAAATCATAATCATCATTTTACGAATAGATTTCAGTAAGTATCTTAAAACCAGTTAACTATACTTATCAAGTGGATGCTGCTGATGTCTGTGGTCGTATTGTCTGTAGCTATAGTGTTCTACACCAGGCTACTTAAGCCACCATTCAGGAGGAAAATTATCAGCTACTAATTTAATGAGCCTCAAAAAGTCTCAACAATAGGTACCTAGGTACAAAATTGCACCAAAAGTAAAGTAAGTAAATAATAAACATTTATTTAATTTTACTCCTAAGTGTTAAGATACCTTAGTAAGTACAGTCAACAAAAGAGTTAACAATGCAGGATCGTCGGATATAGTTGAAGTTTAGTAAGAAACCGATGGATGTTATCGACTGAAATTTAATTTGATAAATGAGCTGTTTGTGTTCTATTAATGAACTTAAAGTTTATTCGAGAACATCAATCGGTTTGTTACTAAGCTTCAATTATATCCAACGATCGTGCATACTTATCTCTTTTGTTGACTGTACATATTTTCTCACACATTACTTTTGATTATCATTAAGAGCCTGCAAATGCATTTGTAAAGTGCTTTGGTGTTCTAATACCCACTACACTGAATAAATGTTAAGTGCGCATAAATCAGGTGTATCAGACGTCAGTAATTCCTTAAAAACCATCTGGATGTAAAAGCAGACTGTTTACCTGATTTTGTAAGAGTGATGCAAAATTTGAACTGGCAAAATTTAGGAGAACCCAGAAACCGATAGGTATTTCATCCAGATCGTTATGATTCAGAGCTTATTCGATGATATATATTTAGTGTGCTTAGAAATATATGGTCTGTTTAATATAACTCATGGGTAGCTATGAGTTATATTAAACAGACCGGCCAATACGAAAAACATCCATCTATAATATTAGGTACTGTACAAAAGTCGATTAGCACTGTCATTTTTACATGTTATTAAATTACAACATTTTTTTTCAATAAACTGATTTTTAACTTTTTACACAATATAGCAAAGAGTTTATATTCTAAAAATAATTCTTTTGTTGCAATTTTGAACAAATATTTTACTCAATAACTAAGATTTAAAGAAACTGAAGTGTTAATCGACTTTTGTTGCTGACCGTACCTGTAATGAATGGCCATCGGAAAAAGCGTAAGTAGGTACCTACATATTACATAACCAATATGTAGTAACTACAGTCAAACCTGGATAAGCGAGAGTTCAAGGGAGCACAATCTCATTCTCGCTTATAGAGGTTTCTCACTAACCCGAGTTTCTCGCTAATGCAGGTATATGGGTAGCGTTTCTCTCTTATAGGGGTACGTAGCAATAACAAGTCACAGCAAGTACGAATGTCGTAAAATGTGTAATATTATAAAATTATTCATACAAAAACTATGGTAGGAAGTTCCACGAAAGTTAAGAATGAGTCATAAAATAGCAGATGTTAAATTTGTAAATAAAGTTCGACTGTCGCTTATAGAGGTATAGATAAGTAGCAGTCTCACTTACGGAGGTCTATGAGGGAAAAACGACTCTCTCTTACAGAGGTTTTTGTTTCTCGCTAATAGAGGTTTTGGGTGCTTAAAATGACGGGTCCTGGCTATTACTCTCACTTATAGAGTTTTCTCACTTATCCAGTTCTCACTTATCCAGGTTTGACTGTACTCCCAAAACTGATCTCGCGTAAGGGCCAACCAACAAGAGTTCTACCAAAACATTATCTTTCAATGTGTCTATAGGCATGTTTGTAACAAACCACACGTTGACGAAAATTCCTAGACTCGCAAAATGTAAGATTTTATCTCAACTGTTATTTATTATAGTTTTAATTAATTAATTATTACATTAATTTTCAAAATTCATGTAATCTATTGTTAGACGAGAACAACTGGCTACAAAACGTTATATCTACAGTTTGGCAGACTTTATTTAAGTTAGAGGTCAATACAGATTTTGAATAAAAAAAACGTATGAAAAGTCTCTATAATTCTTGAAAAATCTTATTTCTTACTACTACTAACAACCGCTGTGCCAGTCAGAAAAACCACCCATATAACCCAAAACCAACCTCCCAAATGACATGACATGCAAGAAATGTGAAATTCTGTGATGTTTCCCCCAATCACTTGTAGACAATAACCTGAAACAGTCAAAGTTACACAATCTTTTTATTGGTCGAAGTTATACCTCGTATCCCCTATCGAAGGCATAATCAGCCTATTACGTTCTCAATGCTGGGACACAGGCCTCTCTATAAGAGAATGGACCGTAATCCACCACGCGGGCCCAGTGCGGGTTGTTAGATGTCACATGTCTTCGAATTTTTGTTCCTGGGACAATATCGGTTTCCTCACGATGTGGAAAACATATCCATTCACCGGTTTTGAATTTTCTGTTGAAAGAACTAGCATTTATTCAAACTATCAAATGTTATATTTTGGTGCACACTTTTAAATAGGTACGGTAACGCAATAACTTGAAAAAATGCATGGCAACTGCATGGAATGCCAGTGTATGAGCACATTCATCACTCCCACGTGGCGTCTACACTCGTGATCAAAGTGGTAGGTGGGATCTAATCGCTGCTAGTTCTTTGCGATATAATAGTTTGAAGTTTCCAATAAAATAAATAGCTACGTACAGTCACGTCTATAAGTATGTATATACTTGGCTTTATTCAAAGGCGATTTTCTCCTTTATTTTCGAATTAAATTTTATATTATTACGTAAATAGTATTTTCGAACCCACAGGTTTATGTTAAGTGTCGTATTTCAACGTTGCATTCGTTATTTCACGAAAAAATCGCAATTGAAAATTGCCAAGTTTTGACATATTGGTACTTGTGACTGTAACTTTTTAAATGAGTGAATAATTATAATTTATTTATGTATTTGGTAAAATCATGCAAAACATTACAGACCCAGATCCAAGTTATTGCATAGAAAATTTTCAATAAAAAACCGGACATATTTACTATAAGGAAGGTATAACAATAATTAATAATACACAAAAATAACTAACAAAATAAGTAAAACTAACAAACAGAAATCAATTAAGTATCTAACATTGACACAAAAAAATCTCATCTATCGTCCATCATCTCGCAGAATCTCAAACATGCACGACATACGATAGAGAGCATTATGGTAGAGGCTTATCTTTTACCAACTCTTACCGTCTGAAGTAAAATGAAATGTAAAAAATATACG
The DNA here is from genome assembly GCA_945859645.1 of Amphipoea oculea. Classification (NCBI taxonomy): domain Eukaryota; kingdom Metazoa; phylum Arthropoda; class Insecta; order Lepidoptera; family Noctuidae; genus Amphipoea; species Amphipoea oculea. The sequence goes on along the minus strand of OX243866.1, from coordinate 12,623,590 downwards.
TCTGACTGTGGAACTTATTCCATCCTTTAGGGGAAGTGAACCGATCGTGGAAGCGACATAATTCTCACCACAGATATAGATACACCTAGATAACGCAAGAGCACCTACTTCGCGTGCCAAAAATCGCACCAGTTTACGATCGAAAATCATAAGCCGCCACTTTCGCGCTCAGTCCTGCGTACTGCTGGCTGGGTGGGCGTGAGCGAGAGAGCGCGAGCTTGTGACGTCATAGTAGGTAGTAAAAAAGTGGCACGCTTAGTTTTCATACAGTTCTTGATACTTGCGTTATCTAGGTATAGGTATCTATTTCTGTGATTCTCACAATTATCCAAACACAGCTTTCACGAATAAATCCTGAAAGCTTTTATATTACAGGGCACAGTTCCTATCTCCAGAGAGGAACTGATACACGACCGTACAAGAAAAGCCTAGTAAAAATGCCTAGGAATCTAACCCACCAAACCACGCTCGGTTAATGTGTGGTAACCTGCTTGGAAGTAAGACCTGGGATTATTTATTATCTTTTGGTAAGATAGATATTATGCCATATAACAACAAGACAACATTATAGACTTATGTGTGTTTAGAGCAGATCTATGTTTTCTATGTACCAATCTATAGCTTTTAGTCTATGTATTTAAGTCTTAAAATATAGCGGTACATCGTTTCTAGCTGCTTATGATATAAAACTATCGTCTCCGTCGTAATAAGAATGATATAACAAAATATTCATATCACACCAAGTCGCAATGTTTGTAAAGCAATTATTATTTGCAAATTCAAAATTCAAAAGCTACTGTACAAGGCCGCAATACTGTTAAGGACGTGACGGTACATGAAAATATATGATAAGTTAAAGAACCTACTAAGACCTAAAAATTTAGGTCTATCAAATGAATATATTTGAATTGATATACTTTTTCATATTCAGTCTTGGACAAACTTACGTACTTCTAGTTTTTAATAATTCTTTAAAGATTTATTTGTTTATTCGAAATCTATATTAACATTAACGTACATAAAGTTTGCCAAACTGCATTACAGTTTGTCGCAGTCGTTCTCTCCTATCAATAGATTACATTTATTTCGAAAATTACTTCGATCAATAATGCACAGTGCTATTATTAAGGAAAATTAAGTCATTTGTTTTTGTAAATAACTTAATTATGCTAAGTAAATAAACAATAATAGAGATGAAATAAAAATCTCACATTTTAGAAAACTAGGCATCATCGCCAACGTTATGCTTTCAGCATTGCCAATGTTTGTCAGGCAATATGTGTATTGACGTGTGTCACAACTTCACAAGACACAGTCATGATTAATTTCGCATGTAAAGCCAATAAGTATACCACAGAAAATCGTGAAAGACGCTTTCGCTAATGACTTAATTCCCAGACAATGTTTTTTTCAAGGAGTTATTTGAAACGAAGGTAAAAATATATATTATTTTTCATTTTCCCACGTAAAGAATTCGTTTTTTTCGCGTGGGCTACGGCGACAATGATAACTCAGCGGGTTCTCATCTCAATGGCGTCAGCGCGAGTGGGCGGCGCCTGCGCAGTGTCGGCGTAGCGCCCGCCTACGAAATGCATTAGTGCCTTATACGGACGTCTGAGGAACTTTTTCTGCTCAGCTTTTGTTGAAAGCTTTGTCCGATTTTTTATCTTATGACAATAGGTACTCTTTTACGTGTCCTATATAGGTAATACGTATCTATGTTGATTATCATGATGATCTTCTGTATTGTTTACGATTCAACGTTAGACGTAAAATAATGATGAAATATTATTTTATTTATTTTAATAACTTTTACTCCCGCAGTCCTGGCTATCGATACGAATATTTCATTTTATTCGCAGCTTTAATCCTTTTAAAGTTTTCTTTTCACCGAAAAATTTTGCTTGAAGATATCTCAGCAGCTTTTTTTAAATAATTAGGTAGGTAAGTACTTACATATAGACAATACAAACAACAACAACGAAGATAAGTTCAATACAATATTATCTGTTTTCATAAAAAAGCTCGATCATCTGATAAGAAATATTTGTTCTACGGGGGTTTTTTATAAGAAAACTCTGGTCCAACTTACCTGCATATAAAATGGTTTATAATAAAATAACAATATTTAAAACTGCCGTTTATTTTGTTCCCCACACATTTGTCTTGGTCATGTTTATGTTTAAGTTTTTTATTCCGTTATGATTAAAAATGAATAGCACTAATGAATTAACATGTCATATCAGAGGAAAACAAAATTATGTTTGAATGCCTGAAGTTTCGCAATTAATAATAAGAATAAAATTAAAACAAAATAGGTAAACAAAATAAATATTTCTAACATAAACAAAATAAATATTTCTAACATAAACCAAATAAATATTTCTAACATAAGATGATCGGGGCTATTTTCCCAGATTACGTATAGGCTGAAATAATGGAATGATTAAAAATTAAATTGCTTAGATTAAAATTAACTTTGTTATTTAAATAATCTCTTGCCTTTACAAAACATAATATTGGACGAGCTTTTTCTAACAATTTACGTAAAGTATGTGAATGGAAATACGAGAAATCTCATCCTCAAGACCATGAATAATTAAAATATTTTATTAAATCATACAAATATTTTCAATAACTTTACACAAAGGCTGTTGAGTCAGATAGCTATTTCGTATCGACTGCTCATCGGGTGGCGAGCGCTGCGCACGAGTTTTCCAGAAGGGCGCATCATGTGCGTGCTATAAATACGTGGACTCAGCTTTCAGGAGTTCAGTCTAGCCGTGCCTTCCTCAGCGCACTAACTCCTCATCTCCGCAACAACACACACACACACCATGTCTCTGGAACGTCAAGTCCGCGCTAAGGTCAGAAAAAACATTTTAAATATTCTCATTTTACTCTCTCATGTTTTAGACCCATTAAAATCTCATGCTCGCAGTAAATTAAAAATATTGAGTAAATTAAACAAATATCAATAAAATATGAACATGTAATCGCATCGTAAACTGTTCACAAGTAACCTTTTACATAAAAAAAAATGGTACAGAGCTTCTACATAAGTTAAACAAAGCAAACTATGTCCTTTCTTACTTACTCATTTACTTTTTTACGATTCTTATAAAACAAGTTCACTTCTTGTGATTTTGAGATTATTTCAATATTTAAATTTAGACACTGACATGTAAGAAACAAGATCGACAAAAGCTTTTTAAAAATTTCATAAAATGTCTTTTTTTTTTTCAAAATATCATTGAGTATGTCCATTAAAAAAATTGCAATGACTAAAAACGTTTCTTTACATCAACAGTTAGCTTCCAAGCGTGACCCCGAGCAGGAGAAGGAAGCCCAGGAGTGGATCGAATCCATCCTTGGCGCCAAGTTCCCCCCTGGTGAAGCTTACGAGGATGTCATCAAGGATGGCACCGTCCTCTGCCAGCTCATGAACAAGATCAAGCCCGGCTCCATTGCCAAGATCAACACCTCCGGTGGACAGTTCAAGATGATGGAGAACATTACCAAGTAAGTCCTACATTAAAAAAAACCAAAACCAATTTATGTAAAATTTTTACATCTAATACAGTAGATTCGTCAGAATCAAAGTTCTTCTATACTGTATTTTGACTACATATTAGTTACTGGCAGACGTTAAAAAAAATCACTAATATGTCTACACTTAAATTTCTAGTAAGCGTCGACAGCGAGATACTTAACAGCAGTTCGTGATCTGCAAGTATCTGTCAATTAGAGTTTAACAAACGCCGTAAACATAATTGATAAGATATTATCGTTGTTCCTTGTAAGCAGAAAAACTGACAAATTCGTGACCTATTTTTCTAAGAACAAATGTTCGCAGTTATGCAATTATCTTTATCTTTTTCTCGTTTAGCTTCCAGGCGGCCTTAAAAGCGTACGGTGTGGCAGACATCGACGTGTTCCAGACCGTCGACCTCTGGGAGAAGAAGGACATCGCCCAGGTCACCAACACACTGTTCGCTCTCGGCCGTGAGGTGAGCATTCTTCACTGTACTACCTATAATACCTAATATCAAACATGCCATCATTATACCTCGCAACAAGCAGTATGGATTTGGCCTCATAATTTTGCATACCACCCAAATTTACGAGTTTCGAAATATAGTACATAGTATTACGCAATCGATTTTATAATCTTGTAAACATCCAGATTTTATCGCACCCAATTTAACATCGCAATGACGTATATTTTTATCTTATATACACATCATTTAAACAAGTGCGATCGGTGGAATTGAATATAGAATTCACCAAGTATCGGATTAAATAATGTGTTCACAGATTGTTTGGTTTAAGATACGTTTAGAATTTAAGGAGTTGGCGCTGTGCCAAGTTCAACCAAATTTTACGAGCGTCTTGCAACATTACCTCAGTTTTCATAAATATCCAAGGTCGCTTTGTTTAGTTGAGGCCGAGTGGGCAATATTGGAATCTTATACGTCTACAGGTGTTTTTCTAAAGCGTAGCTTTACACTGTTCAACATGGGTTATAGAGACAAATAAATAAATACAGACACTGTGAAATGAGAATGGGACATTGCATTCTTTATTAAATGTATGATTTTGTTTTGTCTGCAGACCTACAGGCACCCTGAGTTCAGTGGCCCCAACCTAGGACCCAAGCCCTCTGAAGAGTGCAAGCGTGACTTCTCTGACGAGGTCCTGAACGCTGGAAAGACCGTGATCGGTCTCCAGGCTGGCTCTAACAAGGGCGCCACCCAGGCAGGCTCCAACATGGGCGCCGGCCGCAAGATCTTGCTCGGCAAGTGAGCACCTCTCCTTCATCCAGTGATATTATTTAATAAGATAATTATTTTTGTACAAAACTGAGATGAATGGACGCTAATGTGAGACTGTTAGCCTTATGCATATCTAGTCATGCGTGATATGGAATTTTATCTTCTGTAATTTAGCCTTGCAATCTGTTGCAATGGGTTCATGAAATACACTCCATGTAGCGCCAAAATGATTTTGTACATAAGTGCCTAGTATTAAGAAAAAATTATTTATTTCCATTTTATTATATGGTTTTATAATAAAATACAAAACAAACTATTTACTTGTATTTAACTACATACATAGAAAATATCTAGACGAATCACACATACCTAAACTTACCCAATAATTGAGTTTCCACTTCACATCGAGCTTGTATTCAGCACTGATGACACCATCCCATAAACATGCACTGCCTTGAAACACAAGTAAATATAATTAATGGCAGTACAAAATGGATTCGTGATAATGTTTCTTTATAAGTAATTCTAAGAGGATATGATTCAGAAAATTATTGATTCAACGAACGAAATAAAAAAAAAGTATAGTTTTATTTTGAATTTTGAAAATACAATAATCGTGAAGGTTTTGGTGTTATAACTTTTCAGAGCTGAAACGCGAGCGCGCTGTACCAATTGATTATTAGATAGTGCTGGAAATTGGTGTTGAGCTATATGAGTATAATGAGAAGAGCATAAAGCTCATCAAATTAACTGTAACAAGGGGCGATGAACTAAAAAGCAGAAGACGCTTATCAGAACATCCCGCGTTCCTTTTTCAAGGTGAGATTAGAAATTCTTTAATGCTTTGTACTGCTTCCAAGGAGTAACATAATTCATTATAATGTTGGGTGTTGACAGCTGGTTGAATGGAATCATCAAGCAAGTCATTCATTGAAACATGTGGTTTATTGCAAAAAAAGTTGTTTCATGATGATTTCGAATACATACTTACGTACATTGGAGATTCGCCAGGAATGTGAACAGCTGCACAATTTACATCATTAACTTTTATAAAACGTTTCTGTCACTTAAGTTTTATTACGAAAACTTTTAAATGACCATGATCATTGTTTTAATAAGCAGTCATTTGTTTTCTGTTTTTTCTACTTACATTGAGAAATTACGGAATAACGTCCCTGTATATCGGTACATAATGATTGAACGAACCATAAATTAATTTATTCCGACCAATTATTGATATACACTGCTGAAACTATCCCTGGAATAGAAGAACTATATCATTAAAAGACCAGCCAGATGGACGGACGACCTCAAAAAGGTGGCTGGGACAGACTGGATGCGGAAGGTGTTGGACTGGGTGTTGTGGCGCAGCATGGGAGGGGCCTATGTCCAGCAGTGGACTGCGATAGGCTGAGTTGATTGATTTTAAAAGGTCCATCCTTTGACTTTCAGTATGTTTGTAGGGGAGGCCGGGGTTTAAAGTGCCTGGGGCAAGTTGTTCCGACGCGAATACGTTCTTTAAGAAAAGAGGTAGCAGTAAAGACGTTTTAGTTTGGTTTTCACTTGGTGGTATCTACATATTTGTTACATACCTAAGTAAGTTATTCCTTTCTTACACTTTTTGGTCTACTTCAATCAATTTTACAGCTATTTATGTGCGACTTGCACTTATCGGTTGGAAAAATTATAGAGTACCTATGTTTTTTAATCACATTATTGGTAATTTGTTAGGTACTTATATTTTTTGCGTGTGAGATAATTTTGAAAAATGGAACGCTGGTTTGGAGTCAGCTGTGCAACACCTTGAAGCAACTGATAGTAAAACGAAAAAAAAAATGAATGAAACAAATTAGTAAATTTTGAATTGAATTATTCTACAATGAAAACAAAAGGAAAACCGAACGGGGCGAGAACTCAGTTAAACGGCGGCAGCGGGTAGCTGATACTGACTTCAAATATGGGTAGTGAGCTTAAAACGGTAGCTTGGGATCCTGAGATACCTGTCACTTGTTCGAAACAGTAATACTATGTGTTTTTTTTAAATAAATCAGACATGAACTGTCTGACTGTTAGCCTGCATCATCCCACTGCTGGACAAAGGCCTCTCCCCATGACTTCCAGTTCCAGGTCTTTCAATCCAGGGCTAAAGTGGAATACTGGCCATTTGTTAACATGAATATTAGACACTAGATATTTTTGTTCTCATCATCATCATCAGTCACAGCCCGACTTCACCCAATGATGGGCATAGGCATCTCTTTTCTTGTATCAATCTCCACGCTCCTGTGCCAGCCTCATCCAGGTTTTGCCCGCGATGACAACAATGTTGTCTGCCTATCTCGCCGCCGGAGGCCTGAAATCTCGCCTTCCAGTCCTTGGACTTTTTGCTTTAATTTATGTAAATTCATTTTCAGTTACTGCATCAATAATTATCACAATTGCTACCGGAACATCTTACCTCGACGATAGAATAACCAACCCCATGGCGGAGTGGATTGTTACTTGTCGACTTTTCGCAAAGAAATGTTTCTAGCCTAGAAGATATTACTAACTTAAAAATTATACGGCCATTTAGTTTAGAACTAGGATACATTCTTATTAGGTATCTGCCATTTAAATGGTTTTCTTACGTGTTTGAGAATCGGCTCTTTTGAACCCCAGTCTATTTAGGCACCTACTTTGTGGTGTAACAGCCTGTCAGGTCGAAATATCCATTTCTATAGAGCGCTTTCCTTCCGTTTGTTTATCAGCTAGGAATACAATTGTATAACAAAAAGTGACAAAAATCCTTGTCCGATCCGAAAAGGGCACATATGTAGGTACTGAAATAACATTCTCAAAAGTAATAAAAAAATCTGAGTTATTACTTATCCTTACATCCATACATATTATAAATTCGAAAGTAACTGTCGGTCTGTCTGTATGTTATCTTTTCATGCCTAAACCACTGAACCGGTTTAGATGAAATTTGGTATTGAGATAGTTTGAGTCCCGGGAAAGGACATAGGATAGTTTTTATCCCGATATTCCCACGGGATCGAAATTTATGCGGGTGAAACCGCGGGGCTCAGCTAGTAAGTTATAAAACAACAAAGTCGCCGAAATGTCTGTAAGCGCATAACTTCCGAATGACTGCACCAAATTGGATAATTCTTTTTTGTTGTGTTCGGTATTGCCAGTTCATGGTTTCCGAACTATAAAAGAAAATTTCAGAAATTCAAAAAAAGTTGCACCCGTGCGAAGCTGAGGCGGGCCGCTAGTTCCAAATAAAAAGTTATATATTGCTATTTAAAATTCACTAAATTACCCCAATTTCATTAAAAACTAGCATATTATAAACTGAGGTCTTAAGTTATGACTTGTAGACACCCGCTTCACGACAGCCCCCGCGCCCCATGTAGGTAAATTTAAATTACCCATTTAAAAAATTGCGGGATCTTTGTTGCATTTTTTCAGGAAATTACCTCATATAATAACCTCTTAGCACGATACCTAACAATACCCAGTACACTTTATACACTATTGTAGGTATAGGCACAATTATACCCCCTGTGGCTGCCTACGGGAATGGGAACATCAAGACTTCAAGACCGCCTGACAAGGCAGCAGAGCAGCGTCAGTCTGCTAATCGGCAGGAAAATCATGAAACATCTAATTATAAAATTTCTCATTTTAGCACCATTCATCTTCCTTTTAAGACAATATTATGGCTTTTGCACATGAAAATAGTTCATCGAACTTATAAAAAATAATTACTTACCTAAATAAAATACTTTATTTATAAAAGGGACACATTAATAATTAAAATAGAGGACAGTTGCTAATTTAGTTGAACTAGGTTGAACCTGTGCTTCTGGCTAGAAAATGCACAAATACTTAATGTAATAAATTAACAATGAGTAGTAAAAACTAAATTAAAACTTAGGTAAATAAAAGCAAAATAGCATGTTAGTGGTTCTATTTGCAGACAACAAGTAGATCTTCTGTCTGTGCATAATCGATTTCATCATCTGCCTAGCCTTTTCCCAACTATGCTGGGGTCGGCTTCCAGTCTAACCGGATGCAGCTGAATACCATTATTTTACATGGAGCTACTACCTATTTGACCTTCACAACCCAATTACTAGGTACCTAATGCGATACCCCTTGGTAAGACTGGTTATCAGACTATCAGTAGGCCAATTCTCCTAATTTAAAACGTTCAAAATCTAGTAGCAGTCTCATCTCAGCGACAAACAAATGTCAAAAACTTGTCAAAATGCAGGGAAATAAGAGGTATTTTTGACAGACTGAGACTGAGATCAGTCTGTGAACGTTTTTAAAATTACGAGAATTGCCCCTCAGGCTTCTGACTACCCGTAACGACTGTCAAAGATCCACGAATGACATCCGGGACTAACGGCTTAACGTGCTTTCCGAGGCACGGAAGGGTCTCGGAATGTAAAGATGGTCACCTATCCACAGACCAACCGCGGCAAGCGTAGCTTGACCTAATCGATCGACCTGTGCGGCTGTTATTTCTTAGCCACAAGCCCCTCCTGTGCATAATAGATTCTTAGTAAATATTTAAGTACAATTTGATAGATACCTACTCAGTTTTTTAGAAATGGAACTAAGAATGTAAAAAAAACTTTCCACAAAGACATGTTTTGAGGTTGCATTAGATATGCATACTATATTCCGTCTCTTGTTAGTATTGTCAGCATTGTAGGTAAGCATGGTGTGTTTTAATACTAAGTGCACAATGAAAAGCTGGCGAAACGTCAGTACGTTGTAAGAAAAGAGAGAGAACAGTTGAGTAGAGAATTTGTGAAGTCAGAGGATAAAAAATTAATTGTTTAGCATATTGACCACCAACTTAAATTGACTATATATTCCAACCACAAATTCATAGTTTGATAGTTATATAAAATGAATATGACACGGCAAACTGACGTAAGGTGTCAAATTGCTTAATAATTAATTTTCTCTCTAAAAAGAGCTCTATAAGTCTCTATAAAGAGCCCGGGGAGCCCGCCGTTTCGAAGTTAAATTAATATCGCTCTCTAACATATGCAGTGCTGCCATCTATTTAGATGTGTGGACACTATTACAATGAAACTTTTCAACCCTTTTAACTTGTTTATACATGGTAGAGTTGTCTAGAAAATGACCTAAACCTTAACCAGACCTCGGAAAACACCATACAATGAATAACAAATAACAATAAGTTATTAACTATCTACAGTCTACAGTGCACTCCAAAAGTTAGATGACGTTTGTGATGCCACATTGTGATTTAAAATTCTAGTTTCAAATGTTTGAATTGTACACTAAAACGTTTTTATTGACTAACTAATTCATTTATGACTTATCATTTTTATTATCAATCTTAATGTGGCACCACAGCAGAAGTTGAAAAATATCAGCTAACTTTTGGAGTCTATGGGTAAATATGCAGGTATGAGGAGGTTCCCGCCATTTTGGTTGGAGAGGCTTTGGTGAAATCTTCGTGGGGGGTTCAGAAAGCAGTTTTGAAGAGGTTTGCAAAAAAGTTTTACAATAGCTTTTTAATCGGAACCGATTATAGTGAATATACTTAAAATAGCTTAACTTTTGAAGAATAGAGACAAAGCTTCTATAATCCAAGCTGCAGTAGGTACTTACCAGATAGTAGGTACCTAGGTAGAGATTCTATAAATTTGGTGCTTACATGCAACCTCTGCGAGTCCGTTATAAACAAATGGCACAAATACGAGACAAATATTAATTTATATAAAGAATAAGGGCTGATTTTTCAATCATCTGATAACTTTACTCGAGGAATAATTTTGAAATTTTGTCAGTTGTTTCGTATAAAAACTGTCAAACGTAAATTGCATTCCTCGAATACTTAAAAGTTATCTGGCGATGGAAAAATCAGCCCTAAGAGAAATAAGTAGATATGAAAAAAAATAGAACCATCCAACCAAAAATATCACAAACCGTGGTCTAATTTGCTCGTTCCGGTACTGACAGCTCGTAAAGTTCTCAGAGTACCTACCTATTTTAGATAATTCTTCAAATTTTACAGGAAAGTTACTAAGCTTTTCGTTTTTATTGTTTCAAATCGGCAGCCGTGAATGAAATGATTTTCCTTCAATATAATGGCATTTGGCTTGAGACTGGTTTCTAATAAAATACGACAGTTGAATACGTGTCATTGACCCCGTTAGCCCTGGCAATCACACTATTTTCTTTTGATAACGTAAGCTTTGCTGTGAATTGACGTTTGTGACGATATATTTAAAGAAATTACAAAAAAGTGTGTGACTGGAAAACTGTGCTACTAATAAAAAATCTTGTAATTATTATTTGTGTCGTGGAATAAAGAAAATGAAGCATTTAACTACCTGAGTTATTAACCACCAGTAATAAAAAGGTGAGCTAGTTTTTCCAAGTGCTAAGTATCGTTATTTATAATCGCACATGTCAGTGTTCATATCACCCTGTTAATGCCGCCAGGATTTTTGTATAAAAAAGGTACCTAATCAACGAGGTATACTCAGAAGAAGCTAATTATGTATAGACATAGATAAATATAATTATTATTCAAAAATAATTATCGTATTTATAGCACCAAGCATTAACTGCGCCAGAATTATAATATCATTAATATTCCTATCCGTAGGTAACATTATTAATGTCCGAAATTAAAACCAAATGCAAAATTAGAACGGCGACCCAGTGAGCTAACTATGTAAAGACATGTTGCGTCGTTACATTAACGACTAACGCCGCTAAGACGAAAATAGTTCACAGCGACGATAAACAGCGGCGGCGTCTGGCGGCCGTGTGCAAAAACAGTGAATGTAACGACTAACGAGATTAACGACCAACCAGCCGCAGCGTCGTAACGGGTAACGAGGCCGAAACCTGAAAATAGGTTTACGTGGTTCTCGGATTCGCCGTTCGTTGCAGCGAAGGCTCAGTCGGAGAGCGGCCGCGGAGCCTTCCGCACCGCTGTCCGCTGCTCCGACACCAGATGGCGTCAATGTGCGTCCGTAGCATCTTAGTTTAATTTAGCTTCGCCAGATGGAGCAGCCAGCGTATAGGGCTCCGGCTTTCCATTTAGTTTACGTCCTTTTACGATAGATAGCGCTACGAGAAACTGAAAGACTGAAAATTGAATGGTGAGTAGAATTTACAGCATGCATATTAAACTGTTTGTTCTATACTTCCGCCATATTGATATTTGTGTGATCTAGTCCTAATTCACTTGAAGTGTTAATGTCTCGGTTTATTATAATAAACCTTTAAAAAAGTACTTTTCTATAGGTATTACAGTAATGTACGTGTATACAAAATTGACCCTAACATAAAATAAGCTGTTAACTTCGACGCTCTGACGATGTTTTTTAAATGACATAATAAATAGGTACCTGGGACCTTAGGGACATGCACATAGATACATGAAAGAATTTTAAATTATAATTATATAATTTAAATTATAATGAAAAAAATAATTACATTTCTATGGACATGCAACTATCCTGGCCCAGTTAGTGATTTTCTGAGCGCACTGAATACGTGGTGCATATCTAAAACCAATAATGGCAATAGGCTCGCCCCCTAGTACACCTCTGTCTAACCATTCAGGGATTATTAGGCGTGATTTTATGTTAAAATCATATTCCATATATTTAGGTCGAAATACTTACTATTATTACTACTGTTGAATGTCTGCGCTCAGGCCTTCCCTATTTAGATATCAAGGAAAACTTGTTACCCAATGTTGATAAATTAATTTTAAAACCTTGATCCATATGGTGTTAATAATACACACTACTTATAAGCCCCGTCGGTCTCGTGGTCGAAATCGCGACTGCTGAACGTGGGGTCCTGGGTTCGATTCCCGGGTCGGGCAAAGTATTATTTAGTTTTCCCGTGCCTCGGAAAGCACGTTAAGCCGTTGCTAATGCGCCTGATCTCTCTTCGGTCTGACTATGAGAGTGAGGGAAGAGGGAGTGCACCTCTGTCTGCGCGCACACTTGTGCACTATAATATCTCCCGCGCCGAAGGCTAGTCTCCGTTGAGATTGGCCGCCGTACCCGAAATACGGTCAGGAGGACTTTTATTTACTTACAAGCTATGTTAGTAACAAAATTGTAATACAAAAATGTATTCATATATCAGACAACAAAGGAGCTTTACCTACCTAAATATAATTATTTTATTTTATATTTAAATAGTGGGTAATGAGTTTCAAAACACGATGTTTCGAAGAACTCCTTGATTAATATTTTACCTTTTATAAGTTGTGAATCTTCCATGATAAAAATAATCTATTATTTTCCTTGAAAACATTACTCATATGTTTTCAAAACGCAGTCTCCATGCAGCAAAGTTTTCGGCGTGAATGATCCACAGCTGGGTTGTAGGATCGTTGCATTTTCTTGATTTCATATAAGTTTTACGAATATCTGCACTATTTAGCGCGCTAAACAGTGTCACAATATATCTAAATAGAGTCTACAAGGAAAAGAGCAACAATGAATAATATCTATAAAACGACATAAACTATATTTTCTGGTAAATCCAATAACATTTGTCTCTTTCAGCACTGCTTTTGTTTTCATTTAAAATTATTTCTGGCTCCGATAGAGTAAACATTTGTTTGGTAGGTTAGGAGTATTCTGGGAATCGGTTGAGTAAGATGTTTATACCGGCGTTACTAATCGATACTTATGTATACTTACACAAAACAATGATGTAGATATAACCAACACTTCTGCTTTAGCGAATCCAGAGCTCACCTTGGGAAAAGCATTTTTTTTCCTGTAAAATACATATAACATACGCGGTTAGGCAAAGGAGCACCCACATTTCGCCAGTTATTGGCACTTATGTTTATGTTCCATATAAAAGGGAAAGGATTCTAGACTCCAGCGGGGTGATTGCGTAACACACTATTACTAGCAATGGGTTTCATTTTGAAAGTTCAACAACATTCATTGTGTTATTTACGTTGTTGAGCAGACTCATTTTTCGAACATGTGAACCAATGGATTAGCAACATACTTCAAAATGATTTAGATTGAGATTGATAGTGTGTTACGCAAATTAGGATGCTGGTTGCTCTCCGATTAAAATGCACTGAGTAGGATTTCCTTTCCATGCATTTACTCTAAGTAAACCTGGAAACTGACTAAGTATGTGTTATGTAATCGAATCTGTATAGATTGCTATTTTTAGTATCTTTACGATACCTATTGGCAATGGAATTCGATCATAAACAAAGTGCAATACTTAGACTTATTTATTTATTTATTTATTTTATTTATCCATTTATTTCAGGCATCAAGGCCCATATAAAAACACATAAAATACAATATTAATATAACTTAAAAATACTATAAATACATACAACATTATTATCACACTAAGAAACTAACTAAACTAAACACGAAGTGTCGGCGTCGTGTTTCGCTGACTGGTGTCATGTAGCCGGCCACGAAACCGGCGATACACAACACCCTTCGGCCAGAATTAATTATGTTAATTATAATTATTATTAATTATGTTAGTTATTATGTTTATGTTAATTTACAGATAAGAATACCATATAAATTGTAGACATAAATATATGTATAAGTAGTAGAACAGGGGGGGGTGAGTAGTAGAGGGGTAGTAGGATATTATATGAAGTAACATTTATAGTTAGTCTTATTGATATATTCGAACAGTCCCTACATGTAACAGATATGGTTAGGTTTCAACAGTCACATGACTCACCGGAGTTGTTGATTATAACGAGGAAACTTTAAAATATCAAGTTACAGCAGCCTAATTGCGTAACACAATCAGTTTCAATCACAATTATCTAAATTATTTTGAAGGATATTGCTAATGAATTGCTTCATTTCTTCGAAAAAATTGTCGGCTCTACAAGTTTTAACGCAATTAATGTTGATGAACTGTGAAAATGAAAGCCATTGCTACTGATAATGTGTTACGCAATTATCCCGCAGGATTAAGGTGAATGGGTAGTTATAGCTCGCGAAATACAATTTTTCTTACGTTTTTTGCAATTTTCAGGTCAGTGTCAGGTTGTATCTTGATCAAAATATGATTCGCGACTATAACCGGTACGTATTTACAGAATTATAATAATTAGAATCATTAATACATCTTTCTAAGTTAGATTTCTTCTCGTATGGAAAAGTGTTTATGGTAGAAATCTAACTTAAAGGGATATATTAATGATTCTAATGACTATAATTCTGTAAATACATGTCTATTATAGTCGCGAATCATATTTGAATCAAAATACAACCTGACACTGATCTGCAAATTGCAAAAAACGTAAGAAAATTTAAATTTCGCGGTCTACCATGGCACATTCACCTTAAGTAAAATGCAGTTTAATAAAAAATATTAATCAATTCAGACTTGCATTGATGATTAAATTAGAAAATCATGACGTATTGGGTAATTTACTGTTACTTAACAATAAGTGCTATTAATAACTTGGGCATGCGATTTACTACAGTACACTGAGTACATAAATAATGTAGTAGATTAAATAACCAAATACTTACTTATTCATACATGTTATGAAAGTTATCTACATTTACAAATGGGTAAGGAAATAAAATAAAACAATGTTTTTCCACAATACTAAACTCCATAATTCTTCCTCTGTGTGGATGTGGAGTCCAATATTTTCTTGAAAAACAAAAAACATTTTATTTTATTGAAATTGGCATCCATTTGGCTTTGATGTCCTGAACTAATTGCCAGAATTTTCTATTACCCTACTAATAAGCATGTATAAACCGAAAATACAATAATAGTGGACCATAAATCATAAAATGTTTGTCGGCCAATTAGCAACATTTATTTACTGAAACAGATTTTAATTATGTAGGTAGGTACATATTCGAGTTTATGTACGAGTAGGTGACTATTTTGAGCAGTTACAAAGAAGAAATCAGTTTCAGTTTCATGCGAGTTTTAATGCATGTCTTTCGCACTCTACCTGGCAGCCACAATGAAATCACCAGTGTGAGTAAGGTAAGGTATTGTTGGCTCGGGTTCCTACGCAAATAGTTTAGCTGTTTGTCTAATGGTTAAGTCAAATTTTGGATATGACGCACTCGGCAGGCATCCAGCTGCGTCACCAGGTGCTGTCAACGAACCCGTCTGCTCCCAGACTCTCGGTGAACCCCAGAACTTTCCATGACGGCGATCTGAAACAAATCTATACATTTCTAATATTTTGTTATGATTACAACATCGGAAAATTCCGGGTGGATTGAGAGCTATTCCATTTTATTGCGCGGTCTACTTCGACTGAAATAGACTGCTCGACCAAAACGGGAGAATAACAAGTTCGATAACATAATCCTGATTTGTTGGCGGCAGCGAGTGAGTTGAATTTCCCCATGTAACAGATGTGTGATATAAATGATTTCTGATGCTTTTAGGATACCTATTTGTAGGTATAATTCTTGAGGATGGGCGTAGGAAATAGTAGGTATTGAGAGTTGAGGACCAAAGCAGTGTTAGTATAAAGTACTAAAACGTATTCTTGTCTGAAGTTTAGTTATATTAGCCTGTATTCTTACCGAATTACGCGATGTGTTCTATAATCTGGATTTTCCGAGAAACGATCGGACTCCAGCGGCGAGGCACCGCCCGCGCGTTCTGTCGACCGAAATAGAGTCGGTCGGCAGGCGCGTCCATGCTGCGTCCGCGCACAGCTTTTCAGACGATGCAGGAAACAAACTTTTTATTTTCTTTTCTTACTCCAATTCTAACAGAAGATTCTGAAAGTCGGCTAATGCTCCCCTATTAGGTTACCACATTCCCGCAAAATAAAACAAAGGTAATTTTCGCCTCACCATATTAATTAAAACCATAAATAACATTAGAAACTAATCCCTAATGCATATTAAAATAAACTGGCAACCTTATGTTGAAACGGTCAGGAAATGCTTGTTGCGGAACATTCTATTCTAGTAGATGAGTAGACAAAAATAGCTGTTATAATAGTTGTAAATTTCACTAGCCGCGCATAGCAACGCCGCGCGTCGCCACACAAAGGGAATTATTGAGGTGGGCTTCTGTTAGCTTATTACATGAATTCATGTGTTTACAAACTGATAAATTAGAGCATTACGGAGTCAACGCTGTTCCGCAATCACAATATAAGTGTGAATTAATTGAAGTTGTCAATGGATCCGTTTATTAATAAATAGACACTCGTGCAAAATACATAGATAGCTATCGGATTCCCGAAAATTATTTTTCAAAAATGCTGAATTCTATTTGGTTGACCTTTGTTTTTCTAACAACTTTATGTTTTAATAAATTGAGAGTGTCACCTTGAGCATTAGAAAAGATGATGCTATCGACTACCTACATCTTATCATAATATAATGCGGTGTACCTATTTATATAAATAAAAAGTATTTTAAAAGCTTGTGCGACATTTTCACATGCCAACTAGGTGGGAAGTGCATTTTTTTTTTAGATTTAATGAATTTGTTGTTTGATCTTGAAAAAAGTGTAGATCATATGCTGTAATATAATGCTTTTTCATTTGTAGCACTATCTGCCAAGTAGGTTATTATTCTAGTTCGCTGAAAGAAATTTATGCGTCCACGCATAATAAATTAGTTTCAGTTTTGAAAAAGAGAGTTGGCACATAAACTTATTTGCAAATATTATTTAACTTTAAACATAATAGAGTTACTTAGCGATAGGTATGTAGTTTACCAAATAATAATATAAAAGTATGGGTGAAATACAAAATCAGAAAAATAAGTTCGTGTTGCTTTAATTTTTAATGAAAATTCTGTGTGTATTTAATTGAATTACGTGCCATACCCTAACGCATTCCTAATTATCAATTTCACAATACACAATCCCCGTTTGTTCTGTGCAACTTTTTGATCAGTTCTCAGACTCATTGTTTTTTTTTACGAAAAAAAATCAACAGGCATAGGCAGTTGGACGTCAGTCAATAAGTCGAGGAATTGACAGATTTTCTAGATACTTGCCAAATTACCTGTACCTAGTCTACACTAACACGTGTTCCATGTGCCTAGGTTCATGAACTCATGTGCTCATGTCTATCATCTGCTACCTACTTATCAATATTTACATCATCTCTGAGAAACAACTGCATCTTGTTGGAAACACCAACAAAAACATAATATGTAATCAAAATAAAGGTAGCTATTTGCACTAACTTGGTGACGTAACCAAGTAGCCTTCTTTAAAGTTATTTACATACCACGCCACCAATCTGTCTGTGAATGCTTTTAAATATAGTACTCGGTAATAACTAATGCCCTAAATATTTAAATTTAGTAAGTGTCACAGTTAGCGAATCTTTAAATATAGTTGTACCTAAATACAAAATAACTCTCGGCCTGATATGAATGATGAGACAAAAAAACAACAAAATGTTGCGTGCAACTGAAAAACAAACAGAAACTCCGAATGAAAGTGAAAATACTTACTTGACAATGTAATTAATTCGTTGTTTACTGTTCTACACGATTTATTGACCAAGAATTTGTTTTCAGACATTTAATTGTTTTAACTATTGTTTATGTTTACTGTAAACTGTAAATATTCTAGGTACAGTAGGTACTTGTACGAGTAGGTTTATTTGACCAAATGATTAACTTTTAGTGAATTGTGCCATGTTGATTTATCAAAACAATTAAAGCTTCCATTAGCAAGGAATTTGCAGAAATAAGAACATAAGCACACAACGTATAACTATCGTCTTAGACGCGATCTCTTGCGCACAGGCAGACTGATTGTTAAGATTGTGTTTCAGCAGAAGTAACGTCTAAAACTGTTCGTACCTATGAAATTTTGCTCTTGCGTGGGAGTGCGGCTGCCCACGGCAGCAGCATGAGTAATGCTCGGCCGGCGATGACTTCTGTTTCATGAGTAACACTCGCGAGGTGCTTGCTGCTTCCATTTTATTTTAGCGTCGCTCGCCCACACGCTCCATGGAGAGCCGAGAGCCACCACACCTGCCACCGCCGATTGACTCATAAACACCTGAATGTTATACAATCCCGGATCCATAACATTCCTACTTGTTAAAACTTTACTTCGCTTACAAAAAATTGTTTTTGAACAATAACATTACTCATCGATCGATCGAGATCGACATTTGTGTCAGAAAATGTAACAGATGATGATCAAAAGGAAAGCTTATTGTTGTTGCGAAGAAACCACATTATAGATTACTTTCCTCGGAATTTTCTCTCTGGCGTCTGAGGTTAATTAGAGAACAGAGGTAAATACATTGTGTAACCTTTCCATTCAATCCAGGTATTTGTAAGGCAATTAAGATCTGTCATTGTAAATATTATGAAGTAATTACGTTTGACAGGTGTTTAACTCACTCGATAAACCATGACGAGTCACAAAGGGGGTGCGATCGAGATACGGACAGGTTTGAAAACGTGCCAACGTAGAATTTTCACGTAAGAAATTTTTCGCAGAGCATTTCACGGCCATAAAATTTATGTCGCTCGTGATAAAATTCAGTGCAAAAATAGCGATGTTCTCAGACTTACGTTTCAAATATTATATAACTCTTTACCTGCGTCAAAAGAACTGTACCATCTGGTCTTTAAAATAAAAAGTAGAAAATTCTGGGGCAGGCAGAAACAAAAAATATGATTTATGATATCCAGTCATATAAATAATGAATACGCGTTAGATTAATAGAATAGCGTTACCAAGAGATCTCTTACCTACGTCATAAACTGGTATCATGCAACATATGGTCGATTGAATGCACTGACCCCCAACGTCGTATATATGGTCAGGACCATGAACGAACCATTGTCAACTTCCTTAGTCGGAAGGGACCTACTGACTATCTATCTAAGTACTTATTCGTAGAAACAAACAAACAAAATACTCGATTACTTTGGACGAGGCAAACGGAACAATTATGTGTATGGAATAAATGTTTGCGTACCTACATAAATGCTTTTACGCCCACTCCTATAGAGGGATAGGGAAGTTCAAATGGTAAGCGGCGCCAAGCAGAGTACCTAAATAAGCAAGATATGGTGACTATTCTTGTAGCTCTCATAATAAAGTGCCTGAAACTACTTGAAGATTGGATATTCTTCAAGTCTATTTAGACTTTCATCTTGGTATTATACAGCAAATAGGTTTGATGAAAGAGTTCTACGTACATTTCCGTAATAAATTACCCTATCGCAAATAAGCCATTTTCAAGGTTCAGTAAAATCAATTGACGCGCGACGATTAATTAATACACCTACATCATTCTGTTTTGTTATTATATTAATTTATGGCATCTTGCAACAGCTTACAGGGTTTCTGAGCAGCGGCGGATTTACTCATTTTCCAAATATAGTTTGCCACCCTTACTTCTACAATTCATAGTTCCCATTTTATTTTTGCAATCCAACATTTTGGTTGAAATTGCGTAAAACATAGTTTTTGGCTATATTTCTGAGTTAAGCAATGCTCAATCATGTACGACTAATAAGGTGGGCTGCCGCCCTAGGCCCAAGCCTACTCAGCCTGCTGGTAAAGCCGCTACTATGTTTGAGTGACTCTACAAATTATACTATGCACAGCTAAAATTGTAGGTACCTAAAACGTGTAGCCAAGCCTATTTCATAATTATATATTCCTTCATAGTTCACACAAATGCCGTTTACCAGAAACATCAGGAAATTGAAGAGTTTGTTTATGCTTACCCAAATATAAATCTTGATGCGTTTCCAAATACGTCAATGGTCACGCACGGTGATCGATAGATATCCCCAATGATGTCATAATCTATAAACAATACAATTATTCATTAACACGTGAGGATTAAATCATTGCACAGGAGTTTAATTTTGATCAAAGTTATTTTTATGAAAAAATATTAATAGATGGACAGGTGTGAGTGCAAGTTGGCAAGAGCAGTACTATGCCACAATGTGACACGGTGCTGGACTAATTGTAAACATAATAAACAGTAGGTATATTTGTTGTTATTTCTGTCGCTATGAGTACGCGGTGAGGGTGCCACTGCACTGTGCACACTGCTCACCGTGCTCACCCTGCTCACTGTGCTCAGAGTCTCTCCACGATGTTCGTCCATCTGTTTACACTTCAATATTAGCACTTTGTTCGTTCGCGCGGTCCTCACTCATTGCCGACGTTGTTATGGACAGTTGTTGCTTGCCAAATTCATGATTCACATTTATATATTTATGTCCTATGATGCCCGATTCGGAATGTTTCTACGAGTTCATATATCATTGACATAGTAGCTGGTATTTTCGCCTGAATCTTTGTTATTCTAGACAGGTGTAATCAAGTGTAAAATAGACACTCATTTGTCGTAAAACCTTACGCCATCTCCAATCGGATTACCTCTAGTCCTATAGGATAGTTCTTGTTAGTTTTGATTATCTTTTGTTAGGTTAGTTTTGATGTTAGATTCTTAATTGCTGAACATCGATGATATGAATAGTAAGAGAATCCCTAAATTTTGAGTAAATAGTATACTCATCTAATATAGCGATTGATTTGCGGTCAGTCGAATCGAGAGTTGCTAACATTACGTAGTTATAAATTATTAAATATACAACTACTTAAACATTTTCACTAGGTAATAAACTAAATGACTAACTATACAAAAACAAAAGGACAGTTGAAGTACTACTCTACGTGGCTGTCATCCGGAAATGTATCCAGAAGACTGGCAGCATTGCCACTTTGAATGGCAATACTAGTTCTCTGGCAGAACGCGCAACAGTTAGGTAGTTAATTTAAAGGTGCAGAATTTCAGCGGTGTCCAGACACCGCTGAAATTCTGGGCTGGCTTTCAGTGTAGACCGTTTAAGCAGTTAAACGGTCTACACTGAAAGCCAGCCCAAAAATAGAAGATGACGCTGACCAAGCTACATTGTTATTTTAATAAATCTCGATGGGCACTGTATCAGGTGTCCTGGTCGCAAGATTCATAATAGCAGTCTTCGGTTTAGGTAAAATGCATCTTTATTTTACTTTGTTGTAAATACCTACCTTTACCTGCACGCGTAGCATTACCACCATAGAAACGGGTTTTGTCGACGGAAGAATAGACTAAATGACAGATTTCTAAAGAAATCTATCATTTTGTCTATTCTTCCGTTTCTATGGTGTTCATGCTACGCGCGCTGGAATAAACCTATATATAAAAGTACTCTGTGAAACAGACATAGGCAGTGTGGTGGTAGATTATTGTTTATCTCAGTGTTTATATTTTTAATAATATTTGAAGTGTGTACTGCTTTGCATTTTTAACAATGTATAAGAAACTACCGAGGTTAATATTGCAGGTACGGGTTAGGTAACCGGTTGGCAGGTTGGCACCCTGTCATAACTTGCTGCAATTAATCAACTATTAACTCAACACAAACACTTATGCCAAACGTTATTTTAACCAGTGTTTCGGTCACTTTAATCTCTGGTTACAGTTTATTACTTCGCCGGGAATAAAAAGTTTATACAGAAGCATTTTCTTTTCAGGAAAGCATATTTAACTTATTTGAATAAATATTACCCGCCAACTTATAATTTACGATTACCTACCCACGCTAGGTAGGTTACCTACGTAAATTTTCTAAAATTATGCAAATGCATTGATATTTTCAATCAGCGCAGAATCTGCAAGCAGCGGCATGCAATACTGTTATAAATTGGTACTTATAGCAATCTTATATTACTTATATCAAATTCTGTGGGCGAGTCGTATTCATAAAATATACTTTATATCATAATTACACATATTTATTATAATATAAAACATGGAAGTGAACATCGTAATTGGCAAATTATTTATCCGTAGCCAATAAACCTCTGTTATTTACTTCGTTGTCTATTCACCCCAGTGCACGTTTCGTCCAACGTCAGAAATCTGAGAATCTGTTAAACTGACAAACCAAATCATTATCGTCATGTCTGTGTCACTTATGGTATACTAATACCATAACCATCATTATTCGACCTCCGTGAATAATCTTGTATAGGTGTCAGTACACCTCTACAAGAATTATACGCGGAACGTCGCATTGTAAATCAAACTATCACATGGTCAGATTCAGGTGGTTGGAATTGAAATAGTAGGTACCTATTACAATATTGGGTCAGTGGGTCGTCTTAGGGGCGGATTATTGCCATATTTCCCTATCCCTACAAGGATCATCGATAAGTGTATGTAGGATAAAGTAACATAGGTATTCAGATATCTGTAAAAACAACATCTAAATAGCATAAAAGGAAAACGGAATATACACCTACAGGACTTATGTAGATAGATAGTCGATATATAATTACACCTATGCAGTAGTTGGTAGGTACTGCATTTTGTTATCATCATATAATTGTGAGTCTATCTAGGTCCGTATCTATCTAGTGCTCTTTAGGTACACGTGCTTCAAGTGATTCTACCAACGCAATGAATGCTGTTGGGCTGTTGCCCTTTGATGTTTTGTCACCATGTATGACTAACGAGTACTTATAGAATTTAAAGGTGCATATGCGAGACTTTCTCTGACGATGCGATGGTGAAAGTACTATGAGTGATTAATCACTGATTCCTTTATTTACGGAACAGATTTCTAACACCCATCTGAAATTTGACTCGTCATATTCTACCGTATAAGGTGTGCCAAGATCTATTTATTTTCTATGAGCCATGTAGGTAATGTGTACTAAAACATATGTTTCCTTTGTAAATCACAAAAGAACATGTACTTTCTAGAAATATCTAATCGTGAAGACCCTTCCTTTCAAACCACACTAGATTTGATAGGAATGGACATAATTTATACCACTATATTATGTAACCATTTTTCATGGTCTTATCAAAAAACGATGACACAAAACCGATCTCAATAAAATCATTAACGAATGGAGCCACTAAAATGTTTCTCCAATGAAATTTACCTAGAAAATTATTGAGTTTGTCTAATATAATAAAATAATTATTAAGTAAATTCATGGGCACAGCTTTTATGGGTTGGTAATGAAAGTGAAAATAGGCCATTGAAGATTTTTTTGTAAATATGCTAATTATATGTCAATTTTTTAATAACCATGCCATTGCGTATCGCAGGGATGTTGTAGCAGGTCCAGGTACTCATGTAGTGCTTTTTTACTTAGTTATGTTTCTATTTACATTATTTATACCAGAAGGATAATTTATTTGCCAGATTGGGCAACGATGTTGACTGGCAAAGTTTCTGAACCAAGCTACTTCTGCTAGTTTTGGTCAAATTTGTATAAATAAAAATGAATCCAGAACGACTGCACCAAATTGGATAATTCTTTTTTTGTTGTGTTCGGTATTGCCAGGACAAGGTTTGTATGAAATAAAATTTCGGAAATTCGAAAAAGAAATTGCACCCGTGCGAAGCTGGGGCGGGCCGCTAAGTAGTTTATTATAAATATTACCTATTTTATTTGCATAATATTTATTTTGAAAAACTAGACACAAAAAAGTTTTAGTTAGTAGGTACTTTCGATAATAACAGAGGTCAAGGACTTAGGTACAGGTTTTACTCAAAGTTTTATATGTATAGGTAATGAATAAACTTCATAGACCTAACCTACTTATCCACAGAACTTTCGTTGGAATCTTTTTAGAAAATACCTACTAGTACTACATTTTGTTTCGAAAATCAAGATCAAAAAGTCTATAGGGACCCAAAATAATGAAGAAGTAAGTATAGGAAGAAGTAGGGTACTCGTACTTGAGGGTTGTGCGTGGGGCAGCTGAGGGTGTAGCGCAGGCGAAGGCGGCGCTCGCCCCCCCTCCCCCCCACTGGGGCCGTGTGCAACTCGCGCATAGACTACGGTCGCTCGCTGCCCTCGCGCATCATTCGAACTTCGCGCACCGCAGTCTTGGCATCTACGCCCTGAACTGTATACGCGTCCGGGAGCTTCATCCCGCAGCGACTTCTACGAACAGGTCCTTATTCCAGTGAAAGTGACATTTAACCTAATCTTATTGCATAATATAACCTAACCGCGAGTGAAACATAGTAGTCTTCTCTATGTGAAACTATTATTAGAGTTGCATCGGCACGCTCCAGCGACGTAACTTTACCTGAACGCCCCAAATTAGGAGCGCAGGCGCATCGGCCCACGCGCCGCGCCGCCCGCCCAATGTTCCATATTTCGCTACATTCTTTCAACCGCGCGTTCGTTGCATTCGCAGGAAGCCGCCCGATATACGTGCTTGTTGAGCAATAAAGTGTCCGTTCAGATGAGATTGAAGTGGTGCAGGCGACTTGGACTCCGGCCAACGGCTGTTGCATTTAGAATAAAAGTTGACAACGTATCCGAATAATATTTTAACGTGTTAACTACATGTGCTACTACATAAATAGTGATAAGTGGATCTTAGAGAACCAGAACGGATTACCTAATGGTGATTTCAAAAGTGTATTTGGGATTTCATCGCCACAGTTGTGAAGCCAAGTTTCAAGTCGCCTGCCCGTAGTCCCGGTCCTGTTTGTGGTTTATGTGACTTATTGTTTGAAGTAGAAATATTTTGTTTCAGGATAAGTTAAGCGAGCACAATGCCTTTCAAACCAGCAGATAACCCTAAGTGCCCAAAATGCGGCAAATCAGTATACGCAGCAGAGGAGAGAGTCGCCGGAGGACTCAAATGGCACAAAATGTGCTTCAAGTGCGGTAAGTTGATGAACAATATGTACTTATGTTTACATATTTTACATAAAATATAAGAAAATAAGGTCAGTGGGTCGTCTTAGGGGCGGAATATAATAAACATAATTGGTGATTCGTAGAAATAAATGAAGCTGATAAGACTACCTACTGTATCAGTTGACACATAACATCGAAGAATCTATAAAAAAGTATTTCAAAAGACTAAATTTTGCCTAAAGGGTTTTAGTTTGTGTCTCTAGTTGCAAAAGTAATTGAAACATTATATTTAAATTAATGACTGAACTTAAGTAAGTATTAGTTAGATGAGATGAGATAAGTAATGGCATCAACATCACAGAGAAACTGAAGCTATTTCAATTTGATTACCTAAGTATAACTTTTTGTTCGTTTTATTCCCGTAAGAAGGAAACGACGAAGACTGTAAAGAGAGTTCTAATCCTAAGTTACGTAGGTTATGATAAAAATGAATTCAAATCAGATATTTTCAAAACATTCCATATTTTTCCAATAGATAGGTGTTGTTTATTTACATGAATAGCTATTATTGGTTCAAGTGTGGTATGGTCTGATACATAGGTCACAATACTAATGAATAACTTTGCCAAGTAGGTAGGGTAGTAGCCTAGCACAATGGGGCTTTACCAATCACCATTGCAATAACATATTAAGTAGGTAACTATGATAAACAGAGTTATGATAAACCTACCAATTTATTAAATTTATAATTTGATTACAATATTAGTATCTCATTATTATAACTGCAACCTTAAAACGAAAGTGCGACACAGAAGTTATGTTCAATGTTTATATTATCCAGGTCTGTGCCAGAAGTTGCTGGACTCCACCAACTCCTCAGATCACGAAGGTGAACTGTACTGCAAAATGTGCCACGCACGCAAATTCGGACCAAAAGGCTACGGCTTTGGCGGTGGTGCTGGCTGCCTGTCCATGGACACTGGTGACCACCTGAAGGCTGAGAATGCGTAAGTACCATCCCTCTTAGATCTCCCGCCGCCCGCGCCACTGAGGGCCTTTCCTTATCTAAGGCCGCACCGACGGCCGGCCTCCGGGCCCGTGCGTAACCACATTAACCGCGTGTACATATACTCATACTATACAGTAGTAAGCGCGCGCTGGCTGTACATTACGCGCCGCCTGACACGTGCATGACCAGTCTCCGTTTATGTCGCAACAGGAATTGAGCGAGCAGCCGTCCAGCAGAACTTGCGGGTCGCCGACACACATCTCGGCCCTCCAGCGACGCCTCGCGAACGCACGCCTTACTGTACTTTAAATTACTCTAGTTAGGATTATTTATGCGCTATCGCTTAATTTAATTTGTTCATCGGTAATATTTATTATTTATAAAGAACACAAATAAATAAAAACAGTCGACTACCAACCCTGAGTTAGTAATATTTACGTGAGCGCGGTCGAGGCGCGCGCGCGCCCGCGGTGCGCAGCCGGGCGCGCGTCGGCTCGAGCGCGCTCCTGCCCTGTCGATCCCTTCCTCCCCAACGGGGCGTGCCCCCACACGAAGGAGCCACGGTGAGAAACCAATTTGTAGCCTTGGCTTAGCAACGCTCCAGACGCACCTAGATGGCATGCACCGAAACGATCTTATGTTGAATAACTTTCCTTGCTACTCACACTCTGTCTAACCCTCAGCTAACGCTTCCGTCTTAGCTTTAACTCATAGTAAACACATGTGATGGGATAAGGAAAGCGCCCTCTATGTCGATATATCGTGTAGTGCTTAGCGAGGCCGATGCGGAGCGGGCGGCCGGGAGCCCTTACCTTCTCCCATTACGGCGGAGGTGCGCCGCCGGCATCTACTGCTTAGCCGCGATCCGTGTGGCCGATACTAGAATGTAGAGGCACGGAATCTTCCGGTGCCTGAGAGGCTTTTAACTACTCTTCTGTCACCTGTTGCTTGGTCCGAACATTGTTGAGCATTTATTGATTTGCGGCATGTATACAGGAACGGCGTAAGGACTAACGGAGCTTGTATGGAGCCACGTAAAATCGCCAAGGCGCCGCCTGGACAAGGATGCCCACGATGCGGCGGCTACGTATATGCCGCCGAGCAGATGTTAGCTAGAGGACGGGTAAGATTCTATACATCTTCATACAATAAATTAAATATAATTTAAGTACAAATCGATACATTCAAATGTCTTTATTTGGAAGCTTGCGCTGCTTTTAGATGCTTGAACAAAGTAAAAAAAAACCACTTAATCCTTCTAATTGTATCTATATCCAATATATTTTATATGCTAGTTACGCAAATATAAATATAACTAAAATGTTGTGCCGTAGGGCTATCACAGGCGATGCTTCAAATGCTTAAATTGCAACAGGACCCTTGATTCAATGATGCATTGTGATGGGCCAGATGGTGACATTTACTGTAGAGGTATCTGAACGATTAATATTATGTACCACGTGTCAATGAAATGTCCCACCCGTAAATATGTTGTATGTGCCATAACATCATGTATCATTGTAATAACGTGAGTGATCCTCTAGGCTAGTATGTTCCCTGCATGCCCTGACGTATCCTCATTATTCACTGTATGTCCAGGGGTGGCACAAGGAGTGCTTCAAATGCGGAGAGTGCTTAAAAGGTCTGGACTCTACAAACTGTTGCGAGGCCCCAGACAAAGACATTTACTGCAAAGGTTGGTTTTTCTCCTCATTTCCCATAATCTATATAAAACCTAAGTTTTCATAAAAAATATTCATAAACAACAAGTATTACCAAGTCCCTACATGCTCTAAATAATATTGTGAGTGATTACAAACTCTATTAACTGTGATGCATGATCATTTCCTTTTTTGTTTTCGTGGTTTTAATTTAATGTTTTTCTCTGTAGTATGTTATGGGAAGAAGTTTGGTCCTAAGGGATATGGTTACGGAGGAGGAGCTGGTGTACTGCAGAGTGACCCTTACGCCAATGGGTAAGAACCGCTTGAGGATCGGTCGTGTGACTTATCTGGCGAGGGCACAGCTTTGACACAATGCATAAAATCATCATATATTATTCAAACACAAAATGTTCGAGCGTGGATTGCTGTGTGCTCTACAGATGCAATAATAACGCTTTGCTTTTGCTGTAGGATGCTACGCACAAAGATTTGGTCCAAGAGGTGTAGGACATGGGGGGATGTCAAGCCTGGGTCTTATGTGTGATATTAAGGACTTGGAATGGCAAAGGTATAATACTTATTAGAATTTTACCAAGACCCTGATGGATCCCAAAGGACAGTCTATAGGACTGTAAAGTCCCTAGTCTTCATGATTAACCGAAACATTATCCCTGTTTGCTTGTAGACTGCTTTAGCAAATTCGATTTTACTTTTTCCCCAAGTGTTCAAGAAATCATCGTTCATAACATTAATTGCTCAACCCCACAATCATGTTTCACTTTGAGCAAGTTATTTTCGCCAGAAGCTTCGGTAACATTACGTATACTTCTCAGGTTACATGACAGGTTTAGGTTATTTCCATCGCATAGTCACTTTCATAAAAACAGCTTATAATACAAACAAGAGATGGCAACGTGCCAATGTGAAAATAGAACGCGCTCTCCGCTCTCGATCGGACTAATTTTAATATCGTCGAGACCAGCCACACGTTTTGAGCTTACACCATGTAATCTGTGGCAGATTCGCTTAACATCTTTATTTTAATAGGTCTACTGCTAAACCGCGAGCATCATGACACCAATCTAATTACCACACAATTATATCACATAATTACCTATTGCAACGTTGAATTCTTGCTTGGTGGGCAACGTCCCGTTAAGGTTGACGAGAACTACAGCGATAGCCAGCCAACTAGCTGACGTTTGGTAATCTAAATACCTTTCAAAGTCGCATGCAACATGTAGTTAGGCAGGTAGCTGGCTAGCCACTTGTATATGTAGGTATTGACCATAGTGTTAAATAGGTAATGCAGAGGTAACAGCGCAAGAAAGCAAATAGGACACTGCTGTGATTTCTGGTAGATACCTATTTGACAGGATAAGTAGAAAAAATTTAACCAGCTGTAAGTAGCTACCTACACAATATTTATCGAGATTTCATACCTACACATCAGTATCATCATCATAACGACCACAACATTGATACCTTTGGCATGTATAAATCTTGTAGCGTTATTCTATAATAGCTACATAACACAGCTATTTTAAAGTACTTACTCACATTGTATAGCTGCAAGCTTTTCACATCGAGCATTTCATTTGTTTTACAGTGAGCAAGCACCAAAGACAACGGTAATCGATACCGCTGCAATCCAAGCGCCCCCCGGCAAAGGTTGCCCCAGATGTGGAGGTGTTGTGTTTGCTGCTGAGCTTGTGCTGGCCAAGGGTCGCGAATGGCATCGCAAGTGCTTCAAGTGCCGCGACTGCTCGAAGACTTTGGACTCGATCATCGCTTGCGATGGACCTGAGTCCGAGGTTTACTGCAAGACTTGCTACGGCAAGAAATGGGGACCTCACGGCTACGGTTTTGCCTGCGGCTCCGGCTTCCTGCAGACAGATGGCTTGAGGTAATTTTTTTTACAATGGATTTCCTTACCTATTCACAATAATTGATATGAAATGGAGAGAAGGTAAGAGATTTCTCTATATTATTGTAATGTTCTTTTACAGCGAGGAGGAGATTTCCGCCAACCGTCCTTATTACAACCCCGATACCACCTCCATCAAGGCACCCAAGGGCCAGGGCTGCCCGCGTTGCGGTGGAATGGTCTTCGCCGCTGAACAACAACTGGCTAAGGGCACGGTAAGTTTTGATAACCGACTGTTTCTAAGCATGTTAGTCGCTATAAAAATTAATTGCAGTGGGATTATAATGGGATGATCGAGCAATGTGACAACCAATATACCTTAGGATATTGGATCTATTCTCCATAGAGTACCTAAAGTGGGCGAAAGACGTACCTACGAGCTACGTGTAGGTACCTACTTATGGTTCGACGACCTTTTCCGCTCATGACCCTTACGCGAAGTTTTCTAGTGAAACATAGACGAAAAAGGTCGTCGAGCTTGTAAGTTCCTAGTTGCGCGAACTTTCTCGTACGTCTATCACCCAGTGTAGATGCCAGATAGGTACCTACTAGCTTAGACTATTTTTGTGTGTAAAATGCTGTTCCTAATTAGGTACGAATCTCGATTCTGATGAATCTGGCTGATAAGCTGGAAGGCTGGAAGCTTTCTTCCCTTGTGTGTCGTAACGGCACAAACAAATTATAACTATACAATTAGTAACTGGGTTTTGGAGGTCAGATAGGCAGTCGATCCATCTAAAATACTGGTACTCAGCTGCATCCGGTTCAGGTTAGAAAAGAAGTCGACCCCTACATGGTTGGGAAAAGGCTAGGCAGAATGATGATGATTGATGGCGTTGTATTGAAAGGTGGGCGGCCAATAATAGAATACTTTTTATTATGTACACCATAGGTACAAATAAAAAGCTAAGCTAAAGCAAAAAGTAGTACTTACTTAGCACCTTTAAGTTTTGCTATTAGGTATATTTATGGTTATCATATTATTTGCTTATAGATGTGGCATAAGAAATGTTTCAACTGTGCGGAGTGCCACCGGCCTCTGGACTCGATGCTGGCTTGCGACGGCCCCGACAAGGAGATCCACTGCCGCGCCTGCTACGCTAAGCTCTTCGGACCCAAAGGATTCGGATTTGGCCACGCCCCAACCCTCGTGTCTTGTGACTCAGAACCCGCCGTTACATAGTAAGTATATAAATAATTATAATTATTAGATAATAAGTAGGTATGTGTATTAAGTATGTTATGAAGAGTATTCAAGCAAAATATCTTGCATTTTAGAAAGTTTTAGTTTCTTCACCAAAAAATGTTAGGCGCGGGCCACACTGAAAGGACGGGACGTGATATGAGGACGGGAAGCAGATGCGGCAATAGTATGCAGATAAAGCGACGCGCTTGCGTCTTGTTCTTTCTGTATTTATTTAATACTTCAAGCACATAAATGTACAGAGGCGGACTTAATGCCATAGGCATTTTCTACCAGTCGACCTGTATGTTTTGTGCCAGACCACATTAAAACATTTGTATGAAGATACATACGTAAAAGGGATACTGCACCTGCGTCCCATTCTTTCTCAGTGGCCCGCTCCTTAGACTTACATGACCTTTGGATATTCAATTTTATTTTCCCATTTTATTGTTAGTGTTTTGACTGAGTAGAATTATGTCCTAAAGCAAATTCATTTGTAATAATATATAAGTTAATCCTAGCTTTTAAATTGACTTGACATGGTAAATAGTTAGAAACTAAGGGCAATGTAATTTTACAGCATGGAGCAGATGCCATTCACTGGCCAGAAGGCAGCCAAGGGCCAGGGCTGCCCACGTTGTGGATTCCCAGTCTACGCAGCTGAACAGAAAAACTCCAAGAATGGCACATGGCACAAACGGTGCTTCTCATGTGCGGATTGCCATAGATCTCTTGTAAGTACCTGCTCTAGACTTTATTCATAATAGGAAGGTTAAATAAAAAAAAAATACAACGGCCATTACTAAGTAAACACATTTAATGTTATAATTAAATTTTGTTAGTTTTTAAATAGTCGTGTTCATCATCTTCGTCTTTATCAAGATGAGTCTTTAAAAATTCCTCCACAGAGTCTGTGTTCCACTTTTCTATAGCCACTGTGTCCTTAACAATGCCATCCTTATCCAGCAATTTGATGATCGGGTCTAGGCCTCGAACGTATTTGATTTGTAGATTAGGGAACTTAGCCGGCCTGTCACTCTTCACAAACGCTTGAATTTGAGGATAAGCCGGGAACTTACACGTGCAAACTTCTAGTATAGCACGAGCATATTTCTTATCTTTCGGAGCAGTATCATCTTGATGACAGCATTCCTTACAGTTAGATATTATAAGTTCCTCTAAACCGAAATCTTTCAATTGATCACAAGAGGAACATAGCAGGTTAGCTTTGATGAATCCAAGAGAAGCACAATCTTCGGTCGTAAACTCGGCATTGCTAATATGTAAAAAGATTGTAGCAAAACATACGAGCAGCGCTGTTGAAAACATCTTCAATATATCACTTATATCTAGAAGTTTTTTAATGTACAAAACAATTAGGTACTCGTTATTTTTTTACCATTTCGTATCTTCAATCCATTCACTGACGTGTGGTGATGACACATATTATGACATTAATGGTTGACAATTTGACATTTATGATGACGTGTTGACGTAACATTGTTAACAATTTCTGAAAACTATCCTTTTCTTTTCCCATAGAAAAGAATAAATAAAAACATTTAATGCATAACATTGTATCAAACATGAATTGAGGGTCTGGAACGCATCATTTTTTTAAAATAATGTTTGGGTAGCTGGCTTTTAAAAATGAGAAGTTATATTTTGACTATTGCCAGCCAGTAATTTGATAATGATTCTAAACATAAGATAACATCACGCTTATATTTCCCGAAGGGTTAGGCAGAGGTATATGTATAATGTACACATGTATAGTACACCCACATTGCGTCAGTTTCAGTCCCATAGGGCCTAGGTCTAGGGAGCGAATCTAATGCCATCAACCGAGCACAAATTCAGACTCCGGGCTGCTACCGAGTAATTTCTGTTGGGATAACCCAATAAAACTTTGCCCGACCTGGAAATCCAACTCAGGACCTCATGCTCAGCAGTAGCACTTGGGACCACTAGAACAACGTGGCAGTTGGATAATAGTTTTATTATATTTTTGCATATTCAAAGCGCGTGTAGTGTTGTGTTCATAAGATGTGTAAAATGTTGTGGGGTGGGGTGCTGGCTAATGAATAAGAGTCGCATTACATTTCTTTAACCTACTTCAAATTATGCGGAAGCTTATGCATTATTCGAGTATTTTTGACACGTAATTCTTTCTCCACTGATTTACATTTATTTTGTTTCAGGATTCCACCAACTTAAACGACGGACCTAACGGAGAAATTTACTGCCGAAGTTGTTACGGCAGGAACTATGGTCCTAAGGGTGTAGGATTCGGTATGGGCGCAGGCACATTAACCATGGCATAAAATAGACTATGAAGCTGGTCTTTATAGGAACCATTTAGTTATAATGGTAGCATGAAAGGAATCTAATCTACTGTATAGTGCTACCTAGCTTGACGGACTATCATACCATGTATTAAACTGGCTTTAATAATGGTTGATACCTACTTTCAATGAGACTAATAAAGTAAATGGTAATAGAGCCTTTGAGAACAAACATTTTGTTACGAAAGTATAAATTAAGGTTACATTCCTTTCATAAATTATTGTACAAATTGTGATGATGGTACAAAATGTGTCTGGGCCCTTAGTTTACATATTTCGTTTTAAAATATTGTAGTATATAAGGTAATAGACTTAATGTAGGTATATAAGAGGTATAAATAATTTGTTAAACAGAAAGTAAAAAAAAAAAACAAAAAAAAAATTAATGGCATTGTGATTACACGTACCTTATATTTATCACATCGTGATATGAAGGTGCGTGCAAACCAAAAAAACTATCCTGTAAACGCGGATAAGATTGCAAATAATTGTAATCGTTTCGACCGACCAGATCTTAATGTATAAGATCTGAAGTGTCTATACATATTTTTATACACCAAAGATTTTTGTACATAATTTTGTAATTTACTTAATGCACGTAAGCTGTGCTACAGTAAATTTTAACCAGAACACCTACGTGTATTACGCTTTTGGAGCTTTTGCTATATATATCTAACGAAAACATATTAAGAGGATAATGTAAAGATTAAAGCAGCTTTTTGCATAATTATTATTATATTAAACCAAATTTGTATAAGTTATAATTTTTATTAAATAAATATACGATATTTAGTGTTTTCTTTATGAATCCAAAATATTAAAAAGTTGAGTTCATACTTAATAAAACGCATTATTGAAAATAAAATTTTATTTGTTAAAATTGCTTGGTACAAACACAATTTTTTAAATCGGTAAATCGTGGTAGGTAATATTAAAACAATCGAAGGTAGATAAATAATTGGCAGTCGTTTTTGTAAACTTAAACAGAAAAATAACCTTAGGATGCTAGATTTATCACAATTATTATAAAAAAAAATCAATATCACCGGAGTATCTTGTGATGATTATAAAAATGAGGTAGTAGGGGGAACTGATCTTATGTTAATAGTGTAAAAATAACAACATAAAACTAAAAAAAAAATGAAATTATAATTAATTAAAATTTTTATTAACAATCTTATCCTTCTAAAAAATTCAAGTAGTATTAGTATTATTCTCATGCAAAACATGATGTATACAATTCTCATTTCCAATGTAACTAGTAATCTTATTACAGTTACTTATCATTGAGCATTTTGTATATTAACATAATTATTACTATCATGCATTTAGCTGTAATCTTAAAATAATTAAAGAGTGTAATACTTTTCTCACGATTTTTTCTTCACAACTAATCTCGGTCCTTTAGATTTTTTTGTAGTTTCTGATGTGCTAGGTTCCTCAAACCCATATTTACACTTAAGACGTTCACGAATCGCCAACCCTCTGATCAGGCGTCTCCAGTTACCATAAACTCTTGTTTCTATCTTTTCTCTTTCCTTGCGCTCTTGTTCTTCTTGATCCTGAATAATAAAGAGGCAATACTTTAAGATTTCATTTACTTATACATATAAAAATAAAAATAATTTAAAAAACGTTACTTTTTTTTTTCAAGAAATTGCTTTTTGAAGTACTTATAAAATTTGATTTATCTTTAAACAATATCCTGGCCTGTTACCACCGGCGACCTACAAGGGTGTCGATAGGTACTCATGTATTTTAAATCCATTCAGCCATTAGGATGCTTCGAGGGTATAAAGTATCCGACATACAAAGATACCTAGATACGCGTAAAAAACCTAAGCCTGTTTTTGCTGTCGCGTGTCGGGTAATAAGGCAGTTGATAACGTCGAAGATTATTTCTTACCTTGACCCATGCATCAGTGATGATCTCTTCAAATTCTTCGCACACAACGAACCCGTCGTACACTGGGTGGCAGTAGCCGCCGTTGTAATCGAACCCAGTCATCGCAGGCGCACAATCTATGTTCAGCTTCTTGGCCACTCTGTTCAGGTTGGGTACTGTGAAATCATATTATTCCATAAGTACGACTTATAAGGCAGTGAAGTCTGAGTTTATAGTTGATAGAGATGTATGGAAGACAAAGACGTGACGCGTTGACCCTAAATAAATTGGGCTATGGGCAGGAGGATGATGATTAGTAAGTAGCCATCAAGTATTTAATTAGACTAACGTTTGAAGCGTTATGATCAAACTCCACAGACATTACTTTGTTTTTGAAAGGCTGGCAGACACTGCTCATATTGAAAAATAATAAAACATAACTTACATTTAATATGAACAGTTTTTTTAGGCAGCATACAATCTTTGAAGAGTTCTACATTGCCATATGCATTGCGAGGCACTACGCCATTCTCTGCCGTTGGTGGTTCGTATTCTTGCACTTGCCATGGTCCAAATACTTCCAAAGGTTTATCAGTTATCGCTTTATTTGAGAGCTGAAAATATAATAAAAGAACTTGTCTTGGTAAAACTGTCCAATCGAATTGGCAACATAATAATACGCTCCAAGGCAGGCCATCGCCGATGTTGGCTTATCAGTCTGAAGCTAAAGTGGGGCTGGGCGGGTCTCACTTATAGGATGCATCAGGGCTAGGATCGTCACACAGTGGGCCCCTAAGGACGGGCATCGTCACATCGTCACCGACGTTGGCCTTGGAAATTAGTCCAAATCGTCACGCCAGTGATTTGATTTCGTTCTTGACAGATTGGTCATCTCTGACCAACTTTTACCTTCTCAGGTAAAAGTTAAAGAGATCAAATAGAAAAGTATATAGGGGAGACCCTGTTGGGAGACCTTTGCCCAGGCAACCTGCCACCATTACAGGAATGTAACAGTTACATACCTACAAACGGGGTGAATAGGGATGCAAGGGTGAATCGGGATGAAACTTTAAAATGGATTTTAACGTTGAAATAATATATTTTGTTGTCAGTAAGGGCATGTAATCGTTAATTAAATTACAGTAAATACATTAGGGTCCTTTTTGTCCACAAACTATATTATGTATTTTAATGTTAAAATCCCTTTTAAAGTTTTGTCCCGATTCACCCCTGCATCCCTATTCACCCCGTTTGACGGTAACATACATAATCAGCCTATAATGTTCCCACTGCTGGGGCTCAGGCCTCCTCTCGGTGAGAGGGAGTGGGCTGTAATCCACCACGCGGGCCCAGTGCGGGTTGGCAAATGTCACATGCTTTCGAATTTTTGGTTCTAGGACATGCCGGTTTCCTCACGATGTTTACCGTCACCGTTTTGAGAGCAGTGGTGATGAAATAATTAACCCAAAGTAAAGCGCCTGTCTGGATTTAAACCTACGACCTACAACTCGTAAGTCGCGGCCGTTTCCACTTGGCCACCACTGCTCATGTAAAAGTTATCATATAGATAAGTGGTGATTACCCAGAAGATAACTTACCTTATCCCACTTAGGACGTGCCTTAACGATCTTGTATGGTGTCTCCCCTAGTTTCACGACCTTAGCTTCCTTAAGCCACGTGTCCCTTGACCGGCACGTGTATATACACTCCCGCGCATACACAGGTTCGTTTCGGACGAAACCAAGCACGGCTGCATCGGCCGGGTACAGAGCTTCGTATTTCAGTAGATGTCTCTTCAACGCGTACAGTGGATGGTTCTTGTATCTATAGGATTAGTAACAGGTCAATAGCTATTATTTTATTTTAGAAAGATTAGGTTAAGATAATTCGTGCGGTCAAGATTATTTACAAGCCAAAAGAGAATTTATCTAAGTTTTAACCTCGTTATCTCAGTTGTTTCTTCTAGTCCTTATAAGATTTAAAAAAATGTTATGGAGCATTGTGCATGTGACCTAAACCCGCGCACTTAAGTTACGATTTTCTGTGACTCAAGTAGTCCATTTTTACACAGAAAAGCGTGACTTAAGTGCGCGTTTAAGTCACACGTGCTATAAAATAGTATACAATACGTGTGACTTAAGTATTGCACGGCGTGAAATTAGCGCCCAAGGCCGAGCGCCCACACGTACAGATTAAGGAAACAACTTAAAATACAGGTGTACACACGATAGTATTTTTAAGCCCTACATAACAAAAAATTACGAAATCTTATGATGTTACTCACTCAGCAATACTCTTGGGTAAAGGCGCTTCTAGCTGCATTCTGTCCAAGTATTCATCTTCTTCCCTATCCCTGGCAGTCCTCGGTCCTAGCCAGGGTTGAACGGCCTGGCTCCACCACGGTGCTTCGGCGCGAAGCTTGCGAGTCACTGTGTTCCAGTGCGGCACATATTTACGAGTCAAATCCTTCAGGTAGTTGTTGTTATCCCAACCGACGATGTAACACACAGGGTGAGTGGCACTATTCTGTAGAAAAATTAACTTGGGTAATATGAGCACTTATTTCATAAGACAAATTTAGATGAAGGATATTTTGGGGCTATGTGGTACTAAATCGACCAGAGCATAATATATTTTGTATCAATACTAATTTTATAAGTGCGTAAGTATCTCTGTCTGATTCAGTCAGATGGTCAGTATGATACAGTTTCACAGTCACACCTTAACGGCTGAACGGATTTCATGAAATTTGGCCACTACATGAGCTAAGCTGCGGGCAAAGCTAGTACGTACATATAGATCACCAGAAGAATGAACTTTCCCTTTGATAACATCTACAGAAATCCATTGTTCTAACTCTTCAACAAATATTTCACACCACACATCAATTCTGTTCTTTTTGGGCTCATCACTGGAGACAGATGACAGAACTCGTCGGTCTATGCGACGGCTGGGACCGGGTTTGGGACCAATTTTGGTAGGTTTGAACTCGTCTTCACTCTCAGAGTTACGTTTTTGAGGATCTTCTACTGGTAAATAATCACTATCCTCGTCGGATTCTTCCTTTGTTTTGCCTGAAAACATCATCACTTAGGCCGTTTACACATTATGCCGTAGCTGCAGCGGCACCGCGGCGGCGTTGCCGCTGCAGCTACGGCATAATGTGTAAGCGACCTTATTGTTTAATAATAATTCTGTAGTGTTAGGCAGAGATCTCTTTATATTCCTTTCATCTATCTTATTACGAGTTTTTTTTATGAACAAATGAAACCCCAAGGGAGGCGCCCACGAGCAACTTTCGTCTTCGCAACTTTGTCTCTCACACCAAGTCTACGGATTTGTATGATATTTCATACAAATCCACGACAACTGGGAGACATTTTTGTCTGCGGGTTTGGACGCAACTGTCGCCCGTCTATTGCTTGCAATGCAAGAGCACGCATGGCGTCAAAAAAATTTGCCGGCTAGGCAGTTGCCACTCAACCGTAAATTTAACAAAAAAGTAGCCTAGGTGTCGCTCCCGTGTGCGTATCGTCCAAATTTCGGCGAGGAGCCAGCGACAGAGACAAAAAAGTTATGAGCAACTAAGTTGCTCGTTGGCGCCCCCCCCTTAGTCTGAGAAATCAACATATGTCATCAAACAATGTAAAACATCATCATCATGTCATCTAACTAAATAAAATACTATTATTAAACAACTCACCTTTCACTACACCTTTCTTTGCTTCCAATTTAGCATCTTTAACTCTACTCTTGATAATATTTACCAGATCTTCAGTGACATCACCTTTCCCTTTCTTAGCTTTCGCAAGATCTCTGTGACTCACTCTCTGGCTGTCTTCAGCTTTGATTTCTTTTTTTATTTGTCTTACCGATCTTTTAGGCGTTGTTTCCTTAGGCTGACTTTCAAAATATTTGCTCTTTTCTACAGCAGTACCAGGGGCACTCTTTGTTCTGGTATTTGCTTTGACCACTTTGCCCTTGCCTTCTACTTTGTTAGTAGTCTGTGAGCCATCAGGATTAGCAGTCTGTGAACGTTTTCTTGATAGCCGGCTGGATTTCGCTGCAGGTTTCGCTTCTTCAAAATATTTACTTTCTACATCCTCTGCATTCTCATCTGTTACAGATATTTTCGGCACACTTACTTTTTTTTCATTATTGTTGTTCAATAAACCTTTTTTAGTCCTTTGTGATTTGCCTCTAGTGTTAGTAGCAGTATCGATATCAATAGATTTATCATTTGTTTTTGGTAAATTATTACTACTTTCAGCTTTTGATTTTTGTCCACGAGTTAAGCTTTTAGTTGGTTCTTTACGATTTATATCAGTTGCTTTTTTTGTGCTTTCACTATCTCCAATTTTAGTTTCCTTTGTACTTTTTCCTTTCTGTGGCAGTTTGTTACCGTCAACTATTTTGTTTTCATCTTTTTTTGTAGCTGGCTTTGGAGATGCGCGACCGGTTCTTTTTTTGGCTATTTTTGGCGGTGATACATCTTCGTTATCAGATTTCTCTGTATTATTTTCATTTGCTTTTGCTCGTTTTACAGATCTTGTTTTCCTGGCACTGGTATCATCATTTCCATCAACTTGCATTATATTATCATCATCACTGTAAGCAAAACTGTCATCATTCCCATCTACTTGGGCAATTTTTTGCTTTTTAACTTTGGAATTGGAAGGACCAGCCTTTTGCTTTCGATTTCCATCATTTTTATCTTCTTTCTTAACTGTTGATGACTTAGGCTTATCAGTAGTGGCTGCCTTTTCTTCTTTCGGCTTTGTAGAAAGTGAACACAGTTCAGAACTCGGTGGTTTTAAAGGCAATGTTACAAAATTAAACATAACACGACATTGAAGTCCAAGTGCTCTTAGCATAGTAACAAATATAAAAACTAAATATTTTTTAGTTGTTACGACTCTTTTTTTAATTTGTTCTAACAATATCAATTTAAGAGGTGGAGCTTTTGGTTTGAACTTGTTTTCATTTTTATCTTGTTGTAGTGTTAGTTTATCTTTGTACCAAGTTGTAATCTGTTCAACATATTTCATATCAACTCTCTCTCCAGGATAGCATTCTTTGGATGGAACCAAAGATAATACAGCTGCCATAAGCTCTTGATCATTCAACACTCCACTCACAAAATTGCCATGACCTAACCAACACAGAACATGTACTTTATGCATGTAAACTTGATACTCTTTTTTAACCCTATTCATTTTTCTTTTCATCATCATTTCAACATCTAGTTTTTTACTCTTTCTGCATGCTGCCTCAGGGAATTCAACAAACAGTTGTATGCCTTGTTGAGATAGTGGTTTTGATTCTGAAAAATGGAAAAATGAGGTTTTACTTATTAAGATCTAGAAAAAAGTACTCCAACCAGATTGTTGAGGTAATGCTAGAACGGCAACATACACATCATTTTTAAAAAAATGTATTTGGCCGTTCACAGTATAATATTTACATACAGGTTGGTACACATCCATTTAGAATTTTGGGACATACCTTTGACTTCCTCCCAGTCTTCCATTTCCTCTGAGTCACTGTCATCTTTCTTTCTTCTAAACTTGGTTTTATTCTTAGCTTTAACTGGTTCAGGTACTTCAGGTATTGCTTCTTCTCCCATTGCCAAAAGATCTTTAACATCAGATTCTTTTTTTGAATTAACTTTCAATATGTAGTTTTGAAGAGAAGCTTTAGTCTCTTCAATTTTGGACTTGTGTTGTTCAAGCTCCATAAATGTCTTTTTTGCAATTTCTTCACTGTTGTCTTGGATGTTATTTGACCATACCTATTCAAAAAATAATCATTTTAATAATTTAATCTTGACCACTACATAATATACTTGTCCCTGTGCCATACTATGTTTTTTATTTGACGAATAAAAAGGTTGAAATATAAACTATACAAAAATCTAGAATTAACATAATATCAAGTAAAAAAAAAAATACTGAAATATTCAACATATGTATAGGTACTGTATGCAAGCACATTTTTTTTAATAAAGGGCTATCTAGTAAGATTTTTTTTTGTAAAAGATTTAAAAACGT
Source organism: Amphipoea oculea (assembly GCA_945859645.1). Taxonomy (NCBI): domain Eukaryota; kingdom Metazoa; phylum Arthropoda; class Insecta; order Lepidoptera; family Noctuidae; genus Amphipoea; species Amphipoea oculea. The sequence goes on along the minus strand of OX243866.1, from coordinate 12,582,061 downwards.
AAGGTGTAATTTTTGCTTTTTTAAACTGTCATTTACACTACTTGGTTAGGCTTTTGGAATTATCAATAAACCGTCCATCACTGGTCTGCCACGAAAGGCAACCTAATAAAAGTTCAGATTATTAGAAAATAATCTGAACTTTTATTCGGTTGCCTTTTTGTAGTAAAGTTTGTAGTATACTATATTTCTTACAAGAATGTAAGAAATAATGTAAACTTTTTATTAATTATAAAATTATCTACTTTAGAGAATACAATATGAAGAGGATCTTTACAATGAGAAGACACTTACATCTTTATATTCCATATTAACATCATTATCACTGCCTGAGTCTTTGTCAGGTTCTGAAGGTATAGCTGAAGTAATAGTAGCTTTTTTAGAAAGTTTTGGAGATTCGTCATCGCTACTGTCTGAAACATGATAGGTAAATTACGTAAATTTTAACAAAATTAAATTTCTGTCACGCCGACAGCTTCAAACCTGTCGGAACGTGTTATACAAGCATGATTATTTATCATCTACCACAAAAACTTACCACTTTCTGATAAATTAAGAAAAGAAGGCAGTAATTTATCTGCCTCTGTGAGGTCTTTGATGGAGAATAGTGATGTGGGAATTTCATCGTCATTTTCATCGCCGGGAGTCGTTTGTTTGTTTATTTGTTTTAATAATGTTTGCGCAAATTTCTGTTTTCTCGCGGGCGGCTTAGCTTTTCTTATACGTTTAACACTTAGTTTAACTTTGGTTTTCCTGTCGAACTCGTCTCCAGATGAAGGTACGCAGTCAGCTTCTCCTTCAGAGCTAGATTCAGCTTCTGCAGAAAATTTCGCGTCTGATCCCGAATCGCTAAAATCACCGTCTTCTGCTTCACTATCCTCATCTTTGTACACGGTTTTGATAACTCTCTTTCTAGTAGAAGGCATGGTGTCTTATACAATTTAACCTTGAACAACTATGACGATGTATCACACAGGACTTTTTTGAAATAAAGGCGTTATGTATTAGTTCGTAGTAAAATAAAAATACACCAAACCTGAAACCACCAAACCAAAACCACTTCAATCAAACTGATCATGCCTGTTTGACAGTGACAGTTGACACTGACATAACATTTTGTTGCTATTGCTACATTCTTCTAGCGTTGCAGGTTTCGCGCCTCATTTCGCGCGGAATAATTTTTAGTTACACGCAAATATTGTAGATGTCGACACTGGTTACAAAATAACGTAAAATTAAGGCGAAAGCGCCAGTTTTTTGCAATTTGCTGGTCAGTATTACGACGTACGTAACAAATATCTATTTACAGAATTATATCTATTTATTATCCATATCTATTGTATACTTGCCTACCTACCTATTTTATTTTTTATTACTTATTACCTATTATTTATATTTATCATTTATTTTCTATCTATTTATCATTATTTTTTATTTATTAATTATATTTATCTATTATTATATCTATTTACCGGCTCGGCTCGGAGAGCATCGGCCGGCGCGGCGGCGCTCTTCTTTCCACACAGACCGGCGCGAATTATACCCGGAGCCAACAGCCGTTTCACATAGACCGGCTGGGAGAGCACTGTTTTTGAGCGGATGCACTCGGAGCCGGACGGATGCGCTCGGAGCCGAGTGGGTGCTCTACAAGGGCGGTATACCTCCAGTTCCGCGCAGTCCAAGTTTTGTTTTCGATGCCGGTCGGCCGCACGAGTGTGAAAGAGCACGCAAACGGAGCCATTCGGCTGCGCGAGCGCGGAAGAGTACGTCATTAGAGGCAGCCGGTCGGCTCCTCTTATTATTTCACACTAAGCGCGTTAGGTTTGCTCTCAAGCATTCTCAATAATAAAAGAAGTGACATGTAAAAATAAACCTTATTACAATGAGACAAAACTGTGTTTTAAACGTGATAAAAATCTGCTCTCCTTTACGAGCCGGTCTGCGTAAACGGGCCCTTATGCTACGGCTACATTGTGGCGATAACGCGACATTTCGCACGCTCTCTCGCACACCGCGCGCTCGACGTCTCCCAGTACAACAGAGAGCGCACGAAGTGTAGTTCGCTTTATTGCGACAATGTAGCCGTAGCATTACAGTTATACACATTTCAATTTTATTATTGCTTGGGTCACATACCTATAGAACATGTGACCCCTATATATAGGACATATAAAAGTATTATTACTAGCTGCGCCCCGTGGTTTCACACGCACAAGTGTCGATCCTGTGAGAATATCGGGACAAAAGTAGCCTATATGTTAATCCAGCTATCACCAGTTGTCAGCTAGGTAGCTGACACCCTGGATTAACATAATGATACAATTTTGTATGGAGGTCCATACAAAATTTTATCAAAATTAGTGTCCAGCCGTTTGAGTGTAAAGAAGTAACAAACATATAAACACACACACACACACACTCACAAACTTTCGCCTTTATAATATTAGTGTGATGTGAAGACGATTATCACACTAATCACACTTATAGTAATAAGTGTGATTAGTGTGATAATGCTTAGCCACCTACGCCTAAAAGGTTTTTTCAACTACCTACATAGGACACAGGCCGAATTTTCGTCGCGTAATTTCGGCTGGTTTGTCGCTCCATTTAGGGCGAATTTCACCAATGACGTTTCATTGGTGAAATTCGCACCTCTTTAACGCAGCTTAAAAGAGGTGTCAGTGTGAAAATTGTTGTGCAATATCGACACTGCTGGCTCTTGAACGCGGTTTAGAAGTGCTGATCGCGTTCAGTTTCATTAGTGAAATCCGCACTTAGACGATTACTTATATCAAACCTTCCTTTTTGTACCTACCTTCATCGTAATAACATAAACAAGTAGGTAAGTACTTGATCTTGATTTCTAAATTATTTATTTACTTATCAAATAAACAAGTACTTATTTGCCAATGGTTTCAGGACATTATTTTAAATTGACTAGACCTCGTTGGTCTATTGGTCGCAAGCGCTACTGCTGAGCATGAGGTCCTTGGTTCGATTCTCAGGTCGGGCAAAGTTATTGAGTTTTTCCTTCAGGAATTTCTAGGTAGCAGCCCGAAGTCTAAATTTATGCCCAGTTGATAGCAAGAGGGTCGCCCACTAATACATGGGACCTAAACAAAACTGGTGAAATATGCCGCTGCCTAACCTCTTAGGCATTACAGGCGTGATGATTGCGAGTTTTTGCAGCTGAAAATTAAGTCCACTTTACTGAAAATTTAAGTAAAAGAAAAGCAAATCACATAAAAGGACTCAAAGCTATTATGCTGTTGCATATAACCTATACTAGGTACCTATTCAATCAAGTTGTTATGGTTACCAAGTTAATTGTAAACTTCCCGCAGAGTACTTCAATTCAGCGCTAGATACCAAACCTATTTAAATAATAATATCCAATAGCGTCAAAGCAGACCGCTCCTTTTTCTTCGATTTCGATTTGCTAAAAGGTTTTATAATTTACCATAATGGAAAGGTTGTGTTTGTTTATAGAATGGTAAATGGTCTGAATCAATCCTGTTAAGTGCTTTTCAACAGAGCTTTATTGCCTGTATAGCGTTGAATGGATCAGTCCTCGATGCGCCTCATCTCCTAATACTTTAATAAAATAAATGTTTAGCTTGATCACTTGTACAGGTCGTATGCAAGCTTCAAAATCAGAATCACGTGTTTGTTTTCAAGAACAAGGTAAAGTGAGAGGCGTTATTTGATGAAAAACCTACTACTGTAATGTGTCATCAGCTTATAGCAGTCCACTGTAGACCTATCCTATAGCTCGCCACCCTGCGAAAATCCGCTCCGAATCAGAAGGTCTATAAGGGAAAATGTCATTGTTTGGAGAACGTCCACGTGTTAACACTATTATGTGACAATGTCCACCTTGTCTGAGGGCATCCTACCTTACGTTCATCAGTTCTACGGCTAATATGGCCGGCCCATTGCTACTTCAGCTTGCTTATTCTCACACTTATGTACCTATATCTATTATATTAATTAGCCGTCTCACATATCACTGACTGCTAGGTATTTGTATTATATTGTCTGTACAGCTAAAGACGTAACAATAGAAGTCAGCATATTCGACTCGGCTCTTGAGTAAATCGCATTTCCAACGTAGCAGTACTCGCCATAAAGCATAAACTAACATAAATAACTTCAATTGTTTGCTGCCTTATTGTTAACTTTAATTACATTTTGAATTAATTTTGTAATTAAAACGGAAGCTAGGAGCGCGCCGCGTGAAGTTTAAGTGGCTGGAAACGGATCGACCCCGGGTGGAGGGGGGTGCGCGGGGGCAGCGGGCTTTTAGATGCAATCTCTGAGTGGATTAATTAATTCTGAGGTGCCGGTTATCTCCTGTTATCATTTAATAAAGTTACGTAAGGATATAGAAATTTCGCTTTACGGCAAAGAGATGATTCCTGCTCGTACTTACCAAGAATCCAACTCATTCGTATTGCGACTTATCTTTCTTGTATCCGTTACGACGTAGACACCAAAGAAATTTAGGGAGACTTTTCAGGGTGAGGAATTAATTAAAGCTTTTCTTTGCAGATTCAGATTGAGATTAGTGACTTACTTAATTAGATATTTAATAAATAAAAGATAACAAGATGATACTGCTATACATATCCTCTTGACCGAACTACCTACAGGGCTATTAGCGGCAAGACTATTTACTGTAAAAGGCGACAAAGAAACCGAAGCGTCCGATGGTAACTCAACCCATACGCAAAAAAGATAACAGCTGGGCAACCAAAATTTCTGAAGAAGCACAGGCATTTGCTGACCATCATAAAATTGTATTCCTCCCCAACTCTGATCAAGGACAGCTCAGACTGAGCCAGAGTCAAAACTTTTAAATGAAACGCATCAATTGAATCTTCCAATACATGGATCCTCCAAACATGAAAACAAGTGATAAAAAAAGACGGGTTGCACTCCGGGAGTGCCGGCAGAAGTGAAAACTTGAATATTAACGTTGAAATAAATCAATTATTAATTGAATTAATATAACTAATTTTTTTTCACTATTTCTGCGTCCCTTTTTTCATTAATAGATGCACTTTGTTCAATTTCCATATTTTAAACACTTTATATACACGAATGTTACGAATACACAGCAGTGTGTCCACGTCCACTTCCACTTCGACTTCGACTTCGACTTCGACTCCGACTCCGACTTTGACTTTGACATTGACTTTGACTTTGACTTTGACTTTGACTTTGACTTTGACTTTGACTTTGACTTTGACTTCGACTTCGACTTCGACTTCGACTTTGACTTCGACTTTGACTTTGACTTCGACTTTCGACTTTGATTTCGACTCCGACTTTGACTTTGACTTCGATTTTGACTTTGACTTTGACTTCGACTTCGGCTTCGACTTCAACTTTGACTTCGACTTTGACTTCGACTTTCGACTTTGACTTCGACTCCGACTTTGACTTTGACTTCGACTTCGACTTTGACTTTGACTTTGACTTCGACTTCGACTTCGACTTCGACTTTGACTTCGACTCCGACTTTGACTTTGACTTCGACTTCGACTTTCGACTTTGACTTCGACTCCGACTTTGACTTCGACTTCGACTTTGACTTTGACTTTGACTTCGACTCCGACCTCGACTTCTACTTGGACTTTGACTTCGACTTCGACTTTGACTTTGACTTTGACTTCGACTTCGACTTCGACTTCGACTTTGACTTCGACTCCGACTTTGACTTTGACTTCGACTTCGACTTTCGACTTTGACTTCGACTTCGACTTTCGACTTTGACTTCGACTCCGACTTTGACTTCGACTTCGACTTTGACTTTGACTTTGACTTCGACTCCGACCTCGACTTCTACTTGGACTTTGACTTCGACTTCGACTTTGACTTCGACTTCGACTTCGACTTCCCCTTCCACTTCCGCTTCCACTTCCGCTTCCACTTCCACTCCATCCAATCCATCCATCCATCCATCCATCCATTGTCGTGTGTCACTAAACTTGGTTCACTTCGGTTGGCGCCGCCGTAGAAAGAGAGGGGGGGGGGGTAAATCTCTCCTGACGGTCACGTGTCCTGACGCGAGTTTAACATTTTTTACCCATTACAAAAAGTGCTCAACGCCGCTAAAGAAGTTTTCACTTCAAAAACTTGACCAAAAAAGCACCATCATATTGTGATTTGGTAACTGCAAAAATTCCGAGAGAATTGCCAAAAGAACTTTTCTTAAACTATCTATACAATTCAATCTTGAGAAGATCAGCAATACCTAGACAATAAAAAGTGCCACAAATCATTTTGATTCCTAAACCAGCGGGGTAATTGCGTAATACATTATTAGTAGGAATGGCAATCATTTTGAAAGTAATATAATTTTTATTTTGCATATTTACATAATTGAAAAAGCTAACAATCTTAAAATCATAATATGTACAAGTATATAAAAAGGGAGGGAAAATAATCAAAGGGCATCAAAAAATTCGTCCGCATCACTGTCAACGGGAAACGTGCTCAAAAGGGTGGCAGCGTTGCCACGTTGTATGGCAATGCTGATTCTTTGGCCAAAAAATAGGCCAGCCCTCTGGTCACGTGATGAGTCGAACAACCGCTTGGCGATGTCTCGAAATACTAAGTGGGCACTCGGGCCCCATGGCCCTAGTGTTTCAACCCCAAACGGCTCAAATATGTAAGTTCCAAAGAGATTGGAGTATTTGCGCCGTTTGAGGTTTTCCGCACCTGCAGCAGCCGCCCCAGCACAGCTTACCGTGCTTGGAAGATGGGATGGCGCAAGGGTGTCGACACACGTTGCATCCCACACCAAAGGCCTACCTACCTTCCAAGGCATTATGGTCATCCCGTCTGGTCTCTTACCATCGTCGCGTGCCAAACCATTGGGTTCTAAAACAGCTGGCACCCCAGCGGTGACAAGAGCACGACGGATGATGTCATTGATGCTGGCATGCCGTGCTATCCGGCCTGCGCTTTTACTGCAGGATAAGCCATGGTGTCCGAGGCAGTCGACACCTTCACCGCATTGGCAGCGATGCGGAGCCACGCAAGAGGCGCCCAGACGCAAACAAGTAGCGAGCCGGAAGGTGGTGTCACCCAGCAATGTGCCTATGTTGGGTGACGGTAGTGCCTGAAGCCAGAGGCCCGACTCCCACTCACCCACAGCCAGTAGGCGGGCACGCTCAGCAGTATTGGTGGACGTATTAATAAGATTATTCCGTACCAACCTGCAGAGCGGCTCATCCCACTGCCTCTGGGAAGATAGGTTCGCGGGCCGATCTGTATCCGGGCAAGCCATTTTCCAGGCGTTCTCCGCGTCGGCCAAGCACGGCACTTCAGAGTCTACCAGGGAGGGGGCTAAAATCTTCCCGGTTAACTTTTCGGTGCTGTGGACAGAGGACAGGAACTAAGCTAAGTAAGCTAATACTGGTAATTTTGCGGACGCCGAGGCCACCAAAGCGGATGGGTAGTGTGGCTTGCAGCCACGCTCGGTCGTCCAAGGCCACGTTTAGAATTGATGTTAATGTGGTGCGAATAACTTGGTCAATTTTGTCCAAGAGTTGTGGCTGCTTCCATAAAGGGGAAGAGCGTAGAAAATACATAAAATTTGGGCCAAAACAACAGTATCTAATTAGGGTGAATGCCGAATGTAAATTAATTTTGGAGTCTGTCCGAAATGTCGTTGAACTTTTTAATTTTATCTTCGATGAAAGGAGGAAAACTATCTTCCAAAATTGGGGAACCTAGGAGGTGCAGTGAGCTTTTTTCAAAAATTTTTATTTGTGGGGCTATTGCATTTTTCGGAATAATTCCTTTTTGACTTCAGCCAACAAAGTGTCCCTGCCATGTTTACAGAATTAAAGGCGTTCTTCACGTCAACCTTGAGGATGACCTCACCTTTGTTCGAGCTAGTTTTGAAAGTTCAACAACATTCATTGCGCTTTTTACGTTGTTGAGTAGACAAATTTATCGAACATATTATGGAGCCATGGACATATTCCTTCAAAATGATTGAGATTATGATTGATAGTTTGTTACGCAATTAGGGTGCTGGTCAAAGTCCTGAAGACGTTAAATCTATTAGCACATCAGCATACTGCCAATACCGTCTAAAGTGATAGAAATTCTAGTTTTAACAAGTTTAATGCCTATCGTTAAAGAAAATAATTTGATCACCAATTTGGCTTCAGGCAACTTCAGGAGAATAAAGAACAAGTCCATTATAGGGTTGTTAACGATATTATCACACCTTTTGAACGCAAACAATACTGCACAGCTGCATTCTTGGACATTTCCCAAGCTTTTGACTACGTATAACATGATGACTCCTATACAAAATTTAAATATCCCTCCCAATAGAGGATTTTAAGATCGTATTTAGAAAACAGACACTTCTTTGTGAAGCAAGGTGGAGATATAACACCACACATCCATGCAGGTATGCCGCAGAGCAGTGTTTTGGGTCCCATTCTGTATATGATGTATAATACAAATTTTCCCATTTCTGAGGCAACTATAACGGAAACTTTCGCTAGAAGAAGCGAAATGCAACATTTTCCCACCAGTCATACTGAATGGAGTTCGTATCCTTCACATTAACGAGATCATGCATGATGCAAGTATCTCGAATGTACCTTGACAAGAAACTCACATGGAGAAAGCATAGCATAATCAGCAATGTACCCACTACTGGGACACCGGCCACTTTTCTGTGAGAGGGGAGTGGGACATAATCCACCACGCGGGCCTAGTGCGGGTTGGTAGATTTCACGTCTTCGATTTTTTTGGTTGTAGGACCTGCCGATTTCCTTTCGCCGGTTCTCTGTCGGTTTTCTGGACAAAGCATATCTTCTCCAAACGTTTGGCAATGCAGAAAAATGTACTGGACATAGAACAAAAAGTCACAGTTATCACTGGCAAACAAACTATTCATATACAAACGCATTATTAACCAAACTGTTTGGTGCTATGGTCTACAACTACCCATAGTTCTCCCCCACAGCAGCCAATTCATATATCAAAATCCTGCAAAGATTCAAATCTAAAATGCAGCCTATGACAACGAGCGCCCCATGGTATGCAGCAAATGACAGATTACATCATGACCTTAACATGAAAATTGTTAAGCAAGAAATAAAGGACAACATGAATACATATAAAGTAAGAATTGCGCACTATCCTAACATATTAGCAAAAAACCTTAGGGATGAAACAACCACGCTACGAAGGCTCGAATGAAAAAACCCTCAGGATCTATTATTATAGACTGAATCGAAAAGCGGACTTGCCAATGGAAAAGAACCGCACAATTCTGACAACAAATTCCTACCTATTGCTGAATGTGTAAACCGATAGATTTTAATACAAGCAAAAACTTTTTTTTTTAATGTGTGTGCTCAATGCAGCCTATGCAATGACAAATGCACACGAGTATCAAACGATGTTTTTCAACACATTTACGAAGAAATAAATAAATCAAACGCCAACTTATGTTGTTGATAATTACTGACATATTTAACATTGGGTACACTTTTTATGTCAACGCCATATTTGGTGCTAACATTTTGAAGTGAAGACTTCTTTAGGCGTGTTGGGCATTTCTCGAGCTGGGAAAAAAACCATTGAACTCGCGACACTGTTACCGATACCGCGCTACATTCGGATGTGTTTGACTGTCCTCAGGATGTACTCGGTTTTAATGTATTTCCGATAATATTGGTGAGTGACGGCAAAGTATTCTGTTTGTGTTTTGTTTATATGACAATTAAAAAAATACACATGTTTTCACTTCTGACGGCGCTCCCGGAGTGTTTTTTTTTTAAGCTTGGAGTAGATACTGTACAAAGTTCAGTTCATATATGTAACCCAAAAATAAATTCTCAGAAAATGACTGCATTTTTGCTGCTTTGTATTTTTAGATAAAAATATCTAAAATATAATATTATGATTTCGTAGCGATATTTACTATCAAGTAGGTAGGACCTGTAGCAGATCAACTGTGACTAATGCAGAGACACAATTGAATTTCTATTGTTAAAAATCAAATTTTGATATTTCAACAGTTGAGAGCCCTTTGCTTGGTCAATGAATAAGGATTGCCGTGTTAATCATGTGCGGTTTAAAATAATAAAAAAAGAAGTTATATTTTTCACTTTTCACTTAAGTTAATGTAAAATAATACAGTACTTTCCTTACATTTTACTTTTGGTCGGACTTGAGTTAAATATGTATTTTGCAATTTTTGTTCGAACGCAATAACCAAACGGGCTTAGCTTATTTACCTACTTCTACTTCTCTTGAATCTGTAAAAACTTTTTAAGAATATTTCATGTCGTTGTAAAATATCAGCTAGTCAGAGGCGGTAGCGGGGCTGATTGCCCAAGGTGCGCTGGATAGCTCTTAAAGTTTATATAGCAATTTTATTTTTAAATCTAATTCATAATTAGCAGAAATACCAGCTACTCGTAGTAGGTACTACGTATCTACCACATTTCCCAAAGTAACACCAATTGTTGTGTTTTACGTACTTAATACCAATTTAAGCAACTATAATCGTTCTCAAAAGATTTCGTTGATGGAACGTTTATTCAAGATTGCTTGAATCATGAAAAATATCCATAACCGAACCGAAGTTCATAATGAGACGAGATATACCTGGTAGTACCTATACCATCAAGTTGAATCTTCATAAAGCCTGTCGTACAAACAACATTATGTACGTCGATATGTCGTTAAATGTTTCATGAGGTGCCTGGGCATCACCTGGTGTGACGAAAATAACAAATTCAGAACGCTTTTCAAAACAACACTCAGCCTGCACTACATTATGCATGAAGCACTCCATTTGCTGATCCGCTCAGGAGTCCCGCTCGCGGCTCGTTAAGCGCTTACATTAGCTACAAACACTTATTGATTTTGAGAGATTGATATAATTTGCAAGAAATGTACGCTACGTCTTTTAAAGGAGTTAGTACAGCGTACTTTAAGTCTTGCCATATGTGGGTGAAATAGGAGAACGATGCAAAAATCTATCTTCAGGTTTGTTGTGGTGCGTTCAGTAAGATAGGTCAACCTTACTACGGCTTGAATAACGTTGTGCAGGTATATGATATTACCAATAGGTCACATCATGAGCCAAAGCAGCTGAAGCCAGTACCTACATTGGCTCATGTTTACTTTGAAAATTAAAAATGGAAAAGAACGTAGATTACTCGTACATTTGTAAATTAATATTCGTGCGATATGTAAAACACTGTCCATTAGCTTTGTTTCTGAAAACCTGCCCAAGTAAATGTCCATCGAGGGTTCGCAATCGTGGGGGTTCGGGGCATCAGGGAGGAGTTAGAAATGCAATATTAATGCAGTGCCGAGTGGCGGCCAGAGTGCATTTACTTAATGGATCGTAGGCAAAATGTTTACACTGTCGTCGAACACGAAAACAACGAGTAGAACGAAGTCGGATAGAGAGAAGCTCTTTGGCAGGATTATTGCAAGCAACTGGGGACTAGCTGAGTCACATAAATAAAAAAGTTGCTTACTTCATCTATCTACTCGGCAAAAAAAACTTATACGACATCTCCACTACAGACGTAGGAAAGTGTGGGATACATTACCGGAGTGGAAAAGTTAAAAAGCTTAAATGTATCTCCGGCGCGGCTAAAAGTGTCTGACAAAAGTTCGACTTCCATTTTAAAAAGCTCCATTACAAAACATCGAGATTCGCTTCCGCCACGCCGCCGCGAGCGCGAACTGATGGCGGCTTGAGGGACGGAATTAAACTCCAAAACTTTTCAATTTATTTTATATGAAATCGAGCATAGCCGCGTATTCGTGACATGAAGAAAGCAAACTTGGTGTCGCTCGACTTGTGGCTATTTAGAAGAAACAGAGGGTTAATGTTGGATGTTTGTGGGGGAATGAGACAGCGGGTGTATAGGGGATCTAACCCAAAGAAAGCCGCGTGAGCGGTGATGCTGCGGTTGGTTCGCCGGTCAATTGCAACCACGACTCTACGGTCTCAGCCCTGTGCGACACTAAACTTGAATTCGTTACGTGTGTTGTGTCCGTATACTATAACTTAACATGTTTGATACTTTACCACATCGAGTTTTGACGATTAAAAAATACATCAGGAAGTTGCTGTATATAAAGCAGTCTTCATAATTATAGCAACTTGCAATTACATAATCTTTATTGCAAAAAAATAGGTGTTTCACAGAAATGCCTAAGGTTAAGGCTGCCTTTCCATCAGAGATGTGCGAGGTAGCTAAGCGGTGGAGCTAAACTTCGAAACTATTTCACCATAGCTAAATTGTGTAGCGTTGCGAGTAAGATGTGTTTGAAGATGCGCTTTGCTCGTATAGAAAAACATAGCTATGCTTTTAAAATCAAGCGGTATAATTGGTTAATATCACTCACGTCCATCGTCACGCAGCTTAACACATCTCAGGTATAAAGGGATGGTTTCCAAAAAAAATAAAGTCCCTTGTAATCCCTGTCAACCTTGGGGTTGTGATTCTGATCAGCTTTTAACAAAATGAAAAGTGAATAATAATCGTGATAATTATGAACAGTCACGATAGTTTTAAAATTTAAAGATTATTCTATTATGAGTCATGTAAACATAAATAAATCAATGAAATACATTTTTAAATGAATTTCTTTGTTTAACTCAAATAATCATTAGCTACTCGGAAAAGGACGTTATTTAAGGGAATCTATATAATAGTGTTATTATAAAGGTTCCGTTATTACTACTATAAGTTCGGAATATTATAAAATAACGAATATGTGGGATTGTGCGTTGGAGTGATGACAACTTTAAACCATAACTAAACGAAAGAATAAAACAACATTGAACTGCTATAAATGCGATGTATCAAGATGGTTTATTACAGTATAAAACATACGTACGGGCACCTCCACACAGAGCAAAGTAAGTTGAATTTGAGAAGAGTTGTAAGGCTTTGGCTCCGAGATAGTGCTTTTAGGCCCTAACCCCGGGGGTGATGCAGTGGGTCCGTGGAGCTTCTTAAAATGTTTTCACTTATGTATATATGGGAATACATTACCCCTGCCTCCGGGTTACTTGAGGCGCGCACACTTACTTTTAACACAAAATTGAAGTGACGTAAAGCCTTCACTTTGCTCTCATGTGTATCTTCACTTAAATTACATTTTATTGGAAAGCTGACACATCTCACTCGTAGTAATAAAAAAACCAAAACTTGGAAGATATTTTCCCAACCATAAGTACTTAATGTTGAAAGCTTGGACTCGAATTATATTGGAATGAGTCGCTCATCGTGAAGACGTGGGGCAAACATTTCACTATCAGTTTCCAATTAAGTTGGTTCAATGAGTGGTCATGACGAGTGCATCCATCGTTTTGCGTTCATAGTTACTAATAATCACTTAGCTTAATTGCGGCCGTTAATTACCACCGATCTCGACGGTTCAAATTACGTACTCTAAAACGCATTAGCGGCTGACAGCTGGAGATTATCCGTCTAAGCGGCGTCGGACCGGCAGTCCGCCGCCCCGCGCCACCACTCGCGGGACTGTTCCACTAATGAAATTTAATGAGGCTTAATTGTTGACGACTTAATGCAGGAACTGTAAAGATAAGTGCTTACTTACGGCCCTCGCTGAGCGGCTGAAATAAAACGACTACGTTTTGTGCCTAAGTAACGTTCTAATTTTGTAAGTGTCAGCAGATAGTCCTGCGGCACTCCTCATCCTGCTAAGCCCATTATGGACTCCAAGCCTAATACAGTTTTAATTACTGTTGTTAGCTTAATTTATTTGACTAAAACTAATTAATTTTATAATCTACCTACATTGTTGTTGCATAAGTGATCGTTTTCCACGTTGGAATTTTCTTTACGTTTGCCCAATTTCCCACAAGGTTGAAGGTTCTCATTTGGCCGAAGAGGTTCTAAACACAAGTGCGGTACACAATCAAGGGGTTCAAGTTAGTCGTGACGTGTGGCATGTGATTACAGATCACAATGGTGTACACTGAGTTTCTTGTTAACTGATTAGAGGCAGCCGAGTGGTGTCATCTCAGAACGTTCCAATTACTAAGAGCGGGTTGGGGCGGGGGGAGATTGCCGGGGTGTGAATGATCCATTTCGAAAACTAATTTAGAGTTAGCAACTAAACAAAGAGCACTCCTCGCAGATAATAATTAACGCTTGCGGTAAAGTTCCACTTAGTCTGTATTGGTTAAACCTCACTATACCATTGGCAACGTTAATTAAATGTTTTTCCTGCCCTTCTAATTTGTTTAAATAAGATTGAGCGTTGTGCAGGTAACGAATGTAATGTCAAAGAGATTTTTCTTATGTTTACTAATCTGTCGTGAGAAGTGTTTTTGATGTTCCACTATTATCAGTTTGTTAATAAACAAACGAGGACCTACAACGTCGGTGTTTTCTCACCAAGAACTTGACAATATGTAGCTATTCGTTTTAGTTTGTTAGTCTATTTTAATGACGCAGATCTCTACATAATACGAATAAAGTAAAAAGTGCGAATCATTCATTATAATACAACAATTAGGTAACTCAACATAATAAAGCAATTAATTTTATTTTTGAACCCATTTCCGCGATACTAGTATAGGTAATATTCAAAAAGTCAGATGTTATCAGAAAGATTGGTTTATAGGTCATCTTGACCATCGGAGCACTTAATGATGTAACTTAAAAACATGATTAAAGTTGATTCAGCGTCTAAGTCCCCAGAGTGGGACAGATAGAGCGTTTTATGTTAAAGTGAATGTGTCTGTCGTGTGACTGTTTGTGCTGCCATCCGACCGTTGTCCAGATAAAAGCTTCTCCATAGCACGAAAAAGCACTCACTCCAAATATTGATTTGTTACTTCGCCGCTCCTAAAATGGGAGAGATATGTCTTGGCTTTCATGTCTGTTCTTATATTTAAAACAAGTAGAAGTTACTGTCTCTTAGGAAATAACTGGAACTTAGTTGACCTATTTATGAGTCTACCTTTTTATAAAATTTTCTGAGTTTCTTGGAAAATAATAGAACTAACTAGTCAAGACTAAATTAGTTTTTAAGTCAAAGATTGCTTGTGCTTGGGGAGTTACATTCTAATTCGTTTAGTAGAACGTTAACTTTATCATTATGAAAATGTCGGTAAGTAGCGCAGGGCCGGCCGGGCGCCACCGGCCGCGCTAAATCCTAATTAACTGCTTGATTACAAGTGGAATAAAAAGCTCGTAATCTTAATTGGTATTTTTAATCAAAGCTCTCTGAGCGTCGACGGGATCTCCTGCGAAGGTATTTAGACGAGCGCTTCGGTAATACTTTATTCTTAACTAAAAATACCATTACTTTAATTTAACATTCATTGCTAACATCTGTGTGAAATGAGTTCTTTACGTATAGGTAAAAGTATTAATAACTTAAGCTCAGGAAAACTGAGTTATGCTAATGAATTTTCCCGGCACCAAATACGTTAAGAATTTCTTTTATTAAGGAAGAATTAAGGGATTTCTTTATTAATACCGTAAAGCACTAATTGCAGGGTAGGTAACCTTCATTTCGTCGTGAAGCCTGCTCGGGGGACAACCCAGTGACGTACTCAGACGGTGATATTAAAAATATCACAGACCTTATGACGAAATACTTTGTTCGACTTACAACCATTTATAGCAATTTGGATTGTGGCCTAGTGGCAGAACTGACTTTCAGGTAGGTATGGTTTTAAATGTTGCTTTAACTTATCTTCCGTTCTTAACTTAATTGCTCAAGGAAAGTTTTATTTAGTTAAGTAACAGATAAGATAAATACTTAATTAAGTTCCGTGTGACTTCAAAGAACAGCGTGTTACCAACATTGTATGTTAACGTTGGACACTATCTGTACATAAAACATTATACTACTTAAATACTGAACTCGTTCAAGTTAAGACGCAGTCTAACTGACGGTGATGGGCTAAGTTAAAACCTTTAACTTAGGGCTCTCCTTTAAGTAATGACATAAACACTTCAGTAGGTACTTGCCTAAGTACTAAACCCAGCCCAACGTAAACTAGAGTTAACATACCAAATAATTACATCTACCAGAGGGGCCATTCTCCTAATTTTATAAACGTTCGCAGTTTGATCTCAGTCTCAATCTGTCAAAAATACCTCTAATTTTCCTCCATTTTTGACAAGTTTTTGACATTTGTTTGTCGTCAAGATGAGATTGCGACTAGATTTTGAATGTTTTAAGTTACGAGAACTGGCTTTCAGGTGTAATCGACGTAATAATCTGCAAAAATGACAGCTTGTATTTATATGATTATATTGAAAAAGAAGATAAAGTCAAAATCAAAGCATTTATTTCAAATAGGCACATAAAAGGCACTTTGAACGTCAAAAATGATCTTAAAATAGAATTGATTCTAGTCGCCCATTCCAAAAGGTAGTTTTCGTATGGAGAAGAATGGGCAAGAAACTCCACCGTTACTCTTTTAAAATGTTTTACAATATTTTGCATGGGTACATTAATTATATAATAACACTAGCTGCGCCCCGCGGTTTTACCCGCATAAGTCTCGATCCCGTGGGAATATCGGGATAAATAGTACCCTATGTCCTTTCCCGGGACACAAGCTATCTCTATACCAAATTTCATCAAAATTGGTCCAGCCGTTTGAGCGTGAAGAAGTAACAAACATATAACACACATACCCACACACTCACAAACTTTCGCCTTTATAATATTAGTGTGATGTGAAGACGATGCACCTAAAATAAAATTACTATAGGTACCACAATAGGTAAAAGAATTAAAAACGAAACCATGACATATAAATTAATTATTGATAGATACATGGTGCTCACATATTTACAAACATGGTACAAGCAAATCGATTTTAATTTAAAAAAAAAAATACAAGTAATAAGTCAGGGTGTGAGTAATGAATGTAAAACAATGTAAAAAAGAATTAAAAAAATTACAATTAAATTAGCAACCAGTTTGATTTTGTCTAGACTCTAGATTGTCCTATGGAGCGGGACCAGCATGTTTCCAAGCGTTCTTATCTTGGATATAATCTTCTAATTTATAGTATGATAAATTGATAAATTTAAATAAATCATAATTTTTATTTAAGCTTCTCTAGTTTTCATGAAAAAAGAAAACTAAAGCAGTCGGACTTTTGTGATAAACAATCTGGCTACACCAAGTGCGTCCCTGTCAAGCAATTACTGTACCTATTACTTATTGACTTTCAACCACCCTTAATGGTTTCCGTATTACAGCTTGACTGAATTGTTGATTTGGTTTGGCTGCTTTAATTAGATACGTTCCTATATTATGAAATTATAGCCCATCTAAGGTATCTAATAATAATTAATTATTTATGACAAATTATTCACGCATGAATTGTAAGAAATTATTTAATTATTGCATTTTATTTTTGTATTAAAATATTCAAAAAAATATGTAAGTTTTGATTACGTAATTAGGTATATAATTTATTAAGGAGTGTTAAACAACTCTTACAAATCACATGCCTATTAAAGTTTGTGGTACGGTCTAGGGTGTTACTTTTTGTATTAAAAGTAATATAACGAGACGACAATAGTGTAGTACAACTAGTTGGAGCAGCAGTGCGCTGGCCGTAAGTGGCTACAATAAAGCTCTCGGTACATTAAGCTTCCGCTAGTGCCCGTTAGCGAGATAACGAGACCCACTGCCCGCACCACACATAATTTATATCGTCCGAGCTCGTTAAAAACTTATAAAGACGCACATTGTTAGTGCGGCCAATATTCGCGGTTATCCGAGGATATACGACCGCCCTAACGACTCCTTGCTCGGTTCGTGCGAACCATTGCACAAACGACCCCGTTCCGAGTCCGCGGAACGCCACTAGCCGATGCTCCACCATTATGTAGTTTGTGAACATTTTATACTATAATGTACTACTCTTGATTGTAAGCTGGAGCTATTTGAGGACCACTGGATGGGTACACTTTAATCGGTAAGCTTTACGGCCTCTATTTAATTAAAATAGCCTGTTAAAGCATCGACCTTAACTTGGTTCTCGAGGCTCGTAATAAAGAACTAGCGCGTAATGGAAAATCCGTGTGCTGATGCAATCTACCGCGAAGCTTTTAGGCTGACCGGCGAGCTTCGTTTTTCACTTAGTCGACGTGCGCGCAATTACTCGCTTCGCACGAAACTAAAACACATTCTAAACGCTACCAATAATAACATAATATACGTTCTGTTAATTAACTATAGCTACCTAGAATAAGTATGTTGGATAATACCACGAATAGAGTCAGCAGTGTACCTGTATGCTCTAATGAATATGAATAACGCTAAAATGGGAAACCTATTCGAAACTCGCTCTATAGTTGTTTAATTCCATTTTCTGCGAACCCGAAAATACCAAACATTGACACAACAATAGCATTAACAGCAGTTAAGCTGCAAGGAAGGAAGCCTTCGCAGTGCTGACGTTTATTTGACATGGCTTTGAGTAGCGGGATTGGTGGAGTATGGTCACACGTGGGCAGTCGGCACGGTGGCGTGGCGGGCGCGGGACGGCGGCGGGACGGCGACGGGGCGTGGGCCGCGCGGATCACGGACGCGTGCTCGGCTAAACACAAATCAACACCGATTCTCCATTTGTTAGACACGGGAATGTAATTATGGCCGGAACACTTGGCGGGGGAGGGGGCTGCAGTGAGGGCTTCACGTCATTCAAGCTTTTAGTTCGTTGCTCGACAACGATCGTTACTTTGGATTGGTAATGTACGTTTCGGAAACCATCAGATTTTCCCATAGGTCCCTACCTACCTACATGTTATTAATAGAAGGGTCAATAAAAGTATTTTTTAAATCAACTCGCGTGGCAATATTTTAGATAAGTACTACACAGCTCTCAAAAAAATTGTAACTAACAAAATTCATTAAACGCAGTTGAAGTGGTATCTTATACACATTTTTATGTAGATGTATCAATATTATGCAATTTACTAAGTCCACAATAGGGTAGTTTCCTGGGTTAAAAAATAATAATTCTAATTAGTCCGTCAGTTAGATTATCGAAAAATAATGGACCCATATTTTTTCTTTTGTCAATCAAACAAAAAATGACAAAGATAAAGCGCGTCAAAATTTGGGAGTGGGGGGTCGTGACGTCACGCCGTGCTAAAAATTGTCGCGCATTGTGTTGTTGTTGTGTTGTTTTTAGGAAACTAGCCTATTTGTTAGTTCAATTTAGCCAGTATAAACGCTGAAAAAATATGTACAAGTTAGGTATATTTAAAGGATAGCTATTGTATGTAGTAGTTGAGCGTTAAATTAAAAAGTATGGTTATAGCGTGCGGGCTAGCGCTAGGGCGGGCATACCGTGGGCCGGTGCCGTGACACGATTTAAACTAAATTAATAAACTTGCACCAGTCTCCGGCTTTATTAAAAAACACTCATTAAAGCAAAGGAAAAGTAGGTGAAGTCGCCGGCGGGCGGCGGGGACAGCGCCGCTAATTGCGCCGCCTTTATTGCTTAAATAAAGTTTTAGTGGGGGAACACAAGTTTTAATTAAAAATGTGAGAATAGTTTTTAATAAAGGACGGGCTCGGTGCGCGTATATTGCGAAACTTTAAGCGATGCGATACACTCAGCTTACAGGAAGTCCGGCGATATAGCATCTTGCGCACGCCGCGTCCGTCACGAGCGCCGCAAGCAGCCCCCGCGCTCCGGCTACCAGCCTATTGTTTGCTGCGAGATCAATCGTGGCTTAGCTGATATTCACATTTGTGTTTCTAATAACTTCGGATATGCTACACACTTGCGTAAGTGGTTCTGTAAGTATACCACCCACCTACTCCCACTGGTTGTCACCCGATCGCTTACACTGATCGATTATCCCGCTTTAAGTGAGAACATTATCAACTTTGATTTACAGTTATCGGCGAGCAGCCTTAATGTTTTATGAACTTTTTTCCAAAACGGTATTCTCGCATCAATATAAAGTGACAAATGGCACGAGTAACAAGAGAAACTAATAATGCTAGTGATTTACGCCCGCCCTTGTTATTACGACTCATGTGAAATGTAATTTCGGCATACTGCGTGTAGAGTCGCACGCACACACGGCCACTGGGCGAGTGTGCAATACGTTTAATAAAGGAGGGACGCGGAGTAAATCCTTCAATTTCGCCGGCACACAACGGCGTATTCTCGTTAACCGTGGCAATAAGTTAAACGGGCGGGCAGCCCGCGCCGGCCGCCGAGCCCGCGCCGCGCCCGCGACGGGAAATTAAAAAAAGTCTTGAGCCACCGACGTCATATTTGCCACTTCGATGTTTTCTCTCATTATTATGCAATACCATCCACACCACATGTGCACTTCCTTAAAAATTATGTTTACATAATTATGCATCTCATTTGGTCATTCAAGCCTGTTCGACTGCACCTCGCTCTGTTGTTCATTTTTGCCACTTAATCACGTCTTATAAATGGCAAAGCCAGACAACGTCATTTTATCAGATTTTTAATAATATCCGATTTCAACGAGAAAGGATAGACAACCAATATCAGCTTCTTATACAGCCTTATTGAGTTTTAACTCAATATAAAACACAAGGCTGTATCGATATAACATTGCTGAGAGCTCCATATATGACAAGAATGTTAAGACATTGCCTACATTTAAATTGATACTTTAGCGGCAGTGCAAGCGGTCGATTTTAATCAAAGTTCGTTCATTTCGAACTTAGCTGGGGAGGCAGTGCTTCGCGGTGTAATATAGGCCGAGTGTAATATCTGTGGAACAAAGAATACACACGTTCCCACCCCGGCACGGCTCGGCTGCACTCCTAATTAGATGTTCGATGAAAGTGTAATCAGACGTTGGCCGGATCCGGGACGTAATTAAACGGCGGAGGCGAAGAGTGATTTATTAATAGAAAAGCTCGAGCCGTAATGAAATACTGGGCGGACAATGGCGACGAGGGCGGGCGGGCCGTGGAAATTAAATTCTCAGCGACGGCGGTCGCTGGACATACACTTGCCGTTTCTTTGCGGGTCACCTCAGCCGGCGCCTGCTTAATAATGTACGGAGGCAGCGTCGTCGACGCCGCCCGGCCGCTGCTGAGCCACCGCCACCGCCGCCACCCATTACCTACGATGTATGGAGGTGTATAAATTTGTCGGCAAGGGAATGTAAAGAAGATTGGTTTCCTAGTCGAACGGGCGCGGAGGAAAGGGGTGGAATTGAATTTAGGCCGGAATTCACTAGCGAGGTTGTGTTTGTGATATTTCTTACCTATGTAGCAGTGGTGGGACGTGACGCACTTGCCGATTACATTTATTAGGTATCGATTTCTACGAACATTTATATGACGCTGATAGCGTACGATATTATGTACCCATTATATCGTACGTGAGTAGGACACTGATATTACTTATATTATCTAATTAAACATGTCCCTAATTATATTCATCCAAGAACTAATTGCAATAATTTTTTTGTTACTTAACTTGTATGTATAGTTGTTCGTGTAAATAAACGTCATCTGTATTATTAGTTATGTACTCGTACAGTGGTGCCTAACTATTTCAAAATGACCACCCCCTTGTTTTTCTTAGGTGTAGAATATTATGGGTATCAAATGGATGGCGCCTAGAGCAACAGGCAAAAGCATCCTGAATCCTCAAAATTTCAGCCCGCTGCGCGCGATCACTTTGCATTTACTGTCTTTAGGTCATTATTACAAACAATAACTAATAAGTATACTCTCACGGTGACGGGTTGTTGTGAATGTTCACTAGTGGTAAGAAAAAACCAAAGTGTAAGTATTGAAAAAACTGAAAATTCATCTCAACGTTAAAAGAAAAGCAATTTCATATCACAACCAATCTAAACAAAGAGGATCGACGTAGAATCAGCATTTTCAAGTCAGTAAAGTCGCAATATGGAAGCGTAACCTTAATTACACTTAAAAGCTGTCGGAGTATACTTTTTCAATTAGAGTATTAAAGTGTTCCGACCCTGTCATTATATTAGAGTGTTGTTCCGCGCCACCCCGGGCCGGCGCGGAGCCTGCGACGCCGAGAGCCGCCACAGTCCACCAATGTTCGCCTCACTTCGCCGCGAGTCCTCCTCGACGCTACACGTGCCGGTTTCCCTCGCAGACATACAAACTTTACTCGAGCTGTCGACCCGCTCGTACAAACGTTCCTTGTCGTTTAATTACAAGTTTAATAAATCATTTTAATTGGTCGCGGCTAGTCTAAGGATAATATCTCACGATCGACTGCGTTACCGGCGAGCTGCGTCGCTGAACATTTACTTAGAAAAGCGAATTTTCAGTAAATCTTTCTGAAGTGACAATTGTTAGAGTGGACAAGTATTGTATCAATTTATTTTGGTGCTTTAGTTCTTGACTGTGGATTTGTTTATCGTGGTTCCAGACCCAGAGTGCTTGGAAAATACTTGTTTTGTTTGCTGGTTTCACCGGAAAATACAATTTAAAGGTAAATAGATACTATAATATAATAATGCTTTCTTTCGCTTTATTTTATTTTGCTTCTTGTAGTCTGTTATGCTGCCAAATAAAAACATTTTTTCCTGCTTGTGTTACATAATAATGTTGTCTTTTATGATTACCTAATTAATTTGCGAGATAGAGCCTTCAGATATAAATATTCATTATTATGATAAACATAATTAAATTAGTTTCGCAGACAATATAAATTACTCATATTAATCTTGACAGTTATTATCTAATTCAGCGACCAATTAGGTAGAGTGCGCTTTTAAACGAGAAAGTTAACTCATTCACGGCAATGTTTACGTGTGTGCGTTACGTTATCACGTTGTGATATATTTTGGGCGTGAGTGCGTGTCCATTCAGTGTAATTGGAAGATCCGATGCTACAGATAATTACTTAATTACGTTTTTATAAAAGCGCGGTGTTTAAGGAAAATTGCGTAGAGCCAATTGAGTAGAAACAGACATAGTAAAAACATTAAGTGGCTTTGATTCCATTGTGTTTTTCTTTTTTTGAAATGTCTTATTTCTTAGAATTTCATTCATAAAATAGTTAACACGTTATCTCCTTTCATAACTAAGTTGAAATCACTTTTCATCGAGGAGCGCTCTACCGTATATAAACAGAGTAATCCAATGATTTGTTGTCAAAACATTATCACGTGACCTTCGCTCCGACCTGTACCAATATCATTGTGAACAAGATTGAAGCGGCAAGCCGGAGGGGGCACACAATAGCTTCCACCAGCATGTGTCCGGTGGATTAGTGTCGTGTATGTGGCCCCACGGCCCCACGGGCCCACGAGCTCGCATACTGATGCGCCACCACGCCCGCCGCTTGTTATTTTAATTATTGTGTCTTAATTAAAGTTGGTGGAGCCGCCCCAACCCTTGCCCACCCCACTGACGAATATAAGATGATACAATATGTAGCTCGCAAGTTTTCAGTACTGGAAAGTTTTACGTTGTTCGTATTAAAATTCCTTAAATTAATAGTTGAAACCCTGTTAATTAGATAGTTTAATATACTTATTCTCCAAATGTCACCGATCCAACAAACAAGATGCAGAGGTCATTACTATTTAATGTTATCTTAGCATTTATCTTAGAATTTAATTTGTCTAACATCATAAAATATAATGTAAAGTGGTAACCTAATTCAATAGATAATGTTAACATATTTATGGCGCTGACCGAATATGAATTATCTATATTATTTTAATATTACACTTTATTCAAAAGGGAAGTAGATAGATATTACTTCACATAAATTATATTTTGTTTGCATATGACATTGCTGTTAAGCTGTTTGTAAGATATTAATTACATCACGATCATATCTTAATTGCAAATTAATATGCATTAGGTAGCGTAGCATCTCTTTTTGTGTAGCGAAGAATATTAGGCGCAAAAAGAGCCGTTTTTGTATTATTATTTTGCTCTAGTCTAAAAGCTTTTTCTATGTTTGGAATGAGCAAGATTGGTTTTTGAGAGCAATCAAATAATATTAAATATCTAATAGACATTCAGTGTGCCTGTGTATATTTATGACTAGTGATTCGCCCGCGGCTTTGCCCGCGTTATTGCCCGCGTGTAAAAGGCCTATAATTTTAAAATATAGTCAAAGCCACTCAGAAACAATGTAGCTTTCTATAAGTGAAAGAATTTTTGGAGTCGGATCGGTAGTTTCGATGATTACCCCCTACATACAAGCTCACAAATTTTACCTCTTTTTTATTAATAATATCAGTATAGATTTACTATCTTGTTCCCGCAGTTTGGCTTCCGTGAACTATCACAGAAACAGTGCATTTCCCCGACATAAAAAGTAGCCTATGATACTCGAGAATGGTATAGCGATGCAAGATTTTTTTGTAATTGCATAAGTAGTTATTTCCAGACATGACTTCTTACAAACTTTACGTCTTTATTATATTCGGTTAGAATATTTAAAAACTTTTTTACAAAAAAAACAACCGACTTCAAAAAAAAACACTACAAAGTGAAAAATAACTTTAATTTCGGAAGTCGGTGTCTTTGGTTCCGCATTTTCGTTTTTTGACACCGACTTCCGAAATTAGTTATTTTTCACTTTGTAGTGTTTTTTTTTTGAAGTCGGTTGTTTTTTTTGTAAAAAAGTTTTTATTTTTTACTTTTTAGTTGTACCTACCCCACATAAATTCAATTAACACTAGTGCATTGAAGAATTGAAGACACAACTCGAAGAATCATAAAAATTCGCATAGAAATGCCGGAGATGCAGTACATTCATGCATATAACTTCATACATAAGAATAATTACCTAATGTATTATATACTAAAACCTTCCTGAAAGTATGTAGATAACACTAATCAAAGAATTATCAAAATCGGTTCAGTAGTTTTTGAGATAATCGCGGACATACAAACATACATACATACATACATACATACGGGTCGAATACAGAACCTCCTTTTTTAAAGTCGGTTAAAAAGGGCTGAAATGCCTGTATCATTTCATAAGGACACGGGAATCACAATAAAGGGTTGTGAAAATCTAATGCTAATCGCTCTGCGTAATAACAAAAGCTAGATGAGCTAAGACTCATTGTCTGATCTTTTTGTTCCACACATACATACCTACCTACTTTAATTAAGGCTGACTTTTCAATAACTTTTATCTGAAACGAATGAAAATGTCGGTCTGATGTAATTTCTATACAAAAACTGTCAAACTGTCATATTTATTCCTCATATAAAACTTATCTGGCGATTGAAAAATCAGTCCTTTGTATTAAAAAACATTAAGGATTACAGAAGTTCCAAAGAGGATAAGTACTTTTATTAGGATAAAGAAGTAAAGTTTGACATAAACGATGCCCTGCAAACACAAAGTACCATAAGTACCGGCTGTATTGTTGGTACAATCACCTGCTTAATTAGCACTGGAAATATTCAGTGGCATTATATTCAATTTCGGTTACAACAATACGCAAATTAACATTTAATGAAACCTAGTTAATGATTGTGATTTACATAAGTGCATTGTTATTACCCATTGAAAATTAACTGAAATTCAGTCCGTGTAGTAACACAATTAATTAGTTCACAAACCGCCCCGGAGTGGCCTTGGGAATGTCGATAAGGATTATTATTAGGCGTACAAGAGATACTCATTAGAGGCATCCGTAATGATTCGCTGACGGCCTACGTAATGGCAAACTCTCCATAATGAAGACAGCAATATCTACTCAACCGACACAGATGAAATGAACACCCAACGTTATTCGTTTGTTTATCATTATTTTGTACCCCTACAGTACTATTATGAAACATTCCTCTTTCACTCTCCTTTATTACATAACATATATAATGAGCCTATAATGTTCCCACTGCTGGGACACAGGCCTCTCTTCGACTCCGTTAGGTATTGTTTGTATGAAAACAAAGTTAATTAGTTAATGAAATGGATTGTTCCTACAGCTCAAATAGAATTCATTTCATTGTGTCCCAATTATAATTGATTTCATTAACAAAGCTTGGCCCATAATTGAAAGTAGGTATACAGTTTCAGCAAAAGGGAGGGTAAGGTAATTACAAGATCCAATTTAGAATTGCCAAGTCTACACTTTGCTGTTAGTTTCAAACAAAAGCTTAATTAATTAAGTCGAGAACAATTAAGTTCACTGCCGTAATATTCTCAGCAATTACGCGGAATTCGACGTATTTTGTAGTCGTCCGTAATTGCCGACGAGTCCCGAATCAGATTGTATCCGACGCTAATACAGCACACATCCATTAATTATACAGCGAACACTAATTGGGAAATCTATTAATTAAATTACCTATTAGTGCATCACGAAATCCCTGAGAATGCTAAATGAACTGATGGTACTCGTATTACACGTTCAATTGATATTAATTGCCGCTAGAGATAAATACTGCTAATTAAATTACTACACGGATTTGTATTTTTTTTTCTGAAATCGACAATGTTGGTATCTTAAAATGGTTTATTGAATCGTATAAATAGAAAACTACAACTCTTTCCTAACCTTTGGAACGACATCTCTAATAAAAAGCGTGAAAGTGGCACCCACATGGCCCACATCCGACGCAAGCAAGACACAAATGTCACAACAATTAGCATGCGACGCAAACTGGTCGTAACATTTAAATGTCTTTCAAATTACTGCAAGTTATTTTTATAAAGAAATGTTAATGACTTAAAGCTGAATGCTGCGTGCTGCTGGTGTCCTGATTGTTCCTGTTAGCATTTCGCACGAGCAGCTGCGCCGGCGGCGTCGTGCGGGGCGATGCGGTGCGTGGTTGTCGGGTTTCGTCCGAGTTTCGGCTGTCAATTTGAATGTATTGGCTCAGATAAATCAGGGGTGTCGTTAGGTGAGATACAGGCGTCGACGGCAGGTAGGCGCCGCGTGTAACGAGACACATTTCCGGACGTATCCTTCCAATTAGCGCGGTGCTGCTGGGCGCGCTGGTCACCGCCCCGCGCCCGCCGCGCGCTCGTTACGCTCCCGCCTCGTTAGGAGAATTGTTTGTTCGAGTATGTAAAAATGTGTTTATTTGCACGTACGCTTCAGGGTAAAAAATATATGAAAAGACCCTTTTAAGACTTTTAATGATTTCCCGGCAAAGGGAAATTGGGTTAGTTATTTTCCCCGGGGTTGCCCCTCGTTAAGTTTTAATGGTGTAGCTAGCTACGACGTAATCAAACGTACTTATTTAAGTTAACGACGTTTACCAGGGATGTGTACTTTGTTGTCAATAGCAGTTAAGTATTCAAAGGCGGACGCTCTTCGTGTGTTTGCCATACGGCTCACAAACAACTGTGATTCGTGGTACGACACTGTTGTCCGGTGCTACTCGTTCGTAAGACGATACCAATGGGCAATGGCTTTTTAACGTCATACTTTCCAGGAAAAACGCTTAAGTAGCTAACACGTTAGAAACAGGGGCCTTCCGGCGCAACTGAGGATCTTGCCGTATAGGTACAACGCCTAATTAATCTTCAGTAAAATGTCGACGGTGCTTGTTTTTGCCAGGAACTCGACTCATTAGACCGGCGAAGCATGTTGATTACATTCTGCAGTGCTTATTAGCGCAAACTCTCATTAGGGGCCACTATTGTTGTAATTAAACAAGAAGCTGCATCAGTACGGATCGCTAAGCGCGGGTTGTGCTGAAATCACCTCTATGTTGGTGTAATAGGGAGTCGCTCGAGCCGGCTTGCGAGTGGCCATTATGTTGTGCGAATTTAATTAACAACTCAATAGTTACACAGTAGAAGAATAGAATGGAGGGGTGTTCTTGTGGTGTCTGACATGATTCCATTGTTAGCGTCGGTGCAAAAAAGCGAAGGTTTGTTTTTGAAGTGGCTTACGCAATTACGAGGTGGTACTCGGTTCCGGCGGCGTCGGCGGCGGTTGCGCCGTCGTCAGCGCAGAGACCGGGTTTAATTGGACAGCCGAGGGGCGCGGGCGGGGGCGCGGGTTGGGGGTACTGGTGCTTCGCTACCTCCTAACACTTCTAATTGGCTCGCCTACACTAACAGGAGCTTTCATGTAAAATGTACCTATACTCATCGTCATTACGAATAATAGGCTCCGACTCCACAGGAACACCTGACGCTTTGCCAATTTATTTACTTTAATAAGCGAGAAATATTTTGTTACTAAGATCAAATGTCGTTTGACTCATGTGTGACGGCGCGGCGACGCTTTCCGTTAACCTCGAGCTTCAGGGAGGGAACTTATTAGGTTAAAGATTTTTCATAAAATATATTAGAGAAACAAATTCATATAGAGAATCAACAAATTCTGCAAAAATCTATATGTTTTCTCTTCTAGCTGTCTGGACCAAACCCCGCTGAACACTTGTGACTTGTCGACTCCACACAAACTACAATAGTTCGTTATCCTCTTTATTTACAAACTTCAACACCACTAGCGGAGTATCGGCTGAAACCCGGACATGAATGAATATTCTCTCGTCCTCGTGTTTCTATCCGATGGGTCGGTAGGTACCCCAAATCTCAGCTAGTCAACGCTATCACTGTTTCATAATTTATTTATCTAAGTGAATTAGAGAGGTTATCGGTGTCAACGGAACTGCCTACATTATCTATCTGTTTGTGTCCAATCATTATAACTATCTGTTTCGTAACTTTACTAATTTATCGATGCACTTAGGAAATAAAAAAAAAATTTGATGAGCGCTTTAAAAGTTTCAAGATATGATAATTAAACGACAATATAAAAACGCTTGTAACATTATTTAACTAAGTAGTTACACGCAAAAGAAAAACAAAACGTACAGAAAAACAATCTTATTTTGAACGAATAAATGATAACAAAATGTAGGTGCCTACTTACCCACTTAATTAATAATTATCTGCCCCACGTTATTAATGTTTTATCATTGTTTATGTTTTTCATTCACGAAACTAATAACTGGGCATATCGATAATTAGTCCAATTAAGAAAGAATAGCGTTTACATTAGCATCGGTTTGGATTGATTGGAGTGTACCGGTTGATTGGCAACTCACGCTCGTTGCGCGTGCGTGCGGGTACGCCGTGCGACCACGCGGCCAAGCGCTACGAGCGATAGCGGGAACCGCACGTTATGATAACAATCCCTAATTAATATTTTACGAGTACCTTGTCGCTTAGGGTAACTCAACAACTGTCTACTTATTTGCGTAAAACTTTAAAGAGTCGTTCAGCAAAACACTTCCAAGAGACTCTTAACTGAGATTGTATCATTATTTTACTTGGCGTCCAATTAAAATATCGCGAACATCCCTGTTTTTTTTATAGAAAATGTTCATGGTTTGTAAGTACCACGCACTAAAACCCTCTCAATAGTTAGGTCTTAATCAAAATTTAAGCCGATTTAGGTACATCAACCTCACATAAACAAAATAAAAATACATCTCGACCTTTATTACTACAATAATGACAATGTAGTCGGCATTTAGCCTTTGCTCAGTTCTTATTATCGGATATAAGGGCGCATGCGGCGCCGGTTATTGGTTGCCAAAGCCCTTGTTAAAGCTTATTGTAGAAACGGTTTTTATTTATGAAATCGATCGCAAATAACCATGATAATTAGAGACTTTGTTAAAGTAGCGTAGGACAGTCGACAGGGTAATTGGTCATTTAAACTAATTTATGCTTTTTGAGTACGCTTCAAAGGAATCACGATGAAGGTTCACTTAGAGACCATAATATAAAAGCAAATCCGACTTCAAACGAATATTTTGAATGCCTCGATTAGTGCCTGTTTAGTAATTTCCCAATAAGCTGCGTAGATATTTCGTATACTGCGTAGACGCAACGCATACGATGTAAAAACGCTTTAAGTCTACGCCTAGCCCAGCACCGCGCGAATCATAAACAAATTGGATTTCAATGAGGTTATATATTTGGTTCTGTTGTTAAAAACAACATTATTACATAAGCAAAGGGTGGCGTAGTGCGTCGTAGCGTGTCGTAGCGTGGCGTAGCGCGTCGTAGCGTGGCGTAGCGCGTCGTAGCGTAGCGCGTCGAAGCGTCGCGTAGCACGACGTAGTGCGATGCAGCGCGGCGTAACGTGGCGTAGCGCAGCAGTTCGATGGTTAAAATCATACATTTTGTCAATTAGGTACTATCATATTACACTATTGCATTTCTGCTAAAAGTGATTATAACCGATACTCACACTGTAAAAGTTCCAAGGCCCACATCTAACAAGTAAAGTTCTAATTAATAGCCTGTGCAACCGTTCTTCTTGACTGTCGATTGGCTTCCAAAGCTGTACAAGCCAATTAAAAGACTGAACACACATAATAGCTAATCAGTAGGAGAACCCTTGTGCAAGCGAGCTTTAATAATTACCCAGTATAAAAATAGCATGATCCTTTGTGCTCTGTGGTAAGTATCAGAGGTGCATGGGGTCTGTCTGAGCGCGCGCCCGACACGACACTTCACCGCCCGGATATGAGCGGCTATTTAATTTCCGTGCTTTCAATGATCGTTTCATATTCAACTATATAACTCTTGTCAGTTCCCAGCTTTGCACCTGCACGTACTTTGAAGCTTCACGTGCTTATATGATGGATTGATACTAAAGGAACTGCGCTGTATATCATGTTCTGAACGCTTTAGAAAGAGGTATTGGTGGATATAGATTAGATACTTTACGGTATTAAGGGAAATAATTTCGAGGTTAGGTTATTGAATTTGTAAGACGAGAAGTAGACAATTATACAGTATTTGAGAGCTATCAATATTCCGTAAGGTATAGGTATGTCGCCTATACATACATACCTATATTTATTCCTATAGAAAACGTGGCCCGCGCCTCGTCGCCGCGCCGCCTCGACTCTAGCTCGTGTGGGCGACGCGCCTAAGTATCTCTCAGCACTAAGAAGAATTTTCGACAAGTAAAATGTTTAATTTTCCGTATTCTCATCAGCAAATAATCAAGATAAATACACGGAATGTTTCAGTCATAAGTTAATTGTTACTGTTCCCTCGTTAGACTGATTTCCTGCGCATAGTGATCCACTCTGTTTAGGCAATTAAATGCATTCGCAACGTCTCTGGAGATTGTTACTGAGACTGTATTATTTCTGATTGTTCACGCAGATTACATTGTTTCGGCTCTTATAACGGTGGTTGGTCAGGACGTGTGGAAACCTAGTTATATTACATCCAACTTAACAATTTTTGGATAGTAAAAACGATTTTTTTTTTACTTTAAAACTGTGGTCGTTGATTGGATTTGATAGAATTTCCATAATAGATGTATCACCGGTATTGGAATGATTTTAATTATGCATATGAAACCCCATTGTCCTTACTTGGAACACGTTTTGTTGCGGAAACATTTCAAAACAAATGATTAAGGTTTGTTTCATAATGTGCCTGTTAATAATTCATTATGAGCTCAATATAATCATCAAACAAATTAAAATGTTAATGTAATTAACATTGCTCATAGTCCATCTTTCATTTTTATTAAGGTTTGTTCACATTGTGCAAACGTTTGCTATTTGAACTGCACAATTAAAAGTGGATCATTTATAATAGAATTAAATTAAAAGTGGAATATAATAACAACTTGCTCACGTAAATTACTAGTGAAGAATGAACCTAAGTACAAAAGGTTAAGAAGTGCATAGCGAGGGTGTATGGTGTGTTACACCCCAATCCATCTTGTGCGATAGCAATCAGTGCGTCGCACACTAATAGAAGCCACTGTATGTTTGTTTGCCATTAATTTCGTGAATCCAGTCACGAGCCACGTAGGGCCGTGTTGACACGCTTGCAACGATTGATACAGAAAAAGAACATTAATTAAATGTAAACACGATATATTATTATCATATTCATGAGTTTTGTTTGTGTCTTGTGAAGTGTGCTGGTTATTAAATATATATTTTTAACTTTAATTTTGTGGAAGGTTTGCTCAATATGGTTTTTAAATGAAAATGAAAAACGGCTTTTATAAAGTAGATAAGTAACTAACCAAACATAAAGCAAAGCAACTTTAATATCCACACCACACATGGGTTTGATTGCAATATTTTGTTGTCAAATGTTTATTTTAGCACTATTGCGAGGGAGAGTGCTGCACAGGGGTGGAGTCGCTGTGTGTCGACGATAGCACTGTGTCATCACTGTTATCTCGCATCGGAAGGTACCCGCGCCGCACGCGCCGTCGCCGCGCTGCCGTAAATAACGTCTAACGTTGACGCACTGATTGCAACCTGCGCTGTAGCACCCTTGTAACATCATTCATTAACACGGTAATAAAATGAAATGTTACCGCAAATATAATTTCCATTTATTCAAATTAACTTCCCCGACGTTTGAGCAACTGTGACTGAAGATTGATTTATTGTGTAGAATCAACTTACCTAATTGCTTCTAGCAGCGGAAGGGTTAACAGATAAGTTGTTATTTTTACACAGTCCATGCCCAAGTTCAGCATAAATCGATACATTCATATCAAAACTGATAACCTTATGTTTTGAGTGACAAACCAATTTTATTCTCGACTGCCCCTCTCAGGCGGGCCGCCCCTCGGACCGATCAGACCTTATCCAAATTGGATCTTGAATAATAAAGAATCGGGGCGATTGGATTTTATTCCTTAAATTCAATTAGCACACAAGGGTCGTGTGTGACTGCAGACGAAAGATAGAGGCGTATTATCGTATTAAAAGGGATCGTGAGGGTATATTCGGTCGGGAAGAAAGTGTCTAATCTACTTACACATGGAAATTTAAAATGCGTCTCTATCTTCTGCTGCTTAAATATAAATTTATAATGTTTTGTAAAGGGTTAAGAGTTCGTAGAAATTGTTGTTTGTGTTAACACTAATAACAGCACTTCGGTATGTTAATAACAGCACTTATGTAAAGTACTTCGCTGGAACAGCTATGATTTAATTATTTGCATACATTTTTGGTAAAGGGTTAAAAGTTCATGGAATTAGTAGATAGACATTTAGGTGAACCCCGCATCGCCGGCGCCACATTCAGCATTTAGTAACACAACAGTCTGCATGAACCACATTTATGTAAATTACAGCACTTACACTACTTCGCTATTACAGCTTTGATTTAACGGCTGATAACCTGCAGTACTTTTGCTAACAAACTATATCGACACGATATAATCTCTTACTTACTTGACACCCAATACGAATAGCCCCGATATAATCGTGAGAATGGACGTAGAAATTCAAAACGATATATTTATTGTTTAAATCCGGTCTGCAGTGTGGGCAGCGATTCCGTAAATAATGTATTATAAAATATGTATGCGGAGAAACTTTTGAGAGTATGTTGTAATATATTGGTAAATGGACTGGAGAATTAGACAGACATTTTAAAGTGTTACTTACTTACGCCACGTTAATAGAAGATGTTAACATTTGTACACATGTATTACGTGGGTAAATTAAGTTGATACTATATTTTATAATCGACATAAATTAACATAAAATTATAATTTACCCCCTTTTTTTGACACCGAACATCCGTGTAAAGACATTAAACAGAAAATAGTATGACTGGACAGTGTTATGGTAATTCTTGTATAAAACGAATTATGCGCTAGTGAAAAAATGCATTAACAATAATTAATACGTCCGTCATCTATTATAATATAATCCGTGTGAGTATCCGACCTGCTCCCCATTAGAGTGAATGTGTTAATAAAATAAATTGCGATATTATCGTCGCCGCGTTTGACATAAACATCGAATTCTACTTAAAGTAATGGAAACGATTTAATGCAGCCGAATCAGGGCGAGCGATAAGACCAGTTTCCTTACTAATGTTCACAAATAGATATTAATTTTCAAAGTGTTTGTCGTATCTCAATATGTTTTTACTTCAATGTGTAAAATAAAAAGCTTTATGTTCGTTTTTTTAGTTGATTGCTTGTATAAAATATGGTTTTATTTTACAAAAGCTCTTTGATCATGCTTTTATATCCAATCTAGCCATATGTTAAAGTGTAAAAAAAATATGTAGGTAACTAAAAACAACACGCTGTATAAATAAAGTTAGTAATAAAACGTAATTGCTTTATGAAGTTTCGTAATACCCGGCTCTAATTGAAACCGCATGCTTATCCGTAGGTACGAATGTATGTACGTAGGTACTGTAGCTAGTACAATACAATGTTCCAACGTTTTTGTCTATTACCACGACCGCGACGTTTAAAGTAGGTACTCGTACCATATGGTAATCATTAATGGTGGGAAAAAAATTAAAAACACGAAACATACATTAGACATTTTATTAAATTCACACGTCGTTAAATTTAATTTAGTTTTGAGCTTGTCATCTATTACGACAAATCAAGAAATTACCATGAATTAATTAATATTATACCCCGCGGTTATGCTTAATGATGTAAGATTATCCGCAGATGTTTATGAGGTAGATATTTATTATTAAGATAGTTTGGGCAATCGTGTTCGATTGGATGGATGATATAAGTACCTGGCCTTATAAAGAGAAAATTAATTAATGGACCTATGTAAATTGTGCTGATTTTGGAAGAGGTGAAGTTTGGGAAATAAATTAGCATTTGTAAACTTTAGGGAAAACCCTATTTTTCTTACAAAAAGTTTCTCATACTTTGGATTTGGCTTCGCGGTATGCACCAACAATCGTAACATAACGATCAGCCCATATTGTTCCCACTAATGGGACACATGCCGAGAGAGAGTTGGCCACAATCCACCACACGGGCCCAGTGGGGGTTGGCGAATCATCCCATGTCTGTTTAAGTTTCCTCACGATGTTTTCCTTCACCGTTTTGAGAGCTGTGATGAAATTATTCACATAAAGTGTACAAGTTACTCAAATAATAACTTTTTTTTTAAATAACCCTAATACTAAGAAAGCTATCGATATTAGTGCAGGTTTAACGAATTTCTTGGAATTGGCTTCATAGTTGACACTCGTGATTGTATGGTGTGAAGTTATTAGGTACCTACTGCGTTGAAACTAAATATAGATTTCTTTATAGATTCCTTGAAACCTTCTATTGGATGCCATGTAAGTAAATTCAGGTGGTCATTTGATGGATGAGTAGAAAAAGTTATACATCCATGAGCATCATTTTTCCTAAAGCTCCTAGCTATAAGTAAGCAAAATACTATCATATTCCATGGTCCCGTATAAACAAACAAAGCTCCAAAATAATGCGACAGTTACATTATCCAATATTCATAACCATGTCAGCATAAAGGTGAGAGTAGAACATAATTAATAAAGCGCATGTGTCGGCGCGCCTCAGTCGCGAAGGTGCCAGGAAGAGATTGCGTCGCCGCCAGCTGCTCAATATGAACCAGATTAATGTTTTTGCTCTTAAAATTGTGGATTCCCCGCGTTATTGGACAAATGTGTCCAGCACCTTACAGCGTTTCCAATTAGTTGGGATTATAGCTCAGCTTCTAATAATTCCCACTTTTCGATTGTGTGATAATGTATAAAATGTCATTGTCGTTCAGTTGGCATTTCGTTTGCACGTTTTGCAGCGACATTGAGGTTAAATTGGTATTGAAAGACATTTTCGATTTCACGTAAATCGTTTTTTATGTTCGTAAATAGGAATGAGTAGTATTAAAAAGTTACGTGAGCTTTAGCAGTAACCACTCTGTGAAATTGAACTATTATCTTTCCTCTTTACATTCGTCATACCGCGTGTTTGTACGCTCTCGGTCGGTTCACGTGTAAATTAAAGTGCTCACAGTTGCCGGCTCGGCATCGCTCTTAAATTGACTGTCCATCAAATCGCATATCCTCCGGGACGCGGCTGTCGGTGGGATCCGAACCCACTCGCCCTACGTTTTCCGCTACAGTACTGGCCACTATGCACTCGCGTGATATTGCTTAATTAAACTTTAAGCTTAAGGGAAAATTTAATTTCCGGAGCGGCTCCCAGGGATTATGTTTCTCGTATTTTTATTTGTAATGATGCCGACGTTCTTAATGCAGCTCTTATAAAGCTTCTGATCGTTCATTTTGTACATGTTAAATTAATATCAATTTGTTGGCGGCTTAGAACAGCTTTTTGATATTAATTTGGGGAAACGGTGTTCCGAAAATAGAAGCCTTAAGATGGCGTAGAGAACTTGAGACGTGAGTCATCATTTAATTAAATGTAGGTGTGATTGTGAGTGGGTCGTGAGTGCTGAGTAGCGAGTAGCGGAGCGTATAGCGTGGCGTGTAATGCGCGTGTGTATGCGGGCGATGGCGTGCGGCGCAACCTTAAAAGCAATATCCGGCGCCGCGCGCGCCGCCCGGAAATGAACCGGAAACGGCGGTGTATTAAGCCGCAGGTACCAGCCCTTCAATTTATAAACGCTTGCGGGCACACTCCAGCCTTTAGCCGCCTCTATTGGCGCTCTACTCTTTTCTCGTGGATATATCCGGCGCGGTTAATTTGTAACTTGCACTTTGTGCAAATAAAACTGCGCTCAACAGATCTAAATCGAAAAGACTTGCGCGTTTTTAATAAAATCTTCAACTTTGTGCAATACAAATATAAAAGAGACTTATTCAAAACATAGACGAGGACAATATCTAAAATTACATTCTGTCGGCCTGAACTAACAGTGAAATGAAATAAAGTCCGCAAACAAAAGTTTGCAAATCCAATATGATTTGGCGCGTCGGTAAACATCGGCAGCATCCCGGTGATATCGCGAACGAATAACATTAAACTTTGTATGGATTGAATGTAGAAAACCAATTTCGGTGCTCGGCGAGTGCGAGCCGACGGGATGAGGGTGTCAGAACGCTTTGACAGCTCTCTGATTGAAAAATACGGAAACCTGTTTATGGAGCAAGTGAGCTCCCGTGCGCCAGGCTTGGGACCGTGGACGATCACGTGGCGGCACGCACCACATTTGCAATTATATCGAACCATCACACAACATTACCGCTCACCACAGTCACCGCGGGACTAGACAATCAACGAATTATTTATTTTAATAGCAGGTTGTATGCTGTTTTTGATAGCACTTTAGCAATTTTCACATGACTGTCAAAAGCCGATGGAGCGGCGCGTTCATACTTTTTGCCGAAACTGTTTCATTAGCGACATCACAACATTGTATGCGAACCATTAGCACATGGTTATGAAATATTTTCTTGTTCGTGTTAATGGCTTGAGGTGACATTGTGAGGAACACTCGTAGACGTGCATGGTTCGGATTATTTGCGCGTATTTCTTACGTGGCTTGTTGATTTACTTAGTAACTTTCTACCCGTTGACCTGTTCCTACCTACTAGGAGTTATTTTTTTTATAAATAAGTAGGTGTATTGGTACGAATGTTTAGACATTCCAATTGTCATACTGGCTGGTGTTAGCCTAAATAATCTCCTTGCAGTGCGAATATCTTGATTTGCATACCATCCCCGCATTAGAGCTGTTCTCGATATAAAATCAGTGATGATAAATGATCGAAGAACTGTGCACGTTATGAAATATCTCATAAACAGGCGCTCCGAAACGATCTGAGCCGCGATATATCACGATTTTGGACATCAGCAACCAGCTATTGGAATTCTGCAGATGATTTTCCTTAAGAATTTATACGCGCGGTCGGACGAACCAATCGTAGTAAGGATTTCGGGATATGAGATCTGCGATTCATTTAAAACGGCGAAATTAAACGTCTAGGAGATTACCAGTTGGGTCGTTTGGGGATTACACAGAGATAACTAAGACGTTTATTGAACTACTTTGAGAAACTTTTATTAAATTTATATCTTATCAGTTCCCTCAGATCATTTAATAGGAAATATAATTTACAATCGTTTCGAAAGGCAGTTGGAAGTTAGATAAGTTCTGATTTAGTTTCATAATCTAACTCGAGTTTAATTATGATTTGTTTGTTATAAGTCGGATTGAAGATTACCTATAGTATAGCTTTAAGTACCTACTTACCGTTAAGCACTTAAATTAGCTCTTGTTTTATACGAGTAGCCTTTGTTATGAACCTAAAAAAAAACACGCTCGTTACAAAACACGAATTTCCTCTAAAAAAACCTCTGACGAGTTTGGTCATGTAATAAAGCTATTTATAATAAATTAAGGTATTGTGTAGAGCGTCGTTCGCGAGTAATGTGCATGCATTTAAATTACGCTCAAATGCGGCATATGTGACGTACGGGAGGGTCGGCGGCGCGGGCGCGTCCTCCCTGCACCGCCATGACACCCACATGAGACAAGATTTGATACTGGGAACACTCGCGAACATTTATACTAACTTCTAAAACAATCAATAGACACTAATGAATTCAAAGCTTTTAAGTTTTGAGGAACATTAAGGTAGCGCTAAGACATAAAGTCAGCGAAGGAAAATAAAAAAGATTTTTTAAGTTATACTTAATTAGTTAATAATGAAGAGCTTAAGTAAAACATTCATATATGTGAGTATATTATGTTGGTAAGCAAGCATTAAATGAAAACGTTAAAGCTGTCTCCGATTTCTTTGGAAAGCGCCGCACGAAACTCCATTGTGCTCAATTGAATCGCGTCTTAATTACAAAACTGGTGAATATTTAATTAAAAACTTTCCGCACGCGAGTAATTCCTTATTCCATGTATACGAGATTGAGTCAGCGTCGATTCCTCTTTTCTGCGAAGCCGTCGACATTCGACAAGGGTTTTTAATTGAACGTCGACCCATTGTGCTCGTTAAAGCGATTCTGAGTTAATCACCACGTTTTTCGTTCGGCGTAATGGAAGAAAGTAATTATCAATTAACTGCTCGATAATGGATTGCGGCCGCTTATCCGCCGGCTTATCTCGACGTGTAACGACCCTCTCTCCCGTTTTATCTTTTTAATAATGAATTTAAATCATCAATCATTTCCACGGGTTGTGTCAATATCGGATATTATGTCGTTGGGCGTCGTTGTGGGCCATTTGCCCGCGCTTGGTGCTGCGCCAACAATGTAATTAACATGGATATTGTAAAAAAGTTGCGGATAGTAAAATGTCGTGGTGACATTAGTTGAATATTTGGGTGCGGCGGCATGGCGGGCGGCGTGGCGCGGCGTGCCGTGGTGCGGCGTGTGTTGTCAGCGGTCGCGATTGTGAATACGTGAAGCGCGGCGGCAGATGACGTGATATTGTGCCGTGAATTAGCATTGTAAATGCAATCACAGGTGTCAACCCGACACTCGCTCGTCGAATTTATGCGCCTTCCGCTCCGGCCACTATGAATATAACAATTTATTGTCTATAAATAACGATTAGCATCCAACGCCGCCCTTCTAATGAAGCCATTAAATTATTCAGTTATTTCAGAGGTTTCGGTGGAGGTATAATGTAGGTATTCCGCGATGTAAATAAAACCGCTTCGCATCGCTCAATACCTTGTGAAGGTAAAATGTCAGTCTCCCGTTTCCGTATAATAGCCTATTTGCCTAATGACAAGAATGTCTACTGACAAGTGTATAAAGTTTCACATCAATCAGAATTATCGGCGTAGAAACCGGATTTTGTTATTGTGTGTTGTCCGACAAAACAACCATTAAGCGGATTAAACATGTACGGAACCAATTAAGGCCTTAAAAGCCGACAGCGTTGCTTGTGCGCCGGTTGTGGAGCCGCTGGCGGGCGGCTAGCGTCTGACAGACCGCCGCTATTAAATCTCATTAAAATACCTAGTGGACGACGATCACGAACACTTATTTACTGCACTCGAGCTAAGTTATTGCAGCTTAAGTCAACGTACAGCGCTGCAGCGCCACAATCAGCCGCGCTCGTCTGCGCGTTAATTAGCTACATTATCGCTGAATCTACAGCGACGTGTTACAATGACAATTATGTGGGGGAACTGTACCGCAAGCGATCTATGCGCTAAACTATACGTGCTCCGTCTACTCGTTACTTAGCTGTTGTGAAGAGTTAGGGCCGTTGTATCCTGGTACACGAGTTTCTTTTTATTAATTTGGTATTTCAGTAAATTCAAAATGGTAAACTAGAAGGTAATTATGTAAAATTCCTACTGACATATGCATAATTATCTCAATGTTGATTACCTGAAAACACGTAATCAGAATTGACAGCCAGCAAGTAAACAAGTTCTGTTGATATCCTTTAACTTAAAAAAAGAAAGGGTACAAGTGGATAATATTAATTAAGAACTGCCCTTTTAAAATGTTATCATTATAACATACTTAATTTCATTACTTACTTGATTGAATGGTTTCTTAACGTCTGAGTCATTTAAAATAATTACATGAGTGAATAATCAAGTTTGCCTTTACAATACAATATAGAATCTACCAATATAACATGTTCGTGAAATAATTTCTAGGAACTTATCCAATTAATTTTAATTATGATATCACGCTTGTGACTAAGTAATATCGATCGATCAGGTTAAGTTACGTTTGCCTCGGTTGGTCCGTGGATGGGTGACCATCTTCACATACCAAGACCCCTCCGTACCTCGGAAAGCATGTTAAGCCGTTGGTCCCGGCTATCATTCGTGGATCTTTGGCGGTCGTTACTGATCGTCAGAAGCCCGAAAGTCTAACAACCAGTCTTACCAAGGAGTATCGTATTACCCAGTAACTGGGTTGTGGAGCTCAGATTGGCAGTCGCTCCATGTAAAATACTGGTATTCAGCCGCATCCAGTTAGACTGGAAGCCGTCTCTAACATATTTGGGAAAAGGCTAGGCAGATGATGAATAGTATTTTTTTACAAATGAGGATATTTTTGTAAGCTTATTTGAGCAAAGTTCCTGTTGAAAGTCATTGAAAGCTATAGGTTATTAGGTTTCATTAATATTTATTGATAAGGAATTACATAGTCTCTACACAGTCTGACAGCGTAATTGAACACTCCCTTTAGAGTGGCCCTTATGCAATATATGTAAGTATATGAATAGATACATTCGTTTCTTAAAACATACTTTTGAATAATGTCATAAACTAGATTGAATATTGGATTCACAGAGGACAGAGGGCTTATTAGTCGATTCGCACGAATTTACTCGCCCGAAAAGTGCGAATCGACACTTAATTTTTTTTTATAGGCTAGGTACTCACACGAGTTTATAAAATTCAAAAAATTCGCCCGTTTCTGGCGAGTAATTTTGTGCGTATCGACTAATAAGCCGGACAGAGAGTATATGCGAACCAAATATTAAATTAAGCAGAACGTTAAACGAAATCTTTGCCGACATTTAAGTACACAAGTTGTGTGTCATGGGTGAATTGATGGCGTGAAACACACCATTACGTCCGGTCCACTCAATTATAAGAGCACCTATACGGCTTATGGCGGCGAGTTTTATGTGCTAAATTATGCAGACTGTCTGGCTTAATTTGCGCAAATTACATTTCAACCGGCGGTTTCGCACCTCGCCCGCGTCGTGGGCAGATTAAAGGAGGTTCGATTTGATACACCTCTATGTACCTGTTTATACTAATTGACGGTTGTTGAATGGCTTAGAAGACGTCGCATTATTATTGTAACATGCAACATTTTATAAAAATAGAAAAGTACCTACGCCCTGTAAATGTCGCAACTAAACGAACCTTTCACGTTTTAATTACATACTTAATCACTAATCAACAGTAATGATTGTTAACTTTAACGATACAACACAGCAGAAAATGTCACGGACGACGTTATACTGTGAATAAAAATACATTAACGTGGGTTATATGGAAATTAATGTCTGGAAAATGTATTCTTTTCATGCAAGTATTTTCAATTTTTAATTAGACTCACCTATACGACGTAAATAAGGGACAATAAACGTAAACAGTGCATTACAAACAATGATGAATATTGCATAAAACCTTACTCTTTGTTATCGGCTTCATGAATAACGAATTAGAGTTCAACTCGAATAACATTTAGAAACATTGAATAATACGCAAATAATCGTAGATACGATCAAATCGGGCACGCAACGTCGCGAGGCAATAAAGGTAATGTA
Organism: Amphipoea oculea; assembly: GCA_945859645.1. Classification (NCBI taxonomy): domain Eukaryota; kingdom Metazoa; phylum Arthropoda; class Insecta; order Lepidoptera; family Noctuidae; genus Amphipoea; species Amphipoea oculea. Next base: position 12,540,053 of record OX243866.1, on the reverse strand, counting down.
GGCAAGGTATTTGCCAATATCCTCGTGAAGTGGCCCTCCCAAATATCTTGAGATTGTATTCCCCCTACATAAAAATTGTTCCGGAATAGAGATACTACCCGGATAAATATTCAATTTCACTACGGACGAAAAAGATTTGATACCTTTGGTACCTACCAGGTTTATTGGATGATAGCCTTTGGAATGGTGTGGATAATCATATTCATAGTTTTTCGACAAAATATAGATGAGTTTTTAGATGAAAATAGTTTTTTGTGCGCCGATGGTGACCTCCCGATTGTGATCTAAATTCCATCACGGCCTACAGGCGACAGCTATGCCGTATAAACGCGATTCTTGATCGAATTTACAGGCAAATGATTTGTAGTAAAATTGGCAGGAATATTTGTTTTTATTTGAACTAAGTAGGCTAAAATCAAACGGATATATTAAGCAAAATTATTTAATCAATTAAATTGTTTACGAATAAGATGAAATCATTGACTAGTCGTTAACGAAGGTCAAGTTAACAAAGCTACCTGAAAATTAATATTACCGTAAAGTAAAGCAAATCCGAAGGGTGGCACAGTTTGTATGAAATGCCCGTCTGTCCGCGGCACATCCACTAGTCGCGCGACCCTCTTGAGAGGTAAAGAGAGAACGACATGTAGATGAAAAGGGCAGCTGAATCTAATACAATCGGGGAAAGCGATACTCGCTACTATGTTAGGGTTGACGACGCTCGCCGTTTCGGAGAATGATATTGTGTATTATTCCGAATATTCTGAAAGGTTATTGAAAAAGTTTTCGTGGCGAGTTTTCTTTGACCCGTTTGTTTACGAAATAATCCAAACTGAGTCAATATGAACGTCCTAATTTGCATTACAGATGGATAGTTAAACAATTATGTGGATATAACACAAACTGTGTGGGTAATATCTTTAAGTTGATTGAATTACTTTCAGCCACCCTATTAAGTTGGCTAGAACAAATTCAAACAACAAACATTTCTGTATTTATGTCCCATTTTGTATCACACGCTGATAACTACAGGAAAGTAGTTAAAGAGGAATGTAAAGTTTTATTGCGTTCCGTGATACGGGCGCGGGCGCGGGCGTGCACAAAGTATCGCATTGTTAGCAACCCTAGCGCGGGGGCAGGGGTGGGGGCGGCCGGGTATTGAATGAGATTGCTTCTTACTTCGGCAAATGGATCACGTAGTGGATGAGATGTCACAGTGTTTTAAGATCCCAATTCGACCGATCCGTTAGATAGTTATAGCTTATACTTATATGTGTAGCGCTAATAGGCTGCGCTGTCAATAGCTAGATATTAGGTTATGTTATTACTTCTAATAAGTAGAGTCAACTCAAATGAAGAACCAATATCTTAATCAAACGAAGCATGTATATTTAGACGGTTACATTACAAATTAGTTTTAGGATAGTCGTGAAGAGCATTGTACAATTAACAAGTTGGTACAACACTATAATACCTACTTGAACGTTCCAAGTTGGGCGTTTAAAGTATCCATTACGTAATCAAGTAGATACATTCACACCCAGTAATTGGGAAATTCCCGAGCCGGGCCGCCGCCGCGCCGTAGCCGCGTCGGCGGCGCGGGCGGCCGGGTGCTGAAAAACAATTTCACGCCAAATCTTAGCTTGTGTTTTCCTATTTCCTTTTTATTTATCTTTTAGTCTTTCCTTTTCTCGAGAATCAATTTCACGGATGAGCGTCGCGATGATCTCAGTTCAAAAAGCGCGAGGGTTGTACGTCGGATGGGTGCACGTGTGCAGGCCGGCCCGGTCCGTCGGCCGGTGCCGCGTCCGTGCCGTCCGTGTGCCGGCGGGCGGCCCACAAGGACCGCGTCTCGATCTGCTCATTACCCGGGTGACGCAACGCCGCGTCTCGATAATAAGCTTTCTGCTCGGTGCTCCTTGTGATTGGATGGGTTATGCGTGTGTTATCTGCGTGTGCTACTCATGATATATCTCGCCCAATTTTCTTTTACATCGCTTCTAACGCTTTTAACCATTTTTCAATCTACGCTGTATCTGATGGCTCTGTATACCGACAGTTGGATGTAATTAAATTTTAATCGCGAAATCGCCGAATTAATGACTGTGAAACAATGTTGTGTAATTTACTGTATCGTACAGCTAAGTACTGAATAACAGTGATTGTTTTGGCGCACACCCAGATGGCAATGCGCATTTTGCTGACGTGTAGAGCGTGAGCTGCAATACTCGTACGTACTCCACATTTTATTTACTTGCATCTTTTTAAATCGGATCTGAAAAGTCGAGACGGATGTTGTTACTTGTCTGTTTGTAACCCACTTAAATAATAATGTTGTGGTGAAATCAAAATAAAGTGCTGACATGAGATGCCTTTTAAACATTGAATCGGGCCGGAGCTCAGCGGGCCGGTTGAACCGCACGCTTCAAAATTGTCGGGCCCAGGCGCCGGCGCTCCCTCGGAATTGACAATTTTACGGGCGGTTTATTTCCGGACACCGAACTTCCTTGGTCAGAGCCGCTCCCTCTGGCCGCCTCCCCAGACACCCCACAACCCCTTCGCTTAGCGCTGTTTGTCTGCAGATACACACTTCTAAAACAAACAAAATTAGCGATAACAACGCTTTGTCTATTCAATGTGTTTATCAAAATTTCAGTTTGTACTAGAGCATTAAACGGAAGGACTATTTTAATTTAAAAGTTGCTAAGATACACTCACAAGGTAGCTATCTACATAAAATTTACATTGTATGTAAGTGTCTTAAGCGAAAGCTTCCCACTTAAAAGCTCTACAAATGCACTGAAAGCTCTTTCGCGCACTAATCCCAAACCTTTTAGCTGCAATCAAAAGCCCCGAGCGCTGTGTGCGGGGCGCGCGGCGGCGGCCCGGCGACGTCATGCTTGTGGAAGCGACTAGGAATTTAATTTACATTTTTAATTAAGTTAAATTTTGTTCGAAAAGCTTTCACAGAATAGGAGTTTTCTTGATTAGAGTTCAGCTCAGCCTGAAGTTTGAGATTGATTAGTGGAGCTTTAATTGCTCTCCTCCGGTGAATAATGAATTCGATCAGCGGAGTCGGAAGGGAATGTCTAACAGATTACGTTCATGCTAATGTGTCAAAATGATTTTAACTCCTTACATTTTTTCCTAGGCTACAGTATTAGTAAGATAGTCGAGACTATTATTCCTGACTGAAAGTAAAACGGTGGGTAGGTCCGTGTTTCGCCTCACGAATTGTTTGACGACGTGCCGGCCGGCTGCCACGTAATTGATGGCTGGGGTGAATTTTAACGTAATGCTGCTTAATTGATCGTGTTGATAACATAATCATAATAGACCTACCTGCTGCTAGTCAACTACTAGTCACCCTTCCTCAACAGAGTGCACAAATGGGCTTTTTTCTTACACCCCTCTAGCTTCCCTACCAATGTTAGCGATTTAATTGATACTTTTGACTGTAATTGCAAATGTTTTGTGATAATGATATTAAGGATACCTACTGTTCAAAGCATCGGTAATTAACAGAATTTGTAACGTATTTTTTTTAATTTCTTAAATTTCGGTTATTGCCTGTCAGACAACACACCGAATAAAATTAGCCGCTATACGGCGTGGTGTAGCTTTCTCTCGAATTATAAAACACTTCGATGGGCTCATATAAATCGGAAAGGGCACAAAAGAGCCGTATTATAGCTGACGTAAAAGCGAATAAATAATCGACTTCCGCGAAGTACTCTCGGTGAGAACAAGTCGAGAGCCAGTGACGTACGATTTGACGTAGAATATTTTATCCGGTACTGCGACGCCCGTCATCCATTCCACTTATCCCGGCACTCTGTTGGATTTTTGACACGTCGACGGAGTACTGCCCTTTTCTTCAGGTGGTTTAGTGGGGCAAAGTCCTTTAAATTCGCATTATGTGTTAGGCGCTGCCGCGGGGATCGTTTGTCAGTCTCACACTACAAGTAGCGACAGATTACCGCGGGGACGCTACACTCTTTGTGTGATTGTTGTCACGTAAGTCGACAAGACGCGATTGTTTGCGATGTAATAAAGAAGGGCTTTATGTGGGTGGTTAACCTCGAGGTATTGTTAAAAAGATAACCGGCAGCATTACTGATTGGTGTGGCTCGAGAGCGGCGCAGCTGTCCGTCCCCACCCGCCGATCGGACCGAATCCGGCGCACAGCAATCCATATTAGATTTGCCCGCTCTCTCATATCCATTCTGAGATGTTCATATTTTATTGGGGCCAATAAAACGGATTCATGAATATGAGAAATGCATAACGAATACCGTATTTATGGATGGAGGCGTGCTCGCTCCGGCGCGCTCCGCGGATATGTCGCGGGTAATTTGATAGCCGCCTTTGTAACAGGTGCTGATGGGAATTTCGATGCGGTTATAAAAAAATTCATTCCACTCAAGTTTGATAGCATATTCTGTTTTATTTTATATTTGTACATCATGTTATTTTTGACTGACGATTTTCAATGTTTAATATTTTAATCTTTTATTACAATGGTTTAATGCTCCAGTATCGATTAAGAATGGGCACATGATTCTATAATCTACAACTTGTTACTGAATTGCTTTATAATTAAAATTAGTTGCAGTTTATTTCAGACTAAGCAGCACAATGAGCCTTGATTCGATTCATCTATTTAAAATTGACATCTTATAAACCGATACGCTTTTGATGTTAAAGATAGATACACAATGACTCACATAGTAACTTCAATGGTTGGCAGGTATCAATGAATGGTGCACATGAATAACCGATGCGGCATGGACATGCCGAATGCCAAGCATTCACCAAATAACAGGTGTCACCACAATTAATGGCACTTTGTTCGACACATACATAGGTAGCATCCGGACGTAAGCGCCGAGTTGGCACAAGGCACTTGACCCAGCTGACAATCTTTACTTTCATCTCATGATTTGGTTTTTTGCCGAGAAAACTGTTAAGAGAGATTTCTTAACAGTTTTCACGGCAAAAAACCAAACCAAACTCAATCAGTAGATACTGACAAGAGATATTGGTGTTAAAATCCCATATCATAACAAAAAACGAGTGTTGGTATAAGACAATAAATTTCGATCAAAAATAATACACTTATTCGAATTCCTATGAAGAAACACATTATAATTAAAATAAGCGTCGGTTTTGCTGGGTTATAAATTAAAATTAAGTTACAAAAAAAAAACAAAAACAGTGTTGTATCTGTAAGTACTCTGCGATAATATTCTTGGTATATTCGATAGATCAGTATTGTCTGTCAAATATACCAAATATACTCGTAAGTTGCGCCGGCGCCGCCGGAAACCTATAAATTGTTTCAAAGTATTCCAAAGATGGATCGCTTCATTGCTACCAGTGGCCCAGATGATAAAGAAGGGTCTTCCGACGTTTGTGAGCGCGTTCCTAGTCCATTTAGTGTATTTACGAGATGAATCTCTTTCGGTGGCCGCTTCGTAGTCACCAAACATGAAATATACATCAGCCTTTCTGAGTGTGTCTTTTATTGTTGAAAATTTATTATATTACTTTAATTAAATACTATTTTAAATTTCATCTTTCATCAATTCCTCTGCATAATATAATAATGAGGTGTTGAAGTAAGAGCCAGATTGATCGAGTTTGTCTCCGATAAAGATTGTGACCAATTCTGTCAATCCAAGTCCTTTAACAAAAGTTTACACAAGTTACCATTTATGGCATTAGAAAATTGATGACATCCAATATGCACACGAGACAAGCCGCAAGAGATATTAGTGCCTCCCCAAGTTTCAATTTACAGCTTTGCTTGGACGTCTCAACCTTCACGGAATAATACCACCAGATAGTGCGTTTGTTATTCATGTTACATTTGAAATTGGACTCTACAGCGTATTTCTAAGACAGAAAATGATTATGTGAAGCTCCAGTTGTGTTCAGTTATTGGAAAGGGGACCCTAGTGTGTAGTTTATAGAGTACAGTTCATGTGGGGTCCTTGTTGCCTGGTTGGTACCGTTTGACGGCAGTTTGTCGGAGTAATATGGTCTCGCGGAGTGGACGTAAGGAGAGGATATCGTTTATTCTAATGAGGTTTCGTAGCTAGACGCGTGCTGCTGGGGCTCGCTCTCAGCGTATTACCTTCCTTCCAGCTCTGGGTGGAATTCTTTGTAAATAAGGACATCTTTTGCATACAACATCGATGTAGATGCATACGTACAATTTGGACGTAAGTGCTGCAAACTGACTTGGCGCATTTGATTTTGGACTTGGGTAGCGATTTAAATGTTGAGGTCATGGATTATTTTGGTTCTGGCGAGAAAAGATAATGACATAGGTTTAATTTAAACAGAAATCAATCTGTAAATTATTAGTATAGTGTACCTACCTAGACCGGAGCAACATTAGGTCTAGGTCATAAGCACATGACTTCAAACAGGAAACTAGAAAATATTCTTCACAGTGAACTGCAAAGAACAGCATAGCTTGTAGGTAATAAGTGGTTGTGTATCAATTAAACATCATTAACACAATAATTGTATCCTGCATCAGCTGATTCCAGACGTAGATAAGCTAAACTATATGTCTATAATCATTTGTAAATACTAACAATACTCGGGTTTTATTTAACAAGGTCTGATCTGTAACAGTCACGACACAGAAGATCGTTTTAAATAACGGATGATATGATATTTGACAGTTATTTGCCATTGTTTCAGGACACCAGTATCGTTGTGTGATGCGCGAGTGACGACCGCGCCATGATTCGAGATCCTCCGGCCATGCATAAGCCCGACAGTGCCAACAGTGAGTACACACCTTTACTTACACATTTCACACTCTACAAATAAAATCACGTGGCGAGAAAAAATCTGCGTGTGTGATCCTTAAATGTAGGTATGTGGGCGATAAAAAATTACCTTCTTCATGTTGCAGAATTATATTATTTTTATGTAACTTATATTTTAACAATGTTCTCGATCATTTTTCTTCCTTCACCTTAAAGGTAAATCTGCACTCGAAAGGTCAAGAGCTGAGCTGTCTTCTGTAATTAAACTCTATTTTAATGCAATTTGCGACCGATGCAAATATGATAACCTGTCGTGTTTATGTTAAACAAATTTTAATAGCGTAGTACCTAGTCTTAAAGTATACACCTATTTTATTTGCATACAATACCTATGTTTTTTAATTTCAAGACCAGTGTTTACGAGCTGTTAACGGTCTTGTAAACATTGAATACACGTTATGAATATTTAAGGCAGAATGGATTTATACCTAAGTACTTACGTGAAATAAACAGAGCTACTCGTAGTACGCAAAAAGTAAATCAAGGAACAAAAAATATAAGCAGAGACGTTTTCGTTTTCCCGACGTCAATTTTTTCATAATATTAGGACAAACAGGTCGCGAATAAAACGCGGGAAGGGTTGTGCCATAAACCGCCCAGTACCGACCGTCGCGATATTAAAAAGGGGACGAACGATATTGCAATATCACATTTATGCGAAATGTCCGACACCCAGATCGTATTGATAAAAATAAGCGATTTTTTATTGTGCCCCACAAACTTGTACTGAGTATGTTTTTCCACAGTACCTATTGCTGATTGTAGTCTGTGTTCTTGAACGGCTGATGGCTGATATAAAATGGTAAAGATTTTTTGATATGACAACATTAAACGAGATCCCGTTTCCGCCAGCCAGATGGAACATAGTTTATTTGACAGGAAGTCGCACAGACTAAAACACATTGACATCATATAACGATCATAGCTCTTATGACAATTTATTGACGGCGGCAAACATTTTTGAAGGCATAATTTTTTTAATTTATGTATAATTTTTCAGTATTGTGCTTTAAAATTCTTGAGTCCTGGTTTTTTGAAAACAATGCTTAGTCTTTGTCCGGCTATAGGTAGCTATTTAAGGGCTTGTAATAGTTCAGCTCAAATTCAGATTTTGCCCCCACTTCCCCGCGCTATGTATCATTCTATCCCACTCGCACTGAAATACTGATTCAGTTAGGGTGAACCGAACTATTGTTGGAAGGATGTCAAGAAATAAAATGATTAAACTTAACATTAATTTATTACATTCACATTGTATGTTCAGTATATATAAAATTCTTTTAAATGGGCAGGTAAATAATAAGTAGGTATAACAAAACAAACATGAGACACTCATCATTCACATAGCAAATACAGTTTACATCGAAATCCGCAATATACCTACTGCATTAGTGTTCTATGACCGACCAAAGACCATTGCTCTACCGCCATATATTTGTCACCATAAGACATCGACAGCCAAATACGAGCCGACGCTCAGCTCACTGACAGCGTGCCACGGCAGGTTATGCTGCGGCATCCCGCGGCGTTCCGTGGCATCCTGCTGAAAGCCCGCACAGACCGGACTGCATCCCATTAACCGAAATGACCGCAGCACAAGTTTCAATCTTATTTCAACTAGCTTAGCAATCATAATTCCTCGACACAACGTGAGTACGTGACCCACACGTCCCGCGGGATGCAATGGCGCGCCGCGGCATTACGTGGAATGAAACGGCATGACACGTCATGCCGCAGCATCCCTCGGCGCGTCGCGTCATGCCACAGCGTCCCGCTGCACGTCGCGTCATTTCCATCGCATCGTGGTATCGAAATAAAGTAACATGAATTCTAAACTCATTGAAATAAGATTCAAAATAACTTGATTAGTAATAAAATCCTTTGCCATGACAAAGCCTTAAAATTACTTTCTTTTTGCTGAATCTTTGGCCAAAAAATAGGCTAGTCTTCTGGTCACGTGAAGAGTCGACCAATCGCCTGGCGATTTCTCGAAAAATTAACTAGGCACTCGGACCTTATGGCCCTAGTGTATCAGCCCCAAACGGCTGGTACATATAAGTCGGAATAAGATTAGAGTATCTATTTGCGCTGTTTGAGGTTTTCTGCACCCGCAGTAATCGCACTAGCACAGCCAACCGTAAAAGGAAGATGGGGTGGCGCAAGGTAGTCGATACATGTTGCATCACACACCAAATGCCGACCTAACTTCTAAGGCATTATGGTCAATCTGTCTGGTCTTTTCCAATCGTCGCGAGCCATTGGGTTCTAAAACAGCTGGCAACCCAGCACTGTCAAGAGCACGCAATGGTTATAACGCATAATAATACGTCATCGGAATGACTGATGTCAATTATAAAGTTTCATACATTTTGGCTTTAACGGAGGTTTAGAATAGAACGCATTTTAAAATAAGTTGTTATTAATGAAAACATTTAAATTAAAAAAAAAGGAATCAAGAGGAGGAGAATGACGAAAGCAAGAACATTTAATGTTCTTGCTTTCGTCATTCTCCTCCTCTATATCAAAACTGAAATAATACAGAAAGACGATCATTATTGGGCAAAATTCATTTAAATTAGGGATTTAAGGGAATTCACATAAATTTATGTGAATTCCCTTAAATCCCTAATTTCCACATTCCGTGTATGTCTGGGATCACATAACTCAACTGGGCAACATGTATGATGGATGAGTAAAAATTTGTTAATTTAGGTCTCATGATTTTTGCCCAATAATGATCGTCTTTCTGTATTATTTCAGTTTTGATATGATTTTTACATCCCGACCATACGGCAAAAATACATGTTTTTCTACCAGTTATGTGTAGTTGTCCCTGCACCTGAATGTACCAAGGATGTTTCAAATTTACGGAAAGTCCATCTTTCGTTTTCCTCCAAAACTTTATTTTTTTTAATCTATTGCATCGTCCGACGAAGTCCTGAATGCAGAAATTGGACACTTTATTTCTCCTATTGTGTCTTCTCCCTGCACAACTCCGTCCGGAGTTGCACCTAGAAAAGGTAACTCTTTATCAATAAAAAGACCACAAGGCTCTATTTTTTAATATTAAATTTGATGCTAGTTGTTCCATGGCAGTTGTTTCACTTTCTATTCCATGTTTTATGGACGGCACATTACATACATTTTTTGGATATATAAGATTTTTAACTAAAAATAACTTTAATTTCGGAAGTCGGTGGCAAAAAAGTAATATACAATTTAAATCCAAAGACACCGACATCCAAAATTAATGTTATTCTTCACTTTGTATTGTAGTATTTTTGGGAGTCGGTTTTTTTTTGTTAAAATTTTTTTGAAGTGAAACTTCTTTAGGCGCGCTTGACTTAGGGAGTAAACTGGCGAACGCGTTACGGAAACGTGTGATCGGGCGAGTAGGGAAGGTACGTATTTATGCGACCGGGTTTTTAAACCAGGTATTTGCTTCCAAGTACGCACACAAGTACGTAGGTACTCAAATAGTTCAACAACCGCGTTTGTTTTCGCAAATGCAATTATGCTCCTTATCAGTAAGAGCACAGAATACTTAATAGTAGTACAGAAAGGACACTCCCTTCCTCGACCTCATATCAGATACCGCACCTCACCCCGCACTTCGAGGTATTCGTTGCCGACTCTTTAGCAAGGGCGCTCGCGAACCGCAGCGCTGTATTGCTGATACGAACACACAATTATGCGATTTAAAAGTTTTATTTGAGTTTTAATCACGATGGTTGGATATTTTGATGCTTTTCCGAATTCGTATTTACATAAACTGTTTGTAAGATTTCGCATTTTTAATAACATGCGATTTAATAACCGATTATTTACAGATAAGTCATTTAAACTAAACTACTTTAGTGTTTTTATTTCATTACGAACCCGACTATATAAATAAACAATTGAAATACATGGTCACTTCATAATAATGCACACGTTCGGGCAGCGCCACCGCCGTCGTCGTTCGGTTCCCCGACACAAATAGCTTTCCGCGCCAATTTTTTTTACGCTACTAGATTTCAAGCACACATTTGCACGTATAAAAACGTCATTTGTTTATGTAGTAGTAATAGGTAATTATTTTGCGAGCGTTGTATGGAGTGTCCGAGGTGTGGTAAGAGTCTACGGAACAATTTCGTATGCAAGTATTTTTACTTTAATGGTTTGTAAAAGTATTTTATTTTTAATTATAATTAAAAATATACCATTAAATTTCTGATGCCAATCTGCATTCAGTGATGGATTATTTTTTATTAAATAGTTTTTTTAAATAGATAATAGCTTCATATTTGCAATAAATTACCACCGTTGTGTCATCGCGCTTCTCTTTCTTTTCCTACCGAACCTACGGTCCTGCATGCGGCAGCAGCGGGCAGCATTATATATGTTTATTTCCTTCAAAGGAACTATCTAGTCTCAGTAGTTCCTTCAGCTTTTGCAAAGGAACTACTGATCAAAAAGTTCTCAGTAGTTCCTTCAAAGGAACTGCTAAAGGAACTATCTAGTCTCAGTAGTTCCTTCAGCTTTTGCAAAGGAACTACTGAGCCAAAAATTCTCAGTAGTTCCTTCAAAGGAACTACGCGAAGGAACTAGTGAGCATAAACGATATTTTTTTACGAAAACAAGTTTTGATATTATAACACAACTTTAAATACCTCCAGGACCCGTGTACAGTTACATGCGGGTGCAAAATTTGCTGTTTGTGGTAGTGCGCATACAGCAAAGGAGACGTTCAATAAATGTATGGGGCTTGGTACTAAAATAATTAAAAATTTAAACAGCCTTCTGAGCTTTATGAGCTGAAAGAGGGTAATTATTTTGACGTCTATGGGTATTTAATTTTTTTTTACAGCCCCCCGTTTTTTTAAAATCAAGTGTTGAAAAATAAAATGCTTGCATCACTAACTACAAACATTATTTATATTTTAGTGTTGGCAGCCCTGTGGCAAATGACGTGACAATGACAATGTCAGTCAGCGCGGCTGTCATTGTCATTTCTCATTGTCAAATTATCATAGAAATAAGTGGCTATGTACATACTTATACCTTATAATTAAGAACATTAATACATTTGTTGAAATATTTTTCTACATATGGACTTGTACCAGTGGTTATGGTTTTAGTGGTTAGTGGTTACTTTAACGTCATTCTGACATTTACAGATTTGACCTTTTTCGACACGTTTCGATATTGCATTGTCATGATAATCAATATTTTCTGTCTCAATTTCATGGAGCTGCAGCTAAAATTATAATAAAATCTCAAAGTATTTAATAGAAACAGTAAGGTACAGTTCGCTTCAAAGTAAGGGAACCCCTTTTGGGAATGACATTAAACCCATTTAAGTTTTTTGTAACGTATTGTATATGGCGTGTTGGTCTAGTGGTTAAGACAGCGGCTTAACAATTCGATGGTCTCGAGTTCAAATCCTCGGACGAGAAGTTCTTTTTTTGTTTTTTTTTGTTTCTTTTATAGGTTATTATGTGATTTTTGTTAATTATTATTTAAGAAATCAAATGTTGAAGTAGGTATGAGGTTTGTAAGAAAATCTAGGCATGTTGCATAAACAATATTCATTTATTTCTCTAATTACATTTCTAGGACTTCATGGAATCCACTTCACGGTTGAATATACAGTTTTCTATGTGTGTTAAATTGGGGTTATTTACTTAGAATATTAACTAAACACAAAATAGATACCCTGGGTGAGGTTTAGAACGTTTAACATTAGATAACGGTTCATTTATAGATTTTTCTAGAAACAACTACAATAGGTAATATTTATTCATTTAAAGTTGTGAAAACATTATTTTTTTATACTTTGTATGATCTTATCGGAAAAAAAAGATTAAAAATCTAAATGTTGTCATTTGTGCCTGTGAATTACAGAGGAAGAACCAACATGCTAAACTATAAAAGTATAGCAATATACATCTTTCTCTTTTATCACATTTTCTGATAACCCTTATTTAACACAACATTAGAAATTATAAAAATATGTGAGGTCAGATGGTGCATCACACATTACCTACAAGACTACTTGTAAACAAAAGTATCTGGATTGATAATAATAAAGGTTGTTTATTTCTGATTAACTACGAATTAATGATCCCACAAATATTGGGAATCATTAACACTTGCTCATACGTTCCAATGTAATTTTATCAGATCAGTTACACAATAAATCTGCCGAGTAATGGCCGTCACTGTCTATCACTTCTTGAAGTCACACTTGAACGCGTAGTTTTGAAGGGTGTCACTGAGTGAACTTCCACAATATTACGGTGTCGCCCCGATTCATTAGTGTAAACAATTATTGAGCGAGGGCCTTGGCGATCACATTTCACATCACCAGTCGCATGATACCTTTGTATCCATCTACGAACTGTTTTTCTCTGGAACGAAAATAATAATATTAGGAATACATAAAAAAATCCAACTTGTCAGTAATAATGCAACATGATTGCAACAATAAATACATATATGTGTATAACGTAAATCTTACCGTTATGCCCATATCTCGTTCTTTATGCTTTGTTCCTGTTCCCAGAGAACAACAATTTTAGAGTCCGCGTATTACTGGTCAGTTTCCCTCAGTCGTCAGTTTATTTAATTCCAGCCTTCAAAAAGTTATTAATCGAACAATACTATCGGTTAATATAATCAACTGTTCAAAAACTTAATAAATCGGATAATATTTCGACGAAGATAATTACGCACAAGCGGATCGACACGAAAACGAAACGATTTGATAAGTAATTATACCCTCAATCACAGTTTAGTAAATAAGGCGAAGAAGAATTCTAAATTAAAATTACGGTAGGTAGGGCAACAATCGGAATCAAGCACATTCTATTCAACCAAACAAGAAATCTATGCAAATTTCAACCTTATAATTTAGTTAATTGAGGAGTTACGAATTGCATTTTGTAAAACAAGACGGTAAGGTGTTAGTATTTATAATACGTGGTGGACGTTGAAATTTAAACCTTAATATCTAGAAGATTAGACCGTTATCAACCTTGTTCGATAAAAGGAGTAAAGCTATTCAAATTTTCGTTAAGATGGCTAACTGATTCAATAGTCTAGTGGTATAAGGCGCGGTCTACGTGATCGGCTGGCGCCTGGTGATGCGGGTTCGTATCCTCAATCGCACTTAAAGTGTCTTTTTGTAAGTTAAGTTATTCTTGGGATACGGTTCGGGCAAAAAGCCGAAAAAATACCATATTATAATTATTTAAAAACTTGCAAATAATATTTGAGTGGGATCGGTGGATGCTCGGGCAGAGATGGATGCGGCGCGCGGCAGCGGGGGAGGGAGCTGCTCGAGGCCAGAGCCACGTGACGCGCCCGCCGTCGCTCGAGCGACGAGCGACAGCGGGCTCGAGCGCGCTCGGGCGATAATCTTTAAAGTCTTGAGGGGTTCCTTTTCTCTGAAGCTGATCGTACATCACATTAGCGTTTAAAAATCTTCGGAATTTAGTACCACTTTTGACCTCTCCTTTTCACACCAAAAATTAAAGTCGATTTCCAGCAATTACTTTTGTCACAGATCTTTTGTGCAATGTTACTTAGTTTGATGTACGACGGCTATAAGTCTTTTTACACCCTAAAAAAAATAAAATTATTTATAAAAATAGTTTTGCTGAATATATTGAAAACACCATTACACATTGGGAACTGTCTAAAATAGGTACGTTTACCTCCCTAAATTTCTGACAATGTTTTGACATTGACATGAGATTACGATTTTAAACCATTTCAAAAATTATTTTATGAATGAAAACTACAAAATTTGGAAAAAATAAAAATACGAGGTCTTATATTTTACATCTATATTTCATTTTACTTTATTACATAATTTCTTCAGAACATAAAACGTTGTCAATCGGGTCTTTTGAGCGCAAGCAAAGTGACACGGGTTCCCCGTCTGATAGCCGAAGCGGTACTGACAAATACTAAATCGGGGTCCTGTCGGGGGCCGGGCGGCAGAGCGGTTCAAGGTATGAGTGGTTATAAAGCTGGATATTTCGGATCTCATCTTTTTACGTTAAATTTAACGATTAAAAAAATAAAAACGAACCTATGACACCTGCTTTATGCATAGTTCGATTAGCTTGCAAATTTTCATGGCCTAATTTGAAAATTTTCATTGAATATTCTCCTTTTATTTTGCGGTTTAGAGGTAACTTTGAGACTTCTTTGTATCGAGAAAATTGTATGCAATCGTGTTTTCGCAACCGATGACACCTCGCACTAGTCCTCATCTTTATCATATATTAATTTCAAAGTGAAAACTGCAGAACTGTTGGAACTACAGCCGTTAATGCTAAGGCAATTTTCGCAATCTGAGGTAGTACCGGTCCTTAAGTTGTAGTAAGATAATAAAAGGCTCTATGGTTAGAGGGATTCTTTGAAAACTTATTAATTCAATATCATCCAAGAGTAAACACTTAAAGTTCTTTTCAATCCTTGGGATTAAATGTATCTTATACTAAATATTGTAAACATGTCACGGCCCATCGATTTACTACCGCCAGTGCCGGAGACTGCCGCATTGGACAATTTCGCACACGTGGTTATTACCCCATATTTCACGATAACGTAGTTATCCATGAGGAAGATTTCAATTTCTTCAGAAATAACAAAACAAATTCACATGAGCATCAAATGCAGCGCGGGCACCGGCGGAAAATTGCGGAGACAGTGCGGGTGCGACGCGGAGGCGGCGCGGCAGCGTGGCGTGGCGGCAGCGGCCCGGCGCCCGCGGCTTCTCTGGGCGGCCCTGATAAAATTTATGGCCACTTCCCCTTTAAAACAATATTGAGGGCTCAGTTGGGATTTATGTCTCGCCGCTGCTGCAGCGACTCAATTTATTCTTCAATTTTTCATACAATAACTCACACACGTATTACGAGTGATGGATGAAAAGGACTAACTTTCGGGCTTTAATAAGAGCCTCCAGATGCGAATCTCCAAATTGGCTGAAGTTTATTGCCCACTTATGTCAGGCTTAAGTTTCGCCCGGAGCCTTTCTCTGAGAAAATAATTTATGACGTAGATTGTCTCGACTTTGTATACGTTTGATTGTCGTTTTGGGACACGATGTATCATCTAGTGATGTGCACAATAAACTTACGACTAATTTTGGTCTACACATATTTGCTTTTCTAATTTATTCTAAAGGTTTAAGCATAATATTTTAATTCTAAAACGCAAAGTTTACACAGTGCATAAGCGAAATGTAAGAAGAACTAGAAACAGCAGATCATAAATATTTCCAACTAATAAAACTAAACTTAATTTACTACTGTAAAATTTAATGAACAATCTTCATGCAAGAAGACGTATGTCCTATCATCTTATCGATGAACGCTGTGAGTTATTAGGTAGGTACTATACTTACCTAATATAATATAATGAATATTTCCATTGAGTAATAATTTATTATGAGTGACGGAGATATTACAACGACTCTATTAGAAATACAACGGTAGCGATATTATATTATTAAAACAATATCGATACTTATTTTATCGATACCTTATTACTAAAATTGTACAACACTAAAAGCGGTAGCAAAAGCGGAGAATGAGTGCTGAATATAAACAAGAAGTTATTATAACTGTATGTTATTGTGTAAGAATTAAATGCCTCTTCACGATATGACGTGAATAATTGGAAAACTCGTTCTTCAGATTTGATGAAACCAATCGCTATCTGTATGAGAAGCCGTCTTCATCTCCCGCACTAGATAGAAACTGACATACATCTACTTCTTAATTGAATATGTAGATTGAAGATCTGACTGACGTTAACAAGGAAGCAGACTGTGTTAACAAGAAGGGAAATGATTATAAAAGAAAACACATTTCTTCATGCGCAACCGCTCAGTTTTTGTGTTAGATAACAAGTACGCACTCTTTGTGGTCTGCTGCATCTATCAATAATGGAAATATACACGCTCATAATCATTAATTTCCATAATTAAATCTATTTGTTTAGACAACAATTTCCCGTTCAACTTGAGGTTGATTAATCTTCACAAATTGCTAAGCCGATCGCTTTTTATACCAGTAATGAAAAGCAATTAAGATACGGTTTTCTGCCATCAAATAATTGAAATTTTAATTGCTGAAAACTCTTTCCTTAGAAATCGTTTACCACTGCCATTAGGCGTAATTCAAAAATTAATTTAAACTTTCACAAGGTTGAGCTGGGAAGCGAGCACCGGCGTAAAAGCAATATCAATTTCATAATTTTAATTAAAAAAAACTAACTTCTGTGATGACAAAGTCTCGTACTTTTTTAATAACGGAAATGTTAACGATGGTGGCAATAGGGAGGGTGGGGCTTGTTGCAGGGTGCGTCCCGTTGCCATAGGTCAGTCGGAATTTTAATAAGGCGTCTGCACCTTCACCTCTGCACCTCGTTATTTTCCGCTTTACGGGCAACTTGTGAGATTTACAAATAACATTATTCTCTGCTAGTTACCATAACGAGTTCGATTACGATTAAGATTATAATAAGCTCCAGGACATTAAATATATTGCTTGTTTGGAAATTGGCATAATAGGTATTTTGTTTTGTAGGTAATTTGCTTTGGCACTAAGTTCGAATTTAATCACATTAAATACTAGACCAAGACCTTTTCATTTCGCAAGTGTATTTACATGTGATTAATGGATGGAGACTGAAACTGAAAAACTTTAAATATGACTAAGGTGTAAATTACGCTTAGTTTACAGTCTTACAAGTGTGGAAAAAGCCATGCTCAAGTCTGGAAAATTATCTAATCCGGATTGAATCTCAATCCGACCGGACTTTAACGACGAACTCCTCCGTGCTTCTAGAAATCAGATCAGAAATTCTGGACTTGAATCCCAAATCAATGCGCGGTAAATGGTACTTTTGAAAATAGATTTTAAGCAAAGGAATATGTATCGTAGCCTTACTCTGCAAACAATAAATGACTGAACGATGAATACAAATAAATGTTAAATTGCAAAAAAGAGCAAAGATTTTCTAGATTTGCCCCCACTGTACTTAGTTGCCCGAAGACAGTCCCTCCGTGTAAAATACTGGTATTCAGCTGCATTCAGTTAGACTGGAAGTTGACTCCAATATAGTTGGAAAAAGCTAGACCGATGATGATGATGATAATGTACTTAGTCGCGCGAAAAACTGTCCATACTCAGAATTGTGAACTCACATATTATTAAATAGCGTTTCCATGACAATCAAGTCTAGACCTGCGTCATTGTTTGTCAGAGGTTTTAAAAAGGAAACAGAAACGCGACTGTCTTTTGACGCAGTGGGACGAATCTAACAATTTAAATCTTTGTGAACAAGTTCCTCTTTTAACAAACTGCAAAAACATGCATTTCTGCTGGATACATTTGTCTAACGCAATAGATGATATCGTCTGCATGTAGTAACGTGTGTAACGTTATTCAGGGCGAACATCCTGCTCGTTATTTTTTACATTTTAATCGCTATTAATGCAAAGCCCGCATTTGGTTAAATCTAATTACAGCCCGCATAATGGATATCGCAACAACGCAATCAACTCCATTGTTTAATGAGTGACCGGCGACTAAAACTAAATAAACTGTACGACCATTTAGAATAGCTGCAACCACAATCATTATACAAATCCATTAGTATCGTACTTTAGATTATACCATATGATTATATATTTGTTTTCGTAATTAAATTGAATAAGCGGTTTCTGTTATAGCAATTGCGTTTGCGTTAGATGGAAATTTAATTAAATATGTATGTTTAGTTTATCCGCAGAATAGATTATGGTAATTAATTTCAGTCTTTGTATCGTTCTTCGTCATCCTTTCGTTTTCCGGAACGTTGCCAAGGTCCGTCTGCTGAAAGGAAGTGATCGTGAGACGTGCATTCATTAGCAAACATACTCTCAGTTTGTTTATTCGTAATTACGGTTTCTGAGAAAACGGAAGAACTACTGTTACTAATGCTGCCTATAAATTACAGTATATTGCTTGATTTGTCTCTTAAAAAGCTCATGAGAGTACATAGCCAGAAGTGCATCAGCCTTAAAGCAATTTCTTGCATAACATTGTTCAAATGTATCAGCGAATACAGAACACATCTTATGTAGTTGTCGTAACGATGCAATTTGGCATCTTATTGTAGTAGCGAGTAGTTAACAAAGCGAGCGCGCACTCTTCTACAATGTCAACATGCTAATAAGTTCACGAAATATATTCCAAAATTTTGATTGCGTACTATTTCGATGAGTTATTTCCTGGCATTTTGTAAGGAAACCTATATGGTGGGCAATAGTGGGCATAATATATACTATTACCTATCTAACTGCAGCTAACTGTTGCAATAAGCTATTAAATTGCGTTTCCAACATTTATGATTTCATGCAGGAACCACTTTATTGGTGTAAATCGAAGTAGATATGTATTCCGATCATTTACCACAAAACCTTGTAGAAATCTTGTTCCAAGAATGATGCATAGTCAATGTAGGCATGTAACATTAGCATATAGGGATGGTAACTAATTGCAAAACTTAATGAACGATTGTAAATTACACGGAATGTACGCGGAGTGCTCGTGATTCTTACTAATTACAATAATAACCTGGTATTAATTAAATCCAAGGAATTTATGTGGTTTATGGAGCATTAATAAAGAACAAGTATTTTGAAAACGTGGTGGTAAATCACATTTTTGTGGACTTGCATGTGTGTGTCCGACGTAAAACAGCTTGTCTGCAGACTGAACAGTTTTTAATTTGCGTTTGATTAAATTCCAACTGTATAAATAAGGTTTTAAAGAAAGTATCATTACATTATCGATTCACAGAATCATTAGTCTCCCAATATAGCGAACTGTAAATTGAAGCGAGTTTTATTCTCCAATAATAGAGCTCGATCCGACCAATAAAGAACCCAAGTTTGAAGTTATGTTCCTGTTTTCTTTGTTTGCAATTTTGTTGGCAATATGTATAGTATAGTGACACCTATAATAACTAGAAAAGAGAAATTCATGTGAAGTACAAACAGGTAATAACTAACTCTCGCATTCTACTCGCGCTTCCAAAACAAACGGAAATGAGTTCCGTCGCTAAGAAAGGATTTTCTGAACGAAAGTCCATTACGGATTCCAATTAGATCCCATGTTTAGATGTAATTTCGCGGTGAAATTAGAAAATTAATATTGTGTTACTGGAGGCAGGGGAGTATGTCAGAGGGGCTCGCTCCGGCTGCGGAGGGAACAGTATTCTCCTGCGCACATAGTAACCGCCAACCGTGGAGATGTTCAGGCGATAGGCCTGCAAGAACAGTTGTAAAGTTATCACTTTAAATTAAGCTTTGTCAATTAAGTATTAGGCGTAGGTATAGCTTGATGTGAAATAGCACTAACCCTCCATTTAGTAACTACTCGCGGACTCCTAGGACCAAAAATTTTAGTACCAACTTGTGCACCACCATTGTCACCCTACTCGCGCTAAAATAAATTACTTTTCATCCATTTCCGGGTTTCTTTTCATTTCGGCGCCTTAATACGTTGGCGGCGGCCAACCGGCTGTGTTCGCGAAATTATACTGCCGGGCTAGTGCGGCAGCCAAGTCTCTATCAAATTCTCGAGCCGAAGGTAATAAAACGAAAATAATACGAAACGCCTTCCCACCATCGGATATTTATGTACAGTCCATGTTATTAACGTGCCTTTTATTGTTTCTTGATAGTCGCAGAGTTGAGTGGACAGGGAGTAAGTAGGGTCGGGCACACAGGTCACAAACCATTCGATTGAAGGCATCTATTGCAGATTACGTCGCGTAAAAAACGATACCTTGATGCAACTTTTGAAACACCCACAATAATTGAGATATAATTACCGAGCAAAAAAAGTGAAGCAGACATGTCCATTTACAAAGCAAATGGACAAAACCGATGTGGCTATTAGAACGATGTACAGTGCTCGTAATTACGGCACTAACAACATGCATACAACCTGAAATGGTCAAAACACGCCAGTAACCGCACGCCTGCCTGTCGCCTCCATGCAGCATTCCGAAGAAAAATACTGAGATTTTCGAATCGCTCCGGGTAAAAAGGGGTAAAACCAACATTACAAGGTAAATGTTTTTATCGTGAAGAAAACTTACCACGATTGTACATACTCATTCTGAGAATATTAAAGGAAACCACATTGAATTGATTAGCTTTTAACGTTTCGCATGAACGCGTCTGAGTTGAGTTAGTGGAAATTATATTATTAGCCTACCTAGGCATTTTTACCATAAGGTAATTTTATGTACCTATAGAAAAGCTAACGTTCGGGGTAGTTTTTCGGACATTAGGTACCTACCCAATTATTTTTAAAGCGTAGTAATGAGCTAGGCCAATATATTATTATGTTTATCGTAATAACATACATCGCGATCCCCTCTGGGTGACTTGAGTGTTATACGAGCTTACCCCTTGCGGCGTCATATAGCACCGCTAATTGTGAATAGCGATGCCTGAAGGCCACACGTCATCTTTATTATTTTATTAGTGAAGACCCGTCATTAATATACCCCAATTAAGTTTATTGTCGCGACGTCGGCTCCAATAAACGAGACGTATCGGCGGCGGCGGCGGCGATGCGCAAGTGATCGATTACGATGAGTTATGTCCACCTAGTTACCCCTTCAATTGGATCCTTGATTGGTTTGACGTACGCACTATTATTATGAGGACCACATGCCGATAAATTGGACCTGATTGTTTGCTAAATGTCCAAAGCTTTATTTATTTATACCAACGTATTCGATATTGATTATAAAATGCAATACAGTCGTTCAAAATATGTTCACGTAACACTTTATTTGTATAAAAGGAAATAAGAATTGTAGCTTAGCCTTTTATGGCGCGAATGCTCCATAAAGTTTTATTGGGTGCTGTTAATGCACATAATGAGTCCGCATGTTTCAATGTTGCAGTTTTTTTATAGTGTGAGAAAAATGCGTATGCGCATCTTAATGACGTCAGCGAGCAACGACTGCATGTCACGCGGCGCGCCTTTGCTCGAATTAATTGACGCAATTACACAGTAGAAAACAATCGAGCCTAGCTTAATGCCATAACGACGCGTATTACGAAGAATTACTGGCATGTACCAGCTACGTA
Source organism: Amphipoea oculea (assembly GCA_945859645.1). Classification (NCBI taxonomy): domain Eukaryota; kingdom Metazoa; phylum Arthropoda; class Insecta; order Lepidoptera; family Noctuidae; genus Amphipoea; species Amphipoea oculea. Next base: position 12,518,045 of record OX243866.1, on the reverse strand, counting down.
GCGAATCATTAAATCAAACTATTACTTTTTCCTTTTCTGTCTAATATGCATACCTGCATAAGTATACCACTCGTAATTGGCTTTCCGTGTTGCACGTCAAATGGTTAAGATAGTTGGTGCTTTGTTAACAGGTCAACAGGATGACAACAAGTACGGGCTCACCGTCAACAGCACGGTCACCGGCAGCACGGGGGGCGCGCGACTGTGCGCGCAGTGCGGGAAGGTCATCACAGAGAGGTTCCTCCTCAAAGCCATGGAGAGGTTTTGGCACGAGGACTGCCTCAAGTGCGGCTGCTGCGACTGCCGTCTAGGAGAAGTTGGCTCCAAACTCTACTACAAAGCAGACCTCATGCTCTGCAAAAGAGACTACCTTAGGTAACTGATCTTAAACAATTTATAGTGACATCACATTTTTACGCTTAAAATACTTTAATGTAAAGTGCTTTCGGTATTTATAAGTCGTAAGTATTTTATGTTTATAGTCTTGTTATTTTTAACAGGTTATTCGGTGCCACAGGCAACTGTGTGGCCTGCAACAAAGTCATTCCCGCCTTCGAAATGGTCATGCGAGCGAAGAGCTTCGTCTACCACTTAGAATGCTTCGCCTGTCAACAATGCAATCATAGGTGAGTGGAAAACAAAAGAAAACAGTTATTTAAACTACGCGTGATCAACCAATTTCACGAAGTTTTACCTACTGGAATAGCTTGGGTAGTATACATTTGAATCAAAAGCATTCAATGTGTATTCGGTATTCTTAAAGTAATGGGAAGGAAAGTAGTGAGGAAAACTACAAACTCCTACCCAACTTTAAACAAATAACAGTAAGCATAGCGACAGATAGATTGACAGAGTTCTTAGATGATCAATTGTTACAGGTTCTGCGTCGGCGACAGATTCTACCTGTGCGACAACAAGATCCTGTGCGAGTACGACTACGAAGAGCGACTGGTGTTCGCCAGCATGGCCGCCAACCCCAGCGGACTGGCCCACATCCGCCGCCAAGTAAGCGGACTACAGGTGAATATTTATGGAACGACTATTTCAGCTACGTCTAGACTGCTTTCGTTATGAACAGATTTATCTACAACAACAGCTGCTTATTGATTGACCCCATTCATTGGTGTCAATAGCTCCATTTAGCTGGTTAGTGAGCGTCAGTAGGTGCTCTTATATTCTGTTGTCGTCCTCAAATAGAAACGGTCATGTCATGTGCTGTATAATTATCTAAATCGCACGTATTGTCGGTTCTCACCGGCCGGCAGTGGTGTACGTGGCTCGGCCAGACTGCGCCACGTTGCACATCGCGCCTGAAAGGCTGACGTGGACCAATGCGCAGTGTGGGACCACAAGCCCCATCCACGCCTGGCGGTCCAACACTCGCACTTAACTACTAAATTATTATTAACTTAATAGCCGCAAACCAGCGCTATTATAAAGCAAGGTGCGACTACACACCATTTACATTATTATACGTTTATCGATTTAATACGGATTCGGTTATTATGTACGCAACAGCTTTGCACTTTATTACATAAAAATGATGAGATTTTATGCTTTCGTCTACCGCAAAAGGCGAAAGCCTTTTGTTGTAGTGAGCATAATTGTGTTTGCATTTTACCATAGCCGAAAGGAATATATTTTTTCAAACGTCTCCATTCGGAATAAAGGGCACGTGAAAAAGTCGACTCGGCGGAGTAAATAACTCCCACAAGGACACTGTTAGTGGGAGATTCTATCTCCACTTTATTATGTTTCTTTTGTGATCATTAATCTTTCTCGTACGAACGCTTGTCGGAATGCGAATGTGGGGGAATCTATTTCATTTTATGAGTCGCGCGAGTGGAGGAACCCATTCAGCCGCGCGACATTTCTAATCGACTTTTTGATTGCGTGCACGGTCTTCTGTTGGCCGCGTAAGTGAATTATAAAATAGATTATGAGCACACTTATGACATCTAATGTGATGCGCTACTTTGGAACCTTTTTTTATGGCCCTTTTCTCAATCAAACGATCCATGAACTTATTAAAGGCTCGTCTTAAGGTAGTTTGTCATCCTCCACAGTTGGAATGTAGAACTCCTGAAACCACCACTTTTTTCTTGTTTAGAATAAAGTTTCTTCTCTGACATGTTGAATATTGTGTGCAGTCACCAACAAGTGGTGGTTACGTGGCCGGGGTGGCCGGCTGTGGCGGTGGGGCGGCTGCCGGTGGCGCGATGGTGGATAAGGACGGCGGCGGCTGCGCGGGCGCAGATGACGCGTCCAGCGGCTACGGCAGCCCTCCCGACCCCGACGTGTGCGACGCCGCACGATGACCGACGGTGCAGCGCCGACATCTCGCCTCGGTTCGTGGTTTTTGTTTTCTTTGTATTTGCTCTAGCTCCAACTGGCCAATAAGCTTGTTAGAAAAGGACAGGTGATGTCTGATGCGGGAAAACCTTGTGCAAAAATTATACCTGGTAACTCGTTCGTGGGATTTTTTTTGGTCGTCGCGGTTGTGGATTTTATACGCCTTTCGCTTGATGCTTAGACCATCTTGTTAACTCCAACATAGAGTAAAAGGGCTGAATGAGATGCCAACACAATTTTACAGATGCTAAAAATTCGATGTACCTATTTATTTGGAATTAACTTAACAGGATGGTCCATGGGAGCATTTTATGATAACTGTACTTGTATGGGCGTTATGGTACAAAATATTAATTTATTTCTGTTCTATACAGGTAAAACCTCATTGAGTGTTGGCGAGGCGCGCAGGCTGCCGCTAGCCCCTGACGTTGGGCGAGCACCTTCGGTATCGACGAACGTCTTTCTAACGACGCAGTTATAGACACTAGATCTGACGTTCCGTTTCTTCACCCCACATACAAACTAGCCATCACCCTACAAAACTACCTTACATAGAAAATAGACTAGTGTGTAATGCTTTATTTTTATATTTAGTTCATAATGAAGTCTTGCGAACCTGAAATCTGTTATGAAATCTCGAATTGTACTTGATATTAAGGTAATATATTAATAACATTGTGAGGTGGCCAGGTATTCCATGTTGTAAGCCGCCTAAGTGCAGATCTGCAAGGAGATGTCGGGAATATATTAGTGCGAGCGGTACGCGAGAGTACATTAGGCTAGACGGGCGCGGGCGGCCGCGAGTCGTGGATATGTGGCCACTTTACAAAGTGTCCGGGATGAGTCGCGATAACGTTGTTAGAACACGATATTTCCATTATGTATACGATTTGAGCACTTGTTTACATGTTAAGATAGCAGCGTCGCGTGGGTAGGGCGCGCGCTCTCGCTTCTACTTTATTGTACCTTCTGTACCACATCTTGCGCTTAGCCAATTTAGACACGCCCCGTACCAATAAATAAGACAATGGATAAAATGCTCATTACGTGCCCACAACCTTAGGTCTTTATTTGAATACATTATTTAAAATTTTTACTTAGGGAGTATAGTATTATCGGTAATATATTCCGTTCGAAATACCGGGTAGGTTCACCCTCGGTTCGAAACGAACAGATTATTTATCGATTGTACTCTTTATCGTGATACAACGATTCAGGTCCAGACACTAAAATATTAATTGATAAAATCGATCTCATTGTTATGGATTGTATGTATGTACATGTACTAAACATAAATATTGTTATCATACAAGGTATGAAGTTTTATTGATCGTAATTTCTTACTTTTATTTACTTTTGATTGGTTACGTATGTTAATGTTATTTTTTACCAAAGATAAGTTTCCGTAGAAGGGTTTTCTAAATAAGAGTCTACACAGATGAGCTAAGATTGTAGATTAATAGTGATATATTTGGTACTCTGAAGTGGTGCAATGGTTAGTTAGGTACCTCTGTATAATATAAACGTTTAACTGTTTAACATTTTTGTAAACACCCATCTTACTCATAAACGCTGTCTGTAGCTACGTATGTAGATGACTGTTTAAAATAAGAGTCAGTCACTTACTGTTGGGAGGTTAGCTTACGGTCTGTGCTATAGGGTAGGCAGCAGGCAGTTGTTCAGCGTGACGTTTATCAATAAGGTGGTATGTTTTTTTCTTTCCGCCACAGAGCTTCAGTGAATGTTGTTCGCGCATTAAATTGTAACAGTCTTGAAATACAGATGATTATGCTAAATTTTTATTTTGTTTAATAATAAAAGAAGTTGGAACCTCTATGTAGATAAATGCTAAAATTTTCTAAGATAGAATACCTAATGTAAAATAAAGATTTCTACGATAAAATATGTATTTATGTAAAAAATTGAACTGTCGTTACTTAGTACCTACTATTGGCTAATGTAAAATGTTCCATGAAATTTTTAATACTAAATACTTACCTACTTACCATAAAACCGATTTAACAATATTTTCAACTTCATAAACATCGACAGAATATTATTTCTTTTGCCGTTAACGTGTAAATAAATATATTTATTTAATGATTAATGTTTTTGTTTCATTAACTTCCTGTAGTGTCTCGTTAATAATTAAACCGCATCATCCAGGATATTTACTTTTTATTTTATCTCCCACGCCATGTGTAAATCTTTTCTTTACATTTAGCCATTTCGTTATGATTTGGTTGAAGAGTGTTAAAGCTTCTTTGGCATGCTACAGCTGCAGTGACATAAAAAACATTGTGTCAGTGGTGTGTGACAAGTGAAACCGTCAAGTTGTTTTTTTAATCTATTGTATTTGTAGACGCCAGCATATCAAGCTACCCGAAACTGTCAAATTTTCCGAATCAAAGAACCTTATTTTTAGCGACAAAGTTGAAATTCTATTAAAGTTTGACAGATTGAAGTAGCTTGATGTGCTGGCGTCTGTACCTACTCTCTTTACAACTTTCATAAATAGGTACAGTCCGTTCCCAGTTATAGTATTTACCTCTAACAGCAACAATCCAATAGCAACCTTATAACAATGAAAATAAAGATCATTGTGATTTTGACAGACTTGGGAATGGCAGCAACCCAATAGCAACCTTATAACAATGAAAATAAAGATCATTGTGATTTTGACAGACTTGGTAGGTAATGGTAGCAACCCAATAGCAACCTTATAATAATGAAAATAAAGATCATTGTGATTTTGACAGACTTGGGAATGGTAGCAACCCAATAGCAACCTTATAATAATGAAAATAAAGATCATTGTGATTTTGACAGACTTGGGAATGGCAGCAACCCAATAGCAACCTTATAATAATGAAAATAAAGATCATTGTGATTTTGACAGACTTGGGAATGGCAGCAACCCAATAGCAACCTTATAATAATGAAAATAAAGATCATTGTGATTTTGACAGACTTGGGAATGGCAGCAACCTTATAGCAACCTTTTTGCGACAAAGATCACTGTGATTTTGACAGTACCTCATAATCAGAGGTATAATAAACTGTGAACGGACTGTATTAAGTATACGGGTATAATATTCCATTTACAAGTCTTTCACGGAAAAAGGTACCTGCATTAGGTTAGGCATAAGAACCAAAAATTCGAAGACATCTACCATCCCCCAATGGGCCCGCGTGGTAGACGTTATCACAGAGAGGAGTCCTGTGTCCCAGCCGTGGGAAAATTATGTGCTGAGTATGTAAACTAATTTAAACAAATAATTGGCATCAATACCTAAAAGTTTTAAATGAACATTTTAATGACGTCAGTGCAGCATGGTAGGTAAGTAAATGAGCAGGAAAAGATGACAGAAAGTCATCAGAAAGCGCTTAACTTCGGCGAATAATTTCCCAATTTCAATGAGTCAATAATCACTACAAATATTACATGAACACCCACAAGCAGACCTTACAAAAAGTCAGTGTACATTATTATATTACAAAAGCTTTTAAGTTGATTGCCGATCAAATATTACAGCCCCGTTCGTGAAAAGCACTTAAAACAATTCTCATGCGCAGTGCCGAGGTGTTTGGGCACTCCACAGGTACTACGGGGGTGCTACACTGTGCTAATTGGCCAGAGGCCTTTACACAGAAACAAACATCTTTTTAAATTCGTTTAAAAATACATTATGCTGTCAAACAAAAAACGACTACTTATAAATGTTTTCCGTGGAAACGTGTGGACACGCCATTTTAATTCTCTTTGTCGGAACTTGAACTGAACCGATTATTACCAAGTCTTGTTATGTATTCTAGACATAAATGTACAATAATTGCTTTACTAAAGTTTTTATTGAGGAGCGGACAGTGATGGCTACTTTAATGTCCATCCGAAATATAATACCTAGTTTATGTTATTCAAATAATAAATACCAATAAGTACTTACTTTACCAATTATGGTTAACGGTTGACAGAAGTAGACTGAGCTGTTAATGTCATGGTGTTATAATGTTGTAACATTAATATTCTTTACTTGACGAGCTAAAATAAATATGATAACTAAAATAAGTCGATTACATTGGAACTTAATCAACTCAATCATACCTTCATAAAGTTCAATCAATATCAATTTTATTTATATTGATATTTCAATATTAGGATTCCGAATATACTTAGATACCTACCTATAATTACTTATTTATCTAAAAATAATGGAAGCTCTACGCTGACAACACTCTGTAGCAATACTAGCTGTATTAGCCTTAGGCAACTGTGCCACCGCCGGCGATTAACGAGAAGCGAGTGGAACTAACAACTAACGAGTTGGCGAGCAACGAGCAGCGATTGTGCGACGGCTACGAACGGTTACTCGTTCATATGCGTATGTACAGACGCCATCACATCAAGCTACTACAGTTTGTGAATTTTCTTTAATAGATTTTCAACTTTATCACTAAAGCTTTAGGTTTAAAGTTAATTGGGAAAATTTGACAGTTTCGGGTAGCTTGATGTTCTGGTGCCTGTACCAAGCGTGAGTATCTCAGCGAGTGTTCTGCTCGCCAAGCGAGGGTCGCTGAGCGAGTACTCTCCTTGATAGCGTTTTTCGCTGCGACAAATAAGCACTGGCCGGGCGGCGGTGTAAACAGTCTGCGATCAACTATTAATGTTATGTATCTCTTTTACTTAAACGGAACCTACAATCTTTTATACGTTTCTTGAGCGAGAAAATTGCTTATAGCTAGTCGTTTTCTCGTCGACGGTGGGACAGGTGTCTTAAGGTGTCTTGACGAATTTCTTAATAAACTGTAGCTCTGCTGTTGCATTCACGTAGTTTTCATATACAAAAGCTAAAAATAATGTTTTGGCGGAAGAACAGTCGGCGAAAGAGACAAATGTGTAGACTCTACAACTAGTTTTTAATCCATGGTCTGCATATAGGTTTAATCACTCGTCTGTACAACTTATCATACCCTTCACGAACCTATTGGCACAAAAACAACTTACCTACGAGTAAAAAATTTGTGCGTGTGCCCCCAGTTAATGCTTCATTTAAGATTACCAGAATAAATGCTTTATAAAATATTATGGGTTAAAAGCCCATTACAGTGCAATAAAATATTTCAGCATTCATTAATTTCATACAAACTTTCTCCCTAACAATTAATCGAGTGTATAACAAGCTTAATGTTTTAGTGTTTGTTCGGGGTGGGATTGTCCATAAAATTCTCAACGACGAGACGCATTAACGAGTGTCGTTTAGTTGTTTGCTGTTTAAATAAGAGCTGTAATGTAATTTTAATGAGCTCACAAAAATGTGTGCGGGTTCCGAGTATTCACGGACGTCGTCGTCTGCGCAGGCGCAGTAATGACTGACGCCCTGCTCGTGTTGTTGTCACACACGCTTATCTTTACATTCAAGAGGATTATCATACTTTATTACACGTATGCTTTATTGAAGAATATTTTTGCACGCATTTTGCAAAGGTTTATACAGCCTCAATTCCAATGTTATCGCTGTGTAAACCGGCATCATAATAATCATTATTTCGTCTCCTGACTTTTTTCATTAAGGTAATTCATTTCAATTACGATAAATGTCACAAAGCCGCGTATCGGTTAGGATTAAAAGGTTAATTACAGTTCATAAGCATTCCCAAAAGAATTTGGTTGCAGAAAGAATAGAATTTGCCTAAATTATTGAGAGCCGCGGGCGAACGCTCGCCCGTGAAAACTCACTTAAACTTTTTTAATTAAATTTTGGATTTTTCTCGTCGACGCCGTAAGGAATCTTATCCCGAAGCTTTACTCAAAACGTTGTATTAATTAGTCCGCGCACTGAAGACTAATGACCATTATAATCGACTTTTACGGAGCGGTGCACCCTGCGACGTCGACGGCGACGAACAAACTGTTCTCGTAATGTGCTGATGAACGAGAATTTACTTAGCTTCCGTATTTACACATGCCGTACAACGATTTGGGTCACTAGAAGTAGGTATGTTACGAGAAAAAGCTTTGTGAACTCCACATAATGGATTAAAACTAGGTCCTATATGAGTAAATACATTAAAAAAGCAATGAATTCAAGCAAGATCTGGTTCGAGGAAATAGCTATAAGTGCGCGCAAATCCCCGCTAATGTGTTTGATCATAACTAAGTGAAGTCAGCCGTCTTTGTTTGCGTTTAATTAACGAAAACGCCGCGGCACGGCTGGTCATTAAGCCGACCGATGGATTATTATAAAGTTCATGCAGTCAACGTTGCTTGCCCTCATATAATTAACTAAATATTAGCGAACTCATTAAAGACTTCGTAAATATAAAACACAGTAAACATGCAAGCTAACAGACAGATTCTGTATCGAGTAGGCGATTTATTATTCTAACTAATAGGAATGACATTTTCCAACAAAATAAATAGGTAATCCATAAAAGATTAGATTTCGTTCTGAAAATGTCAGACTAATTAAGAACATGATGGCGGAGTCTTCCATGCTTTATAAATGCTGCTACATTGCTTGAAGAGTATTTAATGGATTATTTATTTACTCGTTTAATCATAAGTACACTTAGATATTTAAAACTACAAATGAGAAAATGTTGTTAGCTCTAGAGTCTAGGTAAATGTCACTTACCGTACCGGCAAAAAGTGCCGGGAACGTGCACTTAGCACATTGAGATCTAAAACATATAAGATACACGAGTCGACACTTGATAAATTGATTCTATTTATGGATGCATTGCTTTTACACGGTGTGATGTGTACGATCGATCAATAATAAATATGTGCAAGCAGAATGTTCCAGCAACCAATTAATTGGTACACTTGCGGAGTAAATTGAGAATGATGTTTATTTTACTCTTTTTATGATCACTCAATATCCGCCCGACTATTAATTAAAACGTCCCGGCCTCAAAAACCCACTTTGAAACCACTTTGAAGTAAAATCAATTATAAAAAATTAACAATCAACAAGTAAAGACTTTCAACCTTCGTACACGAGTCGTGAATGGGCCATTAACCCTTGATTTATTTAAGAAACAACTAGGTACAAGTGTATTGTGAGGCGCAAGAAGTTTCCGTCGAATCATTTAAATAAACGAACTCGCATCATTATGTCAGATCTAAGGATCGAACAAATTGCCAATTAGTGGCACCGTGGCGCGCGGTGCGGCCCTGAAGGTGCGGGACGACGCGGCCACGAGGCCGACGACGAGGCGACGCGCGGGGTGAGAACGCGTTGCTACGGATTTGCTACAGCGCGGCTACGACGCGGCTACGATGCGGCTACGATGCTCCTACGGAACTGCTACGGAACTGCTACGAGACGGCTACGAGCCGTGGACTAACACAGTGTACTAATGCGAACGGGTACCATCCCGTACTTCCCGTAGCCGTCGCCACGTTCACGTCGCGTCCTCGCCTCTCGTTGTCACTCTATTCACATCGCACTACGATAGCTCTTAAATATAACGACCATTAATGCTTTAATTTCCTTGAAAGCAGTTTTAAAAGACTTTTCCGTTCTAAAACTTTCACATGAAAGACGATGACAAAAGAACAATGATGTAGATAGAGACGAAACTTAAACTATCGAACGAATAGCAATCTAGTAATAAATAGCTATGTGCCCATAAATTGACATAGCCATAAACGACAATAGGCTGCAGTGAATTCTGTTCCTTATTGCTCTGTTCCTTATTATAACAACTATAATAAAAAGATACCGAGTAACCCAAATGCTAAAGTATTGTTTAAGTACATCAAGCAATAAGGAACATTTATTTAATTTGTACAATAATCCAAACAATATCTGGGTTTATTAATACCACTCCACTTCAATCTTTGTGCCACCCGGGGGGTGGCTCGGGGCGGGGAGGGGGGCCGTCCAAGAGCGCTCAGTATTCAGAGTATCGCAAATGTAACTTTCGGTTCTTTTCATGGCTAAAGTATGTTGGCGGCAATCCATAATGGGATCGCCATTATTCTTGCCATTAATTCGCATGGCCCGGCTTCCGTGCATTAGCGGCCAGCGACGAGGCTGCCAATCCACGAAAAGGGTCATTTCTGTACGACGTCAACGTTTTCTGTTGTGCAACTTACTTCGTGAAAACAACTTCACTTTGTTTTCGTTACTTATGCTGCACTTTGGTTTTAAGTAAGACTACTTTGCTGACTTAAATGTTTATTTTACAAATATTTTGAAATATCTTTAATGTTACATCGTAAATTAATTGGGAAAAGAATTTTCTGACGTTTTCGATTTTTAATAGGCAATAGCTTAGCTAGACTTGTGAACTTAAGAATAATACATTTGAAGTTAACAACAAAGCAGTGAAGCAGTGTCTAACTAATATAAATTGTTCGAACTTTTTTAACGAATTACAAACCTAATATGAAAAAGCTAAAACAGTTAATGAACAGGGCACAAAACATTTCAGACTTTGTAAAATTAATTAACAGCGAACGCATGTGGGAAATAAATCCTTCATTTTCCTGCGCAGATTGCATAAAAATAATCAAATAAGTGGCATGGACATTACTCAAAGCGTTGCAGTGCACCGCGCGAGACAGAGATGCAGAGCTGCAGGCGTCTCGCTCGCACGCGCCTCCACATCCCCCTTCCTGAAAGAAAAACTCTCGAAAAACTAATTACAAGTTGTAATTGAAATTTTGCGTGTTATATAATCGGATACTTGAGCCGAGAGTAATGTATAAATGCGCTGGGGAGATGAATGGACGACGTCGTGGGTGGGCCGGACGAGATAGGCGGGCCTCCTCAATTTTTGGATTAAGCAACTTTTATACAATAATTCGCAACAAGACTTGGAATTTGGAACTTTCAGAAAATACATTTTAAAATAAGTACGTAAAAGAGTCCATTATACAATTAGGAGCAGACCAGCTTAAAACTCCTTCTTTAATTTTATTGGAGCTTAACCCAAACATAAACGTTTCCTTAGGACTCGTTTGCGAAACATCTCGGAAACATAATTTTAATAACTTCTTGTGTAAACGATAAAACTCAATGAGTAAAATACGTCTAATTGTACATAAACAACCACAAACGAAGGAAACCATTGAGGCTCTCTCTACAAACATTTTTAATTAAAACCCCCTTCAAAACCGCGCCAACAAAAAACGCTATCACAATAGCAACAATCTAGAAAGTGATCTAACTGTATAAACACGCGAATAATGCGCAATCAAAAGGGCAGCGGGCAACCACTGGAGGGCTATGCAACTAGGGAGGTACACCCCTCGCCCCTTGATTCCCTTTGTCTCTTTTTGCGAATTACAGTTTCGATTGCTTTGCTACACAACAACTACTTTTCATTTTCGTTATTACGGCCCGAGTATTACCAGGTGTTAAATGATGCAAAAATGAAAATATGAATAAAGTTCAGTTCTATTAAGGACCTCAATTTCAACATGTCATGCTGAAATCATACGTAGCTTTCGGTAAAACTATTATACGAAACGTGAGAGGGTGTGGGGAGGGGGTGACGGGGAAATGGAAAAAGCATTAACGGATATGTCAGTGACGCATCAACGGAGAGTGGATGCTTTCTAATGCTGAATAAATACCATCCACCTCCCCATTCAGAGCCGTCAACACAGCCAAAGATTCACACAACAAAGCTTCCACTAAGTAATGGTCTTTTTGGAGCACTTAAGCTCAGTTTCCTCGAATAGTTTGATAGTATGTCTACATTAATGTGTATCTGGTGTTAAAAGTTTTATTATATCCTAGTAACTTACAACTTTATTTATCTTTCTTTTTTATTGACAGCGAATGAGTTCTTTTTTTTAATTAAGTATGCCAATCGGCAGAACTTAACCGTTGTTACAATTTTAATCCCACACAAGAGCATTTTTATTATTTAATTTACCGGTATTCAAGACTCGTTTTCAATGTTGAAAGTAATTAAACTCACTGCATGTATGTACAGATTAAGATCCAACATGCAAAATCGATTAACCATTCTCGAAATCAACATGTTTAACGTGGAACATGTTAATAAATAAACATTATACATGTCAGTTTGTGTTAATTCAAAACGCTCTTTCGTCGAACCACAATGCAACGTTATTAGCGAATGTAGGGTAGTCATAACAGGGCGGCACATCCCATTTCCTGTTAGTACTGGGAGTTGGACACAGATCCGAAATGTTTTAGCTAAATCGACTCCCCGATTAGATGTATATTTTTAAACCTCGCCTGATCCATTAGCAAGATTTCATGAGTACAGCCAGTATAATGTTTTCAGGACTAAGTGGTGCTTAGTGTTAAGAATATCTTTAGGTGTTTGTGGATTCCTGTTTTCAACAGTGCTCCACTAGTTATTTAGATACTAGATAATCCACAGTAAAAGTTATATGAAGTGACCTAACGTTCCCATTTTGAGCATTACAGGAAATGTAAATCAAGTATTGTTTGTTACTATCAAAGCAACAATATTTTTTTGATTTACTTTCAAATAAACGAGCTGGTTAAACTTTCCCCACTACCCATATTGTCTCTAAGTAAAGTAGACTGCAAAACTCCATTTTACAGCAATCCAGTAAAAGGAATTCTATTAAATTTCCCATTCGCGTTTATTGGAAAACTTAGGCAGTGCCTATAGTTATTATTGCGTAGTTTTAAGCGCATAACACCACTATCTGGTGTAATTACACGCGGGCTGGTGTCAGTGTCGGCCGGAATTTATACACGCCCCCAACTTATGTTATTAACTTACTAGTTTCATGAATACTTTCGCTATCACTACCACATTTTACCCCATATATGTATATTAACTACAATGTTTTGCTACAAGAGTACTAAACGGTGGTGGTGTAGCTCTGTAAAATATACAGCCTTAAGGCTTAACATTGCAATTAAACGCACTCTGTTTTGGAATATAGCTGAAAACGCCTAACCGCGTACGAATTTGATATTATTTCAGTACCACCATGGAATTCTGGCGAGCAGCGTGTGTTGTGGCTTTGGTTTTATAAATTAGAAAACGTAAACAACGCCGCTACCATTGGTACAGGGTACATCCACTATCTGATCAAAGACATTTGAAAGGATACTTTTGTAGAATGTATGTACAACGACGAGCGAGAGCATCGCGATAAGTTTTTTAATTACTGCAGAACGTCAAACGGTACTCCTGATAAATTATTACGAATCTAAAATCCTCGAAAACCTACTAAGCGAGCGAAAGCTTTTGAAACACAAAAGAAGAGTGATGGCTAGAATCACACTAGATATTATAAAGGCGAAAGTTTGTGAGTGTGTGTGTGTGTGTTTATATGTTTGTTACTTCTTCACGCTCAAACCGCTGAACCGATTTAGATGAAATTTGGTACAGAGATATTTTGAGTCCCGGGAAAGGACATAGGCTACTTTTTATCCCGATATTCCCACGGGATCGAAACTTATGCGGGTGAAACCGCGGGGCGCAGCTAGTGGGTAATAAAACGACGTATGTGCCAAAACGGATTTACTCCTTTTTTTATAACTAAATAAATGAATTAAATTTAAAACTACTTTGAATAAACTTTGACATGGTAAGTCTCTATGTTTTAAAGTAAATTCCATTAAATAACTCTTAAGCGTTACGCCGTGATGTCGAAAAAAGTAAAAAAATAGACATAACCTTGCAATTCTATTGTATCGAGAAAAAAATCATTGAATCGTGTATTCCTTTTACATGATACTAGACCAAAGAGTCAATAAATATATACCAAAATTTTAAATCCCTATTCCATATACTTAACAAGTTACACGAAATAGAAAAGCCACACTTTTTTCAATATATCACCTTAATAATAATGGGGTTTATTTATAAACGATGATTAAAGTTAAGTGACGTTTAAACGTCAAAATTGTATGGTTAAAAAGTCGCTAATCACTACTTAATTTTAAGCAACGTTTATAAATAAGGGGGATCATGTATACTTAATTGTAAGTCTAACTGTAAGCTATTATAACTACACTATTGTATTAGGTAAGCCTGTGATGATAGTTGCATGTGTTTTAAAATAAAATAAAAAGTTATGGGTAGTATGTACAATATGAAGACACTCTATACAACATTATTTTTAGTATATGCGAAACCCGAAACACGTGTCTAGTATTTTTATGTAAAGAATCTATGTACAAAATTTCAAAACTGTATCATGAATAATCACCAAGTTATAAGCTTGTTATGTTACCTGTTTGTCCGTCCAAAAACATGGTCTCCCCCACCGCGTGCCGTTCGCGCGGCGCGGCGATTGTATTGTAATTAACTGGTGATAACATTTTCCATCACACTTGCAGGCTTTGGACTGTCGTAATGGTCAAGTGTAGGTAGTTATTATAATGTACTTTATTCGTAAATAAATGCAGCCGTAAGCTACGAATAAGTAATTACTTATTCGTAAGCCGTAAGTGATACAATGTAGTCAATACGATTTGTTCAAAGTGGATGAAAAGTGTTAAACATCGCATTACTTAACCACAGCAGGCTGTAGGTACAAATAATAACTTTCTACAATTAACCATCTTGGCGTGTTTAAAAATGTTAATCATCACGGCAAAGCATTGTGTTCCACGATACTCTGATTGCTCCTCGTACCGCCGCACTGCCAGGGAATAGGGATACGTTATCACTGTTATCGTTGTTTCTGTGTACTGGACGTTTGTGTATGAGAAAGTCATGGTTACACGACACTTTTTACATACGATAGGTAAGTACACGATCAACCGAAACACAACTCGGCGGCCGCGCGCTCGCGATTATGCAGTTGGACCCACGCGACACGTGCGCGCCAACCAGTGGTACCCGGGTGACTGAGGTTGCTGCACCCCCGCCCCGGTCGCCCCGCTCGCTGTGCGTCCGCGCCGCGCCATTGTGCGCGTATGGTAGATAACTACCTACTTAGTCGCTCCTCGGGGCACAGTATAATATACTCGGGGTGTCCAACTATTAACCTTTTTTAAATATTTTTGGGCCAAAATATAACATGGGGTAAAAATTATTGGAATCGATTCAGTTACTTATTCTGAACAAACTATATTCAGGTTTCGCATATACTAAAAATAATGTTGTATACTTTTCGTAAGGCAGTCCAGAAGAGCGCCGCGGTGCGTGCACCAATCTACTAATACAAAAAGATCGCGCGTATTCGAATAACTAGCCAAATGTGGCAAATTACTTACCTACGTTTTTAAAAATAGTCACTGAAAAAAGTCACTACTGACATATTTCGGCGGTTTTTAAACCGCGTGCCTTTAATTGCAGTGCGCACTAAGCCTAATTTCAAATATCAATAAGGACGAGTTTAAAATTAGCAACAGGCTAAGTACGTATGGTTCACAGTAGGTACATTATATACTGATCACCGTTTACTGAAATATGATCAGCCGGCTACTAAAGAATCGTTCTTCTGGGAAAACAACGCATATAAGATGAAAAATATGGGAAAGCCTTTAAATTTTAAATTATAGGTCCAAGTGGACATGGGTGATTTATACTTAGGTATTCCAATATTTTAGTTACAGAAAGGTACATATATTTTTCAGTCAATCCATCCAGTTTTATTCGAAGCAACAACTGTCTGCGACCCAATTAGTGTGCAGATTTTGAGGTTAGATAAAAGGGTCTAAATCTGCATGAACAGTGAGCAGCCAAACAAAGATAGAAAGTTTTGAAATGAACGTGACACAAACAAAAATATATAGGGTGACCTACGTGCTACAAATTAGCACTCCATATGGTCTAGGTGCGAGCCCATTGGGCTTATTAAAAAAAACGAGTATTTTTTAGTCCGTTGTAGACATGTTGTAGACAACTTATTCAAAATGCAGACCACCCGGGTCTGCACATTATCGATGCGGATTGTTATAAAACCGTATTTAATAAAACTGTTCTGAATTTGGTTTAGTGCTATAAAGTATTTATAACAGCAAGTATTTATAACAAAATTAAGTATTTTTTATTAAATTCAACGAGATAATGATACCCATTAAATAATTCAGAGTTAATAAATTTTCAAAACATTGCATTAAAAATATTCTCTTTAATCGCGTTATGGCTTTTCGCTTGTCGTAAAAATATATAATGCGCTCACGCACTCTTTCCATTTTATGTAGATAGTTCATATCAGCACTCTTTTATGGTTTGGTTTAATTATCTTCCACTGAAATTATTAAACTCCCCCTTAATTCATTTACAGCTTTTCTTCGAAGTTGGAACATTTTAACAAAATAAACGCGGTTTTGCAATAAACGATAACTTGAAACATTACATAAAAACAGTAAACAATTCTTATGACCGGCGAACAAAACATCAGTAACAAGAATGGATTGTTGTTACTGACTTAGCTTAATTAAACAAGCCGGTAGTCGACACTCAGACGCATAATACTGCTAATTAAACGGGGGTTTACAGAGATCCGAAAAAGAGCCACTCAAACACGCTTAGCCGGTATTATTACAGTGTATTCAGGAGGCTCGGCAAACAGGCCCTCGTCGCCGAGGGTGCTACTCTCAAGTTTCGCGTTTAATTAGACAGATAGAGGCACGGACGGGCCTTATTAGTATTGTCTACGGGGGCCCAATTAACACTCGGGAGGTGCCGCCGTGGGTGGCTCCAAGTTCGTTTTAATAATCAAGGGATACCCTTGGCTTCGTTAGCCAAATAATAGGATCGGGTGACTTCGGAGGCTCTCGTGTCTGCGACCGGTTCCGCGGCGGGCGAACCCGCGAGGTAATCACAGCTACAGGTGTGAAGTGACTATTTATTTTGTCAGTTTACTAATCAAACATTGCATATTTCTCATTGCTGACGTAAGGCGATTCGTGTTTCTGTGCTAATTTTTGTTGTAATTTATTGTAACTACAGTTGTATAAATTATAAACATTGTTATCCACTTCGGCTTAATGGTTATTGCTTCATTCGAGGCAGTTGCCAGTTAATTCTAACTGTGGGCTATTAAATACACTATGGAAATATGTAGTTACTCTATATTTATCAAATTTATTGTTTTCATTTAATAACTAGTAAATCCCGCTTTTATGTCTATATTTTCGTGCTATGGTTATTTTCCTTGTCGGGGCCATCTCTACTTATTTTTATTTGAATGTAAAGTAATCATAAAAGAACTAACACGTGACATATTAACATTTTGTAGCTGTAATTACTTCGTGCGTAATTAAAATTAGAAAATGTGGTCAAGTGAGATGCAGATGTTTTAATTATTAAAATCATCAATACAACCCTCTAAGTTCATATGCTTAAAAACCTTATTGAATGACTATTTCATGATGTATCAATTAATGATTATAATTTTGTAAATACATACCTACTTGTTACGGTCGCGATCGCGAATCATATTTTGTTCAACATAACAACTTAACACTGGCCTGCAAATTGCAAAAAATGTCAGAAAATTGAAATCGTGGTCTGCTCTGGCGCTTGGATTTATATTTTACATAATCCAGTCATTTGTTAGTAAAGTAATTTAAAGTTTTCCGGTAGTTTTGAAAAATGGTGATTTTATTGATTTCGGCGTGCTCTTTTCGAATTTTCACATAGCCACCTCCTATCTTTGCCACTCGCGCCGCCATATTGGAAAATTGCGCCCCAAAATACTTTTTTGACATTATCTCATTTCCTTCCTTTCCTTTACAATGAAAATAATTTTTAAAAGAATTATACTAGAGAAAATTTCCTTTAATTTACGACTAACTATTTTTTTGTTAAATTAATAGTTTTAGCGTACGAGCGCCGCAAAGTCTACTCCAACACGCGTTTTCGCCAAATAACTTATTTTCACACCACCAGGAGGATAAGTGGCGCGTTTATTTTTTGTGGTATCCCCAATAGGCCTTTATCCACATGTAATGCACTATATATGACACAATTTATAGCATTCTCGTTCGCTTTGCTATCCTTGATAGATAAGATCATTTGTTTGTGTTTTTATGGACCAGGTTTTACGAGTTCATCGTACACACATCATCCGCCACCAGGGGGTTCCCCTTTTTGGCCACCAAATGACTGTACTATATACCTAGTCCTAACAATATTATTTGTCTCAATAAATTATAAATATTCTCCATAACAAGTTGGTATCATTTATTGTTATTTTTTTTTCACTTTTAAACTTTCCACTAATTTTGTTTCAAAAATTGTTTAAAAATATCTTATATTTCTATTCGTAAAAATATGTTATAAAGACCAGGAACCTTAGGAATAACCTTCAACAATTCCCTTAATAAGAACAAAAAGCCTGTGCAATTATTTGTATGTAGGATGTAGGTATTAATTAATTAGGAGCTAGCTCAACACGGACAGCAAATTGCGCTATGAGTCTTGCAGCTTCCCGCCATCGCTGCCTCGCGCCAGTATCCCGCTGGCCATAAAACTCTCATTACAGAACGTGCAATTTCTCTCGTTAATTAACGCTGCAAAACCATGTTGTCAATTAATGAAACGGTCAAGTTCTTCGTTAAAAATTTGCTTCTTTATATCGTACAAAAACGCCAGCAAGTACCTATTCATTTTTTTTCCATTTTGGCTTAAGACAACATTCTCTTTTAATTTACTTACCATATATAAATTACAACCAGAATCAAACAATACACATTCTATAGTAGTCAACATACAGGTTCGTTTAATTTTACACGAATTAATTTGACCACCTTGTTTAAATCATCATTTTGTATTGGTCAGTAACGAGGGCCTTGTGAACTAAATGCAAATTCTCTGCATCTGCATTTTGATCCAGAAAATTGCGGAGAAAAATGCAAACGCATGCGCACCACCGCCTCGCATGACTTGTCGGCACTAATAACTTTTTCTCAAAACACTAATGAATAACTTGCTCCTTATTACTGGGCACGTTTTGCCACTTGGGGCTCTTTGAGCGTACGAGACGGACGCGGCCCGGGAGAGGGACGGAGCGGAATGGAGCGGAGCGAAGTTGAGCTGAACCTCCACACGGTTCCGCCGTTGGCGCCAATCTTAGAACTTACCATTAAGCAATTTTCATCAAGATTCATGTTTTACTTAATGAACTTCTTGCCTGTAGTAGAGAAGCATTTTCTCGGAAACATTGCTCGTGGACGGTCACGGTTGTGTGCCTTGTTTATAAGCTGGAAGGAAAATAGAATTTAATGCTAGCTTAATTAATGCAAATTGTATCGAGTAACATTATTTGATAATTTTATGAGTTATGTGCAATAGCAATTATTGTTTTTTAGCCGTTATTCCCCGCAGTATCTAACGATGCCATTAGATTTTATATTGTTACCGATTACCATTAATAGCAGCTCAACAACTATGTGCACTGCCTACTGGATGTTATGTAGAACATAGTTACGTACTAATCAAACTAAGGTTACCAGTCTAAGATGAAAAAAAGTCATAACAGCGGTGCAGTGAAGTACAGGTATTTCTTCTTTATTCCTAACTAGCAGCGCCCCGCAGTTTCACCCGCATAAGTTTCGACCCCGTGGGAATATCGGGATAAAAACTATCCTATGTCCTTTCCCGGGACTCAAACTATCTCTATAACAAATTTCATCTAAATCGGTTCGAGGTAACAGACAGATAGACACACTTTCACATTTATAATACCTACTAGTATGGATTGATCACACAAAAGCGCAAATTTAAATCATAGGCAGCTATTAGCAAGACTAAAATACAAATTAATTCTACCAACAAAAAAGACGATTTCTTCCAAGCGTTACACGTCATTACATTCTATTACATTTCCATGTCAACGACCATTAGTTAAGTTTTTCTGTCTCTCTTCTATCGTCTTTAGCTTCTCGTAACTGTTGCTCGCATTCTACAAGATTGTTTATACGGAAAATACTATGCACATGACATTTAATTAGAGAACGTTTCCAGTTACATTATATATTTAACTTGATACATATAAGGAATTAATGTAATTGACGCCACTTTTAATGGAGCATTTATACAGAGCTGGTGATTACGGGGGCTATAAGAAGTGCAATTCACGGAGTTGACGTAGCGCGGAGCCAATTTAATTTACAAAGTTGTTGGTCAAGTCCGGATTAAGCTCGGATCGGCTCTGCCGCTCTTAGTAATGACATGTGCAAGCATCTGTCTCAGATTTACGCACACCAATCATTGTACAACCTGTCACGTGATGGACGAGAAAAAACTCGCTCTCATTACGTAACCAGGGAGTTTTTGTGTTGGACTCGTTAGATTTAATTAATACTGATAGTAGAAATTCTGAAAAATGTGTTCCTCGTTAATTTAGTGGAACATAATATATTAAAAAAAAAACACTTAATCAAGGGAGCTGTCCTCAAGCGCCACAAAACATATCCCCAGGCTATGCTTGGAACTACTCGCTTCATAACCGTCAAGAGCTTAACGACACTTATCATCTACTAATAATTATAATTTTTTTAATTGATTATAAGTTCCGTAGTAAGATTAAAGCTTTATTACTTATAGCTTCTGCCCGCGGCTTCGCCCGCGTGGAAGTCGGAAAATATCCCACAGGAACGTACTACCGGGATTAAAAGTAACCTTTGTGTTAATGCCGGTTTTTAAACGATCTGTTTGCCAAATTTCATCCAAATCCGTTCAGCCATTTTTGCGCCAATCCGGAACATACATTTAGACAAACGGACTATAATTATCGTTAGGTACCTACTTTTTTATATGTGTAGAATAGATATTAGCAAAGCTGCTCTATCTACGCAAGCAATTTCTCATTTTTGTATGATAGTTCCGATTACCTATATACGCCCCGATCAAATATAACGCAAAATGCCGCCCATCACACTAACATATCATAATTCCCAATCAATCTAATTAATAATGCCATCGTTATCTTCATCTCGCCGTATATATGACTAATTAGGTATCAGCTCCGTTCGCCAACGGGCCGGATGCTGGCAGTGTCTCGGCGAACACTTCCGGCACTCGATCCTAATTACAGATAACGCTGAAGGCTTTACCGTCCCGTCTCATCTCGTTTAGTTGTCGGGATTGCTCGCTCGGTGTGCCGTGTACGGCTTATTAGGCGATTCGCACGAAAGTACTCGCCCGAAACGGGCGAATTGTCACTTTTAAATATAGTTATTTTTTCTATAGGGGACTCGCACGAAGTCAATTTATGTGCGGGCGAGTCTACAACTCCAGAAATATGTATAAGCAATTGGCACATTTTGAATTTTATGCAATGAAGTTAAGAAAAAAGTAGGTACATCTTTTATTTAACTCTTATCACTTCTGTGCGCCAGTATCACTTTTTCTAAATATACTTTATTGCATAAATACTTTATTCATAATGTGCCAATTGCCATAACTACGTGCGGGTCGTCTATAGAAATAATAATAAGTATTGTTTAAAACTGACGATTGGCCCACGGTTTTGGGCGAGCAAATTCGTGCGAATCGACTAATAAGCCCACGTTCCTTTTAAAACAGCACCAAGGTTATAAAACATTGTACGTACGTATGAATATGTTGTTTGTTTTCATTTTTTACGATGAAATATTCATCTCGAAACGCAATAAAAACAATCGTTGTCTTTTAGATTTGAAATAGGGTAATGTAGTCTTACAATTGGTGATCGATCACTGATCATTATGAATCTGTTGATTTAAAATTAATAAATCAATATAGTATTATTGCATTGATTACGTAAGGCAAGACGTTATACACAAAATGTTGAATAGAAATATACTAAACATAAAAGTTAGTTACGTTTATGTATATATTCTTAAAATATATTCAAAATATTTAAATTATATTCGTTTTCGTTTCAACAAAACATCTTAAATAATGTATCAGGTGTGCCACAAAACTTTAGCCATAAATATGTTGTAAATTATAATAATAATTTTGATGCAATTCTAATTAAGGCAACAAAACTCTAACATCTATTTTATAAGGAATATTTATTGGTATTTTTATAACACTCGTATTAATTAGTAAATTAAATATTAAAACGGGACGTCGAAGTTGTAAAGCTGTCGCGGTGAACGTGTTGTAAACACGCCTCGGGCGTGACTGGCCGATTGCACTCGACTGTACTACTCCTATAATTCCAATCAGTATTCAAATCGATGCAAATGGAAAGATTAATCGGCGTTTGCACCACGGCGGCGTCGACCGCGGGTAAGGTAGGTAGTAATTACATGATATTTGTTAGTATAATCTCACTTTTTGTGGGTTTTCTTAAATGTTTATGAATGATCGACTGCATTCATTTTATTGATACTTCCGCTCGAAATCTACATTCTGTTTTGGGAATAAATCCATTTATATGTAGGTACATTGTGTTAGCAGTTTATTGCTGCGGAAATAAAAGCTGTAGGTATGTGAAATGATTGTATCAAGTGCAGGATGTAATAGCACTCTATCAAAACTCAATACATTATTTATAATTGCATCAATGCTCCATCTTTTCTTGCCACTTGAAGCTCTCTTGATTTCTCGGCAAGAAAACGCGCGAAGTACTTGTAATTCAATAACTTAAGGAGCTATAAAAAAACATAGCGTAGACGCATCGCTTTTGTAATTACGACAATAAATCGATGGAGATAAACTATTGACAACGGATATGGTTTTATTGTTATAAATCAAAGCTCAAGAATAAGGAACGAATGAAAAAGTCTATTAGGCTTGTGATTCAACTGTACAATGTTACCGTAATGCGTAAGTAGGTACGCAACAACGCCCACGTTTTAATCCCATAGAAACTCCAGACAATCAATAACAAATATAGCTGATTAAAGCTCGCGAAAGAAGACCGATCACTCACAAATACAAAGAGATACAAGTAAAATAAATTAATCCCAGCAAGCTGGAGGCTATTGCGTTTTGTTAGCTTCTTAATAAGCCAATTGCTGTCAGAGCAGAGCCGTCCGCCCACGCGACGCAAACTGATTTCAGAATAGTCCCCAACGCAATCCCACGATTGATTCTAATTAACGATAGCAGTATTTATTGGAGCAGTTCGCAAACGAACCTAATTGATTTCGCTGCGCCGACGTCAGCTGACATGTTATAGACTCGACACCGGAGACTGCTGTTTATTGACTATTAATGCAGCCGGCTACGGATACGTCCACATAGTGCCGTGGAAGAGACCCACTCGATACTACATATGTGGTGTATACAGAACGTTCGTTCGTTAAAGTCGAATGTGGCGATTATGTAGCGTTGCCATTATCCCTATAGTACTTTCAACCACGGGTGTTATTCCCAAACAACTGCATCAATCTTTGAAAACGCTGGACGTAGCTCCCTCCACCTACCAAACCCTACAGAAAGCTGCTATCCTGAACACTTGTAGAATTGTCCGGAAATTCCTTCAGAACGACAATGATGCACAAATAGCACACCCACAAACATCATTCACCACCGCAACACATAGTCAAAACTTTATATCACCACGCCATATATCATCAACTATCACTTAGGTTAGTACTCTCAGGGTAGGCACTTGGCTTTGGCCCGTGTTACCCAAAAAAACCGGCAGATCAGTGCCGAGACACAAAAATGTATAACAACAAATAATAATAATATTCCACAACTATCACACAACGCCATCTAGTCCCAAGCTAATCAGAGCTTGTGTTATAAATTACACCCAGACACAGAACAAATGTTTGTGCTCATCACACAAACATTTGTCCTGGGTGGGAAATCGAACCCACTACCTCCGGCATAGCAGTCAGGGTCACTAACCACTAGACCATCAGGACAACAACGCAGACTTATCTGATATTCAAGAATTAATCAGCTTACGATACTTAAGATGACATAACACATAACATAACACCTGTAGGTAATCCCCAAAGGGTTAGGCAGCGTTGTACCAACCTATATATAGTACACCCACATTTCACCAGTTATGTTTACGAGTAAGTTCTGTTCCCAATCTCATTAACATAGCGACCAATATTTTTAAGAAACCACTTGTTTTGAAATCATGAGCTGCGTCCGCGACACTGGTTGTATCAAAGATGTAATTAAATAAATTATTTCTTTAAATGAGATGACATAAACGGACAGAACTTCATAATAATAGAGAAGATTAATTACTTAATAAACAATCAGGTCGTCTGTTAAGTGTTTTAATTAATCGTTGAAGCTGTTGAAACTTTTATAATTAGTGGGGTCACGACGACTCAAATAACATTGCAGTACTTTAATATTAAGTTACGAAAAGTAAGAGAATTTATAGAATATTCTTTAATGTACCTAGGTACTGTAGGGATTTGACCTCCTTGTGAGACAGGCCGCTAATATTTGAAGGCATATTCCATTCGAACGTTCAAGCATGTGTCAAAGAGAGTCGTAGGTTTGACGTATAGGAAATAAGATGTAATAATTATAATAAACTAGCTGCGCCCCGCGGTTTCACCCGCGTAAATGTCGATCCCGTGGGAATATCGGGATAAAAACTATCCTATGTCCTTTCCCGGGACTCAAACTATCTCTATACCAAATTTCATCGAAATCGGTCCAGCCGTTTTCATGTTATGTCGTGACAACGGAAAACGGGTTTCATTTTTATATATATAGATTATGAAAAGACTCCTGAATAATATCATATAAAAGTCTAAAGGGAGTTTGATTTAGTAGAATAGCTCCCATCTGTAGCTAACCCTAGTAGAGTCAGCAAAAGTCTCTAACACACACATGGAAAATTGTTATTTACAGCCTGTACTAAACTAAATTAAATGGCTTTGATTAACTTTCGTTTTCATTAGCCTATAAGTACCTATATAATTTAAGTATGCACAAATTAAAGCAATTTGCATATTCATTGCAATATAGATTATATTTTAGATTCATGTATTCACACTAATAGGCAAACTGTTAAAATAATTACTATAGGAAACTCTCAATCTACGCCTAAATGATAAAGTTTAGCTTACAAGATTGATCGTTTCCGAATTATTAAGAACCACTTGCTAACTTGGGTAACCGATAGCTTTACTTTTTAGTTATTTCACTTAAATAAAATACAGAAGTAAGAAATAATACAGCATCGTTTCCGTTTCAAAAACAGCCAAGTCTACTAATTAACAAACACCATGTACTTAGATATCCGACGAACAGATTAGATAATTTAATAATATAAAGGTCGTTTTACATGGACTGGCGCTGCGTTCGCGTTGTATCCGGTAGCGGGCCATGTCCGCCGGCCGCGCGAGACAGGCATCTCTCTAATTAGGCCACGTTTCGTCTGCCCTGTAATCCACCTGACTGTTAATTAATACAGCTGAATAAACAACCGCCAGCACGCGGGATGGGGATTAACAATTCCGTTTAATATACCTTTATTATGTTCCACCTATTGCGTTCGTGTTAACTAGTCGGGAGCCTAATAATAAGGTATGGGTGGGCGTTGTTGACAACCCTATAAACGCGAAAGTTTGTGAGTATGGATGGATGGATGGATTGTTTGCTCTTTCACGCAAAAACTACTGAACTAATTTTGATGGAAACTTTACAGTAGGTATAGCTTACACATCAGGATAACACATAGGATACTTTGTATCCCGATATTCCCGCGGGATCGACACTTAAGCGGGTGAAACCGCGGAGCGCTGCAAGTGTTGTCAATAAAATGTTTTGTTTCTATGGGCCCTGAAATAAATTATGCGGTATTGTATATTTATTTATCCCAAACTCTCAAAACAACAAAATTCCATAAGTCTGTATTTTTACGAACAAAGGTATCAGTTCCGCGTTTGTTTTCCGTTAAGTACTTAAGTCGTGTAAAATCCGTTTATGGACAACATCGAAACACTCTCAGAGAGCTGACGATACCGTGAATCAAACGCCATATTAAGTTTGTTCGTGCGGGTAATTAAAACCGAGCTGGTAATGAGAGGCCGCTGCGCACACTAATTAGGCACCAGTCACCACTGCTCCAGAAACTGAATACCTAACTTTCCCAATTATCAGCTACGTCATCGCGTTCATTCCAATTACAATGGAAAAATCCTCAAGCTTGATTAATATTACGGTTCAGTAGAGTCTAATTGAATTTGTTGTCCTACATTATCACAAAAAAGCCACAAAAAAATAATATTTAGGCTACAGCTAAAAGTTTACGTTCAATAATGTTAATGGATCTAAACTTAATAAACATCGACTCATTTGGGAGATTAACATAGGTTACATAAAATAATACTCGGTGAAATTAGTTTTCTAACCATTCTTCCTCCATAAATATAATTGCGTTCCACTTATTGCCCATAAAAGCAAGGGAACGTGCGAACGGCCCTGTTGCAAAATTGTACAAAAGGAAAGTAATATTAGGTAGAAGTAGACGCAGTGCTACCCCGGGCGCGTTTCGGTGACTGGGGCGGGCTTTCAGATAAATTATTTATCAACTGTATAGCAATTTTCTTTATGACTCCTCCGACGGAGCAGAGCAATTTACTCGTGAAAGAGATGCGTAAACTTGCAAGGACGCCCAAATTGAGAATAGAACAATGAGGCCAGTAAAGATTTCAATAAGGATAGGTGCTGGCTGCGACTCCCCGCGACTATGCCGCGGCAAAAAGTACACGACAAATACTGGTTCCGAGACGTGAGCCCATATGCTTCTCATTAGTAAAGCTTTTGAAATGGACTCCTTGTCGTAAGAATTTAATTGACATCGAGTCAACCGACCGTTGGGGCTTTGGCGTTTAATTAATTTTTAGGTACGTATGTTGCATTTTATGAGGTTTTTTTGTGAATTGAGTCACGAGGGACTAAATATAATTTTACATATGCATTAAATCTGACATGAAAGTTTGGTGGTAGCGACGCGACGTGTCGGGAGAGCGGGCGGCGCGGGCGGCGCGCGGCGCGTCGGACGGCGCTTCCAATTTCCGTAATTGTGAGTTCATCAAGGAAATTGACTGGCAGACAACGCAACGCAATCCACTCTTTATTTACATCACGCTCGCCATACAACGATTGCTTCGCGTGCTCCGAAACGGAATGACAACATCACGTCTGCCGCTAAAACAAGTTTTATTGAATATTTTAACAAATCGGTGCAATATTTGCACCGATTTATAAATTGAACATTGAAAGCCACAAATCTATAGGTTTATGGCTTTTAAAGTGTCAATAAGTTAGAAGAATAGACACTTAGACACAATAAAACTTTATATTTATAATTATGTTGAGGACAACACATGTTGAAAACAACAGCATCGTAATTGTAAACAGATAATTTATGTACGTTATTACGAGCTTGTCCCTATATGTTGCCATTTCAAATTAACACTACAGATTTCATAACTTAGTAAATAGCTAAAATCCTAACACCGAGATAGACCAATAATTCAACTTTAGTTCGACAATTACCAAAACAAAGCATCACACATCACTCACTCACAGTGATACACGACAACAAAGATACGAGTAACAATAGCAACAAACTAATAAATCTATGTGTTTGATATATAAGAATCAAAAAGTCGTAGGAGATGACGCGAAAGCGGGTCGGTAAATAAAAAGCTGCGGCGGTCGTGAGGTAATTGATGGCGGGTGGCAATCAAATTAGGCTCCGCGTCGCGGGTAATCGGCTGAAAGCTGCCCGACGGAGCTTTTGTGGGTCGCCGGGACGGGACAGCGCCGCCTGTGGACCTGCACGGAAAATGCAAGTGGATTTTTAGGTAGGTACAGAATTTTTCTTTTTTTTGAGTACCTACCTACCTACGCAACGCTGTTCGAAGATCAACGTTCTGAAGATTACAGAAAATAAAGTCGATTACTGAAAGAAAATTGAGTACCTACAATAGATTGTTGTAATGTGTGTAGACACATAGTATAAACATGCATATTTTTTTATGTCCGCTCTCTATCCATTAAATTCCAGATAAAGGTAATTCTGACAGAGCAAAAGTAAACAGAAGTTTTGTGGGTCGCCGTCCGTAGACCTGCACTTGCGCCCAGGATAGAAAATGCAGTGGAGTCGTTCGGAATTTTAGTTTTTAAGTTTTTATAAATGTGCTGTTTGGATTGTTTTAAAGATGAATGAAAAGAAAGTCCTTTTTAGAGTGCATAAAAACAAAGTGACTAGGTACGCAGCCAACCTTTAATTTTGTGAAATTTTCCCATCAAGATTTCTGAGGAAACCAAGCAGCATACACTGGAATGTAACAAAAAGAAAAATTACTAAAGAAACTGCTCACGCGTTT
This sequence comes from Amphipoea oculea, assembly GCA_945859645.1. Taxonomy (NCBI): domain Eukaryota; kingdom Metazoa; phylum Arthropoda; class Insecta; order Lepidoptera; family Noctuidae; genus Amphipoea; species Amphipoea oculea. The sequence goes on along the minus strand of OX243866.1, from coordinate 12,489,495 downwards.
GCAAATGACCACGAACATTATTTATTAAGCGATGCAAACCCTGGCAGCATGCCGAGCAAAGACTAGAGGAGGAAGTATAAGTTCAGAAGTGAATTAATATGCCCAAAGTCACATAATTACATATTAATTTAGAGGGATACGTGTCGTGATTCAAATAATTTAAAAATATATTGATTGTACATTTTCTTTCTACGGTATAAATCGTCAACTCGCTCTGTGTGTATCGGTACTTTACTTGCATTATAATAATGTGAAGGTGAATAAGGCTGTTAAGAAGGAAGAGACAGGCTCATCATTAACGGGTCGAAGAGATGCGGACGGACACGCAGCATCCGCCGCGAGCTCTTTAGCTTTTATCATAATTTAAGTTTTCCATTAGCCGTAATTGACGCGAACATCGTTCCTCGCTTACGGCCGCGAATCGTCGCAATGATTGTTATTTTTGGATAGATAAACATTCCCTATTTTCAGGTCTTCCGAATGCTATTCCATCTTAATTGACAATACTATTAATAATTAATAAGAGTTATGGCGAACAGCTTTTATCTTAATGTGGCTTTTAACGATACATTTGTATTCGAGAGACCATTTCGATGTAATTTCAACGGCACTACCGCCTCGCTAATGGATAAATATCGACTAGTAATTTAATTTTAAAATTTATGAATAATTCTATCGATTGGGCGTTCTGTTTCAGCATCACTTAATGCTTAGATCACGGAGTTTGATTTAATTTGGGTATTGACGAGATCGAATGTTTCCATTAGTGTAATTGGGCGGCTACTCATGAGACGCTCGAGATATCAAAGTGTCGTCCGGCGAGCGCCGCGAGTCACCAGTCCGCCACTCGCGCCGCGCTGAGAGCGAGCGACTATAACTACACAATACAAATTATTAAGAGTGCTCGGCATCACGGGAACGCTTTCAGAAGTAATGAATTAGAAAAGTTGCGCAGCACTCACGCGGATTGAGCCGAGCGGCGCGGCGACGGCGTCGGCGCGCCGTTCGCTACAACATTACTTTAATTAAATCTATTTGAACAACAAACTTTAATTAAATTTCATCCAGCAGTTAGGCGTCGCGGAGGAATAATCGCGCAATTAGAGCGGCCGTGAGCGTCGCCTTACACGCTCCCAGTTAATTAACTCACTTGGGCCGACCTATCCGACTAACGGCGCGCGCCGTACCCGACACTACACCCTACACTACTACGGAAATGTGTTTATTCTCATCTCGTACATGCATTTTTGGCAATACACGAGAATTAATTGCGGGATTTGGCACTTATCTCAAGATATTAGAGAGGTAACACTTACTAAGTGGTTTTCCTAACAGAGTAACGTCCAAGCAGTGTACTTAAGCTCAAAAAGCACTCAATTTCTGGACATTAAAAATCTACATTTTCATTCGATTAATCAGAAAATAGTGGTCATAAACCGTTGAGAAATGAACGTACTGAGTGGCACAGCATTTGCACACTCCACCCTAAGCCGGCCGACTTATTCGATTAATACTCGAGCTACACAATGGGTTGGCGCTTAGCACTATATGTGTAGCGCTTTCATTGTGCAAGTTTAATTGTTTTTACAGCCGACATGTAATGTGTGTGATGGAATACTTAGAAATAGCCTTACCGTATCATGACGAGCTGGCCATGCCATTTGAAATTACTAAAACACTTTAGTGACTTTAGCATGTGTGGCCCCTAAAACATTGTATCGATTACGAGTGTTTTTATATCGAGAATCGAGTAGAATGCCAATAATATACAAGTATCGCATATCTACTAAGTGTTCGTCTGCTGATCCATTATGCGCACATCGTAAAGTATAAATAAAGGCAAAAACTCACAAGATCCATTAAAAGTATTGCTGCGATAATTTGGAATGGTGTGGATACGTCTTCTGCGAGTGTATTTTTTATCCTACCGAAGTCTCAAAGTGAAAAAGTTTCAGTGACTAGCGATTTTCGTAAATTAAAAATGTTACTAGAAACTAACCTAGCAACACCTATTCAAAAACTTACGTAATCTCTAAAGTTTGTCACAAACGTGACAATCGAACTCAAGACTTGAAAGCGCATAAGCAACTGGGCCTGCACCATTTCTACTTTCAACAAACATGCTAAAAGAACTCATTTTTCGAAAACATCTATACCATTTATCATGCAGTGTTTTTCATCGTCCTTAAAAATAGTTTCCGTAACATCCCATCTATTCTATCGTCGCAAAGCACTTCCGTAAGAGAGTGAGCGCTATAAAGGAACCGAGTGAGCGCGTTGACCGACACTCCGCTCAGCCAAGATTTGACCCCACTCACTTAACGTTACTCAAACATGAATACCTAATACTCAATTATGAATTATTCAATACTGCATTACTTTTTTATCATCAAACGTATCATTATTTTACTTTTATTGTTAATTAAATCACTCATATTATGGATCCAGAAGTGAAATCGATAAAAACGAAAGAACGAGCTCAGAAAATGTCCTCCATATCTTTTTATTTTATGCCAAAATTTATTAGTCGTAAAAATAAATATCCTTGCTTTATATGTATTTTTAATGATATGATTGGACTCATTTTAGAATCGCCGTACTCGGGTGTATTAAATATACTAGCTGTTATCTCAGTGAAGCTGTTTGGCAATTTTGTTGAATTTATATTCCGAAAATATATTTTCACTTGACATCTACGTGGGTGGCGATGGCGAATAAAGTGGACGGAACGTTCGATTGATTGCATGCATACAAATTGTTGTACAGCTTCTAGTTACTTTTGCGAGGACTGTCCAATATCTATAACTGATATCACCAATCTGAAACGAATTCATGTCTATGAATGACTAGCGTATTCAAAGGCTGACTACTTAGTTACTAAGACTTCCAACGAACGACGACGGTAGGCAGGTACTTACATAAAAATAATTTTTGCAATACCTAATGCTGTGGTTGGAATTAACTAGAAAAATATAAACCATCACAAAAATACGATAAAATTGCCTTTAAATATTGATATAGGTAATGAACTATAGAAACTATTTTGCATCTTACTGAATTAAATTAAGATTCACAGAAACTTTATTGCGGTTTCGATCCCAAAGTGTTAATCGCTACAATAATCCTACTATAATCACGGTAAGAATTTTAATGACGCTTATTATATCGCTCATAAACACCCACAATACATGAAAATTACATTTGCACGCGGATGCTATATTACATTAATACCTAATCCGATTTAATTAGCGTGGCGCTGACCGCGTGGCAGTACCGCAGCGCTTATTGGCGCCGCGACGTGTAGGCAGCCTTATGAGAACCCCCTGGAATCCACACGAGCTCATAATGCAGCCGGAATAAGATGAACATATATTCTGTTTAATAACATTGCAAAGTAGACACACAACATGACATGGCCGCTTTTAAGTTTATGTACATGGACCGCATATTAATGCCAGCTGTAATTTCCCTGTTAACACAAGTCTGTATGTTGACTCGCAACTTGATGACATCCAACTTTACTATTTTAATGTGACTACATAGTAACGCTATAACTCGTATTTCCTAAATATTCATTAGTAAATTCCTCTTTAATAGGAGGCTTGCCTCACAATATTCACAGGGCGATGCCGATACTCTAAATTAAATCAAGAGAGGAACAATAAACCATTCCAAATAGTTAACAAAATATGTGGAACTCAACATTTCAGTTGCGAACTTATAAAAACACTGCATCAGAGTCGAAATGCAGGGGTTTCTAATTAAATCCGACGTTACTGCGCTGAATGCCCGTGATAAAACGTGGCACTGCGCAAACGCACTCGAGATGGGAATGGAGAGGCAAAAACCGTCGGCATCAACAATAAGTGGGTGCTTCAATAAAATAAACGGTTCCTAATCACGTAGGGCTGCGACAACTGTGCCCGCAACAGGTATACCTACCTACCTATTGAATAACGGCTGCTGGCTCCTTCACAGGAAAACTGTGGAGTTACTATACAAGTATTTGGATTGGAACCCAATCGTTAGGATTGGGTGAATCTTTGGTAGTATGTAATATCGGTAAATAAAATAATTAATGAGCGCTGGAAAAATGCATTTCCCTGAACTTCAATCGTATTCTAATCGTTAATTTTCTTCTCCTCGTATTGTGTGATAAGTACATAAATCCTACGCTATTGGACAAGTGGCGCTGCTCCACGTGACAGGCACCGATGCATCTGGATCATAAATTGTAGATCATGATTGAGCCTATTGAATCTAAACGTGCTACACAAAGACACTACAGATCAGGATTTGGAATTTACAATAGTTTGCAAGCAGAGCAAGTAGTTGTAAAAAAAAATAACTTTTAGGCTCAATGTCAAATAATAATTAATTAGGGAAAAGCTTTTGCCTTCGGTGTCATCTTCTGAAGTTTTTATCTGTTAATTTTATATAACGAATATTTTTAAGCCACCTGCACTATATTATATTAACTACGTAGTTATGATTCGAAAACTTAAATAGCTTTTACTTTTCTAATCAACTTAAAGTTTTATTTATATCTAAATAGATTGTTCAGATTTTGTTTACTATCTACTTAGTAGGTAGGCGACTGAGACATCGATCAGTAGCTAATTTAATACATGAAATAATACGCAATCATCTTTTTTGTTAAATAAGCGAAGAGAGTCAGTGATTTTGAAGACGTAAACAATATAACTTTCTAGAGTCCTTTCTTACGTAGACACAGAAACAAGGTCTACAAAACTAAGTAGCAATTAACGCAATTCATCTTTTATTCTTGATCTTGTTTCATTCTTTGAAGTAATCAAATCCCCTGTTCAAAGGCAAGCAGTTATTTCAATCTTGTTAGACAGTATGGCGCGCAAAAAGCTCGGAATCCGCCGCGCGCGCGACATGTGTGCGCTTGCGACGGCCGCGAACGTGCGCGCGCGCTCTCATGAATTTAGATCAATGGGAAAAAAACGAAGAAAGCCATCCTGCTTAGTCTCAGACGACGCTGTCATCATTCTTGTAAGAAACGATTGTTGGTAGTTAGGCGGTCTGGATATGGCATCGGGAATTGCAGTTCTAGATTGCTCGCGCAATGGAATGTCTCCATAAAAATTCATTTAGAAGTAATTAAATCAATCGTTTCTTCACACTTTTGTTGCCTCTTTTGCTATACATTGATAAGAAAAAGCACTAGCATGGTAGGATAAAGGTACATTTAACATGATGAATTGATCTTAAGCAGCCACGAAGCAAAAAGTTTTCTCATGTCAGTGAGTGGTGTGCGACGGTTCTTTGAAAGTTACCCACTACAATGTATTTTTCTCGTTACTATTTGACACGAAATCCACATTCACCTCTCTTAGCAAATAAAAACGATATCCTGATTTGCAGTATCGATGAAACATAAGTAGATATATCTTTGATTGTTGAACGATACCATTATTTCTGATCTGTCGTTCGAGAAGAACCGAACCGATCATCTAATCAGCAAGAATTTAAAAGACTGTCTAATATAAATCAGGTACCTATTTATTATTTTGTCTATATACTTGTAGGTAATGGGCTGGCAGACTAACGCACTCGAGATAGCGCACCAATTAAACGCACTCCAAGAATGGAAAGTGGTTGTTTTTGCCAGACAGGCAGGCCAGACGCGCTTTGTCGAAGCCGAACGGTTCTGGCAATGGTAAACATTCGGCTGCTTTGAACACAGCCATTCATTAGATACATTTTTGTTTTAAAGTATTTTGAGCCCTAATAACGTTATTGTTGTTTGATCTGATGCTGTTTTGCTTGGGTTGAAGGCCTCCGCGTAAAATGTTTCAAAAGAAAACTTATTTCGTCAGCTATTTTAAAAGCATTCATCATGATTAATAAAAAAGGATAAACCTGCGTAAGTACAATGCTATATGTTGAAATTATTAGGTTCTGAATTCATAAACAAAAGCGTGCTCTGTTTTTACAAATCCAGTAGAAAAATAATTTCCTTAGTTACCTACTTCATGCACACACCAGTAACATACCTTGAAATAATATTACTAATACAATGTAATTAATATTCGATCCGTTAAAAACTGGTCTCATCCCTACGCTACGATACCAGTATCCAATACAACTCCGGAGCTCATCGCTACATCTGTAACACTGAACCTTAATCTTCTTTACGTAATCATTTTCATCCTCCTTTGTCTTCACAGCACCTGTAATGTGTATGAAGACATAAAAAGTACACATGTACGAAGGAAAGGCTTGCAATAAGCGGGCAAGTAGCGCGCATGATTAGCGGGCAGAGGGGCGGGCAGCGCGGGCGGTTGATTGCTTGCCCAATTGAGCCTTATACGCCGCACATGGGAAATATTTTTAATCAACACCTCCATTGAACTTACGAGCGGTCGTACGTGAGCTCTGTACACAGGGACGTATTCGGACGACCGGAACTAAAACGTTTCTTGTTTAGATTTAGAATTTACTTAGTAAAATGCGTAAACGAGATGTGTGTAGGTAGGTATTCGCGAGAAAGTGGGAAACTTGTTTTCCTAAAGGGTTTTAGTTGTTTCAGAAAAATATTGGTGATTTTTTTTACCCGACTGCGTTTCAAATAATTTATTTTCTGCATTTTTGGGCAATTTCTAATCTAGAAAAAACCAAAGAGAGAATAGTGAAAACTACCCATGTCATACGAAGGAACATAATTCATCTGTCATAGTTAACAAACGCACAGCACACAATTACCACTCCATTGCGACGCGCAGTCGGGTAAAAAAAACACTTCCAAGCCAACACAGCTTCCAAGTATAAAACCAAGCGCTTCTACTCTCCAATATCACTTACGTATAAGGAACTTTATGATTCAGGAGAACAGTTAACTAGATAGAATGAGTCTGAGGAGTTTTAATAAGAGTGACAGCCTCATTAACATCGGCCGGATCTAACGACGCCTTCAGCAACTTTGCTTGTTACTTGTTAGCTTTAAATCAAAACATATTGATTGCTGTAGCTCAGTGAGCTTCAGTTACTTGGTGTTGCGCATCACTTGATAGCATGGTGTCAAATATGGCGCTTGTGTAGTCAATTATTAGTTAAATTTTTGTTTAGAAAGATTAGCTTTTAAATAATAAAATAGCTTTTATTTAGAAGATTACTAGACAAAAATTGTGGCAAATTCATGGTGGTTGATTTTCAGTTTGGGCAGATTGTCCGTTTGGGCGGACCAGCTGTTTGACCGGATCCGCCGTTTGGGCGGATCGTCCGCCCTATAAAATGATAAGCTTTGAAATAATTTTTACCGACTTCAGCCAGGGCCGAAGCCTTCCGGGGATGCGGGATTGTTCGAAAAGGTTATCGCTACCCCGGAACATAAAGGGCTAAGGAAGGAACACGGATACGTTTTAGTCAGTAAGAGTCTGACACTCCCTTCCACTCCACGCAGAGCGGGAGGGGTCATTTGATGATTTTCCATCCATAAAAAAAAAATTAAAAAAGGGTTGGTCCCATATAGATTTTTTTTAACTTTGCTTAGGTATTTTTTGAGTTAGATTCAACAATACGTATTTTTGCCACTTAGTTTATACTTAATTTATATTGATAATAACTTCCTGTCCCTGATATTACCTACATAGCAAGTAGTGTTGCACGAATTTGTCTGGGGTACCTAAGTATAACTTAAAAGTGAAAGATAAAAACTTTTTACAAAAAGAAAAACAACCGACTTCCAAAAAAACACTACAAAGTGAAAAATAATTTTAATTTCGGTGGCAAAAAACGATAATACAAAACCAAAGACACCGACTTCCGAAATTAAACTTATTTTTCACTTTGTAGTGTTTTTTTTGGAAGCCGTTTGTTTTTTTTTTTTTGTAAAAAAGTTTTCTATATAGAAGGTTCCTAGAAAAAAGCTGCGGCAAATTCATCCTCGTTGAAATTTAGTACCTATGGGCATATTGTCCGTTTGGGCGGATCTTCCGCCCAACCTATGACATTTAGCAAAGTTATTTAACATACGAGTACCTTTAGTTTTTTCGGTTTTAATCAATTTAAATAAGTATTTTTGAATTATATAATTAACAGAATATCTACTAAAAAGGTTTTTACGAAAACATAATGCAGACCGACGGTATGATTCGGTACCTAACTCCACCTGGATGTGGGATCAAATATAAATATTAAAAAAAAGTACCTACTAATATTATTAAAACAAAATAAACACCAGTCAGAATCCGCTCCTCTCCGGGGTGTAGCTAAGGGGCGCGGATGGCAGTGGGTCGGTGCTTGATTGGCCCTATGAATGTGAGTAGATTGCACCGCGGCCGCGATCGCCGATGCTTCCTCTCGCCACCACACTCCCTATTTTATATTATTTTATTTATTGCACACTTTTTTATTTCCTTGCAGCTTTGTTAGTGAAAGAAAAGCTCAATTTATCAGGTGGTATACTGGTCTCTAGCGATGTATTGACCAATCAAATGAGATGGTTTTTAAGCAAAGTGTTCGATAGCCGAGGCTTATTCCCCAGAATAACCCTCAAAGCTGGTACTCTTAAATCGACGACAAAAAAACTAAATTAAAACGTCAGTCACAATTAGCGGACTAAAATGTGATACGTGAGTAATGTTAACCTTTTCACGTTCTGAAATAAATATAGAATCATCAGCTCATTCATATTTTAAGACACAAGCATACACCTTGAACTCATATCGCTGTACGAAATCTCGTAGATGCTAACCCATGTAAATGTAAGTCACGTTTTCAATAACCTACAGTTTTAGCTTCATAATTTTAACCCAGGCCGATATAAGAGACTTTATTTTGTTATGATATTTGCAGATATGTAAAGCAGGTACGGTTTACATATTAAATTATCTTGTAGCTTTCATATTACTTTTTGATGTTGTTTTTTCATTGTTTCCTATTTATTTTTCGCAACAGGATGAACTAATAAACGCCGTTGAAACGCGCACGTATGCGGTGTACGAATACCTACTACGCGATTCAGCGGCACTCAAAAACTGATCCTGAAAATTGTTATGTGTGCACAAAATGCACCTGATGACACAAACTGAAGTGCTCTCAAATATATGTTTAAAAAATAGCAATGTTGATGAAATTAGTTGCAGAAAGATTTTTCAGGGATGCATAAACCCAGAAAAATCTTTGTGATCAGAACCGATGAAACAAAATTTTCAGTATCGATGGGAACTGAACCTATTGAACGATATTTGAAAACTTGTGATGAAGCGAACAGTATCAGTACCAGGAGAGTAGGAGTGGTAGGGGTGCGTTGGTGTCGACAGTTCTGAAGGGTGGTCGCGCGGTCGCGCGGTCGCGGCACGTCATGCCGGCGCTCCGCAGTCAGCTGAGTCGCGCCGCACTCAACTCGTATTATTAACGACGTGTATTGTAATCACGCGGCGGGCGATCGCCTCCGCCGAAGGTAGGGCGGTATTAAATTCCGACAGCTACGTGATAAATCGAAATTGGAAAAGTTTAATAATGTTCGGTTGCTCCGAAAGCAATAAAACCGTTTATAAACGGGCACGAGCGAACGAGACGGGCGGCAGGGACGCCCGCCTTCGGGACTTTTAGGGACTCTTAGGTGAGTCTGCTCGGCCTTACGGGCTTTAAATTGATTTCGCTGGTATCTTGATGAAGTGATAAAACCGTCACTTGGGATGAGAATGTTCACCGAGGATGAATGAGCCTACCGAACATCTCTATGCGCTTTCAGGTTTCGTAACCACTTGTTAGAATGTGACACCAAGTGACACAATGCGGGCATCACTAAGGCAAAACTACTTTTCCCCGCGAATATTAGCTACGGACAGCCCTAAATCGTCAATTGAACTCTTTTTACAATCTAATTGAAAAACTCGTGAGTGTGGTGACGCCCGAATTGCTTACATAAACAAAATAACATTTTATTTCAGATAATGAGTGTTTTCTAAGGACCTCAATTTCAGAATGTGTATTAAAAACGACTGAAGTTAACATTGATCAACACTTCAATAGCAATTACTAGTTTGCTGGACATATTACCTATTGATTGAGCTAACTATTAATCAGTTGATTTATCACTATTTACTCAGCTAATGGAATAATTAGGGCGCTGAGAGGAGGATAATAAAATTGTGGGGGTGAGCGCGCCCTCCACCTACTCCATGTGCCAGCCTCCACAGGACCACACATCCTCCGATACATTTCCTAAAAATCGATACAGTTCAAACAACAATCCATACTAATATTATAAATTCGAAAGTAACTCTGTCTGTCTGTATGCTACCTTTTCACGCCTAAACCGCTGAACCGATTTAGATGAAATTTGGTATAGAGGTAGCTTGAGTCCCGGGAAAGGACATAGGATACTTTTTATCCCGATATTCCCACGGGATCGAGACTTATGCGGGTGAAACCGAGGGCGCAGCTAGTATCTAATAATTTAATCAGGTGCTAACAATGTTAATGACCGTTGTCGTCGACAAGACTAGCCCCATAGCCCGCCATTGTCTAGAAGACGACGTCAGATTTTTTGTAATAAGCAACATGCTGAATATTATTTACATATTCAAATTACTTCTATACAAAACTCCTGCTTTTAATTATAAACTTAATTTGCTTATGATAAATCTATGGAAATTTTTACCTCGGGCTCCAACCCTCTATAGCGTAATTACTTCTTTTCTTCGTAATAAAAACGGATTAAACTTTGCTTAGGGTGGCCCATTCATTTTGTTTACTATTCAGAATGGCTTGTGTTAAGAAAAAACTAATTTACGCTCGCTGTTTGGGTGTAGGAATTATCTGATTTAAGATTTAAATGAAATTAGCTGATTACAAAACAGCGAAAAGTTACAAAAAATATAAATTGGCTAAGTTTGATTGCGGTTTAATCAAATTTGATATTGGCTGTTTGGATTCGGTGGCTGTTAAACATATACAAACAAAACCAAAATAGACTCTTGTTTCTTGTTATTAATTAGTTTTATACTTATTTATAGGTACCTACTTAGAGTGATCTCATTAATAACATCCTCATGCTACGCTGTTTTATAAAAATAACTTTTTAGACTTCATTAAAGCCTTATTCTCCCACAAAAACAGTAATAAAAGTAACCAGTTTGCGTCCTTTAATTTGATTAGTCATTCGCGCAATCTGTCCAATTCCTCCTTCAATTAGCCTTGCGGAGTCAAGCGGCGATGTAATAAAAAGAAACACAGATAAATGAGCGCTTAATTCCTTTCTCTGCTGGACGCTGCGCATTGATATCAATTATCAGGAAGCGGGAGATGGTATTGTATACGCGAATTGTGCCATAAAGCCGCTAATCCGGGCCCAAGCGAGCCACAATTTGTCCAAACGGTTATGTTATTGCGGTCGGTAAGCTCGCAGCGACCGCAATCCGCTACATGATTTTTCTCATAAAATAACTTTCACGAACTATTTGGTTAATTCTATTTACTTTTGGTAATTGGTGGGATGATTTTATATTATTTTATGACTATTACGTTTGTGAAAGAGTAGCTTAATGTAAAAAAAATTGTTGCCAATCAAGAAGTTTCTCCGCAGATGCTGTAAAGATTTGCATGCAGTTAATTGAGCTGACGTGTAAGTATATTAATGGCCGGTTACAATGTCGTCCCAGCTTCAATGTCAGCGGACTCAATTTGTCGAAACTGTTATTGCACGGACGGACAGCCCGCACCAGTCCAGTTTTATACGGAATCGCCCATAACAGACAGCTCCGGCGGCTCTAACTCCCGGGAATGGACACTTGATTAAGATACTTGTGTCACTTTATTTTGCGATTACATCTGACATGAGGTCGCAATCTTCTTTATTGTTAATTTGGAATAAATCTGCTTGATTAACTTTTTGTTTTACTGAAAGTTTGCGCAAATACCATTTACTTGAGTTCCGACCTATTAAAGGAGACAATGTTGGCACTGTTAGTCTTTGTATTCATTCTTGAACATATTTGTCTTTTAACGATAAACAAACATGAAAAGAAAAACATATAAGGAACTAGCTGCGTCCCGCGGTTTCACCCGCATAAGTGTCGATCCCGTGGGAATATCGGGATAAAAACTATCCTATGTCCTTCCCCAGCACTCAAACTATCTCTATACCAAATTTCATCTAAATCGGTTCAATGGTTTAGGCGTGAAAAGGTAACATACAGACAGACAGAGTTACTTTCGAATTTATAATATTAGTATGGATTAATATACTTATTAGTATTAGTATGGATGAGCAAAGGTTAGAATACCCACATATGTATTATGTAAGTACATTTGCACAAAAACAGGAGGTGTCAAAGCATCAGATAGATCAAATTTATTTACAGTGCCATTCACACCCAAACCTTGGTCCATCCAATGTCATCTAATCAAACGCGGAATCCAACATTAGATGGATGTATGGGTATTCGAAATTGGATCTAAGATTGTAAGAGGGATTGAAGGACAAAGATGGGCGAGGGGGTGTGAGGCGGGAAGGGGTGGGTAGCCCACGCACCACGTCCGAGCCGTAATGAGTTGAAAGCGGATACTTGTAGCGCACTCAGGGCGCGCGTGTCCGGTTACCCGCCTAATGTTGCCCGGATAAACAATGACGTCCAGCCTTTTAGCGACATTTGTGGACCCACTCAACGCTGGACATAAGCCTAAAAAGATTTTACTATTTGAGATTCTTTCCGATGTACAAAGGAAAATGTCGTGTAATAAGAAAATGTGGTGACGTTTTGTCTGTTTGTAAAAGCTTTACAAGAGGTTAAAAGTGGACCACCTATGTACATACATTGCACACGAGGTTATTAAAGAAGGTACTTGATACCATAATCAAAAAATAAAAATATGACTTTTGACGTTATAAACTAGCAAACATCTAAAGTACCGGTCTACTAGCAAACAACAAAGATTTTTCTCTAGTTCTCCACAACCAGAATCGTACTGAGATTGTGAAATTATCATCTCAACTGACTGATATACCTACATGGGTAGATATAGAACCTGCCCATACAATACCTCGTACATACGTATCGCAACGACACATTAGGATAGTGTGTAAGTCCACTAGTATTAGGTAAGTGCCGAGCGCCGCTGTGAGAGCCGCCTAGTCAAATGTAGAGTGACGGACCATCACTGCTCCATTAGCAGAGAACGGTCGAGGGCCGGGGGAGTCCGGGATGTTTGATACGCCATTACTTCATTAGCAGCCTTACGCTGTCATGAGCCGATTATTTAACAGCACTATACATGGACATCTCTAAAAGCTAATGGATTATGTAGTGGTAATTATTGTTCACGTAAGAGTCGAGTTAAATATAATGTTGTACCAATTTATTGTGAGAACTTGATGCTAACGTGTTGAGAGACTAATAATTGAGGTTCTAGTTTTTCTTTTCTAAGTTCTGAGAAAAATTTAGGTTTTTATGATGAAAAGTCTTTTTTATATCTTTATTAGTTCAAACTCAAACCACTCGGAAAAATTAAACTGCTTGTCATAGGCTGGAAAAATTAAAGGTTCTCGGGGGAAATCAAAATAACAGTAAATAAGTGCGAATATTGGCACGAAACAATTCATTAGGCTGTAATTTAATACACCGGTACGGGGCATAACACCTAATTAAAAAGCGAATTACATAAAATCCTTCCAATTCAATAAGAAAAGAGAAAAGTTTCAAACTGTAAATCAAGAATTTCTTCCAAATGTTTATCGATACTAACCATTCATTCGAGATCTTTAGCCATAAATATTGCAAATTCGCGCCTGAAAGAGGGGGCAGGGTGGTACACAGGGAGTGCGGTCCATTATCCCGAGGTGAGGGCGTCGCAACAGCAAAGACGTTAGTCCGGCTCTGCATCGGCGACTTTATGACGTTATCTCTAACAGGTTCCGTCGCCGGGATGGGGTTGCTTCACTGGTGAAAGCACGGGATCCTCTGTTGTGCCTGATAATTGCCCCTAATGGAAAAGTCTAGTCACTTCGTGCGAAGTGCATTCCAAGTTTTCGCTTTTGCCAGATAGAAGTTATTACTTAGCCTTGTGCAGGCAACGACTTATACATTCAAATAAGTATGTTGGTATAGATAGATAATTAGCTTAACAAATAGGTACTCTCAATAACGACTAATGGATTTCATATCTTCAGTTCAATCCTGCAATATAAAAAGGCTCTCTTTGATTTTTGTGGAAGTAAACAAACTTCTTTTACTCAAGCCGTTATGGGAATCAACCTTTCGAAATTCTTGAAGGGCAATGATACATTAGAAATGGCTACTAATACTTTTAGGTATCCCAAGTATTCGCGAGGAAATAAATCGGTGCGTGCGTTGAATGCTTAAGCAAATTGAGCGGATATGTTTATGTACGCATCGAGTAGTGTATGTGTACTTAGTAACTTGACAGAATGAAAAAGCAAGCGAAATCTAATACACTTACGAGCATCTTACAGCGCATACATATTTAACACGCATATTTACCGATTGGCGTGGATCAGCGGGAGTGTGGGGTCGTGGGGGCTGGGGGTAAAGACGGTCATTCAATGAGATTGCTTCTTGCCGCTACTCTCGAGGTAATGGATCCCGCCGAAATAGACTGGATCAAGGAAACACTGCTCTAGTGCGTTAGTGCACCGAACGTCCACGCGGCTGCGATAAACAACGCGATGGATGTGGTACACGGAGTGGAAACTTTGTGTTAACTTGATAAACTGTCTTGAAACTCAAACTTGACGCAGTGACTTTTGTGCTTGCAACACAGCGTCACACAGACAATGAAATATTCATATACCTACAATTAGCTTCTATACTGAATTCTATTATCAAAAAATCAGATTTTCATTCTATTTCTGCACATAATTTAAATAAATATATCAGGCCAGGTATCTATTATACCCTTTCTGTTTTCAATGTAGACACCGGCGCAGAAATGTCACCGTGAAACAGCACTCAAAGCAAAGTGCATATCTATGTAGCGAGTGGACATTTGATCTTAAAATAGATTACTGGACGTTGTTGAATATTCTTAGTACCTACTAATATTTGCATAAGACAGACGAAATATTAATTTAATAAATGGTTTCGCTAAGTAATTGAAATCAATCTGCTGTAATCAAGTCACGACAAACAAATCGTGTTTCTAATTATCATGAATTAGGTAAGTAAATGTCATAAACAATGAGGTTGGTATTTATTTTTATCTTATCTACCTTGCTTTAGCGTACTTATTTAATAAAAGCTAACTACTGTAATAACTGCTGCTTATACAGCTTTCAGAGATCAACTGAGTATTTCTATGGCTTTTATTACTTTATTACTTTAAATCTCCGTAGAATATTTTATTGACAGAGAATGCCTACGTTGCGTAGCGGTGACAGGACAGCGTAGCAACCTGCCTGCGAAGTAGGTCATCATTCTATTTTATACTACCTTCTGCCCGCGACTTCGTCTGCGTGAAACTATTATTCCCCCGACCCACTCCGTCGCATTCCCTGTCCGCGCTATTACTTCTTTTGTTTTTTCTTTTTGCTCGGTTCCTAAGAGTCCTAGTGAAGATGTAAGCCTTCCTCAAGAATTGGGCTATCAAATGCAAAATAATTTCAAAAATATAATTTTAAAACTATTTACATAGGTACCTACATAAAATTTGTACGGAGCCCTCGGCGCGCGAATCCGACTCGCACTTGACCGTTTTTTTTTTTTTAATAAGTAGGAATTTTATAACACAACGTTAGTTCATTCTGAACTCAAACTTTGACTTGACGAATTATTTTTAAGACATTTTTGGCATTAAATGAGAGACTACAGTTTTACGTTTTTATTAAAGCTACGGTACATGAAGTTAATTAATTAAATTGAAATACTTAGAATTGTACATGAAGTTAATTAATTAAATTGAAATACTTAGAATTGTACGATCTCACGACTCTTGTGAATAAAGAAGTTCTTTAAAAATACCTCGTTTATTGACATAGGCACAAGAAAAACTTATTATAATTGTTCAAAATAAATTTTCAGAACCAAAATCAACCTACACGACTAAATAAACAACACAGCACAATCCGTACATAACACATAGGTGTTATCGAGTAGTATCGCCACACAAATTCACACAATGGATCCAGTATGGATTGAATTATGGAAGACGCGGAACTGGGCCGTGTAGGGACAAGGGGGAAATGGAAAATGTGTGTCGCCAACTTGGGCCTAACAGCTCCTGGACAGAGTAGCGACGGTAATGGATTGATCAGATACCACTTTCAGTACGCTACGGCTATACTATTAGGTATATTGTAGGTAGGTAAGTGTCGTGCGTGTCGGTTCTATTTGGTCATTTTGTAGCTACATCATTTTTTTTCCGGGGAACAGGGTTCTGCAAAATGGCTGTAAGTGAAATATTAGGTAGGTTATAGGTACCTACCTACATACTTTGTAGCTGCGTAAATTTTCTTGAAACAGGTTTCTGAAATTTTGTAAGTGACATTTTAGATTCCCATTGATTTGTATGGTTTTTAGGGCTATGGTCTATACCTACTCTATAGATAATTATTAGGTATGGAATTACAATCTCGTGTTATAAAATCGTTTTGAAAGCAAAAACCACATTTTCTTGTTCTTATTTATTCATTATAAGTATAAATTGGCCGTTTAAATTAATGCAGTTTTTATGGTAATATATTATGCTTTAAAAACAGAATGTATTTGATATGAACGTACACATGTATTTACGGATGTTGAAAGTATGTCGGTACAGTAAATGGGGACCTTAACTTTTTCACTTACCTACTTATTAAGGACAATAAAATACTTTTGGTGGTTTTAATTATGTCGTTCAAGACAACATAAAAAAAAGCAAGGCAAGGCATATATAAATAGCAAGGCTCTTACGCGTACCTATATTGTTGCAAACAGATTTATTTTTTTATACTAAATGTCAGTATTATTAAAATGTGAAATTATAAACAAGATTTACACAACGTATCTTGTTTTGTGCGGTGATAAATGTTGACTTCAGCCGGTTTATTCTGTAAAAATCTCACCGTGGAAACTTAAGTCATGTGAGCTTGAAGTTAGCTGAAGGGAAGATTTTTACAGCATAGTTTGACTGATATTATTTTATTTATATCATAAATTAATTGAAGTCATTCGTTAAATACCTATCTTATACAAGGTGTATCAGACAGGTATGGTCAAACTTAAGGATGTGGTAAAGACCATCAAACTGAACAACTTCTTCAATGGGACCAACATTGTAAAACAATCAGCACCCTAATTGCGTAACACACTATCAATCGGAATCTGAATCATTTTGAAGCAAATTGCTAATCCATTGCTTCATAAGTTCGAAAAATTTGTCTGCTCAACACGCAAATAACGCAATGATTGTTGTTGAACTGTCAAAATGAAACCGATTCCGATTGATAATGTGTTACGCAATTGCCCCGCTGCTCAGTTTGCATACAAAACTTCAATACCTACTCGAATCAAATGCAAATGTATGTGACAGCTGATTATTTTTTCGCGATTACGATGTTGGTCCGATGGAGAAAAATTTTCACTTTGATGGCCTGTACCCACTGATCTCTATTAAACAATACTTGTACAATACAGGTCAGTGTCTGTACTTCTTGACCACACATTTCTGATACACGAAATTACATATGTCTGTACAAATACAGTCATAACTTCAATGCCATTAGCTGAATTGGCGTATGATTTAGGTAGATACTGTTATCAATAGCTTTGCAAAACGACATCAACTAATCTGCTTACTCAATCATTTACAAACACAGAACCCTATCTCAACATATAGAATAAATAGTTAATATTAGTTATATGAAGGAGTGCACAATAAAAAGAACTCGGCGAGGCTACACAGTCGCTAGTTCATTATCCAAATGGACTACAGCTATTTGATCCACTTATGTGATTGCCTGCAAGCATTATCTCTCCTCCACTGAATGGAAGCCATAAGTCTACCTCGTAACTCTCTCGCGTCTCTTACAATATTTCTAGGTACTTACTTACGTTAGCAATAAATATGTATGCACATAAATTAACTATTGAACTAAGAACGTGATATGTCTTGGTAGAAATCTTTCTTAATGGAAAGTATTGGGTATCGATTGGTTTAGAGACCTAATAATGAAAGTGTTCATAAACGATGTGCATGTGGGATGACATCTTCTACCCGTGAATGCGAAGCAAGTTTGAAAGATTACTTATACATAAACTGAATACGTTGCAACTATACATATAGTGAAGGGAAACTTAAACTCGGAAGAAGGATATTGTGCCTATTTCAGCAAAATACGGAAGAACTCTACATAAAGTACCAAATTGCATAGGAACAAGTTAATATAATCCGCAGCAACGAGGGCATACCACCGCCTTCAATATACCCATACCCTAAAGCAATAGATAAGAGAACAATTTCATTATAACTGCTGACTATATCCCACATACGATAGCCTTTATACTCTTCCTATAGATAAAACAGATAAATACCACACATTTACATTCATTGCTTAGAGTGAATCAAAAGAGTTGGAGTGCTCTGAAGAAATCAGCAGATACAAGATAATGGACCGATCCAATCACTTAGCGAGGTGGACCTCGGTTACTTATACGCTGGCTACTACACTCATGTATAAATTTACAGGGCTCTATATAATTCCCTGCAAGCTCGCCTTTGTTTATCGTTGACGTGCAATACCATACGGATCTTGAATCTTGATGCGGTTATACCTAAGCTTGATTAATTTGCTTGTTGTCGTAACAGTGGATATCCCATTAACTTCCTATTGAATTTAGAACGTGTATACTGTATAGGTACTGTCAAATATTTTGGTAGGTACAGTCAAAAAAAAGGCAATCATATTAGGTTTTCAATCTTAATTAAATAATAAGATACGATTTAAAAAAAAATCTCAAGTGTTAATCGACTAAATAAGTATCTCAAAATATTCAATATTATCGGGATGGAAGTAAAATTTAAATACTTAATATTAACTGTTATCTGTTTTAAAAAATCCAGTGTTAATGGACTTTTATTGCTGGCAGTACCTACCTGGGAGTGGGAACATTGCAGAAGTCTGGATCTTGTGAACTCTCTTCAACGTTCATGATTTAAGCCAAGACCAACAAATTACGTCCATCGCTCCATATTACACGATTGGTTTCAATTGAGACGTTAGTTTTTGTTGGCAAGACAATATGTAGAGCGAAGTGCGTTTTAGACACGACATTCATGCTTACATAATTATTGCTGTAACAATTTCAAATTTCTCAATATCCAAATAGTCTCCTCAATTTCGATATTGGCAACTCTTTTCATTACTCAAAATATTCCTGAAAGGGGCTAAGATAACGTGTATCTTCTCCCCTCAAGGGTTTTTTCAGCACGACGCCGAAGAGGCTCGCTCTATTTCCTACAATTATTCGTCGGAAATGAGATTTCGGATTAGACCGCCGTCTGATAAAGACGTCTACAAGATAGACTGAGACGAAAAAACAATTAAATGTAGACATAATTAATACTTTTACATTGGTAGATTTATAAGGTAGGCACCTATACACTAAAGGCTGGTATAGATTAATATTCGTTGGTTTAGTTTTTGGTAAAGAGTTTGCTGTCCACTTTGTTGTTATAAGCTAGGCTTCAACTCAGGTGAATACCGTGGTGAACAAGGGCCCCTCCGTTGCTCACCCCGATAGAGATAAATCAAAGGGCAAGAAAAATATCAGGTTCGATAATTTTGCATCTAGAGCTGGTTTTAGAGATGATGATGGTGAACCTAGTGGGTCATCGTCTGCCTAGCCCTTTCCCATCTATGTTGGGGTCGGCTTCCAGTCTATCCGGATGTAGCTGAATACCAGTATTTTACATGAAACGAATGCCTATCTGACCTCCACAAGCCGGTAACTGGGTAACACGATAACCCTTGGTAAGACTGGTTGTCAGACTTTCGTTTCGGGCTTCTGACGACCCGTAACGACTGTCAAAGATCCACGAATGACAGCCGTGACCAAAGGCTTAACGTGCTTTCCGAGGCATGGCGGGGTATTGGTATATAAATATCCACAGACCAAACGCGGCAAATACAGCAAAAATTTTCGGTAAAATCACTTGTTATCAACAAATGATTTCCGTAATAAGTTTCCGTAATGATTCTCCGTAATAAGTTAACAAACCCTTATGTCCAACAGCTACTGCAGTTATAAACTTCAAGGAGCAAATTATGTTTCATGATTTATTGTTTGTCATTCATTACTAAAGAATAGGCTAGTTTCCTAAAAAATTCTAATTAGTCCGTCAGTTAGATTATCAAAAAATATTGGACCCTTATTTTTTCTTTTGTCAATTATATAAAAAATTATGAAGATATCGCCCGTTAAGGTTCCGCGTAATGTCACGCCGTGCGACACTTTTTAGCACGGCGTGACGTCACGACCCCCCACTCCCAAATTTTGACGCGCTTTATCTTTGTCATTTTTTGTTTGATTGACAAAAGAAAAAATAAGGGTCCATTATTTTTCGATAATCTAACTGACGGACTAAATCTAATTATTATTTTTTTACCCAGGAAACTACCCTATTATGGCTACGTAAGCATTCTAACAGCTTCAAAAGAGTAGTTTAAGTTAGCCCTGTTACTTGGTAGTCATTTACCTTTACATTATTCTATACACAACTCCGTTAATTAAAAGTTAACAAAGCCGGCGTCTAATTGGATGGTTTATCTATAGGTACATAGGTACATATAAGTCAGTGTACGTACACATTCACAGAGTTTATAATAATTACATTATTGTTTGCTTAATACATCTTCAAATGTTATTACGTTCACTGAACAAACTTGAAGATTGAGGATTTCATTGTAAGGGTAGGTATAACAACTCATAAGTCCATCTATTACCAGTAAACCATAAATCTCCAGCGCACCATTCAACCGAACAGCTACAAGCAAATGACCCGTTGAAATTTTT
The DNA here is from genome assembly GCA_945859645.1 of Amphipoea oculea. Lineage (NCBI taxonomy): Eukaryota > Metazoa > Arthropoda > Insecta > Lepidoptera > Noctuidae > Amphipoea > Amphipoea oculea. The sequence goes on along the minus strand of OX243866.1, from coordinate 12,468,514 downwards.
CTAAATTGCATACAAAATGTCTCTTACAGACTTGTGGGTCCTGACGGCTATTACTTACAACGCAATATCAAATTGCTTTCAATTTATTTCGCAATTGCCGTCTTTGAGTTTCGCTTTGTAGGGGCCTCTGACGTCGGTCCGAGGCAACAATAAAATGTATTCGTCTCCGGAATGTTTAATATGGGGAAAAGTTTAATAACGCGTCCGGGCGCGGGCGGGCGGCGAGCGGCCCTGCAGTGGACCGGCCGGCCGGGTGGTCAGCGCGCCTCACCAAGCGACTACGATAAATCAAATCTTTTACCTTCTACGTCGCTGAGAAAAATCCCTATTACATTCACAATCATTTCTTCGACCACCAGAAAAAAATTACCGTCCAATTAATTATATTTGTGACTATTCTGCCTCGTAGCGATTTTATATTCTGGGCTTTAATTTTTTATCAACCCTTTAAACACGCGCTGTGATTATAATTTATCTTACCTCAGAGGTAGGTAATTTTATCTTTTCGGCATCCAAGATGAAAACACACATTATATAATTATACATTGATAACTTCTACAGTTCTACTTAGGTACGTACCTATGTAGGTACCTATAGATAACCTACCTCCCTCTAAAGTTTGTTTATTAAACTCTTGTAGTCAACGTTTATTAACGTCTCAGCATAAAAATCGACCCACCCATTGTTCCAACGGCTTACTAAGGCGATGTGGCATTCTAAAAAAACTGTTGTAATAGGAAACATTGTGACTGCAGCTCATCAAGGCATAGCAACGAAGCCCGGCTCTGGTGTCTGCGCCGCCGCCGACACAATAGCTCCCTGACGTTAATTAAATGTTAACAAACGCCCTCGTCGTCTAATTGGAACTGTTGCCTATTATCCTTACCTTTCGACGCGGAGAATAACTCCTAACCTCGTGAATTGTACTTCAGACTTTTTACTCGGCTTTCTTCAAATTGACTGAGACTCATTGCTTTTGTTTTCAAAGATAAGTAGGCATCCACTCATTCAAACACAAAGCTTTTTTAATTGCGTGTACAATCGAGTCGTAGTTATTTAAAATAGGTAGGTAAATAAGGGTTTGGTAACCAAGTCATGGGTTTACAGTAAGTATTAGGTTGAACTTGTTGACTGTCTATTATGCAGTAGGATAGGCAGCATCTATGAAATATGGCTATTAACCTACATATTAGGAACCATTTGGAAAAGCTGATGACCTACACGTAAAAGAGTATATATATATATATAGAATAATATAAATGTATAACCGTAGGTATAAATATAGGCATCCACCCCCTTAAATAGCTGAGAATTAAATCGCATGGCGTTTCAGGTACCATAGTACCACCGCATAGATATACCTAGCCTAGGTTTTTGGCCATTCAAAAGAAAAGTGAATAAGCAGCGTGCCCTTTTTTGATTAGGTAACTGTATATAGGTTCTTATATTATACAGAGTGTTTATTTTTAACGGGGACAGTACCTACGGGAAAATCCGAATCCATCAGAGATACAGGGAAACTGTCTTAGAAACCATTAAGTAGCTCTTTTTCATGAAAACAAGGTTGAGTTTACTCAAATGCAAGCTGTACCTAAGTGCCTGCCTACATGAAAATAAGTATAACTGAACAATCGACGGTTCTGTTTCATGTAAGGATCATTTCAGTGTACCGGAAGAAAGAAATCTGGATAGCAGGCACGATAGCAGGAGTGTGTCAAATTTAATAAAATATTTTTCTTAAGGTGATATGTTGAAAAAAATGTAGTTTTTCTATTTCATGTAACTTGTTAAGTATGTGGAATAGGGATTTAACATTTTGGTATATGTATTTTGACTCTTTGGTCTAGTTTCAAGAACGCCAACCCTGTGGGTGCTCGGGGGCGCCAGCAACCACGAGAAGTAAGTAAACAGTGGGTGCGGAGCACCCTTGAGCATAGCGCCAAAACAGATCGTTCCATCTCTTTAGCCCTTGATTTACCTACTCTCTAAATGTCGTTGGTTGCAATGTTGCTTTATAACCTTTTGAAGCTGGAAGGGTGCAAAAATGTTCGAGCTTGCTTTGCTCGCTCTGAATGCTTGCATACTAGATTTTAGGACTTCTTAGGCGCTCCACATACTGGTCGCGGTGAGCAGATAACGCGCCCGCGCGCGTGATTTTTTTACATACAAAAAATCAAGCGCTCACGTGCGGGAGTTGAATATGTATGTAAAAAATCACGCGCGGGGGCGCGTTATCTGCTCACCGCGGCAGAGCGCGGTGCAGTGTGTGGAGCGCCTTAAGGTAGGTAAACTAGGTAGGTAGGGGGGGAACCCCCACAGCGCATACTTCCTCGTAGTTTCCCCCGGGCAACGCCGTGTCTGACCACCGTAACGGAGTGGCAGACCGGCGGCTAAAGTGCGCTGTGATTCGCAGACATTGATGCGGTCGTCTGCGAACATGACGAAACAAAAAACCGTGCGTGACGCCTCAGGGCGTTTTACTTCGAATCGCTCCTCCCAGGGCGATTCAAACGGCCCTTCTCAGGGCCAATCCAACGGCCCTTCTCAGGGCCACGCCGGCGATGCTTTGGCGTCGGAAGCTGACCGCGCACCGTCTGCGGCCAGCCTGTTTAGTAGGCCAGACGAGTTGTCGGACTCCGACAACTCCAACATGGACACGTCGGCGGCCGAAAACGACCGCCTCAAACGGAAGAGGGCCTACCTGAGGCCCGGGTCTGAGGGCTCCTCGGAGTTGGCCGAAAGAAGGGCTAAGAAGAAGTCGAAGTCTAAAAAGGCTTCGACTTCTACCCACGATGTGGGCTTGGTGGACGCTGAGCGCCAGCTAAACCTGGCGAAAAGGGTGCAGCTCCAACAAGACCTGGAGGAGAGGGTCGCTGCGAAGGAGCGCCAGGCGCAAATCGCCCGGTCGAGGGCTGGCTATGGTGCATCGATTGTGCTATACGCTGACCACTCCCTGGCGGACCTGGAGCGCATGGCGCAGGAGGACAAGGAGGAGGTCTTGGAGGTCGCCTCAAAGTCCTCCAACTTGAAGGGGACCTTCCAGAAGGCCCTCAAATGCCGGGCCACCAGTCTGCACGGCATTGTGTTGGAGCTGGTGAGTCGGACGGCCACGGACGAGACGCGGCAGCTGCAGGCGAAGGTGGATCGCCTGCAGGCGGAGGTCAGCCAGCTACACCAGAAGCTGGCTGAGGCCACGGCCCGGCCTGCCCAACCTGCCCCGGGTCCGGTGGTAGGAGGCTCCTCCTCCTCCCCTTTCAACCTTGAAGATATAATCCGAAAGGTTGTCATGGAGGAGAGGGCCTTCACCAGAGCCTGCTTTGCAGGCATCGAGGACCGGCTCTTGCCGGAAAGGCGGCTCCGCCCGCCGCTAGCGGCGGAAAAGATGCCACCCCCGAGGGAGCCGGAACCTGCGCCTCTAGCAGGCCCGGCATCGGACGCGCAGCCACAGGCCCCGAAGCCCTCCAAAGGCAAGGGCAAGGGCAAGGGCAAGAGGACCAAGGTGGCTTCTCAAACCGCCACCACAAGTGCGGAGGGAACGTCTGGGTCGTCTGCCACTCCAGCAGCTCCCCAGAACTCGCAGGAGGAAGACGCCCTTCTTCCCTCCACCACCCCGTCCAACCAGTCGTGGACGGAAGTGGTCAAGAGAGGAAAAGGGAAGGGAGGGAATAAGTCGGCCCCCAAGCCAGCTGCGACTGCTCCTGCAGCCAAAAGGGCTCCAGCCGGCGGGAGGAAGCTAGTTCCTCCCAAAACCGCGGCTGTCGTGGTGACCATCACCTCGGAGGCCGTGGAGCGAGGCGAGACGTATGAGTCCGTCCTACGACGGGCTCGTACCAATGCTGATCCCTCCCAGCTGGGGATCGGCAATATCACGTGCCGTCGAACCGTAACCGGGGCTCGAATTTTCGAGTTCTCGGGGGAACAGCGCGGCACAAATGCGGACCTCTTCGCAACAAAGTTGCAAGAGGTCATTGCGGATGCGGCAACGGTCGTCAGACCTGTTAAGACCGCAGCCTTGGAGGTGGCCGATCTGGATGACTCGGTCACCAAGGAGGATGTGGTGGCGGCAGTCGCAGCGGCTGGAGGCTGCGACGCTGGCGCGGTAAAAGGTGGAGCCATCAGGCTCGGCCGCCGTGGCATGGGCATCATCCGCGTCGAGTGCCCAGTCGCCGCGGCTGGGGCTGCCCTTGCTACGACCAAGGGACGGCTGCTTGTGGGACTTAGCTCGGCAGTGGTCCGGCCACTTGAAGACCAACCTATGCGCTGCTTCAAGTGCTTCGCGTTCGGCCACGCCCGAGCCACGTGTCCCTCCAAATTCGACTGGGGAGACACGTGCTACAAATGCGGGCAAGAGGGACACAAGAGTGCCACCTGCCGCGCCACCACGCCACACTGCACGGCGTGTGCCGCCAGTGGCCGCCCCGCGGCCCATAGGATGACGGGCAGGAGCTGTAAGCCCCCCGTGAGGAAGGGCATAGTGCCAGCGCAGGTTCGCCCTGTTGCAACCGCCGCCGTTGTAGCGGTAGCTGAGGAGGGGCAAGCGATGTCGGAATAATGGTTTCCGACTACCGCATTCTCCAGGCGAACATCAACCACTGCAGAGCGGCCCAGAACCTGGTAGTGCAGGTCATGGCCGAGTGGTTGGTGAACGTAGCGGTGGTCGCCGAGCCCTACTCGATCCCCGGCAGCTGGCTGGGCGACGAGGACGACTTGGTGGCACTTGCGGCGCGGTCTTCCACAGACTCCCCTCCCCTCTCGCTATTAGAGAGGGGACGTGGATACGTGGCCGCCGCGTGGGGAGACTTAGCCCTTGTGGGCGTATATTTCTCCCCAAACCGCCCTCTTCAGGACTTTGAGAACTATCTCGGAGTCCTGGCCGCCGTGGTCGGCAGGGTGGCGCCGCGTCAGGTCTCCGTACTGGGAGACTTGAATGCTAAGTCGGTGACCTGGGGCAACCCGGCCACCGACGCACGCGGGCGGGCGGTTGAGATGTGGGCAGCCTCCTCTGGACTCTCCCTCTTGAACAGAGGAAGCGTCCAGACATGCGTGCGGCGACGGGGCGGCTCAATAGTGGACGTCACTTTCGCCACCCCTGCGTTAGCCGCGCGGGTGTTGAACTGGCGGGTGGACCTGGTGGAGACTATGTCGGACCACCGCTACGTGCGGTTCGACATCTCCAACAGTGGCCCCGGAGAGATGAGGCCCCCCTCCGGGCGACCACCGTTCCCGAGGTGGGCTCTTACCCGCCTAGACAGGGAGGCAGCGAGCGAGGCGGCGTTCATCCAGGACTGGCTTTCGCCGCCTGCCGCCGGCCTGGATGTGGACACCATGGCGAAGCAACTGAGGGAGTCTCTGACCGAGGTATGCAACTCTAGCATGCCTCGGTCTCGCCGACCGCTACCCAAACGCGCCGTGTACTGGTGGTCGGGGGAGCTGGCGGGGCTTCGAGCAGCGTGTGTGGAGGCAAGGAGGGAATACACGCGGAGCCGGCGGCGGCGTCGACGGGACTTGGACAACGAGGACCACCTCTATGAGGTTTACATGGAGGCAAAAATGGTCCTCGATCGGGCCATCGCCACCGCCAGAGACACGGCGAGAGCCGAGCTGCTGGAGGGTCTCGATAACGACCCCTACGGAAGACCATATAAGGTGGCGCGCAACAAATTGCGCCCCTATGGTCCCCCGGTTGCCGAGACCCTGGAGCCCTCATTTCTCGATGGGGTGGTTCAGTCCCTGTTCCCGTGCAGGGACAACTTCACCCCGCCAGTGATGGACCCACCGCGGGGGATAGCTGCTCAGCTAGACGAGGAAGAAGAGGAGGCCCCTCCTGTCACGGAGTCGGAACTTAGCGCGGCAATTTCCCATATCCGCGCCAAGAAGACAGCTCCAGGCCCCGACGGGGTTCCCGCAAGAGTGGTGGCGATCGCTGCCACTCAAATGGAGGAGAGGTTTAGGGACCTCTTCAGCGCATGCCTTGCGTCAGGGAGGTTCCCGAAACCATGGAAGGAGGGGCAGTTGTGCCTTCTTCGCAAGGAGGGCCGCCCGGCAGACTCCCCCTCGGCGTACCGGCCCATCGTTCTGCTCGATGAGGTCGGCAAAATGTTCGAGGGGATAATCGCTGCTCGCCTAAAGGGCCATCTGCGGGATATCGGGCCGGACTTGTCGGACGCTCAGTTCGGTTTTCGGGCTGAGCGTTCCACCGTGGACGCGCTGGCCTGCCTTAAGGGTCAGGTGAAGGAGGCAATGGAAGCGGGGGATGGATTGTTGGCTGTGTCATTCGACATAGCCAATGCCTTCAACTCCGTTCCCCACTCCACCATCCTAGAGGCGCTCCGATTTCACGGAGTGCCTCGATACATGCGCGGTCTGCTGGCCAGCTACCTGGAGGATCGGGCGATCCTTCTGGTAAATAGGACTGGCCAAGTCCGGCGGTACGCCGTGGAAGCCGGCGTTCCGCAGGGGTCAGTCATAGGACCTCTCCTCTGGAACGTCGGCTATGATTGGCTCCTGCGGGGAACTCTCCTCCGAGGCACGAGTGTCGTGTGCTACGCGGATGACACTCTCCTCACCGCCCGGGGGGGGAGTTTCAGGGAGGCGGCCAACTTGGCCTCGGCGGGCGGATCCTTGGTCGCAGGGAGGATCCGCCGCCTAGGTTTAACGGTGGCGTTGCACAAAACCGAGGCCGTGTTCTTCCACGGACCTCGGCAGCGCGCCCCCCCACCTGACGCCCATATCTTCGTGGACGGCGTCAAAATTGAGGTCAAGGCCCAGATGAAGTACCTGGGTCTTGTAATTGACAGCAGGTGGCGCTTCGGTCCGCATTTTAGCGGGCTGTCGACGCGCCTGTTGAAAACCGCGGGCGCGCTGTCGTGGCTGCTTCCCAACTTGGGGGGGCCCAGCGCACGATGCCGGCAACTTTACGCCGGCATCCTGAAGAGTATGGCCCTCTACGGAGCCCCTATCTGGGAGGACTCCCTCCATAGGAGGGAGAACGCTGCCGCCTTGCGGGCACCCCAAAGGGCCATAGCCCAGCGGGTGGCGCGGGCCTACCGAACGGTGGGCTTCGCGGCAGCATGTGCTCTGGCGGGCACCCCTCTTTGGGAACTCGAGGCGTGGGTGCTCGCCAGAGTATATGAATGGACGGCGGGGCGGAGGGCGAGAGGAGAACGCCCAGCCCAGGAAGAGCGGGAGGCCGTCCGGCGGGAGGCGAGGGACGCTATCGTCGTCCATTGGACGGGGGACCTCGCCACCGCAGCCTTCGGCCGCCGAACCCTCGACGCGATTGGGCCAGTACTGCGAGACTGGCTCGAGCGGTCGCATGGATTCCTCTCCTTCCGGCTGGTGCAGGTGCTGTCCGGACACGGTTGTTTCGGATCGTACCTGCACCGAATCGGACGGGAGGAGACGCCGTCGTGCCACGACTGTGGCGCGGCGGGGGACACGGCGCAGCACACCCTCGAGGTGTGCCCGTCGTGGTCCGAGCCGCGCCGCAGTCTCATCGCGGTGATCGGACCGGACCTATCACTCCCCGGCTTGGTTAACGCCATGCTGAGGGATGAGAGGTCCTGGGCGGCAGTCGCCTCGTTCTGCGAACACGTCATGTCCCAGAAGGAGGCGGCGGAGCGCGCGCGGGAGGAAGATCCTCACGCGGCGTTGCTCCGAAGGCGGAGGAGGGGTCGAAGAAGACGTCAGTTTGACAGTCATCTCCGACTCCTCCCAGATGGAGGCCAGCAGGCAACAGGTGCGGGGGCACCTTTGCCTGTATTGCACAGGCCCCCATCAGTGTTGGACGGGAAAGGCCAGGTGCTCCCGGCTATTCCCGTAGCCCCCCAGCCTGGGGGGCATGCGGGGCCCGCCAGCTAGGCGGGCATGCGCCGGGAGGGTTGTGGAAGTAAAGGCTGAGCCGGTTTCCCATGGCCCTCCCATCACGGCGATGTGGGGACACCGCTGAGTTTTAGTGGGTATACTGTCGGTGTGTAATTCCGACAGGAGTCCCACATACCCCGTCTCGTCCCCCACGAGCGGGGATGCGTAGCGCATTTCTCACAGCGAAAAAAAAAAAAAAAAAAAAAAAAAAAAAAGGTAAACTAGGTAGGTACTATTTTTGTAGGAATGGTCAAAAGAAAACCTGACATATCCGATGTGCTAAAATGTTCGAGCTCGTTTCGCTCGCAGCTCAGAAGGCCAATTTGTTATCATTAAAAACGTTCAAAATCTATTCGCAATCTCAACTCAGTGACAATCAATGTTAAAAACTTGTCAAAAATGTAGGGAAATCAGACGAATTTTTGAGTAACACTGAAATCAGACTGTGAACGTTCTTAAAATTACGAGAATTGCCCCTCACTTTTTTAATTCCGCAGCTAAAACTATTTTTTAGACTGGTCCCATAGAAATTTCATCAAGATCGGTTCAATGTTTTGCTTTTTAAACCAAAATTACTGGTAAAAATTCAAGTAGACGAATAGTAGTGGCTTAATGGAATTGTCATGGGATGCATTGTAGCTATAAGTGCCGTATCTTTACATAATTAACCGACTTCAAAAAGGTGGAGGTTCTCAATTCAACTGTATTTTTCGCGATATCTCCGGCAATTGTAAATCGGTTATAAAAATTATTTTTTGCTGGATATGATGCCTGAGGCCTGAGGGGTGGTCTCATATAAATTTTCTTAACTTTGCTTGGGTAGTTTTTGTTTTTGGCTAGCTTCATTTTAATACGTCTTTTTTCCACTTAGTTTATATTGATGATGTTATAATAACTTCCTGTTGCTGATATTTACATAGCAAGTAGTGTTAGGTATAAGAATTTGAAACTTCATTCCAAAAAAAAAGCGGACTTCCAAAAAACACTAGGTACAGACGCCAGCACATCAACCTACTACAATCTGTCAAATTTCTTTAATAGATTTTCAACTTTATCACTGAAATATAAGGTTCAAATTTGATTGGGAAAATGTGACAGTTAGGTGTAGGTTGATGTGCTGGCGTCTGTACAAAGTGAAAAAAACTTTAATTTCGGAAGTCGGTGCCAAAAAAACGAAAATACAAAACCCACAAGTTTTTATCTTGGCCCTACTGCATGTCTGAGTTCTATCGGGTGGATTTAGATACGATTAGTATAGTAGGCCATAAAAAATAAAAATAAATATCCTATGGGAATGAGTATGACCACCCACAGGATTTTGTACATACAAGAAGGCAACTGATTTTTACAGATAAAGTAAGCATGTAATTTGTAAGGTAATTTTTGCAACAATAAATTAATTCTAATTCTTTGGCCAAGAAATAGGCCAGCCCTCTGGTCACGTGAAGAGTCGACTAACCGCTTGGCGATATCCCGAAATACCAAGTGGGCACTCGGACCCCACGGCCCTAGTGTTTCAACCCCAAACGGCTCGAACATATAAGTGCCAATCAGGTTGCAATATTTTCGCCGTTTGAGGTTTTCTGCACCTGCAGCAGCCGCCCCAGCACAGCCCACCGTGCTAGGAAGATGGGATGGCGCAAGGGTGTCGACACATGTTGCATCCCATACCAAAGGTCTGCCTAACTTCCAGGGCATTATGGTCATTCCGTCTGGCCTCTTTCCATCGTCGCGTGCCAGGCCGTTGGGTTCTAAAACAGCTGGCACCCTGGTGACAAGAGCCCGACGGATGATGTCATTAATGCTGGCGTGCCGTGCTATCCGGCCTGCGCTCCTACTGCAGGATAGGCCATGGTGTCCAAGGCAGTCGACAGCTTCACCGCACTGACAGCGATGCGGAGCCCCGCAAGGAGCGCCCAAACGCAGGCAGGTAGCGAGCCGAAAGGTAGTGTCACCCAGCATAGTGCCTATGTTGGGTGACGGGAGTGCTTGAAGCCACAGCCCCGACTCCCACTCAACCACAGCCAGCAGGCGGGCACGCTCAGCAGAATTGGTGGACGTATTGATAAGATTATTCCGTACCAACCTGCAGAGCGGCTCCCCGCTATCTCTCTATCCCACTGTCTCTGGGAAGATGGGTTTACGGGCCGATCTGTATCCGGGCAAGCCGCTTTCCAGGCGTTCACCGCGTCGGTCAAGCACGGCACTTCACAGTCAACCAGGCATGGAGCTAAAATTTTCCCGGTCAACTTTTCAGTGCTGTGGACAGAAGACAGGAACGCCGGTAAGCTAATACTGGTAATTTTGCGGACGCCGAGGCCACCAAAACGGATGGGTAGTGTGGCTTGAAGCCACGCTCGGTCGTCCAAGGCCTCGGTTAGTCGACTCTTCACGTGACCAGAGGGCTGGCCTATTTCTTGGCCAAAGAATTAGCATTGCTGTAGAATCCTGTTGATTCCGTATTTATGTTGAATATATCACTTCACTGGCTCACTACCACACCAAGCGCCTTCGTCTATAGCCCGCTTCACTTTGTCTGTTTCCCGCCATTCCTCGTATATGACAGATGACATAAGTGACAGCAGCTACCCCGCTTGTGTGAATGAGACAGTGTTTACATATCTATTTAATAGATACACTACATCCCTTTCTTATTATATTTTTTATTTGTTCAACTCTAAACACGTTATCAAACAATCGTGTAAAATCAAAATCACAAACATGTTTATTTCAACTATACATTTTTGCAATCAACTGCCAATAAAATTAAAGCATTAATAAATTGAAGTAAACCGAAGCATAAGAAGCCTGATCATCTGCATTTATGAACATGACGGACCAGGACTTTTTATTTAATCTCATCGCTTGTCCAGTTTCCTTGCTCTTATCTATCACATCCCTTTCATTAGCTTCTTCTTCGTCGTGTGAAATGGGATTCAATCCTTCCCTCTCTACCTAAGCCATATCACCTTGTGTGACTCCCAAATCGATAGCTATTGTCCTCCGATATCCGTTTCCCTTTCATCAACAAAATTTTTTTTTTTTCGCCCGTTATCGTAATCATCTGTTGCAAGTTGCAACTCAGACGATTAAATATAATATGTCGGATCTTTCATAAGTATGCACTTAAAATGAGACACAAGCGCCTTTGTTTAGCGTTGTGCGGAGTCTAGGATTAAGTATGGTGTCCGATACGGAGTTACGGACCTTGTGGGCCATGGAGCGACAGTGATCGTGTAGACGTGGTCGCGACACATACTGGCCTAGGTTTCCTTGTTTCCTTTTAAGTTCAGAGTATTAATTAGTACAGTAGTGTTAGTAATTGAGTCTGTAACAATAAACTGTGTAGAAATTAAAGGAGCTATTTCTCTCGTTTACCCGTATCCCAATTCTGCGCCCACGACTGTATATCTGACACTATGTATGTCCCTAAGTATGTCTGATCACAATCCAACGTATCTGGATTCGACATACATGTACATATTTCTATAATTTGGTTTATTATAATGGTCACCTATCATTTTTTTTTTTTTCGATGTTTAACTATTAGTAGGTATTTTATCAAAACGTTTTCGTTCATTTTTTTTACATGCTTCTGCCACATTAAAAAAATGTGTCTTTTGAATGTTTTGTTTAGGTACGTGTTCCTCCCTCAGTAACAGCTCATAATAATAATTCTATCAGGTAACAAAGTCACCTTAGTAAATAAAAAAGTTACGTAGGTACAACCGTACAACACAAGACCCACAGAATTTTTTTTTCAGCCTATAACATCCCCTTAAGGTAATTACTGTAGAGATTATGATCATGGTTTGTGGCATGCAACCCTTCAGGTAACCACAAGTTAATGGCCTATTACTCCAGAACAAAACGCGAAAACAGTAGGCGTCAGATTTAGCTGACAAGCTAAGACAAGACTCAACAAGGACAAAAATGTCAAAAACATGAAACGATTCCGTAAGAATTATTTTATCTGAAAGATATTGTTTTATTGATATACCTCTCCCACAGTACTGGTACACAAGCATAATTCCCAAGAGGGACATGAATTCATGTTTAAATAAAATAAAATAGTAGGCTACAAACCATCACGCGGGCCCACCGCGCGTCAATAGAAGCACACGTCCCCGAAGTAGTCGCTCCAGGACACGCCGGCCCCCACGATGCTTTCCTTCGCCGCTTTGTTACATCCGTGTTACACGTGGTTTCCTCACGATGTTTTCCTTCACCGTTTTGATACATCCATTTTAATGGAGTGTTACATCTGGTTTCTTCACGATGTTTTCCTTCACCATTTTGTTACGTCCAATTTAATGGATGTCAAATGCGACCAATTTAATGGTTGCCCAATGCGTCCAATTTAATGGATGCCCATGCGTCCAATTTAATGGATGCCCATGCGTCCAATTTAATGGATGCCCATTGCGTCCAATTTAATGGATGCCCATGCGTCCAATTTAATGGATGCCCATGCGTCCAATTTAATGGATGCCCATTGCGTCCAATTTAATGGATGCCCATGCGTCCAATTTAATGGATGCCCATTGCGTCCAATTTAATGGATGCCCATGCGTCCAATTTAATGGATGCCTATGCGTCCAATTTAATGGATGCCTATCTACCACGCGTAAACAGTGCGTACTGGTAATGTCACATGTCTTCGAAGTATTGGTTCTCAGACATGCCGGTTTCCTCACGGTGTTTTCCTTCACCGTTGATGGACAGTGGTGATGAGTGATAATACACAAAATGCCTGCCTGGTTTCGAACCCACGACCTTAGTCGGGCTAGACCACCACCACTGTCGTGCTGAAATGTAATGCTATAATTATGTGTAGGGTTTAGATCTTCTTCAAATTCACACGAGCCCAATGACACCACGCAGAGTGCATGCGAGGGTTTTCATTCTCCTCTATTATTTTACTTCTGTCATTTTTGTTGTGCCCTTACACTTCTTAACGAATATATCTTTCTTCGTTTCTTTCCATATTCAAGAGCCTACCTGTAATTGAATAATCAATCTTAGATAGTTCACATGTAGTTAATCAACTATTACCTTGTAGGTATGTCATACCAGTCTAAGTTACCTTTAGACTCACAGCTTGTATTACTATATTATGGTCCCAACAGTTGCCATGGAATTTGAACTTTATCATGAAGGTATGACATTCAGTTTGTGTTACCAAAACTTGATAATTATCTGACATTCTGAATTCAAAATACAGAATTTTCTAATTACTGGGTTGATTAAAACTTCCGAGAAGTAGGTACTAAAGAGCTTCCAATATTTCAATATAACTAGGTAAACTGTGTATCTATTACAGTACTAAGTTATCTCTGAACATGCACGTATTGTAATTATTCTTCCTTTCCTTCCTTCTTTGTTTTTTTTTTTTTTGAACAATAATTGATGTAGAAGAAGATATTACACGAGTCAATGCGAACGTTTCAGGATTAAAATTAATTCAGTAGTATCATTATTTTTATCAACTTCAATACCACTTGAAAACATTTCCGGTAGGTACTTCAAGAAGTTTAATCGGACAAAGGTATATTCTTCATGTAGGTAAAATAATCTTATTATTTATTTACGTTTGTGATTTAATTTCCATTTTATTAAGCAATGAATCATCAAAAATCATATCAATCGTATCAAGTTCCAGAATACTGGGTAATCTTCCAGCAATAAATGCTGATTCCTAATGTGACAAACAATACATAAGATGGTGCAGATCGCATAACAAAGGCTTCAATACTTTCACACAGACCATTGTAATACTGGTAACAGGACCCCACAGAGGGCAGTATTACCAAGTTTGTGATAAAATAAGAATTATAATTTCATAACCCAACATCATGCCTGTCCCCACCAGAGGGCCAGACAGAGATATAGAGTATTTTATAATTAACTTACCTTAGCCAGTCCTGGCCAGATCCCATGCAACAGGGACAGCGAGTCTACAGCCATAAATTTTTCACAAATTCTGACTAAGGCCAACGTCACCACCAAGAAATTCCTGATGGAAAAAACCCCATAACATTGGTGCCACCTGGGCATCGAACCCAGGACCCCACAATCAGCAGTAGCGCTTGCAACCACTGGACCACAAATTATAATAATTAGTTAATATTAAGATAATGAAAATCTTAACAGCTAGACACTCTCACAGACACATTTATGTAGGTACCTACTTATAATTATCTATGTGTGAATATGTATGTAATCTTTATTGTTATATGTCTTGGTTTCACATTATGTAAATTGGCACCAGTAACTTAGTGACCTCTGAAGGTACCTACCACATTAAGGAGTTATACTCCAACAGAAGGGAACTTTTCTTCTCAAACAAAATTGATTTACCAATTAACATACCTATTCATTCATATCAATCATAAGAAAATATTATGTTATTCTAATTAATCATTGCAATAACATCAAACAGCAGTTTACTGTTATTGTGACTTTTATTTTCACTTTGCATACATTTTATTTCAAAGTAAATATGTATGCTTATTATTTTAACTTACTGGTTGGTACTAGTATTTAATTATAGTAAAATTTACATAGCTTTTCCTTAGTCTGTTGATACCAATCTAAATTATGTCACCCTAGAACTGGAATACATGTTAAGCGTTATCATTAGTACTCATTAGTTCTTGCTACATGCAGGAAATTATCCTCTGCGGAACAGATCTACACTATGAGACTTTCTACTACAATCAGTACCTAATACCCCCTTTTTTTTTTTTAGTAAGCCAGCTTTAGTATGTATTTTTTCTTAAAAGATCTGAAGCGGCTTAACCTAATCCAGATCACTGCTTGTATTTCTGTTACCATTTATGTCCAATTTCATAGACCCATAGATACCTATACCGTTTCAGGCAAGTATATAATTAAGTATTCTTATTTTAATGAATAGGTAGGATAACATTACAAACCAAAATCAGAGTTAAAGGAATCATCATTGTTATACCTAGCTTATATACATTTTATTCTTGAAAATTACAAGGTACCTACTAATATAGTTTGAGTGCTGTTGCCTTGTCCAAGCCCGCTGATAACAGCAAATAGAATAATAATTAATGATTTAATAAAAACATTAGATTCATGAATATGAAATAAGTACAAAGTTTATCATCATCCTCTTGCCCTTGTCCAGCCATAAGGAAGGCAGCAAATCCAGTTTATTCTGCAGGTGGATAAGTTCCTTTTTTTTTTTTTTTTTTGGTTTGTTTCAAATAAGTAGGTAGGCACCTAAGTACTGTGGAGACTGGCTGTAAAGCGAGTCTGGCTGTAAAGCCACACCTTTGCAGGACAGGCTGGTTATGTTTGGAGGCATGTTCCAATTGAACGTTCAAGCGTGTGTCAAATATTCTGTTAGTGTTTTTTCTTATTTTAGAAGCAGTGTTGAATTTACCGTTGTACGATAAGCTTCTCTTAAACAATAAATACTATACAAAGCTTAACGCCTTTTAGTTATATGTCGTCAGCACATCCATTGCTACGACTCCCACTGCAGTACTTAGCACTCCTAGTAATTTAATGACTGTGGTTTGTATTCTTTCCTAACTTTTATATTGGGTGTAGTAGATGCAACATAAAATTATAGATATCCTGAGTGATCCATCTCGTTCAACTTTTTTTTTTTTTCGTAACAATTTTAGTAACAGTGTATTACAATAAAACACCGTCAGAATCCTTACTTCTGCTTGAAATACTTTGTTACTAGATGCGAACCGCCCCCAAGGATACTCACTGACCGCGAAATCTAACAATTTACAATACATACATTAGTTTGGGTAATAGTTATGCAAGTTCTTACCTCGTTAGTGTTTTGTTTTTCTTGGTCAGCAGTATCGGTAGGTACTTACATATAATTTCTCCTAATTTTGTTAATTTTATCTGACCTTTATCCTCGTCGCCACTTGTAGAATCCTGTTGATTCCGTATTTATGTTGAATATATCACTTCACTGGCTCACTACCACACCAAGCGCCTTCGTCTATAGCCCGCTTCACTTTGTCTGTTTCCCGCCATTCCTCGTATATGACAGATGACATAAGTGACAGCAGCTACCCCGCTTGTGTGAATGAGACAGTGTTTACATATCTATTTAATAGATACACTACAATTGCCATACAACGTTGAACGTGGCAATGCTGCCAGACTTTTGGGCACTGTTCCTGTTGACAGCGATGCGGATGAATTCTTTGATGCCCTATAATGATTGTTTATTTTTTCATATAATTGTACATATTATTATAGTTTATATTTTAGCTTATATAATGTAAATATTTAATTTTTGGAGAAATTACTTATCTGAAATAAATAATATTCTAAATTTAAAAAAAAAATCGAATTCTTACCTATGAAAGTTTTCGACATTGGAAATGTCTTTTCGTTCGCTCCCTCCGATTTCACGGAAAGTAAGTGCGATCACCGATCGATCTCGGAGAGTTTTGAAAATATAATATTCAAAAAAAGGCGCAAAAGACGCGTATTCACGAGAGCTGTAACGCGAAAAAAGAATTATTCGAGAAAGTCAAAAACGAAAAAGTTATTGCCGAAATAGTGGAAAAAAAAAACAATTTTTTCCGAATTTTTGATTTTGGCGCTCGATATTTTGGAAACGAAGAATGATATCAATTTGAGAAAAACTCCTCTGGACAATTTAGTCAGCTACAATTTGAGCCTAAAACAAAGATGACTGTAGCCTAACCTTTTTGATAACCTTCGATGTTGTACGTAGTACATAATAATTCCATGCCTTCGATACGCGTGAGGTTTGCAATTTGTTTGTTCATAGGCGTTATGTCGAGGATACTTATGTTAATCTAAGAATAAAATAATTATCATTCAACGTTGTAGTTTTATTTTGTAACCTTTTCCTTCTTCCGACTTTATCGTCGCTCAGCGACAATATTATTTCGAATTCCGTAGATTCATTTCCAATGCTCAATAGTCGTGTGAGGCACGAAATATCTATGAATTTTTCGAAAACCCAGCACTACTTTTATAATTTGAACGCACTAGTACTTCACTATTGGCAACAATATGTATTTCAATGTCACTCACTTGTCAAGTGTCAGTGTCATATTACTGTCAATAACCAAAAAAAACTTTTGTTTTGAATTGGAAACCTAACCTAAACCAGCTAAACAATATAGGATTATGAAAAATTGTCGACAAACGACAAAAGCGTCGTTTATTTTATGAATAATTTGGAGTGAAAAATATAATGGCTCAATATTTACCGGGCAGACCCGGTGGAGAATCGGATTCGGACAGCGACGACTACGGCTTCTACGAAAAGCCGGTAACTATTGATTTTGTATTTGTTAATAAATTTTAATTTAGTAATAATGGGCTACATAATACACCCGCGTTATCAGTAAGCTCATTTTGAACGAATTTTTTTCAACCCATGTTATTGGTTGAAAAAATTTCTGTGCTTAGATATTATAAGACCTAGATCTGGGTCGATGTCAGGTTTATTTCCAGCGTCAGCGTTACCTACTAGACATCTTAATATCATATTCAACTGTTGAGCCTATATTGCAAATCATACAGATAGCATGGTCCAATCATTCTTAGTTTATTCAATCAATGATCTCAGGTACTTACAAGGGTAAGGTGAAAAGTTCTCGGCCTCACACAGAAATGGCGTTCCAATCAGCAGAAATTAATTTTTTCCGCCTCGGTGCTCGTGTTATTAGTTCGTATAACAAGTTTCAACTTTTTCTTGCAGGTAGTTTGTTTACACGATTTTTTTCAGTAGATGTCTTGCATGTTTTTGTTAAAATGGATAAACTTGAATTTCGTGCGGTCATAAAATTGTTCGTTTTGGATGGATAACCCCTAAAGAAACTCATCCAAAGTCGACAAAAGTTTACGGAGAGTCCGCTCCTTCCATGTCAAGCGTTAAAAAGCGGGCAGCTGAATTTAAAAGTGGTTGCACGTCCCTCGAAGATGACCCATGTGAAGAATGGGCAAAAACCGCAGCCACACTCGAAACCATAGAAAAAGTGCATGCTATCGTGTTGAACGATAGGTGAGTGGCGGTGAGGGAGATAGCTGAGGCTGTATGGATATCAAAAGAAATGATGGGAAGCATCTTGCACTCAGAATTAGGGATGCGAAAGCTCTGGGCAAGTTGGGTAGCCACACTTGCTAAATGTCTTTCACCAGGACAATGCACCCTTGGTGCTTTGGCAATGGGAAAACTGCGGGATTTAGGGTACAATTTGCTCAGCCATCCCCCCTATTCTTTCGTTTTGGCAACCTAAGACCGCCCATCTGATCTCAAACTTGAAAAGATTTGTTTCTGGGAAGTGTTTCGCATCCAATGAAGAAGTTGAGAGTGCTGTAGATGTACAATTTCACAACCATGCAGATTCTCATTTCCGGGAATGAATACTGATGCTGACTGATGTTGCAGAAGCACTACACCAAGTGGGTTGAAGTCAAGGGATATTATGTAGAAAAATAACATTTTTTTTTTACTGAAAATCAGTCTTTTATTGTCAGGCCGAGAACTTTTCACCTTACCCTCGTATACCATATAAAACAAAATGTCTGTTGATGTAAAAAATCTTCTAGGATTAATGAATAGGTGCTTAATGTAAATATGTGTGTCTAAATGTTTGGAATATTCCTTTTTAAATTAAAAATTGTGAAGGCCGCAGGAACTCGTTGGATGCGAGAAGCACAAAACCGGTCGAAGTGGAGGTGCTTGGGGGAGGCCTATGTCCAGCAGTGGACGTCTTTCGGCTGAAATGATGAAATTAAAAATACCAAAATAAAACAATTCAATTTTTATATTTCAGCCTAGAAATTACTATCAACATCAACAGCAAAATGAGAAAAAAAAGCTTGAAATGGACATACAGGACGCCATCATCAATGGGAATTTAAGAGAAGTTCAAGAAATAGTCACTACAAGTAAAATATTTTTTTTTTTCTGATTTTGATATTGATATTTTTATTAACTTGATATTTTCTACAATAATTTTGGTTCCCAGAAAATAATTATATGTGGATGTAATAAAGTATTACACACTAAAGGCCTATTCAAACCTAAGCGGTATTCGCTGCCACTGTGCGTAGAGGTACATACCGCGCGGGTTTCGATCAGGTATTTACTACCTCTACCCACAGCGGCAGCGAATACCGCTTAGGTTTGAATAGGCCTTTATGTTTAACAGCTTAAGTTTTTGGCAACTGAGGTCTTCAATGAGCTAATATGGTGACAATATCACAAACAATAAAACTTATTGAATTTTCTGGAAACAAAAAACCAATCACAGTCTAAAGGAATCCTGTCTTTTGAAAGGGGCAACTAGAATCAATTCTTCTTTTGTGACATTCAAAAGTACCTTAAGTTGTATGTGGATAATGAAAATTCAGGCTTTGTAATTCCACCAAGAAAGTGATGAGCTTTAAATCTAGTATTGATAAGAAATAATGATAAATCTTTGTTTTATTTCAGGATTAAATAACAATGTGAATGATAAGCTAGACAGTGGCTGGTCTGTGCTAATGCATGCATGTTTCCATGCACAGGATAATATTGTTAAATACCTGTTGGAACAGGGTGCTGATCCCAACTATCGTGCTGGTAAGTTTAAAATAAATTGGGAGTCAATAATGTATGTTCCAGAAAAGAGACATGTTTTAGTGTCTGGTGTATGCCCATTCATCATTGTTCATGTGGTTTGTACAATTTTGTGACTTGCATAAATTCTAAATCTAAATAAGAATGAAGTCAACTTATAGAAATTACGCAAGTTAGGTTCATTTCCATCATTAGGTAGTTAACTACAAGTACAAAATAGAGTAATATAAAATATTATATCAAAGATGTGGTGTATGGCCTGTCAAAATGTGATAAACTTATGATAATAATAATGAAATAAACATAAATTTTACAGATTCCATTACACCCATAATGAGTGCATGTTCAAACAGCAATGCCAACAATAAAGCCATATACAACATTGTGACAGATTTGATAGAAAAGGACTGCAAACTTAATTGTATTGACAACTATGGACAAACTCCTCTAATGAAAGCCATTGGATGTGGCAGAGTTGACGTTGTGCAGAAACTGTTAGATCTCAAAGTAAATATTGAAATACGAGATTTACAGGGATGGACAGTAAGTAAAGTTTCGTTTTTATTCAACACAAAATGGCAAAATTATAAGAACAGAAATGTACCTACAATGGAAGGTCTTATCTCTTAGGGAAAATACAGCCCATTAACCATGGCATTCAAAATGTTTTTGCTAGTTAAAAGAGGGATCATTGGGATGGATGTTTCTGTTGATAGTTCCATTAGGCATGTTTGACTTGTGCATCAATGAGCACAAGCAATCAGCTGATTGCTTGTGCACTAACCAGCTAGTTGCAGCTGATTAACTATTCAGTGGTTCATATTCGTGGGTAGAAGACCCTGTAAAAATTTGGATTGTGATAAAAAATCTTTCTGTATATTACCTTGCCATGTAATCTAGTCCTTTATTCTTATTATTGTAAGCCTGATTTGTCCCACTACAGGGCAAAGGCCTCCCTTCCCATTTTTCCTTGTCTAATGCGATTGTGGGCCAATCCTTTAACACAGTCCAATCAATCTAGTCCTAGTTGAAATAAATCTTACTATATTACCTTTATTTTGTTGCAGTAAGAGCGATTTTCGTTGTGAAGTTTTAGTACTGTACAAGTAAATGAACAGTCAATAATAATTGCCTGCCAGTACTAACACATAACAGAACGAAAACCGTGTACTTGTGTAGTTTCCCAATATTACCACAAGCAACAAGCCATACTTGATAATAATTGACATGTAATTAATTTACAGGCAATATTCTGGGCAGCTCACCACAATCAACCAGAAATATTAGAGATCCTTATAGCCCGAGGTGCCCGAATGACCGAAGTTGACAAATACAACCGCTCAGCTTTAGACCTGGCAGAGTTACATGAATACAATAACATTATTGAAATATTTAAAAGACATCTTCAACTTCCGGAGGAACATGAAGACTCGTTTTGTATGGATTTAACATCTTGGCATGATTTTTACCCAGGAATTAAGAAAGGGCAAAGGTATTTAATTGTAGTAAATAAGCGTTTATTGGAGCATCCAATGCTTGTTTTAGCGTCGTGGGTTGCTTGCTATTAACTGCATAGCATGAAAACTCTCTAAGCTTGAATGTATGTCTTGAAATAATTTATATTTTAAGATATTTGTCATCTTTATTGTAAATTACTAAAGCTACGTTAACTGTGGACGACATAACCCTTCATTATACTATTATGTTGTAATAGTCTATGGGTGCAGTTAAAAAACAGAGCCTGTTCAAAATGTGATAGCAATACTTCAAATGTGAAATTCATTGTTCTGTAAGGAGCTTAGAGTAAACACTGTATTTACAGGCCAAATTACAAAAGCGAAATCCCGCATCTATTATATGGTATGCACCTGGAAAATTTCACTAACACTATTATGAAGACCGGCATGGATTTGAGAACATTCCTGTTGCTAGAAGAAAACGATATGATCAATTTGGGCATGGATTTACCGTACGAGCGACAAAGACTAAGGAGTGGACTTCGAAGCTTTCATAAACGGAACTGGAAAATTAAAGCTGTGGTCGGAATGACTACTCAAAAACCAGAAAACTTCAGGTAGCTATGAATTTAATATTAAATAATGTAAGAGTGGTATCGGTTCTACTCCTGTTAACTGGAACCTAGTTCTCGGCGAATTGCGAATGTTCAATAGCCTTTTGGGAAATATGGGCGATATTACAGATAGCGCCATCCACGAAAACGCGCCCCACTATCTTCCTAATCGCTTACAGTACAAGTGTGCAACATTCCGCTAGTGTTTTAGTTTTGTCGATACACAGTAATTACTTATTAGTGGGTAATTAGTGTGTTTTAAAAACTAAAACACTAGCGGAATTAATTAGCGATAACCAATAGCGATTAGTAAGAAGAGTGAGGCGCGTCTTCGTGGATGGCACTATCTATAACTTGTGGGCAACAGCTTAGCACAAAACGGAAGGGATGACTAGTTCATTTTGTAAAGCATGCGGCATCCAATCGATTTTCTTACTTCGATTTTAGATTTCTTGGATAGTTCAGCTTATCAGCAAAATATTGCCGATAAATTCGAATGTAATCGCTATCCCAATCTACTGCTGAACATAGGTTATTAAAACATTAAACTCATTGAACATTCGGTTGTTCAGTACTCAATCATTTTTCTAATGTTATTGAAATGTTATTTTCCAGCATTCTAAACTATTTAACGGCCCTAGGATCCCATCTCCATCAAATATACGTATTAGAAGCGACCTTGCAGTATATTCTACGTGAACACAAGAAAATCCAGGAACAAATTAAATTTGAACCACCAGACTCTTTCATTCGTGTGCAATTAAACAATGCGGCAAAGAAAATGGTCACAAATATGAACAGTATTAGAAGAGCGTCGGATAGAGTGAAAATTATACTGAATAAGGTAAGCAAGGAAAGTCACTTCTTTAATTTTTCTTAATATCATCATCATCATCCACAGGTTGACTTTACCCACTGCTGGGCATAGTCCTCTATTTGAATTAAAAGAAAAATTGGCTAAATTGTCACACAAACACGTGAATACAAAAAGATAATTAACTCCAATAATAATAAAAATAAAAACAAAATAGATCTATGCCTTTGCCTCACCGCTCCTGTGCCTGTCTCATACAGGTTCTACCCGCAATTGCAACAATGTCATCCGTCCATCTCGCCGCAGAACGATTGACACGACACTCCTATATCAGTTCTTAGACGCCACACAATCACAGACTCCACCTGTCTGCCGCCATCTCCAATATTAGCCTTTATATCCTCTGAGAGCAGTGGTGGCCTAGTGATATTGGCCGCGACTTTCGAGTTGTAGGTCGTAGGTTCGAACCCAGACAGGCGCTTTACTTTGTGTATATTATTTCATCACCACTGCTCTCAAAACGGTGAAGGAAAACATCGTGAGGAATCTGGCATGTCCTAGAGCCAAAAATTCGAAGACATGTGACATCTACCAACCCGCACTGGGCCCACGTGGTAGATTATAGCCCACTCCCTCTCGAAGAGAGGAGGCCTGTGTCCCAGCAGAGGGAACATCATAGGCTGATTATGATGTTATGATGAGTAGACCCCCTAGACTCTCCGTATCCTTTGACTGACCCTTCTTCGTACATAAACACGTTCTCAATACTAATAACATTTAATAATATTCTGGTTAGGTCTACATAAGCAATTATCAGCTACCTAGTCAGGTTGTCATGCCTCCTATATTTCCCTCTAGTTATTCCTGCCCAAAGTTCTTCGCCGAACTTTTAGCAGATTATCCTCCCGCCTTTTCGCCTGTCTTCCTCTATGTCTCTTTCTTGTTTGCTTACTTATCAATCTTTAAAAAAACAGCCATCATATTTTCAAAGAAAACATCCACAGCTGAACATGCGCTGCTCTCTAAGGATCTGTAGTATTCATGTAAAAAAATTTTGTTAAACGGATCGTAGAATGTCGTTGAACCTTTTTCTTATTCGTATATTTTCATGTATTTCAGGTGGCTGAAAGTAACCCGGAGCCTGCAGATATCATCAAAGAGAGGACCTTGCAGGACATCGTCGCGGGATACGTCACCGAAGCTGCGTTCGTCGTCTCTCTAGGTTTGCTGGTCTACAATGTTAAAACCTTATTCTCCTATATAGTGAAAAAATAATATGTGATTCTTATTTCTATTATTTAGTATGTGTACGGAATTGAATTTGGCTGAAATGTCTACTTTGTAATTTGTTGACTGAAAACAGAAATTTTATGCTTTTTATATGTTGCTACAGTTGCTCTGCATAAAATCGAAATTTATTGTATTTACTATATTGTATATACTAGTTATTTGCAGCATCATTAGATAAAAGAAAATACTAATTGTGCTCCGGCTGGTAAAATAATACAGCAACTTGTGTTATTTTTTTCGAAAACAAACTTCGATTCCGATCTGGGAAAATTGTTTTTTTTTATGAATTATGCAGTTATAGTTTACTGTAGATATTCCAGCCAACTTAAATATTTTACGGATTGAAACTCTAAAATCTGTGTAACATATCTTGTGTATAACACAAATAACATTTGTATAATAATGGGTTGGATACCAAAAGAATTAATCTTCTATGGACAAAAACAAAATATTTTAGTTTTGAACTGCTCAAACAAGTGTTTTTTTGGTATTTTGTTATGTACTTAATAAACTTGGTGGTAACATCTTTAAGGATCAAGGGCAGCAATGCTGCGCGACATTGTTGCGTCACATTGCTGCCGTGCTCGGAATGTAATCACGTATAAACCCGTAGAAAATGTATGAGGACCAGTACTGACCAGTAGTGCTGCGACCGCACTGCCGCGGCAGCACTGCTGCGTGCTGCCGAGATCGGAATCATACCTTTACGCAATGTAGTGTACTTTAAAATAAGAAGAAGTTTATTAAAATTCAACATTTTCCTTAAGTTTACCGTATGTCATTACTTCCCAGAATTTGATCCTTATTAGGGACACTATCGAATGGTGTAATAATACAGTGTTTTTTTTTTTCAAAATCAACAGGTTTGATTCCTGACTAGAAATATTGATTTTTCAAAAATCCAATGATGCAGTTTTAGTTTTCATCAAAATCGAGCCCGCGACTCCTTTGAGTACTTTTCGCTATTCCTAATAGCTTAGAATTTGGCCATCTACGCCCACTTGGAAAATTCACCCTGTATATCCGAATTTACATTACAATTTTGAACCTAATACAAGCTAGTTTTATCCGATTCGACAACTTTTTTTTTTGGACTAGTCGACTCGCAAACCTGCAAGAAGCGAGACGCATACTCTGCTTCTAAAATGAGAAAGTCTCGGTTATTCCGGACTTTCTTAAACATGGGCATGTTTTCTTGTAGAATTTTATCGGATTGCTGTTGAAGAAGACAACCTACCATTCTAAGGGGTGGTGGGATAGGGGATGTCCCCCAGCTAGACATACTACTACAAGCTGTTGTACTGCTTGTAGTAGTATAGCAAATAGCTGAGCTGAATTTTTTTAAGTTTCATCAGAATCGGTCTGGCCATTTTTTAGTTTTTATATGAGACTAACGCTTAGACAATAGATTTTATATATATGTAGATTTCATGCCAAACTCACAGTATAGAATACGACCGTATATCGTTCTTTTTTAACCGACTTCAAAAAAGGAGGTTCTGTATTCGACCCGTATGTATGTTTGTATGTCCGCGATTTTCTCAAAAACGAATGAACCGATTTTGATAGTTCATTCACTAAAGTGATCTACATGCTTTCAGGAAGGTTTTAGTATATAATAAATTAGGTAATTATTCTTATGTACGAAGTTATATGCATAAATGTACTGCATCTCCGGCATTTCTATGTGAATTTTGATGATTCTTCTAGTCGGTGTCTGTCTTCAATTCTTCAGTGCACTAGTGTTAATCAAATTTGTGTGGGATAGGTACAACTAAAAAGTAAAAACTTTTACAAAAAAAAAACAACCGACATCAAAAAAACACTGCAAAGTGTTAAGTAACTAATTTCGGAAGTCGGTGTCGTTGGTTCCGCATTTTCGTTTTTTGACACCGACTTCCAAAATTAAAGTTATTTATCACTTTGTAGTGGTTTTTTGTTTGAAGTCGGTGGTTTTTTGTAATAAATGCACTACCAGATATCAAGAAATTATAATTAGAGGGTCACCCTGAACAATGCATCACCTTAGGTATCCACCCACCGGGCAACCAGTCATGAATTAATAAATTGCTATGTATTCTGTGTTTTTAACCGACTTCAAAAAAAGGAGGAGGTTCTCAATTCGTCGGAATCTTTTTTTTTTTTATGTATGTTCCCCGATTTCTCGAAGACGCCTGGACCGATTTGGAAAATTTTTCTTTTGTTTGAAAGGGTATACTTCCCAAGTGGTTGCATGATCATCAGGTCAGGATCTGATGATGGGATCCCAGGGAAATCGAGGGCAACCTTCAAATTTTATAGGCACATAGTACCATTTTCATATATTTTCTAAAGCTGTTTAAGTATTTGCATCTGATAATCATCATCTCAGGTGGATGAGCTGATGATGGAAGGTACAACTCCTCAACGGCTTGGAGTTAAAAGAAAATTCTTTCAAAATTATTTATAGTAACACTCGTGCATTTGCTCTCGGAAAGCACCATTTGGTGAAGTGGAACTGATGATGAAGACCACAGATGGCCACCGGAACTACTCAATAATATCTCCGTACTATTTCACGGGTTGCGATTCGATACTTTAACATGGTTGCTAAGCAATTTATGCTCGTCACAATGTGAATAGTGATATGGAGCTGATGGTGGACCAGGAGAACTCTTCAACAATTAACTTCCCTGCATCGGTAAAAGCAATATTTTGTAAAAGGCGATGAGAAAGTTGACACTAGGCTATTGTAACTGAGATAAATTATAAGCAGACCCACTCTAAAAAGCGTGAAATAAAAACTTTTTAACAAAAAAAAAACCGACTTCCAAAAAAACACTACAAAGTGAAAAATGACTTTAAATTCGGAAGTCGGTGGCAAAAAACTAAAATACAGATCCAAAGACACCGACTTCCGAAATTAAAGTTATTTTTCACTTTGTAGTGTTTTTTTGGAAGTCGGTTTTTTTTTGTGTTTCACAATATGTCTGAATTTCTAAGGATTATATTTTAGGAATGATAAATATTAGGTCCTTACATATGAAATTGGCGTTTTGTATGGAAGGAACAAAAAGTCGAATATTTTTTAATATAATATATTTAAATAATCAAAGTATGAACCATTGTTTTCAATGCACTTTTGCCATCTTATAGGTAGTTCATTGATCCATTTACTAAAAAAACCAGTCGGACGGGAATCAATAAAATCTTTGAAGGCGATTTGGACTGCCCCATCGGAGTTGAATTTTTTCCCTTGCAAAAAGTTATCCAAATTGCGAAAAAAATGGTAATCTGTTGGAGCAAGGTCCGGGGAGTACGGAGGATGTCTAAGACATTCCAATTCAAGCTCTTCTAATTTGGTAGCCGTCTGTTTCTGTTCAGTCAATTCGTGAGGTACCCACCTTTCAAGCTTTTTAATCTTCCCAATTTGCTTCAAGTGAATTAAAACAGTTTTATCACTAACATCGAAGCCTGCAGCTAACTCGGACGTGGTTTGCGATGGGTCCGCTTCCACAATAGCCTTCAATTCTCCATTATCAACTTGGGTCTCAGGCCGTCCACGGGGCTTGTTCTGCAGGTCGAAATTTCCAGAACGAAAACGTTGGAACCAAAAACGAACTGTGTTTTCTTTTGCAACATGACCGCCATACACATCATTCACCCTTCGAGTCGTTTCCGCAGCACTAGTGCCACGGCGGAACTCGTACTCGTAAATAATGCGATATTTTAAATTTTCCATTTTGTAAAATGAGTGACGCAAACAGAAAAAACAGAAGAAAAAAAACAAATGAATGACGGTCATCGAAGCACAAATACATGAGTAAATAGCTGTACAAATTTGAATTTGGAATTCCTTACCAAAGAGGAGAAATTCGTGATTAAAGTGGCCAGTACGAAAAACGCCAATTTCATATGTAAGGACCTAATATTAACACAACACAATACATTCACGTTGCAGTTTTGCCAAAAACTAGTTATTGTTTTTTTTTCTAAATTGTAGAACATTACAGCAGCATTGAATCCACTCGTGACGGGTTTATTTTTGAATGTTAAATTACAGTTTAAAATATGAAGGACAAATGCTTACCTACAATAGTTATTTTCGTTGTCTTTCAAAAAGACAGAGAATCGTATGGTCCGCAAATAACACTTTTATCTCACGTTTCAAATATTAGGTCCTTACATATGAAATTGGCGTTTTTCGTACTGGCCACTTTAATCACGAATTTCTCCTCTTTGGTAAGGAATTCCAAATTCAAATTTGTACAGCTATTTACTCATGTATTTGTGCTTCGATGACCGTCATTCATTTGTTTTTTTTCTTCTGTTTTTTCTGTTTGCGTCACTCATTTTACAAAATGGAAAATTTAAAATATCGCATTATTTACGAGTACGAGTTCCGCCGTGGCACTAGTGCTGCGGAAACGACTCGAAGGGTGAATGATGTGTATGGCGGTCATGTTGCAAAAGAAAACACAGTTCGTTTTTGGTTCCAACGTTTTCGTTCTGGAAATTTCGACCTGCAGAACAAGCCCCGTGGACGGCCTGAGACCCAAGTTGATAATGGAGAATTGAAGGCTATTGTGGAAGCGGACCCATCGCAAACCACGTCCGAGTTAGCTGCAGGCTTCGATGTTAGTGATAAAACTGTTTTAATTCACTTGAAGCAAATTGGGAAGATTAAAAAGCTTGAAAGGTGGGTACCTCACGAATTGACTGAACAGAAACAGACGGCTACCAAATTAGAAGAGCTTGAATTGGAATGTCTTAGACATCCTCCGTACTCCCCGGACCTTGCTCCAACAGATTACCATTTTTTTCGCAATTTGGATAACTTTTTGCAAGGGAAAAAATTCAACTCCGATGGGGCAGTCCAAATCGCCTTCAAAGATTTTATTGATTCCCGTCCGACTGGTTTTTTTAGTAAAGGGATCAATGAACTACCTATAAGATGGCAAAAGTGCATTGAAAACAATGGTTCATACTTTGATTAATTAAATATATTATATTAAAAAATATTCGACTTTTTGTTCCTTCCATACAAAACGCCAATTTCATATGTAAGGACCTAATATTTTAATTACGGTTTGTTCTTATCTTACTAGCATTAATCAAGAATGAATGTTAGACGGTACTGATACTGACTCACATATCAGTGAGACCACACACGTTTGAAGTTTTATTTTTAACTGATATTTTGATTGATGTTTTAATTCTTTCAACATGTAGGCGTATGTGGAGCAACTACTATCTTAAATCTTCATGTATTTCATTACAAGACAAAATGAACTGCTGTCAACGGCATAGTCGGCCCACTTTAGAATTGTATATCACATTTATTTCTGCTATAATTCATTGATTTCGACAGGCATCATGGCACATTACATGAGTACATTGGAAATTATGAGTGTCACTTGCCAGTCTGTTGTCGTCCTTGTCACCTGCAGTTAGCTGCGTTTGGCCGGGGATAATTAGAGCTCGTTTATAATTAATTGCACGTCATTTGTATCCATTATTCATGGTTTGGATGCGACGTGGGCGTGTTCGTTGGTGCATTCATGCGTTGCATGCTACTCTGTTTTGTCATCTTCTATCTTTATACTTATGTGTGTCGTTACGGTTTTTTTTTGGCGTGATTGAGTTACAGCTATTCAAAGGTTCTAATTACGAGGTTCGTAGTGTTGAGTTTTGTTTCAACAAAATCTATGTAATAATACTTTTTTATTCGTTTTGTTATTTATATTTCATTTTGACTGCCTCGTTGGTCTTGTGGACGGAAGCGCTACACATGGTGAGCATGAGGTCATAGGTTCGATTCCGACGTCGGGCAAACTGTTACTGGGTTTTCCCATCAGGAATTAGTAGCAGCCCGGAGTCTGCTTTTGTGTTCGGTTGATGGCAATAGACCCGTATTACTTGGGACTTAAATATAACTTGCGTAATGTGGGTGTACTATAAGCCACAATTCTGCCTAGCCTTTCGAGGAAACAGGCGTGATGTATGTTACATATTCAACTTCAGTCCGGCCGTCGTCAACAGAATGCATTCCTGATACCTGCCATTGCGACAATTCTAGTAGGTAGCTAATAAAGATCAAATTCGCGAAACACGTATTCACTTTTATGCAACTGACAGGTGTCAAGAACGCATTCTCTCGTCGGCCGCACATTAAAAACCTTTAATAATAAAACAGTTGCGTCCGTGTAGCATAGCAATTTTATGCGCGGCGCACAGTATGATAAATGCCTCAAAAAACGGACATCACTTTTTTATTGTAATAATCGAAAGTATGAACTATTTTGAATGCGAGAACAGAGACAAAACAGAGTTATAATTTTTATTAGGCTTTTGAATTTCCAGAAAAACGCAAAAATAAACGATATGATGAAAATATTTGAACATTCGTTTTTGAAGTTTATTGACATTATAATGCAAGGTATTATACAGGATGTTACGGAAAGGGTATATCAATACAAACGGGTTGGAGAGTGTATCTGGTCTAGAATCTCTGTACAAAATTTCAGCTCAAAAGCATTAACTTTGAAAATTCTTAATATTTTTTTATTTCGACATCACGGCGCTGCACTGGCGCGCGGCGGCGTGATGTGCGTGTACTAGGCGCACAGACGCACTACAGATAATGGATAATGACCCTCGTAGTGCAGTGACACGTTTGTTATGATTTCAATTTAATAAACTATTGAAATAAAAAATATTAAGCATTTTCAAAGTTACTGCTTTTGAGCTGAAATTTTGTACAGAGATTCTCGACCAGATACACTCTTCAACCCGTTTGTATTGATAATCGTGTACCCTTTCTGTAACACCCTGTATAGGCGAAACAGAAAAGATTTCACTATAATAGAATAATAAATATGCCAGATTTTATCTTTATTCCTTTTTATTTTTTCCCTCGGACATCTTTTGTCAGTAACACCTAATATTTATCTTAAAATATTCTTCAGAACTGTACTATTAACTGTAAAAAAAAACTGATGCAAATCTAACTAGAAATCATTCTGTTGAGACTATAACCTGACGAGGGCGGACCCCTTCCCCATACCACATTTACCCCTTCATTAGAAAAATATAAATTATGTAAATGTATAAAAAATATTTTTATATCAAACGGTTTTATATTACTATACATTAAACGAACAAACATACACACACGTGAAACAAAATAAACTTTACAAAGTACCTTCAAACAGCCACTAAGAGCAATTTTGTAAATTCACAATTTTATGCCAAGAAAACTTTTTACGCCATTAAATTACCTATGGGTACCTCTATACCTACTGTTTATACTTAATGAGTAATACTTATTTCATTTTAAGAATTTAAAAAATAAAAATGTTTTTGCTTTCAGATTTTTGATTTGTGAAAACCCTAAAAACAAAAAATCGAAACTCGAAAAATCCGAATTCCTTCGTGTTAAGCATCTGATATTTTACAGGCAAGTTATCATAACACTTAACAATAATGTGTGTGAAAATAAAATGCTACTACCTTATAAAACCTGCGCAAAAAAATAATTTCAAAATTACGGAAAAAATTACGTAGTTTGCTTTAAATAACATCTAATTTTTTTTTTTGTTTCTAAAAATAGCAGATATTTGGCTTTATCACATGCTATAATTAAAACATAAAATCGTTGCATACAAAATAAATAAGTTATAACAATTCTTTTGATTTCTATGGATAACCAGAATAAAATATTTAAAAAAAATATAGCTCTGGTTCTAAGCTGAATTGGTTTCTGGAAGTTCTACTCTAACATTCAAAACAGTGTATACTATCGATTAGAATAATAAAAAAAGCGATGTCCGTTTTTCGAGGCATGTGCGCCGCTCATAAAACGTTACTGACATTGCACTTGACCTCAACGCAATCATGTCCCGAAATATTCTCTGCGTAGGCGCACAAAAATGCGTTGACATTTTCACACAGTCGCTTAGCTAATAAAACGCTTGATTAATTTCGTTGCAGTTTTTAAATAAAACACTAACTCCCAGCGTCATCATCAATTTACCTTTCTGATTTTATTCGTAATCTTTGTTGACACTGCCCTTGCCAGGAGATTGCAATAGCCGGCCAACTTGGTCAATCTGATAATACTGGCTGCTGGCAATAAGACGCGGACTTTATCACGGTAATGAGAACGTTTCGTAGTAATTACTGGGGCAGTGTTTTGGCGTTACACGAAGATAATTTTAATAAGAATTAAATTCCGGTAATTATTTTGTTAGACCTTATGATTCAATTAATGTTTACCTCGCAGTGGACCTTGTAGAATTTTTAGTAATATTATTAATTAGCCGTGAGAGCCAGTTTACCCATAACGGGAAAACCATGACTAATTAATGCATTATTAACACGAATGAAAAATTACATTTACTACAGGTTGGCAGGGACATCGACGCATGTCTCTAGAGTTTATAACCCCTAGCGTAGCAATTTTTTGACAGATTGTCAAAGTGCTTGGAACAGCATTTTTTTTTAAATTAAAATAAATTACAAAAAGAAAACAACCGACTTCAAAAAAAACACTACAGTGATAAATAACTTTAATTTCGGAAGTTGGTGTCGTTGGTACCGCATTTTCGTTTTTGACACCGACTTCCGAAATTAAAGTTATTTATCACTTTGTAGTGTTTTTCTTTTTGGAAGACGGTTGTATTTTCTTCTTTTTTTTTTTAAGTAGTTTTTATTTTTAACTATTTATACCTACCCCACAAAAATTCAATTTACACTAGTGCATTGAAGAATTGAAGACACCGACTAGAAGAATCATCAAAATTCGCATAGAAATGCCGGAGATGCAGTACATTTATGCATTTAACTTCGTACACATGAATAACTACCTAATGTTTTATATACTAAAACCTTCCTGATAGTATTTAGCTCACATTAATGAAATAATTATCTAAATTGCTTCATTAGTTTTTGAGAAAATCGCGGACATACAAACATACATACATACGGGTCGAATACAGAACCTCCTTTTTTGAAGTCGGTTAAAAACCGTTTAAAATTTTTAGGTTTCAGGTTCAGAACCATGTATTGAATCCATGGTTACAGTTTGCGCATCCATGTCGCCTGCCACCCTGTATAGCACCTTGTATTAGAGATCCAATAGGTATAAAGTATAACTTCTAGTTTAAATACTCAGTAAGAAATAGTACGAATATATTTCCATGTATTTCCATTAACCAATTGATTTGTATCTTGTTCTGAGAATAGCAGACACAACAGATCATATCAGTGGTAGCACTCATGGTTTATGGGCTGCTAATCGAAACAAGTGGCGCCAATAGCATCTGGTCGAGGAATCCGCCAATAAGTTTGTTGGGCGATGACGCATGCGCTGTGGCGCATAACTTTTCACTCTTGTCTCTTAGATTTGCTAGGCTTTACCTTTTTGTTTTTTATGTATTTTATTTATGCTTGATCTTTAAGAACCAAAATCGGTCTGTACGTCTTTAACAGCACATCCGGCCCGGCTTAATCACTTACCAAAACTATTTTTTTTTATCAACGTTTCAATTTCAACGAGTTTGTTAAGCGATGACGCATGCACCGTGGCCCCTGTCTTTTCACTGTCTCTCAGTTTTGCTAGGCTCCTACCGATTTTTTCTATTTATGCTTGATTTTAAGATCCAATGGTCAGTATGTTTTTAACGGCCTATCCAGCCCGACTTAATCGCTTTCTAAAACTATTTTTATAGCTTACCATAAACTACTGTTTCAATAATTTTGAAAAGCTAAAATTGTCTATTTTCCATTTCAAAAATTTGCTGCTTGACCGTAACTGAATCACTATTCTGATTGAGCCAAGCAGCTTTTTCTTTGCCTATCTCTGCGTGTCGGTCCTGTATTAGTATTTTTAACCGACTTCTAAAAAAGGAGGAGGTTCTCAATTCGAATGTTTGTATTTTTTTTTTTTTTTTTTTTTTTTTTTATGTTTGTACTCAGCAGAAATCCAATCCTGACGCAGAACATCTGCATGCCCCCAATGGCCCCAATAAACTGCATGAAAGTAGAATAACAGAACAAGTTGCTATTGTTTTTACTGAACACTTTCATTAATACACGCTGTACTGTATTCCCACTAGTCCCAGATTATATCTCTCCCTATTTCGCTCCTCGACCAGTAATTAAAACTGTCATAAGTGTTTCCACACTCTTTATGCCGTTGTGTCCACAGTCGACAGAATTACAGTGTGACAATGCCATTAACTAAAACTAATTGTGGGGATTGGTATGTTTATTTAGGTCATCTTGTAGAATGAGTAATAAAAACATAACATCACGCCTGGATTCCACGAATGGGTAGGCAAAGTGTTTGTTACGCTTTCACACTAAAACGGCTAAACGGATTTCGATAAAATTTGGCTCATGGATAGACCATGACATATGAAATTTTTATCCCAATATTCCCACGGGATCGAGACTTATACGGGCGAAACCGCGGGGCACAGCTAGTTTATAAATAAAGAGAATAAAAGTTAACGAACGCTAGCTGGCCTGAAGCGCTGTCTAGACAAGGGGACGAGAGAACCAAGTAATGTCACTATACAGTAACGAATAATAGGTACACAGAATAAAATGTTTTTGAAGTGTTCTTGTAATTTGTGTGTACAGTTGTCAAGCGCATTACATTAAACAATGACCTTTTCATTCATTTGTGCCACGAATAGTTGCGCAATGACTGCTCACCTTAGTCATCGTCCGGTCTGCCCGAACATGACATAGGATCTACGTCGACTGTTACTAATAACACTATCCGTTTCCTTTATTTCGCATGTGTTAAACCATGCTGTTTTATAATGACTTCCCGATGTGTTGTAACGCTTGTCACAAGCTCACGTGGTCTGAATAATATGCATTTCATTTCTTGTAGGTGTGCTTTGAAATAAAGTTTTTGTTTTTGGAAATAGTATCTACTATTGATAGCAACGCTAAGTAAGTAGGGCCAATGGTCTCTTGAGTCGTTCTAAGTATAAGGAATTTCTGAACGACGGCCCGGTCTAGATTTCTACCTAGTAAATGGTATGGTATACATTGGACTTTTAAACATAACTGACGATGACTGTTGGCACTATACATCGCTGTTTACCCCTTCGTAGAATACAGTCGTAATGTTCTGTGTCGTATAAATACATAAAATTTAAATTATTTCACAATCACTACCACTATTGTCCCGCCTGCAGCTTCCAAGGGAATTTAAGTCGAAATTGCTGATTGGTAATCTTATATCTCAAGTCTCCTTTTATAGCTTGCTATGTGGTTGTGATAGAGACGTGACTCATTATCTAAGGTATGTAGTTGTTAGATATCTATTCGATTTGTTATTATAACAATGGTTGTTTCCTTATACAGTGCAATTAAAATCATGATGAATTATGTATCATGTGTATTTACCTTGTCCTACCCACGTATGATTCGATTCTTTCTGCATTGCATCTAGTTAGTTATATATTTTAGGTTCAAACCCACAATACAAATACCACAAAATCTACTCATGTAGATTTTGTGATCATTTTGAAGGATATTGCTAATCCATTGCTTCGTATGTTCGAAAAATTTGTCTGTTCAACTAGGTACGTAAATAACGCATTGAATGTTGTTGAACTGTCAAAATGAAAGCCATTTCTAATGTAAGTTTGTGTGTTACGCATTGCTCTGCAGTATTTAAGACTCGGTAAACAAAGTCTTCGCTAAACAAAGTTACATTTGTTTTTAGGTAAAAATAAAATAAAAACAAAGCTTTTTATATTTTATTGACATCTAAAACATTCGTAACAACTGTTTGTACTAAAATATAAATGTGTTTTATGTTAAAAGCTGTTAAGTTGGTGTATTATAAAGGGCTTGTTATAGCTGCTTATTGCAGGTAGTGTTAAGCAAAATGGACTTCTGTACATAGGTATAAGTATAAGACACTTTATCAATCGTCGTTGTCATCATAGCCTATTTGCCAAATAGCCTTTTATAATATGAAAGTTGTATCAATTCATTATTGGTGAACACGTTTAAGCTCAGTGAAATATTTCCTCTAGGTCATTTCTTTCAAATTTTTTAGTGATCCTAGAGCTACTTAATCATATAGGACACAAATAAAACTTTATCGTAATACCCAATATAAAAACAAAAGTAACAATTGCCTGAATACATCTCCTATCATTCATCGAGAAAGCTTAATGTCGCTAAAGCAACATTCAACATGCAAACTGTGCTCAATATATCGTCGGTTGGAATTTTTGAGAATACTAATTGACCAATAAAAATATTAGATAAGGTGTTAATAAATTTTGAGATTCTCTAAAAGATTCTAAATAATCGCCAATTGCTCCTCTTAAATTTATAAAACGTAAATTAAAATAAATTATTAACAGTATTATGGAATAGCTGCTGTCATGTCGGACGGCTAGCGAGCGCACTCAGTGCTTTTGTATGGGGATGTTCCTGTCGGTGATGGCGAGCTGCGGCAGCGGCGCCTCCACGGTGAGCACGCCGTCCCGCGACAGCGACGACTTGATGGCCTCGGGGTTGGTGCCCTTCGG
Source organism: Amphipoea oculea (assembly GCA_945859645.1). Lineage (NCBI taxonomy): Eukaryota > Metazoa > Arthropoda > Insecta > Lepidoptera > Noctuidae > Amphipoea > Amphipoea oculea. The sequence goes on along the minus strand of OX243866.1, from coordinate 12,432,314 downwards.
CAGCAGGAACTCCCTGTTGTACTCTCTGTACACAGACTTTGTGTCGGACTTCTCCTCGTGCTTGGCGTGGACCTGAAATACGACCAAACAACTCCAGTTAATTACTGAGTGAAACTTGAGAGTTCGTGTTTTGGCTACACCCGTTGACCCCGATAAAAAAAAAGAAATCCTTGTGTTTTGTGTGCACCAAAGCGATAGATATACTGACATGTTGGCATGCTGCCTACTCTTAGAAGTTTCGGGCATTTTTTCACACTAAATACGTAAATAAACGCTTCATTATTTTACAGATAATTTATCTTCATTAGACCGCGACAGAAAATAAAAATGAAGGAGCGTTGATGTCTTGTCTATAGAGAAACCCTATAAGCGTAGTAGCGTCCTACTAATTATGTAATAACGTGATGATAATACTGTACAATGCCACATTTAATGTGCTGTCTGCATAAACCTGCGCCTGAATTTCGTTTTAAATACGTTTTACGTTCACAAAACAGTGGTTACATTTACTGGACTAGATGTTTCTCGGTTATTGCTTCTGGTGGAATCGGTCATTAAACGTGTCAGTGGCGCTGTGATAAATCTGCCTAAAATAAGTCAGGAATTCAGTGATGACGTCAAACGGCAACCGAACATTGTGTGGATATAAACCGCCCCATTGCCAAATGTTTGTGTAAACCTACACCGGTAGGTATTATGCTGTACTGTGTAGTTGAGCAAATTGCGCGAACTGCTAACCGTTTAGTTGCCATAAATTTAACGAGCGTTTGCTGTGAATTTAGTTTTTCCATATAATTTTAACTGCCTAATGAATACATTTTACATCCGTAGATCATGGTTAATTTCTTGAAAATTATTGCAATCTTGTAAAGTTAGGTACATATGAAATGAATAGATTTCATATTGTATTTGAGAAAGAACATAATTTAGAATGTCATTCTAATAGCAACTGCTTTTATTCCTAACTTAACTCCGCCTACGCCTAATCGAACTTTAGCCTTTGATGGAGCGTAGCAACTAGCAAGCCTATTCTAATAAGATGAAGACATTATACAGGAATCAAAATCAGATTATACCTGGCCTTCTACACAGTACTGAGTAGGTAAGTAGGCAGTTAGATTTTGCTTTTGAATTGTATGGAAGAGCATGAATAAGACAATTTACAGAGCTCGTTTAAACAGGAAATATACAGTAGGTAGAAGTATTTTATGTAAGCCTAGAGAAAATTCTTGTCTTATTCATACTCTAGTTATTTAATAAAATTGTAGATAGGTAGGTACTCACCAATAATTTGTTGTCTACAGTCTTAACGACGATTTCTTCAGGGGTGTACTGGCTAACATCGAAACGGAGCTTCAGTGACTTGCCGTCGCCCTCATCCTGGATCAAGGGCGAGTTGAGGCTATCCCAGTGGCTGGGCTCGGCCAACTGTCTGCTGTCACTGTGCTGTGATTGTGTGGTGCTGCTGCGAATATCACAACAATAAAATTACTTAATGCGTTCACTCATCCACACACCGGGAGTCCATTACGTAACCACCGAACACGGAAGTTTCGGGTTTCGTTCTAACTTTCAAATGTGGATTTTACTGCCATTTCAACACCGGCTGGTAAATTTCTATTTCAAATCTGCCAGGAAACTATCTGTTCGGTAGTTCGAATTCTGACTCTCATATCCCAAAACATACCACCAATACTTCTAAATTCGTGCATCACATTCGAGTCGTAGTGTTGGACAAGTGTTTGCAAAGTTAGTAGTAGATAATAAAATTATTAATAATATGTATGATTTAAGTGGCGACATTGAGAGATAACCTTCGCGAAGTATACGTTTATTGACAATCATGTAAGTGTAGGTAGATGTATGCGAAGTGGGTGCTCTGCTAGTCTGTTGTAAGCACATAATTTGATTAACGTTGACACTCGTCGCCTCGACAGTCTTTAACAAAGAACATTTAAAGTTCAAGAAACTAGTGAAGAACCCAAATGTGGGTAGATGTGAATTGTTCAAACACGACTATAACATTCCGTAACTAAGTACTTACATGGTTTATAAGTGCCATGTGGCTTATGTTAATGCAAATCAACTTAACCACATAAATGAAATGGCCGATATCTAAACAGAGCATCGTAACACTTACCTACATGCAAAGAATACTAACTACGATATATGAACTAGTTACAACTACGAGTTCCATCAGGTTTACAACCATATTACGAGGCCCTGCCCCTGAGGTCGTTGACGGTATTATATCGATTCTAATACTACCCAGACCGCCCAGACAAAAAAAAACTGATAAGACTGGCAAAGTAATTAGAGAATGAATTTCATTCTGATAGCAAAAATACCTAGCTGTTTTAAATCCAGTCTAGCAAAAGTGATTACTGGCATGCGAAATACCTACTATCACGCTATTCTTTTATAATCCACTATCGACCACGTGGTCTGCATGCAATTGTTATTAACTGTTTATTAGCCTAATGAAACGTGTTATTTCCTTAGAAGTTATCCTTATCTATTATATAATACAATGCATTCCAAAGCGTTTAAGTAGGTATAGCGCTTGTACCCTTAAATGAGGTTTACAAAAAGAGCGGACGTTAGTTATGTGAATGAGGTGCGAACACAGCATTTCTTTGCCATTACTGTTCGAGATTGTGAACACTAAAAAACTCCTTTGTAATTTGTACTCAGGCCACAATCCATATATTATGATAACATGCTGTAGAGTTAGGTAGGTAACTATCTGACTCAGTCACTGGGAGCAAGTAATAATCTATGACCCGTGAACAATTCAGCCAGTGCATAATAATACATATTTTACGTTTTTCAACAAAACAGCTGATGTCATTCTCAAGTCAGCGAAGATACAAGGTCACTGTCAACAAAATGAGCTCATCGATATTAGAGGGGCACTTGTATCGATGTAATTTGTGATCAATTGTGCAAGTGGGAGGCAGGTAGGTACCTACTGTGTCCAAAAAAATTGTTTGTCGATCTAGCATTGAATATGCTTAGGAGTACCTACGTGGTATCCGGAAAAAATTAAGAGAGACACGATAAACTTCACCTCACTTTAATTTAATCTCAAATCATGATTTTAGAGTACATGCCGCCAAAGTAGGTTTACCTACTGTACTTAAGTATGTTTTGTGCACAATAAAAATATTTTGTTCTTTGAAATTTATTTTGCTCACTGTACCTCAAGGTATGTACCAAGTTGTGTGGTGTAGGTACCTCCGATTTACCACATAACTCACGACCGGCAGCCAATCGCATAACTTCAATGCTAAATGGATTAGGTTTCATTCGACACACAAAACAAATTCCTACAACGTTCAAGTACGGTTTACAGAATTAATTAGCAAAGTATCTAAAGAATCTGTAAAGTGTGACATAATTCAGATTCCTTGACTCAGAAAACAAGTCCGAAACATTATTTTTGCTTGTGTAACAATTAAACGGTTCCTATAGGTACAATTTTAGTGTTTCCTGGTCGAGTCGTAACTCACTCTAGTTTAGTTTTAGTTCACCTGAATGCAAATTTTACTTTCTATTCAGTCTAGCCTTGGCTAAGTACTTGTCTCGGTCGTAGCTCCTTGCCTCCCAGCGAACTGCAAATATTGCAGCTCTACACAAAGGCTGGCTTATTGGAGTAAGGCTCAAATTAAACAATCACGGCTAGCTTCATTTGCACTTGCACCGTTTCTGAGTAGGTACCTACCTACCTGCTCTATGTATGCAACCTACATACGCGATGTAAATTCTATCGGGATATAGAACCTTTAATTACCATAGAATTACGGGTACAATTTGCTTCCAAGCGTTTAGTGTACGACTGCTGATGATAAAATGCGTCGTGAGTCGTGATTTCGCTATTAATCCATTAAGTCGTGGTATTCAATACTTTTTATACTCTAGTCGAGCCTGCGGTTACCAACGTTTCAATCGCGTAGTCTTGTGGTAAATACGCAACTACCCACATAATCTATCTTTTGATAAAAGGAAATTTCCACATGAGTTAGGATTTCTCGTCCGTAAGGGCGCGTAGGTACGTAAAGACGCGGATTCCCGCTAAGGACAGGCTGGTACCGATCGGTGCGGGTAAAATATCCCCGTACCTATTAGCTTATGCGCTCACACATTAACACTTTGACAGCCAAGCATTTTATTTATTCCTATATTATTAGTACTAATTAGTACGTGATCCGCTGTCAAAGTGTTAAGGAACAGGTAAAACTTTGTGACCGTTTCATTCCGTAGATCCTGCAAATCTGTAGCGGAAAACCCGCTGCTTTATGTAAGCACTCTAACACAGAAAATATTTTTCCTGAACAACCTTGGAATAATAAAGTAGACATATAAATCAATACGTTTCAATGTTAACAATACTGTGTCTTAATGTCAAGATTAATACATGCGATAGGTACAATAGATACACGTGATAAATACATAAGTACTAACTTAGTTAATGTTGTATAATGATTCCTTTACAGGTGCGAAACTACTGCAAGCATAAGTACATGATTAATTATATCAAAAACCATGAGTTAATGCGTACCTACTTACTATAACCATACTATAAAATAAACTGCTGTTAGGTATAAACTATTAAGTACACTGGATTACATACACAATATAGATAATTTTATGATAGAATTTTTACCTCTCTGATGACTTGGTTACTCCTCCGGAGGAAACAGATTCGAAATTGTAAGACATGCAAAAAGCAACGTATGTTGTTAGTTTTAAGCTCAAAATATTTTTTTACGTTAGGTAGTGATGGACAGTATCTATTTTGGACATAGACCCAGATCATAATCTCTTAATCCACGATTAGTTCTACTATTCTCCAAGTGCCTTTGGTCGTTATGAACCATAATCTTTACCTTCCTTTCGGAAAAAACAAAAAACTATAGAATAAGTTTCCCCACTAGGACTCTTTCCAATTCACAATGTAGGTCTTATATGAAATCCATCACTACCAAGTATAAACAATATTAATTTATATCTGGTAGTTAAAGGGTCTTTATACAATTTGGGGCGGAGGGGAATAAACGGCTGTTAAAAGAGCGTAGGATTGCCAGTTTTAAGTACCGGTAGGAACTGAAGGTCCCTACAACGGAGAAGGCAGGACTATACATTATTTGAGTAGGTAGTCAATAGAGGAGCGATTGTTATTATATATGGGTACAGATTGGTTAAACGTAACATGAAATAAAAATTTAAAATAAGCCCTCCAAAGTAATGAAATGTAGAATGAAATGTAACACATCAATAAACAATAACACAACAACAAACAAATTCGCCTAATTATTAGGCGAATTTGTTTCAACTTGCGTTACATTTTCATGTTACGTTTATCCAATCTGTACCCGGCATTAAGCAGGTACCTAAGTATGTTCCCATGGCTTTCTCCGCCCGAGTTAGAGCTACTAATTACGGTTTACAAAAAAACCTTAATCATTTGTTTACAAATATTTCTCTCGCAGTCTCACAGATGAATGTTATTCACACCAAAAGTGGCAACCCTAGCCAATAAACCAAATGTAAACGAGGGGCATCAAATCAACCGGAGATAAATTTTATGAGTATATTAATAATATTAAACCAATAAAGTTTACGTCATCGATGACTATTATAGTCATTGAGATGAAACAGACCGTTATAGGTACAACTGTAAAATATAGGCATGAGAAGTATCTTAAACACCCAAAGGCAATGCAATTATATTATATGAAGTTATATATAATAAATAACATATCATTATTCCATATAAGAAAGCAGGTATAATATTAAAAATATAAGTAATGATAAAGCATACAGTAAAAATATGGGCATACATATTACATAATTATATTGCAGCACACAGTATGGGCATCGCAAACAGCAAGTGACGTCAGTCTCCGTGGCCAAAAGACAACGATACAATTGAAAAATTGTCGGCTTAACTTTAATAATTCCGCTAAGTATGTAGGCATTTGCTAACAGCTGCTACCACCAAATATGTCCAAACAGTTCTTACTGTAACACAGCCCACACGGAACCATTGAAACATGGGCGGACCAGTAAGCCCACACTTGAATGAAATTGAGCAAGATCCTAAAAATATTGATGACGTGGTTTTAGCAAGTACTATCGTTGTTTATTTTGCTCGTTATGTCGTATACAAATCGTATTGCTGCCATACATATTTGACTACCCACATGTGTGAATATGAATTAAAGGTTGACGAGCACGAATCCTACGCAGCGTCGAGATGTCGAATGCTACTGAGTGAAGGCTGGTATTGCATCACTAGACTTGCGGCTGAAACAGAACCAACTCGCTCCAAGTGGGTCATGTATTCATGCCGTAAACATAATTTCAGCGCGTTTGCGCCAACAAAACTACATAACCTGTAACTATATGCCTGTGTTGATAAAACAATCGTAAACCGGTTTTCTCGGCGGCATGCAGGCGTTTTCCCTATAATCCAAGGTGTGATATCAACATCTTAATTGTTTAATTTTATTGTTAACCTCTGCATCTCCGATAACCTTTGAATTATAATACCTAATGCAGTTTTGTGAGAAATTAAACACGTGATCATATTATGTCGACTCCGACCTTGATATTCAAGATGAATGTAGGTACAGTTGACAGAAAAAAATGCAATTCTTTATGAAACGATTGGCAATTTTAAGTTAATTTTTTTGCAACACGCTTCCATTGAGCTCCGTAAAGCTAGTCCGTGGCTCATTCATACCGCGGGATCGCTTATATAAGCCCTCATTATGCATATACATTGTGTTTACAATTTAACGCGTTTCTGTGTTTTAGCTACAAAATTCTGGTTTAGAGGCGCGCAACCGGCGCTATTTCTATTTATGACATCATCCCGCGTCGGGCTTACGTATCGCTGCACGCTTTAAATGGAGGCGACTGAGTTGTCTGCAGTTGATGCCGTTCCGCGGACTGATCCCGAATAATACCTTTTGAATATACTTTCTTGAAGCAGTCGACCCGATCGAGGTGGGCGACTGTCTTGCGAAACTACCAAACTCATTAATTCAGGATTCCCTTTTAGGAAACATGCCCGGCAACGTAGCTGTTACGGACGGAATAATAATATTATAGCCATGAGACAACTCGGTTTATTCACCCTCTTGTCTGTCTTGACAAATGCCCGAATTAAAATTCCATGCGTTCTTAAACATGTCCAACTTGGATATAAAATTTCTTATAAGAATCAAAGCGAATATGACTTAAGTTGATGTTAAATTAAATCGTAATTAAATAATTTAAAAAATTATAATAAATATAAATAAATACCTAGTTGTGCTTTTGAAGAAGTTGTTGCTTTCTCTGTTCATGAGTTCCGATCTGAATTTGCTCATTTCTTCTTCCATCTTCTTCATTTCGGCGTCAAATCTCTCCCTAATGCTGGAGAATTCAGTGTCAATGACAGAAAAGTCACCAAGCTTGATGGGAATATTCCTTCTCAGACCACTGTCAGCCATTTTAGCGTTGTGTGTTTTGTGGAATAGGTGAAACTAAACAAACACTGAAACGTTCTTATGTAAACACGGATCACAGTGTCGCTACGCACTCAACGGCAGACAAGGCAGTACTGATCATTAGTCGTCGCTCGACTCGGCGCCAGGGGGCCTGCGCACAGTTTTAAATAGCCTCACGTTCGAACGCCACCGCGCCGCGCCGAGACTTGCTCGGCGTCACTCGGCCCACACTATTCTTCTCGCTCATTCCACGTCTGGCCATGCCGTTGGTCACACTCGAGCATCTTCGCCATGATGCATAGGCGCTACAACCGACAACATCCTCCCTAACCACCATGTAACGTCATTGATGAATCATTTATCTGAATCCGTCTGTTCTGTTTAAGGCAATCAACACCATAAATATGTACCTACGATTATCTTATTCATCGCAGTATTTTATGTTTACCTGCTTGTCATTCCGTCTAAACGGTAGTTGTGCAATAAAAAATCTAGAAAAACGACATTGGTTGGCTTGGCCTTATGACGTGAATTTGACGTACCTAACCGCTTCAAGATTCTTCCATTTTGATATATTTGGAATTTCTTTATTGTTTTATATCAAAGAGCAACAATACGATATGCTGGCATTGTCTTGTTAAAATATTTCAATCTTTATTTTCCCATTGACAAGGATTGGGAACCTTAAAACAATGGCCAAGTAAATAAAAGTCCGTTTAGGGCGACAGCCGCATGAAAGCAGCCAGTAGACCTTGATGCCTAATATGAGTCAGAAGTTTGTCATGTCTTGAGAGTGTTAAGACAAAAACATCCAATTATGTCCACGTTAACCAGTAGGCGAATATGTAATATTCGTTGTATTCATTACAAATAAGAAACATTACTCATGCTCTAACTCCTACGTTAATATCAATCATTGCGAGATATTTACCAGGAATTGGGTAAGTATTGAATTGAACTAATCCAATCCCAAGAATTGGTCCAAGGTTGGATTTCACTTATGAATTCAATACCAGCCAAACCAGGGTGTTCACAAAATATTCTTAAATTCTTAATCAGATTATTCAAGAAAATTCATAAATATCCTACATTACTAATCAAGAATGATTTTTCCGCTCAGATTGCACCAAGTAGCTTTTCCTGCTAGAACTGAAAACATGACGAATTTTAATATGCTTCAGGGTTAAGAAACTTTCTGCATTTGACCTATACCCTGAAGTCATGTTCTAAAAGCAACTATCAGAAAGTTGTCTAAAGCGTTTGGCCAATTCTGACTGTATATGGAAGTTAAACATAATCCACATCATCAGTTACTGTCGACAAGGTACTCGAACGGTTCTGGGCGGTATTTATAGATACGATCCCACATGTGCCATGCCATAAGCCTCGACTGCTCAACAATGTAAACACCAGTCATCCCTCGGAAAAGCATCCACCCCGCACTTAATGCTCCATTTATAACCGCCGACAGCTCTTTTATCACAGGAAACTACTCTGCCGCCTGAAGGTTGAAATCCGTCAACATTATTTTTGGAAACATTGTTGTTTCAAAATCTTTGAATCAGTAAAAAACTTCTGGAATGTTATCTTATGCTGGATGGGTGTCATAAATTATAGTAAAACACGATTTTTAAGGTAATACTAATAAATTATTGAGTAATACCTATCCATAACTTATATTTAACTATTACGCTCAAACCAAATTCTAATTTCAGGAAGAAAATCTAGGTACCTACTTAGATTTTGGTCCTGAAATTAGAATTTGTACCTATAACAAACAGATCCTGACCAAAGGAGTGTGATACAACCGATAAATAGTGTACCTACTAACCATTCAAACAGAAGTGAGAGGCTAGCAAAACATGGAAGAAGAAGAAGAAGATAGTTTGTGCCGACCTCAAGCAATTTAGAAGAAAGCGAGAACCGTGAGACCAAAACAAGAGGAAAACAAATCATTATTATCAACGCTGCTGGCTGAGATTACCGGTTTCTAAGCGACGCGACGTAAGACAATACATGTGTACAGTTTACGGTGTACCTAGTTCATGCAAGAGTCCGAGTTTACCTAACCTACGGATTCATCATTGTTACCATGTCAAACTGAAAACCACCACTGCTGAAGTCCACTCCCTAAGGTCGCAGCAATGGTCGAATAAATTCAGCCAATCATCTCAGTTCACTGTTTCGGAATTGTCCACCAGAAAGACTGCAGCCCTGTTGACCGAACGATACCAACGATTGCTCATTGTAGAGGACCACAGGGAACCTCCTTTACGGAAGACAATGTCTAGAGCTCTAGTCTGTGTCAAATTTGAGGGGCTGTGCTGCAATAGTATAGTGTTGACTCTCTCATACTAAGAATTTGGTTAAAATTGCAGTAAAACTTTCTATAATGGCGCCCGGCAGTGCCATGGTACGTCATACCAAATTAAATTAACATTTCGAGTATAAAAGTCTTGGCTAGACGTGATATAATGCTATCGTGCTCCATTCATTAGCATAGCATGCTCTATTTATTGCGTTAAGATTAGGACCGTATGACTCTCGCTCGCAGTCTCGCACAGCGTCCGTACCTTTTCACACGATTATTTAATAGAATAATACAAAATTAGAATTACCCTACCGGTACGTTAGCATGACTAGTCTGTGGTGTTTACAGCGTAGACGGTAATAATGAATTAATTACAATAATAATTTTATTTATATCAATGAAACATTAGCGTCCAGGAATCGTCGTCAAAAACAATGATGCACGCTTATATTTATTACGGTACACAAAGAAGCAGTGAATTAGCGTATATTTCACGTCATTCTCTTAAAATAGTTTTCATTTCGATTTGAAGATTGTAGTTCAGAATTAATATTTATGAGAAGCTATGCCTAATTAATCGTATAGAACTGCCATGCTTTTAGTTAAGCAAACATAGTTTTTCCTGATTGATGTTTTTATTCTCAGCCGCGGGATGCCTGTGATGTCGTGTTGGGTTTAGGGTTGCCACCAACCACTAGATCCGATTTAAGGGTTAGGTACTAGCATAAAAAATACGGGTTGTGGTTTTTTTACAGGAGAGAATTAAACACGATTTTATTGTTTTTTTTTTAATTTATATAAGGTAGCTGTTTGAAGAAACAGCTTTGAAAAGCTGTTTATATTGTGAAAGAAATGTATAATAATTATTTACTTTTTAAATTAAAGTTAGGGCTTTGATAACCCTGAAAATTATTTAAAAAAATACGGGTTCCTATATTCGTAAAACCGGAAAAACTAGGTAACCCGTAAAATCTGGCTAGCCAAGTTGGGTTTGGGTCTCGATTCGAATTTCGACGTCTCATGTGCATAGTCATCATAGGTGAGTAACATAACAGGTTGCTCAGTTTGAATACAACAATCACTCCTTCCGCTCCATCGACTCCTACGATTTATCTTTTAATGTCAGATTACAATAGGCGTGTAATGTTTAGATGTAAGAATTTAACTTACCTACTTACAAGAAAGACCCTGTTCATAATAAATCTAAAACTTGTATTATCTGCCTATTGATATTTAGAAGACTATTTTTAGTTCATATTGGGTAAATAAATAGATTGTTTCACGAGAAAGTTTGAGTACTTACGTACCAAATGTCTCTAAATGCTTTCGATTATTTTCGAAGATGCAGACACTTCGAAGGAATTTTCGGATACCTACCTCTATCTCGGAATGTACCCATCGTGTTACTGGCAAACCGTAATAACGTGCCAACTACTGCTATTCTAGTACTGCACGGTAGTGTCTGGGCCGGAATGTTGATGAAAGCGATAAACCTAGAGGTCATTCACATCCCGCCATAGTGAGAAGCAGGAACACAATATGAAATGGAATCATCCATTATTTTTTGTTATATTATGCTAAATAAAGTATTGACAAGTTCCTTAGATAAGCTCCTCCAAAGACGGCAAGTACGTTGATTAAATTTTAATAAGCTCGGGTGAATGGCCTCACCAATTAGGAATAGAACGCGGGGCAAGATCGTGACGTAATGCTGATACTACCTACCTACCTACAGCTACAGTGCTAGTAACTGGCTTTATAAGGACTGATGTGATGCCTACGTTACACGGATCCACATGCTTTTAATTTTAAAAGAAACCCTTATAAGTGCAAATTACATTCTTAGGATTTGTGCTTACTGGGTAATAGCATGTAATACCTACTTAACGTCTCTACGTAGGAAGGTAACCTTCCCAGGAAATGCTGTCAGTTAGGTACTTATCCAAGATCGAGCTTCACAAACCATAAGAACCATCAGAAAAATCCTATGTGCACCAAAAAAAAATAGCACCAACGCGAGAAACCCAGTGTGGCAGTGGCAGGTGGAAGAAAAACCTGATTTATTTCACGATAAATCTCGTCCAAGACAGGTTTCAGCTTACAAAGCATTAGCAGCATGTAAACATTAAAGAATCAGCCAGTTTGCAGCCAATGTTGCGCTTTATAAACATTTCATAACATTTGCAAGATTGCCAAATACCATTTCCGTCTCAAAAATGAAATGGTATTTCATAAAGGCGTCATATTTTTTTTTTAAATATTCTCATTTATAAACAATGTAGTATAATATGTTTTTACTTCCTCGTTGGTCTGGTCGTCGCAAGCGCTACTGGCTACTGCTGAGCATGAGGTCCAGGGTTCGATTCCCGGGTCGGGCAAAGTTAGATGGGTTTTGCCATCTAGAATTTCTTCTTGAAATTCTCAGTAGTAGCCCGGTGTCTGGATTTGTACCCACTGGCAAAAGGGTCGCCCCCATAGAAATGTCATATATCTATGATCGCCCCCTATTGCTTGCTAGTGAAATGTGGGTATACTTATAGGTGCATCTCTGACTAACCCTTTTGGGAATACAGGTGAGTTGTTTTAGGTCTATTATTTTTGAAAATTGGTTTAAACAAACACGTCAAATGAAATCCGAGTATCTCCTAATATAAGCATTCAAATGGACACCAGACAGGTCCTGTTCCTCAACTCCGCCAAGGTTGTTTCAGTATTGTATAACAAAGTGTGACGAATATTCTAGGTAAGATCAAGGCTAGGTCCATTCTGTGACACTCGCGCTCGCGGTGGGTGACAATGACAAGCAGAGCGGAAAGCGGAACCCTGGTCAGATCGCCGCCTTCCGCATTTTTCCTCACAAGCCTATAAAGTTTCGATGACACTCGATATTATGTTCGCGTGATTTTACATTGACTGACATGGCGAACAGGTCGATGCGCAACAATGTAATCAACTCTTCATTATTAATTTTAGATGCTTAAATTCTTACTCGCCACTTTATCACGAAGGTAAGGGGACTTTTCAAACTTAAACTCAAAGCATCACCTTTGAATTGTCAATGAGTGGGTCAGTTAGTTGTAAGTTGAAGCTAGTTGCCCATTCCAAAACGTAGATGTCTATGGAGAAGAACGGACCTACCTATAGTTCAATGACTTAGCGAAACGACATTCATAAAAACATACCCACACAAAACACACCTAATTATGACATTCACGAGACCCAAAGAAACAGTATCAGTCCTTATATTAAAAACTGGATCTCCTATGTAACGCCCTCGGTGTTGTTCGATAGGTAGGCCCTGCGATTGCAAACAACAGAGCCATGACGTAAGCTACCCTGATTGCTTCAGGCAGTTTGAAAAGAGATGACGTCACCGGCTTCATAACGAAGCCTGACTTTGATTCCTCGTGACGTTCGTTTGTTTTGAAACGATTGCAAAATCACATCCAGGGTTTTTATTTTACTGTCGAACGACTTACGTAGTTCACTAGGTAGTAGGTACCTACGTCGTAACCAGGATGATGTCAACGTTTTGGACCTAATTAATCAACAAGGGTTGCTCCATGTAAAATACTGGTATTCAGCTGCATCCGTTTATACTGGAAGCCGACCCCAATATAGTTGGGAAAAGGCTAAGCAGAATATTTTTTGGGCACCTACCTATGTTGATGATAGATTTTCTCTATCTGTGGTGTGGGTCAGCGATCCCCGTATTAAGGCCTAGTCAAATCTAAGCGGTATTCGCTACCGTCTGCGGTAGAGAAAACCGAGTGGGTATGCGGCAATATTACTGTTCAAGCCAAAGCGGATTTCACGCTCTAGCTGCGGAACTTGATACTAAATACCTGAGCGAAACCCACAGCGGCAGCGAATACCGCTTAGGTTTGAATCTAATAGGCCATTAATTGAAATTACCACGTTAAATAAACGGTAAATATCGAACAATGAAACTGAAACATCTGAACTTGCTTTGACTACCTACCGATCTACTTATAAATGCTAGCTCTCGTAGAATTCATTAGAAAACTCCCTCCACTCCCTCTCATTTTCCATGAGATCTATAACTTCATAAGAAACAGATTCAACAGTCATCGCGTTTATACAAAGTCTTAACTACCACACCCAAGAAAATTGATATTTTATGGTCCATGTGGAACACTACCAACCAAGACCACACAATGCTCGTGTTTTTATTGCCCGCCAATTAACGCAATTAATTATAATTAAGTAAGTACGATGAAGTATTGCAGTATAACCGGTTATAAATCTGACATAATAGGTATTGTAGGCAGGTAATGCAGTTTTACACAATGAATGAACTATTTAGGTACGTATCGCAAATACCAATGGACGAATACAACATATAGAGGAGTGTAATGTTAAATGATATTGATTTCTGTAAATTGTTTCAAAAATCTTTTTACACGTCAAAGGTTTCTGCACCCAAATGGTTAAAAATGAACCCTTAAGATACATGCTAGGTATAGTATTTTTATCTCACAAAGCGTCGCGCACTTTACTTGTGGTTAACAAGTGTAAGACCTCTCAGTACCGTCCGTACCGTCAGAAACAATGGCGAAGTCGGAAGTGTGTGTGAGCATCTGTGTTATGTGTTGAAGCTACTCGTCTTCACGTTAGACATTCACAGCGTTTTTGTACACTTGGTTTACACACGTAAAGCGCGTGTCACTTCGTGAGATAAAAATACTGTATGCGATACGCGTTTGGATGACACACGCTACGTGATATAAGCTACGGCAACCACTACGCGCAACAAGCTACGCACTACACGCTACTTTCTACGCGCTACGAGCTGCGCGCTACTCGTCACAATCTTTGCGCTACACACGCTACGCGCTACGTTCTACGCGCTACATACTATGCGCTACAAGCTACAGGCTACGCGCTACGGTCTACACGCTACATGCTATGCGCTACACGCTACGGTTCTAGTTGTGCTGGTGTAACATATTGTCTTAATTGTTCTATTATACCTATAATCTCAATCCACGAAGAAAGAGAGGTTGAGATTGTCTTACTTATTGATTTCTGATTCAGATATTACCTTTTAATGGTTTGAAAAGTTCTAGGCAGCATCTTCAATACTTAAACAATTTTCTTGGTTTTCCTATAATTATAATCAAAAGATATAAGTAGGTAGCAAAAACTTTTATCAAAACATCACGACAAGTCAACCGGCAGTTAGGGGAGAAAGGTGTAATGGGAGTCAGTGGACAATCGTGGTCACTAAACTAACTTAATAAACCGATAGCCTAGAGTTGCTAACGCCCCGCAACCAAGGTTACTGCATGCGCCCCGTACAGGCCCCCAACGCCCGCTCGGTTCACGCCAAGCGCTGGGACGATATGGCCGCGTTACGTTTTCGCGCCAATTTCATGTAATTTTTTACGTGAACATAATAAACGGTAAGTCGATTACTAAAATGTATTTCTGTCATTAGTTCACTTAAAACTTTAGTTTAGACGTTTGAGATTAGGTTTGTAAAACGTTTAAAGTGATAAAGTCTAAAATAATTATTTTATAACCTTATATTTTCAAATTGTCTCTTTAGGGTAATGAGAGTCGGGGTGACTCCCATTACCCACAGTGATTCTCATTACAATTGTCACACCGACCACTCCGTTGAGACAAATCATTCCAGGACGATCTGCATCTCCGGTCGCTTCGTCCAGTTCTGTCTTGGAGTCTTTTAACTCAGACCGAAAAAATAATCGATCCTCGCTTACAGCATTTAAAAATTTGCTTCCAATTCCGGAAAAAACAACATATGTCAAAACGAGAAGAGGAGGACTTAAGCAACATGCAAAAATTTTAACGTCTACGCCATTAAAGGAATGTCTACATGAAAAAGAAAATAAGAAAAGAGAAAAGGCAGAGAAAGAAAAGTTAAACACAAAAAGTAAGAAGCCAAAAGAAACTAAGAAGAAAAGTGAAGATAAGAAAAACAAAACTGACAAAGGAAAGAAACGTAAAACACAAATCAAGGCTGTGAAAAACAAGGCAAAGAGACGAGTTTTACAAGAAATTCAATCCACTTCTGAGTCAGATTCAAGTCTCATTAACATTTGTGACGATGACGAAAATGATGATATGGAAAATGCTGCTGGTATTGGTACCAATACTTGCCTTATTTGTTGCGAATTCGGCCGCAACAACGAGATCTGGTACAGGTGCACTTCTTGTGGGCTATGGGCACACGCAGACTGCACCGGTTGGGATTTAGCTGAAGGTTACGTGTGTGACAACTGCTAGGATTTGCTGACTCCCATTACCCAATGAGTGATTATAATTACCCGCATATGCGGACAATGGTGGTCAAAGTCATTCTTTTTTAAAATAATTATAATTAGTAAAGTAAGTTCCCAAAGTTAACGAAACTTGTCAGACTGATAGTTGATTAAGTAAATTACATTAAAAAAATATAACTATAAACATAACTACAAAAATTTGTGTTTTGGAGAAAATATTGCTTAAGTGACTCCCATTACCCCTTCCTCCCCTACCGAACTAAATAAAACTGGAACTTAGTTATTATTCCTGATAAATACTGTACGTCGTAGAACTTACACTTATTCTGTGTGATATGTATGTATGTACCTAAGTGTAACGCAGCTTTTATGTAGGTATAGGTACCTACTAAGTTTCGTCTGTAACTGAATGATATCATGGTTGGTTCATTGCTCACTAATGTGGGGCATCACCGCATCACATGTAAATGAAATTGTTCGCCATGCTGTTACATTATTCCTATGATGTATAGATCTGCGTCCGCGTGCAGTCATTTCATGCTATGTAACTACATTTCAATAAAAGCGCAATTTTTTTATGTAAATGGTTAGGCATTTCATGCTATATAAGGAAAGTACCTAAATAATACCTACACAGGTAAATGTAAGCCCCTTTTCCGCTTAGGTAGGTACAGGTACACGAAATTTATTATTTTCAACGATCGATAAAACGTTTTGAACCCATTTTCCTGTTTGAGGGAATAACATTTTCGAAATGTCTTATTTAAAAAAAGATAACTGGAAATCTCTGTTTCTATGGAAAATTATTAGGTAGGTATTAAAATCGGTCTAATTTGGCTGTAACACTATTTTTCGAAAATGTTCTTAACTAACTTTTTAGACTTTTGTATCCTGCTTATGCGTACGAAGTTTCATTAAAATCGGTTCATTCGTTTCGAAAAAAAGGGCTTGAAAGTTTGTATAAAATGCCGTACGTCGTAAAGGCCACGGAATATTTAGCATTCTAGGAAGTTCTTAGTTTATCCAACAGACTATCATATCCCACCTAACGACTGGTTAAAAGTCACCTAGGAAACTTAAACAAGCGTAATGTTATAGTACAGCGTGAGAATGGAGACATTTCCCGTTTTGTACGGCAATTTCAATAAAATATACGCCGACCTGAAAACACCTTAGGTACCTACTCACAGTTGTTGTTCGGGCATTGTTGTGTTTCGCAGTCCGTCCTATACCTACATACACACTAAGGCAGGTATACATAGGCACCTTAGTAGGTACATAACTAAGCTGTGTAAATGCACCGAACTTCTGTTCGTAATCGTTATAGCCTACCTACACGTAGGTACCGTAAAAATAAGTTCCTATGTCTATAATTAATCGCGGACAATTCATTTCAATTTCTTTCTTTTTCACTTTTCAATTTTATTACTAAGGTCATAAGGTTGAAAAATGGTCAACCTCGTCCGCGGTTTCTATCTCTTGTTCAAAGGGCCCAAACTATTTAAATACAAATATCTATCGGCTACCCAGTTATCTATAGGTACCGTACTTAAAACTTAAATAGGTACAATAAGAATTAGTGTCCGAAATGATCTAAGTTGTAGTGTAAGTGTATGATTAAAAAAATGCTAATGTTTATACTTATTTATAGGTATAGGTGACTATACCTACTAAGATTAGTGTTGCAAAGAACTCAAGTCTTCGAGTCCTGTATAAACGGACTCGGATGATGAATTACAAGACTCGACTCATTCAACAGGACTCCAAGACTAGAGAACTAAATTCTCTACGAGTTCTTGAATGTTAGGTACATGAGAGCTCGAGTCTCTTTCATGCGCGGTCCGGGGGGGGGGGGGTCGTGGGGGTCATGACCCCCCCCCCCCCCCAATCATTCATGCTGTCGAGAGTCTGAATGATTTACTTGCCTTACTAACTTAAAACTGTACTTTAGCCACGAAAACCCCAATTGGCATATTCAAAAACATTAAGAACATCGGTAGATAGATATGGGGACTGCCGACTGAAGTAAAAACTAAAAGCTATGAAGTGACAGTGGGTTTTTAATGAGCCTAAAACATATTTTCCTTTAAAAAGCCTGTTATAAAAACATAGAATCCAGGATTCAAGAGCGAGCGAAGCAAACTAGGGATTTGGGCACCCCGCTCGTACGTAAGGTTGAAAGGCTTAGGTAAGGCTAGATTCCAACCCCCCCCCCCCCGGTGGGTTCCCGCATTGTCGAGGCGGAAGGCTCAGTAGCCGCCGTGGCTTGGACACCCACGGTGAAGCGAAGAGGAACCCGAGGAGGGGCCGCTCGTCAAGGCTTTTGCCAGTAAGCCGACGACGTAGCGGCCAACAAGTAGGTACCTAGGTTGCGGTCCCGCTTGGGCGACATTGCAGCTGAGGCGGGCCGCGATGTCGTATGGGAGGCATTGCGGCTGAGGTTTGGAGGCCGCGGCGGGAGAGGAGTGCCGGTATTGCGGTGCGCCGCTCTTCCTACCTTCCGCGGCCTTGACGGTCGCCACCGTCTGATGGCGGACGCGGTGGGGCCGCAGAGGAGGAGGAGTGTTGGTATGACGTTGGCCGCTCTCCCTATCCTCTGCGGCCGAAAATTGGCAGGCGGCGGGGCCAATAACCTGACCCGTCACAGGGGTACACGGGGGACACGGGGTCGTCTGGCGCCCATGTGCTGGTTAGGTCCCTGGGGTTATCACGGCGTCCTATGTGTTTTGGTGCGCCGTTGATGGGGAATACTCCCCAGAGGAGGGTCCGGTGACGGACAGCCGCGGCGGGTTCACGGATGAGTGCTAAGGCGTGCCCGTGTTCCCGCCGTAAGCGGCAGAGGAGGACACCGTGGAGTTTTAGTGGGTTAGAGTCCCACATAACTGCACTATCTCCCAGTGGTAGTGCAGAATGCATGAGTATTTCTCCATGTTAAAAAAAAGGCCAGATTAAACGAGTTTAAGCTTTTCGTCATAATGATGGGAAATGAAAACAGACTATTGACTAGGTGGGGTGCTAAAATTTTCTACGCTCGTTCTTGCAATTTACATTGGTTCTTAAGCATTTCTTCAAAAGTCGACAAAGCAAATAATTCCTAGTCCTTTTGGAATGATCGAAAGAAAATCGAAAACCACTAATTATTTTTTTTTTCAATTCTAGTCTTTTCGAATGATGAGCTTCAAGTCTCATCTTCATGCTCCGAGTTTTTCTTGATGACTCGAGTCCTTTGTTAGACTCAAATGGCTGCTAAATGACTCGGGCTCGGCTTGACTCTAGACTCCGAGCCTTTTTAGTAGGTACACTGAGTCTTGCGTACCTAATTGAGTCGAGTCTTTAAAAATGATGACTCGAGTCCTTTGCAACACTAACTAAGATGTGCGAGGATAAATTGATTGCGTACATATTTACACGCTCGTATAAATCATTTGACTTGGGTGCTGCCTTGACGGGCTGGTTATTTTTAGAAATTAACATCACTGCATCCAGTGCTACGGAAAGTGAGACAGAAATGAGAAATAAGATTAAACATGATGCTACTGATCCGGACTCGACGGAATCATTAGATAATATCTATAATCGAATGTTTATTGCACCTAAAAGTTAGTCATCGATATTTTAAGGAGATCCACTTTGTTAAGGAAGTAGGTACCTAGGTATCTCATTAGGTAATATTGAAAATCTTTATTATCTCAACTATAGGTACTTACAGATTATCTATGTAGGTAGTTGTACAAAATGTTATGCAGATAGGTAGGTGCGTCATTATTACACATCATATTCGTGTTCAATTTTACTCACATTATCCTACACATATAAATAAGTAGAAAAGAAAAAAAAAAGAAAAATATTTATTGTCCAGGTAATACACAGTAAGCAGGATTCACTTGTTAACATGTAGGTAGGGAATTGTCCTTTTTAACCTCTGCGCTGCCACCAACGCAACGACGCCGTGCAAGTGACGAAGTTTTGGCCCAACAGGATCTGAAATACAGTTGTGCTAGTGACATCACGAAGAACCAATTTCAAAAAGAGGGAGTCCTTAATTTGTCTTCACTAGGCTACCTATAGATGAGAATGTCCACAAAAGCTAAAAATGTTTTGTTTCAAATATGGGAAACGACCCGGCGGCTAGTATAGAACTCCCCAGATCACAACCACTCCATCGTATCGTTATCAAGCAAACGTTACCACTTACCTACCTACAATCATTTCTCTGTTTGTAGCCAACTTAAACTTCTACCTAGGTCAATAAAAACTTACCTACATGCCTACGAACAAATAATCTACAAATTCACAATAAATTTAATGCAGGTTTTACGTGTCAGAATCTACCTACCGGCAGAAAAACGATTTTTTGAATAAGTACCTATGTAGATGTACATATTCAAAAAATCGTTTTTTGTGGTTTGTGGAGCCATCATCAAAAAAAGTTAGTTACGTGCATGCCTATAACACTACATACGTAACATCATGCCTGCATTCTCCGAAAGGGTAAGCAGAGGAGGGGCGATCCTGTTCCATTAACATAGCGGCGGAAAGCGTGCCAGGAAATTTGCGTTCTCAAAGGAAACTGTTCGGTATCCTCGTGCGATACGAATAGCCATTTTTCGCTACAGGCTGTTGATTTTAGCCCTGCAGAGGGACCTACCCGACCTGAGATGCGAAGCTGGTCGGAGCTAGGTGGAATGGAAACATATTATTTGGTTCAAAGCATGATATGTATCGTTACCTTTATGATGTACAAGTGTTGACTTCCTGATCGGCATAGACCTACCTACCACACAAAAAATGTCTCTTCGCATGTTCAGTCAATACCTTCCTTTTATGGTAAGTTATGTATGTTTATTTAATGATTAACTTAATAAAAAAATATATGAGTAAGTAATCCAATTTGCAAGCATGCTGTTCGCAGGCCGGACAGAATTCCATATAAGGACAAAGCGTTATCATAATGTAGGTGTCAAGCTTAGTTTGAATGCCGCCTACACTAACCCAACTGCTGTTTTATATATTCATTAACTTATCGTAGGCCAAAAATTGCTGAAATTAGCTCAACTAAAATTAAATATGTAATAGGTACCTATTCATGTTTTCAGGTCTTTTCAAGAACTCTAAATGCAAAAAAAGTAATTAAAAAACCCGATTGCAACCTTATGCTAAAACTAAATGAAAAGCTAAAAACAAGCCCATTTGAAATTAAATAAAAGTTGGAAGCAGGCGGGGCCCATACCATTATTATAGTTTCAAACTCAAATGGGTCCCGCCTGCTTCTAACTTTTATTTAATTTAAAATGGGCTTGTTTTAGCTTTCAGTTAGTTTAAGCATAAGGTTGCAGTCGGGTTTTTTTATTTTTTTTTTTATTTCCAGCTTTTTAGTTTAGGTAGGTACAAATGTGAAAGATTTCGCAGACGATTTAGTTCTTGGTACGTGTTTTTTTACGATTTGTCACTTTAAATTACTTTTAACCATATAAGTTGTATGTTTTTGTAATCACCTTTTAAAACCCTTTATTTTGATACCCCACTCGATGGGTTTTGAGAAAAAAAAAGTTTTGAAGGCATAATATGGCGCCAAAAATCCGCCGTTTTGGTTTTTTTTTATTTTAATATACTCAGTGTCACTCTCACAGTAAATACGAATCTAACGACACCTCTCAAGCTAAAATCCATAGAGCCGTTCCAGGCCACAGAGCGTGCAAACATACCTACAAACATACTCTCGAAAAACATAACCCTCCTTCTGGCGCAGTCGGGTAAAAACTCAATTGCCTTTAAAAAAAGGTAGGCAGTCTTGTTAGCTCGGAAATTTAGACGAAAACAAACATTACTTAAAATAAATGTTCTTGTTATATCGATTTTATTCAATTTCGAGCGGCCATTGTTGTTTATATCTTTGGCAAATTTAGAAACTTTGGACCTTACATACCCAATGGAAATATGTATGTTGGTTACATCAGAAATTCTATGCAAGGTTTATGGATTAACTAAGTCTATTGGTTATAGGTAGTATATTTATATAATTATGTAGCTGCTGAATACCTAGCAGCTAACTTGGTCCTAACTCTCATCTCGTAGAAGTGTCCGTCATAGAAAGACGTTATGTTTTGGTGTGCATATCTTCGGTGCCAAATGCTCTGAACCCAGCTGTTGATAACAGAATCATAAATGGACGCAGACAAACTGTCCCAGACTGGTGAAGAATAGCAGGCTTGGCAAAACTGAAGTAACAAAAGGGTAGGCAGCAATGTACAGTACCTACCTACATAATCATGACTGCATTGCTCGCACCTTCTAGTTACTAAAAACATTCACAAACTGGACGTACTTGATTATATTGGAGTCTGTGGTAGTGCCTCAGAAAAATAATAATTCCAGTCAACAGGCACATATTTTGTGACCTTATTCTGACTGACAATGGCACTAGTTGCCATTATGATTGTAGTATGTAAAGGAAAACATTGTGCAATATCATATCTATATTAGTACATTTAGGTACCTACTAATGACACCAATAATACCCATTTATTCATTGTTTTAAATGAATAAAAAAGCACACATACCCCTAGACCTTTGGCACAATTTTTTACTAACTTCAAAAAGGCTATTAGCCTGTTCATATAATCTTTGATTATGATTACAATGACTTGTTGCAAATCTATGTTTATTGAAGTGTAATATTTTGCACTGAAATTCCAATGATGTATGAAACATCTGTAGTCATGAAATTATTGTGTGAGTCACAGGCTCCTTATCTACATCTACAAAACTGATAAGCTTTAAGTAGGTGTATGCATTTGATAAGACAACACATTAAGTACTGCATACTTGTCTAACAAGTGGCAAATCATACAATATTGAAGAAATACATATATTTATTATTTCTTACAGAATACAAAACAACTAAGATTATGATATTACATATACTTTGCATACAACATCAAACTGGTTTACTGTCAAGACCCAATTACTAACTGGACCTTGGATGCCGTGCAATACAAGCGCAAAGTTGGTCCCAACTGCCGTTAACATTAGTAATCTTTGAAAATGCATTATAAACATATTGATAAGACATAACTAAATAATATAATATGATCAATACCAACTGACAGAATGTGCTAATTACATATTAAAATAAATTAAAAACTAATTGGTTTTGTGCCTTAGCACTTGTTTCACACTATGCATACTTTAAAATCCAATTCTGAACTTATAATGCAATTAATGATTAAACCAAACAGCAGCATAATGTGAAATAAGTTCTGTAATAGTTTATACAAAGTGCGACAAAAACTGGCTTTGAATAACATATTTTACCTAACTTAATATATATTAATTTTGCAACGGGATTACATAGGGGCTTCCCTGATTAAGCAACAAGAACAATCACATTATAGTTTCATTACACATTTAATTTGTGCAGTTAAATATCAGTTCTCAGTGTCAACACCCAAATCAGCTGTTAAAGTAGGCTTTGCAATATTATAACAATCTTTTATATTTAATACTACCTATCACAAAGTGATTCTGTACAAAAGTTGGCCACTTTATATATTACATTATTTAAAACTGATGTATAGTTAAAGTTTCCTATTATTTTCTTTTTAGAAGTATAACAATTTGTAAACAAGTCTTTTGAGTGAATTAAATTCACTTTAACAGTATATCAACAGTTAGGTACTATTTTAATACAATTTGTAGAAAAATATCAAAACATTTATCAAGGTGTAAATCTTATAATAGGAATATGATGTGTGCGTTGGTTAATCGTTTCAAATACAAAATATAGATTTCTTACATACTGTTCAGTCGCGTTTTACCATAAAACTCGCGATTTTTAGTATAGAGCAGCATAAATAAGTATCCATATCAAAGGTTTAGATGTTTGCGTGATGACTATCGCCCTGCGGGAGCCTCGGTGACAGGGGCAGGCTGGGGCGCGGGAGTGCTCGAACTACCGGACGTTGCCCACACAATGATTATGATAAGTAGAACTGCCCCAATAGCACCGATAATTAACATCATCTTTAGATTCTGCCACCAATACTTTCGTTTCAGTTTGCCAGCCTGCTGCTCGAACTGCGCTGCTCCGTGCTGTAAAGCATCTGCACGATTGTCTAGTTCGGACAACTTTTGGTCCCTTTCCAAAACTTTCTCGACATTAACGCGCATAATGCCAACCACTTCATCGACTTTGGCTTGAGTCTGAGCCAAACGCTTATCGCTTACTCTAGGGCCTGAGCTTCCTCCTTGGTCTTCCATTTTGTCAGATTGTTTTAAACTTTGTGCAAATTACACTGAAAAGTTTCACACTTCAATAACTATACTGTATTTTATAAAAACTGAGTCTATGATTCAGTTCAATAACATAAATATGGCGAAGGCACGGAGAATTAAAATTTTCGACTTGAATGACAGAAGAAAGAACAATCAGCAGCGTGACACATTCATGACGTCATAATATGATTACGTTTACAGATCAAATATCATATACTGACCAATCAGCCGACGCTCATTATTTTTGTTTCGCTTGTGATTGGTCCGAACTGTGCTGTAAACCATGTTTACAAATTCTCTATGAATAATAAAATTGGTTTTACTTCCTAGAGTTGCTTGCTTATGGTTTAAAAATGTGGTTGAAGTGTTACCAGCTGTAGAGCATAATCACAATTACCGTTGTTCAGACAGCTGCAGCGGCGCCAGCGGTGACGAAGGAACTCAGTTGACCCATTATCTTTTATAACACATTATTCTCAGTGATCCTGAAACCCCATTTATTACTTTCATCCATGCCCTGAGAGCCTTTGGATCCGAATATTGGCCCACCAAGAGAAGGAAGTTACATACGCTTATGCGCAGCTTGATCCTCTGTGATGTTATACTAGCAGTATGTTTATGTAGTCTTACTAAGCTTAATGTTGTAGCGCGAATCCGGCAATGGAGAGGGGCAGGACGGCACACGAGTGTCATGTCATGCTGTTTCCGTTTGCCGTCACGGCTTACCAGTCGCAGGTGGTCTTACCCCCAAGGCGCGAATAAGGTCATGTCAAAGTATCGAGTTCAAAAACTTTCGAAACGACGGATGTATTTTGTGAGATATATATGTAATACTGAGATAACAGCTAATAAAGCTTATTTTGCAAATCCAAGTCCCCAAGAAAGAGAAACGTTACTTGATTCGTATTGCACCTTGAAAATAATCTTCATTTGCCAGTTGCTAGTTAAAATAACTGGAATGTTAATTTAGTACGGCAACATTAGTTGTCGGACAATACTTTTTTCTTGTGCTGTCAGTTCTGGTTTCTTGCTGTAGGTTTTTGTCGCCGGTATTTTAATTGAGTGTTCTAGAGAAACAGTCTAAAGAAAAGTCAAAATGGTAAGAAGTAATGTGTTATTTACGATAGTGTCAATAGTTCTTAGTATTTTAATTAACGAAAACTTAAAAGAATAGTGAATAATCTAGAAATGTTCGAGCCGTTGTTCTTGTTGCACGTGTGTCTTGATCACATGAAATTATTGTGCAGGTGTCACTGAATCCCATCCGAATTTTGAAAAATGAAGCTGAAGAAGAAAAAGCCGAAGTGGCTCGTATGTCCAGCTTCATCGGTGCCATCGCCATTGGAGACTTGGTGAAAAGTACTTTGGGACCTAAGGGAATGGACAAAATTCTAGTTTCCTGTGGCAGAAATGCTGGCCAGGTAAATGGTTCTTATTCTTACATAATTACCATAGTTAATTGAAATTGAAAAAAGCTGTTAATGTGAGAGTTTGAAGTTATAATAAATTGGTTATATTTTGTAGGTTGAGGTTACAAATGACGGCGCTACTATTTTGAAATCCATCGGTGTTGATAACCCAGCAGCAAAAATTTTGGTAGACATGTCAAAAGTCCAAGATGAGGAAGTTGGAGATGGAACCACATCTGTAACTGTATTGGGTAGGTAACACATTTTTGTTTCACTATCCCTGTAGACAAAGGATTTTTTTCTTAAACAGAGCATAAAAGTTGTTTCTACAGAATATGCCTGTTGTTTGCATGTTACCATCATTACCTGACTTTTTGTCAAATGTTACCCACTAAAGTATATCTATCATGAGAATATAGCTTATCATGTTTATTTAATTCAGGATATCTTTTTGTTGTTTTTATATTGCTATTTGTTTCTATGATTATTTTATTATATAGTTTGTGAGTTATTCAGTATAAGAATTATATCCATTGAATATATTTTTATAATCAACCATTTGGTTTACCATCCAACATTTATATGTTATAACAATTTTTTGACATCCATTTTAGCGGCTGAACTGCTCCGTGAAGCTGAAAAGCTTGTCGAACAGAAGCTGCACCCACAGACTATCATTGCTGGATGGCGTATAGCTGTAGATGCTGCTAAAAAAGCTCTCTCCGATTCTAGCTTTGACCATGAGAAGAATTTCAATGAGGCTGCCCTCCGTGAGGACCTTGAGAATATTGCACGCACAACATTGAGCTCTAAAATTCTTTCTAACCACAAAGAGTGAGTAAATTATGAAACAGAGTGCAATTTCTTTTAAAGTAAATAAGAAAAAGTCTTAAAAAAGCTAACATTGGAGGTCATAAACCATGTTTTTTTTTTATAAAAAATGTATTATTTCAGACACTTCACAAAGTTGGCTGTGGATGCAGTACTCCGTCTTAAAGGCTCTGGCAACTTAAAAGCTATCCAGATTATCAAAATCTCTGGTGGTCTCCTGGAGGAATCTTTCCTGGATGAAGGTTTCCTCTTAAATAAGAAGGTACAAATTAGGAACAATTATTGGTCCTAATAATTTATTTCATAGTCTGTCCTTGTATAAACTTCATGGTGCATCATCGGCCTACAGCAGTCCAATGCTGGACATAGGCCTTTCCAATTACATGCTATTCAGCTCGATTCTTGGCAACTCTCATCCAGCTGTTACTAGTCTGGAGATTCACTGTCTCTACTCAAGAACATGTCTGCTCCAACCGCAATTCTTTCTACAGCTAACATGGCCAACCCATTGCCACTTTAGCTTACTTATTCAGTGAGCTATTTAGACAACTTTGGTTCTCTGCTGGATCACCTGGTTAACGGATTCTATCCCTCAGAGAGATTCCAAGCATAGCCCGTTCCATAGCTTGCCAAGTGATCTTGGATCAGCCATACTGTGCATGTCCATGTTTCCGCTCCGTAAGTCATCTGGTAACTAACACGCAGGACGCGCTGGATGAAGACTTTAGGCTCTGTAGAATATGCAATGACAAGAGTCAAAGAAGATTCCCAAGTGTTGCCCAGCCTAGATAAATTCTTCAGATAGCCTCATGAAACAAGATACCAAAAAAAAAAAAAAAAATTAACCACCACCATTCATGTGTATTAATTATGTGTAATTTAGTTGATGATGGATGATTTTAAAGTATCTTTAATCTATTACATTACATTTGACCCAGACACCTGAATACTTGATCAATCATAATATTTACCTATCAGGTGGGAGTGCACCAACCGAAGCGCATTGAGAACGCCAGCATCCTGATCGCCAACACACCCATGGACACAGACAAGATCAAAGTTTTCGGATCCACCATCAAAGTGGACTCTATGGCCAAGATCGCAGAACTTGAAGTTGCTGAGAAGGAAAAGATGAAGGACAAAGTCAACAAGATCTTGGCTCACAAATGCAATGTCTTTATCAACAGGTAATTGTTGATACTTATAGTCTTTACAGTTACTCAAAAGAAAACCAGCATCAGGCTATTTTTGGTGCAGCTGTAAGGCACATTTTCCTGCTAATTTCTTACATCGGACTTTTCACTTTTTATTTGTTTTTATCTGATGTATGTATCCGGTGTATTGTGTGTATTTTAGTCTGTGCTAATGTATTTTCTTCTAAATATTAGCATTTATATCGAAGCCTAAAAAAATTACATGAAATAATGATAAGTAAATTTTTTCAACGAATATGCTATGACTCACGCTAAAGCGACGCGATTCATTGTCTCGAAAAGTTGGTATCATCAACTTAATAAAGGAACAGCCTTTGTCCTGTTCTTGCTGGACACCACACTGTATAAAACAGATAATGTCACAATATGGCAATATGAAACGGACACAACAGTGCAGCATTACAGTACATCAATGATTACTATCAGTATTAATAACATGACATGCATTATTTTCTTCACCAGGCAACTTATCTACAACTACCCTGAGCAGCTGTTTGCTGACGCCGGCGTCATGGCGATCGAGCACGCTGATTTCGACGGTATTGAGCGACTGGCCCTCGTGACTGGAGGTGAAATCGCATCTACATTCGACTCACCCGACAGAGTCAAACTGGGACACTGCAAACTTATTGAACAGGTAATATTTGTGTTTTTACGCAGTTGGATTCTTGCAAAAAAAGTACTTCCCTGTTATTTGCCATCATCTTGACTACAGATATTAATGGATGAATCATGAAGTCAGATATTATTGCCAACCTGTCCATAGTATTAGAACGGTCTTTCCTTTGGTGTTCCTCCATTAACCCTAACAGGTTTATACTAGCTTTCGCCCGTATTAAGGTCGGAGATTATCCCATTGGGATAATAAAATATCCTATGCCCTAACCCAGGCCTTTACGTACTCTGTTGGTTACGAAATGCAGTTCATGACAGTATGTTTTAGCAATCTTTGCTACTGTTGGAGAAAGAGAGCTAACAGATCTATTCCAATGGTTTATTTTGTGTAACAGCTACCTTTTCATTTAAAATTCAGCCTGTATTTATAAGATAAGAGTAGTTTGAATACGAAGCAAATGTGTACAACTGGAAGATCCCCAAAACCTCGACACCTTGCTTTTAAGAAGGAAACGCTATAAGGCTTTTGCCCGCCACTTTGCACGCGTGGAGGTCGGAAATTATCCCACGGGAGCGTACCACCTGGATAAAAAATATACTAAGTCCTAATCGAGGTCATGATCTACCTGTGCGCCAATTTCATCAAATTCCGTCCCACTAATGCGTGAAAAGGTAACTGACAGACGAGAGTTACTTTCGCATTAATAATATTAGTATAGATATTAATGATTACCATGTTTCAGGTGTTGATTGGAGACGAGTGCCTCATCCGTTTCTCTGGCGTGGAACTCGGCTCAGCCTGCACGGTCGTCATCCGCGGCGCCACGCAGCAAGTCATCGACGAGGCCGAGCGATCCCTGCACGACGCACTCTGCGTGCTCGCCGCTACCGTCAAGGAACCTAAAATTATTTATGGTGGAGGTGAGCAATATTCGCCGAATAAATATTTACAGTTTAATTTGGCATTGATTTTATTATTTTTTATACTTATGGGACAAAACGAGGTTTGACTTGACTTTAATAGATTCCTTGAATGTTGTTGTTCATGCAGAAGACATCTCACCATCAAAGTTGCGAAATTGAATGTTGAATTGTGTTGTTTCTATAATCTGTTATGTATGAATGTCTCCTAATCCTGTTCCTGGGTAACTTTATTAATCCATTTAATGTTATAATACAAAATAATTCATCCATCTTAGGTGCCAGCGAGATGCTGATGGCCGAGGCCGTGTCCCGGGTAGCCGCGCGCACGGCCGGCAAGGAGTCCGCGGCCGCCGAAGCGTTCGCCGTCGCCTTGCGCCGCCTGCCCTCGGCCGTGGCCGACAACGCGGGCTACGACTCTGCCGACCTCATTTCACGCCTGCGCGCGCATCATGCCCAGGGAGAGGTCACTATGGGACTTGGTGAGTTGCTATGTTTATATTGTTTGTTATTAATGTATTTAACTGAGAAGCTTGTTCAGTTATGAGCATAAATACCTTTCCCTTGCACAAAGGATTGCTGGCTAAAGTGAAGGAAAATATTCCGCACTCAATGTTCCTGCTTATTTAGTTTTACTTATCCGACCGCTGCTTCCAAGTAAAACAGGGCGAAGCAAGATCAAGATTGTTTAAATTAGTTGGTGTACCACAGGGATCTGTTCTTGGCCCAGTGTTGTACAATATATTTACATCAGATCTGACATTTGATGGCATAACAATAGCAACATATGCCGACGACATAGCCTATTTATCAGTTGATGACAACCCAGAAATGGCCAGCAATAGACTCCAAAAACAGCTAGACAAAACTTATAAATGGTTCTGTATGTGGCAGATACGTGCCAGTGCATTGAAGTCTAACCATTTATTATATTATGCTCGTGATTGTACCTTACCTACCGTGTTTTAGTGTTGTGTCTACTCTAAACATGAGTATGAAAATATTTTGGTCGCCTTCTATAAACAAAGAATTCAATTTATTTTCCAAAGTCAAAGACCTATCAAAGAATTCAAGAATTGAATTTATTTTGGAATAAGATTTGGTTAAGAAAATTGTTTCTGGACTATAAACAACCATGCTTGTGAACTTCGAATAAATGAGTACAATTTGTAAAACACATTTCAATGTACAAATAACCATTTTCTTTCACAGACATGCAGAAGGGCCGCGTGGGAGACATGAAGAAGATGGGCATCACAGAGTCTTACGTTGTGAAGCGCCAGGTGCTGCTATCTGCTGCCGAGGCCGCTGAGATGATCCTCCGCGTTGACAACATTCTCAAGGCGGCGCCACGTCGTCGCGGACCCGACCGTCGTCCTTGCTAGAACATTCTAGATACTCAACCGCGAACATAAGTAGAAGTGGGTTACCGACCATCGAACTGATTAGCTTCAAATGAAATGTGTCTCAGATTTTACATATATTTTGTACAAAACTATCTGGAGCTTATATCACTACCTTAGTAGGATTTCCACTTCTGTTTATTATTATTGTATTAATATTGCACTTGCTAACAGTGCAGTGTCAGAATGCTTTTATGTCTGTACCAACTTATAAAATAACTTTAAGTTTAGCTTTACCAGTTTAGCCTTATTAGTCACAGAAGAGTGCATTTTTATAACAAAATCTCTTCCTTTGTGACTACACAAAGTTCTATTTAATAACTAAAAATCAAAACATACCGGACTTTCTATGTATGTTATAAATAAGTATTTTGAGTTACAATGTGGTATTCTATGAATGACACGGTCACATTCATTTGATTTTGAATTTATAATACCTCCCTTCTAGTTATCCTAGAAATTGAGCTGCGCTAGTTTCATTTACTTATAGCTTTTAGTTAAAGTGACCGTTAATGCCTTGGTATAATGTATTAACTATTAAATTAATAACATTTTAACAAACTGATTTTTGTTTTCCATTTTGTAATGTTCTAGCCACCCCGCCCCTGATTCGCGCAGTTTTGACTTGATTAAAAACTATATTTCAGTTTAATATAAAATGTATAATACACCTTAACCTTCCGGAATAAATTTTCTAAATGATAGAGAAAACCACATCAAAATCCGTTGAGTAGTTAAGAAAAACAATGTCGACACAAGTGACTGTTTTATACTGCTTTACTTAGCCTTAATATTTAATTTGTGTGTGGATCAAAGAGTCCTCTCGGATCTATTGTACAGTAAGGTAGTACCACTTTTCAAATCCGGAGACAGTAAAGACACCAATAATTACAGACCTGCATCCATGTTACCGGTTTTCAGCAAGGTGTTTGAAAAGGTAATGCTTAATCATTTTAATACGAATAAAATCCTTCACAATGAACAGTATGGCTTTACCAAAGGACTGTATGACTGACGTTGGAGTTATCTTATTAAAACACATTTTTAACGCGTGGGAAGAGGCCCTATATGCCATAGGTATCTTCTGCAACCTGTCTTAGGCTTTTGATTGCGTAAATAACGATACATTACTTCTGACACTTGAGCATTACGGACAAGCCAATTTCGCTCGAGCTTAGCAAAATCATAATGTAATTATAGACAGTACAAGTTCTAATAAATGGTGTCAATTCACGGACTTTAAAAGTAAAACTGCGGGTTCCACAAGGCAAAATTTAGGGTCCTATCCTTTTTAGTGTTCATTTCCTACTCCATTTACTAAAAAAGCAATCACAAAATTCTATTTTGAAGGTAAATAGACGTGCTATAAATTTTTACGACTTAAATAACGTCCTACGGCAGGTCCAAAATTGGTTCACTGCTAATAGTTTAATATTAAATCAGGATTTGCTTTACCGAATTTCAAGAGTAGTGATTGTGACAAATTATAGTATAATTTTTGAATAAAGAGAAACCAGATTTCGTCCATATAACTGTTTTCCTGGAGATCACGCTCGGCCCAAGCTACAATGATGAGGTGTTCATTTAACATCTATCCACCAACCCGCACTGGGCCGGCGTGGTAGATTACGGCCCACTTCCTCTCACAGAGAGGAGGCCTGCGTTCGAGCAGTGGGAACATTATGCTGTTAAAAAAATCCGTCAATGTACTGATGGAAATACCGCGAGGGTAGTCTATTTTAGTTCTGCGATCGACTTTCTTGCCATGATTAGATGGGGTCTTCGTGTGAGATTGTTTTTGTGTTGTTCCATTGAACATTCACATTATCGTTTCAGTCTTAAATTGAATGTCTCTCGTCCAAGAGCACGGTTTACCATCTCTTTAGGCGGATTATATTCCCTTGTCTGTTTAGAAGGTTGTTAGCTAAGACTGCTGTGAGCTGTACTTGCTCAGTCTGTTTATATGTTTTGCATTTTTCGCATAGGTCTTCTTTCTCTGTTAGTATCTTTAGGTGCTAGTGTTTCTGACAAACCAGTGGTTTTGTTTTTATGTATGGGAAATCATCAAGTGACCCCTCCCGCTCTGGGTGGAGCGGAAGGGAGTGTCAAGACTCTTACTGACTAAACCCCATCCGTGTTCCTTCCTTAGCCGTTTATGTTCCGGGGTAGCGGTAACCCTTTCGGACAATCCCGCACCCCCGGCAGGCTTCGGCCCTGGCAGGCCCCTTCCTTTTTGCTGACATCTCTTTGAGGCGCGCGTGGAACACGTACGCGCCGTCCGGCACGGGCCTGGTCCTGATCGGACGGTGAGCTACCCATTACTCTCCGTCCGCAGGCCCGCGCCTACGGTGGCCGGGAGTCGTCACGCGGCTCCCGACGCCCGGAGCGTCTCCCGCGGCGGCTGGGACGTGAGGCTCTCTCCCTCAGCCATCCCGCCACCTCCTTCGCTAACATGACTGCTTCGCAGAAGGAGGTGACTGCCTCCCACTCCCTCTCGCTACGGACCATGGCTTGAACCAGGGCCGGACGCGAGAAGTCGCCGCCGCTGCCGATCGCCTCTACGAGGGCACGGCGGTGCTCCGCCCAAGCGGGGCAGACCTCCACCGTGTCCTCTGGGCGATCCTCGCAATGGTGACACCCGGGCGTCTCCTCCCGCCTGATTACATGCAGAAACCTCCCGAAACATCCGTGTCCGGCGCATTCACCTTAACGTGGACGACGACGACGAATTGATTGCTATAGCACTTTTACTAGCGCTGAACAAGAAGAGGAAACGTCGCTATTGGGTACACCCATTAAATATTCAGAGAATAAAAGAGAATTAATTCTAACTGAAAAGAGCAAAATGACGAACACACCCAGAAGAATTCTTCTAATTTTACAGGATGTCAATGAAATCCTTTGATGAGCTTCATAATGGCGTACAAGAGAAAATAAAAAAGCAAAATACTTGCATGAAGTTATGTTTAGGTACAGAAGAAAAGTTGAGCATAACATTAGGATTTTCGGGCTCACACATTTTTAATAAAACAATGATCGCCAACAAATATTATAGGTACTCATAAATAAATATATTACTATGGACAGCTCGGCAATAATATCGGATTTCATGATTCATCCATTAAGAGGAAATGTGGTTGGAGAGACCTTTGAAAAAGCCTAAGTAAAAAATCATAATTCGAGGTTTGGCTCTCGCCTATTTCCTCCCATATTGGACCAATAGGTATAAAAGATATTTCATAAACTGAATAAGAAGGATAAACGGGGTAACCCTATGTTTTTCTTTTTTCATTAATATTTGTCACATTTGTACACTAGGCCTCTGTTGACAGCGGTTTAAATCGACTTTTTTTTAGGGTTCTTCTAGTGGTTATAAAAATAATGTATCTATCATAAAAAAGGAAAACAGGGACATACAAGTAGTTCATATTTATTATTCGGTAAAAAATAATTGCTTTTTTTGGTAGCGATAGGTTTTTTTTTTCTTTATATGTAGGGGTACCTAGACCTACATACACAGTTTGTATAAAAATTTCGATATTGAACTGTTGTGTACTATTTCGACATCATATGTGCACGAGTGTACATCTCATAAACAGCTCAATACCATTGACTACTTTTATTCAAATAGTAAAATAAGCAATGACTAGTACCTAATTAATTAATAAAAACCGGCCAAGCGCGAGTCGGACTCGCAAACGAAGGGTTCCGTACCACAAGGAAAAAAACGGCAAAAAAATCACGTCTGTTGTATGGGAACCCCCCTTAAATATTTATTTTTATTTAATTATTTTATTTTAATGTGAATATACAACTAAATATTCTGTGAATATTTCAAGCGTCTACCTGTTCCCGTTATTAATATCGAACAAATAACGGCAAAAAAATCACGTTTTTAAATGTCTATATTATTCTGTTTTTAGTATTTGTTGTTATAGCGGCAACAGAAATACATCATCTACGATTTCAACTGTCTAGCAATCACGGTTCATGAGATACAGCCTGGTGACAGACAGACGGACAGACATACGGACAGTGGAATCTTAGTAATAGGGTTCCGTTTTTACCCTTTGGGTACGGAACCCTAAAAATTACCATTAGGTAATTTCAAAATGTAAATAGCAATTTTAAAATGAAAATGGTTTCACGTGGGTTTCACAGAAGTTATGAACGTCGAATGCATTATAGATTTAAATCCGTTTAACTAATATTACGGCCTACTTAGCTGTGTGTTCAGCTGAAACCAATTTGTTACATTTATGACATGCGATGCTTGAACGGTAATATCCAAGCACCATAGAAGTAGCTTTGAATAACTTACGTACCAGTAATTTTAAAGAAAATCAATGCAACGGCTACTACCTATTGGCTACCTACTTATTTACAGCATTTCTTTATTGCAAGCGGATTACTCGCTTTTCTTGTCTCATAAAACTAAATTTTCGCGTTTTTATTATGTTTCATTTATCCATATAAGTCGATTGGTATGTATCTACATACTTCGCTCCAAAACACAAATAGCGCATGTTTGGCGCAATACAGGGGCTGACTGGGCTGGGCATATCCGCTGCTCGTCGAGAAAGCTACTTGATCCCCGAGCTAGGGGTCAGATTTCTGACCTGTAGGTACGAGTACCTCTAAACAGGTAGTCCGCCTATCACTGGTCAGTTTCCGCCAGTCTCTCTTTACGTCGAAAGTAGGTAGGTACAGTGGCGTTCATAAGTCGATTACCGATCTCACAAAGCAATAGATTGACGCTTCGGTTTGACTTACGACCTTATTCTATAAGTTGTTTCTATACTATAGACACGCAAACACACTCACTTTATCTGGAACTGATACTAGTTCATAATTTCAACTGTCTTACTATGTGTTATCCTAGCGTAATGGTTAACGCGCTGACTTGTGCAATTTTATCTCGAGCGGAGGGTTCGAATCTCACATTTGGTTTTTATTAGATACTATAAATAATAATTAGGTAATAACTATAATGTAATTTGTTACTTTTTAATAATTACTATTTATTTATTTTGTTATTTTTTCTAGTAATAGTTCGATAATTACATAGATGTGATAAATTTTTATAATTACTAGTAGTAGGTAGTTTGATAAATAATCATTATTTTTTTGTCTCGTTCGTCTTGTTCACACAAATAATGAAGTTAGTAGGTAACCACAGAAAACCAACTAATTTATTTCGATTTCTGTGAGGTAGGCAGATTAATGCTCTTCGTTACGAGCGACTAATCACCTAGAACGTTGTTGGTTCGTGGATATTGTTGGTTAGTGACAAGGTGTTTCTATTAGCGGTGTTTAAGTACCTAGTTATTATATTCAAAATGCAGTCTAATATAAATATTGAAGCGAGGGCAGATATAATTGCGCTGCATAAAATTGGATATAACAAAACCCAAATAGCGAATGAAACCGGACTAAGTGTGAGTGTATCATTTAAATATTTCCTAGTTTACTAAACATAAATCTACTTAAATCTAAAGCATTGCTAATCGTTTTACTCAGAAGATGCCTTATTAAATATAGTTTTAAATTCATTATGAGGTTTAAATAAAAGAAAAGAAAAATATAAATCATTTTAAAGATAATTTATTTAGATTATCAATTCACAGGGCGAGCACTGTGCGTGAGTGGTTTACCAGACACCCGGAGATAGCAGTCGTTCCATGGCCAGCGCGATCTCCTGACCTCAACCCCATAGAAAATCTATGGGGTTTGATGGTGCAAAAGTGGGAAGCCCGGAATGAGAGATGTCTTGAGCAGTTGAAGTCGCATTGTATGGAGAAATGGGAAAATAGAAGGGGAACAGAAATATGTTCTAATCTAGTAGGCTCCATGCGTCAACGTCTACTTGACTGTATCGAGAATAACGGCGGTTATACAAAATATTAGGTAATCGTAATAAACAACAGATTCGTTGTTGCACGAATTTTTCGTTATGTATTTTTTAAGCACGTATTCAACATGGTGTTCGTCTCTTTTCTTTTAGATAGACCGAAAATGTTTACATTACTTTAGTAGGTAATATTATTATACTCATCCTCTATATTATGCCTTAATTTGAGGTTTAGTTTCAATCTTCTTTTCGTAAAGAAAATGAATACTTAAGCTATAACCTCAATAACTTATTTATGTTTAATAAAGCCAAATAAAATGTGAAATACTTAATGAACTGCCCATAGTTAACCTTAAAATATCTCATTTTGTAAGTAGGTAGTAGAATCTAATTTAATATTCTTATTTATAGCTTACTTCGATCATGGACGAAGCTTAATGTTTATGGTGAAATAAATCCATTTAAATTTAAAACATTTCATATGTCAAAATAATACAAATTGCTTATAAGTTTCTTAAGATTGATTTCACATCTAGTTACAATAAATAAATGTAGCGGTTTGTTAACTTTATGAAATAAACCGAATAAATATTTTTTTTAATTTTTGTTATGACTTAACACGCATTTTTTTTCTAAACCCTTTATTACAATAACAACATTAGTAAAAAAGGCAGCAATTTTGTGAATATTATCAATATTGCAAACAAAAATAAATATTGCCAAAAAACCACACTGCGCTTCGTGAGATTCGAACCTAAGTCAGTTGCATCAAAGTCCAACGCTCGACGATTACTGCTACGAACTCATATTATAATAGTTTGAATTTTAGCACCGCTATGCGTTTGACCGTGTCTAACAAAAGGGACGGAAATATATATTTTTTCGCTTCTTGTGATGCGACGAGTACACGACGATATGAGTGTGTAAAGTAAGTAGGTGGTGTGTGTTACCGTGTTGTTTACACATACAGATATACGCTGTACCGCGTCGCGCGTGTCACAGCAATACGACTCGTAAGGTGTGAATGCAGTTTTGAACCCTTACTGTACCTAAATCGGAAGGTAAAATAGTATAGTAATAACAAAAATCCGTTACATTTCGCTAAAAATCTGCATCCTTGTGGCTGTACTTAGTTGCCGCAAGCGCGATTGCTGGGCATGGGGTACTAGGTTCAATCCCCGGGTAAAGTGTTAGGTACCTATTAGGGTTTTTGTTGTAACAATAGGCAAGTTTACTGGCGAAACGGATGCCCCGTTTGTATGTCACTTATTACTAAGTTTTGTCTAATTGAGGCGTCTGAGGTCGTGCGCTTAGGCCCTTTGTACACACACGTTTGTCTTGCCGTAAAAACTGTTAAAGGTTTTCATAAATGACCAAACTTGTTCGTATTACAAAAGTTTTAATAAAATAAGTATTTAGGAGAACACAGGCACACAGCCATCTTGCTATAAGTACTTAGGTACACAAGAAGGATAGAGACAATTTTATGACATATGAAATGTCACTTACCTACATAACAATGAAAGACAAAATTATATAATTGAGTCATACTGTTTATGACAAAATGAAGACATTTGATTTTCGCTATTTTTGCGCTGATAATAACGTCAGCGGAACTAATATTGTTGATAGTGAGTTTTACAAAATGCGCATATTCTCATGATAAAAATGTTCTTAAGATCTCGTAGTAAAGACAAAATACACAAAAAAGTCTGATTCCACGATTTAGACCTAAATCATCAGAGACGTATGTATCAAAACAACACGACGACAATTTGCAACAGTGTGTCAATTTTAGTTCTCAAGACGCTCTCGAGCGGCGCTTTGAATCGGCACAAGAAACAACTGTCATTTCGTATATTTAGTATCTATAGTTATGTATTTAGTCCAGCGCGGAGGACTAAATATCCTAAACAAGTACGCTGCAGCGTATTTGTTTAAGAGGTCAGTAGATTGAGTAGGTACAGACGCCAGCACATCAACCTACCCGAAACTGTCACATTTTCCCAATCAACTTTGAACGATAA
This sequence comes from Amphipoea oculea, assembly GCA_945859645.1. Lineage (NCBI taxonomy): Eukaryota > Metazoa > Arthropoda > Insecta > Lepidoptera > Noctuidae > Amphipoea > Amphipoea oculea. The sequence goes on along the minus strand of OX243866.1, from coordinate 12,393,690 downwards.
CGATAAAGTTGAGAATCTATTAAAGAAATTTGACAGATTGTAGTAGGTTGATGTGCTGGCGTCTGTACATTGCCTTTTTTTTTGCCAAACGAAGACAATTTTAACAATAACAAAAACTACGGTTTATTTACCATGTAGGCACGGTCGTCAGTGTTGTATGGATGCTTGTTGACGGACACGTTTTTTTTACGGCGCGGTTTATACGCCGTACCGTAATGAAACCGTGCCGTGTACAAAGGGCCTTATACTGTTGGGTACCTATCTACTCGTTGGATAAGTCGGTGTAGCTCGTAGGTACCTTTTGTTGTTGACTAATATACTTTTCTAGCAAATTCAACCCAGTTTTCATTCAAAATTACTTAGGTCGGTCGGTAGTATGATTACTTACAGTAGGTACCTAATTCTTCGCAAACGAAATCATGTTTCAATATCCCTTTTCGAATACCGTCTCTGATTGAATATCTACTTTCTATTTACTACTTTTAAACTTCCTTACAAACGAAATGAAATTCTTTTTCGCGAGAAATCTTCGGCTATCTGACCTGGGACAGTAATGGAATTTTCCTTTATTATTTGATTTACCTGCTCCTTCAATTTTATGTCGGTGCAATAGTGTTATCCTCTGTACTGAACCTATACCTTTTTATATTACAGGCGTTCAAAAGAATTATGTAGGTCCCATAACATGTAGGTAGGTAGTTAAGTATATGAAATAGAAAATATATTTTGGCTACATAGATAGGTAATGCCTCAATTAACCGTGGTAAAAAAAAAATGGGTAAAAGCTATGGACAGAGATAGGGATCTCCACCATAGCTTTTATCAAAAATTTTATTAAGCCTAATTTGATACCGCAAAACGGGGCTACTTTGACTTCCAGGGTTACTTTGACAGACTTTGGAGCCACTTTGACAGAGCGCCAAAATCGGTTTTCACGTGTGCTCAGCAAGTGTGCGTGACCCCGAGTAATATTGCGCGAGGCGCGGGGTGTGGGGAACGCGTCATAGTGTTGTGATCGGCCTGTTCAAAGTAGCCCCGTTTTACTGTAGGTATGCCGTGTTGGTGACAAAAAATTTTTTTGGCTGTCAGGTCTAAAAAGTAAATGAAAGCAAAAATTGCTTATAGCATCAAAACTGGACACACTAGATACATTCTGATTACATATTTGGATTTAGCGTGGCGATATGTATCAATCCCACATATACATTGTTTTGCTCTTATTTTGATGCCGACCAGTGTTATTAGGCATGCATTAAAATTTCATGACACAGAAAAAATATAAAAAATATAGATTAGGTAGATTTTCAGAAGTTTTTAGTCTTGGTTAAACATACATTTCCTATCTACATACCTACCTACCTACTTTATCTTGATTGCATCTGTTGAATAAAACTTGTTGGCATTTACAAGTCTATTAAAGTTGTGACTTTACACCGTTCTATTTCCACTTGTGTAGAAATAGACACCGAAATAATAATTTTGCCGCATTCGAATAGTTTCTGAACATGCGATTGTAGTTTATGGAAAAGCCAATTCAAATATTGCTATAATTATGAGCCATTTCGTTTCCACAGAAACTAATAAAGCTCACGTATCCCTGCATTACAAGAAGGCTTTTAATTTTATATAGGTTGGTATAATTAATTACCAACGTTAATTTACTATTTACTTATATTAAAATCGTAGCGAATTAAAAATTTGTATGTACAGACGCCAGCACATCAACCTACTACAATCTGTCAAATTTCTGTAATAGATTTTCAACTTTATCACTGAAGCATAAGGTTCAAAGTTGACTGGGAAAATGTGACAGTTAGGTGTAGGTTGATGTGCTGGCGTCTGTACATGGATTTTTGAGATGGGGCTATTAGGACAGGAAGGGCATCTCAATTATTGTCGTTAGAAGAAAACAGTCTTAGGAGACTATTCTTTATTTTAAACATTGATCTGCATTCACAGATTTTGAAAATAGGTATGTAAGTATGTGTTTACAGTCACGAAGAAAATGGGCAATTTTCCCAAAAAACCAACGCAATCAACTGAAGTTTGAGTACCTACTAGAAAAGTCATAAATCGCAAAAAAAACTTCCCATAAATTTCGTAGGAAATGAGACAGATGAACGAGAGAGAACACAGTGTAGGTATAAGTCTTACAGCCGAATTATTTGGGCTAAATAGGGAACGAATATAGCAGATAGTTACAGATTTAACCTTTTACATGATTAATATCCCGCTATACCTTTAAGGAGCTATGCAGTCAATAACGACATACTTATTTAATATAAGATCGGTTATTTCAGCCAATTTCATCAAAGCAAAATAGCTTATTGGTTCGACGACTGCTTTGCAAACCTATGTATGATTCCCAACACTTTATATATTTTGGGCTTCCTTTTTTCCACATTCCGTTATAGTATTAGATACATATATTATGATAGTTCGTAAAACATACACAGAAAAGGTGACTGTTAATGAAACCTCGTGTGTTTACAATCTACTGTTAGGTATATTACTTTAGTGATAGCTGTTCATTAGGAATAATCTGTAAGAAAGCATCAGTCCTTCATACCTACAGGAACGCAGGTGGTCATTAATTCACTAAAAATGAACTACTTCGCAAGAAATAGGAAGTGACTACTTAAGGCTGCGAGTATCAAACTCGGCACGACCTGCTTCTCACACGGACACCTGTAGGTAGGTAGGTACTTCGCTTGCTCCCACGTCATCAGTCCTGATTCTCTTCATATTTTGGCTGAATTATAAAAAAAAGTGTTTGTTGTTTTACGATTTCTTAGTAACTTAAAGTAGTTCGTCGTTTAGGTGTGCTTAGCTTTAAAGAGCGGCAGTTAAATTCACAAGTAGTGATGAAGAGAAATTCTCCTAAACTTAAGTCCCTCTGACAGAGGTCATAGACTAGCGCATAAACAGGATTGCTTACAAATTGACTCTGAAATCGGCAAACATAAATAGTACCCTTCTCTACTGTTACAAATTTTTCTGGAGCAAATCGGTGTGAGCGCGACGCGAAACTGACAGCTCGTTCATTTTTAACTCTCGCCCCTGCTTCACGTCGGAGACGACAATTTGGATAAATGGTACATCCGCCGCCGACTGACTAAATTATTCAGGCTCCTCCTGGCTTCGCTTCTTCACACGACAAGGAGAGGATTGCACAATAATGTGGAATATTTAGAGAGTAATCACGTACGCAACATAGGAACTTAGAGTGGCTCCGTCCCTATCTGACGCCTGCTCTACCATTGTAGAGCAGGCGTCAGATAGGGACGGAGCCACTCTAAGCGAATAGAAATGCCATTGCATTTCTATTCGCTTCATGAATATTGCCAACACAAATATTCATAAGCAGCGCGGTCTCAAGAAAATTAGATGTGTCGAATTGCATGGTTTGTTTTGTTCGACAAACGTTTTGCTTTTAATTTTCTTAAAGAGACAATCAATTTAAGACAACGTCCACTTTGCATTTGAATGGAGCAAGGTTCCTTCAAACAATAGTTGCCTAAATAAGTTCAATGGCATTTCATTAAAAGGCAGACGTTGAAAAACAAGGCATCCGAATGAATAATGTTAACTAATGACGAATGTTTGCAGTTGTTGAAATGTTCGCGAATGCCACACAGGCCGCTCGGCAAAAAATAAACTGCAACGTAATTGCGGCTCGGAATGAAGTTATAAGCCTCTCCCCACTTCGGACAGAAAAATATATTTCATGAGAGCGATAATTAAATATTAAAAACTTCGGCCTCATATATCATTGTTGTTAATTGAATGGATGTGTATTCACGCACGTTGTCCCAGAAGGGTGAGTATAAAACCATACATGGTCGGTACTTATATCTTTTACTATAGGTGAAGGTATATTTAAGTACTTTTCTGTATGTTTGGAACTCTGAAAAATATTTGTCTGAAAATTCGACGAGGGAAAAATTATTATGCTTTAAATGGAAGTTTATCTATGCGCATTAATCTCAGTTCACAGCATCCAACTGCCTGGTATAGGTACGCGTGTAGAATTCTGAAAAGTTTTCTAAGCATAGTATCTATATAACATAAACGGCTGAGCTAAGCCGCCCCGCAAGAGATGTTATAAATGAGGTCCCCATTGTAATTTCTAGTCTAGAGTGATTCCTAGGAAAACTGTTTGATCAATAAGTTACAGTTTTTCTCCATTCAATATGATGTTACATTCGCTACTTCTAACATTAGGTAATTTAAATCGTTAAAGTAAACAAAACCGGTAATCCTTTTAATTATCCTAACATTCTAAAACACTGAGCTATTGTCTAAACTAAACGATTTCCGATCGCCCGGCCCTCGCACCGATGCCCAAAATGTAGATACAGCTTACGTCATAAGCCAAAACGAACGCAAAGATTAAGCCTTAATAGGATGATAACTATCTAAATTAAAGTTAAATCCAATAACCCCATTCATCAGGTAGCAGTTAAGTAATTCAGCCCCAGTTGGGGTGAGTTACAAGTTTTGTTAGAACAGTTTCCTTTCCTTCTCGTTTATCTTTCTTAAACACTGGAATTGGCCCGGGATTCGGGGGATAATTACGTTGCCTATTTAGTTGGTAAATAACGTACTACCTTATTTTTCTTTTTGCTTTTTCTGTTCATCTGTTTGTATGGCGGACTTGTGTTGTTTCGTGGTGGAAATGATAGCTTATTTGGCTTGTAAGTTAATGGAAACACGACTAGGTACAATACGTAGGTTGATTGCTGAAGCAAGGTCTTGATTTTAATGTGCCATTATATTGTTTCCGTTGAGTTTCTATACAGACTAAATCTTGTTGCTCCTTGAAATTCTGTTCTCGTGACTGCTCAGCGAAGTTCTGTAAATTCGATAACGTTTCAGTTCGCTGTTACGGCTCTGTTCTGTAATTTTTCTAAGCCATTAATTTTACGACTTGGTTTTATTTTGGGTGGCTTAAATAGGTATTTGTATCGAAGTGTTTACAGAACTTTGGTGAAAACGGGCATTAAATATTGACTTTCGGAAAGATCTCCTTTCGATCGTAAGCATCCTAGGGCCCCTCCATGACCCCACCACATTATCTATCACATTATTTTGGCAGAGCAATTATTTAAGAAAAATCCTATAGTTGGTCTTACATAATGTCTTGTGCTCAAGAACTGACTTTAAGACGTAGCAGATGTAACGTATGTTTCTATAAGATAAATCGAGAGAAAAAGATCATTCAAACTGGAAACAGAGATAACAATTCTTTATCAATCAGCATTATCATATCATGAGCACTGAAATCCTCCTACAAACGTACCTATTACGTTTTCAACATTCACAGAACGATTACGAGCGCCACGTGAATTATCCCAGCGCCATGTTTAACTGAGATACACAACGCAAGAGCCGAATACGCAACAACCAAGGAAATATAGCGCCATCGATATTCTGATTAGTGCGAGTAAGCTCTAATTGGCCCAGTTTGGGTGAGCACAGATCGTACCACTAAAATAGAGATTTGCGCGGGATTAATCCCTGTTGATACCACGGAATCCCACCGAAATGTATACCTTTACATAAATGGGTCAATGGCGCTGGCTCCGCTGTTGTCTGCCTTAGGGACCGTGCACATGCCAACGTTTTAATGCAACAGCGAACGAACTGTTGCATGCAAACTGCTACTAAGTACGTAATGAATTTTAGGTAAGGCTGGTTATTGCATTGGGCAGAATAGAGTTCGTAAAACTAAAGTGTGATTTCATGGTACCTATTATCTTTTTGCTGGCTGAAAGATCTTCAGCGACTTCAATGTTGTAAAAGTACTGTAACGCTTATACTTTAATGTTTCATTCTTGTTAGAGCTACAATGTTAATTTGATATATTTTTATTTTCAGAGCGTAGTTTGGTGCCCAATTAGGTTAACGATTTCCTTTCCAGACCAAGGCTTATTGTAACATTCGTATCGATCGCCTCTTTTAGTATATCCTCGTAGAAAGCACCAACCTAATTCTTGCCTTGCAGCAATCAGTACAATTAACTATTTCAATTTCAAGTTACAAAGGTTATGTGGCGCACGTAGCAGGTCGCGGTCTCGACGCACAGAAGTCAGCAGTTGGGACTTGGGTGCAGGAACTGCAGTGATGCGCCAGAATAACTCGGCTAAGTAATATTGTTTTAGTTGGTAAGTAGTGCGGAGCGAGACCTCTGGCAGACAGTTTTGGCAGCTGTTCTGCACATGATGTATGTTAATGTCACGTAAGAGATTATTTCTTGGCACTGAAACATGGTGCCTGCGCATACAATTGTTTGCTCTCCTGTTTTGCATTCGACGAATTCTTGTATTATACTCGTACGTCGGCTAGTGCGGAATAAGTGACTATAACGGTTTTATTGTCCTTTTGTGTGAGAATAGAATTCAAATAGATGGGAAAAATATACATATGAGGCAGACTTGTTTTAAACAGAGAATAGAGTAAGTAGAAAGTTCTATAGAAGGGCAAATTTTTCCAACGTCAGATAATTTTATCGAAGGAATAATTTTGAATTTTTGACAGTTCTTCGATACAAAATCTGTCAGACGTCAAATATTATCTATAGATTGAAAAATTAGCCCTATGTCTCCACTACACCTATATAACGTTCCCACTACTGGAACACAGGCCACCTCTCTCCTGCAGGCATCCTTGTACCCTGTAGATTTAGTCTTGCCACCTAAAATAAATTTAGCTTTAAGGAAACAGGATAACGCTTTCAACAAACCTAAATCCTTCAGTAATTTGTAGTTTACATAACTGCCAATACTCGTTCAGAGATGAAACAGTAAACTTAAAGGTAAAACATTGAACTTGTTGTTGTTTATCATCCTCGCAACTTGTTCGACGAACGTGAACCGAGGGTACCTAATGGTTAACTTAAATGGTGCTTGTAAACGATAGACAGGCTTCAAACTAACTCACAACTGGCATAAGCGCGGGGAAATGGTGTTCATGCAGCAGCATATCGTACGTTATTATGTGTTATCCAGGATGTTACAATTCCCAGGATTTTCAAATGAAAACCGGGGAAGAGAAAGAATTTAAGTAGCAAACTGACAACAATGCTAGACTAGCTAGACTTACGTATCCGAATTTCTACCTGTCTTTTAAGCAGACTTGGATCCTAAACATTGTTATCTGAGTCATACAACCACAGAAGCCTAACATTTCTAGATCTTCTGTCTCGAACTGTATTTTGTGTAATCCAAACTTGCCTTAAAGCAACAGAGCCAAGTATTGTTAGCAAACTATACTCGTAAACTAAACTCTAAGCCATCGAAGGTAGTATTTCGTACAAGAATTACTACAGCAATCCATTTGAGGTAGTTTTTGCAACGGAGCGGCAGAAGCGAGTCGATACACAGTATCTCTACAAATTCGTCTAAGTGCAACACTTTGAGAAAGAAAACAATTGTAGGTACGAAGTTACCGTCTTCCAGCGATTGAATTCACTAACTTTAAAGTGTGTTATTTCTTTCAGGCGCAACTTTGTTGTTGAACGGAACTGACAGTTGCGTAGTATTGACTTCTCGATACTTGTTATTTGTTATAAACACTTACAACTAGACATAACTGAATAAAACGAAACGGGACAAAAATGTCACAACTTGTTACCGTTTTTATTGCTGTTTGTTAGATATCAGACACGTATTTCGGTTTAAATACTGATAAATATAGAAAGGTAACATTTTGAGTGCCGATTTCAGGCAGGAAAAGTACTAAGCAGATTGTATGTGAGCATATACACGAGCGACAAGCGTCAACGGTAGAGGCAACTTTAGCCGTGGACAACGTGCCGCTCGTGTGTTTGAGTACGGTGCTCAAATACACGAGCCCATGTTGCAAACATTCTCGAAGATAATTTTAGCCAGGAAAGGGATCAATTGACTTACAAAGGTGCCAAAGAAAGGTCGTTCTTTTATTCAACAAAGCATATTGTTCAATACATATCATACGTCTAGCCTTCCTCAACTAGGATGACAAAATCCCTCCGAAAATACGACGAAAATAAATAAACGATTTTATGGTTATTGTTATAACAAAAGAGTTTCACCACAAAGCTTTTCCTAACATTACCTATTAGACAAAAAGGTTATTTATTTTCGCCACAATGATTTGGTGCGGGGGAATCAAAAGTTTCCTTCATTTTCCCGAACTTCCTTCGGGTAGCGAACGAGCAGGTCGTCATAAACCAAATAACACAATGGTTTTATTGACCGCATTAAGTAAATGGATGAGAAGCTGACGTACGGAGCCATTTGACTAACTTTTGACAAGACATGTAAGTAGTCTGGGAATGTAATTTGAAAGACGTATTTTTCGTGAACTCAGCTAAAAAGTTTTGAATTTTCTATTAATTGTTCTTTAAACTACTTCACTAACAAATGACAAAAGTCTCACCGTCAAGAAGCTTTAAGTAGATACGAATATACTTTCAAAATGAAAATGATCAAAGTTCAAATAAAGTCAAGGTATTAGCAAGCTATTAGAATTGAGCCATATTTATTCAATAATATTAAAATTCGCCGCGATTATATTTGGCTACATTCAATTTCGACTTTACCGTTGCGACCATCGTAGCGACTAACTTTTGCGAGGCCCTTTTTACCATAAATTAAGCAGCGCCAAAAATCAATCAAATCTCGTCTCGCGTGGTGTTCCGGGAAGTTGTCCGTGCCGCCCGCCCTAAAGCCGCCCGCCCATGGTGGTAGCTACTTGCCTGAAATACAACATGGTAGCTATTGATGGTACCTAACAACAGCCTCCTCTGTTTTTTTCTTTGTTAGACTAGGAATCATATTTTAAGATGAAAACCATGAGAACTAAAATCGATACCTGCGCATGCATTTCTTGTTATATATTTTTATACTTACCAGCAGAAAGGCTTAGTAAAAACCTAACAGACCTACGGCCGAATTAAAGATTTCTTCTTCAAACAAAACACTAGCACACTTAAACACTAGCACACAAAGCGACTTGTTAAAGCCAGGGGAGTGCGGCGGCCAAGCGGCTGAGCGGGACCGTGCACCCCAGCCGACGCGTCACAGGCCCTGCGTCCATGAAATTGAATTAGCAACTCATTAGTAACGCCAATAAAACCGGCCGACTGCTCGCCACCCCTGCCGGACTTACCCCTAGCCTTCCGATAAACGCATACATCGAACGTGTTAACGTACACACAGGCTTTGACAAGAGGTGAGCGCATTTACGGTCACTGATGGGTTTAAATGGAAGGCTGGTAGGTGAGTTGTTTATTGAGATTTTTAAAGGCAACATTAACTTTATATAAAAGTGGAAAGTAGACTAAAATGAAACATACTCGTAAAGATAACTTTTAACTTCGATTAATTAAAATAAACAGAAACAATAACTCTTCTTAGTTCTTACTCCATCTTGCTCGTCTTAGTGTGCATGCACGAGCGGCATGTTCTCGGCGACAGCCGCCAGCCGACACGCGCCTCTGTCGTCGACGCGTGTCGCTGGTGTGTATGTGAACTTATTTTCTGTCAAATCCTTTCAAACGCGATCTCTCCTGCTTCTTGCTGTAAGATTTTCAGATACTGATCATACAGATAAAGCTGCATTCAGACTTAAAATTCCCACATACTAAACATACTGTACATTATTTTATTTTAAACCTATCAAAATAACACGCATGGAACATTAAAATAGCACACAAATAACGGGCGCCTTCCGAAAAAGCGAACTGGGCCGTGACTTTGTCACTTTTCTGCGGAAAAACGCTCAGCAAAGAATCTTTTATATGAATTATTGGCCTTTGATATTTTATAAGAAAGAAGATTGTGTAATGCCTTGTCATGTTAGGGCTCGACGAAACCAGAAGTTAGTTCGAAACAGTTTTAATAATGAAAGTTACTAAGATTCCTTTGCGATGTAATATAATGAAAGAATATCTAATCACAGGGTATCTACAACCACAGCGTCAACGGCCTAAAACGAACGACAAAAAATCGTTTATACCTAAGTATAGATAGAATAGCTAATTGTGCTCTCGAGATCGCTCTACATTTTATAATTAATATCAGTTTAAGTGTAAGGCGAAGTAAATTACCTACAAACTTTTCTTACTTACTTACTATAAGGCTTTCATAAGCACAGACGTAGAATATAATCCTGGCATATCACTTAAAGTATTTCTTATGCAGGCAGACCCGGGACAAACAGATGTTACGAAAAATTAGAATAAGGTGAAGGATTACTATTATGTACCTTTATGTGCAAGAAATAATTCAGTGCGCTGGAGCGCGATTCCCCACGGCCGGCGGCGCGGCGGCACAGGGCAAACTCCTGCGAATTATAGCCACTTAGTTTAAACGATAGCCCGTCGGGACACGGACTGTTTCGTTACACTCACTAATCTTTACGTATCGCCTATTTTAAAATTACCTTTAATGCCTGTGAGTCTCTTGAAATTAAATTAAAAGCACGATTCAATTTATTACTACTTAGCTATAGTATCGACTTGATAATTACGTTCATAGTGATGAAATATGCATAAAGGAGATTTTTTTGTGAGCTAACGAGAATATTAGTTTCTTCTATCACATTTTTTTACGATGTGTTTTGCTGTTGCTGAAAAGGTGATGACACGGCAATAAGTACATGCATTTCCTCTCGTAGCGTTCAGGCATTTTTGTATTTAGTGAATATTTTTAAAACCTCCCCGAAACATAGAGCTCTACGAAAATAGAATTAATTCCCTCTATTTTTATAGCACACACGATAATCAAATTTTTGTAACGTAAGCAGGCCAATCAAGGAATTCCGTGTCAAAAGAGAGAACTGACTCAAACGTTAATTTTCTTAATGTATCTTGTTAGGGTCGGATCGTGTTCTGCCTGTGAATAAATTACGGCAACATTAACAGTAAAGACGATCGTTCCAGTACCTGTAACGAACTTAGAGATGAATTATACGAGTTAATGTCTAAAATCGGATGTCCCAAATAATTTTCATAAGAAACTTTATGTTCCAAGTCAACGAAAACAGGTTTATAAAATGATTCTTGTGTCTATGTAATTCATATGTAGGTAATGATTGTGTAAAACAGTATTTTCGTAGGTAAATAAAAAACCTGTTCAGCTGAAAACAGCAACATTTTTATGTTTTGACATATAAAGTAGGTAGTATATTGCCAGAGGCAATTTTCAAATAGAAGGTTTTTCGTGGCTAGCTATATATCTTATTAAGACAACTTAAGTAAATCAATCAATAGATTAATTACGTTAATAAATAATTTTGTAAGAACCTACTGTGCTGAGATTGCTGACGCTGAACAAACTAAAGTCAATTACACCTAGTCGTGACGCCATGTTCTCTCTAATAACATTATTTAGAACGTGTCTGAACTCTGAACTAATCATGAACATAAGAAACACGTTAATATAAAACAAAGAGCAATTTCTCGGCTGCAAAAGTTTTTTCAAAAAGAATGTAACAAACGATCCATTTGAAAAAGGCATGTAGGTATGAACACAGACACAGATTAAAAAGAGCAGTCTTATCCAGTGGAACAATGCCTAGTTCCCATTAGAGCTCGTGTCGCGACTGCGTCCCAACTTAATGTTGCGTGTAAAGTTATGGCCCACTCCGCAACTGCATGCGCTAACTTCGCGGTCGCTCTATGACCTCCTACAGAAATTCATGACACGCGGCATTAATTCGGCTAGCGCACACTACTATTAAAAAACCCACAAGAAAAAATAACGAAAGTATTTAGGTGAAGAACAGAGCCAAAAGTTACGAGCAAGTCGTAATGAGGTTACACGTTTATTTTCATACCTTGAGCGAAAAAAACATTTGGAAACAACAAAATAATGGCTAAGACCAAATTACTGTTTTTCTTTGCTTCCTTTTTGAGGTTCAAGAGCAACCCTTCAACTTGGACGTTAATTGCTTCGTGAGAATACTTACACCTGCAGCCTTTATGGAGAGAGTGTAATAAACAAAATAAGTAAACAGGAATTAAAACATTAGATGTTTTACGACAGAACGTGCTCCCCTTTTATGTTTCTTGCGATAATAATAATAACTAGCTCCTGGTTATTATCTAGCGTTAATTACTGCCTGCTCTTATTAATATTATACCTACCCATTACGAGTTAATCAACTACTGGCTACAGCTTACAAACACACTGTGATTATTCAATTACATTGCTGTCTGTACAATAAACAACACCTGTGAATAATAAATATGTAGATAACTTGCTCTATATTGCTACATAAATATGATGTACGCGTTTAATTTGTTTAAGTAGCTATCAGAAAAGAAACTCAGTTCGAAAGTAAATGAAAATTCGTATCTAATTTAAAAAGATTAGTAGCCCATGGGCGTTCTTTTTAGATTAAAAACTGAGGGCATGTTTACTAAGCTACTTATTTTTAATTGAACTTTGCGTTGCTCATAGATATTTTGTAAAGTGATGAACTGGTCGACATTTTCATTATTATCAGAAAATTAAATAAGTCTATAGAAATACTGGAGTCTCAATAAAAAGGATTACGTTTTAATTAAAGGGTCGAAGCGTTTGGTTATAAAACTAAAGTTCGGACTACCACGCAATGATGCTGACTAAATCTTTAGTTTATTCTCGAAAACACAGGACCATGAAATAAAGGAATGCAAATTGGACAGCCATAAAATAAAATATGTATTTAAAGCATCGGGTCGTAGAATTCAGAAATGGAAGCGACAATAAAATTAAAATCAAAAATTCACGCGTTCACTCATATTACCCGGTCGACATTTTGTAATGTGACCTACGGGGCGTATAAAGTGAAAAATTTAAAGCAGATATGACAATATTTTAGAAGGAATAGCTTTATTTTTAAAATGAGCACCGTTATAAATCCCACCCCGCTGCAATAACGCACGCTCGTGTACATGTGCTCTGAATATAAAACGAACATCGTATTAAAATGTTCGGCTTGCTTATTGACAAATATACTTACCACTTGCAACGTTTTAGCTTGATGAAAAAAAGCGTATCACTCCACTTTCTCTCTGAAAATATAAATGCCATTGAAAATATAAATGCCATTGAAAACTTGTGTGTTATAGGTAAGTTAAATAATAAAATCCGAACCTACCCGAAGAATTACAGACTTTATTTTTTCTCACTTTGTTGGAGCCTTCGCAGATACATCAAGAAAATGAACAAGAGAACCTAAATATTTTGTTGTATGCAAACTAGACGATCATTAGATATTTATTTACAAAATAATTTAAGAAAATAATCTCTTAAACTTTTAGGATCGTTAATTATTTATTATTTTAATAATGTAATTTAATAACATTCGTGAGCAAATTGGTGAACATTGAAAAAAAAAACCTTCCATCATTTCTAAGCGCATCTTCGCGTGAAAACTAATAAAATTTGCTAAAAGTTATCGCCAAAGTCAAAGTAAAATCATTTATTTCAAATATACATATAATCTCACAGAGAGGAGGCCTGTGTCCCAGCAGTGGGAACATTATAGGCTGATTATGTATACATATAATGGCATTTTTTAACGTCAAAATGTACAAAAAAAAATTGAATTGAATAATCAATTCAATTTTTTTTGTACATTTTGAGTTTCATATGGAGAAGAATGGGCAAGAAATATTGTATATTTTATTTTGTATTAGTATTTTTAAATTATAATATGTGAAGACGACGCACCTTGAATAAAATTACTATACCACAATAGGTAATAGGTATCGAGCAACCCTATCTTGAAATAATGTAGCAATTAGTAACACTGTAACTATAAACTACCTACACGGTAGGTAACTGTTCACACTACGCGACATTTTCGTTCCAGTAGCAATGCTAGTATTTAAATTCTTTTGTAATTAGAATGAGTGTGTCGCACAATTTATTAAGTTCAGAATAAAACTGTGAGAGGAAGACGTGTGAAAACATTACCAGCAGCGTACCACTAGAGTTTCATACGGACACGGAATTCTGTCGTAAAAAGTACGGATTTGTATTAAGACAGATTTATGTTCTAATTAGTCGCTCGGCGAACGTAGCAGAGCTGCGTAAAACAAATTTATGCGACCGCGTCTTTGTTTGTACAAATTGTTTCATATGATTTAAAAGCGACAGGTAACTGCGGCGTCTGTACGAGGATTGATGGCGCGGCTCGCGATACGATATTGGAACAGTTTATTACGCAAATGTTGTTGCAGCCAGTTTCTCTGATTACAGAAGTACAGTTAGTCACAGGAGTAAGTTGGTTGTTTCATTGTTTTAAGACTTAATTTGTAATAGGTACTTATTTGAATATCGCTTCAAAGATAATTTTTATTATTAATAAAAAAATAAACATTAAAATAACAAAATTATTTATATCTGAAAACAACCCATGTTTTTTCGGCAACGTAGCAAAATGTAATTAAATTAAGTGGGCACCCTATTTATCTACCTGTGTCCCACAACACAATGTGTGCACACACTGGGGTCAACAGCACAAAACACGACAAATACTATACAACCATTATCAATTCACAGTCTGTGGGTTATGACAAAAGGCTCGTTCATGTCGCCGCTTTTACTCTCTGCACCCGAAGCGTCACGACAAAAGCCCTTGCCTAACTTGAAAAACTTCACCGAACTCCGTCACAGGACAACCAAACAAAAAGGCTCCAGTTAGGGTGTATCTTGTACAATAAACAATAGTTTTGTTCAAATAAACATTGAGTTACTTATTGATTTTTATTAATCAGATTATTATTTAAGAATTTTAGTATTATACTCTGTTTTTGGGAAACTTCAATATTCTTTAGTCTGTAAACTAAGACATGCTATAAGTTTAAAAAAATATGAAAAAAAGCGAAATATACAAAAAAGACAACGATAAGACATCATCATCATCTGCGTAGCCTTTTCCCAACTACGTTGGGGTCGACTTTCAGTCTAACCGGATGCAGCTGAATACCGGTATTTTACATGGCATGACTGCCTATCTGACCTCCATAACTCAGTTACTGGGTAATACGATACCCCTTATTAAGACTGGTTGTCAGACTTTCGGGCTTCTGACGACCCGTGTCTGTGGATAGTAGGCTCGTAGCGTGTGCGTAGCAGGTTTGTAGCGTGTCCGTAGTAGACTCGTAACGAGTGCGTAGCAGGCTCGTAGCGCGTGTGTAGCAGGCTTGTAGCGTGTCCGTAGCAGACTCGTAGCGCGTGAATGTAGCAACATCGTAGCATATATGTATGTAGCAAACTCATCGCGTTTGAGTAGCATGCTCACAACGCATCTGTAGCAAGCTGACCGCGTAAGTAACGCAACATGGCATCGTTACGTTTGCGTAGCAGCTAAATGCGTTTGCGTAGCATACTCGTAGCGTGTGCATAGCAAGCTAGCCGCGTGTGCGCAACGAGATCAATTGACGCGAGTGTTGAAGAGAAAGTGAGAGAAACCAGTGTACCACATTGTGCATATCTTCGTATCCACGATCTTCTACCGTGTCTCTCTTAAGTTCACATTTTTTGTGTTTTCGTGACGTTACCTATATCTTATTCATAGATATTCATCCGCAAATCCTTTTTCCAGCACTGTTCGGGTCGGTTTCTAGACTTTCTCATACGAATACCTAATATGATAAAAGTGTTATATGTTACTGTAATACTGTGTATTTCTGTGCAGTCACAAATCTACTCAGTATTACCGCTTTGTTGGTAACAAAGGGAAATTAAATTAGAACTCATTGCTTTAGTGTTTCTGTTTATTAGGTCTATTACAACTGTGGAATATATTTTCTATTTTATCGTTACACGTATAAAATAAATCTTCTTTACGTGACAGAAAAATATAAATTATGTGGCTTTAAGAAGATACTTTTCAAAAATAAAATCTGTAAATGTTTCTGCCAACTTGACCTATTTAGAAAAGATGTGGATAAGTTTTGAAATAGATTCATAAAACCTGTAAGGGGCAGTGAGGGTCAGCTGCTGCATAAAGATTATTCTAGCACTTGTGACAGATAAATCGACTAGACTTGTAGATACCGTCGGAACTAAATTTAACAGGTACTAGGTAGCTATTACATAAGTATTATGTTAAACTCAACACATTTTACGATGTGTGGCTCTCCGATAGCAATGTATGTTCTTTTGATTTACTTTTAACATCTTTTACAAGAGGAACGTCTATAAAAATAACGTAATGATACAAACTTTACAGCTTCTTTCATAGTGATCAAGCGCTTCATAAAACTTACATGAAGCGAGAGCGCTCCAACCGTACTCAATATTTTCAATCGAAGTGTCTTTGATGTTATTGTCATAGAGCAGGCTACATCCCAAACGCGGTGGAACAAATGTTCGGCCCTGGTACACCGACAGGAACCTGTTTTGAAGTTAAATTACCAAAGTTTGACAAGCGGTCCGACTCTCTAAACTACGCTAGCAATAATTCTGCATAGCGTGGTCGGAAGACGATCACCCTCGAGGTACTTATCTGCTATTAGTGCAGCTAGATATGCATTTTGACATAAAAAAAGATTTTTATTACTAATAATTTTGACTGTTACTTCCAGACATGGAATTAAAAGTTTGGATTCATTTTATTTCAAAAGTTTAACGTGACCAGCGAGCAGGGAGTCGCCGGCTGCTGGAAGCACAGGTGCTCGCCGCGACCGGCCGCGACGTCTAATGAAATACTTCTCCCAAGACACCCTAGCACGTTTCCCCTCAAATTGATACCGCAGATTATCTCATTCCGGTGATTTCGTCGTGGCTTTATACTTTTCATTAAATTAAACAGACGTTCTCCACAAATCGCCTTAGGAGCTACGTTCGTCGTAGGTTTTCATGTTCGGTTTGCGCACCTCGCGCCATTAGAACGGTGTTGCGAATGTGTTAGAAGCGGGGCACGTCAGCGGGCCGACCCACATGATATTAATTCCGAGCCGAGCTCTGGGCCACCGACAGGCTTATAAGATTAGAATAATTTTCTCATTCCGAGGACTCCCCGCGAGCGCAACCAGCAGTTTAATTAAAACTAACAGTTGTCTCACACAGTCTTATCCGGCAATTTGCGAGGTATTACAGGCCGAACTTCGTCCACAAATTATCTTGACTCCATTTAACAAAGCGGTTATGTTAATACAATCTCGCCGGATTTAGAAGAATGTTTTTGTTTTAAGAGGCGTGCACCGAATTACGGCATTAAGGTAAAATATGATATTTAATTTGAGGTTCTTAATAATACAGCAGCAACAG
This sequence comes from Amphipoea oculea, assembly GCA_945859645.1. Taxonomy (NCBI): domain Eukaryota; kingdom Metazoa; phylum Arthropoda; class Insecta; order Lepidoptera; family Noctuidae; genus Amphipoea; species Amphipoea oculea. Next base: position 12,376,435 of record OX243866.1, on the reverse strand, counting down.
CTCCGTGTTGCGGTACACAACGTGTCGGAGATGTGATCATTAAACCGGGACCCAAATGAGCTTTTTATAGGCCATAACACTTACAGACGTTGGAACCAACTATTGAATTAGTAATATCGTTTAATACGCTCATTTTACTGTTGTACTGATGGCGTCTGTAAACTTGACGCTACTATCAAATATTAAATGTGTTTCAACTCATAAAATTATAAAGTAAAACGTGAAGGTTTCGCGAACTATATAACTTATTAAGTTCTTTCCGTGGCGCTGCGAGCGTAATGTCTGTGTGATAAAACGCTATCGCTACAACATTGGAATATTACAATAACATGTTTATAGGCACGTAAGTGTATATGGCTTCGTTGGAATAAAATAAACTGCCTCCATATGTCCGAATAAAATCCGATTGTCTTCATGCATATAAAATTTTGTCGCTCCCGCCGTGAAATATTATGTGACGCAAATGTTAGGGAATGAATCTGAAGGAGGCTGACGCGGAGTCAGTTAGCTCCCTCGTATCGGCTGCTACCCTTTATCTTCACTATGAAATAAAGGAAAAAGCACCGCTCTCTCTGTAATATCTTATGCGTATGAGTGCTTATGAAATATGAATTCTATCTCGCAAAACATATTATTTCGTTATTACTAAATATATTGCTACACGTTTCAGAGTTATATGGGATAATACGCTTTTCTTTATAAGCAAAAATAAATATCGTTGAGCGCATCGCGAACGCCATTGTGACTGTGGGCCCGCTGTTAAAATGTAAATTTCTCTGATACCGATAGGAAGATCTGACGGGGACTTATTTCATTTTATAATAAACTGACATACGAGGTAACATAAAGCGATGTATTTATCATTGTGGCTGTTCAGGTAAAATATAAAACAGTATTACGTTTTTAAAATAAATAAGCCAAGTTAGTTCCACTTAAAATGAAAATTTGATACTTTATGTTGTGATCATATTCTGTTTAAATAATAATGATTCATTTGAGATAATTACAGTGTAGGCAGCGGTAAGGTCATATTTAATGGCGGCTGGTGACCGCAGTTTTATGTTTCCCGTTTCTGACATACCTAATCCTGATTGCGTTTTCCCTCCCTAAAATGAACTACTGAACAATGATAATTTTGAAAGTTCATTAATTAATTACGACGCTATAAACACGGGGCCAATAAAAGGGCAGCAGTATTGTAAAGTGTGTAAAGATTTAGCTCTGGGGTGCTCCGGCTCGGTTTGCCGGGAACCGGCCCGTGACGGCGACGGCGAGACGCCGGCGACCGCGTCGCACAGTGCGCTGTGTTCGGATGCAGGAAAAAAAAAAGAGTAAAGAACGTAGTATTTTGCTGTGGTTTACAACCGTCTGATTTAAAGTCCCAGTTATAGTAATACTTAGTGTACTCGTAGCTCTGCTTTATTTAAATAGATAATTGACTCGAATCTGTTTATTAAATGACTGTCTGAACTAGAGTAAAGTATTAATAGTTTAGGTTTTAGAAATAAAATAACTTCTTATTTATCACTTATTCATTTTTTAATAATATCGCAAACGGCTCTTCATATATGATCCTAATTAACCCCTTGTCTAACTAAATTCCTACAAAATCCCTTAAAATCCCAAAAAAAATCAAACAAAATAAACAGTCAATGTTGTTACTACGAAAAAACGGAATATGTCTCACAGTGCTGATCCCCAGCAATCTGTCTCGAACAATAAGTCTCTCTCGAACAAAAGCTGGCTATTTGAACAAGTCGGAAAGTTTTGTAAGTTTAGCTCTTTCTCCGCGGGGTCTTGGCAACGTCCTGCCGCTCACAATGGGACGAATAATCGTTAGGGCCAGTCATAAGAAAAGGCATTACAAAAACAACGACGCACTTTAACCCGTATTACTCAACATTTTGTCTGTGCCAACTACTTAATTTCGTCCCTTTTTTTGCAAGCCCTGTAGTTTTAAAGATTTTTTTTTATAGGAGACCTGTTTTCTTAGACGATACACCTGCTAAATAAATAATTGGAAGTGCCTCTTTGTGAAAATTACACACTACAGAAATAAAATGATACCAGCCATTTTTTTCTTGCAAGTAAATACCTATCGCTCGTTGTCTCTACATTGTGAATGATCATGTTTATGATAAGAACATTTAAGCTTGACACCGAAATAAATTCTCCGTGAAAAATAGCATATTTTGCAACACTGACAGTCACATATTTTATAAAATCCCTGATGTTTCTACATCTTAGTGTAATTGAAACGGCTATCTAAGAAGTTGCTTCAGCAACTAGATGAAAATGCGCAGTTATTTAGAATAAGAAATTGGATTTAATTATAATTCTTATCAAGAGTTGAACAGACTAATGGGAAGACAGCAATATCGTCTCTATTATTTCTTCATCAGACCTTTGGTTCGGAATATTTTCTATATAAAACACACCGTAATATTCCCGGTAGTAACACACATCAAATACAAATGTAATACCTCAATTTACCTCTGTTTCCCAGACACAAGTATGGCATCTATTGAATACGCCTCGGATAAAAGGCTCTAGAGAGTGATGCTAAGGCGACATAACGAAGGAACGCGATCCGGCGCGCGCCGTCACTTCCGGCGTCCGTCACGTGGGAACGACTTCCGGCCAGGCGCCAGAACTCGCCTCCACTTACAATCACTTAGCTCTCGAACAACACCCGATCTTCTGCAAACATAGTGAAACTTACTCGCACAAAATATTCATTTATTCCTCCCATGCAATTTTATTATTAAAATGAATAAAAATAAAGTATTAGGTATTAAATTATTACTGCTGTCAGACACATAGTTATTTGATAAACATCTCGCTAATGGCTTTCAGCAAATTAATATTGGTACGTTTTTCAGATGAACGGCTCAATGAACGATTATCATTTAATATTCATCGAATAACAATACCAAAACTGATTAAATCCATATAAATTCAAAACCTAAAAACATAAATCTGCGTCCATTTGAAGATTTCAGTTATTTTCATACATCGGTTTAATTTCCGTTTCGGCATTGTTTTCAGAGGGAAATTCGATTGGAACAAGAGACGGCGTTGATATGAACCCGTGTAATTTCCTCTCATATTCAATTTAATTCTTTGAGGGATGCATGTCAGGCGACCCTTACTTTAGGAGAATGAACTCGTTATATCGGATCGTAAAAAGGAGAATTTATTTACGAAAATTGTTTTCCGAACTGAAACATGTATTAACTTTGCGAAAATACGAACATTTACGTAGCGTTTTACGGGATTTGTTTAGATACGCTCTTTATTCTATTTGCTTTTAAATAAGAACTTAGGCTGGAGATTCATGATGATATTTGCAATGATACAGGCAATTTGCTTGTGTGTTATGAGCAATTCGGAAAATAGTATAAAAGGTTTTCTGTTTTCAGCCCAGTTACACGGGTCATCTTGCTTGCTTCGATGCAATCACTCACTATACAGGGTGAAATTTTAATCACTGTTTTCCTCTTAAGGGATCATTGTACTCATCATTATGAACAACTTTTACACATGGGACCAAACCTGAAATCGTGAAAAAAAATCAGTTGTTGCCTACCTTTATGTTCACTCATAACTCGTTAAAATGTAGGGAACAGCTGACTTTTTTTTCGCGATTTCTTGTTTGGCCCCGTAGTAAAAGTTGTTCATAAAGATGAGTACAATGACCCCTTAAGAGGAAAACGGTAATTAAAATTTCACTCTGTGTATGCATACCGACTCAATATCTATACTAATAACAAAGCTGAAGAGATTGTTTGTTGGAACTAATCGCTGAAACTACCAGTCGGATATGAAAAATTATTGTTGCATTTGATAGCCCAATTCTTGAGGAAGACTATAGGCTATTTAACATCACGCTAGGAGGAGAAGGAGCCGTGCAAAAAGAAAATGAGTTAGAAAGAACGCTAAGCAGAAACGAAGTATAAGCGTGGGCAGGCGATGTGATACGACGCGACGAGGTGAGTCGGGTTTGTTTATTGTCATAAACAGGTACCTGCAGTAGAAATATTTTGCATAAACCTTCGAAAAGACACATTGCACAACATACAAAACAAGCGGCTTACAACGAGCAATTAGGCTTACGCGTGCGTATTAATTGTATCAAATATTTATATAGAACAAGTGTAGGGCTTTGTAAGTGATGTCTATATCGGTGCGTGCCGCCTCACGGGCCCGCGGCACGCCACATCGCCTGTCCCTCTATCGACTTACACCCTGTTAAATCTGGCCCAATATTAGTTCAGCCTATTCATTACCGTCGCGTTTTATTTTATTGTTTCTTCTTGTAACGACGCGTTTTCATTTTCGTGTACCCCTTAAAATTTGTTCAATGAAAATTTATAGCCAATTATGTACACGTATGAATTTAATTTTGTGCTAGTATTTTTGCTTGTTACTCGTGTTTTGGGTTTAATGTTTGAATTTATTATGTAAGGGACTTGTTTGTTTTAGTTAATTAATTGTTAATTTTATCTTATTAATTAGGCGAGTTCTCCTCTCGCTAGTCCTTACACTAAAATAATACAACGTAGCGTTAACAATGAAGTACGTAATTGGCTAAGCAAGGAACAGCATTTTTTTTTATTAATTTTATTAAAATAAACACGATGCATGCGCTGCCTAATCAATAACCAATAATTGTTTTAAAATCCCAATCAGTTTGAAAACAATACCGACATTGCAGCCAATCTGACACTATCAACTTAATTTGTAGAATGTCGTCTACTTTTTTCCAATTAAGTAGTCGCAAGTCGCAGTCTTACGGAAGTATGGTAAGGATAAAAGTTAAGCCGAGCGTCGAGACACGGAGCACAACGCCCGATGCCGGAAACCTGTCAATAGTGAGAGGCAGTGAAAGAAAATCTAATTTGGATTTGAGGGATTACACCCAGACTTGTTTCGGCCTAGTAGTTGCCCCCGAGCCTCGCCGTCTTCGCTTCAAATTGAATAAGAAACGCGAAGGCTTCCTCGACACGGCCATTTGATTTCAGAAAATCCCGCACTCCCATTCTCCGGTAAATTATTTTGTTTCAAGTACGTTCCCCGTTTTAATGGATCCAAAGATTTAGTAGATGACAAAGGTGAAGTGCAGGTTTTAAATAAATAAGACAATAGTTCTTTTTTTTCTAACAGGTTTTTGGGAAATTATTTGTAGGTCATTTGCTTGTAGTAGAAATAAATAAACATTTTAGAATTTTATTTTGAAATTCATGCTCATGGATTTCGCGAAAGGCTTAGGCAATTAACGTTAGCGATTACAACGAAAAAGTCATGAAAAAAAACTTAATTCAAAAGCCTACGTTCGTTCGATTAAATTGTCAGTTTCCATACACAAAAGCTCATTGAACGTTCTAACACATTGGTGTGCCATACGATCAGTAATTAACGAGATGACGAGGTGAAATCAAAATACACGAGTCACAGTTATTGTCCCGTGTGACCCTGGGCTAAACGATGACCACCAAAACTCGGCGTTATTGTCAGCAGAACAAAATTAAATTAAAAAAATGAAACCTTGGCCTGTGACACGGGCCTCCAAGCTTACAAGGCAACATATATAACAGGATTGATAAGCTTTGAAAACGATTTACATTTTTTATAAAAATGTGGTAGGTACCTATTCAATTTGTGGTGCAAACTGTCAATACAGGGTGAAATTAAATTCATGGGCATCCTTTTAAGGGGCCTTAAAATGATGCCCATGAATTCAATTTCAAGGCCTTTTAAGGGGCCTTAAAATGATGCCCATGAATTCAATTTCATCCTGTATAAGTTGGTTATAAACAAATTTAAAAAATTGAAGTATGTACCTATTACCCTGCCAAAATCATGTACACGGAAATTGCAAGGTTACCTAAATATAGCCAAAATAAAATTGTTATTAGCATTTAAAAGTTTTGCAGTTCAATGTAGCTCGAAGATGAGTAAGAGTTGCCTGGCGTCCAAGTCTGAACGCAGTTAGCTTCATATTTCATATTGGCAGTAGAAAAAGCTCTTTTATTTCTGTCTGCTCGCTGACATGTGGCTTTTTCAATCGTTCAAAAGTTTTATTAAAATTTAGTTTGTACGTTCTAGTATGCAAATATTTCTGCATTTAACTGAAAGCGTGACTAAGATCGAATTGTTCATCTGAATTTTAATGAAGTCCTTTTTGGGAGGCTCTTATATTTTACAAGACTTTTTGACTGAAGCAAGCCCGGTAAAATAATATTGCTTTCTCAATACAATAACTTTACGTGACCTTCCGCCTATAAAAATGCAAGTAAGCATGTAAACCCATTTAGAAAAACAATACAACAGAAAAATTACCAACGAAAAAAACAGGAAAGAAAAATACGCGATATGAAAATATTCCAATGAAATAATTCATCGGGAGAATAGACATGTTTGTGTATAGGTGGAAGGGAAAAGTCGCGTTTCATCACCTAACAATTCTATGTGGAAGCATATTGTGAGCCAGATGACGAGGGGAGGCAAGATTGAATTAAGTTATCGACGAGAACCGTCCGACGCACGTTATTTATTAGACAGAGAAAACGTAACTAGCGCTGTTATCTGCTAACTATTAATTTCGGCAATAATTAAAGCTGACCAACTCATTTATATCTGCCTGGCTGGATCCGCGGTAGAATCCGATTTCTTTTGTTACGTGGAATGAAAGTTTTGTATAAAGAATTTTGAAGTTAACTTTTTTGCTTAATTTTAGGCTATTGTCCGTTTCTTTTTAAATTAGTACTACCCTTTACTGTTTTTACCGTTTTACGTGACCTGAAAAAATATTGTATGATTTTCTCAACTGATCACGCAAACCATGAGAGTTGATTGAGCTGTAAAACGTGACTTTCTTGTCACAGACGATAGGCTAATAACCTAAAGTATTTGATCGTGTTTGCTTTGACTGACGTTCGTTGCAGAGCAGCTAGGGATCATAATGAAGTTACCCGTATTAAGCGCCTGACTTGAAAATTAATTGAGGTACCTATGTATATAAAATTTAATTGAAAAAAACTACCTGCCTTAAGTTGGATTACAAGTCACTTGAAATGTATACTTACTTTGAAAAAAAAAGCCATGGTATAATAAATAAATACATCTTCAATTCCAGCCCCAATTATCCCTAATGGAAAGTTAATGGGATCGGTAATTTGCAAAATGTCGTCCTGCGTAAATATCATATACACGACATTTTTGATATTATTTTTATCGCTCGGCACAATTTGCCACCCTAAGGATCAGGTAGGTAGGTAGACAATCGATCATATTCGAGCCTCATTAGCCCTACAGATAAAATATCCGAAGGCCTGTTACGTACCTAATCGAAACCTGAATCTAGATAAGGGCTTTCCGTCGAATTTGGGGATATTCAAACTTTGGTTTAATAAAATTTCTTTTCAACTTTCGCTGGTATTGAATTTAGACAGATTTCTCCACATTATTAATTTCTAGCTTTTTATAGTCTCGTTTTTTCGTCCTAGCTGATTTCAAAATGATTTATAGTTCTTCCTAAGTACTGGCTAGTCACCCATAGCTGAACTAAAGGAGTTTCGTACAAGTACGTGCAAATAAATCCACATATTAGTGACCCAAAGCAAACACTGAAAAAAAAGGAGGAAACAAAATTAGGAACAGTAGCAGTCATTGACGCTGCACCATTTAACATCTTATCCCGTGTAATACATTTGGTGCACATGTTCGCTTTCCGGGCCCGTCGACTACGGAGATAGATAACTTCCCGATGATTTAGTTTTATTGTTATCCGCCATCGGAATGTCTCTTCGAACCAAGCCCCGCCATGCGTAGCTCCACAATTATTACCAACCAACTTCCAGCTTTACTTTATCCCGAGCTTCGTGGCTCAGCTCGAATCAAAGGTTTTCCTTAAAATACGAATGGAGAAATAGATTCGATTCTTTTCTTAAATATATTCCTATATAAATGTCGATAGATTATGTATGATAACAACACAAGATTCTCAATTTTGTTTTCTTTATTTCATTTGTGTTAGTTTACCTAGGGAGTTCACACAAAGCTCATTCGCAACGAAAGAAAATAAAGAAAAACACGGAAACTCGTTTCCGTATCAGCATTCTAGTTTGCGGCGACGGGGCAGGTCGGCGGAGGATCAACGGTTCGTCTTTGTCACGTCCGACGATTTTTACAACATAGGACCAGCTAGCGTTTCGGAAAGATTTTATTGGCCCGTTCGGTCACGTCTCGCCCAAAGATCGCCCCCGGATGGAGTGGTGGCCGTTTCGCGCGATATGGGTTAACAGCCTCGATTCATCGACGAAGAAGATCGTTTTATGATTTCGGCGGAACAATTTTTATGACGGTCCCGATACATCTACTCGTTTACGTAAGAAATTTTTTAAACGATGTTGTTGCGAAACGCTCACTTTTTAATAGAGCTCAGACTATGCAGCAGCAAGCTCAGATATTGTTAACACAGATATTGCACCAGAGATAAAAGGATCGCTGACAAAATAGCACAGTCGCTCACGAAACGACTGCAATGCACAAAGCTAATTTAAAGGTTCTCTTCGTCTGTTTAACCCGCTGAGACGGCGACTAGTAGTCGGGTTTATACTACCCTTAATAATAGGGGTGGCGTCTATGAAATTACTATTCAAAGGAGTTGGCCAGCGCGGAGGGCACATTACAATGCGAGGTAAACCGCTTGTACTCACGTGAAGGTTGTGCCATGACCCTTTTATCATCCCTCGTCACGGATGAGTGCCAGGGACATCGTTACAAGTTTATCAAACGTCACCTTTACGACTAAATAGATTTCACACAGCAATGACCCCAATTTGGGACGCTTTGCATATTATGTAGATATTCCAAGTTGACGGAGGGTTTAGAAGACTGATATTAAAACAACAATATCACCTTCTCGTGAATAATCTGGATGCATATCGCAGCGAATGGAGGGTGCATGACAATAAAACTAAATCACTGAAGGCTCTGTGTATTGTGCCGTGCGGCGCCGGCGGAAAGCGAGCGTATGTGGGGGACAACTTGTTTCTCTCCGGATATAAAATAAACTATATTATGGTACCTATAGCCAGGTCATTGGTAAGCAGAACTCGCGTTGAACAATTCAATCACAAAGTTTTCGCATTTATTGTGATTTGCGAGGGATGACAAACAACGCTAGGTTACCTAGAAAAGTGTGTTTTCCGGAAACAGACAAAGATATAAAACGGACAAAGTTTAAAATAAATAAAATGTACTCTGCATTTAATAGTTTTGTTCCATTTATTTTTCGAATTTGTCTATTTGTCCTGTTTGATTTACCTCTTTTGAAAATGGAATTGTAATTTGTTTTTCTTTCACCGAGCCACCTTGTACAGTACCCGGCGATAAATATTGCACATCGACCTTTGGAAAGAGACAATCGGCTAATTTCGGCTTCTTAGAGCGTTATCTCTGTCGCACACTACCTATGTGACGTTTTGTCAGTCGTTGTTCAAGTGCGATAGAGTGCGGTCGCGTTCAGTTCAAAATATATATTTAGAGTTGTTAACACCCCCAAATTTAAATAATTTTAAGTTGTACTGTGGCATCTTTAGGAAAAAGAGGGAAACCTTTAAGAGGCCAGTCACGCGAAATTATCTACAATGTTTATAAATATTTTGTAACCGAAGCTGACAGATTTAAAAAATATGAAGATGAAAATGTAAGTTGTTATTTTAAGAAGGTTAAGCGAGTTGCAAATGCCACTGGAATTTCAAGAAGAACTTTGAACAATATATTAAACGAAGTCAGTACTGAAACAAAATAATTAAATACGTAAACATAATGTGAACATGTTTTTTTTTATTTTATTTTACCCCAACCTAAAGCCATCATAGAAAAATTGGTGTATTTTATACAAAGAATAAAAATAATTATCAAAAGAAGCAAATCATAATTGTTTTGACAACTCCTAATAGATACCGGACTGTTTGTATTTCGTGCGAAAGAGATAACGCTCTACGAAGCCGAAATTAGCCGATTGTCTCTTTCCAAAGGTCGATGTGCAATATTTATCACCGGGTACTGTACTGCCTCTTTTTTCATAATTTAGGGCTGATTTTCCCAACGCCAGATAATTTTATCGGAGGAATACTTAATATTGAATTTTTGACAGTTCTTCGATTCAAAATCTGTCGGACGTCAATTTTATTCCCCAAATAAAAAATAACTGTCGATTGAAAAATCAGCCCTTATTCATTCATGTCATAAGAATATACCAAGATGTGGATTAGTCACATTATGTACAAGATCTATCTACCCCGTTCAATTCTATTTAAGTTCGTTACGCCATATTTTCTGTTTTGTACATATTATCCTGTGTAAAAGACAACAATATGATTTTTCTACGAGCATGATTGAGTTTACTTATTGTCTATACACAATAGGCACGCGTAAGAGACTAAGAACATGGCCAGTAACGGCCATGCGTATAACAACTAAACATAATAAAAATCTGTCCTTACAGAACTAGAAAAATTGTTAGAGTTTCCGCCGTTTGTGACCGGAATATCGAAACAATCAATGGAGTTTGTCGCGGACCGGACTAAATTGAATCGTCGGAGGGACGGCGCCGGAAACCGGACGCGCTCCTCGAAGCCTCTCTATCTTAAACATTAACCGACTGCCGACCATTTCGAAACGCGTTGTTTTTGCCAAATATAGTTTTTGGTTGTGTAATAGTACTATAAGCCGGAAATTAAAATTTTAATGGATTGTGAAATAAAATTGGAATGGTTCCGAAATTTTAGAACATATTTTAATGTTTATTTAACTTCATTCATTCTTTTTAAGCCACCGTTTTATTATGTTAGCACAGTTTAGGGTCCCCTAAACTATCGTTTACTATCCCTGAGGGTGCCAATACTAACATATCATTCCATCCCCAGAGATTCATGAGCGACCAATCGGCACAAAGGAAGCTACGTGCCATAAATCATGCAAGTAATTCTGTTACAGAATGTGGCAGAAAAATAGCAACAACTGTAATAATATTACTTAATGTTATCTCGCTTGAGTTGGAATAGTTGGTAACTTTGGCAATAGGTGAAGTTTGCAAGTTAGGACAATTGACTTCGCACTGACTTCTCTTTATCCGACACGTTCATGGATTCTGGTAGAAACGTTAAGGATTATAATACGAAATACTCTAGGTACTGGTATTTCTCAGAAGTAGGAAACTATCTCAAGCTAGTAGCTAACCAAAATGTTCGTCGTCGTTCAGCGAAATTTGAATTTTCTAACAAGTATGTTTTGGCACATAAATCAATGTAAAAATATTTGGATAGGCACGTCAACTTTTAGGCCTGAAATGTTAATTAACTGACCGGGCTTGTGTTACCTTTATATAGGTATGACCAGTCAACTTGCTTGTGAAAAGGAATAGTAGATTGTTATGCAAGGGTCGAAAGGAATTGATAACTTTCACCCGTGTTAAACACTCTACTTTTCATTTCGAATATAAGGAAAGTAAAAAGTAGTAGTTTTTCTAAAATATTTATTGATAACAATAACATGCAAAGTTGTTTAATTTCGGTACAGCTTACAGGGTTAGTATCCCGCCAAATAATACTATTGTCTTTTTTTATTTTAAATATGGAACACACCGCGTCATCGCCGCGGGCTGTCCCACTTAATAGGTTTTAAATTCACACTGGCTGTTTATACACTCACAAGATTTTTCTTAATGTATGTAAATTTCGGAGCTGACTACAGTTCTATTTTTAAAATTCATTCCCACCCTAAAGAGGGAAGTAATTACTATGAGTCTTTCCCGCCCTGTGGTGGGAAGCAGCGTCTTCCACCCGCTATTTGGATCAAACAAACACTACTTTCCGAGTATGAGAAATGAAAATAGATATGTATATAATAAACTGAAAGGACAATTAGCTGTGTACGACCATGTAATGTTAATAGCAGGATTACAGTTTTCTAACCTAAATATATAATCTCAAACGATACCCGATTTGAAGACTTATGTATACAGCGTCTGTCCACCGCCACCGTCAATGGGACGTCAAAGAGAAACGAGATTATTCGAATCGAACGTGACGTCCTTTTGACGGACGAGCGGTGGACACGCGGCCATAGTAAATTTATGTATCGCTACTTCGGCGCCGTCATCTCGTTCTTGTTGACGTCGCGTTGACGTCGCGTTGACGTGACGGTGGACAAACGGCTTTATGCATTATCTAACAGCACGCGCATTATAGCGTTGTTTACACGACAGCTCACAATAATATAACCACATTACATTCACAACGATATCTAAATGTGAACAGAAATGGTCGGTAAGTTTCCCCTGGGTGTAGTTTCCTGTGTCCTCCGTGAACCAGGTAAGGCGACCCATTAAATTTGGTTGAGCGTGTAAATGCTATGATAACACCACCGTATAATTAGGTTTTCATAAAGTGGTACTTAATTAGGAACATATTTTTGGACATGGGAGTGTGGATTGGTGATATGCTATTTTTTACTTTATCCGGGATGCAGGCCTAAAATAACATGGCCTATTTTTCTGAAAAAAGGTATTTACATGGCAGAGGTGAGTGGAAACGCCGGGAGGGGACATCCAAGAAGGACATAGTGGCCTTATTGTTGATGTTCTTTGGAAAGGTCAGATGCGTATTAAGTACTAGCAAACGGCGTGCGTGTTTGACCAGCATAGCTATTCAGTTCTATTCGTCAGGCTTCCAAATCGAAAATTACACATTGTAAACCGATTTGCCTAGTCTAGAAATTTTCGGGTTTCTGATGTGTGAACAGCGTTTAAAGGAGGAGTCCTTTCGATAACATTGATTGACGTTCAGACGTTCGGCACGGAAGCGTATCGAATGTTTGTGAATAGCTATATGCTGACACATGAGCGTAAACAAAGCAAAAGAAGTATGTACCTAAGGATCGTAGCTGGTGACGTTCTGTAGTTTCTGCCTACCCCCATGAAAAGAAGGTGTGTGTTTATGCATGTATGTATTTTGCAGGTATTCTTATCTAGTTCGGGGAAATTAAGATGCTTTTTGTTTAAGTGTTAAAGTCGTGTTATTCATCAGATGAACTTCATCTATCAAAATAAAGTCATGGTTTTTTCATTTAGGTCACCGGATGTGAAGAAAAAGCACTAACATTATAAATTAAGCCTATTAGTATTACCAAATAAACATTAATGTTAAATAGTTAAACAACCGGTCACCTACGTGATTCGAACAAAATCAGTAATATTTTAATTAGCAAACCCCGAGCGATACAAAATACCAATTAGTTTAAGCGATAATGCAATTAAGCTATTGAAATAAAGCATTTAATGAGCTCATAGTTACATTCATTACTATTGTCCCATAATTTGTTGTCCAAAATCTGCATCAAACAGTAAATTGGACAATTTACATATTTAAGTTCTTAAGTACTTAGTTGTAGTTTCTTACTTATTGGTGTTAAGGTAAACTTAGCATCTTTAATTGACAGTGACGAAGGTGTACCAAAAAGAGCCAATAAAGCTTTGTTTTTTCTCGTCGAAAAAGATTTTGAAGCCAAAAGGCTGTCTAAGGATTTTCCTCAACCTTGGACGGTACATACCTGTAACACGTTATTAAAAGCTTCAGGCTTTATTGCCAGTTCAGTGATAAGAGACAGAAGCAATTACATTTTAATCTTGGCTGGTATTCCGTTGGTTTCTTTTGTGGGTCTTTAATATATGAGTACCACCGCTTTCTAATTTAAGGCGTTGCTATAAACAGTTACGAGCGAAATCAAGGGTTACGACGCGGCGAACCCTTAATGACGCAGCACCCGAAAATAGTCATTTTATTGCACACGCGTGACATTACGTCGGTTACCATCGTTTATTTGGCATTTTAATATTCATTGCATTTTTTGTGTGGTGTGAATGTGGCAGTAGAGTGTCTTCCGTCTCTTTTTTTGCCGTTTGTTGTGACTATTTTTTAGAAACATTGATATGATTTACGACATTAATAAATAAATATTCTATGAAAAATATCAACAATTTCCCTAGCCATTAAATTGAATGCCGTATCTCTCAAAAGACTCATAAATATTCATTCAAAAAACCATCACACCTTGCAATTCTTTATAATTAATTAACGAAAATATATTTGACCATAATAGCCTAATAAAATGCCAAGTAATTAGTGGTGTTCCATGATTTAATTGTCGCGTCTCGGCGCGGCCGGCTACATAAGTCGCCTTGCACGGATTTATGGGCTCAATTATACGCGGTCTGCCCGGCGCACACCTGGAAGCATTCACGTCTTTTGCACTTAACCGGATTATGCTCGACTGGCATACATTATATATCTTCGAGCTATCTCTTTCATGGAACATGAAATGGAACAGTGTTTTGAGATATGTTTTTGAACCTATCAACTAGGTTTTTGTATCAAATTTTCAGTGGGTTTGCCGTGCCCGAACATTCGCTATATTATGGATGCCTGTTTATCTTGTAGTTTTTTTTAGTAATTAGCCTACACTAAGTCTACTGCTTCGCAAAGTCGGTCTCAATGTTTCGTTTTAACACCTGTTTTTTTGAAGCAACATAATTCCTTAGTGGCTTTAGTGCCACAAAGCGCTAGCACTTTTGTTACAAATATTCTTTGTAAACTGTAGGTACCCAGACGATTACATTTTTTTCTGTGATTTTTTGGTACCGTGAATCGAATATTTTCCAAAGCATTTTTTGCCAAATATCGCCGCGCCGAACATTCTTTACGGCTATATTAGCTAGTGAATCTAGACTATTCTGGACAGTGGTCAGGTGTGACCTACTTAGAATAGCGTTAGATCAATTTGACGTGCCTTTACAGCTTGATTTAATTGTCGTCTCCGCGGGAAGTGGAGGCAATAAGTCGTGATTTGCTCACTCCCCCGGGATTTATTACTTCAATTACCTATAGATGGTATTCGCAGGTGTAGCCATAACTATTTGGAATGTCCTATGTATGTAATAGTGCGGCATCTGTAGCACATTAGTAGGTAGACGGTTGCTAGGTGTGCGGATAACGATGTTTAACTAGATGGAATGCATAATTTTAGTTGATTGTATCGTGATATCTACATGTTCTGTTTACTAGCTGTGACGTCAGGGAATCGGTTGCTTCGGCTTTAGTGATCTTGTGAAATGTTTCAGTAGAGATGAAATGTTTATTGTTGCAGCTATTTGGCTAAAGTTTATGGTTTAGGAAACAATTAAACCTCGGTAATCCTCTAAATAAAATAGAACGGCTTCGTAATCACAAAGGAAGAATACGTTTCCGCTGTGATTCATCACAATTTTATGAGGAAAATAGCCGAATTATTTCAATGTAGGAAGAAAGCAAACTATAAGTACGCACATATAACCTCTTTGTGATGTCTTGAACGTTCATAGTGGTTGTTCGGTGCCAAGACATAATCTGTTATGGTGACATTATCTGGATCCCCTGCCAACAGCGGATCCGGCCAAAAAGTTAAAACATTCTGCTTTCAAGAGTGCCTACATCTCCGCTACATCATGCTTCCAAAGTTCCATTTTACACTGATTTTTATGAAGAAAGTATTAGGTTTCAGCATTCTGAGAATTTTGGATTTGTTGTTCTATTTTTATCTCAAAACATCAGACCCAGTTTTAACAAATGAGCTTACCTACATAACAATTTCTGTTGAATAAAATTGTATGTTTCAAAAACATTTAAAGTAACTAAACAAGACAGGTGTTACAGTGATTTTTCGCTGTATGTAAGTAACATAGATGTTTATGAAAGCATATTATTTCGCGAAGGCGGTTTATAACGTAATATTATTTCCCCGGAGTGACATTACGGGCTGGCTAATGAAGATGTGTCGGTGAGGTGGCCCGGGTCGTAGTGTCGATGCCGGCTAACTTTGTCCTAATAGAAAATTAACATTTTACAACATTGGTATGCTCATTTGCCAGAGGTTTTGTCTGCTCCGCTGTATAATGAAATGGAATTGTTTCTGAATATTTTATAGTACCTAATCTTACAAAAAGGAAAAACGGTCGGTATAGCATATTTTATTCATAATTTCTTTCTTAACGCTATAAAGAGTCGGATTTTTTTGTGTATGTAAAATGTACGCTTAAAATCTCCCGTACCGACTTAGCAAAAAATGTACACTGTGAGGAAACTAAACTAATGCAGTTTCATTTCTAGGACAGGCAATTTGAAAATATCTCGGCTAGCTTTTAGGAATATAAAATGTTAATCTTGTATTTTTCTGGACTGTGAGTATGCTTTTTAGAACGAAATTGTGAAATATATCTTTTGGCCAAAATGTCACGACATAATTTTTAACTTTAACTATGGTACCTTATTAGGTAATTTTGATTAGGTACCTAATAAAAATTCGTTACGAAATTATTTGCTGTTTTGTCTGTAACCCAGTTTAATCATATCAATAAAAATAAACAAGCTCGGTTAAAAGTTAGTAAAGTTGATAAGGTACAGCCAAGTCTTAAATATTTTTGTCAGTTTTCAAATTATTTTCTTGAACAAGTCAGAACACTTATTACCTTTTGAAGCTAAGGCCCTGAGCAGACTGTTGTATAAAAATTATATTACATAACTTGATAACAAAGATCAGAATAAGATGTACCTTTGACCAACGTCGAGTAGACCTAAAACCTTTTTAATAGGTAGTCTTTTGATGATATACTTATAGTTATAACGGTTGTAAAAGACACTTCACGAACCCGAGAGTCACTTGTTCTCCCCGTCATTTTAATTATTACTTTTACTGACATATTTTTACGAAAACAAGTTTTTAACATAACTTTAAATATCCCACGCACGACCCTGTACCGTTGCATGCACCCATAAGCACAATGTTTTGCGTGTGTTACATTGCGCATTACCGCAAACAGCATCCCTGCGGAAATAAAAGTCGTTTCCCAGCAATTATTTTTGTACAATGTTACTTAGTTTGATGTACATAATGCGTAGTTGACGGCTATGTGATGTGTCTTTTTACACCCTGATTGTATATTCAATTTATTTGTCAGAATCTGAAAGTGACACCTTTTTATTTCGGTCTGACACGTAAAGAAGATGATTGAATGTCATTCTGCGGTATTACCATTACGACGCAATATATAAAGCGCTGAGTCGGTAAAGCAGATTCAATCGTGCAATGAGCAGACGAAAATAGCTGTTAAGGTGACGAACATTATTTTGGCTGACTGTACTTCGGCTGTTGTATACGGTGGTGGGCGGGCCGGTCCGCCCAGCCGAGCCCGCGCGCGTGATCCTGACAGTTTTGACTTACTGAACAAGTCCCGGACGCCAGACGCTGCCGGACGAGTACATCGACACACTTTTGACCTCATCTGATCCGGTATTTAGAATTTCGTGAAAAATAAAAGTTGATTTTCGCGAGTCTGAAAATACCTATATTTTTTTTCTGGTTTTGACAGAAGCATACATACATTATTCTTAAACGCAAACATAAAAGTAACTCTCCTGCACAAATATTAAGTTTAGACAGCAAATACCTACCCAAACCAACCGAGTTTTCTCCAAGGCATTCATTTCACCAATGACTTTATTTATAAGACCCAAGTATTACTGCAACCTTATCGCCATTTTAATTAAACCCCTTAAAATATTAAAAACTCCTGAAGCGAAACTTTAAACATATGACAACATAAATCATCGCGCTAACTTGGCGTACCTACTAGACTAAAAATTGTTCCCATTTATTCATAAGAGAATATGAGAGCCATATATATTTCTAGCTCTGTAATAACTTGTCGTGCGAATTACCTTTGTGATTTTTTTTATTAAAGCACGCACTCGACTGGCGCCCTATAAATCTGTTGTTGGCTCTCCCACTTTACTGCTGTATGTACCTATCAATTGGCGGGAAATATTTAGGGGTCTCTCTTTTTATGTTGTCTTTTATTGGGAGCTACGATTCCTGGAAAATCGTTTCGGGAAAATTACGCGTCGAGATTTTTGGTGGGCTGACTTAGAGGGGATTACGACGTTTATGCTTTTCATGGAAACAGGAATTGCTTGCTGCTATATTGTAGCTTTATGGTATGTAAGGTATGGTTTTGTAAATCACGACTTAGATTCAGGTAGCTTAGAATGTTGAAATAGAGTAATATTTGGGGTATTCCTCAAAGCGCAACTATTTTTAAGCGCAACCAACTAAGCACAACTAAATTATTCCTCGAAGCGCAACCATTCGATGTTTGTAGAAAGTAGTGGTTGGTAGCCTAGTGGTACCCTATTGGTACCCAGACAGGCGCTTTACTTTATATAAATTATTTCATAACTACTGCTCTCAAAACGGCGAAGGAAAACATCGTGAGGAAACTGGCATGTCCTAGAACCAAAAATTTGAAGGCATATGACACCTATCAACCTGCACCGGGCCTGCGTGGTGGATTACGGCCCACTCCCTCTCACCGAAAGGAGGCCTGTTTCCCAGCAGTGGGGACAGTATAGGCTGATTATGTCTGTATGATGTTTGTATATTCGCTACCGACCGAAGAACTTTCAGGGATGGTTAACATTGTTGGAAGAAATGTTGAAATTATTTTTGCACAAAGTTAACAAACATCATATTTCCTGATTCTCAAAGTTTTTGTTAATCTGTGTGCCCAAACCGAAATAAAGACACATAGGTGGCATTTTATTTTCTCCCCTCTATTGCTCTATCCAGCCGAGCGAGTGAAAAGGTTAATTTAAAAAGTTAATTTCTTCGTCTGGCTGCCTTCTTCAATTCGCGTGATGTCCCATAAAGTTAAAAGCAGCTCCACCACCGGTCGGTGTAGAATATTAATGTCGTTTTTGTAAGAAGTAGTGGCTTGCCCTTGGGGGGCATTGTTGTCATCTTTCTGCTGTCTCGTCTTGGACAGGCTCCATTAGTTACAAATTCTTAGGATATAAATATTCGCACCCGGCTAGACACCGGTTAGATACAAACATCCATCGTTTTAATGGAATTAGAAAAATTGCACGTACTGGCAACACTGATGAAAGTGCAGATTACATCGAGATCCGTAGTAAGGACTCCGCAGCAGATTAATAATATAGGTTGTCGTATAATCGGCTTTCAGGATTTTTAACGCGATCGAACGACATCGGTGCTGAGTCTTGTCTGCGCAAACGTCACTCGTCACTCGCACTATAGTTTGGTTTTTTCTTTCGTTTTGATAGACAGACAACAGTAGAACGATAGTAATTGTAACATCTACTTATTTGTGAGCAAAATTAATTTATGGAAATCGTAAACAAGACGATGAAATTGGATGAGAGCGTCCAGGAATAAATTGGTTTCTTTTCTGAGTTTGGTAATCAAATTGTACAACTTTACATAAGGATCGGTACACAACAACGAAAGCGGCCGGATTTCACTAGATCTGTGACGTAACAAGGAGCATTCCATATCAATTGATTATTTCATTACATATTTATTTTAAAGCTACGGAAAATAACTTATTTAAATAAAGCAAAGTTTACAAACTCTCCAGCTGTCATTTGAGGTTCTCAGACTGGTGCTCCTGTTTTAATTTCGGAACCCAGTCTAGCACATCCTCTGGCTAAAAGCAATCCATTAGCTATTACTAGATTTTCATTAGACTAGATTATCCGACTCAGCCGTTCCAGACTACTTTTCACGCTAACTGACCCTTTCTTTGTATACGACATCACAATTCAATTAAACATTTCCTAGCCAGCTTGATTGTGGGATCCATTTTATTTGTTCCTCCCATGAATTATTCAACCAACCCATTTCTTTTGCCATCCTGTTTTGCCAACTAGTCGTATTTCTATAACAGTTACCGTTAATGGTTCGTTCTCATTTAGGGTTATAGTTATCTTTGGGGTGTAATTACTTTTGATAGAATTATGTGATAAGGATGTGTTCTGTGTGTGTGTTGTGTCATCATCATCTGTCTAGCCTTTACCTATGTTGGGGTCGGCTTCCAGTCTAACTAGATGCAGCTGAATACCAGTATTTTACATGGGATGACTGCCTATCTGACCTCCACACCCCAGTTACTAGGCAATAAGATACTTACCCCTTGTCTTACCAACAACAACCAGTCTTAACTGATTGTCAGACTTTCGGACCTTTGACGATTCGTATCGACTGTCAAAGGTCCACGAATGACAGCCGGGACCAACGGCTTCCTGCCGGTGTCGCAGGTTGTCCTGCCGGGGTCGCGGGTTGTCCTGCCGGGGTCGCGGGTTGTTCGAACGAGATACCGTGGCCCCTGGTACAGGCAACTGAAGGAACACGGGTGGGTTTTAGTCAGTCAAAGTCTGACACGCCCTCTCGCTCCGGCCAGAGTGGGAGAAGGTATTTGATAATTTCCCACCCAAAAAAAAAAGGACCAACGGCTTAACGTGCTTTCCGAGGTACGGTGGCCTTGGTACGTAAAGATGGTCACCCATCCACGGACCAACCGCGGCAAGCGTAGTTTAACCTGATCGATCGACCTGTGCGGCTGTTATCAAAATCCGTTGCGTAGTTTAGAAGAGCAACGCGGTCACACAGACGGACACGAATACCGACTTAAAATAATATTATTACTTACACATACATTATACATAGGTAGTAGGCATACAGTAAAGGTAGGTAGTGGTTTTAGTGATTAGCTTTGCAGACTAATGGAATTTGAATTTTGGCTGATACCCTAATAAAACAGTTCCGTGGCTGTGTTGGCTCGCTAGTACTTCAGCATCTAAGCCACTGTCTTAATGACCGATTTCAAACTCGGAACTCGTCGTGTTTGTTCACGTCAATGTGACGGATATGACTGGTTAAACCTTCATAGAGTAATACTATCGTGAGCAATTGCTAATGGCTTTATAACCTTAAAGCACCCAGGTAAAGGTACACGTAGTTTCGACGTAATAAATCGAGACACGACTAAAATCTACATCTCTATGGAGCTTACATTTTGTTTGCACATCACCTACGGATATCGAGTCATGGTTTATTTTGCGAAGCCGTGTAGAATACATGAGTTTTCGAACGTTTGTTGATTTATTATTCACGAAACAACAGAAACATCGTTTTTTAGATCCGTTTCTATCTCCGCAAACACGCGTTCACATTCAATTAACACTTTTTCGTAGCGGATGCTTCCAGGCCACCGGAAATTAAACCGTCTAGTTTAATGTAGCTATATAGAAAGTCTGTGCCTACTTCATATTCAATGGGAATCATATATCATACGTACATAAATGGATTTGAAATTGAACGTTGGTACTCAGCCAGAGTTCACCCTGATTGGAAAGTAGCGCGGTTGCTTAGTTAGCAAAGAACGACTTATCTTTTTAGTCGCAATTAAAACCAGCTTATTGACGTGACTCTAACTAAATAATAGTGAACAGGTGTTCCTGAAGAGCAAACAACTACAACAACAGAGCCCCTAGAGATCACCAGTTGAATATAGAATTAATTTTACCTTTCACAAACTCGTGGCGGGTCGCAGTAACAAACAGAATGTCCATACAATAATTACGTAGTCGCAATAAAAGGCTCGCAAACTAGGGTTTGTCCTGTTAGCCATGTTATCATTACATATAAATAAGGAGGTAGTTAATGTGGTCCACTGAGTATCCAATCCCGGTTACATTGTTACCCAGGAGATTAGATAGGCGCGATGATTGCCAAAGTTTGATTGAGCCCCGTCCGAACCCTTTCGCGAATCTCCTTGATTATGGGATAGGTAATTGGCGTCTACGGATTGGGTACACAGTTCACGGATCGGGTATAATGGGAGATAACGGTTGCTATTTCTATGTTGTGTTGTGAGCAGGACTTTAATGCTTTAAGGTGTGGTACTGATTAGAGGTTTTCAGTTTACGACTATCCCTTTACCAGTCGAGATTGGATTTGTATTATTGGCGATGTTCTTTAGAAAGGTCAGGTCCGTAGTGCCTGCACCAGCGGCGGCGGCGTGCGTGTATGACAAGACTTATGAACGTAAACTAAGCAAAAGATTATGTGAGGATCATAGCAGGTGGCGTTCTGCAATTTCTGCCCATGGGAAGAAAATTTACATTGGATTTGTAATTCTCCTACTTCGTCGTGGCAGTGGCATGACAATCAGTTTATTTATATTGTATGATTAGCTACAGCTTATTTTAAGACAGACAGAAGGACAGAAGTAAGATATAACTATATTGAAGCGTCTGTACCTCACCTACACTGTGTAGAGAAATTTCACAAGACAAAGAGAAAAATCTAGCATACTTGAATAAAGACGCCATTGCGTTAGAGTATTTATAGTGCAAATCAATATTATTTGCATTTCTCACATGCAGATCGGGCGGTCTACACGCACCATTAAGCTCAAGTGCGGGACGGCGACATCCGCGCTGCATGTGGGACCAAGGTGCAGTGAGTACCGGTCTTATTTGTTCTCTACTAGAGATGCTGTGGCCGTGTCCCACCGATGTTTATTGGTTATTGCTTTACTTATTCAAGTATTTCTGTTCACTTTATTTTTCTATTGAGATTCAAATTCTGCATATCTTTTTCCTTCATTTCTCAGTAGCAGCCCGGAGTCTGTATTTGTTGTCCGGTGGCATTAGGTTCGCCATTTTTACATGTGCCTTAAACATACATAACATGGCGAAATGTGGGTGTACTATATTTGTGCACCTCTGCCTAAACGTTCGGGGTATACAGTCGTGATATTATGCATGTTTTGTTACATTATCCTACTTTAAAACTGGTACCTAATTCACCATTATTGATATGGCAAAACTGAACATAATGTTAGCTAGTTGCTAGGCTGCCTTTCTGCTTGACCTTCGCAGCCCTAAGGGTAGCGGTCATCTGCCTGCGCGACCAACCTTTAGCAGCCTTTTATGACACCCAAGGGTTACAGAGACAGGATAGTCATTCTTACAGTGGGATAAAACTTTTTCTTTCTTTCATTTTAAAGACCAGACAGACTATCAGATTTTCCTGAAACAGACAGGAATATTTTCGAGGATCTTTATTTTAATTTTAAAAGAACGGTGGAGTTTCTTGCCCATGTTTCTCTATACGAAAACTATCTTTTGGAATGGGCGACTAGAATCAATTCTACTTTATTGTAAATTTCGTCGTTCAAAAGCGTCTTTAATGTGGCTATTTAAAATAAACACTTGGATTTTCACTTTGACTTCAATTATCAGACGTATCTAACTATATTAGATAGTGTTTGTGTAACAAAACAAGTGGAAAAGAATCCGATATAAACATGGTTTAACAGCCATGTTTTCTTACACGTCATAATCTTGTGTTTGCCAGCATCGAGTTCCGGCGGTGAGAGATCGAAATTGCTTTGTTTTGCTCCTTTTTACATATGTACCTATTTGTGTTTACTCAGCACTGTTTACACTTTGAAAGGTTTTCCTTTTAGTTAATCAGTTAAGTTGCTAGAAATTTATACTAATATATAATAATAATAAATTAGTATAATAAAGCGAAAGAGTTTGTTTGTTTTTTTTTTTTTTGTTTGAACGCGGTTATATATGAAACTATCAATCAGATATTTTTTTATTTGATAGTCCAATTCTAGAGGCAGGCTTGGCTTTAACATCACGCTACGACCCTTAGGAGCCGAAGCACACGAAAACGAAGTAACGGAGCACATCAGTGTAATATTGTATTTTACATTAAAACAAGAAATTTCACGCGGACGAAGTCGCGGCTAGAAGCCGGTTTATAAAGACGTTTGCAAAAAGGTCATGTTTCGTAAATTAAAAGTAAAGAAGAAAAAGAAGACTGAATTAAGTAAATATTGGCATCAAATAGATAACTTTTCCAAACTGTCTGTGAAACAAGAACAAGAAAACAAAAGAAAACTTTTCCTCACCTAATCTTTTGCAAATTGATTTGGGAGTTAGAGATAACCCCTGCATTTTACGGTCAAATTATTACAGTTTAACAAAGTAGAAGCCTTGCTTATTGGCTGTTCGCTTTATTGGGACACTTCAGCCTGTTTTACAGTTACATTACTGTTTACTCGGGGCAACTTCGGATGTTCAGTTTACTTTTTAAAGACTTATAAGTATAACATACATATTCAGCCTATAATGTTCCCACTGTTGGGACACAGGCCTCCTCTCTTGGAGAGGGAGTGGGCTAATAATCTGCCACGCGGGCCCCGTGCGGTTTGGTACATATCACATCCTCATCATCATGTCTATCATGTCTTCGAATTTTTGGTTGTAGGACATTTTCCTCACGATGTTTTCCTTCACCGTTTTTAGAGCAGTCGTGATGAAATTATTTACATAAAGTAAAGCACCTGCCTGCTGCCTGCTTAAGATGGGGTCATTACACTGCTTTCAAGTATAACATAAATGTATCAAAACTGAATATAAATATGTAGGTATACTTTTTTTTTCATGATTAGCTTTTGGTTTCTTGAAGGTAAGGATTTGATCTTTTAAATTGAACTTATACTTATCGTTTCATATCAGCCCGTAAATGATCTCTGAAAACGGGGTCCCAAAGACTGTCTAAGGGGAAAATGCTATAACAACCATTCACGTTTGGCAGAGAGAATGGCAATCACAACTTTCTTTTATTAGCAGATGTCATCCTGTCTCATCGTTGCTGCCGTCTTGTTGACGTTAATCCTAAGACCTTGTCCAGAAGGGGCGAATTCGCCGCGAAACGTTTCGCGCGACATCATTCGCGCGTTAGTGAGATACTAGGCACCAATACGTCGTGCCCACAAGCACCGCGCGAATTCAAAATACGCGCGTAAATCGCGTGCACTACGCCAGACTCTCGATTAGGCTGCCTTTTCACCAGAGGAGTGGGTGTGTGTAAAATTAACCAATACCTACCAACGCTAACTTAGTTCAAGCTATAAAAATGAAGCGTTGTTATTGGTTGGTTTCACACACATCCCTCGCTACGCAACCTCGCTCATCTCTGGTGGAAAGGCGGCCTAAGGGTTAACGTAATAAAGTGATTAATTCAGACCTAGGAGTCTCACCCAGTGTCCTTGAATGGGACAGTCTGGTCTGGCAGCGATCATTATTAGAATGCTGTTGTTGCTGTTGTTGTGCTGTTGTTGTTGTTATATTTTCTGTTGTTATGGAATGAGGAAAATTTCGTGAGGAAAGTTTTGAGTATGAGTGTTGATGGCTATAAGAGTAGGGAAGACCAAAGGAACGGTAGATGGACTGTGTGAATGATGATATGGTTAGAAAGGGGGTGACTACTGAGATGACGACTAATAGAGAAGTGTGGAAGAAAAATACATGTTGCGCCGACCACAAATAAATTGGGATAACGGCACGAGAATGATGATATTTTCTCTTGCTAAATAAAGCCTACATTTCTAATCAAGTTATTAACCGCATAGTTCCCTACATCGGGTTTCCCATTTGATTTCGATCACTTGTTTATCGAAAACAGATAGCGCCATTGCAGAGTCCGTTGTGGTCTTGCCAATTGCAGTTAAGTGCAACTGATAGCCAAATATTAGCTCAGTTGTTAGATATTAAGTGATATGATGCTTATCTACATATATGGGCTCTAACTGTAGTTATAGTCGTTCTATTGATATAGAGTTCCTATATTTTTGGAACCAACTGATACTTGCCAGTAGGTGATTTGGATTGGATCTGAGTTTGCAAAAAGATTCACCATTAACAAACATATTGTGAAAAAAAAAAAAACAAAAGTCAAAGTCAGTACTTTGTCACGCATGTTTTTTTTTAAGGAAGGATAGGCCAGGCCACCTTTGTAGGAATTCTATTTTTTTTTTCTTTCTTTCTTTGCTAAAGTGACTATTGATAAAACTAGCCGTCATACGCTGTCGCGGTCGTCGTGCTGCCGACAAACTGTTATGCAGTTTGGCAGACTTTATATGTATATACTATTGTTAATACAGGTATTGAATAAATCACACTAATATTATAAAGGCGAAAGTTTGTGAGTGTGTGTGTGTGTGTGTGTGTGTGTGTGTGTACATGCGGTCAAACGGCTGGACTAATTTAAAAAAAAATTGTATGGAGGTAACTGATCCCCTGGATTAACATTATAGGCTACTTTTTATCCCAATATTCCCACGGGATCGACATTTACGCGGGTGAAACCGCGGGGCGCAGCTAGTAAATAATAAATATAAGAATTACACATTGTTGGACTAAACGAATTTCCCGCTCACAAAATTTTCCATAGAGTATTAAGTGTCAGACATATTTAGACATTAATGGCAAATTGAGAATTTAGTACTTTGCGCCTAAATCATTATATTGTGCTGCTTTAAGTTTTTTCGAAACTGGCCCATGATCATCGTCATCATTGATAAATAAAGCTGAAGTTTGAAACTAATCCGACGTCCCTACGACTCCCTAAAGAGTAGCGAAATAGCGAGTAGTAGTCGCGCTCCGCCTGAAGCGTGAAAGATTCCATTCGAAATTAAAGCATGTAACTAGATGTGCGTTTGGAAGTGACTGCTAGAAATAAAACATAGGTAATCAAGGTCTACTATCGTCGTAGGTCGTCTAGGTCTTGGGGGAGGCCTATGTCCAGCAGTGGACGTCTTTCGGCTGAAATAATGACGATGAAGGTCTACTATTACTAATACTGCTGTTAGCCTGTATCATTCCACTGCTGAGCAAAGGCTTCTCCCCATGACGTTCAGCTCTTTCGATCCAGAGCTAATCAAAAGCAAGGACTAGCACACAGTATTGGTTTAATTCAATTAGCTCAATGGAATGTCTGTGCTTCATTCCGATGTTAGGATCGTCCAATTAGCCACACAACTAGTATTCATTCATTATGCGTACTAAAATCCACTAGCATCTAACATTATACACAAAAGCCACGACATGTAGCCCGTAGCGGGGGCTAATCCGCCGAAATTCGCACTAATATGCCTGGAAAGCATAGTGAGTCAATTTCTGGTATGAATTTGCATTCGTGACTGGACTCAGTCCAAGCTGCCTGCGGCGATGACAGCTACATCACTCATCCTATCTCTGTACTTAGTCTAGTCGTCGACATATACGCACCTACTCCGCATACACATAAACTACGTACGGCACCTGAGGTCACAGAATATAGTTATCTGTGCAGCCGTGTCCGAGTAATCAGTTACTTACGTATGCCATATTATTGTGGTCTGATTACATAGCAAACATGAATTGATAGGCCTGAATTACTGTCATTGTTATAGATGATGTCATGAATAACACAGTCCCCATTAATTGAACTTAAATTGTTGTGAATTTAATGAGTAAACGCGTATGCTCACTATTTCTACAGCATATAAAGAAACGCGAGACCAAATTAAGTCGGTCTCAGCATTTGAAATTGAAAATCGAAAGAGTGGCGGAATTTATTAAAATGGGTATAAACTTACCTAAAGTAGATCCGTTGCTGGAGCAAGTTCTAATCTAGTCGAGACAAAGCAAGCGTAGCGGGGGGTTACGATACACGAGCCAAATGCAAAGCTTTATTTAGTTTAAGGCGCCATTACACGGCTCATATAAACTGTCAAAGTTCGAGGACGCCGAGGGTCGTCGGAGCCACCGCTTTCCTATCCTCCTTTCAACTTTACGCAACCGATCGAGATTTTTACCCGTTTTATTTTTACTACTCGTTCTTACGCGCGATCAATTTAATGGTAGCGTCTTCAGATGCTTCCATTTTAAAATTGTTATTGTTTATGAACGTAATCTCGACGCTGATACGATTGTTATGATTCGATGTGTTGGTCTTAAAATATAGGCCAGTGACCAGCCAATCAACTGCTTCTCTGGAAACTCCGTTGTGGTATTTCAACAGGGACTATGAGTAAGAGTAGTGTACTACTCAGTATAAAACCGTAAAAACCATTAGGCAAAAACCATATAAGATGAAAGATTATTGCCTACTAAATAAATAACATATTTCTAATTTCTGTAAGAATGAAAAATACATCATTACACGCAATCAACGTAAGATGTTCTACATCTAAAGAGTGTTCCCTAACAATACAACACAGGAAGACCACCCCTGCGTTCGTGATGTAATATTTCGAGCCGCAAAATAAAATGTCACCCGCTAAAAAATAGCGCTCGAGAAAAGAAAGATTAGTTATTGCGGGCACATAAACCGGTGTGTTGCAATTACTGCGTCTGTCGTACAGACGTCGCGACGCTGCCGCGCCGTGCCGACTACCCTCATGTTTGTCTCACCTCATGACACCTGACACACAATTTAAGTAATTTGTTTTACCCATACGCTCCCTTATTGTAAAATATGCCCGTAACGTGTTGACATTCACGTTCTATTTATCAAAATAAGTCGTATCGTATTCGAAGGGGTTTCAACAAAGAATTTATTCGCTTTATTTGAGTAAGTACCAGTGCAAACGGCTTCTTCTCCCTTGATTTTTCTTTCGTTGTTTGTTGTTTCTTTCAATCCCCTAATCAAGTTTACAGCTTGTCTATACAACATTATTTTTAGTATATGCGAAACCCGAAACACGTGTCTAGTATTTTTATGTAAAGAATCTATGTACAAAATTTCAAAACTGTATCATGAATAATCACCAAGTTATAAGCTTGTTATGTTACCTGTTTGTCCGTCCAAAATTATGCTCACCCGCTCACCGCGTGCCTAAACGTACCGCGCGGCGATTGTATTGTAATTAACTGGTGATAACATTTTCCATCACACTTGCAGGCTTTGGACTGTCGTAATGGTCAAGTGTAGGTAGTTATTATAATGTACTTTATTCGTAAATAAATGCAGCCGTAAGCTACAAATAAGTAATTACTTATTCGTAAGCCGTAAGTGATACAATGTAGTCAATGCGATTTGTTGCACCTTATGTCAACCACTTGGATGAAAAGTGTTAAACATCGCATTACTTAACCACAGCAGGCTGTAGGTACAAATAATAACTTTCTACAATTAACCATCTTGGCGTGTTTAAAAATGTTAATCATCACGGCAAAGCATTGTGTTCCACCACGATACTCTGATGTACGTACCATTTCTGTGTACTGGACGTTGGTGTATGAGAAAGTCATGGTTACACGACACTTTTTACATACGATAGGTAAGTACACGATCAACCGAAACAAAACTGTAAGGCCCGCGGCGCGGCGGCCGCGCGCTCGCGATTATGCACTTGGACACGCGCGCGCCAGTCTGTAGCACCCGGGCGACTGAAGGGGTTGCTTCACCCCGGCCCCGCTCGCCCCGCTCGCTGTGCGCGGGCGCCGCGCCTATTGTGTATGGGTATGGTAGAAAACTACCTAGGTACTAATGTCGCTCGGTGGCCAAGATTTAACCTTTTTTAAACATTTTTGGGCCAAAATATAACATGGGGTAAAAATTATTGGAATCGATTCAGTTACTTATTCTGAACAAACTATATTCAGGTTTCGCATATACTAAAAATAATGTTGTATATTCGGCTGCCTCCAGCTCCGTCGATCTGAAACAACAAATCTAAAGGAGGTGTTTGAGAGGCGAAATATAACAGAAATTCGATACACAACGCGACCTTTTCGAGTTACATAGGTACAATATATACGTGAATAGATTATAGAGGTATTTTGACCAGCTATACGAGATAAATATATAAAAACGTACAGTTGAGAATGGGTAAAAATAAAGGTAGAAACAATTCCTTGACTTTACCACATAATTATGTATATGTATAATTGATAGTGAAGTGGGGAAAATAAATATGTGGTTTTCTCATTGATTTTCCGGCTCTATTCGAAGACAAAGGTATGTATTACTATAAAAATGTTGATTAAAAATAAGACAGAAACCTACGCACCTCTAAAACCAGTTTTGTACTCCTTTTGTGTCTTTGCTCCGCTCAGATAAAATGAGCTAAGATAAATAAGTACCAGTATTTACTAACGAGCGTAGGCTCTACATTATTACATGTCTGGGACTTAATTTTCTTCTTCTTTCTATACATATAATAAATCTGTAAACAAGGCGTTTCTGTATATTGAAAAAAAAGTTGGTGTGCTAAAGGATAACCAACAGATGCCATTTCATAAATTTTTGGAAAGTAATAACTAATATGTTCATACTTAACACAGTTAAAAATGGCGTTAAATATATATTATCTGAAATAATTATGAGTAAAGAAAATATGGTTATAGTAAGTCAGAGTTAGGAACGAATTAAGTGATTTGGCTTCAATTAACTATTAGCTATTTCTTTATAAATTCTATGTTCAGAAAGTATATGCTTTAGTAGCATTTATCATGGATATACTTAAGATTTAGTTTATACTAAATGGATTTTAAAATTATAAACTGTAGTAGCCCCCGGAATAAATCCTGAAGACCGTATTTGAAAAACTATTTTAAATTCTACAACTAGTTGAATTTATACATACACTCTTTAGCAAAGATTATTATCTTGGCCAAATCGAAGTTAAGATATTTTATAGACATATGGCTCTTTGGCCAGATAAATCAGCCTCGACCAGGCGCTTTCAATTTTATTTATTCTCAAAAATCAAAGTGACACTTCGTCGCATTAATATTATGAACCCTGAAGACGCAGTGACTGCAGTCGAAAGAACTGTGGTAAAGAACCTCAGGTAACGTTTCCCACCAGGCAAGATCGGAAGATTCTTTCTTTTCAATGAGGAAGTGGTGATTACTCCTTTCCAAACCGACACATTATTCTTTTCCGACATCCACGCGAACGAAGTCGCGGGCACAGCTCACTATTTCTTCTGCGGTATTAAAGTAGGTACACTAGAACTTCTTCATTAAGTCCATGAAATATGAACGTACGTACCTACAAAAATCCTCAGGGTACCTAATTGCCGAGATATTTATTACACTTGTCTGATTTTCTCAGGGCTTACAAAAGGCTTATATAAATTTTCAGCAAAAGAAAAAATGAAAAGCCCTGAATATGAAAGTACCTTTTTGCGGGACAAGACTTAGTTCGAATCCAAAATACCGGTAGAACAATATTTTCTTTGTTTGTGACTAATACCTACTCAAATTCAAAGCATTTATTTCAATTAAATCATTTACAGGCACTTTTGAAATGTCAAGGAGTCGGTCAGTCAGAAACATAAAGCTATTTGCTCATTCCAAAGCGTGGTAGGTAGAACGGGCCAGAAACTCTATGGACTATTTTAAATAAACCTTTATCAGTTCCTGCCATGCAAGAGAAAGGCTAGTGTAACGGATGTATTAATTACCTATCTTACTACTGCGAAAATCTAATATTGTAGAAATGTAATAATAATTGTCAACGGGGCATGTCGCGAGCAGGTGCCCTGAAAGTCCTATTGTAATAAAGTATTGCGTTTGAAGATTGGATAGCGTTCTGAAATATGGTACCGGACGTCGTCTATAACTTCGTTGTGACAGAACAATGGCTTATCTTAGAATAGAGTCGAAATAATTATGCGTTTGGTCACTAGAATTATGTAACTTAACTAGTAGAATCTGCGTTAGACTACTTTATTTCTACGTTAGACTACGTTAGGTTTAGGCACGGACATCGACACGCCAACTGTAATCATGAATTCAGCATATAAGTCTAGCGTAGAAATTATTATTAGACTATCAAAAAAAAAATCGGCAGTTTTATAGAAAATTGCAACACCTACGTGATCAAAATGTATGGAACAGCCAATTTTTTTAAATAACCGACTGAAAATTTCAATGCAAGGGATGTTCAGAATCATGTACTATAGCTTGTGTACTCTTATGCTTTATTGTGGCCCTAATCTGATTGGAAATGCTTTCACACATTTTCCGGAAACAAGCAGGACAATTGCTTAACACATTATCAATCGGTTTCATTTTGACAGATCAACAACATTCATTGCGTTATTTACGTGTTGAGCAGACAAATTTTTCGAACTAATGAAGCAATGGATTAGCAATTTGCTTCAAAATGATTCCGATTCCGATTGATATTACGTTACGCAAGTAGGGTGCTGATCAAAGATTTTTTTTTAATAAATTTAGTAGGTATGTGATTATGGTGAAAATTTTTACAACATTATTGTCCTGTAAATCTAGGTAAATGACGATATTGTACTTTTAACACTATTCGTATATTTAACAAAATCAACAGAAAAAAAACTTTACTTAATTGAACGGTGAAATTCCCAACACTGCCTAAAGTCGAACATCAGAGATGTCACAAACGAGCTCGTTGCCAAACTACCAACAATTAATACTGCCTGGAGCCTCTTCTCTGTGTACGGCAATAGATTGTGACTAACACCTCCTCCAGCTTTACACAGGTAGTTAACCTTTAGCTGAAAACAATCAACTGTGCCGTTTAAGGGCTGCGACGTCGCCTAAATAGTTTGTCACTGCTACACTACGGGGGTGAATAACAATAAGACCCCTTTGTTCCAGCATTCAATCTGGTCGAGACATAATCAAGACTTGCGGGCGACTCCTTGACTCCTTCTACATATAACTTTAGCTTAGTATCGCAACTCCTTAACTTTTTCTATTTACTGTCTTAGGTATTTAATACCAGAAGCAGGTACATTCTGAGCAGCGCTTTTAAAC
Source organism: Amphipoea oculea (assembly GCA_945859645.1). Lineage (NCBI taxonomy): Eukaryota > Metazoa > Arthropoda > Insecta > Lepidoptera > Noctuidae > Amphipoea > Amphipoea oculea. Next base: position 12,343,877 of record OX243866.1, on the reverse strand, counting down.
AAGTTTTATGAAAGTCGCACTGAAGATTATGAAGTCGCAATAAGTTAACATTTTATTTTCTTGTTTTGCATTCTTTGCTACAGCAATTACGGGCTTTTCTAAAGGTAGATCTTGGGTTTTAAATAGCTTTAAATTATTCTTAGATTAATAAAGAATGAAAAGTAGAATATTGCAGGACTCATAATGCGAAGCCTTGGAGAGTGCTTTACGATTTTTTTTTTCATCCTTTCTGCAACTGTTTCTATTGTTATACCCCTGATAGTACACAGAACCTATTTAATTTATATACCATTGTATAGATAGTTTAATGGAGAAAAAACATCAAAATATTTCCAAATTTCCGTCAATAAAGTGTGAAACCTGAAAACATTGTAACTTGTAAAAAAATTAATTGAGTAATTTTTTTTAATAGATTCCTTTCTCCTATAGGACGAACCCTATTGAAAATGGCTCTTTTATTCAAAGTAGTTTAATTATAATTAATAAAAAACTAACTAATATAATATCTAAATTTATGGTTTTTTATACGATCAAATGAGTATTATGAGTCGTGCACTTTTGGATTTTCCAATTTTTTTCATAAGTAGATACCTACGCCAACGATATAAAAAAGGTATTAAATTTTGTTCGATGTCAAAACGGCAAGTCAGTATAAAAAATCAATTACGTATTAACCAGATTACCTTTCTCCCACACAACCGCTTCTACGGCTACAGACGTATAAAAAATCGCAACATATTTATTAAAAACGATAACATCAGAATAAAGAGCATAAAATATGAGGAGCAGGTAATAAACCACAGCTGGAATAATAGCACTAGCAATAATTAACAGTCGTCGAGTGAAAGCCGCAAGCATCAATTTTGAAATGATTGGCATCGGCCGAGAGTGATCCAAATGGGTGGCTTAAACACTCATTTGATATTCACATTTGGTCCGAAACGGGAACGTTGCGACGCAAATTGCTACTAATTTGTCCACATTCAACCCGTCGCGTCCTAGAGACGCGCTCGGTATAATTTACCTTCACTTTTACTGTATACTTCCCTTGTTTATTTAGTTTTCCGTAACTCATTAGGGAAATCAAAGCAAATTGATTGATTACGCAATTTTCCCGATTCGCTTGTAATTAGGCTAATCAAGTATAGGTACGTTTATTGTATGATACATTACACAATCAGCACACGTATTTAATTACTAAAATCAATTCATATGTATTTGTTTATCGGAATCATAAATTGAGTTAATTAATCCATACATTGGCGGGCGGAACGTAGTTATTTAATCAAAAACTTTTAATTGGAAGAAAACTGAACTGCGAAAATCCATGTTGTAGCATTGTGTTTTTCTTAATGCAGGAAACGGAATGCAAAAAGAGCATGAAGTAGGTACTACTACTTCAGTAGTTTATTATTTCTCGTCAGAAGAAAAATAGAATAAACTCGGGCAATGGACAAGTAGGTAATCAGTCTTGAAGTCAGCAACAGCTCTTGGGAATTACTGAAAATGTACTTTTTATTGGATTATCGCAGTCTATTGCTTTGCCATACTCCCCGCAGATGCTATGTTATGTGCAATAAGCATCGAACTCAAGAATACAAACGAAAAGACCAATGGCCTTTCTTAAATGAGCAAAACTTCTGCCGGTCCATAATCAGGCCTTTCTAGATCGCACCTGCAGTAACTGGGAGGCAGGTTGTGAGCCAACTCCTCAGTGTGACCTACTTGCACCCTGGGCCAGGACAGTTGGCTCCGTCTCCGCATAAATTGTCTATATCTTTGCCCTGGTGTCATCGAGATGTTTAACATTGTGTGTTATTGTCAATAGAGCTATTGAATTTACTGCTGTGTTGTTATGTAGGTACTTTCCTTTGCCAAAATATGGAGTACGTAGAAATTCAGTAAGGCAAGATAGATCTATGAACATCACTCGACTACTTACAAAACTAATGAAAGTAGGTTAGAGAAAGGGTCGATGGTAAAATATTACTCAAGCTCCTATTCCCTTTTATTTTGTAATTGTTATTTCGTTAGTCGTTTACCGTCGTAGATATTGTCTAAATTATCTCGCGGCAATCGTTAAGTATTTTCACGCAACGTCCCTAAACTTGTTAATTAAAACTCATTAAAAGCTTAATTTCAACATTGTTGGTAATTAAGAAGATTCACGATCTGCGAACCCTATTATCTTAACGGAGCACTTTTACGAATTATTAAGATAGAAAGCAACAATATTAAAATCGCTTTTTCGGAGTAGGTACTTTCTTCCTATACCTATTCTTTAATTAGTTGGAGTCTAGACATTTGTAGAATTGTGATTTTCTTTCTTTCTTTAAGACCCCAGAGATCATTTAGGTAGCTGGAGCGATCGTGGAACTTTTAAATATTTTGTGGCTTTTACTAAACTTATTCAGACAATGCAAATTGTGTTCAATTTTCGCAAAAAGCCACTATCCGTAAAACTCTAAAACAGAGCACTTGTAACGAAACTATTCTGTAAATACTTAAATAGAATGCTCTAACGTTAAAGTTTACAGGAAATTATAGTTTACATCAGTCTGAAAGCAAACATTTGTTTTTTAAACAATGCTTAAAAATAATTGGAAGTATTTTATGATTTGGAACAAAGGAAATTGTTAAAAAAAATCATTCTTCTTCTTATATCTTTATCAAATATCGCTTTCACGAAATTATCTCCTTAGAAAAGTTCGGTTTACAATGCGTCTGACAAGTGAGAAGCCACGAAATTATTAATTGGCTCCTAAAAGTTAATTTCAGAAGAGTCAAAGAACTTAGTGCTGTGAAGTTTATTCGTTTCTCCGATTGTTGAGACTCATTTTCCTTAAAACAAAGGGTGTGTAGAGCATATGTTTATTGCCAGTCTGTGCCGCACAAGCTCACTAACATAAAATTGTCTGGTTAATTAAAATTTTGGCTTGAAAACAGTAAAATAAAGACAACAATTAATTGAAAACCAGGTTTTGTTATTCCAGAAAACCTCGTAGTAACTACAGGGTGAAATTGAAAACATGCGACAAATCGAAATGGGAGATTGTACTCATCATTATGAACAACTTTTACTATGAGACCGAACCTGAAATCGCGAAAAAAAATCAGTTCCCTACATTTATGTTCGCATAACTCGTCAAAATATAGGGAGCAGCTGATTTTTTTCGCGATTTCAGGTCTGGTCCCATAGTAAAAGTTGTTCATAATGATGAGTACAATCTCCCATTTCGATTTGTCGCATGTTTTCAATTTCATCCTGTATAAATATTTCGCAGAAACGAAACAAAATCCAGTACTTATCTCTGATTTTTGTATTGTTAAAATCCGTCGTCTCTTAACAAAGGGACCTTACCTATATCTGAACCGCAGTAGCTTCGTAACATATTATCTCCGTGGAAAATTAAAGTTTTGGATGTGTCTGAAATGCGGGAACCCACTTAGTGTTTAATTAAACGTCGCGACGTCGACGTCTGAACGTCTAAGGTCCCGCGAAGGGCGGCGTGTGTCGGCGTCTACTTAACGAAACGTTGTGGCCCTTGGAACGTCGCATCATCCGCTGCCACGACCACTGACGTCGACTTATTCGGTTTCGTATCGCTATTGTATCGCAACATTCGCAATTGTGTACCAAGATAGGAAACAGATGTAGCTACTTAATAAAAACCTTAAATTAATTTTATTCATTCACTGTCAGACAACGCACAACCTTGCCCTAAGTTGTATGCTTCTAGAAGCATAAAATTTGGATATAACAAAGGATTTTGAAAATTCACCTCACAAAGGATTTGAATAGGGGATAAAAAAAAGTTTGTATAGAATTTCGTTATTTTTGTCGATAGAAAATCACACGGCTTGTTTGTTTTATACATAAAGCGTCATACAATGCTTGGTTGTGTAAAATAAAATAACAAGGCTTTATTTTCATCGGTCTAGGGACAGGCTAAGATTTATCTTAAATCTGGTAATTTAGACATGAAGTTTAATTACGGGTTACAGTTTCAAGACTACCTTCCATGTTGGTAACAATAAGTATATGAAATTCTACGTGACAATATTAAGCAGTAGCCTGGATTCTTTAAAAAGAATATGTGTCGAAGCTCACCACCCTATTTTTGGTCACAGTCTTGCCACATTCGTGTGAACACTGAGGGCGCATTTAACCAAACTCTTATACCTAGAATGAGGCTTATCACACTAATCACACATCACACTAATATTATAAAGGCGAAAGTTTCTGAGTGTGTGGGGGTGTGTGCGTGTGTTTATATGTTTGTTACTTCTTCGCGCTCAAACGGCTGGACCAATTTTGATAAAATTTTGTATGGAGGTAGCTGACACCCTGAATTAACATATAGGCTACTTTTTATCCCGATATTCCCACGGGATCGACACTTATGCGGGTGAACTCCATACTAGAACTGTTCATTTTTTATTCCACGGGTAAAATATATCTGACTTTGGTAAAAATCAGCCTTTAATAGAATAGCTTCTATTTTCTTGACGTTACGATACAATAAACAATCTCGCATCGATATGAAGGCTGCGACAAAGTTCTCTATTGGAATAGTCGCACGCCTCCCCCGTAGGTTCGCTCCTAATTACGTACATGTCACGGACACACCCGTGATTGATTGTAACTCTAATATCTTAGACAATGGATGACATGTGTGACATTGTGCTTGCGATATTTTGCCTCTTGTCTCCCATTATTAGGGGCCTCAGCAACAATACACCAATTCTAGTCAGATTCCCTTTGTTCTCTGAAACAGCTTTTGTACAAAGATACCAAGTTGTGCGTAATCCTTTTTTGGATTTTGTTTTCTTTAGTATCTGCGGAGAAGTCGTAATCTTAGATGTAGGTGACTCATGAAACCCCGGGGTACTGAAACTATATTTTTGTTAGACATTGCTACTTAGGCAAGTTTTTAATCACGTCTAAACTTGTATTGGGTATAGTGTCAGGCGCTGATTAATTTGACAGGACTAAAATTTATCTTCTGTCATTTTTTTAATGAAATAGAAAAAAAGATGCCCTGAACTTAAATTTAGTTTAGTTTGTGAATAAGAGAATCGGCACCAATGTCTAACAAAAATAATATAGTTTCAGTGCCCCGGGGTTTCATGAGTGGGTTGTTCGTGGTCGTTCCAATCACGTTAATGTATAAAAACAAAATAGTAGGTAATTATGGTATTTTATGAAGCACCTCGACACGCTTGATACTCATTAAATATAGCTATCCATAAGCCCATCACAAAGCAAATTAGATAAAAAATTTAACGTTTTGTCACTGCGAAACATAGGTACTTACGACTTTCCTAAGTTGCGCTGTCTGGTGCAACAATCTATACTTCTATACTAATATTATAAAGAAATAAAATTGATTTTTTTGCAAGATTGTATGTACCCCTACATACAATCTTGCAAAAAAATCAATTTTATTTAATCTCTGGAAGTACCAGTCGGACATGAAGTTTCACGCGGACGAAGTCGCGGGCAGAAGCTAGTCTTCTATATATTAGGTCCTTACATATGAAATTGGCGTTTTGTATGGAAGGAACAAAAAGTCGAATATTTTTTAATATAATATATTTAATTAATCAAAGTATGAACCATTGTTTTCAATGCACTTTTGCCATCTTATAGGTAGTTCATTGATCCCTTTACTAAAAAAACCAGTCGGACGGGAATCAATAAAATCTTTGAAGGCGATTTGGACTGCCCCATCGGAGTTGAATTTTTTCCCTTGCAAAAAGTTATCCAAATTGCGAAAAAAATGGTAATCTGTTGGAGCAAGGTCCGGGGAGTACGGAGGATGTCTAAGACATTCCAATTCAAGCTCTTCTAATTTGGTAGCCGTCTGTTGCGCAGTGTGTGGTCTGGCGTTGTCGTGCTTTCAAGCTTTTTAATCTTCCCAATTTGCTTCAAGTGAATTAAAACAGTTTTATCACTAACATCGAAGCCTGCAGCTAACTCGGACGTGGTTTGCGATGGGTCCGCTTCCACAATAGCCTTCAATTCTCCATTATCAACTTGGGTCTCAGGCCGTCCACGGGGCTTGTTCGGCAGGTCGAAATTTCCAGAACGAAAACGTTGGAACCAAAAACGAACTGTGTTTTCTTTTGCAACATGACCGCCATACACATCATTCACCCTTCGAGTCGTTTCCGCAGCACTAGTGCCACGGCGGAACTCGTACTCGTAAATAATGCGATATTTTAAATTTTCCATTTTGTAAAATGAGTGACGCAAACAGAAAAAACAGAAGAAAAAAAACAAATGAATGACGGTCATCGAAGCACAAATACATGAGTAAATAGCTGTACAAATTTGAATTTGGAATTCCTTACCAAAGAGGATAAATTCGTGATTAAAGTGGCCAGTACGAAAAACGCCAATTTCATATGTAAGGACCTAATAATAAAAATAAAATGCAGGTCATTGGTAAGCGCATCACTTCAGAACGGCTGGACCGATTTGGCAATTTTTTATTTTAAATTGTTCGTAATAGTCCGAATCAGGTGCTTACAAAAAGAAAAATTTTAAAAGTGGTCAGGCAAATTGGAAAATTGGAAAATTGGGGAATTTTATATAAATTATTGAAATTAGGACAGTACGTCTGTCGAACCTGATGAGTAAATTAACGATCACTGCTGACACTCGTCTGAGTACCTAAGCATCAAGGCAACGAAACAGTATCCATGAAAGGCGTGAACATAGCTATTTTGTAGCGGAACCGAAGCCACTACCATGCGAAATAGAAAGATAATGTCACTTCAAATTATTACGTCCCATTTTCTGTTGCCAACTTTAATGTGTTACAGAACTAAAATAATGTGGCCTCTATTTCAGAACAAATTGTGTTCCTAATACCACATACTAGAACTACTCATGTGTTTATATTGTTTCGGCTAACATTGGTACAACAAAATATTAAACAACTTACAACAAATTATTACAAACTGAGATTAGTTAACTAAATAAAAACAACGATTCAGAATAAAACTTTACTTGATTGTATAATTATTTTAAATATTTACATAATATAAGCTAAAATATAAACTATAATAATATGTACAATTATATGAAAAAATACACAATCATTATAGGGCATCAAAGAATTCATCCGCATCGCTGTCAACAGGAACAGTGCCCAAAAGGCTGGCAGCATTGCCACGTTGTATGGCAATGCTAATTCTTTGGCCAAGAAATAGGCCAGCCCTCCGGTCACGTGAAGAGTCGACTAACCGCTTGGCGATATCCCGAAATACCAAAATATAATACTATAATACTTGATTGTTATGTTTGTAATTTCACGAAATCAAGTAAAGTTCAATTAATTTTTTGTACACAATATATAAAAGTGTTAGATTGTTTACCATAAGTATGTATTTAAGATTTGTCAAAATAAAGAATCAGGTATTACTTAGATTCTATGAAGTGGTGGCGCAGTGGAATCGGCCGCGACATATGAGTTGTAGGTCGTAGGATCGAACCCAGACAGGCGCTTTACATTGTGTAAATTATTTCATCACCACTGCCCTCAAAACGGTGAAGGAAAACATCGTGAGGAAACCGGTGTGTCCAAAAGTTCGAAGACATGTGATAGGAGGCCTTTGTCCCAGCAGTGGGAACAATATAGGTTGATTATACAGATCTGCTGTCATACCCAAAATCCAGGCTATATTTACGGCCGTTTGGCTCGTAAGTTGAGCTTAATATACCTACTATGGTTATCAATGTTAATAATCGCAACATTAATCTGTCAGGCTCCGCTAATGAGACACAATTGATTTTCTATTGTTTCGTAGCCGATCGGCGAACCGCGCCGCTTGACCGGTTAAAGAGTAGGTATAACACCAACCCTTCTTAATAAATCTATCGAATCTGGCTCGAAATTCGAAAGTCAACTCCGAATAATAAATTATAGTTTAACAGATCAGAAACTTATTGCAAACGAACAACTTAGCGGCCTATTACTTTAATTAGAGTTTTGCAACTTGAGAGAGAAAGCAATCAGTAGACGTTACTGTTAAGTAAAGTTTTAACTTGAACTTCAGCTTGGACTTGCACTGAAACTTTCATAGTTGTACATACACAATCTGCGTTTGTAATTGTTGCAATAGGTACCTAATGTTTTAATGATAGCATAAACGAAACAGTTAATTGCATAATGAAAGTTGCATTGAAAACTTTCAGTTAGGTACTGTCAGAATCAAAAATTGTTTTGTGCTTTTTACAAAACACGATGCTTTTTGACCTGGTAACATTTTTGGTATTTCGTATGACCCAGAAACTACCTTGGATTTATTTACGATTGACTGTGTTTTCAAATCACTTCAGACCCCAACTTTGTTTTGCGGGGCCTAAATTGAATTCGAATTCGTATTGTACGAAAATTCTGAATTATGTTTTGCCAGTACTGTTCTAAGTACACTACAGACACAAAATAAACAAACAAAGACATATTGCGAACTCAATATTTTTTATAATTAGCTGCGCCTCGCGGTTTCACCCGCATAAGTTTCGATCCCGTGGTAACATCGGTTTAAAAACTATCCTATGTTCTTCCCCGGGATGCAATCTATCTCTCTGCCAAATTTTATCGAAATCCGTTCTGTGGTTTAGGCGTGAAAAGGTAACATAGAGACAGGCAGTGTTATTTTCGAATTTATAATATTATTATATAAGTACTACTACCTGTGCCCCGCGGTTTCACCCGCGATAAAAGTATTATAGTCCTTTTTTATTGATTCCCCATACAAACTTCCACCCCCCTTTTCACCCCCTTAAAGGATGATTTCTGGGATAAAAACTATCCTATTCCTTTCCCAGTACTCAAACTATCTCTATACCAAATTTCATCTAAATCAATTCATTGGTTTAGGCGTGAAAAGGTAACATACATACAGACAGACAGAGTTACTTTCGAATTTATAATATTAAGTATGGAAATATGGATATTTGCTAAATATCTTTACCTATCTGCCCTGTTTTTCCCCCATCGTTCATAACACTCAATCACAGTACACGCACGGATCAAATCAGTCATTACATGAAATTCAATATATCGTCGGAATGCAATCTTCCCAATATAATTCATCTTGTTAAGGACAAGCCACAACTGAGAACAGATTAATTAAGGCGAACAGCGTTCATTAATCGTTAGCTAAAGGGTTCGTTCGAACTCAAAGGTAAATCATTACAGTTTTCAGCACGAGTTGATCCACTCAGGTTTGCGGATCCCGAGGGAAAACATATATCCTACATCTGTAAACCCTGAAGGGGGTTAATTGTGGTGAAGATTTCCGCATTTTGGGAGTGTTTTTAAATAAAATCTAAAGCAAATAAGTACCTAGACCCTAGGACCCTAGGTTTATATGGTGTACAAAACAAAGAGTATCTATTCTATTCTAGACATAGACATTTTAAAACTCTATTCGTCAAAATAACTACCCTAGCCCCAAGTCGGTTGAAGTATTTATGTGAATACATTGAGTAGATAATCGCTTCAGCTGCATACTATATCTGTCACGTGCCATACGAATGACCTGCAGTCTGCACTCCCGACAAATAGAGCTGTCGGTCAAATAGCGTCGGTAAACCTTTCACCCAACATATCGCACTAAACGCGTTCGCTGTTAAAATTTATCTGAGTGGATTTGAAAGGTAGATTAAATTTTTGGCCGTCGGTGCCAGCCGGGTTACAGCTGGGGATTGTAACCCATACTCACATAACTACTGCATACGTGCGTTAGTTTTAAGTGCGTAATCGAATAAAAGTAAAAATGTCACTCAATTCAATAGCGTATTGCACACATGTGGCACGTTGGGATGAAAATAATTTGTGAACTCTACATTAGACTTTCATTTTCATGTTGTTGACAAAAATTGTATTGACGAAAATGATGTGAGGATATGCTTATGGAAAGAGAAGTGACCGATCTCTACAGTTACTACAGTTCATCCGAACAGCCAAGAGTAGTTTCACGCTTCCTCTAGATATGACCGCGACGACTTGATACAGCTATCCTCCCTGTAAAGATAACAGCGTAGCCTCGTAGGCTAGGTACAGTGGAGTACTATTAAATTTTAGCCGGACGGGGTGGGTGAACCGCAGTCGGCGGTTTGACGTATTATCGTCGCGCCACACCACTTAGTGCCTGCGCCCGGCGCCCGGCCCGGCACGCGAGCTCCAGCCGCGCCCGCGCCGCCCCGCGCTCGCACTGCACACCCAAACTGAATAATATATCTAACTCATCACGTACTCAACTCTAACCTTTTAACTTTTACTACGTATTTGTATCGTCATTCCCGAAAGGGTCGTCCGCTATTTCATAGCCGGCCAAAATATCTAAACCGCAAAAAGTTCTCGCCGCAATATATTACCATTCCTGACCGAAAAAGATAAACTAAGTCCTTACTATCTCGAAACGATGTCGAAAATATTCATAGATTTAACTTTTTTGCGTAAACAAAAAGCGGTAAAGTACAGAAGTCCGTGCGGTCCGTACTTATATTTAGGGATTGCATGGGAAACAATGTAAAGGTGTAGGTATATAAAGCTCCTGATACAGGCTCGGAATCTGGAGGATCCAGCGGACGCGCGTGCTGCTACAATATTCATGAGCGCGGCGGCTATCGGGCGGCACAGCCCGCGAACACTATCTCACATTCGGACCCGTTCCATCAATATAACGAGTCGCTGACCTGAATTGTTTAGTGACCACCTTTATACATATTATGTCCGCTTAAGTAGAAAATACGATTATTGCCAGCAAAACCTATTTCTACTTACGTATGAGCGAATAATTCACACTGTATATTTCACAGCTTCAATAAATTCCAGGCTCTCTATTACTAAATCCGGTGATGCAACTTCTCACGAGTTTTATTAAGCAGTCAATGCAGCCATTAAGGCAGATTTTCCTGATGTAGCTGTACATAGTCGATTCCGATGTGCACGTCATATAAGTGCCTAAGTTTATTTTAAAGCTGGAAACAAATTGAATTCTCACGCCCAACAAGAGATACGAGAATAAGATGTTTTATTTGGTATTACGAAACGAGTAAACTTGTAAGTTTATCGGTGTTTCGTTACGTTCGTCGTGGTAAGTGCCACTAAACTGACTTGGATTATGTTTTTAGTGAACAGTTTTACTCTTACGTAATATTGCTGTTTTAATTGCAGATGCGAAGTTGGTGCTTGTTGGCTGTAAAACTTTGTCCACGAACACTGACAACAATGACAGTGGGATAGGATAGCTCTATTAACTTTGCTCGAAGCTATTTGCTGCATACACCTACGTTTCTAATCTGCGCCCAACTTGTTTTGTTAGGTGTTTCGGTGTTAGGTGAGGTGTAACACTGAAATTAGGTATTAATTTATCTAAGCCTTTAAAAGGTCTTATTTGATTGGCTAGTTGCAAAGCACTACCAGTTTTTTCCTCTTCAGAATTTCATATTATAGTCGGAACTTGGTTGGTGTAAAATCTACCCTCAGAAAAAAACCAGCCAGATTAATTTTCTCTCATAATAAAACAGTGTGAACCTGCCTTTGAATTTTTAAGTTTTCATAAAAGATTTTTTCGTAGAAAATTACTGCAGGCAACTATTAAGTATAGCGGAAAAAAATTAATGTTGAAACGAAGTTGATTGTTCTTGAAACTCTTTTCTCTTGCAACGAAATATTATGTATAATGATTTTTTACTTTATCTTTGCAGTAACTTACTTTGTAATCTCAATACGTCATCATGAGATTTAATAGAAAGAAAATTGCTGAATTTTCATTGTATAATTACTAAAATGGTCAAATTAGCCTTATTTGGCTCTAAATAGGCTAAAGAAAACCGTAGGCATATCAGAAAATTAATAGAACAATGTAATCGTTTTATATTCACTTTTAACACGCGATCATAGTCGTGTATAATAAATAAAATAATACTTAATTGCCGTCAACAATTGAACTAATCACCTTTCAAGACTATTAAAAATGTATAAGTTATCTGCGTATTTACGAATACACAATGGGCCATGGTCACCATGGTGGACACACAAAGTCCACTATTAGTGCCATAGATATCATATCTTGCAGCTGCTGATTCATGTCTAATTAGTTGCTAAAGCATCTCTTTTGTTAAAAAAGGAACTGTTTTTTGGACATATTCGGACTTCAGCAATCTCTTAACTAATTCGCATGTAAAGCTATGTGAATATAAGCGAGCTCTGAAAGCGCCAACCCACAAATTTGAAAGTTGGCCAAGTTGTATCGACAGGGGGAGTTTGTGGTCGCGGCCCGCTCCGCTCGTCGCTCCGCTGGTCTACACCAGCTTTACAACATTGTACGTTAATTACTACTAACAATAAAAAGCAAATCACGTAACGATATGGCTCTTATAGCTGCAAGATTTTATACTTCGCTATTCACGCTGAGCTGCTTGCATAATGAATTTTCTGTAAAATCGTATTTGTTTTCATGTTTGTTCTACTTAATATTATGTAAATTATTACATAATATGAAGTGAATAATATTATGTGGGGTTAAAGTGGGATACTTGCTTTTTTTGTCTATAGGTGTCGTAAAAGGTGATAGGTAACTAGCTGGCACCATCCGCCCGTAGGCTATAACACGTAAGCTTAGATCTTTTTAAGTAGAGTCGAAATCATAATTTGCTTTGTTTTCTGACCACGTGGCTTTACTACAATGTTCTTTTTTTCTCCTCAAACTACATAAGCACACATGTTTAAACAATATAACGATAAACATCCGCATCGAAGCTGGTGCTATCAAAACATTGACGATCTCAAAAAAGATTGGCACAATGCCTTCATTCTTGCAAAAAGCCAAGCTTATTCATCAACAACAAAGCATTCCTAATTTAGGTTTGTACATTAACATCGTTGCAAAGAGGAAAAAAAGGTGAACATAGAATGTGTTGCAACCTGAGCAAAATTTAGTTGTTGGCGTCTGCGCTCAAGCAAGCGAAGCGGCTCCGAACAGGGCCTGGGTAATTGAACTAATAAATCTAGCTGTGTAACTGCGCGCTCCCGACTCGCTCAGGATCAAGGCGAAACCATTAAACCTACGCTCAGATTTCGCCTTGACTCGACTTGCATTTAGTCACACAATACATACGTGACGGTTCACTCCGGCTCCAAGTTTTTTAATAGAATTCTACCTTCTTTCGATAATGCAAATTTCAACACCAGAAGCTATAAATTTTTGCAACGAAAGAAATGAAAATAAGAAATTGTATAAAGAAAGATTAGCGCCGATCGTAAAATCGCAGCAGGAAATAACACCTTATCAATTGAAAACGATTTTAGTGTAAGACTGTGTACTAGTTTCGATGCTACATGTTGTTCAGTTCGCTTGTTTTCATGAGCAGGACGTTCCGTGGACAGTGGATTAGTGTTGTTCTCATTTTCGTATTAAAGTTGGATATTGCTTCAAGTTCAAAGGTACCGCTACAGTTCTATTTTATTCTAAGTAAGTGTTACCTCAACCTCAAGATTAATATATAGTACAACTATTTAATGCAGATCCCAAAGGATAATTTGCCGTACTTCGATAGTAATTTCGGCAACTTCCTAAGAGACTTGGGATCAAAGGTATACAAAATTAAGAAAACAAATGTAAGTCAACATGAAGTGGGTTCCACCCAAAGTGCATACTCAACGCCGCCGTCGATCAACAATCTTCGAAGAAATCAGGTTAGTTTTAGTGAAAATAGGTAAACCTATTCTTTCAATCAAAACTAAACTAATAATAGTGATAAATTACTAGCAATGAATACCTATCAAAGTTGAGTTTTCATTATTTTGAGTAGATATAGCTAGTTATGTGTTTGTAACTTTGTACCTTGTGCCTACTTAGAGCTAATTGCATTATTGCTAATTTATTGCCGTTATGCCTCAATTGTTGAACTGATTTTTAGTCTTCATAAAAAGGCATTTTGGTCATTGTCCGTTTTTTATTTAACTTTTTTAACTTTTAATATGTTTTTTATTTTAGTTTACTTTGAATACGCAAAAAGCTATTCTTGAAGACGTTCTCATGATGAAGCTGGTATCATATTATGAAGACAAATATAAATTGTCGCATCTGGAGCCGACTACAACGGAGAGCATTACTATAGCGAATAGCTACGACTATACAACATCTCGTTTAAATAATTCATATAAATATAATAATATTATCGTTAAGGACGAAGTGCGTGATACTGATCCCAAACCAACAAAGCAAATGCACTCTGACTTGAACTCGAATAGAAGAATGCAGATAGACATGAGAAAGGTTTGATAATTCAATAATTATTCCCCTTCTTAGCATGTTGATAGCAATCTAAATGGACTCGGTCCAGAATTAGGCTACTTGATTGGCGATTTGGCGCCTTCACCAACGTCCATCAGTTCCTATAACGTGCAGCTGACAGGACACGCAGGACATGATATTAAGTGTCCCATAGTTTGTGGAACAGCACCATATTTACACTCCAAGGCGGAGTCGTCTATGAATCTCCACCTGAACAGGTTTTCCTTGCTTCGGTCAACCCGCGGGCTAATTGCGTAATACACTATCGTAGCAATGGGTTTCATTTTGACAGTTCAACAACGTACATTGCGTTGTTTACCTTGTTCAGCAGAGACATTTTTCGAATATATGAAGTAATGGATTAGCAATATCCTTCAAAATGATTCAGATTTAGATTGATAGTGTGTTACGCAATTAGAGTGCTGGGTCCGGAGTCTCTTTAAAGACGTCCAGGTTACCCAAAGTAACTCATGTCCAATATATTTACATACATACACCACACCATACACATCACGCCTTTATTTCCCGGAGGATTGGGCAGAGATGTTCCTGTAGTTTAAGGGGATTACAGGACCTAAACGCAAAAAAACGCAAGTTTTATAATGCCTAAAAGTATATGATCGACTTCAGTAAACAAAATTAGAAAAATATATGATATTCTTCAGGATAATATATGCTAGGTAGATAGTGTGTTGAAAACATAATACAACTAATTTGATACGATAGAAAAAAAACATGAAGATACCTCTAAAAACTTTCTTTTTACAATAAAAATCATACTAATATACTCGTACATACAATCATTCAGATTTTTTGTCAGATTATTCTACAAGCAACATACAAAGACTAATACTAGTGTTTTAATTTTTTAGTCCAAACAATAGATTGACTTACCAACTGGACTTCGACAAACTTTATAGGTACTACAAGATTTTAATTCGACACTACGGAACTCCGACACGTCTTCATTTCGACAATACTTTTTTTGTAAATAGATAATTGCTTCATATTTTGTAATAAATTACCAGGGTTGTGTCATCTCGCCTCTCTGTCATTTTTTATGCAGTCAGACAGTGACCGCGCTTTAGGTCATGTAGTCCACTTAAGTACCATGTAGGAGGGATCGAGCTTATTACCATCAACTGGGCACAAATCAAGACTCCGGTCTGCTATTGAGAAATTACTCATGAAAAAACCCAATAACACTTTGCTCGACCCGGGAATCGAACCCAGAACCTCTACGACCACTATACCATCGAGGCAGTTATCATTATTTCTTTAACTAAGGGCTGATCAATCGACAGATAATTATTAATCGTAGAATAAAATTGACGTCTGACAGATTTTGTATGGAAGAACTGTCAAAAATTCAAAATTATTCCTCAGATAAAATTATCTAGCGTTACAAAAATCAGCCCTCAATATTCTAACTATGGCTTTTTCTTTAACATTTGTAAACTGAAATTGGGTAAATCTCTGCAATATCAATCGCCTTCTTTTAGTCATAAGTCATAACTGAGATACGACATTACAACAAAAAAACTGAAACTTATTTTTCCTTTACAGATTGATGAATACCAAGTACCTGAAGTAGTTATTTTTTAATTTAATAACAATTCTACAAAAAACTGAAAATAAATAGTGGTTCCGGTGGAGTAGCTTTTTCAAAAAATAAATAAATCAAGAAAATACGCGTTTGCTTGCACGGCGCACAAAAATAAAATAAGAAGCCAGCTGAAATGTTTAATACATACATACATAACAATGACATAAAATACATAATCAGCCTCTAATGTTCCCACTGCTGGGACACAGGCCTCCTCTCCGTGAGAGGGAGTGGGCCGTAATCCACCACGCGGGCCCAGTGCGGGTTAGTAGATGTCACATGTCTTCGAATTTTTGGTTCTAGGACATGCCGGTTTCCTCACGATGTTTTCCTTCACCGTTATGAGAACAGTGGTAATGAAATAATTTACACAAAGTAAAGCGCCTGTCAGGGTTCGAACCTACGACCTAGTACGACCGACGTAAGTCGCGTTCGTTACCACTGGGCCACCACTGCTCACACACACATAAACTTACGCCTAGTTCTCATGGGTGTAGGAAGATATTACAGAACACCACCTGCTAGGATCCTTATATACACCTTTTGCTTCGTTTATGTATACATCGGAACCATAATTGCGTAACACACTATCAGTCACAGTCTGAATCATTTTGAAGAATATTTCTAATCCATTGCTTCATATGTTCGAAAAATTTGTCTGCTCAACAACGTAAATAACGCAATGAATATTCTTGAACTGTCAAAATGATAGCCATTCTTATAGTTAGTGTGTTACGCAATTACCCCACTGCACTGGTCATAAGTACACAAACGCCGGTTGCGAGTACTTATGCCTACTACTACTTCTGTAGTTAATGTGTGCTCAATTATTTATTTAAGTAAATGATTATAAATAAAAGAATAAAAGAGGAAAACTTCTTAATTGGAGTCATGAGTGTTCCTCTAGATAGGAATCCGGGTATCCGGAGCACGAACTCATTTCTAGTCGATTTCAGCTTATTTTTACAAATTTTCCCGGAGATTGGTCCTCATTGGCACTTGTTCAACGGCGTGGAGCGAAAAGTACTCCGGGGAACAACTCAGTCTGCACTAAATGTCATCTATCAGCGGCGTATGCCGGATTTTTGCAAAGACACCGTGTCCGACGCAACTCCCGGGACTGAACGTTACGGATGATAACTATTAAAATTGAACAGCGCTTCAATTTTAACGTAAGGCAGTTTAGGGAGTAGGGCTCAATGTGTTTTTGCTGAATTAATCTTCGTCAGGTAGAACAATTTAATGTTCTTTGAGAAAAACTGTTATAGGTACGAGCGTAAGTACCTATTTAGAATTGACCATTTTCATTCCCTTAACACTTTCAAGTGCCTAACGAAAAGTCCTAAACTTTAAATATAGGTAATTTGGTAATTTAAGTCTTCATTTACATATATCTAGATTTAGCACACCGAGAAAGATACCTATAGAAAGACTAGACAAACATTTGTATGCTTAATTTAAAATTACTTCTTAAATCTCGTAATCATATAATGTACTTACCGACAGAATCTTATTTAAATGATATCTGAAACTTCTTAAGTTTACACCTCACATACCAAGCACTTGTTTCAAACTTTTAATCTTAATGGCGACAAAGTGTAATTTTCTGAATCCATACAAAAATTAACAACATGTGACAGTTTTAATTAAATCCGGTTGCTTGTGTTTGCAACATCGTCACGCAAAACATTACATCTACAACTTTGTCCACAAATAATGTTTACACCATTCAAATAGACGTTCCTTGCGTAAATACTTTTGTAACTTAGTCCATTAAAGAAACTCTACACAAGTAATTACCATAACACAAAGTGGTTTGTTTAATGTTCACCCTGATGACGAACTGGATGAAAATATGTATCGGCTTGACAATAAGACAAAAACTTAATTGTATATCCTGCTCATCATTGTCGGTTTATTTTGAGTTTTTGTCAATATAACCTCTATTTTAGCCATGTTATAAACTCTGCGTGAGCACCATAAAGCTTAGCAGTCGCGTGTTTGACCGAGAGGCCATCGTAAAATGCATCATAAACTTGCGCACATAAATTTAGAAAATCGAAGTAACTCGGAAAATGAATAAGTAGAAATTGTGTGCCGGATACAAGGAATGCATAAAATAGGAATGCGGAATAATCTAAATAGAATATACAAGAAGAAAATCAAGTTAATAAAATAGTAATTTGAAAAATAAACATGTCTTTCCTTCCTCGAAGAAAAAGAAAAGTCTCATAATAATCATCCAGTACAGCTTTGGCAGTGTGCCGGCATTGCAATAAAGTTAAATCTCTGTGGGCAACAGGCCCGACTCGGAAAATAAGGCGAGGAACTTGTTATGACGCTGTTCCCCAGAACAATACCCGAAACATGCCGATCATATGAGGAAAAAATAAAACCCTTTGAATAACATTTCGTCCAATGAAACAAAATATTATAGACACAGCCTTGTTTTTATAAATTACGAGTTATAATGTTTTTTTGGTGGGATATAAAAGCTCGCAGATTTAACCCTTTCAAAGGAAAAATGGACATAAAACGGCATATCGGCACCCCTCCCTGTACCAGTCGCATACACTTTGTTCCAATCGCATTTCCCTTCGGAACGATCTCACGGCGGAAATTAATCCATCCGGCAAATGAATAGACTGCACTTGTGCGTGAGGGGCGACCTACGTATGACTGATGTTTTTTAACTTTAAACAGCAAATAACTTTTGAATGGACCACCACCCTTTTATAACAGGACCTGCTGATTCCTCTAACCACTTTTATTCAGTTGAAAAAATGTTCTTAGCTTCAGCAACGTCGTCAGTAACAAAAGTTTATCTTTTATTATGGGCAGTAATCATATGTTTTATTCCCATTATTACAACATAATCAAATTTTGACTGTTTGAATGCGACACGCAAGTTCGCATGACGCGTATTATACTTTACAGTATACAGTAACAATACGTCTACCTGCCCATTTTTATGTCCCTCTTTATTTAGTATAGGTATGAAAACCGAAACTATACGAAATTCTCATGCGTACCAAAAATCAGTATTACATGCCTGTTACGTAGAAGTTTTTAAATTAAATTCCTTGCTTACCAGGTTGATATGAAACGCAATGTGCCTGCTGTGTGTTGTTGTAACTCTATCGATTGTAGCCATTGTCGGTCGACTCGATTCTTTCAACGATCACTTTATGAAATCAGTAAATTCAAATGTAATAATCGAATTGCTTTTTAATTTTCGAATTTGTCTGGCTTCCTCCGACTGCTTGGCAAAATAGATTTGGCAAAATGGTTGAAATGCAAGTGTGGAGTAAGGGGAACTTGCGATATTTGTCCGCTGCATTAGTGGAATTAGCAATCTCATATCCGTGGAGCTAATATTTCTGGAGTTCGCACAGCGGCCGAGAATTAATCAGTTTGCGCTGGCCACTAGCCGCACGAACAATTTTTCTTTGCTGATACACTTTTTTATATTACTAATAAGTTTATAAGCAAATTTTTTTTATAACTAGGGTACTGCTGTATAATAATAGTTAAACGTTACAAATAATTTTAATATCGTATAATTCTATTGCTTTCGTCTATGACCTTCGAGATCAAGTGCGTATCTCGAATTAATATTATTTTATAAAGTAGTTAGGTAGCTACCTTATAAAGCAAAAAAATATTAATTATTTCGTGATACATATGAAAATTTTCTACCTATAATATTATATATAGGCCACGGTTAACGAAGACTCATTGGATTACACGGGTGTCAGTTGATTCGAGACGCGTAATTAGGTCACCTTGAAACGTGGACTTGCTTCCATATTTTATTTTTACTGCGAGAAAATTTTACTGTCCCCAACTTTTGCGCAGAATAAGATTAAAAATCGTTACATCTTCAATTTACTGTCCCAGGAAATAACCTCTTATTTTAAGTAGACTCCGAAAAATATCTTCGTAATTGTTAAGCAATTAAGAATAAAAACTTAAAATGGATTATTCTACTTTGCCCCGCCGCCGACCGCCCCACTGGTGGGGCAAAGTGGGATTACCTGTGATCGATCCAACCTAATAAAAACCCAAGAAAGGTTGAAATTTGAAACATGTTATTCGATTTCTTTAATTTATATTTTTATAGACTAATGTATTTAATGTAAATGATTTTTATTATAAATAAAAGGTTGCTTCACAAACAACGATTCTAGAGTTGTCGAACAAGTAATTATTTGTGGTTTTACGTAATCAAAACAAATGTTTATTATCTTAGAATTACATTAAATGATTAAGTATTATATAATACTAATAATATGTCTCACGATTTAATATGGAAATTTTAAAGTACCTAACAAGCCCTTTTAGACGATTCTCAGATCTTTAATAGTATGTTATTATATTACAAGATTTTAATAAAAGATTACATATAAAATACTAAATTGCTAAACAATCTTAGTTCCAATACATAAGAATTGTTAATATTACCTATATTAGAAGTTATTTAGCAATTATGTACCTATGACCATCTGTGACTGGCTTAAAATGGCGGCAGATTGGGCGGCAATGTTTGAGGTACCGGAAATATCGTAAGACTATAAAACGGGGTTACCGTCAATCTAAAAAAAAAGACGGGTTACAACTGTTTGAAGATACAGGACAGACCCTCAGTGGTGTCCCATGTTCGTAATATTAAGTTGCTAAAAGCCAATGTAAGGAAATCACGCTGTAGAGTGGAAGTTCTGACTATATTGTAAAAAAAAGTTGAAGAACTAAAACCCGACTACTGAAAAGGATGAAACAAAAAAGTACCTTCCCGTGGTCGCATGCTACCATAGCTTATATGTATGTTAGTACAGGGGCATGCGACCACGGGAAGGCACTTCCTTGTTTGATCCTTTTCAGTAGTCGGATTGTAGTTTTAAACTTTTTTATTTATTTATTTATTTTGGGGCTTATTTCAGTAATATGCATATTGTTGAAATGTGCTAATTTTAAGCCCTTTCATTTGATACCCCACAAGTCACCATCCCAAATTATTTATTTTTAAATTCATTACTATATGTCCTCTAGAGGGCGCCATATTGAATTTAGTGCGATATCACATAGCCTGTAACCAGCGGACGGTCAAGACGCTTCTAACGATACCTCATTTGTCAAATTATTATAAGTACTTTTGAAGTTATGAGGGAACAAATGAACATACATACATACATACATATCGGTCAAAATCATAAACCTCCTTTTTGCTTCGCCGTAGTCGGGTAAAAATGGATTGAAATATAATCATCAGATCACTTCTTGTGAAAGATCGACTGGCTACCTACAATGTTCATGTAAGTTAATTGATATTATTATCTTGATTATTGCTGATAACTATGTTGCTCTGTATGTGTTATTATATGCCTAATATTGCTTATGTGTTAAATCAAATGATAGAATATTCATAATATGTTCTGTTTCTTTCCTTTGTAAAATATGCTAATGTATATATGTGCCGAGAAACTACTTTAAAACATGCTGCCATGGAGTTTCTTTATTTTTTCTTCTCCATGAAGACTTAGTTTTGAAACGGATGCCTAGCTTTCTCGTTAACGTTACCTATTAATTGACAAGCCTAATTTAAACAAATGCCTATAGTCTTGTCTGTCTGTGCTTTTCTTCATAAAATCCTTACCCTACATACTATATCCATAGGTATTTTTACACATATTAAATAACTACATAGTAACCATCCTGACACTTAAAGCTCGCTAATTAAGTGGATGTCAATACCTACCTATAAATATAGTCTTTTTCACTTCTCATGCTTTAAAAGTCCGTCTTTATGTTGTGCTTAGGCGACATAAAATCGCTTTTTATGTTCTAGTGCATAAAGTAATTTTTTTTCTAAGACTAAAGTAATCAGGCCCAACAGCCACACGCACAATAAAACTTCGCAGATTAAAGTCGTGATTTATTTCATTTTCTTTAATTTATACTACTTCCGTGTTTTCTATCGTTAATTTAATAAAATCAGGTAAAATAGTTGTCATTTATTATTTAAAAAGGCAAAGAAACGTTTTCATTTTTTGGCCGTATGAAGTACCCAAGTCGAATGACATGTTGAAAATTAAAAAAAAAAAAACTTTTAAAAAGTTTCGTGGCGGTATTATCTGTGGTGGCGGTATTATCTGTGGTGGCGGAAATTAGCTATGGATGCAACATTTTTGATTAATTATGTACTGTATACTTTATGCCTGTTTCATTTTCTCGCAATCGAAGTGAAAAGCAGAGTGTATAACTCAGGCATAAACGAGCCATTTTACCCCTCGACTTAACTATCCACCCTCGCCTGCGGCTCTGGTGGATATAAACGTCTCGGGGTAAAATAGCTTCTTTTATGCCTTAGTTGTACAATCTACTATTATCCACTTTCTAACACATGCACTTTATGATCCACTGCTCATGCAATATTGGCATTTATATCCGGTCGACTAAGGACTACATAAGCATAACAGATTTATTGAGCATAAAACTCATTTCCTACACGCAAAGTTTATAAAACAAAAGGTGGTAACAGCAAGAAGGGACGTGAAAACTTCGTAACTGTTTTATGTTGTTCATATCAATTATTGACGTGTAGTAGGAACCATATGTGCCGCTGCGTCTAGTGGAAAACGTTAACTATGTACGCAGCACATAACCACGGCGTAATATGGTCATTCAATATATTTTTCCGTTTAAACTTGCTGTAACGATACAACTAGAGGTGCCAACAACATTGCAACGGGTAATAGCTTAACTTTTTTTGTGAATAACTGCGAACGTGTGTTCCGTCATAAAAACGTTATAGAAATCCATTTCAATTTGAATAATATTCTGTTTTTAAACGCAGCAAATTGCTGTGTTTTCAGCGCATCATTCAAGATGTAAAGTGAACAGAAGGGAACGCGTTATTGAGATTAGGTATGTTATTGCGTCCTAGTTTTATCTATAACGACGCAATTAGAACCGAACGTGCTGAAACGCAATACGGGGTGATACGCAATAATATACGCAATTAAATATCACTGAGAAGGCATGTTCGCGCCTGATGAAAATGAAAATAGGAAAGACGAGCACGGAATACTGGAGATACCTACTAATGAAAAACAACATGATTATTTGGAATCAGAAGACTTTTGTGTATCTACGTTTCTGCCATGCAATGACAAATGAAATATTGAATGAATGATTAATGAAGATATTTTTGATAAAAAATGGACTGGACATGTAAACTGGGTGAAATCAGTGGTTAAAATAGGCAAAACACGGTATTTAGCATCTCTCGAACTCGCATTCTTTGGGGTTATCTCAAAGAATGGGGCTGTTGGGACCAAAACTACAAACGGAAAGTTATAAAAATGTGGCTGTTATTTATTCATCTTCAGATGAGTGTATTATCATTGCACGGTAGATCTTAGTTTCGTTTTACTGAAAGCATTATCTATATAAACGTGCTTATATGTATTAGTAATGCGTGTTTTTTTCCAAAACAACAAGCAAAAATTTTTTTATGAAATGAGAAATGGCTAGTGTTGTACCGTTTTGGAATCTTTTAAAATGACTTGCCAAGGTTAATGTACTACATCTTTAAAAAAAAAGCGTGTCAAAGTTAATAGACGTAAGTAAAGTTAATCAAACTATATTTTTTTTACAAAACTAACAAGTTGTTTGAAACTTTGAATTGTGGCTTCTAGAGTAGCATGGTAAATAATGATTTAGTTTAACAGCCGTCCATATAAATTGTTTGTGTACGAGTCGTGTTTATGTAGTGATTAGCCCCGTGACGCGCCGAAAAAGTGTTCTGAGACGAAGTCGGTGGAGAGGGGTTGGTATTGTGAGTGGTTAATTCACTAAAATCGAAATCGAAAAACTTCGCAAGCAAGGGAAATTCCTATTAAAGGCTAATTGCGGGTGTCGACCTCAGGACGAGCTGCTTCTCACACAGACAACTGTACCTACGTCTTTTGCTCCCGCGCCACCAGTCCTGGCTCACTTTATACTTTGGCTGTTGGGACCAAAACTACAAACGGAAAGTTATAAAAATGTGGCTGTTGTTTTAGCACACTATGGTGTCTTACGACAACCACGTAACCTAAGTCACGGGCAGAAGCTAGTATAAAATATAAATCCACAAATTCCTGAAAGAACTTTTGTGGTAGCTCCAAACAAATAATATTATTACAACAGCACGGGATTAGATAAAGATTATCTCAATATAAGCACACTAATGAGTCGCTATAAAACAGATAAGTAGGTACTGATTTCGCACCGTCGACGTTAGTAATACTGAATAATCCCTAATGAAAACACAGCTTAACAGAGTTATTGATTCACAACGCGCAAACGAAGCTCGGCGCGATCCGATATTCAGATGTGATACACATCGCATGCTAAATCATGAACTCATTTGTTCCCATTCAGTTAACGAACAATACAAAATGATGTCCTGTCGTGTCGTTCGTCCGATGGATTCAGCCAGCTTACTGGGATTTTACTCAATCTATTGTTTTAGCTCGCCATCCTACTAAATCTAGCTAAACTCAAGCTATTTTGACAACGCGATCGATTGTTATGTAAGAACTTTGTTATATTTCCCGATTTTAGAGTGGATTCCGCGACTGTATGTTTCAGTATAAGAAAACCTGCTTAGACTTAAGATAAACGTGAGAACTATGAACCGTGAAAACTATGGTACCGACTCTCACGTTTATCGTTTTTTTTTTTTTTTTAATGGAAACCAAAACTTATTTGGTGCCCAAGATTGGCTGTGCCTAGTTTGGGACCAATTAATAATAATAATAATTAATAAAAGTTTAAGTATTTGCAAACAAGTATCAGTACACAAATTTACAAAAGGAAAGAAGATAGCTACAAAAGTTAAAACTGTGGCGCAGCTATAATATAATTATACCTCCATAATTTTGAATTATGAAATAAACGATTTCTACTTTTCTTTATTTAATTAATAATAAAATCATGTGCTGTCCATCACGAATTGCAGCTTTCTTACCAAACATAGTTTTCAATCTAGATACTTAATAATTTTTACTTTCTTCAAGAAGTGAACACGTGCTTAAATCTACATATAATTATAGGAAGTCGCAAAACTATCTACTAAGTTTGAATTTGAGCGATAAAATAATTCATTCCTAGCGCGGCGGTCTGTGCTGTGCGGCGGCTGCTGCTGGTGCGGAAAACCTCAAACTGCGAAAATATTCCAACCTTATTGGGATTATGTTCGAGCCGTTTGGGGTTGAAACACTACGGTCATGGTGTCCGAGTGCCCACTTGGTTTTTTGAGACATCGCCAAGCGGTTGGTCGACTCTTTACGCGACCAGTGGGCTGGCTTATTTTTTGGACATAGAATCATCATCGCTATACAACGTGGCAATGCTGCCAGCCTTTTGGGCACTTTTCCCGCTGACAACGATGCGGACGAATTATTTGATGCCCTATGATTCTTTATCCTTGTTCTGTTTTATATAGGTACACACACACACACACACACACACACACACACACACACACACACACATGTAAACACACCACACACACATGCACATACACATGTAAATATTATGAAAAAGAGTTCCTGGAAGGATTTTGGGGACACCTTTGCCCAGCATTGGGACAGTATAGGCTTACAAAAATAAAAATTTTGTCTGTAAGTTTTTATATTATGTAAATATTATCTTGTTTGAAAATAAAAGTTGAAATAGTCTTATTTTCCAATAAACATGGGCTTCGGTAAAAGCTTATTAGAAAATTCAGGACCGTGCTTATCTTGGATCTCCTATTTATTTACTGTGTATATTTCAAATTCATTTATGATCGTTCTCACGATAAGTAAGTACAGGCAATGCATAGAACCACCCTATCATTTTCCATGAACGCCGAATGATCCACTCTATACTAATGGCAACAAAGTACATTTACGATTCTAGCCAAATAACCAGACTTTCTTGAATAAAAGGAAGCAATTCATTAATAACTGAAAGAACTCGCCAATCACTTGACAAACGGCAATTCTAATCGGTTAAACTGGAGTCAGCGAATCGGATTCAATTCGTCATTCTCACAAATTCTTTAATTCCTGTAAAGTCCGGCTATAATCCCCCAAGTTCCCAATTATTTCGGTTGAGGGCTGTAATTAAGCAGTATAAAGTGCTTGGCTGCCGTAATCCAACCACTTTTGTGATATTTAAACGAGTTTCATTACGGTTCGGTTATAAAAGCGTGCTATTACGAGAAGTGTAGTGGAAACATCACGCTCAAGTTCCAATGACCGTAATTGTCGAGTCCGGAAATAAATATGAGTTGGACGACGTTTGTTCGATTGTAAAGACTTATAGTTGTTGTGGCTTGTTAAATGTGTTGTGTTTCATGTATTTTCTCTATTGAAAATGTGAACAAATCTACAATAAAACTATGTGGTTCAGATTGAAAATGGTTTAACTGCTAGTTGTTAAACCCCTGCGTTTGAAACACGTTTTATTAACAAACGGTGGAACAGCCGTGGGTTATTTTTTTTTCAGTGAATTGGGATGAATCTTCTTGTACATAGGTGTGCATGCCTTCGTTTCTGTGCATGGGTTTTACTTTTTTACGCGGGACCCTCATTATTTTTCTAAAATGAAATAGCCTTTTTTTATGGATGGGAAATCATCAAATGACCCCTCCCGCTCTGGGTGGAGCGGAAGGGAGTGTCAGACTCTTACTGACTAAAACCCATCCGTGTTCCTTCCTTAGCCCTTTATGTTCCGGGGTAGCGGTATCCCTTTCGGACAATCCCGCACCCCCGGCAGGCTTCGGCCTTGGCAGGCCCCTTCCTTTATGCTGACATCTCTTAGAGGCGCGCTTGGAACACGTACGCGCCGTCCGGCATGGGGTTTGTTGTACTTTTATTACAAAGTGTGCCCCTAAAAGAGCCTTTTTTAACTTCTGTCTAATGGACTATAAGTTACTCCTTATCACACCAGCTATCTTTCACTGAAACTCCCGTCAAAATCGGTCCAGCTGTTTTGGAGATTAGGCGGAACAGACGGACAAATAAAAAAAAAATAGTTTTTGACTTTGTTTTATTAATTACCGTATGTACTTTCATATTCATTTAGTAACAAATAGACACTTCAATTTTATTTATTTGTATAGATATAGATTACCTATAGACGAGGCTAAAACGTCACCAAGGCGATACGTGGTCAACTCTTATGTGTAAATATTCTGATCATGAAAGAAAAAGCATCTCAGCTTAGCCTATCACATTTCATAACCGGACACTGGCATGTCCTAAGTCTTACCGACACACGCTATTATAATGATATATTTTACGTGTTTTCTCACTCATCTATCATTATTTTATATTGATGAGCTGTCATCGTGAAAGTGCGCACATTAATTAAAGGTACATTAAGTGCATCTCGTGGTGCGGTCCGTGTGCGGTCTCATTCCGGCATTAGCTCCGACAATAAACATAAATATTTTTGCGTCGTTATGGCTGGGCCGCTAGCGAGTAATTAAATTCCATTGAATCGCACAAATCTTCGCCCTATGTCCGCGCACAACTTCCCTGCTCACCAAAAATACATACGCAGCCAGCTAAAAAGTTATTTGTTTTCCTGTACACCCGTGGTCTACCAACAAAAAGCTTTAACTGATAATAAAAATTCCAACTAGAACCATTGTAAAATAAACCAGGAAAATGTACATAAAAAAGATCCACATTAATCTAGCTTCAAACATAAAAAATGCAAAGTTATTTTTACCTTTTCCAGGCACTCGCGAGGAGAACCTGAAAATAATAATACTTATAAAATTTAATCACTCTCAACAAGCATCTTGCCTCCCCACACGTTCTATTTTTAAAAGTTGCCGTCCCCGGCTCGTTAGCGGGGTCTTCCTTATTATTTCCTCCACGACTGTAATCTGGCCTTTCAGCTACTTCAAACGACTTGTTCTTTTTCTTATGTGTAATTGAAATATATTGCCGTAATATCCGCCGGACTGGAGTACCAGCACTCAAGCGCATCAGCTCGAGTTTTCATTACTTGGGGAAGTGATTTTTTTCCCTGAGACAGTATAATAATTCATTTTGTACCCTTAGCCATGAGACGACACTCAGAAAGTTCGTGCCTATGAAAACTTGGCCTCTCATTTCGATTACCTGCAACGTGGACGCTTGAAAAATAGATCCTATTTATTTTATATGCGTATATAAGTGCTTGGAATATGCGGTAATATTTTAGGAAAATATAATATAAATATAGCATTTTTGTGAGTAAGTATGTAAATGCGCGCGCTGTGGGCACGGAGCGTATCGCCGATGCCCACTTGCAGACCGCATCTTCCGCTTTAACTATTTTCCCACACTCATGAGGTGATTTATAGCGGGAAACGCTCCCAGATACACACAAACATTCGCCTCGCAGCCTCTGCTAGTCAAAGTATTGGCTTCTTTACGACCAACCCTATATTTTATTGCCGGTCGATACGTTAAGTTTTCAGCTCTATTACAAATACGAGTATAAAAGTAATAGAGCGGTATATTCGTATATTTTGCGAGGAGAAATAGCATTAGCGTGTTAAATTGGTTCCAACGAACGAAATCACAAATGTCGTGTGTTCGTGAGTCAAAGTTAGTCGGTATCTAGTAATTACAGTAAAAGGGGTTGTTTTAAATGCGGCTGCAGGTTTGACGCAGACTCGGAGCCACGTAGACATATAACATAGCGTAACTTAATGGCAGGGTAAAACATACTGTTATTGGCAGTTATCCACGGGCGAGTGCACGGCACGTCACGTGACTGACACCCCTACCCCGCTCGCATAAGCGTATTCATTACCATATAAAAGTTGCCTAACTGCTGAAGTATGCTTAAAACAATAATGTTATGAGGTAAACGGGGACTGTTGTTGCCCGTAGTTGCTTTTTTACTAAACGTTATATTTACTTGGATAATATTGCAAGATTACTCATTACATCTACTAATAGTCACACACGCGCGAAGAGCCGAGGCGAACGCACGTATTATAAGTAATTAATATTCTGTTCTTAACTTTTTTTTTTTTTTTCATCTACCCACGTATTATCGTATTATCCAAATGTTTACTGATAATGGATAAAGTGATGGATTTCGGTTGTGAATCGAATGAGAGTGACAGTGTAGAGGAGGAAATATTAAAAAAAAGTGAGCAACAAGTTAATCCATGCATAATAGAGAGGAGCTGTAGTACTCCAGTCGTGATTCAGAAGGTCCCAGAGAAAAGAATTAGAGAGGACAGTGAGGAGATTATAGAAGACGACGATGGATTTATAACCGTTAGGAGAGGAAACAAAAAGCTAGCAAGAAGATTATCTAAGAAATCTGATACAAGTGTGAATGGTGAAAGAAGTGTACAATCACAGGGCAATGTTATGAGCATTACGGGAAAAGATACAGTATTGCCAAAACAATTTGGTTTAGCTAAGTTACTAAAGTCAGAAAATATCATAAACATACGCAAAATACAGTATAAAAACGCATACAAGGTAATGCTAGAATTTGAAGACAGAGAGAACGCTGAAAAACTGTTTAAGTGTCAAAAGTTTCTAGATATGGGGTACAGGTGCCAATTTGTAAATGAAGTCAATTTATCTTATGGAACTGTTAAACAGATAGATTTGAACATAGATATAGAAGAAATACAACAGAGCCTAGAAAGTGAATATGACGTTGTCAGTGTGAGAAGGTTAAAGCGCCTCGAGATGTCTAGAGAATGGGTGGACAGCGAGACAGTGCGACTATGTTTCAAAAGTTCCACTTTACCCCCATATGTGTCTATGTATGGGTGTCGGTTTAAAGTGGAACCATATATGTTTCCAGTTACGCAATGCTCGGGTTGCTGGCGTTTTGGACATTTAATAAAGTCATGTCCTACAAAAATAATACGCTGCCCAAAATGTGGGGAAAAGCATAGCAATTGTGACACTACAAACTACAAATGCATAAATTGCAAGATGCCACATATGGCATTAGAAAAGTCATGTCCCATGTTTATTAAAGAAAAGAAAATACGAGAAATAATGTGTGAGAAGAATACTACATACCGAAAAGCCCTGTCCACATATTTAGAAGGAAGAACAGCACCAGCTGAACATCAGAATACAGAGAAACTAACGCATAATGAATCAAATTATTTAAATAATGATAAGACTTCGTATAGGGACATATTAGTCACAAGAGCTCGTCCAGAGAAACGAATTCCGGAAAGAAGTGAACAAAATAATAATAGCGAAGACAGAGAAGAAAGTGTGGAGGAATCAGTAAATTCACTCATTTTGGGTAAACCTGTAAGAAAACAAAAGAAAAAGAAAAAAAAGGCAGATCAGAGTCGTAATTGTACAATTGATAATGAAGAGGAATCCCATCTACAGCAAGAAAGTTTGGAAAGCAAGAAAGAACCCACAAAGCGTAATGTAGATTTTAAAATATTATTTCGTAAACTAAAAGAAGTGTGGTTGTCCAATTGTAGCTTCGATGTCAAAGTTAAATTAGTATGTAATTTTATATTTGAACAATGTTTTCAATTAGTTTGGAGATTACTTAAGGAAGGAGATGTCTATAATACAATTATTTCTTTGTTTAAAGATGGCTTGTTCACGTAATATCAATTTAAATATAATGCAGTGGAACGCGCAGAGCTTGAAACCCAAACTAGAGGAATTTAAATGTTTACTGTTGCAAGAAAAAATACACGTAGCATTAATTAGTGAAACTTGGCTGAGAGAAGAGGTCTATGTAAATATCAATCCATACAATATTTATAGGAAAGATAGAGGGGATTCGTATGGTGGGGTTGCTATCGTAGCTCATAATTCATTAAACGTACAGGAATTACAGGTAAATTCAAATAATCCGGGCATAGAGATATTATGTATTAAACTTAATAATTGTGGCTATATTAAGCATATCATTTTAATTTATTGTCCTAGTTCCGTTCATACTACACAATCAGATTGGGATGGAATTTTTTCTTTGTTTCCGAATAATTGTTTAGTAGCGGGAGATCTTAACGCTCATCACACGAATTGGTCGTATAAAAATGATAATAGAGGTAAACAAATTTTTGAGTCAGCACTAGAATTTGGTTTTACATCATTGAATACAGGACAGCCCACTAGGATTAAATTAGTGAATAATATCTTACAATCTTCTTCACCCGATGTTACATTTGCATCTGTGGATATCGCTATTAATTTTGACTGGAATGTAATGAACGAAAACTTAGGTAGCGATCATTTATTCATTAAATTTAAAGTAAATTACTACGAGGATGTTTACTTCCATAAAAAACGCAACTACAAATTAGCTAACTGGACTGGATACAGAAATAGTCTTCTCAATAGTTTTCCTCCTTCCCATGCGGACAGTGATGTTCAGGTTTTGTACGATTATTTCACCTGTCAAATAAATAGAGCAGCGGATGAGAATATTCCACTTATTAAATTTTGTAATATACCCAATAATAAGTTTAAGCCGAAGGGGTATTGGGGCCCTGATATATCTAAATTGGTTGCAGAGCGTCGACTAGCACTTAAAAAATTTAGAGGGAATCCAACACCAAGGAACCTTGCATCACTTGAAGGAAAAACTTTTAAGGCTAAACAGGCTATTCAAAAAGCGAGATCTAATGATCATAAGAAATTATGTGAAGACATTGATTACAAAGTTTCAGCTTCAGATATGTGGCGTCGACTGCGATGGGTGAAGGGTTATAGGAAATCAAATATTCAGTGCCCTCAGGAGCTAAAGAGAGAAATGTTATGTGATCTTGCACCAGATTATGTCGTTTCACGAGAACCTATCTTTACATCTAGACATGTGTTGCTCGAATCTGAATTTACATTGCAGGAGCTGAATAATTGCTTAAAGAAAAAAGATACTGCTCCAGGCGAAGACAAGATAACGTATTCCATGATTTTACATCTACCACCTCTAGCTAAATTATTCTTACTCAAAATCTATAATATTATATTAAATTCCGGTAATTTTCCGTCGCAGTGGCGTGATATTAGAGTTATCCCCATACCAAAGTCGGGTGCTGGCTCGAATGCTAACGGCAAACCAAGACCTATTTCATTGATGTCGTGTACATGCAAAATTTTTCATGCCATGATTACTAAAAGGCTCGAATGGTATGTGGAGAAGAATCGAATTTTGTCACCAAATACAGTCGGTTTTAGGAGAGGACAGTCCAGCTATGATTGTCTTACACGTTTAGTGACCCAAATTCAGATAGGCTTTTCAAAGAATCATTCAACTCTTGCTTGTTTTCTTGATATCAAAAGTGCATATAATAATATATTAATAGACAAATTATTGCAGGTTCTTGATACCTTGGGTGTTGGTAAAAATATTTGCCAATATCTATGGAACTTTCTTAGCGAACGTCACCTTAAAGTTGCTGATGAGTCAGCAATTGATATGGTCAGATATACACGAAGTGGCTTAGCCCAAGGTGATCCCATTTCTCCGTTACTTTTCAATATAGCCACTTACAAGTTTTGTCGGGATATTGTTGATGTGTATTCATGCCAGTACGCAGATGACTTCGTATTGTATTTTACTTGTAAGGATATCACAGAGGGTCAGAATAAAATTCAAAATGCTTTAAATACTTTTACAGTTTTATTGGATGAATTAGGACTAGAACTATCCATAAGTAAGTCGAAATATTGTGTTTTTAGTAGGGGATTTAGTCAACAGCAAATACAACTTCAAATAAATAATAGTAAACTTAACAACGTGTGTCTTTATAAATATTTGGGTGTTTGGTTAGATAAGACATTACGCTGGGGTAAACAAATTAACGAAATAGTCGAAAAAATTCAGAGGCTTCTCAATTTACTTAAAATTCTTACGAGTCCCTCTTGGGGTGTCCATCAAATTCATCTTCGCAGGCTCTATATTGCTTTAATTAGAAGTAGGCTAGACTACGGGTGCTTCTTATATGACAATAGTGCTAAAACAAATATTTACAAACTTGATAAAATACAAAATCAGGCTTTAAGAGTAGTAGGGAGTTTTATAAGAAGCACACCGATACACGTTATGGAGTGCGAGCTCTGTGTGCCTCCACTGCACGTTAGGAGAAGATGGTTAGCATTCAAATATTGTTTAAAGTCGTATTCTATATCCAATAATGTAGTAATAAAACAGCTATCAGAGCTAAGCGCTATTAGGCACACCAGATATTGGGAAAATAAAAAGCTTCCATTACTTATTATTGTTTTTGAGGAGGTTAGGGAGGAAAGTATAAGTTCATCGCCGATTTTAGAAATGTTTTCATTGGATGTATGGGTAACTAGGATTAATATCCAAAATGCAATAAAGATTAATTTGGACTCAATTAAAAATCCTAAAAAGACGTATGATGTCAACTCAATGAAAGCAGAAACTTTGAGAGAAATGACGGAGAAATATCAGGACTATTATAAAATATATACTGATGGGTCTAAGAGCGCTAATGGTAATGGCGCTGCTTACTATGATCCTTTGAATTCGGGAAATACCTGCTTTAAAATAAATAATTATGTGTCAGTTATGTCTTTGGAGCTCTTTGCAATTTCAGAAGCGCTTGCGTATATTATATCCATTGGAAGTAATAGAAAAACATTAATTTGTGTAGATAGCAAAAGTGCACTACAACATATAGCTCGATGCGCCTCTGGTTACAGAGGTGCACCGATAGCTTATGAAATTCTATCCAAAATACACTATCTATCTGAAAGAGATATAGATCTGAAGTTGCAATGGGTTCCCTCACATATAGGTATAAAGGGTAATGAGGAGGCTGACCGTTTAGCAAAGTTGGGTATTGTTAGTGGAAGAGAAAAAAACATTGGAACTAATTATATAGAAATATTGCCTATGTATAAACGTAAATGTCATGAAGTTTGGAAAGAGTATTTTAATCTAAGATCAAAAGATAAAGGGATTTGGTACAGGTCTATAGTTGCGGAGCCTCCTCATATACCGTGGTTTAGTAACTCTAGGCTAAGCAGAAAAATTATAGTTACAGCTCACAGACTGAGATCTGGACACATGCCGCTCAATAATTTTGGATTTTTAATGAAAAAAATAGATTCACCAAATTGTGAGGTGTGTGGCACACTGGAAGATGTTTTACATTTACTGACGGAGTGTGTCAGATTTCAGCCTGCAAGACAGGATTTAGTTAGAGAGCTCAAGATAAATATAAACGATGTTTGTATGTTCCATCATATTTTGTCGACACCTAACTCCGGAGCTGCTTATAGTTTAGTTAAGTTTGTTTTATTACGTTTTACGTTATAAGGGTCAATAAGTTTTGGTTATTATTAAGTTATTATTAAGTAGTAATATTAAGTTACAAGGTCCGATGGGACTGGCATATACAATTGTATAAAAGTCCCTAATAATAAATAAAGAAAAAAAAAAAAAAAAATCTACTAATAGTATCCGTAATTGCCTCACGACATTGCTGAATCTAGTGGGTCATGTAAAGGTATACTGCTGCTTAGTAGGTCATGCCTAAAGTGACAATTAACGGCCGCCACGGGCGTCTTTAGGGACGACGTAGATGTACATACCTAAATACGTATAGATACAAACAGTTATTCAGGCATCTAATAATAAATCTAAAAAAGGAGAGGGCGCTACGGTGCGCAGATAAACAAACAGCTCCGTATAATAAACTTATAAAAAATAGTTTAAGTGATCATTTAATAACGATATAGTGTTTTAGTGGATACTTATATGACATATAGTGAGTGTAATTGAAGATATCGAGAATTATCCAGAGAAACGAAAAAAAAGCTGTTTAAAAGTGCCGGGAAAAGTAACGAACTTTGAATTTAAAAAATACAGTATAAAACGATTAAATTACTTCTGAAACTGTATCATTTCACAACAAAGAAGGAGGAAAAATCCCAACAGGTACATAATAAATACCAGTTATATAATAATTAACAATTTAATACAAAATTCCAATATTATCTCGTTTGGTTGACTTCGTTCAACGCCATCTATCGAAACCATATAGAACGAACTTTGAATTTAAAAAATACAGTATAAAACGATTAAATTACTTCTGAAACTGTATCATTTCACAACAAAGAAGGAGGAAAAATCCCAAAAGGTACATAATAAATACCAGTTATATAATAATTTACAATTTAATACAAAATTCCAATATTATCCCGATTGGTTGACTTCGTTCAACGCCATCTATCGAAACCATATAGACAACAGACAATAAATCGAAAACTTTCGCTACTAGACGTGGACAGTTAGAGAGAGGCCGTAACAAGTAGTCAATTAGAAGTAACTCAACACTTCACGAGATGGCGCCTACTCCGTTTTGCTCAGGATGTCAACAAAAAGTACCGATAAGAGAAAATCTAACTTGTTCGCTGTGCAAGTGCAGATATGATTTAGAATGCGCTGGCGTCTCTAAAGATCATTATACCAAAACAATGACCTTAGAACATAGAAAGTCTTGGAAATGTCAGACTTGCGTTTGCAAAATACCAAAGACAGGCAACACTGACACACCAATACGCTCTGCGAGGGTCCCAGATTGTACCCAATACCCAACCACACCAATAGAAGGGAACAATACAACCATGAGGAAAATAGAAATAAACCCAAATGATGACACGACTTGCTCTGATGAACTGAGTTTTATAGGAGATACTTTGCGAACTCAAGAAAATATTGAAATTTTTAAAGATACACACACCCAACTATCGATACAAAGTTTAAGCGAATTAATAGTACTACGCTTGAAAGAAAATAATAAATCTATAATAGAAGAACTACAAAGTACAATACAAACTGAAATAAAAAAAGCGATTGCGGAATTAAAACAAGATTTTGATCGGAAAACTAGCGATTTAACCATGCAAAATAACGAAAGAAAACTAGAAATAGAAACAATAAACACCAAACTAGAAAGTCTTCGTATTGAACATGAGGCACTTAAGAAAGAAATAAAGGAATTATCAATCCATCCATCCCAATCGCCACACATTACTGAGACAAATCATAAAAAAATTGTACTATACGGTCTCACTGAGTATTATAAAGAACCCCAAAGCGAACTTTATAACAGACTTATAGAACTATTCCGAGATATTGCTAACGTAGACCTATCAGGGTACATTGAAGACATGTATAGAGTGGGAAGAAAAGGCTTAAAGAACAGACCGCTGGTTATTGAGTTGCTCAGCAAAAGATTGACTAAATACATCGTGAACAGCAGCCAATATTTTCAAGGAACTGGATTGTTTATATCTGAGTTTTTAGATATAAATGCACGGAAAGAGAGAGCACAACTGAGAGAAGAATTACTTAAGGCCAGGAAAAATGGTCACCACGCAATTATAAGGAATAACATATTATACATAGACGGAAAACCTACAAACATTAAAGAAAACCAAAGAAAAAATCAACAAATAAATTCGAGCTACCAGGAAAATGATATAATAACGATAAGCAACACTGACCAACTTTGCCACACATCCATAACGGATGAAACTGAAAACTATACATTTCGTAAATAAAAGTGACAATGACGCACCATTTAATGTACTGTTTCAGAATTTTCAAAGTCTTTACAATAAACAGGATATTCTAGAAGTTTTCATTACTCAAAATTCAACATACAAAGCAATAGGTATCTCGGAAACCTGGCTTACACAAGAAAAGCTGGATATTATTCAATTTAATGGATATAAATTCGCAGCATCTTACTGCCGCAGCACTCGAACAGGTGGAGGAGTATGTATCCTACTTCAGGATCATATAGACTGCATCCAGAGAAACGACATTACGGACATGTCTATAGAATATATTATAGAGGTATGTGCTACTGAATTACCTAAAGAAAATCTGTTAATTATAACCATGTATTGGAATAAAAAACAAGAAGAAACATTCTATCAACAAATACAAAAAATTCTAAGACATGTAAACATTAAATACCCTAAGCTTAATGTTATTATAGGAGGCGATTTTAATGTTAACATCCTGTCTGATAACTTAAAATCGAACCAATTTTTAAATCTTATGCAGGAATTTAGATTCACGCAACACATAAAAACCCCGACACGCATAACACCAACTACAAAAACATGTTTAGATCTAATATTCACAAACTTTAAATATAAAGATATGTACACAACGGTAGAAGAGTTAGGTTTTTCCGATCACAATAGTATAATTTTACATTTAAACTTACCCAAGCAAACAAAGAAAACAATTTGGTACACAAAAAAAAGGCGATTCAGTCATAAAAATATGTTAAAATTTCAATCAAAATTACAAGAAATAAACTGGAACGATATAATAACGGCTGATAAAAATATTAATGAAAACTATGAAGCCTTTAACAAAACTCTAATTAGCATCCTAAATCTATGTATCCCATTACAAAAATACAAATTAAAAACAAATTATAATAAATACTGGCTATCAAAAGGTATAAAAAACTGTTGCAAAAATAAAAGACTACTGAAGATACTAATTACTAAAACAAACAACCCCATATTAACAAAATATTACAAGAATTATGAAAAAATATTAAAGAAAACTGTAGTGACAGCAAAAAAACAACACTTTAAACATAAAATGATAAAATCAAGCAATAAAGTTAAAACAATGTGGGGAATAATAAATGAACGGACTAACAAAATAATGAGACGCGAAAACCAGAATGTAACTCTACAAACTAACAATAATAATATGACTTCAGAGCCCAAAGAGGTAGCTAACATCTTTAATAATTTCTTTGCCTCTATTGGGAAAATTAGTACGAGCCCATCTGGCAGTAAACCAAAAGAAAAACCTGCAATGTCTACAACAGAGAATTCGATCTTTCTGAGTCCAGCAGATCCTTACGAGGTGAATGCATTAATAAAAAACTTAAAAAATAAATCGAGCTATGGCATTGACGAACTCCCACCTACACTACTGAGACAATGTGCAGATGAATTAACTCTTCCATTCTACAAACTGATAAATCAATCTTTCGAGGAAGGTGCTTTTCCCAACCTCTTGAAAAAGGCCCTTATAAAGCCAATACACAAGAAAAATGCAAAAACTGACCCAAATAACTACCGCCCCATCGCTCTCCTACCAACTGCATCAAAAATATTTGAAAAAGCCATGTGCAACCGTGTCTATGCTTATTGTGAAAAATACAATATATTTAATGACTGTCAAAATGGCTTCAGGAAAAACCGATCCACAATCCTCGCCATCTATAAATATATACAAGAAGCCCTCGATATCATTAACTCCAAAAAATATGCAATAGGATTACTGCTTGATATGACAAAAGCATACGATAAAGTACAATTCAACATTTTATTAAACAAACTATATGGAATAGGGATCCGTGGAAAATGTCATGAATGGTTCACATCGTATTTACAGCATAGAGAGCAATTAGTCGAATTAGAGTATTTTAACCAAAAAACTAACGAAATAGAATTGTTTCGATCCGAAAATATACCAATCAACGCTTCAATCCCACAGGGTAGTGTAATAGGCTGCTTCCTATTTTTAGTTTACATAAACGATCTCCCGAAGCATATCAGTGAACCTTGTGTTTTGTTTGCGGATGATATATCCATCCTTGCCTCATGCGAAACTAATACCAACATTAACGCTAAATTAAATTCAATACTTGACGCTACAACTCATTGGATGACGGAACATAATCTAGAAATTAACTTTAACAAAACAAAAATAATGACATTTCACCCACGACAAAAAAAACCTATACAAATAAACTTCAGTTTTAAAAACTACAAATTAGAAATAGTAAATAAATTCACCCTATTAGGACTAGATATAGACACACACATAAATTGGAAGTCGCATATCCAAAAATTAAAAGCAAAATTATCAAAATTTTCATACGCCCTTCGGGAAATCAAAAAAACTACAGACCTGAACACTGCGTTAGTAACATATTATGCATATGCCTATGCATGGCTTAAATACGGTGTCATATTATGGGGTAATAGCACAGACGCACCCACACTATTCACCCTACAAAAAAAACTTATTAGAATTCTTGTCAATATTGAACAAACGGATAGCTGCAAACCCCACTTTCAGGAACAAAAAATTTTAACCCTACCGTGTCTCTACATTTTTGAACTCTGTAAATTTGTACGAAGATACCCGGAATTCTACACAAAAAGAGAAGACATACTACAAACTACATTTACTTTAAGACATAATAATAAATTAAACATACCTACATCTCGATTAAAAATGCACTCTTCAAGTACCTATGCCATGTCGATAAAAATATATAATAAGTTACCAGAAGAAATAAGAAATATAAATAAATACAATATTTTTATTAATAAAGTAAAACTTTTGCTATTAAACAAGAGCTATTATAATATAAACGAATACTTAAATGAAAAATTATAATTGCAATAAATACATTTTTAAATATATACATGCATATATTTAAGTATCAAGAAGATTATTTAAGTAAATTATAAAATGTTACTTACCTACTAAATCTATAAATTGTCTCTGATAAGGATACATGTAAACCTGATCTCTTTATTAATAATTTGTAATCTTAAAATAATTATGATCTCTTATTAAATAAGTTTTTGTGATAATAATTATTACCTTAGGCAATATAAATATAAATTTATGTAAACGTATTGATAGTATTTTAAGAAAATAGGTACTTACTTTATATTCTTCTATTTATATATTCAGTTTTCATGTATAATTTTATTTTAATTTTAGTTTCTATGATTTAGATATTTAATTGCTAAGTATAATGTACCAATAAAAAATGTTTTGCTGTGCCCTAACAGGGTCTACAACGGATCTTAGCTCTAAGCCTTTTGTAAACATCTTTTTACCTTGTGGAACGCAAAATAAATGAATATGAAATATGAAAAAAAAAAAAAAAAAAAATAATAGGCAAAGCTCTGTGATTTGGGTTCCACGTAGGTACACGTGGTTATCTTAAATTATAATCTCGACTGTAATGTCTATAAAGCAGTAGAGTCCTATAATTTAGTTATCTGCAGAAAAAAGCCGAAAACTATATTTGGCCTGATTTGCATTTTCGCCCGAAAACCGAAAACGAAATTCTATCGGACTCTATAAAGCAGTAAAACCATTGTAAATATGAAAGGGCTGCTTTTTACAAACTTATTCGATGACACACGATTTTCTCGAGTCAATTGAGTTGTTGACGTCACTGAAGCTAATCTTGGTAGAGTCGAATATCACCCAATATCACCAATATGCAAGATACATGGTCCGAAAAAGATGTGTCAAGTCAGCAGGCGACCGCCCGCGGTCCCGCCCTCGACATTGTACAGTCACGAGAATAAATATCTTACAGTTATGCTAAATACAAAAGCATTTTTGTCGTAAAAAATGCAACATTGAGAGAAGTCCTATTTCAAAATAGTATGGTTCCTATAAATACTATTAGTTGACCCGACAGACGTTGTCTTGTCCAAATGTCAATAATTTATACAATACTAGCTGCGCCCCGCGGTTTCACCCCGCGGTTAAGTTTTGATCCCGTGGGAATGTCGGGACAAAAACTTTCCTATGTCCTTTCCCGGGACTTAAACTATATCTATACCAAATGTCATCTAAATCGGTTCAGTGGTTTAGGTGCGAAAAGGTAACATACAGACAGACAGAGTTACTTTCGAATTTATAATATTATTATAGTATGGATGCAGTTTCAGTTTTCCCGAATTTTTGGAATATTCCCGGCAACTTTTAAAATTTCTCTTTCGGTAAAAACCTGATTTGTACTATTATAAATATATTAAAATAAAAATTTGCTAAATCGGTCCAGCCATTCTGATGTGATGTGCTTACCAACGAACAGCATTTCAATTTTATTATACAGGGTTATTTTAAGTTGCCTAGGTAAACTACGCAGACGCGATGGTTATCGCTATCTAAACTTGATAAAACGTTAAAAAACAGTTTTCCTCAACTCTTACTTCAAGTAACAACAACAAACTTTTACTTTTTATTATTTTATCGTATTTATATGTATAGTGTTAAAAAATTAACCCTAAAAACTTTACGAGGTGCAGTCGAACTGAACAAATTTCACTATGGGACCAACTCCGAAATCACGAAAAAAAATCAAGTTCAATACCTACTCGACCAAAATGTATGAAACAGCTAATTCTTTTTTTCGTGATTTCAGAGTTGGTCCCATATTGAAAGTTGTTCACTTCGATGGTCTAAAGCACC
Organism: Amphipoea oculea; assembly: GCA_945859645.1. Taxonomy (NCBI): domain Eukaryota; kingdom Metazoa; phylum Arthropoda; class Insecta; order Lepidoptera; family Noctuidae; genus Amphipoea; species Amphipoea oculea. The sequence continues at coordinate 12,302,650 of OX243866.1, read as the reverse complement.
TCTTAAAGTTTTTAAATTTAATTTTTTAACACTTTGTATATCGATATCCATTCCATCCATTTAGCTAGCCAATTTAAAATAACCGTGTATAGGAAACGCTCGTAACACCATAAAATCAATACTTTAGGAGAAAATCACTTATGAATCTTGCGTAAGTGTTAGGTAAATACCTAACACTTACGCAAGATTCATAAGAAAATAAATATTTTCGTGACTGAACCTCACTGAAGGCCCACTGAAATTAAGTGTGGCGATATAAAGCATCAACTTTAAGTACGGGTTGCCCTTACATTTCCCTTATTAAAGTTAAAGAGCGGCTAATTAGGGTAACTACAAGGGGATTTTTGGGGTACGGCGAAGTCAGTGTTAAAAAATCTTCTTTTTTTTAAACGAAGAATAAAGTAAAAGTTTATAATTTAGCTTTTTAGTTGTTGATTTTCTCAAAAACCTCATTTATATTATTAGTAGATACTGTACATATAACATGAACGTGGGTTTTTTCTGCAGACTTAATAAAACAAAACCTTCAAAAGGACATCGTTCCGTGAACATTTTGTACCCAACAATTAAAGTGCCAACTAGAAAAACAAACGGTTCTCTTATGGAAATAACACGTTTAACATTTTTTTTTTACTATTAATTACATCAACAGCATACAATTAACCCTTCCGCTGCGATTCAAGTTTAAAAATACTTAAATGAATGATGTCCTTTCCTTTACCCTAACTTAAATATTTGATGTAGATACTTGAAATATTACTTTGCATTTTTCTAAGTTTGTAAACGCTTTCTTAAAAAAAGTGTATATCAATAGAAGGTCAATAAGTTTGTTTTAGAGGATCAGTTACATATCTTCCAAATAGAAATACCCATTTTAGACAGGACACGCTAACGGTGACTTTATATACTATGATTAAGGCGCTGCCTAAACGAAGGACACCGTAAAACACTCAGTTTTTTGTCGCACAGGTATAATAAGCGTATCGGTACATATAACAAGCCAGAAAAAGTAGTATATTGTCATATGTTCGGAGAAAAGACGTATTCAAAAATATTTCATAAAATTAAAATAAATAGTGGGTATCGTGATAATCGTAAAACATAACTCAAAAAATATTTTTCGTCGAAGTATTCTTAAAAATTAAGGCGTAAACTATCATATTTTATGTATTGAACAATATTAAAAAATATTCCACTGAGCCATGCATTTATTTTGAATTTAAATAAAACTGCAAAATTGCTTTTCTTTTGGTGGTCATTCGATTCAACTAACATCAAACGCATCGCTGTTTTGATACCTTATTTGTTGCCGCGATACGCAATTGTTATTTACCTAAAAATTTGCTTCTTACCGCGCCTTAAAGTGGTTCCCTCACCTTAGTATGTAAACTGTAAACATAGATCAAGCCGCTGAAATCAGCTGTTTAGGTGGCTGTATAAAAACGAAGTTTTTACTACTTTTTACCCGTAGTGAGAAAGGGTTGATGGATGAGGTCGTCGTTGACAGGGCCAGCAGTCCAGGGTCCGTGACACGCATCCTTAATCTTACTATCCGAAGATGCTGCGATACCCGACAATCTGTCGATTGACGTTTGAGACGAAACACGAAAACATCTCTCGGTCAGCTCCCATTTAGGTCCGGTCCAATTTTACGAAATGTTTTGTGATTTAAATGCAAAGTCACAGATTGGTCTTATTTTACTTCAAAGTCTTATTAACTAGATTTTATCTTTTGGTTAGGTTTATAAACATGAAAGCAAAGCAAATAATGAGGCATTTTTCGTTTCTTTTTCTAGGAAAAAAAAGGTGTAGAGCTACGTGTACTTTTAACTTCATATAGGTAACTTAGATAGGTATAGCTAATACATTAATTCTAACTTTCAATTCTAGGTAATACATCAATACCTAGGCGGTTAGAACTAGAATGATAACCAAATCTGAATTAATATCTACTACACACGTAGACGTTTATTACATTAGTAAACGGAAACGAAATACCGGGGATTCTGAGACAATTCATGGTCTGCGTAAAGGTATTTAATTAGATCTATAAATCAAGGTAACACAAACGGAGATTGCCCACTTACCTGCAGTCTCCGAATACATATCTACAGAGCGAGTCGGTAACGTATAGCGGCTGCTAAATCTCATTATTGTTCACCAACTATCTACACATACTACACGGAACTTAGAAGAATTTTAACAAAAAAGAAACTTATCGCTTGTAAAATAAGTCTTCATTACACAAGACAAAATAAAGCTACTCAAAAGTAAAGCCGACGCCAACTTTTATTGTCTTCGCAACTTGGAGAGTAAATTACCCGAACAAATTCGCTCAGCGCTAAATCTGGGGCTTATCAGAGGGCTTGGCCGAGATCCTTAAATTGAGAAAGAGCTATCTCGATGAGGCCGAGTGGCCTCGAGGCGTCGACACCTTGCTGCCGCTGCTCAGATTAAAAAAGTTTAATTAGTAGGCCTTACATATCCATTAGAAATGAAAGCGCTCAACTTCGCACCGAAATAAATAACTGTTTACATTTTTGACATCTTGCTTTCAAACATCGGCTCTACTCGGCCTTTTTTCAGTTTATTCGCTTTTACTCGGCCTTTTTCTCACTTTATCAAAAGTGACCCTAATAAAAATCGTAGTGATTTGAATAATTTTCGTCATGTTGTAATAGAGGCCTATCGTTAACGACAAGTCGGACTAATAGGATTAAAGAACTCGATCCTGTGCTAATCCAAGATGACGTATTAATTTACATTTCATTATTTTAGCCCTTGCTAACGACCGGGCCTACCCGGGACGGTTCGGAGGTTGTCAACCGAATGTTTCCTCGTATAGTAGACCTTGCTGGGAGTTATCCGATTATTCTGGCTAAATTAACTGTAACTAGCATATTAGCTGGAATATTATTAATACCAACTATGTGCCTTCTTAGTATAATTAACTTATATCATCAACACAAGCGATATCTTATTCGTGGAACAACATTAAGTTAGAACTCCTTGGTAAGTAGTTACGCCTATTGAGGGCGTCAGTTCAAAGTACCTAATCGAACATGAAGCACAGTTTGTAACGTTACAAGCTGGCTTTGAGCTCATAGCAACAATATTTTACCGAAGCATATAATAATGTCTAGTTTTCAGAAAGCTAACATTTTCGTGTCTTGGCTTTAACTTAGTTTGAGGGAAAACATTTTCACAAACTGTGTCTTATGTTTGGCAGACTACGATAGGCACTTGTTTTGTTATAGTTTCTTACAAAAACTTTTCTTCGTGGTTCTGAAAAACGAATAGGTAATAGAAAACTGAAATAGTGTTACGAAAATAGGGCAAATGTTATTAAGAGAGATTATCCATAATCGTAGGTATGTGGTGCAATGTAAGCAGTTAGAATACAATCGAGTAAACACGGGCAGTATGCATTAGTATGTGATACCGTGACACGGCCGAGGCTGCGCGTCGGCGCCCCCGGATTATTAACAGTTATTAGGCTCCGCGGTATAAGTCCGGATTAAATCTGTGTCAATTTGCATTTTATTATGATGACACAGCCTTCGAGTCGTAACTCCTAAGACGCTTTGTATATGTTTATTTTGATATTGGGATGATACTTTCAAACAACATTTTCTCAGTACATTCTACAGTGCTATAAATTAAGTTGGCGGTCTTAACACAAAAAAGCAACATTCAACGAGTCGCAGGAAAGCGGTAATTTATGCGGTTCGTTGGGCACTGAGAGAAATAAGAAAGCAATGTGTTTGTAGTACACATGTTGTCGATACTGAAACCGTTTCAAACTACTCACTTAAGCTTAATGTGAGCGAGCTTTTTAAGTTAATAGTATTAGAAGTAAGTTTGGCTAACTATTGTGAATTGTACAACGGGTTTATTTCATCTAGATTATTTAAGAAAAATATTACCCAGCTTTTGGGCTCAAGCTTTGGGTATAGCAAAATGGCTTTTATAGCACTGTGTGACCTAAAGCCGCGTTAGTCACGCTTTTCTGTAACTAAAGTAGTCCATTTTTACACAGAAAGCGTTATTTGCGGGCTTAGGTCACACGAGCTATAGAATAGTATACGATACTTGTGAATTAAGTAGTATAATAATGCTCGGGGCTAATTTCACGCCGTGTAATAATGAGCTACTTAATTCACTCGTATCGCAATGTACTATTTCCGATTAGGTACTACATGAAACATTTAACTAAACCTCTCAAAGACATCTTTCAAAAAGACTTAAGTCTAACTACAGCTATGGACGGAACTGGTTCAAGCAAGACGGAGAAAGTTCTCGTAAAGCAAAGGAAACCTTTAAGTCAGTTCGAAACCCAGTCAGTAGAACTAAATGTGGCTTTTAGTAGGTAAACAGACAGATTACCGATATCTATAAGAATAATTCCGTACAGTTAGTCGAAGCTTATGATACGGATTATAGCGGAATGATTGATATTATTAACGGATTAAGAACACAAGAACAAGTTATGGGAAACTACTCGAATGTCGATTACCGAGAACCTACCTATAGTACGGAGTTCTGTTCAGCGATATTATGAATATGTCGGAGTCGTTCGTTTGACTATTCGGAACGCCAGCGCCGCGAGAGTAGAGTCTAGCCTGATTTCGTGGGGAATCGAGGAGAGCAAGCAGCGAGGTGGAGCGGCGCTTTTGGACATTGGACACTTTACGGACAACATGTGCTCAGAAACTGTCTCGCGTTCTGTATCTAGTTGTATCGTATACCTACAGTATGTGATTCGCTAGTGTGATTAACTTGCTCGTAAATTACAGTCCGATTTGAACTGCAAACGGTTTTTCTATTGCGCATTACCTAACACTACCCATAGTACGCCCACAGTAATTTATGGCTGATGATAACGAAAGACACGTACCTTCTCGTCAAATATATTATTGTTTATTCATGAATCAACATTTACAAATGTAATATCTGTCATGTAATAATCGTCTGTTTATTTGAACATATGTAAGTAATATCATTTTCCATATAAATAAAAAGGAGAAATGTAGATATATGTCAGCAATTTCAGCGATGTTAATAAAATAACTAACCTAACTTAACCAGTTAGTAGATAATAGGAACCGTATCATGTCGGCTAAACATAAAGGTAGTAAATAAGGAAAGTTCCTGATTACTACAGCGGTACAAATTAACTATAAACACTGGTTTCCTCGTAAAGCTAGTTACAACTTCCACACGCTGCCGATGCTTGAAACTTATGGAAATGGACTGTTTTTGTCTCGTCGTTAATAAATTGTCCTAGACTAGACTTTCATAAATGATTTATTTCTGTAAGTAGGTTTGCACAAACACTTACATATCAATCATATTTTAAAAAGTAGTTGAGGCGGCGTTTCCTATCTGACTACTCTGAGAAGAAAGGCCGAAACAAACTCAGAGCTCACAGTCTCTTACAGTCCAGATATAATTTTGGTCAGATCATGTGATGACTATGTAGACTGATGTCTGAAGTGGTCTTTTGAGGAGATAACCACAAAGATTGAGTGAACCTGTACAGTCAGTGCACGTATTTGTCAGTAATCGTGCAGCTAAACTCAAAACTTAAAAGCAGCTCAACCATTCGACAAACAATACCAAAGAAAGGACATTCGGGTAGGCCACATAAATTACTCAAACTGCCTGACCATGACAAAAACTAACAGAACAGAGAAAAATACAAAAAATAAATGAAATTAATAGTCTTCATATTCACAAAAATTAAAATAATATAATACTTTACAAAGTAAGCAAAATATGTCATTGTATATACAGGGTTATTGGAAAAACGCCAACAATCTCATAAGAGGTCACTGTACTTATCATTATGAACAACTTTTTCTATGGGACCAAACCTGAAATTTTATATTCATAACATTTATATTCGTTTAACTCATCAAAATGTAGGGAACAGCAGATTTTCTTTTTCGTGATTTCAGGTTTGGTCCCATAGTGAAAGTTGTTCATAATGATGAGGTACAGTGACCTCTTAAGAGGTTGTTAGTGTTTTTCCAATAACCCTGTATAAAATTCATTAATATCAAAGTGTTAAAAAAAACCGGAAATAATATTAATCAGATCATTTGAGAACCATTAGTAGATGTTACATAAACTTAGGGTAAGTAGTTGTGCAAGCTGCAAATCACTTCGATTTCTCAGTTTTACCTATGTCCTGCTCGGTTACAAAAAAAAGGCTAAATTGAAGTAGGTATCTATTTACCTACTATAAATAATTTATTTATTTATCCATTTATTTCAGGCATCAAGGCCCATAGAAAACACATAAAATACAATATTAACATAAAAAAAATAAAAAAATACGAACCCCTTAGTATGATAAAGTACTAAACGTAGCTAGATCTTCTAGACTTTTTAAAGTTAGGTGTGACCATAGAGACCATGAAACAAATTTGTCCTTGGAAAATGTCAACGCGGTAGGTATACCTCGGATGATACAGCTCGATTGGCTAATCCTTCCAAACGGCCCTTTTCAGAGAAAACATAGGTAGGGAAGGAAGGCCTTTCGCCTGCAGTGGAGCATTCAAGAGAAGCAATAAATAATGACAATAAATTAGAAAATCCTATAAGAAAAGTGAAAAATGCTGAAAGTGTAAGGGGCTGCTTAGGCCACAGGTGACAAAATATTACAGAATGAAATAAAATGGGAAAGAAAATGTAAAGCTGGACCCTTTCTCTTACCATTTTTTCTCTAACCATTTTCTCTTTGATGTCTTGCCAAAGTCTGTTAAAACAATTAAATATTAAATTAAAACACAAACGATAAATTAAATAAAAGAGCTTTCTTCAACTTTTTTTTAACTCGCTACATAGCTGAAGCAGTAGGCGTTGCGTTCAGTTTGCATACTGCATCAAACCAGAACATACAGAAAAGGAATTAATTAGACTACATTAAAATGAAAACTTTGAAATGAGTTCGACATGCCTTGCCTTGTTTTAATTTAATAGTTCAAGCTGTTGTTAGACGGGGTTATTTAAATAGTTTTTACACGTATTGCAGATTTTAAATTGCTTTTCGTGGGACCTACCTATAATTCCTTTTTACCGTTCGTGTATTTTTTGCCATAATACCACAAGTGATAAACCTTGACTTTTTGCTGGTTGCTTAGCCAACTTTTATGATTATGCATCGAATACGATCATCGAAACATCGTAAGGAAACCGGCATGTCCTAGAACCAAAAATTTGAAGACATGTGACATTTGCCTACCCGCACTGGGCCCGCGTGGTGGATTACAGCCCACTCCCTCTCACTGAAAGGAGGCCTGTGTCCCAGCAGTGGGAACATTATAGGCTGATTATGTACTCGTATGTATGTATCGAATACGATGGCAGAATGGAATTGTAACTTACAAACTCCGCAACACCGTCGTTACCTAGTAGTTTGTAGTTTTTTTAATTGGTGATATTTTATTATTCTTCAGAATTATGTATTGTACCACGAATTAGGTACCCCTTAATCGTACCGAAGGAAATTTTTTGTAAAACGCTAAAAGTACCCATTATGATACATGATTTGAGTGCTTTTATTAATGCAGGTTGATAGCTTAATAAATAAAGATTGAATGAAAAAAGATTTTGATTAATTTGAATTACTCTTTAAAATACAGTAATTCTCCCTTGGGGGTTTCGACTTACGCAACCTTACCGTGCGTACGACCGGACCGGACCCGACCGGTGTGTACGTTGCTTAACGATATAAATGAATTAATCACTGACACATAAATATTAATTCAAGCCGGTATTATTCAATCTGTCCATATTGACATTAGACGTAAAGGTACACAAGTTCCCTTTGATAAATTCAAGTCAGTCAGTTGTCATAATTGTTCTGTTTACCCAAGCGTGCCTCGTGTAATTAATTAACTTTCCGATATCCACAGATTTGTACGCACCTACCTACATACTCGTACGTTCGAGTAAGTCGCGGCATAATGGCGCCAATCGTCCCATCAATACAATTATTTATAGGCCGTGGCTGATATGTGAGACTCCGACCTAGATATGTTCTATGCCCAGTAAAATATATCGAGAACAATAATAATTAATCTTATCAATGGTTGGACATCGCTATCCTTCGATTCAATAACCACCGGACATCAGTATAAGTGGGACAATTTATAATTAATTGACCATTTCAATTATTAAAGTATATTAGTGGGCTGATTTTAGGTCAGCAATTAATATCAAAATGAGTTCAGTGGAGGTTCAGCGGGTCCCGCTGCGGAAATCTATTAATTTGGCCGTAAAGCGCGGCCATTAAAGGCGAGTCGCCAATTATTCCAGTCTCCCTCAGTAATTAAATTCTATGATGTTCGCCAATCTAAGACAGGCCCCGTTTACGATACCCAAATTACGGTTTCATTGTCCGTAAAAAGATATAAGAATAGCTTATTATTGAGAATTCCAGTTATAATTGCGCATAATTTTTTCGGGGAGCCATAATTAGGAAAGAACATTTAAGTTTTGACATTATGAATATTAATTAAAAATTATTTTTATCTTTAAAGTTGTCTCGTTTGTAATTTAAATGGTATTATGGAGTATTGAACACACTTGGTGCCGCCGCCATAAGCCTCTGTGTCATCACTGTCCCGGCTGTTGACACGCATTAAAAGGGGCTCAGACGCGCCGAAACTGATTTATTAAATTGAATGGAGAATGTTCAACGTATTTTTTGTTTTTGTTCCTAGAATTATTCCAGCTTATTGGCGGAGTCTGCTTTCCGGACAAGTCTCCACCACTTTACTCGGACTTATGCATTGTCAGCGGATTGATTGTTGACTCTCTGAACGAGTTCTTTTAATATCTACAATGTCCGAGATTTTTGAGGATCTCGCTAAATGCCAGCCTGCTTGTTTAAGGAATTAGTGGGTAGACAGAAATAAAAGATTGGCAAAAAATAGAAGAAGTCAAACGTCTTTCTTCCTTTAGCGTACCGAATGGTGCACTTGTAAAGTAAGCGTTACAATCTTCCAAGTAAACTTAGTCTGGTAAAAACTTGATTTAAGAGCATTGAACCAGATACTTGTTGCAGAGGTAATTAACTAATGCAGTTACAAATTCCAAAGGTGTTGGTTTAGGATCCACTTTCCAAAACCCTTTTCTGTATTTCTTAGTTGGTTGGTTTATTCAGTCTAAGTGTATTTTCCCACAGACTGAAGGACTGGAAAATCACAGGATCATAGGTACCCAGTGACGAGGCACTGTATCAGTGTATGGCGTAGGTAGGTAAAGCTAAATTGAAGATTACAGTTACAGTAAGACTAGTAATAGCTAGAATAGGAGCTGTTGCCAAGTTGCCAACACCAAGTACTTAGCCATTCATTATCATCATCATTAATTAGCATACAGCAGTCCACTGCTGGATATAGGCCTCTCCAATTTCACGTCATTCAGCTCGATACTCGGTGACTCTCATTCAGTTGCTACCAGCCACTCTGCGAAAATCGTCGCTCCACCTAGCCTGAGGGCGTCCTACCATACGTTTGCCGATTCGTAGTCTCCACTCAAGAACACGTCTACCCCAACGGTCGGTATCGGTTCTACGGCTAATATGGCCGGCCCATTGCCACCTCAGTTTGCTTTTTCTGTGAGCTATGTCGACAACTTTGGTTCTCTGACATTCATTATACCTACATTGAAACAATATGTTGCCAAAAAATCGGAAGTTGTCGGAAAGGTAAGGTGTCGAAAGGCCGAAAAAGTAAAACAATGGAAACTTGTATAGAATCAAGTTCTTCTAACTGAACAAACAGCTGTGGTGCTGGGGAGTTTGTTGCGCCACTTCTTCTTCCCAGCTAAAGCATTAATAGGAAGTGGGGAAAGGCGGGCGTTTTCGAGGACTGCCTCATGTTATTTTGATGTACAAAAAGTGCTGGTTCTTAGCCTGGAATGAATAAATGACTTTTGACTTTGATTGAATTTGACTAGAATTCAATCAAAGTCAATAGACATTTAAGTATTTAATGAAAAAATATTTTGCCAAAACAAATCTGTATTTTAAAAGGGTAATAAGCAAGCCGAAGCTTGCAGCCAGATTATGTATTAATGAAATAATAATGAAAACACTTGTTTAGATCTAAAATAATTTATTTTCTTGTTTCTTTTATAAAACAATTGCTTACAATCTAGCTTAATTATATACTTTACAATAAACATATTTCATAGCGTTTCTTCTACATCTGTAATTATTTACAATATTTTTATACATTAACATTGGAGTAATGGGAATTACTGTTAATTTTTAACGAAAAATGTAATGAATAAATAAAAATGCAAAGATCTCTGATGCCACATTGTATAATTTGAACTGCAGTAACAACAACACGTACGATAGATATTTTATACAAGGCAGCATTAGAATATAAGAATATAATTATTATAGTAGGTATATATTATCTGGCTAACTAATCGACATCCTTTTTTTCAACGCTCAAACAAAACCCAATCATCATTGGCTAGCACAACAATAAATAACAAGTCACAGGACAAACTAAGCAAGGCTCAGTACAGCCGTAACATCGACATATAAATCGTACGTATTCATTATCTTAAACACTAGTTTTTTCTCGAATGCAATCACTATCTACTCTCTGCAGATCATTATAATATATAATACTGGTGACTATTAATTCAGTGGAACGTTATTGCTTTATTTTACGAATGAATCACTTAACGGCTATCTTCATTAATTTCTCATTACACAGTACACAAAAATATTATCTACTCAATAAATTTTAATAAGTTTTTTCATTATAATGTAAGCATGCTTCACAAGGCACTATTCTAGCGAGATTATTATAAACTCAACCAAAAACACGACCAACTATTAAATTCGGTTTCAAAGTCCGAAGTCGGGCCTAAAATTACATTTTATGGCAACAAAACAATAACAACTTTTTGAAACATAAACCGCGTAACTACAATGTGGAACAGTTCTTCAACACGCAACAGTCAGCCGCTACTTCAACACAACTCGTACAAACAAATGATAATACTACGAATCTACGCATCAACGCTTGATACGGTACAAATAAGCAAGTCATCATTATAATATCTTACATCTAAGTTGGCGTTTGTATTGCTCTTTATTTTAAATACTCCCAAAGTTAGGGAACACGACCTCCTATAAATAAGTTTAGGTACTTCACTTGTCAAGTACGGCTTTCGCATCGACTGCACCAAACTTAAACGTTATTTATGAACTTAGTTAACACAAGGAACTGTCACATTTTTCATTGCTGTTAAATAAACTGGCGTGTAAAGTTTGTAAATATCTTTGTTGAATATTGGTGCAATCTAATTTTGTGCTTAAGATATTAAACTAAGACTTTACACCGTCTAATACTTTTGTTTGCAAATAATTTTATCACAACGTACAATTTCATGCGTCAGCACAATGATCCAATGAGAACTGATATCACAGCATTTTATATAGGTGGCATCACACCCTTATATAATCTGACATCGTCGACATATTTACAGTAGATTTTCGTAGCGAAGGCGAACGGTACAACTACGCGTTCATTGAAGCGCTTAACATTTTCGACGAGACCATTGCCCTCACTATATTATACTCAGTCGCTTTCGTTTATATTTTATTTATTCTCGATTACTTATAACTAATATAAACTATACGATACTTTATTTGATAACAAAGAAAAAGTTGTGGGCGAAAGTTGAACAGAAGTCAGTCATCCATCAGTGCGCAGTCTTCGGAACGGACAACAAATCTATTTTAACAGATCATCCCCTCCTCACTACATTACCGTTCCCCTTTTAGTTCGGCTCCCTCACTACGGAATCTCGTCTGTCATCTCATGCTGAATGAATCTTACTACTTCGCTGACAGTTCTAATTTATGTGAGAAATATTTTGTAAACCTTAAAGTTTACAAAATATTTCTTACACTATATTCTTATAGTTTACGGGAAAATTCAGAACAGTTTTATCAGTTTAAAACAATTGTTTCACACGAATTATTTGTGGATGAGGATGACTTACAAAAAATCTCTTAGTTAAATCCTATTTTTAACATTCAGTTAGTTTTATGTTTTTAAACGTTGCGAGATTGGTACCGTAGTAAGGGTTATGAGGGTTGCGTCTGCAAAATATCGGCTAGTTTACGTTAGCGTGGCTCGGTGTGTGTAATCGTTCATTAATCACTAGCGAGCTGTGCCCTATCACCGCAGCGAAGCCACGATCTCGTTGGACATACTGTTTTGCTGGCTCGATGCATTCAGGCTTTTGGAGCACTGCTGAAATACACAATATCTATCAATAAATTTTCCTGGAAAGGGAACGTCTTGAGTGAGAGATTGGATACAAATCGTTGCCAATAAGGAAATTGTAAATGCTGAACTGGGAAGAAACTTGAAATTGGAATATTGCAATCTGTCACCGAGTTCTATACTGTGGTAGAGACCGTTTTTGTAATATACTTCGTTTTAAGAATACATTTATGTGAAACAGGAAAAGTTAGACACCATAATCCAGCCTCTATTTTTCAAACAAAAACTGCCTACTGAAATTCTTGCGAAAGCTAAGCTACTTTTTGTGATTACATCAAAAACATAAGCAGCGGAGACGCAGTTCGTCTGCCATATCTACACGATAAGAAACTTTTCCGCGCTATAAATTACATAGACCTATTGCTATAAGCTTAACGCCTACTTTGCAGTACAGGATCGAGGTCAATTTAGGTATTAAAATATTTATAAAGGTACCGTTAAAGTCAAAGCCTATGTTTCGTATAGAGCCAGCACGAATGTAAGTAATTACGCACCATAATGTTATTAACTATTCATTCTAAGAGTTGTTAAGTTAAAACTAGTAAATTGACCGTAATAAAGTACTAGAGTTTTGTAAATAAAACACGTGCTATTTGATTGGTGATTTGATAACAGTTGTTAGCAACAACAGGGTTCTGAACTGTGATTAAATTTTTTCAACAGTAACACTTAGAAGAATGACGAAGGAGCTTTCGTATAGGTGAACTATATTTAATCGAAAAGAAACGTTAACACTCTCAACTTAATTTTTATAGTGAAGAAGTTCTAAGTTGAGTATCCGTAAGTACTTATCGAGTTTCTTAACGTTCATCGACTAAATTGTCTTAGCTGTACCTACGTCGATTCAAGTTTTACTGCTCTTTCCAAAGTCTGTTTTTGGCCTTGGAACTCATTGGGGTCTGAAATGGCAATGGGCGTTCCTCAAGGTTCGATATTGGGTCCATTCCTCTTTTTAGTTTACATTAATGATTTACCACAATTACTTCAAAATCAACCGAAGATGGTGTTATTTGTAGATGACACATCATTGATCTTTAAGATAGACAGACGGGCACAAAATCTTGACGACGTGAATAACTCTATTCTTCAGGTCCAAGATTGGTTTACGGTAAATAATTTGGTACTAAATGAAAAGAAAACCAAATGCATTAGATTTAAATTACCAAATGTTAGAAGTAGTGAATGTGACATCATACTGAATGGAGAAAAACTAGAATTTGTTGATCAAACGGTTTTCCTGGGAATCACGCTAGACGAGAAATTACAATGGGGACCTCACATAACATCTCTTGCGGGGCGGCTTAGCTCGGCCGCTTATGCTGTTAGGAAGATAAGACAGTTAACAGATGTAGAAACCGCGCGTTTAGTCTATTTTAGCTACTTTCACAGCATTATGTCGTACGGCATTTTACTATGGGGTCGAGCTGCTGACATTGAATCCATCTTTATTTTGCAAAAGAGAGCTGTCAGAGCCATTTATAATCTACGTCGCCGCGAATCTCTCAGGGAACTATTTAAAAGGATTTATATTATGACGGTACCTTGCCAATTCATTTATGAAAATATTATGTATGTAAGAAAAAATCTACACCTTTTTAATAAAATAAGCGATAGACATAACTTTAATACAAGAAATAAAGATAAAATACATCAACCATTTTTCAGATTAGCGAAAGTACATACATCTTTTATGGGGTACTGTGTTAAATGTTACAATAAAATACCTTGTGATATATTGCAATTAAATGAAAGAAAATTTAAAACTCACATTAAACGTACACTTTGTAAACAAGCATACTATAAATTAGAAGATTATATCCAAGATAAGAACGCTTGGAAACATGCTGGTCCTGCTCCATAGGACAATCTAGAGTCTAGACAAAATCAAACTGGTTGCTAATTTAATTGTAAATTTTTTTATTCTTTTTTTTACATTTATTACTCACACCCTGACTTATTACTTTTATTTTGTTTTTTAATTAAAATCGTTTTGCTTGTACCATGTTTGTAAATATGTGAGCACCATGTATCTATCAGATAATTAATTTATATGTCATGGTTTCGTTTGTAATTCTTTTACCTATTGTGGTATAGTAATTTTATTGTAGGTGCATCGTCCTCACATGTTATTATATAATTAATGTATCCATGCAAAATATTGTACCTAAAACATTTTAAAAGAGTAACGGTGGAGTTTCTTGCCCGTTCTTCTCCATACGAAAACTACCTTTTGGAATGGGCGACTAGAATCAATTCTATTTTAAGATAATTTTTGACGTTCAAAAGTGCCTTTTATGTGCCTATTTGAAATAAATGCTTTGACTTTAACTTTGACTTTGGCCGACATAGAAAAGTCTGTTATTTCAAGTTAGCGAGATTCGATCAATGGATAGTACGGTTCATTATCAACTATATTATGCTTGATATACCTATTCAAAAACATTGAAATTAGTAACCAAAAACTGTTGTCATTATACACTATAGGTACGGACGTCTACACAGCAAGCTACTGACAGTTATGACTTCTGATTGTGCGAAAAACCTATACAATGCGAGGTCAGCTAAAACTGGAAATGTATAGCTTGATGTGTAGCTACTTCTAATTGATTTTTGGAGAGCAATTACAAATCGTCGCGCCGTATCGATTCCAATAATTGTCTACACAAAATATCAGAGTGAATGATAGGATTTGAATGTGTTAAATGCAGAGTTTATAGTCAGTCACGTAAGGTCTGAAGTGCAACTAGCCATACAAAGCTGTGTGCTGAACCCTGTAAGAGCCTGAAAACAAGATTAACGAGGCCGGGATGCGAACGTTCGATATAACATGGACATGTTCCATTAGTCTGGATATGTTAAAAATGCCAGGAGGAACGTTTTGTGTACGAGCGCCCTTATAGAATGACCAATGATCCGTTTAGAAATACCGCCTAGATTTTGCCAAAAATTGCGAACTTTTTGGATGCATATTTTATGAATCACGATTGATATTAAAAAGTTTTGCATAATTTCTTATTCTACTAGCCGTGAGCTTGTTGGGATTTTCAGTTCGTGAAACACAGAATGCAAAGGAGAGGGGAAATCCTGGGCCCAGCAGTTAACTAGTTGAAATGGGTATTAAAAAACCGTTATATTTTTCTTCTGTTAGCAACACTGGTCACTCAGTATAGTCTAAAGTAATCTGTGCTGGTTACCGACTGACAGATGACAGGTAGAAAAAAACCGGCACCTATCAAAAAGTACTCTGTGACCGGCACTCGTTCGTTTTCTTTCGTTGTGAGTGCGCACGTATTTTCCGTTCTCAATCTAAACGTGTCAGGATCTTCAACACGTCGCACATGGAGGCTCTCTACTTACACTTCATGCGTAAAACCATTATACAACCAAAACCATTCAAAAATATTTCGCAAATAACATCAAAAAACTACAATGTTATAATGTAACCTCACTTTTACTATATTTCATAAAACTTGATTCCTGGATAGCCAAATTTCACGAAATTTTCAGTGAGGTCTTGTTATTATATCCACTTTCAAATAAAGCTAGTTTGATTGAGTTAACACCTGGGTCCAGGAAACTATGGAGTCTTTCCCTTCTCCTTTAATACTTAACAAAATAAAAAAAATTGTAAGCGATATTTTAACAACAAACTACAAACATACTTCCAGTCAAACTTTTATCCCCTATTAAACCTTTAAGGGGATGAATTTTCAAAAATCCTTCCTTAGTCACTTTCGATATACAGGGTGGTTCAAAAGTCGTGGATCAAACGAAGTAGGAGGATAAAGGAGGTCATTTCCAACGCTTTTAAAGTGAGAAATAATTTTTGGTAACGTTACAAAATTTTTGGAAAAAAATAAATTGCTCTTGAAATTTGATAAGTACTCAGAGCCCTAATAGAACTTTGTAGTGCTGATACATTATCTAGTAGTAATACAACACCGTTTGTTTTATTGTTTTATATCACATTTTTTTTAATTTGTCTAATTGTAAAAGAACTCGGTATACACAAATATTCATAACTTTTAGGGCAATTGAATTATGACCATACTGTAGAAAGATTTATTGTTGGAAATGACCTCCTTCATCTCCCTACTTCGTTTGATCCACGACTTTTGGACCACCCTGTACATATACTTATAGAACTCTAATGTAACAGTTCCTGCTTATAGACCTAACGGTTTAGCTGTGCATTGTCTTTCACTGAATGAACGATTTCAAGATGTTTATTAAGTAGTATAAAGTATTAATGCTTTAGTAAACTGAGTGTAACAGGTCTTGATAGTCTTACCATTTGCCGCGACTCCCAAGCCTTCATGGCGCTCTTGTACTTCTCGAACTCGTGGCACCAGTCCGAATACACTTGCTTGTATTCCTGCGACTTACTTGGTTGCGTACATCTGTAAAGATACCCACATTATACAATGTTATCTTGATACTTAAGACCTTCAAGACAAGATGTTACTTCACAACGTACTCATATAACATTCGTAACCTCTATGGCTCGCGGTTTAGAATCATTTTAATAGTTAGGTAATTTGAAATATATATAGCAGATCAATCCTGGTTTCTTCTCTGTATAAGAAGAGGTGTTTATCCTGCAGTGGGACAATGACACACCAATAAACAAAAAAAACAAAAAAAAAATACTGTGCATAAAATACAAGTTAATCAAGAAAGAATCTTATAAAATACAAACTTTGATTACCTATGAATATCGATGTCTAAATTATAAGACGCGATCAATGTGGGTCCGAAATAACATTCGTACCGCCCTCGATCTGATTCTGTCACTGACAGTAACACCAGACCACGCTCTGATGTCTGCAGAACTCGCTCCCAACTATAGAAACACGAAAACAATTTGTAAATTAAAAAAAAGTATCAATACTGTTGGATTCATTTAATGAAGACGTAAACACAACTTACTTATAACTAATTTTGTACCGTCCCTTCTCTCTTGAATGATGATACCAGATAACGTGCTGGTCTTTCAACGCTTCTGGTGTCTTCCCATACGCAGCCAAATGGACACTTTGTCCATATCCTGCTCTTACGGTCTTCAGAGGCGCACTGGCCTCGCATATTGAAGGCGTGGAGTTGGTTGCGTCGTGGAGTAACCCTGGGCTGTATGGACGGCAGGCCCCCACTTCTTTGTCCCAACCGCAGTAGGGATCCAGGACACAGCGGACACAACTGTCATAGCTGTTAAAAAAATACTACCTTAATATTTTAAACAAAGTTCTTGTTCATTTTTCCGGGATGGTTTTATGTTGTGGCGGTGTCGTAAAACATTCTAGATATAATAAAAACCATATACCTAGCACTTTACTTGAAAAATTAGATCGTTCACAGAACATTAAAAAGAGGTTATTATTTAACTACCTCACTCCACATAGCATAACTGTCTTATTATTTCGAATCGATACAAAACGTAGCTTTAGGACCAACGACCTATAAGTCCAACTAAGTATAATACCATTTTTTTTTATCTATGGAGTATCTAGCCGTCACGTTCACGGGGCGCTCTTTAAATACCACAAATAAAACGTATGAACACTGTGAGGTACCTACATGTCATATGCACACCTACATTTAGATTTCTGTAATCGTGCAGCAGCAGATGTCGCTTGCGATTACAAGAATGCAACCGGCGCAAGAGTAGCCCCGCCTACCACATGTTCACTAACGACCCCAAACACACTTCTGATAAGATTTATATAATTACCATTGCCCACTACCTTGAACGCAGCTGTCTGGGGCGATTATCTGTGGGAAGCAACAGCATGCAAAGTGTAGACTTCAAGAGAATGTCCGTCGAAAGAAATGTCATGTCATGTCGAAAGAAATGTGTTGTGGGCCCGCCTACAACACATTTCCTTTTGCTACGAAGGACCAGAAATATAATCACAATTATCATGGACAAAATTATTCAAGTGGCCTGTATACAGAGCTGTTGAAGGTTATCAGTTCGAGGCCACAACACTAGCAAACGACGCGCCCGCACACACATTCATTACCCGCAGAACTCGCCATAATCTAGTACAAAGCACACTTATCTTTTATGATACGAAGATAGATAACTCACCGATGTGCGCAAGCCCTTAATGGCAGCTGTCGAATGCGATTATCAGTGGCCAGGTACAACGCATGTAACCGGCGCGAAATCGCAAGCGCTCGCACGGGTTCGTCTCCAGCTGCGCGCCACACGTCCGCCACACGTGAGCCACCTCCCCCGCCCCCCGCCCACTGCACTATCTTGTACACCTCGCCGGCGCCTGCGTCACAAATCAGTTATAAGCAAGTTGTACAGCTAGTTGCATTCTGTTACAACGAAAATAGCTGCCGGGAGACACCTGCGTTAGATTTCAAAGATACGTTTTCGAATGTCCACAACAAGCTTGCATATTAAAGACTAGCTGCTGCCCACGACTTCGTACGTGGATCCTGTTCCTTATGCCAGCGAAAACGGGGTCGTCAAAATCGAAGATCTGAAACGTCTGATGTCGAATTCTAAGAGCCCGGGGACTGGAAAACAACGGGATGCGCGAGACGATTCGAGACGTTCCAGATCTTTTTTAATTTTTGTAAGTCAACAGGAAATGCCCATTAGACTAAACAACTTTTGCTAAGACGTCATTCCTATATATGTTATGGTGTCGCTGGTCTTCGGAGTTCCAGAACAGGTGTTCCAGATCTTCAAATTTATTCTCACAGTAATTTTCCAAAATAAATTATAGCTTTTACCCAGACTTAATACCTATACAATAAAAAAACTTTTCTTCCCGTAATTCCGCAGCGGATCTCAAGGGTACACTGAATTAATTGCAAATAACTTTTAAAAAAAATTCTTTATAAACTATATTTTCTTGATAATTGGATACGAAATATATTTGGAGAAACTTGGAGTCATTTACTGGCAATAATGAACCAATGAGGTGGTAAACTTGGCCTTGCACTTTGAATGTTGGCATAAATGGGCCTTCTGAAATCTGTTTCGCACCAAAAGATGTAATTTGAAAGGCATTAGGTATTGTACGAACGGATGTTGTCCAAGAAATGTTTTGACTGTGGATGGTCACCGATTAGCAGTGATCTTAATATTTTTGGAGGATTTTGTAATATTTCAATATGTACCTACTTTCCCACCTGAGCAACACATACCGTTTGTTTCCAGCTTCACAAATAGTACAATTTTGAACCATACCTCCGATGGCGGAATATGTGGCGTAGTCAATCATAAGAGTATACGTAAATGCACACCGTTCCTTATCAACCCAAGGAAGGTCGCCATGCCCTACGGCTATATCTTGAGACACATCCGATTCTTCAGATGATATCGACATTCTGTTCAGAGAATGTCGAAGTCGATCAGAATTCAAACGTTCGTTGCGCTCTTCTTCTGTCTCTTCATGCCGTACTCCAGCAATTCTTTCTCACTCACTTTCTAACTGATTATGAATGTTTTGTTGTGTGCGTGTTCGGGACAATGTATGATAATCTCGATCAGCAGTTAGTCGCGCATCACGTTCATCACTTGTTTCAAAAGACCTGTTAGTAGATGTGCGAATACGCTGAGAACTCAAGCGTGATTCTGTATCGGTAAGCGTTTCCGATTCGCGAGAAAATGCATGTCGCTTACGATCAGCGGACAGTCGCGCATCACGTTCCGCACTTGTCTCTAGAGACCTAGAAGCAGATGTGTAGATACGCTGAGAACTCAAGCGCAATTCTCTATCCGTGAACGTCTCCGACTCGAGAGACAATGCGTGACGTTCACAATCAGCGGTCAATCGCGCATCGCGTTCCCCACTTGTCTCTAGAGACCTAGAAGTCGATGCGTAGATACGCTTGGAACTCAAGCGCAAGTCTCTATCCGTGAACGTCTCCGACTCGCGAGACAATGCATGACGTTCACGATCAGCGGTCAGTCGCGCATCATATTCTTCACTGGTGTCTAGAGACCTGGATATAGATGCGTAAATACGCTGAGAACGCAGGCGTGCTTCGCGATCCGAAGAGGTTTCCACGGAGCGAGTTGCAGCCTGATGTTGAACAGTATCAAGGCTCTCTTGACGCTCTTCGGTAGATTCTTGGGATCTTATGAACCTCAATCTTTTAGCTCCTTTGGAACATTGGGAAAGATTTGACCTCTTTCTAGGCATGTTTATAGTTTTATTATGTAGATACCTGATCAATTAAAATCTAAGTGACTGTTCTTCTGCGTTACTGGGTAGGGTACCGTGTCACGAAGATAAATGGAAAAGGAAATTAAACACTCAAATAACATAAGCCCGAAGGCATATTTATTCGATAAAATAAAAAAATAAATGGGAGTTTTGGCCAGTAGAGTCAAATTTTCAATGATATACCATCGTCATCGAAACTCAGTCCTAAACTGTTACCGCCTTCACCGCGTGGAGGTACTCCCAGCTTATTTTATTTTAAAATTATACAGTGAAATTAGTGATAGCTTTGATTTCTTTGATCAGATGTTTCTGATCTTCGATTTTTATAAGTCAACAGGAAATGCCCATCAGACCGAACAACTTTTGCTAAGACGTCATTCCTATATGTGTTATAGTGTAGCTGGGCTCTTGGAGTTCCACATCAGGTGTTCCAGATCTTCAAATTTATTCTCTCAGCAGAAAATGCTCATTACGTGGAACAATTAATGCTATAGTACCATTTATATATCTCTTATAGTTTAGCTGGTCTGTTGCGGTTCTGCATCAGGTGTTCAAGTTTCCAAGAAAAATTATAGTCTATATGTTGCCCAGACATAATACCTATACAACATAAAAAAAATCATTCAAATCCGTCCAGTAGTTCCGAAGATTAGCGTGTACAAACAAACAGACACACAGACAATTTTTTTTTTTTAGATTCGTGCCCTATTACTGTTTCTAAACCCCCCTCAATATTTTTTTTTTTAATATATTGAATGTACAGACACAGTTTTTTTACTGTTTTATTATATGTATAGATTAAAGTATTCCACTGACTATAAAATAAACCATATCAAAAACTAGTTTTACTACCAAATCAAGCTATTAGTTGAATTTGCATGAATGCAGAAAGCTCTCAATAATTCAAACCGAAAAATAAAAGAAGTGATTCAGTTAAGCTCTCAAAAATGTTAGCGTCCTCCATATTCATTACATTATTTAGAATTCCAGTCATATTTCAAAATTTGTTTGAAGACTTACTGGTGCCAGCATAGAAGACGGTGTAAGTGATGTCATCCCCCAGCATGTCGACGAACTGTCTGTCGACCACGATAGTGGTTAGGACCAGGTCCCTTTTGTAGAAGGCAGGAGCGTCGCCCTCATGACGCACCGCTGAGTCCATCAATGGGTGAGACCTACGATTGAACAGTCTTCCTGTTAGTAGGTATATAGTATTGTTAGCTAATGATGACAAATGTCAGCTTAGAAAGTTGTTAAGCTTCTAATTGAGAACGAGTTTCCTCTTAAATAGATTTAATGCAAAACCGTGTAACGGAGCTGTGGTTGCAAACACTAGACAGACGGGAAGACCGACAAAATACATAAATAGCTTTACTCATATCAACACTAGGATTTCCTGTCCATTAGCGCACGACCTAGGCAATTAATCCAGACACTTCGGTCATAGCCCCATCCTAGAATAGGCGCAGACGCGGTAATTACCACGTCTGAAATGTAACGAATTTTTCACTCGCTTATTCTAGCGCGTACAAAAAAAAATCCGGGTAATTTGAGGGCGCGATCAACTTTTAGGTACTGCTCTGCTTCTTTCTTATACCTATTGGCAGACCTCATGCAGCTGTAAGAATCCCCAATGCACAGTCCCTGACGTACATATTCAGTAGTTTTGTCAATTACCAAATATCCAAAAGCTATTTAAGTTCCCCAAATTAGAATAGAGTAGGAACCTCGCAGCGTGCCATCAATTAGTGTGTGACCCAATTAAAGGATACGCGTCGAACTACGCCCTCTAACCTTGCTCAGATTAGTCTCCTGAGAGCAAGATTAAACTCCAACATTACCAATATCTTGAAAGTGTGCACAAGCTTTAATACATCTAGTTGGTCGTGCAGACTTGTAAATTACTGCTATTTATTTTTAGTATAGTTAGCGAAGATATGAGACTGAAAGCGCAGGTAAATTAAGTATCGCATAAATCTTTATTACAGAAATAAATGAGGTGGTTGCATGGGTTAATTTACAGCCTTAATTCAAGTAATAAAATAGGAACACTCACGAATAAAATTAACATAACATACCTGATGAAGTTGAGGACATTGTCGGGAAGTGCCTCGGTATTGTTGACGCACGTGCCTGGCCTGGGGACGGGCACACGTGCCCTAAGCACCGGCAACCATGCCGAACTTGAGGACGCCTGAGTAAGACACGAGCCTATTAAAGTCTATTTCCGAAATCATGAACGTCTTACTACTAAAATGTGTTAAATTGTATTGCTATCTCATTTCATTGAAATAATGTGTTCAATCATCAGAACGGGTACCTAGTAGGTATTTATGTATTTCTAATATTTTTAAATTAAATATTGAAGTCATCAAATATAAAATATACAATGAAAACTGATTTAATTCATCGATTTTTTTTTTATAAAACGAGATGGAAGTATTAGATATTTAGAAAAGTCTTTGAAAAGAATGTATATGAAAAGGCTGAAGTTAAGAGCAAAATATAGTATAATTATTCATAACTAGCGCACTCATAAGCTTAATTCCACTGCGCAGAGCTGGCAAGAAATTACAGTTCTTACTCATTTTAATCACCTATATTATTATACAACGTTAAATTGCAGGTTTATATAAAACATCCTATTTATGTCATCGCTGATTATTCAATTAAACGCGAAATAGATACGGCCATCTTTTTACGACACTTGATATGTTACATCACATGGCAAGCCCGAGGGACATGGGATTGCCCCACGAACTTGTCATGGGGCAATACACCTTGTCCCCTGGGTTATCCAATAGTGATATAGTAATTTTTCACATCGTCAAAAGTAACTTAACATAATGTTTTTTTTATGAATTAAGGAGGTCTAATAGTTATATTTAATATATCAATTAATTCAAAAGATCTAGTAATTATATCTGTAACTGAATTAATTACTTACTAAATGAGCATTTCATGGTTTCCTAGAACATACGGACGAGGCGTTCTAAATTTAACAGAACAATAAGACAGTTTAGATAGCGTACCTGTTCCTTGAATCTCCCAGCGAATGCCTCCTGTATGTCGTCCATGGAGTAAGTGCAAATAGCAGAGCCAACCAGTCCATCGCTGGCCCCCGTCGTGAACGCCGCGTAGAACCTCGTCGTGTCACCAGGCATTTGATACACGCTCTCTGGATCACGCATTTCAGTATAAGTTTAAAAATAAAAATCACCATTAGTTTAGTATACATTTCACATGCATTCAACCTTTATAAATGCGAGTAGTGCTTGAGTTGCAGCGAAACTAAAGAACCATAAAGGTGTAGCAAAATAGGTATTCGCTAGTCTTTCAGAGAATTTAATGTTGGTACTTAAATGTGACTACAAACTTGCGTTCTAAATAAAATCCGGCTTTACAACGTTGCAATGAAATGAAAGCCTGGAATGTTGAATTCTATAAAGGCTGAATTACAAAACGACTATTAAAAAGCGTACAATTAAAAGATTCATAAAGCTACACAATATGAGGTCATACTTACGAATTTCATCAAAATAGAAGGGGAATTCGCCCGGTATACTACAATTGAGCCTCGCTTTCAAATATGTGGCCCAGTTTTGGCTTAATATATGTTTTCCACCGGTATCGTGTTTACAGACTCTCGCCACTCTCGAGTAGACCGCTTTCCCGCAGTTCATAAACTCCACGGCAGTTTCTCGAAAGAAGAATAGCACGTACTCCCCAACGTCGAAAGAGCCCACGAAATTAGTTTCTGCGACAAAATAAAAACATGGCAACTTTCAAAAAATAATATTTTATTTACATTTTAAAGAAAAAGACACGATTTTATCGTTTGATGTCGATTTCATTAGCAAATGTGTGTATTGTGAAAATACTGAAACGGTCTCGAATAAAATTCTTTTCTTTAGCATTTCCAATAACTAATAAAATGTAGGTTTTTATTTCGGGTCGTTTAGCTGACAGGTCAGACATTGTACAAGGTTCTTCTTTATTTCCTTTTATGTTCCTACGATAAAGAGTAAGCACCTATAGGTTTTAGTAGTCTCATAAAAGAAAGTACGGAATAAGGGACACAGACCCAATATTCCGATTAATATAATGAACATCCCATGGTTTACTTATACAATAAAGCTGAAGTTTTGTATAGGTATTCTGACATTTATCCGCAGGTTGAAGACCTGGAATTGTGTTTACCTAGTTGTTTTATAAAAGTAGGTTATCTCCTGTTTTCCATAAAACTACGTTTTAATGGTTCTATAGGTCTTAACTTCGGGATGGCAATAGTTAAACATTTCAGTCGCAGCAAGACATATAATTGGATTGATAGCTAGCTCATCTGCATAGAGCTCTCGATCACGTTACTGCAAAATTATGACCTAACTGTAAAGGAGAAAACTTAGGATTGCAAATAATAGGTAACATTCGGTTAAACATTATTGGTGTGATTAATGATGTATTAATCATTCTTATTGGCTGGAAAAGTTCGAAGAGAATTTAGATTCGGTGGATGCGGACCTGCGGTCATAATTTCGCTAAGTAATGTAGCCAATAGCTCCAGCAGACAATGGACAACTATTTCGAATGTTTGATTTACATTGACAGTTTAATAATAAGTTGTAGAATACAACGTTTGAAAATGAAACATTGAAAATCGAATTCTAGCATTCACAACATAAAATAAGTTAATATTCCTGCTTTGAAGCTACAAAAACAAAACTTACTGTCAAGCCATTTCGAATCATACTTCAGCGTTCTTTTAAAGTTGTACTTCTTCTGTCCCGTCCGGAAATCATACAAGTCGTTGCGGAATATAACAGGATCTGCTTTCGTGAACTCTGCGTTGGTTCCCGCGTAAAGTGTGGGAAGGCTGCCAGGGTTGCCATCCGTCACCCAGACCGCTGTGCTGTTGTCTGCCGGGTCGTAAGGACACTTCGCCACCCCTAGCCCTACGCCCGGCACGTACTCATGTCGGGGCAAATGTGTGAGGTTCAGCTAAAAGAAAATAAATTTGTTGTAGAGGAAGTTAGTCGGTTTTAGTACCTCTTATGTATTCGAAATCAATACGTGCTTATCTCTCAAAAATAAGATAAAACGACGAAATCCATTATGTTTCCACACATAAAACGCCCCAAAACCGTGATCTTGGTAAACTGAGCCTTTTACGTAATATGGATCAAGTCTTAATGACAGATTAAACGTGGTAACTTAGTCTTCTCGGTAACAGTAAAGATAAATGAGCATGAGAATAGATAGATTAATCTTACATTTCGGAGGAACTAGTTGGGGCTAGTAACTACTAACTACCCAACTGAACGAACTACTTAATGATGATCGAAGCTATTAACTGTTTTACGGGTTATCGTTAAGAGAATGATAGACTTTAGTTTTAAAGACTAAATTGCTGACGGATTCTTTGTTAATCACGACTAGAGCCTTTAATTTTATTGGAGTAATTATGAGAGAAATTGGGTTCTAGCACGGAGAATCCGTCAGTAATTTAGTCTTTAAATCTAAATTTAAATAAAATAGTTAAAATTTAGTTAAAAAATCAAAAGTAAGCGACCTTTTTAAACACTGGCATATTTTCTAAAATAATATGTAATGTTATTTTATAGAAATTTGTTAACAAAACTATATTATTTATAATAAAATCTGTAAGTAACCGTTTGAAGTTTTGACTTTATGTTAAAATTATTATTTTATTAAACTGGCAAACATAAAATATTTTTAACTCGAATTAAATGCTTAGTTTATTGACAATCCTCATAGCTGGGCACCGTTAATCAAATATTTAACAACGTTAATCGCTAATCCGTCACTAAACAAGTAAACTAAGTTAACGTGAATTATTAACTTGTCATAGAAATTGCGTATATTATAAATGTAGTTGCGTTAGTGGTTTACTCATAAAAAATGTTGTACGAGTATGACTATGGAAGTTAAGGCAGAACATGAAAAAATAACAAAAGAAGTGTGTATAATTAGAATTTGTAACCTAATAATTATTAAGAGATCGTCAGAAAGTGTTCTTCTTTAACAACTTAATTGATTAACGGACTTATGGAAAGTTAATGAGTCCGTTAACATTTTGTAAAGTTAACGTTCACTTCGTTAATTAACGATGAATGGTCTTGTGCCCAGCTTTGCATATACTTACATAGACAACCCAATCCTTTGGACTATGCGCATTGGTCCCGCACACATACAGCCTCTCTCCGTCTCCTAAGGGCTGCAGCACACGTATGTGGTTCCTACACTCGAAGGGCTCCGACTTGCCCTTGCTCACACACCTGGCTACGTTGCTCGCCTCCAACAGCAACGCGTCCCTCTGCAAAACATGCACGTGTCTCAGATAAATTGTGGCAGACACATGCTTCACATAATTCGTGTGACGGTGGGAACATGTGTCTGCTAATTCAGTAATCGTGTTCAGTTAGCACATGTTGTGGTGCGTGTCTATGTCTAAGATACTATTGTGGATTTTAAAATGATATTTGTGTTTATTTGAGATTAAACGTGTAATACAAACGCTACTTTAGCAATAAAAATACAATTTTAACGCTGCAATAAAATTAAAACTTAATATAAATGGGTCGACGGAAACGAAAACAATGTAAACTAGCTTTCCCCGCCCCGTCGAGCAAGGATACAGTAGTTGACGTGGAATACAGAAATAATCCAGTTCCACATACTAAGCACATTTGGAATACCCGCCTGCTCTGATTCAACGCCCTGGAAATAGTCTAGAACCACGTCTTTTTATAGACAAGGAATAACGCTTTATTTTTATTTACTCGTTGATACCTGATACTAGTCCACGTACCTAAGTAGCGAATAAAACGCACACGTCCTCTTTTACAACAGAATACAAGGGTTTTAACGTCAAAAGAGTATGACACTTACGTGTGAAAATGTAGAAAAAGGTTATATGAAAGCAAGATGCATTAAAAATCCAGTGTAGTACCGTAAAAGTGTTCTTTAGTATTCAGCAACCGTAAGTAAGTGGTTCGTTTTACTTTATAAAAAAAACTTTAGAACTTAATTTTAGGGTGATATTTTGTGTGTTTATGTTTCTGTGAACGTCTGAATTGCAGTCAAATTAAAAGTTAACCAAGCAAGCCCGAGTATTTGTTTGCCAAAATTTGAAAAGTTATTTTTTTTGGGTACCCTGAGGGTTTTCTGTTGTTGGTCAATCTTGAGAATTATTAATGGGTTGAAGCAGCGTTTAAGATGGAAAATGGAAAATGTGTCTACAAAATAATAAATGTTTTTATAATACTTACCTCGCAATGTGATTGACTAATATCAGTCATATTTAACCTGAAGACACGATCCCTGTAACAAAGATGGCCACATAAATGAAATTGTTTATGGTAATAACCGTAATGCAGTAGTAGAAGCACAAGATAATAATAGTTTCTTAGCTGCATTACGTATTCAAATAACAAAAGTAAGACAATCCACGTTGGAATTGAATGAGCTCGGTCCTAGTGGGCGGGTAGCATATGCACAGACAACCTCCTTTTTTCTCTTTTTTTTTGCGTCCACTATCTGCTCAACGAATCGTATAAATTATGCTGAATTGTTAGCCGTTTAACATTAATGCTTTGTTAGTAAAATGGACGTCTAGTTTTAGTACCCTTTTAATAATTCAAGTCTTCCTGTACAAAGCAATTAATTTATTAACCCTTTGATTAAAGTTTATTACAAATGGCGGTGTGTGGTGTTTCTTACATACGTCTTAATTTATAGCAACTTGTATTCGTGGCTTGTTAACAAAATAAATGGTACTTCACATCGTATTTGTTAAAGTTAGTGTGAGAATTTGAGAATGTATCGCAGTTGAGAGTCAAGATTTATAGATGTTCTTGTATTAGTACTTACGTGAAGCGGTTACGAGTTTCGTTACAGCCAACATTATGTGTTAACGTTAGACGTAAAATAATGTTCTTACATTTTCTCAATCAAATCAATATAAACGATCTACAAAATTGAAGATTGGCGGATAAAATACTGCCCTGGTAAAATTGTTAAGAAGCAATAAAATTATTACTTAATTCATTATTAAAGTACGCTGTGAAAGTCACAGAAACGCTTTTACATTATTCAAGTCGTTAAAGAAAATAAAACATGTTTCTTCATGAATATTTCAAGGTGGCAATTAACCTTTTAGAATAATAATAAAATATTCATGGTTTGCTGTAGGTATATTGCCTTTTATATAAAACTCAACTACCTAAACTGAGTATAAAGTTAGCAAAAAATCCGGAAAGTTAGCATTCAGATATTTTAAATACCATAATGTTAAAAACTACACTCTACTTGATGAGGTAGGCAAAAAGTTCACGCGTACCTATGGAGAAGGAAATATGCATTGGACGGGGGAATTACATAAAAAAAATATCATAAATGTGCATTACTTTACTCGCGGCCACATTTGTTTGAAGTAAAAACCATTCCCGCGGGAAATGAAAAAGAATTGCGAACTTTCGGACACGTGACGGATAGCTGTCAAAACAGAAGCAAATAGACAGACAGACTAAACAGACATACACGAAAAGAGCATCTACAGAGCGTTCTGGCGGTAACGGAGTCTTAACGTGAATAAGTAAACGGTTGAAAGTCGTTTATTGATGTAGCGGATCCAGACCAACTTAAGCTACTGGATTAAACTTTGAAAAGTACAGAAACAAGCTTAATTATCACAACAAATTGCATTAATTTCAAATTAAAGAACTATTCGAAATTAGGTAAGGCTCGCTTGCATAAATATGCGTTTAGCGCTAAACATATTTAAAATATCATTCAGTCTATGTCATCTTCAAACGATTGGCAGAAACAGAAAGATGTTTTAAATATTTGTGGTGCAAGCGGGCCTAAATATCTAAGAGGTGAATGTGGCTAAGTAATAATAGCCGTACGGGTCAATCGATCAAGTTAAGCTGCACTTGCCACGGTCGGTCCGTGGATACCCCTTCGTGCCTCGAAAAGCACGTCAAGCCCTTGGTCCCGGCTGTCATTCTTGGATCTTTGACTGTCGTTACCGGTCGTCAGAAGACCGAAAGTCAGACCACCAGTCTCGCCAACGGGTAATGTGTTACCCAGTAACGGGGTTATGGAGGTCGGATAGGCAGTCGCTCCATATAAAATACTGGTATTCAGCTGCATCCAGTTAAGACTGGTAGCCGACCCCAACATAGGAAAAGGCTACGCAGATTGATAAATAAAGCATTAACAAAATGAGTGCCACAACATTAACCGCTTAATCACCGCTAATGAGACACAATTGATTTTCTATTGTAATGGGCCGATATCGTACCACGCCGGGCTCGATTGGTTAATGTACAGCACACAAACTTCACGTCATGTAGATAAACGTAGTAGCAAGAAAAATGACCCAGCAAGAACAAATAAAAGTTGACAGAAATTGGTGGATAATACGGTTTCATGTCTCAGGCCCATTTCCCTTGCCATCATTACAGTGACGGCGAGTGGTTGTGGCAACAGCACTAATCAGGCACAATTGTAACCTCGTATTTATATTGTGCTTTCTGATAAAATTTCAGTGTATTTTTTGGTATAATTAGAAGTGAAACAACATAATATGCAAGGTATTTTTGGTAACTGCGACTAATTATATACAGGGATTGTTGGTTTCGAATTAACTAACTTAAAAGTAACATGATTTCTGATTGAAATCTTTTAATTCACGTGCATAAGGTTTCTGTTTGATTTTGACTCCTGTTAGGTATAATAAGGCTTTTTTGATTCTCCGGAATGGACGGACAAGGTCACATTAACTTTCGCTACTTTTTCTTCATTTTATTTATCTTATGTTGGTAGTTGGTACGGTCGAACAAGCTATTTGGTATACAGGCAGCTAACTTGCAACTGCTTTTAAACAATGGTGTGCTGAGTTAGTCAATTATTTTATACCACTCTATTTAATTAAGGATGCCATAAGCTGAAAAAGTTATAACGCACAAAATAAAACGAAATATTGGTAGTTTAGTGGAAAGATGAATATTTTTGCCTGTATACCAAATAGCTTGTTCGACCGTACATGGTGTTTATATTTATTTTATTTTGTAAAATAAAGCAAAACTTTACACCCTGTGCTCGCAACTTACATTTTTCATTTATGTATATTACAGCCACGTTCAGAAGTTATGTTATAAAATTGCATTGTAGTGTAGCATAGTACTTACATAGCACCGACGTAGAGAGTATTTCTCTCCTCGTTCAAATACAAAGTGCGGTAGAAGAGACTGCCGCATGAGAATTCTCTTATATGATCTGAAACAAAGAAAAGCACATTTAGTACACTGCGGTATTTCTCTTGATAAACTACTTATGTACCTAATACTAAAATGACCCCCAAGACTTTATTAAAAGTTGATTGTTATACTGTATTTTTTACAGTGTCTTCAAGTTTATAACTTAAATAATTGCGTAACTTAATTAAAAAATATAATAGTAGTAGCATTTGCCCGCGACTTCGTCCGCGTGAAATTTTTTATTCTCCCGACCCGCCTCGTCGCATCGCATCGCTTGCCCGCGCTATTACTTCGTTTTCGCTTAGCATTCTATCTGACTTTTTCTTTTTGCTCGGCTCGGCCTTCCTCAAGAATGTAGCTATTATTATTCATTAATTTCAGAATAAAAAAATATTCCATATCAAACGCAAAAATATTTTTTGAGATCCTGGTGATTCTAGAGATTTCGGTTTAAAGAAATTTATTTCTCAAAAAGAACATACATAGTTCACTTAAATATGAGACAGTAAACAAAATATCTTAAGTAATAAACAAAATTCAATCTATCGAGTACATATATGTAGTAATGATTTTTATTATTGTTGGTTAGCCAAATACAACTTTAACCTATTCTTAAAAATGTTCACTGATGAACTATCTCTTATTTCTTTCGGTAAATTATTATAAAGCTGCGCTCCCTCAAACTGAATAGTTCTTTTTCCGTACAAAGTCCTAACTGAACGCAGTTCTATACTATCCGTATTCCTGGTGTAGTAGTGGTGAGTTTTGTGTTTGAAGGTGATTTGTGAGTGTATATTGTTTGTTAAAATTTTCTTTATTAGTATGCATGTGTGGTAAATATATAATTTTTTAAGGTTAAATAGTTTAGTTTTAGCATAAATGTCTTTCGTAGGTGTTAGGTAATTGTTATTAAAAAGAACTTTGATTGCCTTGTTTTGAGTTACTTGTAGGTCATGAAGATGTGTATTAGCGGCCTGTCCCCACACTTGGATTAAATAGTCTAGATGCGGTTTGACCAGTGTATTATAGATTGTGTAGCGTAATTTAAATGGCACACATTTAGCAATATTTCGCAGAGCTCCAGTCAACGGAATCAATCTACTTCTAACATAATCAATGTGAGGTCTGAATGTCAGTCTGCTGTCCAAGATCAGGCCTAGGTATTTCTCATGGTTTGATCTTACCAGTTGTTGGCCATCAACCGTAAGAGGAGGGAAATCAGGAATCTTCTTGTTCTTAGGAGAAAATATTATATATGCAGTTTTGTTAACATTAATAGTCAGTAAGTTTTGCTTAAGCCACGTATCTATACTACATATAATAAAATCGTAGGAAAGTCAAAACGGTACATTGAATATTTTTTTTAAAGAATACTTGGGGCGTGATCTACAATCGATATCGAAGCCAAAAATATAGTTTTTAGAATTTTTGTCTGTTTGTCTGTTTGTCTGTATGTCCGGGATAAACTCAAAAAGTACTGCATGGATTTACTTCAAATTTTGCATGAATATTACTAAGAGATCGGGTCAACATATAGGCTACATATTATCACGCTATCACCTATGGGGGAGGAGCTGTGAATCTTTATTTTTCTTACGCATTCTGTGACAGCGTGTAATCTAACGACGCATATCTAAATGTTGTTTTTCAGTAAGCCATGCTATTATCTAGCTTTACACTATAAAAACTACGCCATTTAAGTAATTTGGGCAGAAAAAACATAGTTTAATGAATTTTAGTAGTATAAAGAAAATTTTGAAGCACCGCCATCTATGAGATTTCATAAAAATCAAATCAAGTTACATGTTGACACTTTTTGGAAATTAATAATTTAAATTTGATCATGTTGGCGAGGTTAGTAGTTAGTTATTCTTAAAATTCATAGATGGCAATGTGCATTTTCTTCATAAAAGTTGTATCGTATAGTTCGTTTTGACAAATTCAAGTTCCAACAAAACCCTTAAAATCTTGAGCAGAGTTGAGGACGACAATTAAAAAAAAATGCGGTGTTAAGTATTACAAAAATGTTATGTTTCTACTGGAGACGAAGTCCGGAGTAACTGATGAACGCGTGCTGAACACCTGTCTCAGTTCACTTCAAGATGTGGTCATTTCTATCGGCGGCTATCACTGATCGAATATGGGTTACCAGCTCCCCAATCATCACCGCATCAAGACCGTGTAAATCGGGAGTATAACGCTGAGACAAATTACGATCCGGGCGAAATGACCATGTCGCTTTGTTCTCTTCAGAGCAAAAACAAATTTATGACACCGTCCTTGAAAGCGTTGGGAAAAAACCAGGGTCAAATGTTTTTCTTGGAATGCGTCTGGTGGAACAGGAAAAACATTTGTTACCACTTGCATACTTGCAGAGGTCAGCAGGCAAGGCAAAATTGCTATTGCTGTAGCGTCGTCGGGAATCGCTGCCACACTGCTTCCGAGTGGCAAGACAGCACATGCCATGTTTAAAATTCCTATCGATTTAGAGAGCGCCGAAACGCCTGTTTGTGGTGTGTCACGTAACAGCGATAAGGGCCACGTGCCCAAGGATTGCTCTTTGATCGTATGGGATGAGTGTACGATGGCCAATAGGAAGGCAGTTGAGGCCGTGGACGGAACCCTGCAGGACATCCGCAGGAACGAACATTTGCTGTGTGTACGGGGACATCAGTCGTATACTGCACCTGCAGAATTCTTGGGTGTGTGAGCGGGCCATTTTGACGTCCAAAATTGATCAGGCTGCAGCAATTAACGAATGCATTCTCTCGGAAATTGAGGGGAATGAAGTGGTCTACACCTCGATAAACACTGTTGTCGAGCAAGATGACGCCACACATTATCCCGTGGAATTTCTGAACTCCCTGTCAGCAAGTGGACTTCCAGCGCATACCATCAAGCTGAAGGTCGGTGTCCCGATTATGCTTCTTCGGAACCTATCTCCTCTGAAGTTGTGTAACGGGACCCACCCTAAAGACATCTCGCTCTACAGACACACCATTGAGGCGGAAATTCTTACGGGTTGTGGCGTTGGCGAGGCAGTATCTATACCACGCATTCCCCTCATACCTCATATCTTCCCGTTCCACTTCAAGCGTGTACAGTTCCCCGTGAGTGTTTGCTTCGCGATAACCATCAATAGAGGCAGACACTGAGGGCAGCGGGTGTCGACCTCAGGACGAGTTGCTTCTCACACGGACAACTGTACGTCGCTTGCTCCCGTGTCACCAGTCCTGACTCTCTTTACATTTTGGCTCCTGGCAGCATAACTACCAACGTTGTTTATAGGGAAGTGTTTTAAGGTATGATGCCTTTGTACGTATTTTTACTCTTTTGTGTCCTGGAATGCATTCCTGCATTGTTTTCTCTATTTCCTTCAGTCACATCTTATGACTGAACTCAGCAGGACTCCCATATAACTCTCTTCACTTGCTTCGCTTGCAAAAAAAACTTATATTTTAATGCTATTTTAAAAGTTGTTTACTTATAATGCTATAGCGACACTGGCATCTTAGGTATTTTTGGTGCTGTAGAGCCTTCAGGCAGACGACGTCGCGGGCAGCAGCTAGTTTAAAATATAAAGGTCTTGCTGTGCCTCAGTAATAACACGATTTCCACGATTTCCGCGTTCAAACAAACAAACTCTTCAGCTTTATTATTAGTATATACAGGGTGTTACGGAAAGGGTACTTATATCAATACAAACGGGTTGAAGAGTGTATCTGGTCTAGAATTTCTATACAAAATTTCAGCTCAAAAGCAGTAACTTTCAAAATGCTTAATATGTTTTGATTTCGATAGTTTATTAAATTGAAATCATAACAAACGTGTCACCGCACTACGAGGGTCATTATCCATTATCTGTAGTGTGTCTGTGCGCCTAGTACACGCACATCACGCCGCCGCGCGCCAGTGCAGCGCCGTGACGTCGAAATAAAAAAATATTAAGCATTTTCAAAGTTAATGCTTTTGAGCTGAAATTTTGTACAGAGATTCTAGACCAGACACACTCTTCAACCCGTTTGTATTGATATACCCTTTCCGTAACACCCTGTAGATTCATAAGTAATTATTTCGTCCACTTGCTACGACAGTGTGACATCTCGAATTATAAGATTTTTTGTTTTACTGATAATTGTGTTTTTTCTTTTTGATATTTCATTTCAGTATTAGTTATGCTCTAATCACCTCATATCATACATAACAAAGCTGTCTTGACAAAAATTTTAGAGTTATGCTCATTTTAAAGTTCAAAAGTCGTTTTCTGTAAAATTACGGTTTTTGAGATGTCCCACTGTCATCGCAAGTGGACGATTTAGTCTTTTTGCATAAATCGTAATTTACGAACAACAGACAGAAATCCATAAAACTTTTAAAGCCGATTCATGGCTGGTTTATGCAATGGATTTTTAAGTATTCTATCATTTGCATAAGAATTGGCTATCGAAATATAATAACAGTATTTCATGCAGACAAACTGTGCAGTACCTCTATAATGTGTATGATAATATAAAATACTAGCTGCTGCCCGCGACGTCGTCTGCCTGAAGGCTCTACAGCACCAAAAATACCTAAGATGCCAGTGTCGCTATAGCATTATAAGTAAACAACTTTTAAAATAGCATTAAAATATAAGTTTTTTTTGCAAGCGAAGCAAGTGAAGAGAGTTATATGGGAGTCCTGCTGAGTTCAGTCATAAGATGTGACTGAAGGAAATAGAGAAAACAATGCAGGAATGCATTCCAGGACACAAAAGAGTAAAAATACGTACAAAGGCATCATACCTTAAAACACTTCCCTATAAACAACGTTGGTAGTTATGCTGCCAGGAGCCAAAATGTAAAGAGAGTCAGGACTGGTGACACGGGAGCAAGCGACGTACAGTTGTCCGAGTGAGAAGCAACTCGTCCTGAGGTCGACACCCGCTGCCCTCAGTGTCTGCCTCTATTGATGGTTATCGCGAAGCAAACACTCACGGGGAACTGTACACGCTTGAAGTGGAACGGGAAGATATGAGGTATGAGGGGAATGCGTGGTATAGATACTGCCTCGCCAACGCCACAACCCGTAAGAATTTCCGCCTCAATGGTGTGTCTGTAGAGCGAGATGTCTTTAGGGTGGGTCCCGTTACACAACTTCAGAGGAGATAGGTTCCGAAGAAGCATAATCGGGACACCGACCTTCAGCTTGATGGTATGCGCTGGAAGTCCACTTGCTGACAGGGAGTTCAGAAATTCCACGGGATAATGTGTGGCGTCATCTTGCTCGACAACAGTGTTTATCGAGGTGTAGACCACTTCATTCCCCTCAATTTCCGAGAGAATGCATTCGTTAATTGCTGCAGCCTGATCAATTTTGGACGTCAAAATGGCCCGCTCACACACCCAAGAATTCTGCAGGTGCAGTATACGACTGATGTCCCCGTACACACAGCAAATGTTCGTTCCTGCGGATGTCCTGCAGGGTTCCGTCCACGGCCTCAACTGCCTTCCTATTGGCCATCGTACACTCATCCCATACGATCAAAGAGCAATCCTTGGGCACGTGGCCCTTATCGCTGTTACGTGACACACCACAAACAGGCGTTTCGGCGCTCTCTAAATCGATAGGAATTTTAAACATGGCATGTGCTGTCTTGCCACTCGGAAGCAGTGTGGCAGCGATTCCCGACGACGCTACAGCAATAGCAATTTTGCCTTGCCTGCTGACCTCTGCAAGTATGCAAGTGGTAACAAATGTTTTTCCTGTTCCACCAGACGCATTCCAAGAAAAACATTTGACCCTGGTTTTTTCCCAACGCTTTCAAGGACGGTGTCATAAATTTGTTTTTGCTCTGAAGAGAACAAAGCGACATGGTCATTTCGCCCGGATCGTAATTTGTCTCAGCGTTATACTCCCGATTTACACGGTCTTGATGCGGTGATGATTGGGGAGCTGGTAACCCATATTCGATCAGTGATAGCCGCCGATAGAAATGACCACATCTTGAAGTGAACTGAGACAGGTGTTCAGCACGCGTTCATCAGTTACTCCGGACTTCGTCTCCAGTAGAAACATAACATTTTTGTAATACTTAACACCGCATTTTTTTTTAATTGTCGTCCTCAACTCTGCTCAAGATTTTAAGGGTTTTGTTGGAACTTGAATTTGTCAAAACGAACTATACGATACAACTTTTATGAAGAAAATGCACATTGCCATCTATGAATTTTAAGAATAACTAACTACTAACCTCGCCAACATGATCAAATTTAAATTATTAATTTCCAAAAAGTGTCAACATGTAACTTGATTTGATTTTTATGAAATCTCATAGATGGCGGTGCTTCAAAATTTTCTTTATACTACTAAAATTCATTAAACTATGTTTTTTCTGCCCAAATTACTTAAATGGCGTAGTTTTTATAGTGTAAAGCTAGATAATAGCATGGCTTACTGAAAAACAACATTTAGATATGCGTCGTTAGATTACACGCTGTCACAGAATGCGTAAGAAAAATAAAGATTCACAGCTCCTCCCCCATAGGTGATAGCGTGATAATATGTAGCCTATATGTTGACCCGATCTCTTAGTAATATTCATGCAAAATTTGAAGTAAATCCATGCAGTACTTTTTGAGTTTATCCCGGACATACAGACAAACAGACAAAAATTCTAAAAACTATATTTTTGGCTTCGATATCGATTGTAGATCACGCCCCAAGTATTCTTTTAAAAAAATATTCAATGTACCGTTTTGACTTTCCTACGATTTTATTATATGTATATAGATATTTTATAAAGAGATGGAATTATATTTGTTAAGAAATCACCATCCACTTTGAGACAATTAAAAGCACACAAAATCTATAGTAGTACTTATGGAAATATAAAAGTGACCCTAGTGTGTCGTGACATTATTATGTAGTAATAAAATCGAAACCATGGGTGTCTGTTTCCTATCATATATTCTAAATGACAGGAAGCTGTGCGGAAAAATAGGTGATTAATATTAATGTTTTATTTTAATAATAATTCTGTCAAAATCACAGTGATCCTTAACGTCGTTCTAATAAGGTCGCTGTTGGGTTGCTGCCATTGAAAATTCTGTCAAAATCACAGTGATCCTTAACGTCGTTGTAATAAGGTCGCTGTTGGGTTGCTGCCATTGAAAAGTCTGTCAAAATCACAATGATTTTTATCATCGTTGTAATAAGGTCGCTGTTGGGTTGCTGCCATTGAAAATTCTGTCAAAATCACAGTGATCCTTAACTTCGTTCTAATAAGGTCGCTGTTGGGTTGCTGCCATTGAAAATTCTGTCAAAATCACAATGATTTTTATCATCGTTGTAATAAGGTCGCTATTGGGCTGCTGCCATTGAAAAGGCTGTCAAAATCACAATGATCTTTATCATCGTTGTAATAAGGTCGCTGTTGGGTTGCTGCCATTGAAAAGTCTGTCAAAATCACAATGATTTTTATCATCGTTGTAATAAGGTCGCTGTTGGGTTGCTGCCATTGAAAATTCTGTCAAAATCACAGTGATCCTTAACGTCGTTCTAATAAGGTCGCTGTTGGGTTGCTGCCATTGAAAATTCTGTCAAAATCACAATGATTTTTATCATCGTTGTAATAAGGTCGCTGTTGGGTTGCTGCCATTGAAAAGTCTGTCAAAATCACAATGATTTTTATCATCGTTGTAATAAGGTCGCTGTTGGGTTGCTGCCATTGAAAATTCTGTCAAAATCACAGTGATCCTTAACGTCGTTCTAATAAGGTCGCTGTTGGGTTGCTGCCATTGAAAATTCTGTCAAAATCACAATGATTTTTATCATCGTTGTAATAAGGTCGCTATTGGGCTGCTGCCATTGAAAAGGCTGTCAAAATCACAATGATCTTTATCATCGTTGTAATAAGGTCGCTGTTGGGTTGCTGTCATCGAAAAGTCTGTCAAAATCACAGTGATCTTTATAGTCATTACAATAAGGTTGCTTTTGGGTTGCTGCCATTGACAAGTCTGTCAAAATCACAGTGATCTTTATAGTCGTTACAATAAGGTTGCTATTGGGTTGCCAGAGGTAAAATAACGCGACACTGTTAAAATCAGTGTTATTTATGGTGTTATTAAAAAAAAGGTAAATAGGTTATACGCGCTCCGCAAGTGACACGGCAAAACATGGCTAATTATACAAGTTTTCTTCGCCTTGTCTCTTTTCCCTTCCCGAGATTACGACATGCCGTCCGACTTACACGTCTCATCTCATAGTATGACAAGGTGCCGTTTTTGAAGGTCGAATGTGGGGTAGGTAACCTATCTACCACTTTTTATTAACCGACTTCAAAAAAAGGAGGAGGTTCTCAATTCGTCGGAATCTTTTTTTTTTTTTTTTTTTTTATGTATGTTCCCCGATTTCTCGAAGACGCCTGGACCGATTTGGAAAATTTTTCTTTTGTTTGAAAGGGTATACTTCCCAAGTGGTTGCATGATCATCAGGTCAGGATCTGATGATGGGATCCCAGGGAAATCGAGGGCAACCTTCAAATTTTATAGGCACATAGTACCATTTTCATATATTTTCTAAAGCTGTTTAAGTATCTGCATCTGATAATCATCATCTCAGGTGGATGAGCTGATGATGGAAGGTACAACTCCTCAATGGCTTGGAGTTAAAAGAAAATTCTTTCAAAATTATTTATAGTAACACTCGTGCATTTGTTCTCGGAAAGCACCATTTGGTGAAGTGGAACTGATGATGAAGACCACAGATGGCCACCGGAACTACTCAATAATATCTCCGTACTATTTCACAGGTTGCGATTCGATACTTTAACATGGTTGCTAAGCAATTTATGCTCGTCACAATGTGAATGGTGATATGGAGCTGATGGTGGACCAGGAGAACTCTTCAACAATTAACTTCCCTGCATCGGTAAAAGCAATATTTTGTAAAAGGCGATGAGAAAGTTGACACTAGGCTATTGTAACTGAGATAAATTATAAGCAGACCCACTAAAAAGCGTGAAATAAAAACTTTTTAACAAAAAAAAACCGACTTCCAAAAAAACACTACAAAGTGAAAAATAACTTTAATTTCGGAAGTCGGTGGCAAAAACTAAAATACAGATCCAAAGACACCGACTTCCGAAATTAAAGTTATTTTTCACTTTGTAGTGTTTTTTTGGAAGTCGGTTTTTTTTTTGTTAAAAAGTTTTTAATTTATTATAATAAGGTTGCTTTTAGGTTGCTGCTTACAGAGGTATATAATAACTGTGGAAGCACTGTAGTTTTAAATCTAGATTCATGCTAAAAGCGTTTTCAAATACATTTAAATAATATAAATCCCTAACAACAAAACAATGTATTCCGTATGCAATTTCAGAAGGTAGGTAAGTAATTATAAGTGAGGGTAAGTAAGAAGGCCGTGATTATTGGCAGGTGGTCGGACCGGCGCGCACGCAAGCTCACGTGACAGCGCGCCGCTCCATCGTCACGTTCACAACGACCTCTACTTAACTATAATTAAACCTTAAGGTACATAGGTGTATACAGAATATTGTCTGTAATAATTATGTAATGGAACATACCATAGTTTTATTAGAGCACTTCAATATAATAGCAATTAATGCAAATGCTAATCATGAGGTCCGGGGTTCGATTCCCGTGTTGGGAAAAATGTTATTGGGATTTTCCAACTGGAATTTCTCAGTAGCAGCTTGGAGTCTGGATTTGTGCCCGGTTGATGGGCAATAGGCTCGCCCCCTAAAACCTTGGGGCTTTAACATAACTGGCGATATGTGGGTGTACTATAGGTCTAGGTCCTCCTCTGCCTAACCCTCAACCCTTTGGGAAAACAAGGCGTATTGTTATTTGTTATGTGTATGTTAAATACAGGGTGAAATTTTAATCACCGTTTTCCTCTTAAGGGGTCATTGTACTCATCATTATGAACAACTTTTACTATGGGACCAAACCCGAAATCGTGAAAAAAAAATCAGCTGTTGTCCACAAATTATTTTGACCGTTGTACAACTCCTTTACTTGAAAGGACTTGATGGAAGTTATAGAAAATTTCAAATTAGGCAATCGTCAAACTGATGACCTTTGCCTAATTTGATGCACAAATAACTGTATTGGACGCTAAGCCTTAAGGCCCTTTGTACACACACTTTTTTTGCCTTGAATAACTACGGTTTATTCGTGTTTGTGTGTGTGTAGGCACGGTCGTCAGTGTTGTATGGATCACTATGGAAGCTTGTCGACGGACACGTTTTTTTACGGCGCGGTTTATACACCGTACCGCAAAAAAACCGTGCCGTGTACAAAGGGCCTAAGGGTCGAAAAGGTTTTGTTTCTAGAATTGAAAGCCTCCCCGGTTCTATCTGTCATATTAGGTATATTTAAATACCGTAAAAGGCAAGAAAGAGATTTTAGCGAAACTGACAGAAAGGGCTGCTGTATCCTCCTGTTTGCTAATAAGTAATTCGATAACCCATCATTATACTTATCCAGTAGGTACCTATCATTATACCATCCCGCACTGGGCCCGCGTGATGGAATACTGCCCACTCCCTCTCATAGAGAGAAAGCCTGCGTCCCAGAAGTTGGCACAATCCCTTATCAGTCGTTCATAAGTAGTGGTCGATATTACCATGTTCAGTAATGGAAGTTTATCAGATGATAAGACTTGTTATCAGGTTATCGAACCGCTCAATGCGAAGAACTCGGTCCTTATTTAGGTCTGCAGTACAATTCGATCAAATGTGATGCCAAGAACAAATTTTAAGCTAGATAATTGATTACTTTTATAAAGTTCTGCGCACAATCGATAAAAAATATGAATATATACTATCACAAGCGAGAAAGAATAAATAGACAAGAATCACATATGCGTATCCTAATTTCACACTTTATTTGTAGGGTCAATTTGTTCGTCGAATCAAAGTTAAGTAAGTGAGGACAGCTATTTCCTCCATCAAAAGGCTTAGTCTGATCCTCCCTCAATTACTTGTTCGTCCTGCTAGTTGATTATAAAGGAGGCGTAGGCCGCCTGCTTAAAGAATCGGTCAAACCGCTACGGACAAATTGCGGACGGGGCTCCGGATACGGACAGCTTACGGACAAACGTCGTTGATGTTGCCTACGGAAGAGGGTCTACTACACATTGAGCGTAGCCGATGACGTAGAGGCTACGTCGCTACGTCGCGTAGGCGTGATTGTATCAAAACTACGGTGCGTGGATGCGACAATTGGACAGCGTCTTCGCTGCGAATCAAACCAATGCGGACAGCCTACAGAATCGTGGCTAGTGTACGTACTGAACGTGCGCATTGACGTAGCCTAGAAGCTAAGTCGCTACGACGTGTAGGCGTGATTGTAGCAAGACTACGGTGCGTGGATGCGACAATTTGTCAGCGTCTTCGCTGCGTGTACGTTTGACGAACGCCTACAGGGCTCTCATGCAGGTTAAGAATTCCATCGTGAATAAATGAAGGCTAATTACCACATTGTGATGATTTGCTCAGTGGATCACGTGATAAGTATGGATATGTTGACACCACCGGACACCGCGCCAATTACAGCACTAATGAACTCATTGTTTGCTCGTCTAATGAACCGTACGAGTATGCTCCATACCACTGCAGTATGAACACATGATCTTCTTATAATTAAGTTTTATCGGGAACAGTGTGTGCCGAGCTTAACACCCTTAACCTTCAAAGAGTTTCCTTATACAGTATCGGGAGTACAACGGATTTATTTTTTAAACGTATTTTTCCTGGAAGAAAAACCAATTTCCTTAGATATTATAATAGAGACTTGAGCCTTAAATAAATCTTGTCAAAACATGGTTTTTTTTAGAAAAAGTAGGCCAGCAATCGTAAGCATTTATAGAGCTGACGATGATGACAAAATATACAGGTATTTTTAACCAGTGCGCAAACTGTAATCATGGATTCAGCACATACCTATTCTAGACTTTTTTTTAATAACCGACAAAAACTTTCCACGGCGGCTTTCAGAATCATGTAGTGAATTCATGGCTACAATAGGTAGGTATAGGTACTGGTAAAAAAAAATCCGGAGTAACTTTAATCTAGGTAACTAACGAATAATTAAAAATCTCTCCCACACTTGATCCTATCCTAAAATATCCATAACAAGTGACGTAATAATGTCAA
The DNA here is from genome assembly GCA_945859645.1 of Amphipoea oculea. Taxonomy (NCBI): domain Eukaryota; kingdom Metazoa; phylum Arthropoda; class Insecta; order Lepidoptera; family Noctuidae; genus Amphipoea; species Amphipoea oculea. The sequence continues at coordinate 12,259,686 of OX243866.1, read as the reverse complement.
TAAATTAATTTACAGCAAATAGGCAATACGGGTAAGTGCGGTTAAAATGTAAATCCATAATAACGAGGTGAGGTATCGCGCGACGGCAGCAATGACGACCGCATTATGCTGATACCATCGCAGCGGAGGGTTAAATACCGCAACAAGTAAACGGGCGGACGACTGTTTGCTGAAACGTGCCGGCACTGGTTAACTCGTGTTCCTACTGAAATTCGTGCTGTTGTTTTTACGTTGAAATGTTGTTTCAATAATTGACGGTGTTGTTGGACTTGAATGTAACTTGCCGACTTAGATTAATACTTTAACGGTCGTCATGACTTTCCGCTATAATCTACTTACATAGCAGTTTCTTAGGTAGGTTCTTCTCCATAGGTACCTACTACGCTTCGGAATGGGTCTTCTCCATAGGTACCTACTACGCTTCGGAATGGGTCTTCTCCATAGGTACCTACTACGCTTCGGAACGGGCAACTAGTTCCATTTTTCTGATTGACCGACCCCTTGACAATTCAAATATGCCTGTAATTGGTTTATTTGAAATAAATGCTTTGAATTTGATATAATGGGATGGCCCTCGAAAAGTAGAATTGGACATAATCACCACGGTTGGTTGACGAACGGACTGGTGACTGGAGCACGGTGTGTAGGTTTATGTTTAAAGATATTTATTCTCAAAAAGGACACAAAGTCACGTACATGAGAACAACGCTTAAAATAAATCATATACAGATGTATATAGTTCGTCACAGACGTCACGGTAGCAATTATATTACAGGGTACTGTACTATAATCACCTTCTAATTATTCGTCAACCAACTTATTTTTAAGTAAGAGAAATTAACGCACTGTTGAGTAAAGGTAGGTACTATAACTTCTCTTTCTTAATTATAGGTATACAAATTGCCAAGATATTGACCAAGATAGTCTCCAAAAATAGACACCGAAAAACAACAAGCAACAACACATACGAGTTATTACCTAGGTGTCTAAAAACTGTCCATTAGATGTCGAACGACATTAATTTGGGTAACAATATACCCAAATGAATACAGCTACCATATTACTGATATCCCCTAGTCTACCTTACCCAACTTCCACGCAGAAAGGGATAGACTTCTTTTTTAGCTCAGACCTCAGGGGAAAGTAATACAGGTATTTACAAATAATATGCTCTCAGAAGAATTTACAATTTAAATAGCTGATGCAGTGCTTTTATTTGCTTAGCTAGTGATTATATAGTGGGCGTAAGATAGAAACTTAGAAAGTACGACGTGGGCAGTCAAAGAGCGGTTACTGTACTAGATGAAGTAGGTATAATAATATTATTCCCTTTTAATGTAACTGGACTCTATGCTTATCAAAATAAAGCTTATCAAAAACATTACTTACATTAAAGTTCGCAAGTGTGTATCCTCCAAATTACATTCGATAAAAGATGTTCGTCTACTAGTAACTATGTATTAATAATTATGCGGACTGAAATGACCACGAAATAATTTATTTCTTCACGGATAATATTCTTATTAAGTTGTTAACAACTTAACATAACTCCGTAAATTAGCATAAACAACCAAAACGTTTTAAAATAATAAAAGGAATTGTTTGCGAACTAAATATGTTGTTGCAGACCGCAGCAGCTGTGGTACAGAATATGTTTCCTTTTTTATTCCGACGCAATTGTAACTGGTGTGCACCGTCCCTACATTCACGTCAGTGTATTAATATCCTTGCATGTGCTTATTCGAAAATGAGAGAATTAGCGTTTTAAGCGCATTATGCATGCGTGCTGGCATTAAACTAAATAGCTTTTGTCCGCAGCTTCACTACCCGTTGTTTGGCCACATTTTAAGTGCCAGTAATGCTCTTCTATTTTTATTTGTTGCCGGATATTTAAAGGAAAAATATTGGAACGGTAAGTTCTAAAATAATATTCTATAGACTTTCAGAAGCACCGAAGTGTATAAAAATACTCTTTTCGAGAAAACGGTGCCTTAATTGTAACCATGTTCGATACAATTTACGATACTAGATAACGCTCGGAGCTTCAAAACAACTAGCAAAGAAGAAAGCAGTCCAAATATCTGAAAATCTAGTCGGAACGTTGGAAGAGTCATGATGCTACCTGCCCCCACTAACTTCGGTAAAGGAGTGCGTCATTAAGAATTTAAAAAAACATTTTGCTCTTAAAAAAGTAATGGTATTTATACGTACGTACGCAGCAGAAATTTACATAGGTAATAAAACAGTCCCATAACTCCCGGTTAACGTCCCAGTACACGAAACCCGAAAGTAAATCAGACACCAGCAGTTCAAATAAAGTCTACGTATTTACAAAGAGCTCACACGAATGTCGGCGACTTGCAGAGAGAGTTGTCTGTGTACTTAAAAAGAACAATTCTCTAGTAAACGTTTTACTAAGCGTCTGGTATAGTGTCCCTTATCATTGTTTAAAGTTTTAAACTCGAAGGTAATGCGCGTCGGGCGCAGAGCGCAGGTAGGTTATGTTTGTGGCGGGAGCTAGTGCGGTTCTCACTTCTATACTTCTTCCGTTACTTGTGATTTCAATGGTTAGGGATGTGTTGCATTCTTTTTGCGTGTTTCAGTTGCGCGTTCGTCCGGTCGGAGATGCGGTTCGAGATAACGGCAGTCTTCGTAAATCTGCGCTGTCCGAGTTGCCGCTGTGTAGCCGTGTTTGGCTCTCTACTCCACATTGATATCTAAAAGAAAATACTCTAGAGAAACCGCACTGACGTGTTTTGCTAAAATACTGTGATTTATTTTCGTCTTACAATTTTAAGTTAGATTTTTTCAGAATAGTATCTAGCTTGAAGTGCCTTTAAACCTTACCTCTACATATTTCGACGTTTGGGAAATAATGTTTATCTAGTTATGCTCATAATCTGTAGATAGGTATAAAACTTTGTATGTGTATCTCCAAAAATGGTAGTCGCAATGCTCAAAGGATTGGTATGAAAATTGGCTCATTTATAGCTACGAGCTACGGTCTAAATCTCGGTTACATTTGGAGACGGGTAAAATCCAAAGGGTATGTTGGTCCCGTCAACACACCCTTAGGACACCCTTAGGTTCTAAAGTAGCTCCGGCATAAAAATAAATTGTACATAATATTATTGTGTAGGACTGTACTATGCTAAAAGAATTTCGAGAAATATTTTTGAAATGGTTGCAATTATGAATAAAATAATCAGAAACTTAAACGAAGTAAAAAATCCTGGACGTAAGTAATCAGCATTCAAATTAATTTCAACAAAAACAATGTAATGAGAAAACATTACTGCGCATTCGATTAATGTTTCAATTGAGTATTTTACATAAAGGGGGAGTCAAAAAATACAGATATATGGCGCCAGAAGTGTCGAGCGGACGCCCGGGGCGCTCATTAAGGCCGAGAAAGGCGCCCGCGCCCAAGCCGTGTTGTTTTTACACGGATTTCGCTGTTACAATTACCACGGTAAGGTGACGATGCTTCACTTAATTCAGTTGCAAATGTTTATGTCTCAGATACATTATGCAGCACAACAAAGGCTTGTTGTTTAAGGTGTACTAAGGAAGCAGTAACTCGTTCTACGGGTTTAGTTCTGCCGCTACATTAAAGCTTGGCCTCTTATTTTGCAGCCGTTGCAGCTGAGTGACATTAACTATCAGATGAGCTGGGATTGTTTGGGAACTTGGCATATAAAAGATTTCAGTATGTTTATAGTGCCAGAAAATATCCATATATGTATGCATTATCTTCTTTTTATATCTCTTACATCTCCCCAGGGTTGAGTAATATTTGTACCTTTAAGGTAAAAACGTTTATTCCAATTAAAATAATTGTGTAAGCTTTCCCTTAAGACCCGAAAGTAATAATTGGGTCACAAATGGAATTTACATCCAAACGAAATCGGAATACTACGCACGACCAGTTTCTTTACCCAGAGAGGAGCTAACAATAGGCCTGGACAGTTTAGGGAGAGCAAAAAGTTGGAATACGACGAGTATTTATTTACCTAACTCATTCCACATTACAAACATTCCATGTTATCTTGCCATTCCCACTACATATAAGTAGTAGGTACGTACACTACTAACTAGCTAGCTAGAAAATGGCATAGAAAAATCTAATTAAGGTTAACACAAGTATGTCGGGTGCCCCATAACAAGGATCGTAACCGCAAGTCACCACAACTAGCGACGTGCACTTTATCTATTAAGAAGATGTCTGTGCCTTTCAACTAATAGAATTTTTAATCAAGTTGGTTGCGGCGCCGCCTCGGCACAAGTACGCCAGATTAATGTAATTCGACGACGCCATCACAAAGGCAAATTGTAATCCTCCCTCTTTTCATTGTATATTCCCGTAACGTGGCACTCACACAATGTGTCGTATTTTTACTTTATTCGACAGGACCATGCATTATGTAGATACACATGCCACTGCAGTGTTATTTTATTATTGTGAAACAAGAACAAGTGTTTTGCTAACAAACGTTGAATTGCAACAAAGGTATGATTTGCATAACGTCATCTCCAATGCGGCCTTTGAGTCGGTGTCGGATGGATGTCGCCGGCCCGAGCGGGCTGAGCGAGCTGCAGGTGCAGTGTTCAGAACGCCCCTTAAATCGGCCGATTGCGGCACAGTCGTTAGGAAGGCCAAAGTGTCGGGACAATTAAGTTGAAGCGGCGATTGTGAACGGTGCCAAAGCGGATGTAGGTCAGTGAGTGCGGAGTGGACCCGCACCACTAAGGTGACAGCGGATTCAACTACGCCGTGTCATGACCTCGACAATCCTGCCCGCTTTGGCAACGCACCTCGCGCCCCAAATACTAAACTTTTGTTATTGTTATCCCCATTTCTACATATGCAATGAAACGACCCTTGAACTTGCAGTTAACGGAGTCTTTGCAATATAATACAACAGAGCACCCTCCCCGTTTGAGCTGATCTATATTATTTTCGACATAAAATCTTATCTATGAACTTCTTAAAGATGCATTCTACGGAAGAAGCCGGCGTCTATCTAAACAAGAAGGGGAGATAAGGCGGTTTAGTGCACTCATATATACAGCGTGGCCCCTGATGCAAGGTTTTCAAGGCTTTAAGTCCGTCGTTATGACGAAGCCCTCCATCCGAGCTCTTTGACGGGATGACTTTATGTGCAACATATTGTATACCTGGCTCTAATCCGATTAGAAAGATAGTATGATGGATGGTGTAAACTACCCGTCACAATACTTGAAGAAAATATTTTCACGGTGATTTTATCTTCACAATTAGAATGTTTTTTTTGGCCTATCCTCGTTACAGTACTGAATAAGTTAGACTGACAGATCGGAAATATATATAGGTATATATATTTATAATTGATATAAGGTCGAAATTCCAGTCGTCTTTTTGGAATGAAAAAACAAAGTTATCAGGATTAAAATGAACTCTATGAATAGCAAATTAGCAATTGAGTTTTCCCTTATCACATGGAGATTAAATATCGTAACGGGCGATATGTGAGACAGAACACCTGCCTAATCCCTTGGGATCAGAAGCGATTACGTTGTGTAACTAAATAAATTACTTAATTAATTCAATCTCGTATAACACTTACGCTCTGTGGTCTCTATTAATTTAAACACAGCATTATCTATGTAACACCCAGTTTATGCCTCCAAGCTGTTGTAGCAGTACCAAGTAACTCTTTGCAGCTTCTGCCACGAATTCTAACATGTTTACTAGCGAGCATACATTATAACCGAACTGGTTCGCCGTGGTGTGATACCACTAAAAGCTTCGTATATTCACCTATGTGACCCTTTTCGAGCAAAATTGTACTCCAGAACGAAGCTACAAAGAATGTTTATACACGAAAGTAAACAAGATTTTTCTCGCTATTTAGAATGCCTCTTTTGGATAGTGTAAAATATGAGTGCGGCCGCCGTGAAATGAGCTTTCGGCTCCTGTCAGCGAGCGTCGCCGGCTGCCGTCTGAATTTTGTACAAAGCAATTTTCGTCAACTCGGGAAAGTATCGAATTAATCCGCTAAAGATAATGAGGACGGTGGTGAGTGTTATTGCCTCATTAATGGCGTTGATTGACGTAAATAACATACACATTCATATTACTGTCATTTTATATAATGTATCAATAACTGATTTACTTATTCGTTATTTCAATGCTGTTTCCGGGAAAAGTCAATTAAAATTACAGCGTGACGGACGTGGGATATTTTGGCATTATCCACACTCCACAGTAATATCATGACAGCCACGTGTAAAAAAAACACTGAAAATATCGTAAAATTCATTCATCATTTTATTTCGCGAGTGTCATGTCAACACTTTTATTCCCATCAAAATGCAATTTAAAACAAAGACTTTTTTAAACTGTTGTAAAGGCTTAAAAGTTGTTGACTATGGCAAATACTTAAATACAAAACTGAAAATATAAAAATAAAAGGCTATACAATTTACCTTGCATAGATTATTTTACAGTATATTTTGTTTGAAACATAGATATCGTGGATTGGAACATTTTTAACGAGAAAAACGAGATATTTGTCTAGTTGTAAAACTAGTTTTTTCCAATTTTCCAAGAGAAGGTTAACTGCTCGGAACTTGACAGTGACATGACACAACAATAGTTCCATGAAAAACTGTCTGTCTACGTATCTAGTTGAATGATGGATTGATCCACACTAGCATAGAAGTTGAGTTAAGTTTGATTCCGGAAACTGTAAGTAAAAGTACGTCTGCACTGACAACATTCGCACGCATATTTAAAACTGGGATTTTACGTGATTTATATAATTCAAATGCGAGCCAATCATTTGCTTGAAAACTTATTTCGGTGCTCCTTGGAACGTCCTCACCAAAAAATATTCGTGCTTCAAACGAATAACAACTTTATGTAACTTTTAATTAAGCTGATTTCAAAATGACTAGTGCTATTGAAAAAGTCGCAAAACTGCGAAGTTGTAGCGCAAACTGATGTTTATGCGTGGGCATTTAAGTTGTTTTTCCAAAAACAAATATTTGTTTACATGTTTGGAAATTAAATCACAGTATAGGTACAACTTAGGATGCCGAAGCACATTTACTCTTTTACAAAATCGTTTAGGCATGATAAAAAACTAAACCTTAACTCAATTTGCCTTTCTGAAATTGACTTGATTTGACTTTGACTTTCAAGATGTGTGTGAATTACCAATACCAGACAATGGTTTGGTTTACTGTGACTATACCTACACCTAAATACCAAAATTATCAAAACGTCCAAGTGTAGTTCGGAGGGGAATTAAATATGGCATGTGCGGATGCGGGCGACGACACGTGGTTAGCGAAGCGTGTCACTGATAGCTTCGGTCCCTTGTGCCCGCGGCGGCGTCACGCTCGCGATGCTTACGGACAAACAAATACTGAGGACGCAAGGAGAGCGGGAATGAATAAGGAAGAATTACGTACCTTGGTGATTTTTTAGGCAGCAATATTTTTAGAATTGTTATAATTAGAAAAATCTTTTTAAATACTGACTTAATTATATTTCTCAGAAGTCGCGTGCATGTCGGAAAACAAATTGGATATCATGGGTTTTTGCGCGGAACCCTAATTCTTTTTCTAACATAAAAGTAGCCTAAGTTACACCTTATAACATCAGCTATCTTCGAATAAAAGTCAATATCGCTCCAGCCGTTTCGGAGATCAGCTGGAACAAACAAACAGACAGACAGACAAACATTTTAAAAATTATGTTAAGTACCGTATATAGACTTTTGTATACATCTTTTTGCTTTTAGCAAAAAGCTGTTATTTTGAATTTAAAAACAGACACTTCAATTTTATTTATTTGTATAGATATAGATTTGCGGAATCCTTGCATTCCTGGCCCACCTTCCGACTTCATCATCAGAAGGCCAATTCTCGTAATTTAAAACTTATAAAATCTAATCGCAGTCTCATCTCGGCGACAAACAAATGTCAAAAATTTAGGGAAATGCGAGGTATTTTTGTCCGATTGAGACTGGGGTAGACTGGGAACTTTCTTAAAATTACGAGAATTACTCCTCTGATATGACTCCATAAAACTGTTGTACATTTTCTGTACTCATCCTATTTACGAAGTGGGTGAAAATTTATCAGCAGACTCGACTGTTAGAGAGATGGTTAGAGGTTGTGCGTCATTAGTTCATTACATAGGCCGCCTCGTCGTGGCAATAGACATTTACGAAATACTTAATGTTTTAGTAAAAATAAAAGGGACATCAAAAATCACGCTGACTCACTAAACCTACCATTCGCTAATGATCATTACCAAGTCCCCCGTCTAGTTGTGTTCCCCGGGGGAAGGGTGATGACACTGGAATTAAAGGTCGATAAGAATTCATTAAAAGGTGGTAAGACCAATTCTTTTAAATGAGTTGCTAACATTTGATTCTTTTATTTTCATTGCGCAATTGCTGAGTGTGGGTTTCTGGTTTCCTGGGTTCGATCCCTGAGTTGTACCAAGTGTTCCAGGTTTTTTCAGTAGGAATTCCGGACTATGAATTATCGTGTCGTGGCATGTTCGTGACGATCGACTCGCCCCCTATGGCGAAATAGGGATGTACAACTCACCTCTGCCTGTCCCTTCGAGGAACATTGGCGTGATGTTATTTGTATCTTCTTGTTTTTCCATTTCAAATATATTTCCCTAACACAATGCGCAAAATAAATACGTTTCGCAAGTACATTTCGCTTGTATACAATATCTTTTTCATTTCCGACTTATGTCTAAATAACTGAAGTGTTGAGGCAAAGCGGGAACAATGAGCCGCCAAGCGGACGCGTAGCACGCGGCCCACACTTACATACATACACATAAATATGTGTGTAATTTAATTCAGCTCATTCTAAAGCGCACACGTACTATATGCAGCCTACAATCAGTGACTGCTACGTCGTGTGCGTAGCAAGGTCTACGGTTTTCGTAGCGATCCTCGACTTTGGTTAGGCGACATGCCCTCTAGGGAAAAATTTAAATATAATATTAATATTATTACGTTTAATAAATATTTGATAGTATCATAATGATTTTACGATGATTTTGTTTTTTTTTTTTTTGACTTGGAGTAAGTAAAAAATATTACTAAGACGTTGAAGTTACTCGTAGGAAAGACGTCTTCGTTTAATGTGATGATAATAAACTCACTGAGTGGGTAACGGTGTTCATGATTTTTAACAGATGCAACATTGCAAATATTTGTTTTCTTTATTATGAAGAATTCGTTTATAATGCGCATTTGCATTCATTTATAGTGCGTCGGTACCTACCGACGCACTTCTTCTATTATACCAAGGTGGTTTTTACTTCACTTGATCCTGCACGTTAAACACGACATTTTTGTCACGATATGCCACTAATTGCAACTCTAGTTAACACGTTGAAGATCATAACTACGATCATTAAAACTTTTTCCTACCTAGCGTTCTGGAAACCTAAATCTCAAGGATCGCTATCAACTGTATCTTCTCCACTAAGCTCGTCCTTCTGCAAACTACGCTTCATATTATCAATAATTTTTACAGGCGCTGAACATTTAGGAGAACGGCTGGCCAATTTCATATCTCAGTACATACACTTACAGCAAATATACGCATACCCACAATAAAATTCAAGTAACACAGTCTGATACACGCAGGGCTACACGAATTACTTCAATAAGCACGCATGATGGAGGACGAGGTTCCCACGAAATGGCGAAATTCCATCCGCCGTGGATGCGCCACTGAATACAAATTCACATGTACTCCAATTATAGGAAAACGATTTGGTACGAATATTCTTGGCAGACTTGCAAATTTCGTCTCGAATCAGCAAAATATACTTATTTTGTTGGGAGTTAGAATGGTCCCGTCATGAATTCGTGACTTTCCTTTTCGGATGAGCCAAACTGGTCTCCCGAGGGACCGAGATGGTAGATCTGTTACGTCGCCACTGACGAAAATTGATTGATATTACTGACCACTTTTGTGGTGACTTTAGTGAACTGTCAAATATTATTATCCTCTATGGACTTCTACTTATACTTGAGAGCAGTGGTGGCCCAGTGATAACGACCGCGACTTACGAGTTGAAGGTTGAGGGTTCAAACCCAAGCAGGCGCTCTACTTTGTGTAAATTATTTCTCTTTTTAAATATTTTCTCTTTTTCTGCTCTGCTTCGAAGGCATGTAACATCTACCAAGCCGCACTGGGCCACGTGGTTTGATAATGGCCCACTCCTTCTCAGGCCTGTGTCCTAGCAGTGAGAACATTATAGGCTGATTATGATGGACTTATACTAAAGCATTTAATAACTAAATGTTAAAACATTGACTAAGTTTTTACTTAACTTCAAGTTTCTCAATATTTATAAAATAGCAACATTAAACAATAAATATTTAATATCTGAAATAAAGTCATTAGCTACATCCCCTACGGTTTACCTGTGCCTCTATTATTATATCTATTACTTATCATCATGCCTCGTTTCCCCGAGGCTTGGTAGAGATGTACCTATAGTACACCTACATTTCGCCAGTCATGTTTAAATCCCATGTAACAGGGGCGAGCCTAATGCCATCATCCGGACACAAATCCAAACTCCTGGCTGCTACTGAGAAATTCCAGATAAAAAAAACAATATCACTGCCCGACCTGGGACTCGAACACAGGACCATGATCATGCTCAGCAGAAGCGTTTGCGACCGCTAAACCAACGAGGCAGTCATTAAAACTATTCTTAATTAAAAGTAAACCAAAATTCTCCCAATTTTCGTTGAGCTCCGCTAATGAGACACAATTGATTTTCTATTGTATCGTACAGCGTACTACATATGATACGCGCGGAGTTTGACCGGTTAAAACTATTCTTAATTCTTAAAAATTAAACCATAATTCTCCAAGTTATTCGTGATATTAACAAATGACATTATTTCCTTGCAGTAGGTCACACGAGTTAGTTAGAATGTATGTCACGTCCACAGGACACGTACGATGGACGGACACAAAACGAGTTGTAATTTTAATTAAAATGTCACAACTCTTGAACCCATAATACAATTAGATACTTTAGCATAAAGTTAAGATAATACGTTCTAATTCAAAGCGCTGCGGGTTTCAAATTCCCACCTTGATGTAAGAAATGAATTTAATATTTCATTTACATGAGCACTTTGTTGAATAATTCCGAGTTTAACTTGAAAGTTTCTACCTGTATTTCAGTTTTATCCATAAAGAACAAGGTTTTGGTAAGTGAAACATTAAGGTCAGGATTTCAGACTCCCACGCCTGTGTAGGAGCATAATATTGTTAATATTAGAATAAGTTGTCTGTACACTGCGCGGAGTTTGAACAAGTCTAGTCACGAAAATTTGAATCAAGACAATCGTATTATACTTAAGTATAGCTATTTCGGGACTGAAGTTAATGTTCGTGACATTGTATTTCAATTTCTAAAGACCCGTTGATTGGTTAAGTGACAATAATTATTATAATTACCAAGGTCATAGCGAAAAGTTTGAAATAACTCAATTACCTCAAAGTTTATGAACCGACTTTAATATAGGTAGGTACTAGCAGAACTTTACACATACCTAAACCTATACCTGAAGTTACAGCGGGTAACACACTAACAGTAGCAAATGCTTTCATTTTGATAGTTCAACAACATTCATTGCGTTATTTACGCCGTTGAGCAGACACATATTTCAAACAAATGAAGCAATAGATTAGTAATATCCTTTAAAATCATTCAAATTTTGATTGAAAGTATGTTACGCAATTAAGGTGCAGGTTACAGTAACAAATTAAAAACCACGGACACATTCAGATACCTACTTTGAATAACATAGTATATCATCACAACTGAATTTGCTATCTTTTTGTCCGAAGAACGAACAAGACAAATCCAAAATAAATATTGTCCCCGAACACAAATATTTGACTAAACAACAAAACAAACTAGCATTCACTACCTATCTACCTACATATTACACACCGTAAGCTGTTTGTGCGTCCTATTACTAGCTGCACAAAAGGCGAGACGGTTCAAAGTTCAAAACGGAGTACTAGAACATTGTAGGTGCCGACTATGGGCTGAAAAGGGCAATAAGAGAGGGCAAATAGGTCTCGGAGGCGTCTCGCGGCGTCGTGGGCCCGCCGACGTCCCAGCCGCGCCACGTGCACCTTTCTAATTAGCCCTGCAGTCAGCTTGCCGCAAATGAACACCTAACATTCAATGTGATTTTTTTTTAAAGAAATAGCAATTGATTAGGCTAAAATTTCATTTGTAATTGAATAGTTAGGTCCCTATTAGAAACTGTTATTTATCAAACTAATATTATAAAGTCGAAAGTTTGTGAGTGTGTTTGTATGTTTGTTACTTCTTTACGCAGAAACGGCTGGACCAATTTTGATAAAATTTGGTATGGAGGTAGCTGACACCCTTGATTAACACATAGGATACTTTTTATTCCGATATTCCCACGGGATCGACATTTATGCGGGTGAAACCGCGGGGCGCAGCTAGTTATAACTAATTTCGATCATATTCAATTCGTTTTTGTTTTTCTTTTAAGAAAGAAATACCAGATAATTCAGTTGAAAATTCATTTGAAAATTCATTTGAAATTGTAGAGTTACGTCCTTATTAGAAACTGTTTATAATAAAGGTCTACCACAATTCAATTTCGAAGATATTCAATTAGTTGTTTTCAAGAAAGAAATAGCAGATGATTAGACTGAAACATTAGAAAGTGAATACTTAGGTACTTATTAGAAATGTTTGCTAATTAAGGGGATATAACAGATTAATTTTGAACTTTAATTTCCATTCAATTTGTAAGGGACGATTCAAAGTGAGTAGAAAGACAGTTCAACCTTTTAACACCTTGTAACTTAATACTACTTTAGCTACCTATAGCGTTAAATATTGTTTAGTTCACACAAAAGAAAATACCCTACCTAGGTATTTCCAATAAAATTCCAAGCTCTTTACTCAGTGTAGAAAATAACAAAGCTTTTAACATAACCTACACTGCTTTTTATTCAATTTCCTTCAGATTTATAGGTTCCCTTTAAAGTATAGGTTTCTTTAAAAGATTTCCATCTTATTTGTACTTGTTGAAAGAAGGTCGTCTATAAAAGAAAAAGCTAGAAATTGCGCCTACGATATTAGGATACAAAGAGAATAAGAAACAACTAAAGGCTGAATCTCATATTGTAGAACATTTAGTATTTTAATACATATCAACTGATTTACATAATGTTTAATCTGTGTTTGCCTATCTTGCAATCTCGGTAATATAGGTTACTGTGGCACTTATAACCGGTATATATACTTTCTCATAAGGTAAGTACCTAGAGCATGACTTTCACCTTAAGGCGAGATTAAATCCACCGATACAACGCAAGAAAAATATTAATTAAATCTCTTTAATGTGGGGTTATTAAGGAGACTACAGGGTGAAATTAAATTCATTGGCATCCTTTTAAGGGGTCATTGTAATCATCATTATGAACAACTTTTACTAAGGGACCAAACCCGAAATCGCGAAAAAAAAAATCAGCTCTTCCCTACATTTTGACGAGTTATGTGAACATAAATGCAAGGAACAGCTGATTTTTTTTTTTGCTATTTTAGGTTTAGTCCCATAGTAAAAGTTGTTCATAATGATGAGTACAATGACCCCTTAAAAGGATGCCCATGAATTTAATTTCACCCTGTACTCGTATATGACCTAAAGCGCGGTCACTGTCGGACGAAAAGAAAGAGAAGCGCGATGACACAACCCTGGTAATTTATTGCAAAATATGAAGCAATTATATATTTACAAAAAATCTATTGTTTGGACTAAAAAATTAAAACACTAGTGCTTTAGTATGTTGCTTGTAGAATAATCTGACAAAAAATCAGAATGATTGTATGTAGGTATACCTATTAGTATGGTTTTTATTGCAAAAAGAAAGTTTTTAGAGGTAGTTACCTTCATGATTTGTTTCTATCGTATCGAATTAATTGTATTATGTATTCAACACACTATCTACCTAGCATATATTATGTAGAATATCATATATTTTTCTGATTTTGTTTACTGTAGTCGATCATAATTATACTTTTAGGGATTATAAAACTTGCGTTTTTTGCGTTTAAGTCCTATAGAATAAGCGTTCACTTGATGCCTTCCAAATTACATGATATCACGCCTATATCCTCTGATGGGTAACCTTGGGTTAGGTGTACCTTTAGTACACCCATATTTCGCCAGTTATGTTTAAGTCCCATGTAGGTAAGTGGAAGTGAGTCTATTGCCACCTACCAGGCACGAATCCAGGCTCCGAGCTACTACTTAGAAATTACAGAATCGAAAAATCCAATAACACATTGCCCGACCCAGGAATAGACCTTGCATGCTCAGCAGTACCGCCTGCAAAAACTAGACCAACGACACAGGCTTTTCAAATTGTTTATTCGGTCTACGAAATTTTGTATTGTAGGAACGGGCCAAATACGAAAAAGAGAAAATATAATGTAAGAAAGAAAGAAAGAAAGAAAATTTTATTTGCTCGAACATGTGTATACATACAGAATTAAAATAATACATGCATATAAGATCTTAAAATAAGAGTGGCTCACGACATGTCTGCCATTTCTCATGGCGTGCAAATATCTTAGGTACAATTTATTACTATTGAATCAATTATTATTATTACAGATTACAAAAATTATCAAGCATTAGAATAGAATAGAATACTCTCCATTATGTACACCATATAAATGACAGACATAAATAAAGAAAACATTAACATTTTGTAGAAATGAATAAAGAAATATTGAAAAAAGATAAAATCATATGTTGAAATAAAGAATATCTACCCGTTAAACCTTTACCCACATTTCGGAAAATTCTTCACTTTAAGATGAACGGGAATCCGGGAAGTGAGTAAAGCGTGGCTTGCGGAGAAAGCCGTGAGGCGGTCTCGCGTCGTACTCGCTTGCATTGCGGACCCGCGGCACGTACCAAATCCGACACTTGGCACAGTTCACATTCCCGCCGCGCTTTTCCCATAATACAAGTTTTAAGTTTTAATTACGCCTCTGCACACTTACGCCCCGACATAACGCTGTATTTATAAAAACCCTAATGATCGGCCGCTCCCGCAGAAATGTCGGCTCACCTTGTAATATTCTATTATACACCGATCATCAACGTTTGTTTACTTTCGACAGATTTTGTTTTCAATTTCTCTCGATCGAAACACAATAGCTACAATGTTAATAATTTCGATCGGCTCATTGTATTGTCAAATGAATTATGGATCAGGAGATTTAAATAAGATTTAGTATTACATACAATAATAAATAATGTAGCTAATGTAAAGACAACCTTCGAAGTTAAACAGAATCGGAGCCTACCAGCAACAAGAACAAAACTGACAAATAAATAAAACAGCGAGGTCCAACTCAGGCGTTCCTACAATACAAAATTTCGTAGACCGAATAAACAATTCGGTCTACGAAATTTTGTATTGTAGGAACGGGCCAAATACGAAAAAGAGAAAATATAATGTAAGAAAGAAAGAAAGAAAGAAAATTTTATTTGCTCGAACATGTGTATACATACAGAATTAAAATAATACATGCATATAAGATCTTAAAATAAGAGTGGCTCACGACATGTCTGCCATTTCTCATGGCGTGCAAATATCTTAGGTACAATTTATTACTATTGAATCAATTATTATTATTACAGATTACAAAAATTATCAAGCATTAGAATAGAATAGAATACTCTCCATTATGTACACCATATAAATGACAGACATAAATAAAGAAAACATTAACATTTTGTAGAAATGAATAAAGAAATATTGAAAAAAGATAAAATCATATGTTGAAATAAAGAATATCTACCCGTTAAACCTTTACCCACATTTCGGAAAATTCTTCACTTTAAGATGAACGGGAATCCGGGAAGTGAGTAAAGCGTGGCTTGCGGAGAAAGCCGTGAGGCGGTCTCGCGTCGTACTCGCTTGCATTGCGGACCCGCGGCACGTACCAAATCCGACACTTGGCACAGTTCACATTCCCGCCGCGCTTTTCCCATAATACAAGTTTTAAGTTTTAATTACGCCTCTGCACACTTACGCCCCGACATAACGCTGTATTTATAAAAACCCTAATGATCGGCCGCTCCCGCAGAAATGTCGGCTCACCTTGTAATATTCTATTATACACCGATCATCAACGTTTGTTTACTTTCGACAGATTTTGTTTTCAATTTCTCTCGATCGAAACACAATAGCTACAATGTTAATAATTTCGATCGGCTCATTGTATTGTCAAATGAATTATGGATCAGGAGATTTAAATAAGATTTAGTATTACATACAATAATAAATAATGTAGCTAATGTAAAGACAACCTTCGAAGTTAAACAGAATCGGAGCCTACCAGCAACAAGAACAAAACTGACAAATAAATAAAACAGCGAGGTCCAACTCAGGCAATTTCTACAGCGATAAAACGCGATAGGAGCGGTATTTAAATTGAATACGCCGTAAATAAATGCTAAATGAGACAAAGGACTGGGAGAGAATTTGCAATCTAAACAAGAATAAAAGGAGTAATGTATCTTTAATGAAAGTAAGGAAGGGCCGTCAGCGGTACGCGGTGATTACGACCGCGGACAATGTCCCACACCTCGGCCGTTAGCTTAAGCTATTGGAACAATTAGCTTTGTATGCTTTTCGCATTGAAGAACACACAGCAGGATGAATTCTTGGAACTTATAACTGTTGCTTAATTGAGACCAGTTAGCAAATACCAACAATATTTCATTTTTTAATTTAAAAGTACGTTAAAATAACTTGCGCTTCTCATATTTCAACCACAAAAAAAAATATAAGTATGTTTGGAGATGAATGGTTTCCAAACAAATTATATTAATTTTGTAAATGAGGTAACATGAATAGCATTCAAACATTAACGTAATAAACTTGATTTGGTAGTTATTATGTAAACGAGGTAGCCACGGTATGTTGTGTAGCTAGATATTCTCGTTTATTATTCGTGGTAATCCTATACGTTACCCGGTCAGACGTCCGGTGTATAGTGTCTCGGGGAAAATCAGAGAGCTTTGAGAAAATAATCCTATTTTTACAAGAAATACTACGTTTACGTTGGTTCTTGAAATGAATACTGCTGATCTTGCTGACATGGCTAATTGATGTATGTTTGTTTTTGCACTTAAGGGGACTCCATAACCTAAAGCGCGGTCACTGTCGGACTGCATAGAAAAGAAAGAGAAACACGATGACACAACCCTGGTAATTGATTGCAAAATATGAAGCAATTATCTGTTTACAAAAAATCTATTCTTCGAACTAAAACATTAAAACACTAGTGCTTTAGTATGTTGCTTGTAGAATAATTTAACAAAAATTCATAATGATTGTATGTATATTAGTATGGTTTTTATTGTAAAAATAATGTTTTTAGAGGTATCTTCATGATTTTTTTCTGTCGTATCAAATTAGTTGAATTATGTTTTCAACACACTGGCGCCGATTCCCTTGTTCACAAACTAAACTAAATTTAATTTCAGTGCATCTTTTTCTTTATATTTCATTAAGAAAAGGACAGGAGATAAATATTAGTTTAGTCCTGTCAAATTAAGATACTCCATAGACAATTTAGACGTGATTAAAAAATGGCATTTAAAAATACGTCAATTTACGTCAGGCACTGACTAATTTGACAGATCTAAACTAATATTTATCTTCTGTCCTTTTCTTAATGAAATAGAAAGAAAAAGATGCACTGAACTTAAGTTTAGTTTAGTTTGTGAACAAGAGAATCGGCGCCAATATCTACCTAGCATATATCCTGCAAAATATCATATATTTTTTCTGATTTTGTTTACTGTAGTCGATCGTATATTTTTAGGCAATATAAAACTTGCGTTTAGGTCCTGTAAGCCCCTTAATTATTCCTCTACGCTAATTTAGAGGACAGAGAAAAAGAGCGGCTTCTGGGTTTATGACAGGTCGTAAAAGTTAATGTAGAGCTAACGAATTAGGTGATATGGTAGGTAACCCACCAATTCATCAATGGATACATTTGTCACCACATAAAGCCAAATGATATTCTATATAATTATTATTAATAATAACATTATTAAGTGATGTTAAAATGCTTCATAAAATATGTTAGTGCTACTTTCGAAAATATCTCATGAATTCTATTTAAATCATTTCTAGTTAAATCTAAAATATTTATGCAATACTAACGCTTCAAAGCTGGAAAGGATAAATGAATTCGAAAATGCCGCTACAAATATGTGTCTAAGCGCTGATTTTTCAATAATAATAATGACAGTTTGACATATTTTCTATATAAAAACTATCAAAGCTTTTTCCTCAGATAAAAGTTATCCGACTATTGGAAAAACATCCCTTGAGCGCACTTTAACTTGAAAGAAATTCGATTCCGAATTTGATTTCGGTTATTCGTCTAACTTGTTTAAATGTAGCGTAGTTAACTGCAATTTTCACCTGCATGAATATTGTTTTATAACTGACTAGCTGCGCCCCGCGGTTTAACCTGCATAAGTACCACTTCATGAAGAAAAATAGGATATAAAGTGTTCTAATCCAGGTTATGGTCTACCTGTGTGCCAAATTTCATCCAAAACCGTTCAGCCGTTTTAGCGTGAAAGCGTAACAAAAAAATGAAATCTTTTCCCTTTATAATATTAGTTTAAATATCAGCACCATATTTCTACAACCATCTCATGAAAATAGGTAGGAACGTTTTCCATGTATCTGGGTAACATTTCATTTAAGCATACCGCATACATGCAAAGTTGACAGCTTAAAAATAATGTAGTAAGAAAATATTTTTTCATAATGTCGTAAAACAGATTTTTTTATGTTGTACCTAGTGTGTCCATGTCTTAAAGTGTTTGTAGGCGATGTAAACCTAATACTAAAACTTTCCACAATAAACAAAGTACTTAATTCTGTAAGCCATATGAAAACCCGTTATGTTGAAGTGAAGCTATAAGCAAATAAGCGGACAGACCGCAATTATTTATTATACACGTACTTATGCAAAGAATAAAATATTTCTTGAAAGCAACGAACAACAAACCAGTTGGCTAATTAACATTACAATTGAAAACAATAATGTAACCCACAGGTGCTTTTGCTATTCACTTGTAAATGTCGCACATAAATCAATCTGGAACTTTTATTCAAACTCCTTTTACTAAAGCAGCTCGAATAAATGTACCGGAGGCCTGAGGTGGTATTGAATACTCCTTGCAGTAAATAGTTACAGATATTGTGTGTCTGGTTGGAGTTAACTGGTCTCTAAACATTCAGAAAGAGCAAGCATTGGGTTTATGTTTTGAATGAATACGGTAAGCAATTTTTTAAGGACGAACTTTTTTTGCTACTAGCTAATGCTTGGCATGCGTTGTAATGCTTATTCCATTTTTGTTTGTATTAGGAACCTTCTCCGGCGCGCACACAACAACTTGCCAATGTTTCATCACAATCGGTCGAGCCATTTTCGAGTTTTTGCGAGACTACCGAACGGCACTTGAATTTTATATATAAAGAAAGAAGAAGATAGGTAAATGTTATTAAACTGAAGTAGGTACCTAATAAAGAATTACAAAGGAGAGAAGATCGAAGTCAAGAGCAGGACCAACCACGAATTAAAAAAAAAAACAATCTACTTTGTACAGAGAATGCTTATCATTTTCCAGGATCCCATACATATATTAGATTATCCAAACGTAAACTTATAGCCCCTATCTATAAATTAACACCTCACCAGTTTCGTCAACATGCAGACTCCAATCAAGTAAACAAAATATCGGGCGACAAAGCCATATGTGGGCGCACTATCATTAAAATGCATGCTACAGTATTACTATTTCATACGCCACGGTATGAAGTCATTCCAATGATTTATTACACCCACTAGATACGCGGGCCTGTCCTGATTACCTACAGGATCATTTTTCACCTTTTAAATAAATCACCTGACAGTTATCAGGAATTGACGTTTTGATCGACATTAAATTAAATTTTATTGATGTTCGTATCTATTTCTTTAAGTCCATTCTTTAAATCCATTTGTATCCCATGTTATCTCACTCATGTCTGAAGCAATAAAAATAAATAATCAATCAAGAAGACGGAGATGTAACGAGACGGAACTTATTTCGGTTGTAGGAATATTTGTTACGGTCACCGGTGTTGAATAATCATGGTCGGAACAAGAAAAACAGAAAAGTTAAAACAAGAACTAAACACAAAGGAGAGTACCTTGCAAAAGTAAAAAAACTTGAAGGATTTTTTCAAGAAAATGCACAAATAGTCCATCCAACAAAGAGATTGTAGAGTGCGTGAGCAAGGCCCTAAGCAATTACTTCAGAAAATTGTTCAGGGTGCTTAGAGAGTTAACATACTAAAAGTCCTGACATCTAGGGGGTGAGGCGGAGTGGGGGGAGGGGGTTAAAGTTCCCATTTTTCAGTTTTTCGCTAATATCTTTTAAACGCTGCGTTATGGAGATAAAAAGTCTTGTACGCAATGAAAGCTTATAAAATTATGTACAACTTTTATCTTATACACTTTTTCACATTCCTACCTATTTTCGAACTACACATTCCGGAAAAGTGAAAATTGAAAAACTACTTGAATTGAACACTACCTTTTGTATACTACTTCCTTCACGTTATTTAGGGATAAAAAGTATCTTATATCTTAAATCAACTCCTACTATATCAATTGACAAAATTTTATCCAAATCTGTACAGCCGTTGGGATATCAAAACTTTTATCTACACTTGTCTTATACACTTTTTCCAAATTTTCACCAGTGTTCGAGTATCGTGCTCCGAAGAAAGTGAAAATGGAGTTCATTTAGTGTGATGTGACAAGCATTACCGAATGTTAAATATGAGCTAGTATATATAAATGGTATAAATACTCTCCAAGCCACTGATGATGCCGACGTTCTTATCGTGAAGACTGTTGTGGAACTATCGACTCATAGTTCTGTCGCTGTCGTTGGTGAGGATGTGGACCTTGCTGTCCTTTTGATAGCTTTAACTCCTCCCACCCAAGACATTATTCTGCTGAAACCCGGCTGAGGAAAAACCAAAACAGTTGCACTGTCCACCCAAGAGATGCAGCAACATGGATTTGAGCACATCCTTTTCCTTCATTCATTTACAGGTTGTGACACAACATCTGCAACTTTCAGAAGAAGCAAAGTGGGTTTCTTAAAACTGTACTTGAAGTCAGATATTATCAAGGAAGCGGCTGCGATCTTTTACAAGCCCACCTCCACGCACAGTGAGGTTGAAGAGGCTGGGAAGATGTGCTTCCTCAAATGGTATGGCGCACCAGCAAGACTGATCTCCCTCAATGAGTACCGATACCAGTCATTCGTGAGATCAGTGGCAAATATTAAGCCTGATTTCAGCTCCCTCCCACCAACTGAAAACGCAGCTAAACAGCATTCGCGGCGCACTTACCACCAAGTGCAGCTGTGGCTCGGAAATGAGCTGCCTCCTCAAGAGTGGGGATGGAAACATGAAGGGGACAGCCTGGTGCCAATAACAACCGGAGATTTGCCAGCACCAGAGATACTAATAAAAACAATATTTTGCCGCTGCACAAAGGATTGTGGTAGTAGAAAATGTGGATGTCGGAAAGCAATGTTGAACTGTTCCGCGGCGTGCCTCCACTGCCAAGGGAATTGCCTCAACGGCGTGTCTGTTGACGTTGACGATGATGAAGACGACGTAGAGCCTCTTCAGCAAGTACCATCTACTGAGGATGAGGGAGCCTTGGAAAAAGAACCATTGTCAGGACCCTCACAGCCTAAACGAATTAAAAGATAATATGTATCAAAGATACAAGTTTTGATTACTCAAAGGCTGAACCGATTCGGATGAAATTCGTTATGATTAAAGGCTACTTTTATCCCGAAATAACGCAAACAAAGTAGCAGGCAACAGGTAGAGATTCATAAAAGTAGTTTTTTCGAAAATGTTCACTATTTTAGAATGTATATGTAAAAAATGGGTAGTAATTCGAAAAAGTGTATAAGACTAAAGTTGTAGGAAATTTTATAAGCTTTCATTCCGCAGAAAACTTCTTTTCTCTAAAACATACCGTTTTAAAGATATTAGCGAAAAACTGAAAAATGGGAACTTTAACCCCCTCCCCCCACTCCGCCTCACCCCCTAGATGTCAGGACTTTTAGTATGTTAACTCTCTAAGCACCCTGAACAATTTTCTGAAGTAATTGCTTAGGGCCCTGCTCACGCACTCTACAACTCCTTATGGGTGATTTATTGAATGGACTAAAATTGTAACTTTAGAATTGCAAAAAATTCTGTACCCGCAAGCAGCTAGCTTCTAATTTCAAAAGTACCGATGGATAAAAGTTTCTCAAAATTTCATAGTTGTCTCTAATTCGCACAGCGGGCAGTCAGTTTCGCATCAGGCAGTCCCGCTTGCACGAATAGCGCAACTTGTCCAGAATCATTCGGGAAACTTTTGACAAGTTCCCAAACAACAGCCACTGTTAATGCCAGTTATGATTTTAGTAAATGTTTAATATGAAAATCGAATCAATAACTAATGTAGGTATGTTTCAGTTTGAGTCTATTTTATTTAATGAAAATAATATTAGAAGTTTTCGTACTTCGGTCACGTTTTTCAGACCTAATTTATATGTTGTCTGCATCATAATTACTGTACTTTCCGAACTGTCACATCTGTGCCGAGTGTGCCCGAACAAGTAAACAGTAGTCGTGAGTTGTGTAGTAATCCTTGCCAATATTATTTCAACACACAGAATGGGAAGCGTAAAACGCAGTGGGAGTTTAGAAGGCTTTCAGCGGAGCTGGCCGTTTAGCAAAGTTTAAGTAGGAACCACTACCGCCGCGCTCACTACTCGGGCTCGGTTCTCGTTTTAATCCTTACAAATAAATAAACAACCCTCGTATCACTGCAAATACCAAAAGCGAAATGTTAAATATGTTTCGCTGGATGTTGGCACGCATACTGTTACTGGTTCAACGAAATATACGGTTTTATTAAACAATTTAGGTACTCTACATACTTTGCGCTTAACAACGAATAAAATAGATCGGTCTATTTCATCATAAATATTTAAGTTAATACTCTTACTTTTCCTAAGAAAAGAAAATATTTGCAAATTAAATGCGAAGTAATAAATGGATCCCTTGCGTATCAATGAGCGTTCAAGGCACACCTAGCTTTGATTGATTCCGTCGCATTGGAATTATTTCGAGCCTGTTTCCGATTCACCAAAGGATCACTCTGGCTGTTAGCGTTTACTGTTTCTGTGTGAGCATTTGCTCTTATTGTTTTGTTAATGAAATCCATTGCACACTCACAAAGGGTCTAATCTTTAGGGCTTTTAGCACAAAACACAAGTGTGTATTTTGGGTAAATAAAGTATTTTTATATTGCAGAATGTTTGAAAATTTATTGTAAGCTTTAAAAGGATTCGTGTAATATAAATTGCCATACTCGATTCACATGGTTCAATAGAGCAACATAGTGGTAGTATTTCGATTCGAAAGTTTGCGGTTGAGAAGCGAAACGGTCTGGAAAGAAATTTAGAGTAAAAGCTTTAATGAACTAATGTATTCTTAATGAAGAGGTGGCGCAGCGTTGGAATTGTGGGCCGCGAGCCCGTTTAATGCCATGAAATATACATAACTCTCGGGTACATTTCAATTAGCACTTGAAGTAAGCACAGGCGCCACCCGCCGACAGTGTCGTCCCCAACGACTTCAATGATCACAATATCGTCGTCATCTAAATTTAGAAGAATTGCCGCTCTTCTAAAGTTGGCGCCGACGTGACCTGGATGACAAGTTTAACGTCAATTTATATTGATGAAGCTTAAGTTCAGATTAAAAGTTCGCGGACGAGAATTTTACCGTCTTGTTACATTAAAATTCCAAGGTAAGATGAGCAATTTTCTTCTTGATGCTACCTTTTAGGCTGTATAAAAACTGCAAATTTTTTAGTATCAAAGTTTTAGTGTATGTCCCATCTGTATGGAAGGCGAGACGCGTAGGGTTCCTTTCACACCAAATCGTAAACTATGGATGGCCAATTTATGGTTTCGATGCGGTAACCCATTCCGGTCCGGGCAGATTTACGATAGCAGTTCCTCACGAATACGAGCATCTACGCGGTCACATCTAATAAACAAGTCACGAGTTTTACTTGCTTGTACAAAGTATGTACAGGTAAATGTCATAATTTATAGCTGTGATACGATTTGAGACTACGGTTAAGTTCTGTAATTTATCAAACATGTCAGCTGAATGTTAGGATATCAATATAGAATTATAATATCGCAAGACCCTTTATGATAAAATACGAATTGAAATAAGCCCTTATAAAACGCCGACGTTTGTTTCTGGCTGTGCCGTGACCCGTGGCGCATTGGTAAATTCCAAATGACATTAGGTTTGGTGATAGAAAAGAAAGAAATAAAATACGTTTATTTGCGGTAAGCATGGTTCGAGGCCGAAAAAGAACAAAAACAAAACAAGTTGGAAGAAAATATGCGTCACATCCACGCAAAACGGCCATCGCTCAGCATAATGCTAAGACCCTATGCGAGACAGAGCCCCACCGTTGGTTTTCAGCGACAGCCGGCGCCTGCGGCTAGTTTTCGCTGTATGATACTTAGCTAGTCCTATTACGTTGACGGTAGGCAGTCAGTTTTCATCTCTAGTCTGCCGATTACAATTACAAGAATTTATCTGCCAAAGATCGACAAGAAGTACGACCTAATCCTTCAATGAAGATAGGAGCATCATAGCGAGGGTAATTAGTCAGCAGTAGACTTTTACGGGTTGTTATGATAATATAGTTTCCATTGAGAGTAATACCTCTGATAATACCGCAGCTGTCGTAAAATGTGACCATGGGACAAATGCGGCTTATGTAAGCCAAACCCTGCGATTAACCACAAGCTTGGTTTACCTACCTACCTACGAAATTTCGCACCTTCATCGGGTGAACCATTCCTACACTAAAATACACACAATAAAATATTCAACTCGCTACGGTAATAAATAAAAAATATAGCGACACCTTTTCTTGAAATATTACCAACACCATTTGCTTATTGAAATACCTCAAAATGTACTTCCCACCCACTGTATATTAATGTTAGAATTATACGTTACATATAAATTCATAATACAGTCAAAGCGTAGCCCATTATGGTAATTCTTAAATAAGTCATTATCCCGTTGAGTATTGCAATTAGAAAACATAATGATAGCTATAAGCAATCATGGGATATCAGAATATATCACGCCTACGCCATCAAACTAATTGCTCTATAACGTTATTTCATTGGGTACAAACAAAATTCAATCTTAGGCACGTGCCGATATAGGTGCATCTTACCGACACAATAACCGTTAAAATATCGTACCAACATCTAATATTCGTGGCATTTGTTCATATACATATAAATAAATAGCCTTGACACGGCGAAATAATTATAGTTAAACGCTGTCTGTCGCCTAAATGAGGCTAAAATATTGATACCAACTGAAATCAATTAATTGAACGGTGTTGAACTATTTTCATTAATTCGGAAGGCTTAAGAGTGATTTGATTTTTAATTTAATTGATTTTCAATGTATTACAAATTTACTATAGCTTATTAATAAAGGGGAATCTAGGATCCTCGAAATTGATTTTAATTTGAAGATTGGCTATGAAAGAGTCTAGCAGCTCCTTTTTTTAAATTTAGTAATTTATTTATTTTTCACTTCGAGACACAAATGTCAGTGTAGCAGGTCCTGTATCACAACACAAAATATAGTTATATATCCGTGCAGAAAGAATAAAACCCTGATCAAATTACAGTCACCTGCACGTGTGTGGACGACAGTAAATATATCTGTCACTTATGGAGAAAACAGGGGTGACTCTATAACTTCATGGGGGTGACGTGGAAGTCATTGTTTTTCCATATTTCCACAATCCTTAAACTTGGTAGACGAATTGGCGGACTCTACTTCCAATGCGCCTAGGACCACTTAACCACCTATTAATATTAACCACTGACGGATATCTAATCTTAACCTGGGGTTAAATTTTTATCTGAAGTTTAATCAAAAACATTGAAAAGAGCCAACTACTTGTTTATCGCTCAATTTATAAAAACCAATTGAGGAAAATGGGATATTGTGGTTTTCGCTGGCGATTGGCTAGCGATACAGCTTCGACTGTTCTATATGTTTTATAAAACGCTTGTAGCTATGCTTCTCACCTTATTAAAAAGCTGAAACCACATCATAACTGATAAAACTTTAAAAACCTTGCCTTTAAAAATGAAAAATAGGTTGGAATAACTTTAAAATATTTTGAGACATGTCTTCAGTAAGAATGTCGTTTGTTATCTTACAAGCATTCGGATTTAGGTAGTTTTAATAATGTAGTCTGTCTATCCCCTCGCTAGTTTCTAACTTGTTAAAATATGGGGAGTATAAGTACTCAAACTCTAGTTGAAAACCAAGCTTATACTTCTCCGCAAAATAACGTTATCATACATCCCGATTTTCGAACTATTCGGTGCTGACAAATATTCACAAAGCCACAGTGGATAGATTAGGTTTTGTTGCACGACCGCCATCAGAAACTCTGAGGATACCGCCACTTTACCCGCCACGACCACCCACTACCTACTCATGCTGGAAACCAATTTCCCACCTCATTGTTCTAAAATTGCGTCCTGCTCTATTCTACGTTCCGGCGGCCAATCGATTCGCACATTGACAAACATCGAAAAATAAAATTGATATTGGAAAGGAATTGTTATCTAAAATATTGGAAAGTCGACCAATTTCTGTCATAACCATAATTTTCTTCCAGAATTTTACGATTTCTAATTCATACAAATGATAGTTTGAATTGTTTGTTTTGAGCTTGACAGACGTTTTAAGAATGTTTGATGTCACCGCACTGTTTTGAAAGAGATAAAACTGAATATAAACGATCAACCAAAATGTTACTGCATTCTAAATATAAATGACATACATTTTTCTTATTCTAAAATGGACGTCCTAAAATAATCATAACATATCAAAGTTTATGTGAGAACTGAAACCCATGGAGTTATTTCTGTCGATTTACTTTTGTGTCATTACTAACCAAATTTATTTATTTAATACTCCAAGCACATAAATGTACAGAGGCGGACAGGCATTTTCTATCAGTCAACCTTTGGGTGATGCAGAGACAAACAGTGGTAGGTGCAATCATGTAAATTGAGGAATACATATTTTAAATATGTATAAAGATAGGCATAAACCTATTAAAAGTATAAATATTCTAAAAGCCAAATTCTAAAAACAGAAACATACCGTGAGCTTTGCTAATTTGCACGTCTATTTAGTCTGTTTTAGTATATCTTTGTGGTTATCCATGTAATTATGAGATTCTATTAAGTTTATTTAGTTTCATACCTGCCTACAAAAAGTTCAAATCTTATGATTGATTTTTCAGCCAATTTTATCTCGATATTCTTACGGGATCAAAACTTACGCGGGTGAAACCGCGGGGCGCAGCTAGTATTTAATAACAATAAAAAGGAAAAAGTTCTAGTCTGAGTTTTAAGTAACTGCAGCTGACTACAGGGTCAACGGCCACTGGTAGTGTAGTTACTTAAAATTATGAGTTTAGAAAATGTTTTTTTTGTTTTATCGTCATTAGATATCGATACCCATCACAATATACGGAGTTTCGCTAGCTATTTTTATTTAACCCTGTATAATTATGAAATGTGCTCATGCACATTTGGTTTGACTCATGCCAATGCACACCTTATGTACCAACGTTATTCAAATAAACCAAATAGGTTAATGTTGTAGGTGGTTGAGCAGTATCTGTGCGACTGTGCACCGAGGCAACGCCGGCTCGAAACAGTCGCGATGCCTTTGTTCGTCAGCACGAATGGAAATCAATTTTACAGATCAACTACACTGGAGCCGAGTTCGACAGGCTGACAGCCACTAGGCCGGCCTATGAATACAAGTTGCCGGATCACTATCTGACGGCCGGACTCAAAATAAAACCCTATGTATATTTCTGGCGTATTTAGAAATAACTTAAACAGTGTTTTGAAATCGATTCCATGTTTGGATAGAACATTGGTTGGTGGTCATGTACTACGTTATGAATTTGGCCATTATTCGTCTAGGAATCATGAATTCATGATACTTAATTATTGTTCTGAAAATCTAGATTAAAAAAGAGCTGCCGACTAGAATCGTGGATTTCATCATCATCAGCGCAGTCCACTATTGGACATAGGCCTCTCCAATTGCAAGCTATTTAGCCCGATTCTCGGCAACTCTCATCCAGCTTTATTTTATTTTTTTTATTATTTATTTCTCTCATAAAGGTACATTGTTACAGTAGTCGTATATACAATTTTGCCTTAGTTATGCTAGAACCTTTGTGAGAGCTGCAGCCACCCTGCGAAGATCATCGCATCGTCAAATCGTGGATTTGACTGCTAGTAAATAAATCATATCATAAACAGAAATTGGTAAGTGAGGCCGCCGCAATTATACCGATACCCTTCACATATCTGCTCACCCCGCATGTGAAAACGAGCGTAAAGATACACCGTTGATATAGCACAGCATAGCGTAGCCACCCGCCTTATACGTAAATTAATTTTGTGCTGTGATCAGCGGAGCGTGAGCCTCACGATAATCATTCCGATCTCGGCCTCGGCTCCACACATTCGCCGAATAATGCCACTATTAATCATTAGCCACGTTATGGCTTATACAAATACATAATAACCGAATTAGTATCCATATCAACTGATTCAGCGCTACCCAAGTATATATTATCTACATCGTTATAACGCAAATTTTATCCTCCCTATTTATCTTAGCAAAGCGTAACAGGCCTTGAAAGTTATATATCTACTTTTTGATAGTACATTAACATCTCCCTTACGTAGTTTCACGAAGAGAAAAGGTCAGTAGACAGTTTGAAAGTGGCGTTCGCGGAAAATTTACTAAACCGTCAATTACGGATAGAGCGGCGCAATACTCGAACAGCTCGCTAGAGATTTACGATTGCAATCAAACGTCAAATGGCATCATTTTTCAACATCAATATCATAGGGCGATACAGTTCGTGACACATTAATTTGGCAACGGGTGCGGGGCGCGCAAAGCTCCCGCCGCTGGTGATCGCTTTTTCATAACACGCTCACGAGTCATTCTCACAAGCTCACTCGCGATATGCACTTAATAAATTACCTACAAAACGGTTTCATTCTCAATTTTCATTTCATACGCCTGCAACGACCATGGTCGTTGTACGCCTGCGATAAAGCTATTAGAACATCTGAGTGTCAAACGTGCGGATTGGTAACGATATAAAACATAATAAAAGAACGAGAAGCACTACTGATTTATTACCGTACATTTTGATCGTTTTTTTGTGATAAAACAAATGTGTCTTCATAAATTGACTGTGGCAAGAGAAACAGCCACATATTCGCCGAGAAAAATATAAGTACTGTGAAAGGAAGTTCAGTTTAAACCGGTTATGATTAACGATTTGGCTTATTCATTTGTCTTTGTTTGTTTTTATCAAAAACAATCAAAAATAAGCTTGTGTTCCGGCGTCGGTCGGAGACGGAAGCACGGCCAACGCGCAACTCGGTGATTAACGAGCGAACCTCGCCGACTTGAAAATGAACCCTATTACTTAACTAACTTATCGTCTATCCAAGAAAAGTAAGCTCTCTAATTGCTGACCTTTACCCAGCCAGCGAGAATTTAGCGCCTAATTATGAAAAACAGTTATATCGTTAGGGAGATGGATGCGGTACGTCAAACATTTTGTCTGCGCACTCATTTGGGGCAGGTAGACGACCTTGGATGCTTTCTGTTTAATTTTCGGGTAAAGATCTATAAACCAGGTTCAGAGAGCAGTTTAGAGAGTTCATAATTAGAGCTCATTAGGTACCGTACTCCCTTATGGTTATGAAGATAGCACCTATGGTAGTAACAAAACTGTACAGCAACAAATTTGACTGGTAATATTACTAAATAAATACTGGTATTCAGCTGCATTCGGTTACACTAGAAGCTGACCCCAGCAAACTTGGGAAAAGGCTAAGCAGATAATGTCTGCAAGGAATTTGACTTGACCTGTTCGAATAAAAACTGAAAATTCGACTAATAGAGAAATATGCGGGAACTTTAAAGTTAGCAAAATGGCGTTACATTTACAGACATGATAAATATGATAATAAATACAGATATTCGTGTATAAATGACCCACTTTGTATAATAATTAAGTTCGCAGATATTCGCGTAGAAACATGGGCGGCCCAGCAGGGGCCGGCACAGATAATATCAGTCAATGCTTGCACGTGATTCATTACACCTGCATGACCGTAGCCACTTCATAAAATAACTTTCAATGTATTTATTTGAGTATGAAAGCGGCGAGCTTCGGAAACACAATACCTTTATTGCGCAAGATAAATCTTTGTTACAATCGGATTTGTTTAATATGAATATCGAATGAACAGCGCGGGGTGAGTCAGTGCCCAGTATAACAGTATTACTGCACTCAGCAGACTGGAGTTCCAACAAGCGATTACACACCACAATTTTGTTGTCAGCCACAATACAAAAGTTTCATTGTGAAACTTAATTGAGTGGGTCAAAGCAAAAATACATACGTAAGTGTACGTGTGTCAAGAAGACAAAAGCAGTTACCTTGTTTGGAACTGAACAATGAAGCGAAGAACCTGGCTAAACATATATTATCAGATTGCACACATGTACACTTTCTTCTATTTCCATTCAACTGTTTGTACCCGAATGTCTTTCATGTACCTAATTTATTATAATAGAAGAGCTTTAATAAAAGCCGTTCGTAAAATATGGAACATTTAGGTGAATGCCGCCTTATTGTTAAGTAGGCTTTTAAATTCCAGACCAGTTTAGGTCGTTCCAGATGAATACACAATTCACTATACAGTTTCTGTTCCTTTTATGTGGAGCAAAAAAGGCAAAAATATTGTTCCTCGTTCGGACAATGTAATAAAAAGTGAGGTGCGGTTCAAATAAAAGCAAATGTTATTTCGCGATGCACAGGTCGAGTCGAGTGGATCGCGGGCCTGCCGATGCACCGCTCTTGGCTCCTTACCAAAATGTATCAAAGCTAGATTTATGTGGGGCTGCGACGAAGGCTGCGATGGTATCGGCGGGCCGCTGCGACCACGCTGCGCTCCCGCGGCATGCCCGCTATATCTACGTGCTACGCTGCTACCTCGCCGCGCGGCAAGCGGCTCTTACACAATACTTACTGAATATTCCTGAAGCCTGATGGTTCGCGAATATTTCGCGCAAGTTTTTGTGGAATTGTATTTGATATCATGCTTTATTGTTTCAACAGCTTCTCTGTTTCACTTTTAAAGGTTTATTGTTGAATGACGTGGTACGTTTTAGAGCTCAGCTACATCGTTCTCCATTACATTGCTTTACCGGTTTTAAGGGCAACCGCCTCTCATTAAACCAACCTTCAGTTAACCGTTACACTGTGAGTAATAAAATATTCCTAACTGCATTCAACTCCCTTTAATAATCTTAAAAATCTTTACATCTCTCTTTGGATTAATAAACTTCTTAACTGCTTATAAAAAACTTCATAAAGGCGGGTAATATAACTGCTGCTATCTGGTTTTATTGGCTCGGTAATCAAGGCTTGACGGTCCAAACAGCGTTAATAATCAATTTCTAACAACATAAAACGTGAACAACTCGTAGGGGCAACTTAAAAATATATCAAAGTATAATATTAATACAGAATAACGTATTGTTACTATTATGTCGGAGCGTGAAATCATAAATTTCAAATATGAACGTCTTCACGCTCCTATGATCGAGAAAATAAATGGATGCACAATTTTTCGTGTTTCGTTGGGGCGTTAAATTATGCGTTTATCATTTAGGGATGTTTACAGTGCGGGGCGGTCGCGGGATCAAATTGAAACGACTGGAGCCGTGCCAGCCCGCCAGCCCGACACTACACGCGCGCCTTCAGTTCTAGCGTTCGTAGGAATCTAGTATAGGCTAAATGTGACGCATGTTTTTCAGTTTCACTAATTTATGTTTATTTGTCACTATCAAAAAGTTTTTTATTACATTTGGAATTAAACAATGCATTTTCTTGTAAGAAATAATTGTATAGGTACTTAGTTTAATTTGAAGATGTGTAAATACTAACGTCATGAGTATAAAAACTAGTTGGTCCCTCAACAAGGCGTGAGAACAACTTAACAAACGAATTGCATCAAAGATAACTAGCGGTTGCAGACACGTGATAAAACTATTAATAACCATAGAACGAGCCAGACAATTGATGCCAATTATATAACTATTCAGTTCGGGATTCCAGACAATTCATCCTCAATAGACATGTGACATAAACACAATATTACACTTAATGGCACCGCTAAGTACTTTCATTTAAACCGCAATTATCACTCCTCATTGGTTTAATGTCAGGAATTTTTATTCGTCCCTTTTTAGATACAAAAGGGGAACCGAACTGAGCTTTAATTGGCGAAAGTAGAATGGTTGAAACTTACTTTAGTTCCTAATTGGAGTTCTTGAACAAAATCCATCGTATCAACGTTTGTAGATATTTCTCAGGTAACAAGATATCGTCAATCCGCAGCCGTCTCTATCATTTCCGTCAGATTGCCCCTATCGTACCGCGAACAAGCAACGAGACCGATGCGGAATGGCACATTGATACATACTTACATATGTACACAAACCAGTTCTCAGAATAAAGGACGGCGTAACAAAAATAACTCGGTGACCGTTCCTCGAACTTGTGTTGTCACATTTACTTACTGAGAAAAAAACTCAATGAATTACCATCCATTAAAATATTTTAGCTTACATCGACACTCAAGTACATGTGTGGCTATTAGAGCTGTTGCTGTTGTGTTCAGAGGAATGTATTGGGCACGCGTCTATGATTCATATCGATATTTCATCACGGTCCAATAAAACACTCGATACTGCAATTGCAGCGGGCGCGGGGCACCCGTTCTGCTTGGCTCACTTATTTGACTTTATTTGTGGCGTTTGTTTCTCGCGGCGCACCCGCGTGCCCGCTCCGTGCGCGCTCGTTGGAGCCCGTCCAACAGTTTTACACAATCATTCCACTCAACTAAGCGTTCCCATAAACACAACCCGGGTATGAATTGCACAAAAAATTGGAAATAATTGCCAATTTATTGTTCGTGTTGCTTTTACGCATATCGAAATTTAATTCGTTTGCCTGAAATGTTAAATATATGCGCGTAGTGCGCGTACACGCACCGCGAATACAGAGTGCGTGTGTCGTGCGGCGAAACTGATGTCTATATTTGTGGCACGGAAACTCAGCCATTTAATTTTCATCCGCCGCCGACACTCCGGGAATTTGTAACATCACTTACTTAATTGAACGATAAATAAGTTAAACGCCTATCCATTTGTTTTATTAATTGCATTCATATTTATCATCAAGATCTTTCGAATGATGACTCTATGTTTCTAATATAGAGAAATTATTGTTTGGATTAAATCCAAATATTCTTTTATCGGGGTCAACTTAGCTGATTGTAACGACAAAACCATTGAACAGTCGCAGCCTCTACACTTTAACATCAATTCTTGTAAAGTAAAACAAATTATCGTAAATGAATAAAAGTTCAACGACTTTAAATTATTATTCAGAAATAATGACGAGACTTTGTGTACACAACATTCATTGGCGTTAAACTATGAATAATTAGGTGTAGAGAGTATCGAATAAAAACAAATTGATAAAAAATTGTCAGTGATACCGAAACGCGGTATAACTGACTATTTTTTACCAATTTGTTGTTTGTAGGAAAGTGTCAATTTATCACTAGTCCCAACGGTAAAGAAAGATGGGAAGAGACTGCTAAGAAACATGTTAAAACAAATGAGCCCGTCATCGCCTATCTTCTTTTACTGCATACATAATTCTCACCTTAGTAGCTTCATATCCCTCGGCTGTTCATCTATTTAGTCCCGTTTTATCAAGAGTCGGAACATACAAGCTCATACTTAAGTTGAACGAGTACCTACGAGTATAATACCTCGGGAATGCGCGATAAGTATCGCTACCTGACATGAGGTACAGGCGCGAAGGCGCGACATGAACATATCCAGAGCGCCAAGAGAATAAGAACAAAATAATATCACGAGTTTTTTCTCTCACAAATATACATACAATGAAAGCATAAGAGACATTTACTTTTATTTTGTTTCTCATGGACACTGTTTCAATATTTAACTCTCATGTATTTTTTTTTATAAATCCAGTTTCGAAATTAACGTTTTTGATATGTAAAAGACCCTACATTTCACTACTTACAAGTCCATCAACCATCGAATAACCGAAGTGTAGCAACCAAACCATAACGCGTCGATAAGCAACCTCAGCTTACCACAGAACACGAACACTACTTACATGTAAAGCGATTTAGATAAGTCCCGACTCAACCATTGAGAATGTTAGTATTGACAGTAACAGATAGTGTCTATTGAATATCTTAGTAATAAAAGCGTTCCTGTTGGTGCGATGTCGGGTCATTGTGTGGAGGTCTCGATGCCGACCGAAGCTCTCGGAGTCGGGACTGTCCCTACACCGGTAAAGTGTCATGTTACCAACCTTATCGGTTAGACAGCGGACCAATATTTGAATACCACACACTCAATACTCACCCGTCCTAGTAAACAAACGCTATCGCTTCCATTAGGGTCAATAATAAAGTGAAAGTAAATACATTCGGATTGTAATTTGTAACGTTGATAAACATCTTTGTGACAATGTAAGAGAATCGATATGGCTTTTATTCCGGTATGTTGATACCCAATTACGAGCGGTTTTATGGCACGTAGGCGTTTTAGATTAACTCGATTTGGTTTCGGTATCAAAATCGATAGATACCATCTATTATTGTGACATCATATTTTTTATAGACATAATTAAAAGTTACGATAAAATAGATTAGGTGTTTAAAGTTACACCTAAATAGATCTATGGTAGTTGTTATCTGCGGAACTAGCACTATGGGCAAGCTGTATGTAGCATGATCTTAGGGTGCCTAGGCGCTATGCCTACAATCGTGTCAGAAATATATTATAGCCATGGACTTAGGTATAATAAGTCCATGATTATAGCACAAATGACAATTCAATCAGTTAAAGCACGGTATGAAGCAATGTTTCAGGTACGTAATTGACAATAGGACATCGCGGCAACAAATAAGGTTCAACAAATTGATGCGTTTGATATTAGCTAGGAATCGAATGACCATCAAAATGAAAGTAATTTTGCAGTTGTAATTCAAATAAGAAATAAATGCTCGTCTCAATGAAATAATTTTAGGAATTTCTTTACTTGATTGAATTCCCTTTATTATCATTACATAAAATATGATAGTTTATTCTCAAGATTTTGAGGGTTGTGCGACGAAAAATATTTTTTGAGCTCTGTTTTACTATTATTTTATCATGATTATACAATTTTTTTTTAATGTAATATTTTTGATTCAGGCTTTGCTTTAAACATTTGACAATACACTCCATTTTTTTTTAGCTTGTAATATGTACCAATACGCCTGTGTGACAAAAAACCGAGCTTTTTACGGTGTCCTACGTTTTGGTAGCGCCTTAACGGGAAGCTCTACAATTGGTCTCTTTTTAACGTTCACATGGCGTCTACGATACATCTACTAACCGCTACGTCGCGCCTACGACGCGCTACGAAGCGCCTACGACGCGCTACGCCGCGTCTAACATGCGTCTACGTCGGCGCCGTGCCTACAATGAACCTATGCCGCACCTACGATGCGTCTACGCAGCATAGAAGCTGCGTCTACGAACCACCAAGACTTATGAATCAACAATCTTGTGAGAATTCATTACAAATAAGAAGATTGATTATTGAAAGCAATGTTACGTAGCAGTGTTCAGCTGGTCGCTGTTTGATCGCTAAGTCGGATTCCACGGAAAGCGACCTTAACGTAGGTGTCGACTTAATATATATTCTAAGCCGGGGATCACATAGCACTAAAAGCTTATACATAATTCCATTAGATATAATACTAAAACCGGCTTTAACGTCTAAGTAAAGCATAAAATTGGTATTGTCACTCTATCGGCCCCAAGATGGCAATCTGTCCGTCCGTCAAGTTTTACGCCTCGCGCGGGAAACGTCACCTGCCCGCCGCCTCCATACAATTTAGATGAGTTCTAAAACTTTAAATACGACGTATTATCGTATAACTCCGATGTGATGGCATTATAGCACTGTATTTAAACAACCATTGTAGAAGAGTCGGATATTTTTAGGATGCTGTTGGGACTGCCGCGATGGTGCAGCGCTTCTGCTATGTTTGCGCAAAACCGAACTGACGGCTTCCACGCCGTCATTCGTAAGAAAACCGCGTCGCTGTTGTCAAGGTTGAGGGCGAGTGGCAACAGCATCCTAAAAACTATAGCGGAAAGTATTGACTCTCCGATTATTAAAAGTTTTGTGAGAAGGACAATCACAGAACATTAATCTGGGGATGCCCTTTTCACAATACTATTATTATTTAACTACTCTGTCTTTTATAATGTATCTCAGCTACTAACACTAGAAATAAGTTATTTTGTATTGCTTACTAACACAATGGATTACTGTTGTCCGAAAAAATAAAGAATTATTATTATTATTATTAAATATTAGATGCCCAAATTTCGTAAGCATTGTTTGTTTAGGTCCACTTACTTCGCTTTATAAATAAATATAAACTCACTAGGTAGGTGTGGGTAGGTCGCGCTCGGATTCACTCACGTCGATCCGGTTTTTATGACAGATTGTCAATTCTGTCATATATTGCTTCCGGGATCAGAAGTTGACAAAAACGCGCGACGACGACGATCTTTTTTCGCTCGACTCAGAAAAAATCTGAGCCACGTGATGGTATGTAGAATTTAATACCACGCTTCACTTAGAAAAAGGTGATGAAATAAATCTTTAACTTGGCAGTAAATATAACATCAAAATACAATCAGTAGGTACCCATTTTCGAGATCACCTTTTGCGAAAGCTACTTGACCTAGTGACGACCTAAATCTCTAAATCTAAAGTTTTCGAGTTACTCATACATGATACACCTGAAGTAATATCAAAAGGATTTGATAAATAAGTTTTCAAATTCAAAGCCATTTCTACTCGTTTTCTACTAAATGCTACTTCTACTGCAATTTACACGGACATACTAATCTTCCCTTTTAAATGCACAAAAGCGAACGGGACCAGAATGTACTCTTATTTTATACGGGCAGCTATAAATCCTAAAAAGCTATAGATTATCCATACAGGCAGAGTGCACCTGTTCTCAGTGCACTTTCTATACGAAGCTATGTGGCAGATTAGGAAAAATACTATTAAAAGAATAGTGATAAAGTATCCTTTGTATTCTGATTTAGAAACAAAGATAAACATGAGCGTATAATATGTATGGAAGCAAAAGACGCAAATAGTATAAAATATTACGCTAGGAAAATATTTGTACCTGAACAGAGTTTTCAGTTTAGGAAAGAGATTTGGTTTCGGATATCCTTAATGCTCCTTCTTACGTAATGTTGTAGATATCGTTATTTATATAAATACAATCTCTGTAGATTACCGCTTAGCAACAAACTCAAAAGCCAATTCATCTGACTCATAAATAAAACGAAAACCGCTACAAAAAAAATCCAATGAATAGCAATTTCAAATTAGAATTGTATACCTACGATAACATACCTTGAACAGCGCCGTTAAAGCAACGTCAGTCAATCTGAGACAGGTCTGTCAGTTCGATTTACACAAGCCCGACTTGCCAGCGACGCTACACGCCCAATAAACCTCGCTTAACACTGCAAGGAAATCCCTACACGACTCCGTACGATATTGGCAAGACTTTACTTGGAACATTACAGACATACGATAGTATAAAGATAACAAAGCTATAATGTACACTACTATACGACTTTCACGAACGGTTTTAAAGTGTCCTGTTTATTCTAACTTGTGTTTAACAGCTTTAACGTTGAAGAGGTATTTCTAGAACCTAAGGAATTTTCGGAAAATTATTTCTAATTGCTAATCAAATTCGCCACCGATAGCGTCGAAAAAAGAATCTTAGAATGTAAATTCGAAAAGCTTTCTTTATTATAATGCTACGAAAAAATAAGCTCCTTCGGTAACTAGTAATGGGCCTAGCCTAGACAATAACTCAGCATAAGAAACTGAAAATATGCAAAAAAAAAACAGGTAAATAGCTGAGTCACACACACAGGCAAGTAGCTGAGCAATAGAAAATCGGAAAAGTAGCGAACCCCGAAAGGAAAATGTTACAGAAATCTACATCATGCAGAGCAAAATTAATTGCAAACTAATGTTATCTGCAGTTCGGGAAAGACGTTAATATACTGATTAAGTAAATGAATGTTCGCTTACATGCATAGTATAGATGTCCTATAAAAAACTTCTTACTATATAAAATAGAACAAGTTTTAAAGTGAACACCGATTAATATCGCTTTTTCGTGAAACTCGTGAAATTCTAGGTAAAACCGTGTTGTCTAGATAACTTAATTAGAGTGATTATAACGCCCGGCGGCGGGCGACGTGATCATTACAGGTTTGCTGGAAAGCGGCAGGTTTTCAATTCCATGCAATTGTCGGCGTTTTTAAGGCGACTACATGACCTAAAGTGCAGTCACTGTCGGACTGCATAAAAAAGAAAGAGAAGCGCGATGATACAACGGTGGTAATTTATTGCAAACATGAAGCGATTATCAATTTACAAAAATTATTTAATAATAAATAATCCATCACTGAATGCAGTTTGGCATTAGATATTGAATGGTATATTTTTAATTACCTATAATTAAAATTGTTCACGAAGGGATAAACTGCATTTAAAGACAATTAAGAGGTTGATGCATTAATGATGTTTAATTATCACTGTATTAAAATAAGTCTGAAAATATATATTTTTTTCGTCAAAATGATTTACGGTTTAGGGATACACTGCTTTAAAAAACCAACTTTTTGACCGTTTTCAAGAAACCTCCGCCTTAAGAGGAAATGTTGGAACTGGGTTAGTAGTAGCCTAGACTGTGGTGATTATTACTTCATTACTTGCAGTCATCAGCGTAGATTTTAATGAACGTAAGGTTATGTAATGTAATGTGTTTATTAGTAGGTATCCAAAACCATCGAACCATTTCAAGTTTTTAGGAAACTGTCTAAATTGGAAAACGTAAAACTCATTTTCTAACAGATGATGTGTCTGTTTTGCTATAGGTACTTGGTACAACTGCGGGGTAATTGCGTATCACACTAACAATAGGAATGGCCTTCATTTTGACAGTTCAGCAACATTCATTGCGTAAACAACGCAATGAACTTCGTTGAGATTACAAATTTTTCAAACATTAGAAGCAATGGATTAGTAATATCCTTCAAAATGATTCAGATTAAGCTTAATAGTGTGTTCCGCAATTAGGATGCTTTTTAA
Source organism: Amphipoea oculea (assembly GCA_945859645.1). Lineage (NCBI taxonomy): Eukaryota > Metazoa > Arthropoda > Insecta > Lepidoptera > Noctuidae > Amphipoea > Amphipoea oculea. Next base: position 12,219,944 of record OX243866.1, on the reverse strand, counting down.
CCTACCTCAGTAAGATATAGAATGTTAGACGCCTTCGGAACCAAACAAATAATCAATTAACAATAAAAAAAATAAGCGGTATACCTATACAAAAATAAACTCAAATATTATTCCCGGTATTGACAGCTGCTTTGTATTCAGGCGTATTCTGGGTACCGCAAACACTTTACGAGTTCAAATCTAAACCTTCACACTTCCGGAATACATTAATCCTGATTTTTAGTTAAGGTGAATGCGCAGTGGTAGACCGTGTAATTCAAATTTTCTTACGCTTTCTGCAATTCGCAGGTTAATATCAGGTTGTATCTTGATCAAAATGTGATTCGTTCGCGACTATAACAGGTACGTATTTACAGAATTATAATCATTAATACATATTTGTATGTTAGATTTCTACCATAAGAACAAATCTCGTATGGAAAGGTGATTATGGTAGAAATCTAACTTAAAGAGATATATTAATGATTCTAATGAATATTATCCTGTAAATACATATATATTATAGTCGCGAATCATAATTATTTTGATCAACATACAACCTGACACTGACCTGCAAATTGCAAAAAACGTAAGAAAATTTGAATTTCGCGGTCTACCACTGCGCATTCACCTTAAAGTAGGTACTTGTTCGTCCGTTTTACGATAACAAAAACCAACAACTTCTGTTTATGACACAAAACAATCTCAAATATTTTGTTTTACAGTTTCGTTGGGAAGTGTAAAGGGATTTATGTAGACGCAAGGTACTGTAAAAAATGAAAAGTAAAATATCTGCAATATCCTGCGGGGTAGTTGTGTAACTGTAACACACTAACAGTAGCAATGGCTTTCATTTTGACAGTTCTACAACATTAATTGCGTTATTTACGTTATTGAACAGATAATTTTTCGGACGTCTGAAGCATTGGATTAACAATATCCTTCAAAATTATTCAGATTGTGATTACGCAATTAGGGCGCTGTTCATTCAAGATAATTAATAAAGCATGAATAAATAGCATAATCAAAAATGTATTATATCTTTATAAGTTATCCTACTAATATTATAAATATAAAAGTTTGGATGTTTGAATGTTTGTTACTCAATCACGCAAAAACGACTGAACGGATTTTGATGAAATTTGGCACACAGATAGTTTATAACTTGGATTAAAACAAAGGATACTTTTATTATCTCGGTAGTACGTTCCTGTAGGATTATTTCCGACATCCACGCGGGCCAACCCACGGGCAAAAGCTAGCATTAGATCTTTATATTAACAGGGTTGCAGAGTAATATACCTGCGGTTACTAGCTACGGTTGTATACCTAACCTACACCAGTATTGGAACATTGAAGCTGAAAAAGCTTTTAGGTATCTAGGCAGAAGCGATCGAGTTATTCAGAAATCAGCATTAATAGAGAAGCGTCTTCCTCCAAAACTACAAACACTTTTAACCTAGCCTCTACATGAAACTCACGTCACTTACAACCTGTGCTTACAACACAAACTGTCTGTCAGCAAGCAAACCGTGAGAACAAAACATCCAGATACGCTCCAAGCAGCGAGCATGATCCGCTATCCCGAGATAATTCGGTAAGCGATACCTGTGGGTGTCTCGAAGCGGTATAGCGGTACAGCGGTACGGCCGAATGCGGGCTAGTAAATAGGTTTATATTAAATAGCGATAACATCGCTCGCTGTCAGAACGATTGCTGGGCTCTCGGCGATGAGACCACACGCCAGGCGAGGGCGACCGGCTAACGCGAACATTTATTGTTGTTGCCGCGCTCTGTTTAGCTAAAATCGCCCTTTGAACGACGTGTAATGCTGCGTAAAGTAATTGTGGGTTACAAGTACCTGTTTATGCTTAAAATAAAAGTAAAGGGGCCAAAGTTTGGTGTAGGGAAACACAGCAAAAATGCTACCACCTTTTACTTTCGAGTCATGAAACGATATACGGAAGTCAAAGTAATTTGAAAGTTACAGTTTCACGTGAAGGTAGATGATTATCAAGCTACCATGCCATTTTATATTGATCTAAAACTACATAAGAGTCAATCATTATAATATCAACATCATGTTAGCCCAACGACCATACAGCTCGTTGTGTTAGCCCATAGAGCAAACTTTTAAACCACTTAGTTTTTCCAAACATGATTACAAGTACAAGTACTTCGAGCACACATTATTACTCAGCTTAGCTCGCTAACCAGAAACAAGGGAAAATTGTGCTACAAAATTGTGTAACAATACCTACTTTAGCGTTCAAATTCTAGCACCAGGTACTGTAAGCATGCGCTCTACGCTTAACTTCCCGATAAACGATAAATTAAGTTAGGTGTCAGTGCGCAGTACATTTTACCTCTAACAAATTTCGCTACACTATCTTCATCGCTAACCACTACATAATAATCTTCGTAACATGTAAATTAAGCCATAAATAAAAGAAAAAAAAACGGCGAGTACAGACATGCGTGCTGGCCGAATAGCTACGACCATTAAGATACATTCTATTGAAATGATGTATCACGTTATAATAAAAACTGTTGGGCATAGCTTATGCTTCGATTATGTTGGCTCGTTTATTACTTAATTTAGCCAAGAGTAGGGTTGCCAACTGTTAAGTGGTGAGCCAAATTAAAAAAAGGTCACGAGGTCTCGTTTTTATGTTTTGACTACGATATTTTCTGGCGTTTCAGGTCTCTTTAAAATGTTTTTTATGATAAGCTTGTACGCTTTTACGTGGCATCAACCCTTTCTTTTGAAAATAACATTTTCATTTAAAGTCCCCTCAATTTCCCTAACTAAACGAACGATATACTCGTAAAAGCCTTTATGTAAACAACCAACAGAACCACTTCTCCATTAACATCTTAAACCAAAACCCATGAAGACATCAGTGAGAAGTGAGCAGCCCTAGTCAAAAGGAGCACGAGTCGATTACCTGCGCGGGCGCACGCAGGACCGGTTTGCATGATCCTCCGCCCCTCACCTTCGCACCGCGGCCCCTGGCACCCATCTTGCATATTTTTTGCTCCACAATCCACATAAAGGGGCCCCTTCGTTAACTGTGAGAAGTAAGCCCCTTACAATAAGATACAACACATATTACAATACCTGCCCTTTGTAAAGATAAATGCTTAAAGACTTTAAGCCGCATTGCGATTCGTAAGAACTTATTCGCTTTATAATCTTGTTTCTTGTACTGAAACTTTAATCACGTAATTCTTCGCTCCGGTACAGAATACATACATAATAGTACAAGGATCTGGTAACTTAAACATGAAATAAAATCATTAAATCCGGATGTAATCATCGTTTCGTTTAAAAATATGCATGTATTTATACAACGTACAACTTCTGATTATTATGATAATCGCTTGAACGGATTATAATTGGAAAATTATCTTAATCATTCTCAATGAATTCGAGTTTATTGCCAATTAACACTGTGGAGTTAAATTCACAATAATAATATACAGCTATTTAAATTATTCTCAACGTGGTTAAATTTTTTGCCGAGTTCATTTCTGTATACCAGCTAAACTTAGGAACTAACTAGTTCATTCTACCTGGCTGCACATTTTTTCTTTTCTTAATCCTTTGTCCGTTAAGGTATTATTCTTTAATTATCTCCAAAGAAATAAATAGGAGGTAGTTAAGATAAATATCTTAGTGGCCAGTCCCAAAGTCCGTTACAATTTTTTTTTTTAAATACGTTGTATGTAACGGCTTTCGAACCAATTTTATTGATCGCAGCCGTTGGCTTTTGCTAATCAAATTCTTGAACGAAATTGTACAATCCGTTGATTGCTCTTTGTTATTTCTGATATATTCATCTTTTGTGGTTATAAAAATAATTTTTCTAAGAAAATATCAAGCATTTTAATATAGTACGTTCTTTACGTTGACGCGTCACTGAGGAATGCTTGCTCCATGCTAATGATACCAATAAGTCCTCTCAATGTCCGAAAAGAATTCGGAAACGACTGTGCCCGCATACAATTAAATATTTACTGATCATGAAATAGCGTTCACGCAAATATGTAGAATTAAACCTATTATTACTTTGTGTGTTTGAATTAACTTTGATGTGTATTGATTTAACTGAAATGACTGACACAGTTCCACTGTTTAAACCAGACAAACTATCTTAAGACTCGCAACAATGTTTTATATTTACAATGCTCTATCCAAACTTTGGTAAAATTGAAATATGTAGTTGGCTAGATAGACACTTACCTTACCTACATTAAAGGCTTTTTTTTTCTTTATAGATACAAAAAGTGAGAAAAATGGTGAAGAAAGTTGTGATAAACACCACAAAAGCCAACCAAAGAATCATCGTTTATATGAAGATAAGAAATCCACTGCGATGTCCCTTCAAAGATAATCTGACTAAATTCTTCATTTTATTCTTATTTATTCCAAGAGTTTCGATAGATAAAAAAACTGATATATAAAGAATTCCAGTTGGATTTCCTAGGAATAGGTTTGTTTACAGTTTTTCGTATCGTTTTATTCATTTATGGTGTTTTTACGAGTGTCGGAGAGGGTAAATGTTCTATTTGAGTGTTGGTGTGTGCGTCCCGGTTGGTGCCGGTGCCGGCGGCCGAGCGAGCCCGCGGCACATCGTCAGCGCATAAACATAAGTTTGCGTGCGACTCTATCGTGTACAGGGTACAACTTTTATGTTACCGGCTCGCATTTACTGATGAGCTAGTTATTGCCGATTATCTCTTCAATTCGCGACATAAATTGTAGACTGCCGGCTAGTTACTGTTGTTTACTTTATACTGTTAGTGGGATTATATCACATGTCTTCGTTCTAGCGGGACCCTGACGGTCGTTAGCAGATAAATCGTATTTATCTCCAGCATCCACAAAAAATTTATAGTACCTACTTATTAGGTTAGTTCTTGGTTTTTCATAATAAACACTGCTACAAATTATTTAATGAATTACTTTATGGTGAATATGCGACTTAAATACGTAATACCCAGTTACAACAGTAATAGTCCAAACATCGTAGGTAAATATTTAAAGTTGTAATGATGCCGTATCTGTCCGTCCTACATAATGCTGTGACTAATAGTCTCGGCCGATGAACCGCTTTGTGTCTAGCTTACCTGTACAAAAACCAATTCGACTGCATGCTGCGAAAAGTTGGGAGTTGTGCGAGTATGACAGATGACTCACCTCTGTGGTGCCTCACGCGGTGATGCGACACGGGTCGGCAGCACGGCTGCTCCTGGTACGCTGTCCAGGAGTCCGCCAGCACGCACGCCAACACCGCACACAGCACCCCAGTTGTCCATTGTCCACCAGCACCCATGGTCCACGCCGCAGGCCACATCCAACCCGCACACACTGCTACACCTTACTCTCCCACTCCAACATTATCCCTCGCATCAGTCCATACAATGCACCTACGACTATCGTAATCCTCAAGTCAACTGACGATTCCGGAAAACTTTAACAATGTTTATCTGTTTACATTACGCGCACCTAAACCGAAATCGAAGAGATTATGCTTCCGTTCAGATCATTCGAGTTGAACGGACTTCTGTGATTAATCACCGCAGTCGTGCCGCGAGCCTGTTATCTCATATCGAGTTATAATCTGTTCGTGAGGGTTTACTTCGTTCGGTTCGCTTGATTTATTAGTTGGTAAAGAAGTACGCCACGATCGTGGTAACGCAGCGTCGTCGGCGGGCGACAGGCGTGACGTGCGCCACCGGCATCGCAGCGACGAGAACTGAAAATGTTTCGCGCGGCGACTCGGACCGGCGACCGGCCCGGCGGGAACCGGCACGCGAGACAACAGCCGAGCCGAGGCTTGCCGCCGCCTCTGCCGGCGCCGGCTTCCATCGCGAGCGACAAGGATGGCACTATCACGGAACACTAGACCCGCGAAAGCTCCAAACGAATGAAAAAGCCCGCTCCACTCGTTTAAGGAAAAGTTGTAAGTTAAAAAGTTTTGATAATTTCGCCGATCCGGAGCCGCTTGAATTCTTGCGGGGGAGATTTGACTGCGCATTGACCCTCGGTGTCGTTACGAACATATTGTAACGGAGGGATGACCCCTTATATAAATTTACCTAATTTATGTTTTTGTTAGGATACGCACGAAGAACTTTTATGTCTGTAGGCACGCGAAAGGAAGTCGGCAGTTTATTTTTTGTATGTTTATTAATAAGTAGCCTAGTGGAGCGTATGAGTCACGACGTCGCGTGGCATAAATAATAGAGAACGGTAAACAAGTCATCACGAAATCTTCAGAGATTCGAAACTCGCATTATTTATATAATTAGCCAGTTATTTATCTAGTTAGTAACTGCAGGCAGATTCCTAAACTAATAGATCATTCAAATTAATTGTTCACTGTAACGCCATTCGAAACCATAATACGTGGTAAATCACGAATATTAAATTTTCAAAAAGACAAACCTTAAGATAAACAATATAATTTAAGACCAAAATATTCAAAATATTTCAATATGTGTATGAAGAGCAGTGCTGAATAGCACAACGCTATACTTATCAACAATCCAAGCGCAGACTTAGTAATAAGTTGTCAGACAACTTAATAAATAACTATTTATCGAGTCTAACTTTGAGCTGACCGTGATTAAGGTTAGCTTTATCAATTACTCAGGCTCTCTGCGGAGGCTGTGAGCCCTTCGCTCGCCTGAGAGTGCCGCCCGACTCGCCTTTAATTAATCTTAAATAACTTAATTATACCAGAAACCCTTTAACATAACTCGATGAATGTTTTATTAGTCTCACCAAACTACTGCACCCACCGAACGCGCATTATTTTCCACTTAAACATCACAAAGCACAGAGGCCCGCCAATATAAAAGTAACTTATGCAAAAGTAAGAACATTTGGGATTCAGCGGGTACATTCATAAGATGAACGGAGATATCTTAAACGTCGCGGCCCCATTTTCATCAGTTCTTCAAGTTTTTCAATAAAAACTTTCGAAGGCGTCCGATTTACATACGGTATGGATTCATTTATTTTCCAAAAAGATTTTTAGCGTAAAAGTGAAGAAGGTTTTCGGTATCCATTAGAGGAGAAAGGTCGCACTCGAATCGCTCCCACCAAGTGCCCCACACCGGCCCATCGGCCACTCCAATTACAATATTTTAAATGCCATTTTTGTTAAAACCTTCAGCTCCCTCCTCAACGCCCTCCTTCCTGATTCAATAGTTCCGATTTTTTTATAAATTAAGTTATCGCCTATCTGACTCAAATTGGAGTATATTAAAATGTCGTTGTTACGATTGCTATTTGCTTACTTTCATACTGATATACTTACTGTCTTTTATTTTTCTAAAGAACTTTCTTAAAAACACCACAAACTTAAAAACTTTTATAAACGTAAAAACTTTTAGAGTTTATAACTCTGTGAAGTTAATAAATTGTAGTAATTTTTTCTAATTATCAAAAACTTGGTATGTTTTTTTTTGTCAATTTTAAATTGAGAACCTGAAAAAAGATCGATAGTAGGATCGAACTACTTAATTTGTAAATGGGCGCACCTTGTGTTGCTCCGCATCGATGTCACTGCGGTGAAGCTGTCGACAGTCTCGGACACCATGGCCTGTCCTGCTGCAGAAGCGCAGGTCGCTTAGCACGGCACGCCAGCATCAACGATATTATTCGTCGAGCCCTTGTCACCGCCGGCGTACCAGCGGTGCTAGAACCAAACGGCTTGGTACGTGATGATTGGAAGAGACCAGACGGCATGACGTTGTTGCCTTGGAAGGTGGGTAGGCCTCTGGTGTGGGACGCAACATGTGTCGATACCCTTGCGCCATCTCATGTTCCTAGCACTGCGGGCTGTGCTGGCGCCGCTGCTGCAGCTGCTGAGACCCTCAAACGGCGCAAATACTGTAACCTTGTGGGCAACTACAGCTTTGAGCCGTTTGGGGTCGAAACGCTCGGGTCATGGGGCCCGAGCGCGCGTCTCCTTTTTAAGGAAATTTCTCGCCGGCTGGTCGATACTTCACGTGACCAGAGGGCTGGGTCGTTCTTTGGCCAAAGAATTAGCATTGCCATTCAACGTGGCAATGCTGCCAGTCTTCTGGGCACGTTTCCGGATGACAGCGATGCGGATGAATACTTCGGCGCCTAAGTTTTTTATTTTATATATTTGTATTGTAAGTTAGTTAGTCATTTATTTTAGTATCTAGTGTATATAGTTAGTTTCTAAAAGAATAAATTAATTTTCATTTTCACTAAAAAAAAAAAAATTATGAAATCGTGGATTGCTCTAGTTTACGAAAGATATATAGTACCTATAAACTAGTCATCAATATTTGTAAATGGTAAGACCAATTGGTCAAATTCCAATTGGTCCATGGAGCACCGACGAGCATTTACAAATTAAGTCTAAAATGGTTTTGCTGTAATTTTCATCCAGACACGGCATTCAAAATTGAAATCGTAATAACTATATAATAAACGAGGGCTGAACCTGAAAATCTGAGCCACGGTCTGAATACCATCGCCCGCTTTCGAAAGAAGTTGCGAAATGCAGTTTTTTTATTGCTGAATGGCTCTTGACTTCGGTCATGCCTGATGGTAAGCGATGGATGAGGTCTATGATAGAACGAGCGTGCCCAGAAGATGCTTAAGGCACTGGAACTCCCACGCATCGACGAAACACTGCTGCTTGACGCCGGACTCCGGTGGGAGGGTGGTCGCAAACCAGGTGGGCGTTAGCCCTACCGCCGCAAGGGAAGAATTGGCCAGTCAATTAAGGTGTTGGTTGTGACTATCAGGATGCGCCGAGCACTCGGTTCAGTTGAGCAACTGGCGGAATAAACTGCTCTACACGAGGAGACTTCTTCATGCATCCCTCAAACATTGTTGCTATATCATGACTATCGGTAACCGAGAATACGTGAGTACTGTGTGTAGTTACCGCGACCCGGGTTCACAAGTCACAATCTCTTTGTAACACATGCCGGTCAGTAAGAAGCAAAGTAACACGAACACAAAATCCCATATTCCCATAACCGTACCATAACCCAATCCCACTTTGACTACGTTGAAGTTATTATAATCTGAAAACAAAAATCGTCACAAAACAAACTTAACTCCTACCGAGTCTTCACAAACCCATTACCATACAAAAATAATAGTTTTTGTATGCTAAACTGTCACCATAAATAGTAACTATCGACAGTATACTGGCGACTAGTGAACTCAACTTACAAGTCGTTGTCCTTAGGCGTTCGTTATTTTGTCACGTCTAAATACAACATAATACGAACATAAAACAAAATAACACGCGTATATCGTAAAACGGGTTGTATAAACTGTGTATAAAGTTGCACTGCGAGTTTAATACATTCAATTTGTTTTCAGCGGTGGTTTGAACGCCAATACCGACATAATTGTGCAACCATAAACAATGGAACAATGATCACTGCTGCCGGTTGCATACGCTCCTGTTAGATATACGATGTTGTTAAATAGCGCACATTATCCACTACTGTATGCACTGGTTCAGCTTTATCTGGGACTAAAGGTTACTCTGTACTACAAATTCTGATATTTATTCTGTAGTGGAGTCATGAAAATTGTGAATAGTTGAATGTACGGACTCAGTTAACGCTATAAAAGGAAATAGCTAGGGCCGACTAGAGTTCAAGCGCAATAGATCGTAAACGTACCATGATGAAAGTATGCACATTATCTTTTGACATATCTTGCCACAAAAAGCCGGAAAAAAGCCAAGTAAGCAGTTTTTCCTGATAGCCAACATTTGTCTTAAGATACGTGACTATTTATTGTGCAGACATTAATCATTCACAAACTGCAAACGGTCTCATCACGAGGCAGCTGCGAAGAGGCGTGCCTTCGGTTCTGGACGAGCCAGCAGGGATCGAGGGGAGTTGGGGAGCGGGACATAATTGATGAAGTCGACGCAAGACCTCGCCGCGGTTAATCTCCACCCAGCCACCTTCGACAGGACAAACTTTATCTACTCCCAAGGAGACGCAGAGGTCACCTTTTAATTTTTTCTCGGAATGAGAAAAAGTATTAACAGTTTTTATTAGGTATCATTCAGCCAGCAACTTTCATAAGTCATTCAGAGTCAGTCAGAGAGTTCATTTGGTTTATATGTATGTATGTATGTATCTGTGTATATATTGTATTTTATATTCATTTCCTAGCTAGTTCTCCTGTATGTTGCACCTGCCATGTTTTGTCTCTGCATCACCCTATGGTTGACTGGTAGAAAATGCCTTAGGCATTAAGTCCGCCTTTGTACAGTATTATTTTTTTTTTACTTGTACATAAAGTTTTAATAAATAAATAAGTGGGCAAACCTGTACCTACTATGCGTGGAAAAAAAAACACAAAGCTGTAGTTCGGCATTGCGCCTATGCAAAAACCTCGGTAGATAGGTTGCAGTAAAAAAAAACGCAGCTGCATCTAATCTGGATTACTGACTCGCAATACTATTACTGTATCCAAGTGGACGAAGAGGACAAAGATGGCCATGTACCTGCTTAGAATGGAAGAACCGTAAAGTGGGCATTCATTAAGTACTTCAGAAGCTCATTACTGCACCGAACGTTCGCTATTCAGTCGCATACGCTAAACAATCGCGCCGACAATCCGTCATCATTTAACGGTCTATTGTGTTCTTGCATTCCCAATTATAATTAAAATCATTTTTGCACCACAATGCCAATTAAAACGCTATTGAAAAACTAGGTACCATGTCCATATACAAAACAAAGGCATGCTTAGGTGCTCATTTTCTAAATTATGTAGGTATGCTTTCATATAAGATAATTAAAATAAATGAGATTGGATAACAAAGGCTTAGCGTTGGCCTGCTTGCATAAGAATAAAAGATAATTTTTAGAATAACGCTATAGAGGTGCGTCAGAGTTGCAGTTAACGATATTTACATGACTAATGGGCAACAATTTTACATAAAAGTGCAAAAGCGAGTGAACTTAGGCACACCACACCAGTGAAGTGGTCCAATTTGCATGTTTTATGCAAGCGGCGAGTGATGCCGCCGCGGACACTGCACGCGCATACAGGCTCTTTGAAATTTTTATATGCTATTCCCACAAATCGGACGTCGCTGCATTTTATGAGGAAGCGCGCTCTGTAACCGTGTTGTCTAGTTTTATAGCGTTCTTTACTGTTGTTTTACAATAAATATGTAGAAAAGCACTGATTGTGGAACCCAAAGGGAACGTTACAAAGTTTGCTATTTTATTTCGTCATTACATTTTGATCAGCAACTGACAACTATTTTTGTTCAACCTACATATTCCTAAACGCCCTGCATGACATGGCCGCATAACAGGACAATAATATCGATATATTATTATTATCTCTTCAAAACCAATGCCTACAATTAATCGAAATTCGGTCATTCTTATTAGATTCTCTACCAACTAAATATCGTCGGATGTCACAGCACGTATTGTGATTCCCAGTATTTTGTTTTATATTTACCCGTGTCGGTAATCGAGAGCCATGCACGGTTGGAACAACCAACTTTTACAGAGAAACCATCGCATGAATGCAGCACTAGCTAAATTGCATTGTTCGTTTTATTGCAAGTGCGGATGGCGTAGCTCTCGCCAGAATTATTTACTATGTAACAGCACATGCACTTTATTCCATCCGTCGATTTTAGTATTGAAATCTTTCGTTTTATTCGTGTTAAATTCGCTTTTAGTATTTACATACTCCACAATACGAGAGACTATTCGCAGTTAAACATCGTAAACAAGTATCAAAATAAGCCTTTTGAATGTTTTTACAAAACGATACAATGCCTGAAGATGCTTTAAATAATACCTTCACGGAGCTGCAAGTAATTTATGTAGGTCCGAAGTATGTCGAACAACCTCCAAGGTGGGTCCCGCATTATGTTATATGTAAGAAGACGGTGGCTGTTCCACCCACATTAATGAACTAATGTAACTAAGTGACCGTGGCTTCTCATTAATAATTGAATCACGCAAGGGTTCATTTCAGACGGGATACTTAATGAGACAGGTACGCAACTAACTTCATGACATCCTCGCGTTATGGCCTACAAGTTGATGTACTGGACTAGGTCATGACACACATGTATACGTTAGTTTACAAGCGTAGGGTAACACGCATAACTTGTACGCAAATTGGGTCTGACATTAATTTATTAGTCTACATTGAATTAACTACATTCAATTTATTAGTCAACATTGAATTTAATCCTTAGCCCTTCATCTTGAATACGCTAGAACAAGGTCTTCAAGAGAAAGACGATTTTCTTTCCGTAAACCATAAAAAAGATTCGTCCGTCTCGGTAAATATTTAGGTCGAAAATATAAGACTTTTTCTAGCAGCAATTTACTTTGGCGCCTCTGCTGAAACTGGAATGGAGTCCTGAAAAAAGCTTAACTTTGACCGATATTCCATTGTCGGCCAAGGTTAAGGGGCTCGGAAGAGACAGCTCTTATCTTGAGTTAAAATCTATACTCGTAGATTAAATTACTTTTTTAAGCTGTAATTTGATTTATTATTCTTTTATCACGAAGGATTTATATTAAAATAAAGCTGCTTGAGAGCTCGACACGTGCCGTTCTTTGTGATAGCCGGAAAAGAGATGCAATTAGTATTATACCCATGTGTTAGTATAGGTTGTGATTATAATAATTGACCTTTCTTTGAGACTTTCAGTTATTTTCTTACTAAATATATTTAGATATTGCTGTATCATATTCAGCACTTTTATGAAAGGGCTGACACAAAAAAACAATCATCTAGTTATACTAAAGCCGTTATTTGGGATTAACCGAAATCGGTATTCTTTTATCTACAAGAGAATGGAAGCTTTTCGCTAAAATCGAATTTCTTTTGTGCACTATTTAGGGACAATGGTGCACCGATTGCAGTCCAGTTTTAGGTATTTTATTTTCGACCATTACGCCCATTGCGAACGAAATGATTGTATCAATAGAATGCGAATGCGACGAAAACGTTGATACATTGTGCGCTGTGTGACCTCAATTTTCCAGACAAAAGCGTTGGTTAGCCGATAACAACTCTGCAACTAAAGATTGTAGAGTTTTCAAGAATTCACAAACTTATGAAGAGCATCAAAACTAAGATTTAAAACTCCGATACACTGCGAGAGGAAATTAAACTAACTTTTATACGAGTCGACTAAATATTTTATAACTTTAAATTAAACTTTTAATAGAATGAAAAAGATGTTGTAGCATTTTTATTTGCAACAAACAAAAAAAGCTATTGAGATAGAAAATAATGTAATACCTACTGAAAAATATAAAGTGAATACTACTTCAGATATTTAATTCTAGGACGTGTGTATGAGTATAAGCTCCTGGCGAAGTCCATCGAATGTTACGTGTGTTCGGATTTTTGGTCGTTTTGCAAGAGGTGGCAAGCACACCGCTATGCAAAGAAGCAATTTCCTTTGTGTCACTTGCTACCCGCGCTGCAAACTGCACGTGTTGTCACGTACCAGTGTCAATACACATGCTGCATTATATCTATATTTGTACTACTATCACTGTTCTTTGCAATCTTAAAGCGGTTAATCGGAAGATAAACTGTTTCATATTTGCGTCAGTTGGGCCAATCTGCGACTTTGTTTTATTTAGTAATCTTGCTGATTTGTCCTTAAATCAGCTTGTAAGCATTTTCTTCAGGTCTTTTCTACCATCAGCCCGAGCTAGATTCGTCTTCACGTCATAATTTTAATCTATTTCGAGTTTCTTGAAAGAATCTTCCATACCGGGGAAGAAGGAACACAAAGTTTTGGGACCGCCCGGCCTCTTTGATTCGTCAACTCTTTTCTGAGCTTCTTCGTCGAAGAACTTGCGGTTGGCTTTTAATTTGTTGCACATTTCATCTGGAATAATCAGGCTACAGTTACCTACTTACATTCACTTTTTAAAACTTACTATTCAAGAATTACAAAATATTTGGTTTATTTTATACCTTTCAGATATTTTTTATCATGTTTGAACAGATCTTCTGTGGATATGTACTCTTCTAAAGTATGGGAGTCTGATTGGTGAACCTTCAATATATTAAGTAGTTCGTCTTTCATAAACGGTTTCACCATAGAAAGTAATTTGTCAACGAATGTTGGAGCATTGATGAAGTGGAATTCTTTGAGACACACAAACATAGCTTCCTGAAAACGAACAGACTTAGTTTATAAGTTTCTTAGTAAAAAGACAATCTCTACGCTTCCTTTTAACAACTTTAATTAACTTAGTAATAAAGTTATTGTTTTTGCTAAAGATTAACTGGCAGTAAATCTGTTGCAGGCATTTCGAAATTAATATAAGTTCCTGGAATCTTAACAACAAAAACAATTATGAAAAGATTGTGGATATAGAGGTGCGTCAAAAGTAGGTCAGCATCTTTGTCTTAGACAATGGAAAAGCATACTGGACCATTATTATGGCAACACACTTAATGAGATGGTCCTGGAGGTTTCCGAGTTCACCTTTGTAGTTAAATCGCAAGACAATTATATTATGAGAACTTACCTGCAAGAAATAGAAGAACTGTTGTGCGACAGTCAGGTTGACTCTCGATATATGGCCAAGTGACACTCTGTCCAGGTTCACAACGATAGCTACCCCTGGTACTGTGCCCTGCTCGTATTGCCACAGATCCATAACCATCAAAAAAGCTCTGAAATTAATAAGGAAGCGGGAAATGATTATATAGGATTTTTAAAAATTATTTTAAAACACTATATGTAGATTATTTTCAATTTAAACAAAATAATCTTACTTGATAACATCGCTATAGACAAACTTATTCGGATCTGCATCCAAAAGTTCACAGTATATTGGTGTGTAACCCTGTTTCGTTAGAGTCGGTAGTGGAAAGATTAACCTGTAAAGAGCCAAAAACGTTTTGTAAGTGCCTAAGTATAAGAGGAATATGAGATATGAGAATGTCTTCGTGTGACAACAAAGTTTATTTCAACTTAATTGAATACTAAAGCAGTTGTTAACTTCTCATAATAACATTGTAATCAGCACTACAGTGCCGCTAAGCAATCTAAATTCACCAATTCAATGTATATCAAGACACACATACCAAGTCTGAAATGCCAATTCCAGACAATCATCAATTTTCCTATTCTGATAGAACGGGAACAATGTTTTTAGAGTGTAATTGACATCAATGACCCGCTTGGTTAAATCGGCGTCGCATGCACAACTATGATATGCTAATATCACGTCCAATTCTGAAAATAATACCTCAGTATTAGCCGTATTTATTGTTATATTCCGGGAAATCTAAACTATTATACGTTAATTGATATGTTTATGCTGTTATTAAATCATGCTGTTAGGCTAAGCTGGGTCAAAACCATTTCAAACAATTGTATCGTTGAAACAAAGTAGGTTAGCTTGTTTTATAAAGCTGTATAATTTAATGAAAATGCAAAATAATTATAAACTCCTTACCAGTGATATATTGGTGTGGAAGATGCGTCTGCTCACTCAGCCACGCCGTCAAACTTTGAATGTTTTCTTGCTTCACGTTTAACTTTTCATATTCCTTTTCAACAGACATGCCAGAAACCACTGCCATTTTCACTAACACTTATAGTTTTAACGTTTATAAAATAATATGCTTTGTTTCTACAGGAGCGTGAGTGTGCGTTAGTCGCGTGAGATGCCTATCAGCTAATGGCTCATAAATGGGACCAATAGTAAGTCTCCTTGTGCTCCTAAAACGTCAATGTGCCTATTGACACAGTGCAAGGCCATTCGACGCTTATGAATATGTTCATACTGTCTGCTCTGGATTTTTTTGCGTAATAAATTGGAAAGAAATGATGATTTTTATAGTTTGGTTGTTAAATAAATATGTGTTGAAGTATGAATTATCATTGTATTTGGGTTATGTAGCTATTGTTAGTGTTAGCAATAATACTAAATCCGTTATTCAAATAAACGAACAACATTTTTTTTTATTATTTAGCGAGTTGCTTTAATGGTGGCATTAATTTAACACATGCATACGGTTTCGCGTTTTCGAACATATTTAATAATTTCATCAAACGTTATTATTTATTTATAATTTTCTAAAATATCATCTTGGAGCAATCATAGTGCAGGAGTTATTTGCCGGGGTCACGGATCATAAAATCGCATCAATGAGATTAAAACAAATTCTTTGTAAAGAGTAGGCGAATTGAAGGAAAGAGAGAGAGCCCTAAGGGGAGGACGGGCGTAGGTGGTTGTTTTCAAATTACTAATGAATTTATGTTATAATTTTTATGATTCGCCATTGTATACCTCAGAAGAATTCTGTACTACTTTTTTCCTGCAATTAAATAAAAAATGGGTGCCTGAATTTTATTTAGTTTCTAACTTTATTTATTTTACATGGTCTCTGTAAACTTAACCGTTTCCAAAGTTAACTAGTCCGCTCGAGTAACTCTGGCACGTTCTCGTCTGCAGGACCAATTTTTCTCGTGTATATTTAAGTTCACCTACGTCCTGTCCTAGTTAGAAACAACTCGTGTAATTTTTAATAAAAACATGTCGTCTGAAACTAGAAATGTGACTGTTCGATTTGGCTGTATAGGCTTCTGCTAGGTACGACTTCGTTTGTTCTGCCTGTATGTACACGGGTCAAAGATATACTAAATACATAAACTTACGCCTTATTTCAATGGGGGTAGGTAGTAACTATAAACCGCCATCGCCACCTGCTACGATCTTTACATACTTGCTTTTGCTTTGCTTACGTTCGTACATCTGGTCATACACACGCGCCGGTTACACTTTATATCCCAAAATAAATGATGTGGGTTCTTAACTATAATTCCTTGTGGTTTATAAGGAAAACTTTGTTAAGACCTATCTATCCATGATATTACGACGAAAACGATTGGTAGAAGTTGCATCCAGCACACAAACACCCCATCTGGTAATCCAGGATCATACATAATATCGTTGCTCTAAGTCCTCGGACTTGCAACTTTGATTGGACTTGTCCGGGATAGAAGACGAGCGACGTATCGTAAATGTTTAGTACCCCTGGTGCCGGCTTAAACACTGCCTTGTGTGAAATATATTTCAGGACAGCTCATTGAAACGACTGCCGCGTCTGCCGTTGATGGATACCGTAAAAATTGTGGATTTAGTTGTTTATCACGTTGTTGCAGTTCTAATAACCAATAATCATGATTTGTTGTTGCATATAAAGAACGATGACCATATTTGTATGAGACCCGTCCCCCCCCTTCAACAGATCTTTTGTATGTGCGATCAGTTTCATAAAGATCTATAAAAAGACTAGCAACCAGTTTTAACTTCAAAATCCATGGGGCTTAGAAATAAAATGAAAATTAAAAAAACGTTTTATTAATTTTTCTAATTCGCTAGGCCCGTCTCCCGCCCTGCAACAGATCTTTTGTATGTGCTATCAGGTTCATAAAGATCTATAAAAAGACTAGCAACCACTTTTAACTTCATAATCCATGGGGCTTAGAAATAAAATGAAAATTCAAAATCGTTTTATTCATTTTTCTAATTCGCTAGGCTCGTCCCCCGCCCTGCAACAGATCTTTTGTATGTGTTATCAGGTTCATAAAGATCTATAAAAATACTAGCAACAAGTTTTAACTCCAAAATCCATGGGGTTTAGAAATAAAATAAACAATCGTTTTATTTATTTTGGGATAAAGTAGTGTCTTGTTGTCGCGGGCGCTATTTTGAGTCCTGAACGCAACGAAGGATTCTAGGTTTGAGTTGACTCCTGAGCGAAGCGAGGGAGTTAAGACTTGAATCCTGAGTGCAGTGAGGGATTCAAGCTCGCCCAAGACGAAGACACCCGCGTCTCCGTCGTGGACGAGCATATGGCAGTTGTCCCACCGCCGCGCCGGCGAGGAAGCGACTAACTGTCGGCTGTTTTCTCGCTCAAGAAACATACAATAGATATACATACATTCCGTGTAAACAAAAGAGATGCATATATTAACAGATGATCGCTGACTGTTCACACTGCCGGCGAGGACTCGCTTCACTGGTTTTTCGCTTAGCGACAAGAGCTATCAAAGATAATACTCGCCTAGCGATACTCGCTCAGCGATTGTCGCTTGGTGGTCAGAGCTCACGCCGAGAGAAACCCCTGTGAGACTAACCGCCCCGAGCGAGTGGTGCGAGTAATCGCCCGTCGCACTCGAAAACACGCTGATAGCCCAGCGACAAAACTATCGGAACTACACACACGCTGCTCGCTGCTCGCCAACTCGTTTTCAGTTGCTAGTTCTACTCGCTAATCGTTCATCGCCGCCGGTGGGACAACTGCCTGCCTATAGGAATAGAAAAAAATGGACGAGTAACGAATGACGTTTTCTGTTTTTTAAATGGCATCCCCTAATTGATCTTGAGAGGTTTGAAAATCAAAGAATATGGTTTACTTACAAACTCTTATTTTGTGCCAAAAATATTAACATTAAAACATGATTTTGCTCGGAATATCCTGCACTTTTGAGAGACGTCGTCGTAGTAAAAATTGATCATCTTGCTAAGACGGTTAGAATGAGATACATTTTAAGTCTGTTGGTCGATGTAAGGGTTGGGTGGACGTTCTGGCAATATTAACATTAAAACATGATTTTTCTTTTAATATCCTGCACTTTTGAGAGATGTCGTCATAGTAAAAATTGATCACCTTGCTAAGACGGTTTGAATGAGATACATTTTAAGTTTGTTGGTCGATGTTTGTGCTGCTGGGGAGTTTGTTCCGCCACTTCTTCTCCCCAGCGAAAGCACTAGGAAGTGGCGAAGGGCGGGCGTTTTGGGGGACTGTCTTTTGTAATTTTGACGTTCGAAAAGTGCTGATTCTCAGCCTAGTTTGAATAAATGACTTATGATTTTATGATTATGATGTAAGGCTTGAGGGGACGTTCTGGCAATAAACATTAAAACATGATTTTCTCGGAATATCCCGCACTTTTGAGAGATGTCGTCATAGTAAAAATTGATCAGCTTGCTAAGGCGGTTCGAATGAGATACATTTTAAGTCTGTTGGTCAATGTAATGGTTGGGGGGACGTGACGAAATTAACACTAAGACATGATTTTCTCGGAATATCCCGCACTTTTGAGAGATGTCGTCATAGTAAAAATTGATCAGCTTGCTAAGGCGGTTCGAATGAGACACATTTTAAGTCTGTTGGTCAATGTAAGGGTTGGGGGGACGTTGTGACGAAATTAACACTAAAACATGATTTTCTCGGAATATCCCGCACTTTTGAGAGATGTCGTCATAGTAAAAATTGATCAGCTTGCTAAGGCGGTTCGAATGAGATACATTTTAAGTCTGTTGGTCAATGTAAGGGTTGGGGGGACGTTGTGACGAAATTAACACTAAAACATGATTTTCTCGGAATATCCCGCACTTTTGAAAGATGTCGTCATAGTAAAAATTGATCAGCTTGCTAAGGCGGTTCGAATGAGATACATTTTAAGTCTGTTGGTCAATGTAAGGTTGGGGGCACGTTCTGACTCATCGTCCTTTGTATTACTTGTAGTACCTACTAATCTACATTATCTTCACATGACCAGAAGGCCAATCCCCGTAATAAAAACCTTCAAAATCTAGTCACAATCTCATCTCAGCGACAATCGATCTGTAAAATATAGAGTAAGTAATTAGAGGAATTTTTGACAGATTGAGACTGAGATTGAGAACATTCTTAAAATTACGAGAATTGCCACTCAGTTGTTGCATTTACTTTTGTAATACTTGTCTACATTGTCTTCCACATGATCTGACCAAGATTATGTCTGGGCCTTAAAAGGGACTTTGGCCCTTGAGTTTGTTTCGTCATTTCTTCTCAGGGGTCAGAGAGAACATGTCAAATCCATCTAGCTTATATTTTTATAATATGACGTGTAAAAGTGATTCGGATAAGTATCCTATTTACAAAATAAACAATTTCATTTCATTAGTCTAAAGTTAGGTAATTAATTTTAAATATATTCCTGACCAAAAGACAACGATTTAATTCTACAGAAACATAATGAGTCAAAGATACTTCATAAAACTTAACATAACAAAATCATAACATAAGATAACTACTGCGGATAGACTCTAACCCCTAACATTATCAAATTAGCCCTTTCAACGTACCTACATTTCAATTAGAAGTTACTGACCTTGTTTAGGCCGCAAATTATTAACATACCTAATCCAATTTCATGGAACTCTTGTTTGTATCTAATAATATAATTTCGCCCTTGCCCGAGTTTCCACTACATCGGTGGTGTATGAATTCGTTAGGAACCCATGAGCGGCTCACGGACGGCCGAGTGAGTCTCGCTTACAGTCCAACAAACACTTTCAAAGTGCACCCTTAGCCCTACCCTCACCCTCGCATATCATAGCCAGCTCATATTTATTGTGTGCTTAAAATCTTGACGAGATCCTTCCAATTCGAAGTCCCTAAGTCACTTGACGAGTTATTTAACTTTCATTTTTCAGGCATAGGTATTTTTGTGAGAGCAGTGGTGACCCAGTGATAACGGCGCCGACTTACGAGTTGTAGGTCGTGGATTCGAATCCAGGCTGGCGCTTTACATTGTGTTAATTATTTCATCACCACTGCTCTCAAAACCGTAAAGGAAAACATCGTGAGGAAACCGGCATGTCCTAAAACCAAAAATTCGAACACATGTGACATCTACCAGCCCACACTGGCCCGCGTGGAAGATTACAGCCCACTCCTTCTCAAAGAGAGGAGGCCTGTGTCCCAGCAGCGGGACCGTTATGGGCTGATTATATGTAGGTACTTGAGTTAGTGGTTAAAAAAGATCAGCATGTATTTTATTAAGGCACGTTATATGGTTCGAATCCAAATCCACGTGCTCGAGAACTGCGTCCCAAGACCTTCGAGCCTTCACGTCCATTGAGTACCGACTACAATAATTATTATTTAATTCTTGTTATTAGTAAGTATAACCGAATATTAACGATAGATTTTAAATGTCGAACTTTCAGAATTCCGTCAAAACCTTTAATAGCGTGACGGCTGTTCAAGAAACAATTACCGTGTCGAAGGTAGGTTGATTTGTAATACATAATGCAGGATACGAAAATTAGGAGACCTTGAATGAATACCCAGGAACTTACTAAATGGATCAATACTAATTATACCATAGACTAACGGCTCGATCTCAGGCAGTCCTTCTGCCTGAGATTGGGCCCTTCGTTGGTTTATAGTAGTAGTCGTTAGCGCAACACCAGACTCTATTGAGCATGGGATCCCGGATTCGATCTCCAGGCTGGGCAACGTGTTATTGGGTTTTTTGTAGCATTCCGAAATCTTGATTTGTGCCTTTAATGAGACTTGAGAGAAAAACAATGTTTGATATTATTTGTTTTACTGAAAACTGGTTGAAAGATTATGAAATGCTGATTAATTATGAGAACTATAGTGTAGACAGTTGCTTTAACCGAAAATCCATGCTGCGTGGTGGTTCATTATAATCTTAATTAAAAATTGTGTAAAATATAAGACTCGAAAAGACATAGTGGAACTATCGGTGGAACATAGCATCGAACCGTCCTGTGTTGAGCTAGATAAGCATTTTATAGTGTGCGTTTACAGACCTCCAAACTATCAAAACTACTCTATATTTTAGTCAGTAATGGAATACGTCTTGGGAAAACTTGCAAATGGTAATAAATCAGCAATTATTTGTGGTGACTTTAATATTAATATTTTGGAAATTAATTCAAATAGCAGTAGATTGTTAAGCCTCTTTAAATCATTCAATCTGTCAAATGTGTTTTTGGAACCAACGCGAATAACTACGGCTATTTTTGTTGCTGCGAATATTTAGGTAAAGTCATTGTAAATTATTTCCCTTCTGATCAGTGCTGCAGTGGTCAAACCATTTCTTTTGAGTCCAACACACCGATACAAAAAGTGCAGGTTCAAACTAGACCAATAAGATCGGGTAATTTGAATAAGTTTAATACAACTTTAATTAGCAAGTTAAGTACTCAGGGCCTAAGTGTGACTAATGGTAATATTTTGTATGAAGAATTCTTTTCATTAGTGCAAACAGAGTTCAATAATTCCTTTAAGAAGAACTCTAAAACTATTTGCCCTAAGTTTTTATTCAGTGACTGGGTAACTAAAGAAATCAGGAAAAGTAGGGAAAGATTATTTGAACTATATCGCCTTAAGCCGTATATTAACACGGATACTTTTAATAAGTACGAGTATGTTGCTACTTATTCTAAAATTTAAAAATATCTGCAAAGCAGCTAAAGCTTCTTTCATTAGTAACAAGGTTAAATCAGCAGACAATAAAATAACGATGTTTTGGAAAATTATTAACAATGAAACGAACAGGAACAAAAAACATAATACCTACTGATTACACACTGGACACTTCCCGCGGTCTCATTAGCAATAACAACGATGTTGCTGAGGAATTTGCAACTTTGTTAACCAATTAAAACTACAGAAACTTTAAATTCGTCGCCCGCACTAGCTATTGAATTATTAAGAGCGAATGTCTCAGCCTGTCCTGTGGAAAGCTCCGCTAATGAGACACAATTGATTTTCTATTGTTTTTTGCAGCTTGACCGGTTAAACATATAAACCCTACGGTCATTATAAAGGCATTTAAGCAACTTAAGATCAAAATTACTGAAGGTCAGTGGGGCATGTCTACTAAGGTTTGTCAGTCCATTATTGAGACAATTGCACCCTATTTAGCTTTAATATTTAATTTGTGTGTAGACTGAGGGGTGTTCCCGGATTTAATGAAGTTCAGTAAAGTTATTCCACTTTTCAAATCTGGGGACAGCAAAGACACTAAGGGTGTCCCCACATTTATCGACGCGGAATCGGCTTAAGCCGAGTGCGTATCACCAAACTACTCGACATATCGCCGAGCTAATAGGCAAACGGCTCGTTTCGCCGTCGATCGGCGTCGCGCCGCGTCGTCCGAGCCGAGCCGATACGAATGGTATTAGGAACATCCTTATTACGTAAACATAAAGGCTTTATTGACCGGCGTTAGCCGATTCCACGTCGATAAATGTGGGAAGACCCTAATAGTTATTGACCCGTATCGATTTTGCCGGCTTTCAGCAAGGTGTTTGAAAAAGTAACGTTAAATCATATGCTCAATCATTTTAATCGTAATGACATTCTCCACGATCAACAGTATGGTTTCACCAAAGGACGTTGTACAATCGACGCCGGTGTCACCTTATTAAACCACATCTTTAACGCATGGGAAGAGGCACAAGATGCAATAGGCATCTTTTGCGATCTATCCAAGGCATTTGATTGCGTGAATTACGAAACACTGCTCTTCAAACTTGAGCATTACGGACTAAGTAAACTTGCTCCTGACTTAATAAAGTCATATTTAAATGATAGATTTCAGCAAGTACAAATTAACGGTGTAAATTCATCGAGTTTAAAAGTTAAAATGGGTGTACCGCACGGCTCAATATTGGGGCCATTCCTATTTTTAGTATATATAAATGATTTACCTCATTTACTGAAAAACCGATCACAAATGGCGTTAGTTATTTGCTGATGACACATCTCTGATTTTTAAAGTAGACGTGCACAGGAGCTCGACGACGTAAATAACGCTGTGCTTATGGTCCATAATTGGTTTACTGTAAACAATTTGGTATTAAATGAGAAAAAAACTAAATGCATTAGATTCGCTTTACCGAATGTTAAAAGTAGTGAATATCATGTTGTAATGAATAAGGAGATACTTGAATTCATCGAAAATACTGTTTTCCTGGGGATCACGCTTGACTCAAAACTACAGTGGGGTCCGCACTTAACAACCACTTGCAGGGCGGCTAACTTCAGCCGCTTACGCTGTTTAGAAAATCCGCCAATTAACAGACGTGGATACCGCGAGACTAATCTATTTTAGTTACTTTTATAGCATCATGTCTTACGGTATTTTGTTGTCAGGACGGGCAGCAGATATTGATTCTATCTTCATTCTGCAAAAGAGGACTGTCAGAGCCTACAAGCTCAGCAGATGCGAATCTCTAAGAGAAATGTTTAAAAAAAATAAAATCATGACGCTTTCTTGTCAATATATATATGAAAACATTATGTACGTTCGAAAAAATCGACATCTTTTTAGTAAGATTAGTGACAGGCATAATTTTAACATTAGAAATAGGAACAAAATAAATCAACCGCGTTTTAGATTGTCTAAAGTAAAAACTTCTTTTATGGGTTACTGTGTAAAATAATATAATAAAATACCACTCGGTATTCTTCAACTAATTGAGAAAAAATTTAAAACATGCATTAAACGCACACTATGTAGACAAGCATATTATATAAGTTGGATGATTATATCGTAGATAAAAATACTTGGCTTAATGTTGGTCCTGCTCCACAGGCACTTGGGTTTAGTAATTAAAATTTCAATATTTGGAAGAGGTGCTTCCCTTTTTCTTTTTTAGTATTTCTGAAATTCTGAAATTACGATCTCATTGTTTATTTTTATTTTATTCAATCAAGTTTTAATTATTAAATACTTAAATTCTAAATACCTCTTTCTGTGTGGTAGTAAAATTTTATTCATCTCTTAAATAAATGGCAATGTATAGTTTTGTATAATTTAGAAGCATTTTTTCAATTTTGTAAATGTAAGAACCATGGATCCGTTTATTATGATTTTTTGATGTTGACTTGAAAGAGCATGGCTGTTGAGAATGTATGACACATTCTCAACAGCCATGCTCTTTCAAGGCTCACTTAAACGCCTCACTGATGGTGACGCGTGTGTTGGATCATTCGGTTCCCTACAAAATGGTTGAGCTGGATGGTGCTGATCCACGCGTCATGTTCGTGAACGGGCGCCGTTGGTTGAGACCGGTCATCTCTTAACTGCCAAGGCTTATTTTTCATCTTATATTTTGAATTGTTTCTTCATTTGTGTTTTTTTTTTACATTGTTCTCACATATAGAAGCAACAAGAATAATGTACCCAGGATTTTGTAATATCTTGATTTAAATAAAAGACTGTCCGTGGAGTTTCTTGCCCGTTCTTCTCCATAGAGATCTACGTTTTGGAACGGGCAACTAGCTTCAACTTACTGACTAACTGACCGACTATTTAATTTTGACAATTCAAAAGTGCCTGTACATGGTTTAATTGACATAAATGCTTTGAGTTTGACTTAAAAATAACTGGAAAAATGTGTGCCATGTGTACTATACACAACTGCCTACCACACCGAATGAGGGCCTAATGTTATGTTATAAAATAAAATTATACTATTTTTTTACTTATATTTTGTAATTAAATGTTCACAGAAGTTTGTTACACTATCACGGTTTAATGGCTAAACAGATTGTGATGAAATTTGGCACCCAGATAGACCATGTTTCGTCTGTAAACATTGGCCTGATGAGCACACAAGGTGAGACCTATTGGAGTTTAAAGTAATCACGGAGTCATCTATGCTATCACATACTAATCTGTACTAATAATAAAGCTAATCTCGCGTTAATCTCTGGAAATACCAGTCGGATTTGAAAAAATGTTTTTGTAATAGGCTATTTAACATCACGCTAGGGCCAATAGGAGCCGAGCAAAAAGAAAAAATATGTCGCTAAGGAAAGAGCGCTAAGCGAAAACGAAGTAATAGCGACGAAGAGTTTTATAAAAATCTGGCTGGTATTTTAGAATAGGCATTGTGTATTTAAGAATTCCACACGAATGAAGTCGCGGGCAGAAGTCACTAATATTATATTTTCAAATAGCTTAAACTGACCACGAGCTAGACAGCAAATAAAGGATTTGTAAGGGTTTCAAAAAAGAACACATGTGTTTAAAATTAAAAATCTCAAAAAAATAGTTTTATTCAATTAAAAATATTCTACAAAAGCCTAGCGATGACCTAACAGTTTTGTGATTCTATTTTGCCAGCGCTTACGTTGGATGTCACTAACCGGATTACTCTGCTCTTGCTCGTCAGGAAATGAAGGCGGAAAGTATAACCTAAGAAAAACAAGGGGATTAAAATAATTTTTATAGACCTTGGCATACCAGTAGGTATGCCAAGCTCAGTAAATCGTCCGCAATTTTGACCTTTTTTCGAAATGGCGGCCACGCATGACACCAAAATGACACTTTACTGGGCTTGGTGTTATTTTGTTTTCTGTTTGCCTTGATGTCAGCTATCGTAATTAGGTATAATGCGTAGCTGCCAATTTGAAAAAAAAAAAAGAAAAATGGTGCGACAGTAGCTAGTAAGTATACCACGAATCTTCAAAGCCACCCATTGAATGCCGTAATTACACACACAATTAAAAAGCCATTGTGTTTCGCGTAGATCTACGATGGGTTGAAACTCAAAACACATGAAGGTTCTTTTGACTTTTGTGCAGTCTATATTCAATAGTTTCTCGACTACTGGTAAGAATAGTGGTTTAATTATTTTTTCGGAGCTTTCTTACTTCATGGGTATATTTATTCTCCATAGGTGCCTACTACGCTTTGGATTGGGCAATTAGTTTCGTCTTTCTGACTGACCGACCCCTTGACAATTCAAAAGTGCCTGTAATTGGTTTATCCATACTAATATTATATATTCGAATGTAACTCTGTCTGTCTGTCTGTCTGTATGTATGTTATCTTTTCATGCCTAAACCACTAAACCGATGAAATTTGGTATAGAGATAGTTGGAGTCCCGGGGAAGAACATAGGATAGTTTTTATCCCGATATTCCCACGGGATCGAAATTTGTGCGGGTAAAACCGCGGGGCGCAGCTAGTTTGAAATAAATGCTTTGAGTTTTAGAAAGTTTGTGATGTTAGCTTCAGAGAATCAGAGCTTGTTGTTATTGTTTAGAAACTACGGGGTAATTGCGTAACACACCATCACTAGCAATGGCTTTCATTTTGACAGTTCAACAACATTCATTGCGTTATTTACGTTGTTGAGCAGAGGAATGTTTCCAACATACAAGTCACGCAACGAGTTATGAGCGTTGACCTTGAAAAAAAACAAGCGAAACGAACCCTTATTACTAAGGCATAAGGGTTTGTGGCGTCTGTTGTTCTTCAAGGTCATCTTCAAGGTCAGCGCTCATAACTCGTTGCGCGACGTATACCTAATTATTACAAAGCAATGGATTAGCAATATTCTTCAAAATGATTCAGATTGTGATTGGTAGTGTGCTACGCAATTAGTTTTAGTATAAAAACGTAAAGAAAAACACTTACTGTGCTGGATCTTTTTCTGGTATATACATACGTGGGTATATAGGCTTCTTAGCCTTTCTTACAGAGCTTTTGGAGCCGCTTTTTGCAGCTAGAGAGCTTGCCGTCGACCTACAGCAAATATATAATAAATATCAAAATAATTCGTACAGGAACTCATCTATACTAATCTATCCAATCTAAACTCAAACTAATATTATAAAGAGGTAAATTTGTTTGTGTAAGAGGTTATCTCTGGAAATACTGATCCGACTACAAAATTTATTTCACTGATTGCTGAAAGTTACTCTTTTGCCGCCCTCTTTTGCGCTTTTTCTCCTGCCCTAGACCCAATTTATTTGGGGTCGGCGCAACGTGTCTTTTTCTTCCATACTTCTCTATTAGTTGTCATCTCGGTAGTCACCCCCTTTCTAACCATATCATCATTCACACATTCCATCCATCGTTTCTTTGGTCTTCCCCTGCTCTTATAGCCATCGACATTCATACTCAAAACTCTCCTCACGACATTTTCCTCATTTATCAGGATAGGGTAGAGAGTTTCTAGTGTCATAGGATATCTTTAAACGTTTTATAGTAAAGCTAACTTCAAAACAGACGAAGTCGCGGGTAGGAGCAAGTTGAGCAACAAAATGGTATTGATGTTGTATGCAAGGCGGCAGCAGTGGCGTGCATTGGTTTTCAGAATAGGTAGGCACTAGGCCGGGTCTAGTCTAGGCAAACGCGGTCACTAATCACAAAAAAAAGTGAGGTCAAAAGTGTGGTTATTTGAGTAGACATGCCTACTTAAGGGTGATAAATTGCGAAGGTCGCACGTCATGGTATTACGCGTGAGACGTACGTATTTTTAATTTTTTCGTATTAACTTGAACGAATAAAGACCAATGACAATGCGCGAATAGTACGGGAGCCGAGTAGGCCGTCCGGCGACTGCCTACCGCCGCGCGTTTGTAGGTATGAAGATTTTGTTTTTTGTTAGGTATGATAATTTTGCGAGTTTCTTAATTGTGGGACTAAAATGTAATTGACAGGCTTATGTTGATATATCGAGGTAGGCACTGCTTATATGCCTATATGCAATGCACGCCACTGGGCGGCAGGAACATCGACCCGCAAACTGTAACCATGAATTCAGCACTTAACTCTAGACCCTAGCGAAGAAATTTTAGGACGCTTATCAAAATAAAATCTGCTGTTTACTACAAAAGTGGACCTACGCGGTCAAAATACAGGGTGTTACGGAAAGGGTATATCAATACAAACGGGTTGAAGAGTGTATCTGGTCTAGAATCTCTGTACAAAAGAACGATGACCATATTTGTATGAGACCCGTCCCCCCCCTTCAACAGAACTTTTGTATGTATTAGTAGGTTCACAAAGGTCTATAAAAAGACTAGCAACCAGTTTTAATTTCAAAATCCATGGGGTTTAAAAATAAAATAAAAATTAAAAAATCGTTTTATTAATTTTTCCTAATTCGCTAGGCCCGTCCCCCGCCCTGCAACAGATCTTTTGTATGTGCTATCAGGGTTATAAAGATCTATAAAAAGACTAGCAACCAGTTTTAACTTCAAAATCCATGGGGCTTAGAAATAAAATGAAAATGAAAAAATCGTTTTATTCATTTTTCTAATTCGCTAGGCTCGTCCCCCGCCCTGCAACAGATCTTTTGTATGTGTTATCAGGTTTATAAAGATCTATAAAAATACTAGCAACCAGTTTTAACTCCAAAATCCATGGGGTTTAGAAATAAAATAAAAAATCGTTTTATTTATTTTAGGATAAAGTAGTGTCTTGTTGTCGCGGGCGCTATTTTGAATCCTGAACGCAACGAAGGATTATAGGTTTGAGTTGACTCCTGAACGAAGCGCGGGAGTTAAGACATGAATCCTGAGTGCAGTGAGGGATTCAAGCTCGCCCAAGACGAAGACACCCGCGTCTCCGTCGTGGACGACCATATGGCAGTTGTCCTACCGCCGGCGAGGAAGCGACTAACTGTCGGCTGTTTTCTCGCTCAAGAAACGTACAATAGATATACATTCCGTGTAAACAAAAGACATGCATATATTATCAGTTGATCGCTGACTGTTCACACTGCCGGCGAGGACTCGCTTCACTGGTTTGTCGCTGAGCGACAAGAGCTATCAAAGATAATACTCGCCTAGCGATACTCGCTCAGCGATGGTCGCTTGGTGGTCAGAGCTCACGCCGAGAGAAACCCCAGTGAGACTAACCGCCCCGAACGAGTGGTGCAAGTAATCGCCCGTCGCACTCGAAAACTCGCTGATAGCACAGCGACAAAACTATCGGAACTACACACACGCTGCTCGCTGCTCGCCAACTCGTTTTCAGTTGCTAGTTCTACTCGCTAATCGTTCATCGCCGCCGGTGGGACAACTGCCTGCCTATAGGAATAGAAAAAATTGGACGAGTAACGAATGACGTTTTCTGGTTTTTAAATGGCATCTCCTAATTCATCTTGAGAGGTTTGAAAATCAAAGAATATGGTTTACTTACAAACTCTTATTTTGTGCCAAAAATATTAACATTAAAAGATGATTTTTCTCGGAATATCCTGCACTTTTGAGAGATGTCGTCGTAGTAAAAATTGATCACCTTGCTAAGACGGTTTGAATGAGATACCTACATTTTAAGTTTGTTGGTCGATGTAAGGCTTGGGGGGACGTTCTGGCAATAAACATTAAAACATGATTTTTCTCGGAATATCCCGCACTTTTGAGAGATATCGTCATAGTAAAAATTGATCAGCTTGCTAAGGCGGTTCGAATGAGATACATTTTAAGTCTGTTGATCAATGTAAGGGTTGGGGGGACGTTGTGACGAAATTAACACTAAAACATGATTTTCTCGGAATATCCCGCACTTTTGAGAGATGTCGTCATAGTAAAAATTGATCAGCTTGCTAAGGCGGTTCGAATGAGATACATTTTAAGTCTGTTGGTCAATGTAAGGGTTGGGGGGACGTTGTGACGAAATTAACACTAAAACATGATTTTCTCGGAATATCCCGCATTTTTGAGAGATTTCGCCATAGTAAAAATTGATCAGCTTGCTAAGGCGGTTCGAATGAGATACATTTTAAGTCTGTTGGTCAATGTAAGGGTTGGGGGGACGTTGTGACGAAATTAACACTAAAACATGATTTTCTCGGAATATCCCGCACTTTTGAGAGATGTCGTCATAGTAAAAATTTATCAGCTTGCTAAGGCGGTTCGAATGAGATACATTTTAAGTCTGTTGGTCAATGTAAGGTTGGGGGGACGTTCTGACTCATCGTCCTTTCAGCTCAAAAGCATTAACTTTGAAAATGCTTAATATTTTTATATTTCGATAGTTTATTAAATTGAAATCATAACAAACGTGTCACCGCACTACGAGGGTCATTATCCATTATCTACTGTAGTGTGTCTGTGCGCCTAGTACACGCACATCACGCCGCCGCGCGCCAGTGCAGCGCCGTGATGTCGAAATAAAAAAATATTAAGCATTTTCACAGTTAATGCTTTTGAGCTGAAATTTTGTACAGAGATTCTAGACCAGATACACTCTTCAACCCGTTTGTATTGATATACCCTTTCTGTAACACCCTGTATGTGAAACAACTAATCTGTTCCCGAATCGTGTAATGAATCCATGGTACAGGTTGCGCGTCGATGTCCCTGCCATTCTGTTTAATAATATTATACTTATTATACTAACATAGAAGCTTTAGATTTAGATTTAGTACTAGAGGAGTCTAGTATAAGAGGCCGAAGCATCGTATCAAATTTTGAGCGCGGCATTCCAATGATGCCGAGTGTCACATCTGATTTCATAAGATCTTCTTCTGCACCAGCGATCATGAGCTGTAGAAACTGTAATCGGGTTGTTGTCCTTAGGAATACCAAAGAATCTGTTAGAACAAGCAACTGAGACTAAGCAGACAGACAAAATAAAATTTCTAATTAAAAAAATACATATTTTATTTTAAAAACAAGCATTGGCGTATATAGGGGGGGGCCGGGTGGGCACGGCCCACCCTAAAATGGTCTCAGGCCCACCCTAGGATGTTTGGGGACCTATTCGAAACTTTAAGCTGAATATTTAGGTACCGTACATAATATAACTTCACACAAAAGCAATCAAATAAATAATCTACTACCAAGACCTACACAAACTTATTATTAACTACATAACACATTTCATTTAGTTACTTTTGAAATCACAAAAATAATTGAATCTACTAATAAGCAACGAAATAAACTAGAGTATTATTACACAAGTCAACAAAAAAAATAAAAAATTTTGGTGCCGAGATATTGTTAGTGGTTTTGTATTAGGTATGCACTGGCAACACTAAACATATTTTTTATCTTTTTTTCCTACGTGTAATTTTTGATCTACCCGCAGTTTTAAATATTGATAATAATCAGTACTTTCTTGTGCATGATTTGTTATCTTATCGATACATTTCTATAAATAAGTTGATTTTTATATCATGTCTTCATCGCGAAGAAGTTGTCTCAATGACCCAAATGTGTTTTGTTACATTTGTGGTGAATACACAGTTAAAAAGTTCAGAAAACCAATAACAGATTTTATAAAAAGTGCTTATTTTTCTTACTTTAAGTCCAAAATTGTCGATGAATACAAGCCGTGGACACCTCAAATTGTTTGTAAAACATGCTATGAACATTTGCGACAGTGGATCAGTGGTCAAAGAAGTCGTATGAGGTTCGGAGTGCCTATGCAATGGAAAGAACAAAAAAATCACTTCGATGACTGTTACTTCTGCTGTGTCAATTTGCGTGGTGTTAATGTTAAAAAAATGACTTATCCTGACTTGGAGTCGGCTAGAAGACCTTTGCCACATTCAGAGGAAATACCTGTTCCAACATTATGTTCCATTCGTGAACCATCATTTGAAGAAATCGTTAATAAAGGGAGTAGCGACAGTGATTTCGAAGGAATACCATCTACAGAACCAAAACTTTTTACTCAAGAAGAATTAAATGATTTGATTAGGGATCTTGAACTACCTAAAGAATCTGCGGAGGTTTTGGCTTCTAGATTAAAAGAAAAAAACTTGTTGGCGTCAATTTTTTTTATGTAAATTTGTTTTTTTCTTTACAAGACAAAATCTATAAAACTACACGTAGGATAAATATCTTTTTGCTATTAATGTAATCAGTTTATGGTCTTAAGTCAAAAAAACAATACAGCTTCTTGGCACCAAAACTAGTGTTGACCAGTGTTATGATTAGACGGCCCGGGAGCAAACGCATCGGCAATCGGCCATACAGGCCACGGCAGGGGTTGCGCAGGTCGTTGGGAGGATCCGGCGTCTGGGTCTCGAGGTGGCTTTGCACAAATCTGAGGCCCTCTGTTTCCATGGGCCTCGGAACAACCCACGCACCACGCGATTTACACATAGCGGTAGGAGGCGCCCGCGTCGGTGTCGAGTCGACGATGAAGTACCTAGGACTTGTCCTCGTCAGCCGGTGGGACTTCGGACCGCACATTCAGCAGCTGGTCCCCAGGTTGATGAGCGCTGCAGCTGCTCTTGCAAAACTGCTACCTAATTTGGGGGGGCCCAACGCCTCCTGCTGGAGACTGTACGTGGGGATTGTGAAGTCCATGGCCCTGTATGGGGCGCCCATGTGGGCGGACACTTTGACGGCCGGAATGTTGCAATATTGCGAAGGCCGCAAAGAGCGATAGCTGTTAGGGTGATAAGAGGATAGCGTACGATCTCCTACGAGGCAGCAACTCTCCTGACCGGATCAACGCCCTGGGATCTGGACGCGAAAATCCATGTGTCCCTATATCGCTGGCGGAAGTTGGAGCGTGCGCGTGGTCAGCCTCCGGTTCCTCGGGAATTCGATCCACGATCCTAGTGGCTGAATGGAGGGAGCGACTTGCGCAACCCAGGTGGGGGCTCGCCACAATAGTGGCGGTAAGGCCTGTTATGGAAGAATGGCTGGAGAGGCAGCATGGCGCCCTGAGCTTCCGGCTGACGCAGGTGCTTACTGTACACGGATGTTTCGGGAAAAACCTGCGTCGCATAGGTCGGGAGCGGACGCCTGCTTGTCATCACTGTGTGGACTGCCACGAGGACACGGCGTTACATACGTTGGAGGAGTACAGCTTGGGCCCAACAATACTATGCCCTCGTCGCGACACTTGGTGCGTGTGAAGTATCTATGGCAGACCAGACCTAATGTCTTTGGTACTTTTGTATGGTTGCTAGGATACTGTTGATTTAAAAAATTGTCACATAATTATATATTAAAATACTGTGTTCTTTCAATGTGTATATTTTCATATTTTATTAATTTAACATGGTAGCAGAGCGTGTACGTAATAGTAAGTTTTAAC
The DNA here is from genome assembly GCA_945859645.1 of Amphipoea oculea. Taxonomy (NCBI): domain Eukaryota; kingdom Metazoa; phylum Arthropoda; class Insecta; order Lepidoptera; family Noctuidae; genus Amphipoea; species Amphipoea oculea. The sequence goes on along the minus strand of OX243866.1, from coordinate 12,186,288 downwards.
CTTTCCGAAATGTCGAGCACTAAAATTGACCCTCTAACTAGAGAGAACTACGACACTTGGGTTATACAGGCTGAAGCTGTACTTGTACGACACAAATTATGGAAATACATCGAGACAGATACTGAAGTGGTTGATAAAGAAGGCGATAGACAGGCGAGATCTGAACTCATACTTATAATCGCTCCTTCTGAGCTTAAACAAATTAAAAATTGCACCACTGCTAAAGCATTATGGACAAAATTGAAAGACACGTACGCCAGTAAGGGACCTGCGCGAAAGGCATCCCTATTAAAGCAACTGATCCTAACAAAATTAGAAGGGCACGATGTAAGAACTCATCTAAACAAGTTTATGGATACAGTTGACAAATTGGCAGACATGGACGTAGCTATTAATGAGGACTTGCTAACAATCATGATGTTGTACAGTCTCTCAAAGGAATTCGAGAACTTCAGAGTCGCTATAGAATCGCGAGACACTCTTCCGAAGCCAGAGGAGCTTCAAACTAAAATAATAGAAGAATGTGAAGCACGTCATAGCCAAAACATGACTAATAACGACGAACCTGAATCCTCTTTTCAAGAAGAAGCCTTATACACATCCTGTAAAATCTGCAAACGAAGTGGTAAAATCTTCAAACGCAAGACTCACAAAATCTGTACAAATTGCTGGAAGAAAAACAATGAGAAGCCTAATAAACATACTGACGGTTCTCATAAGACCAATTTTGCTATGCAGTGCCTCCTTACACATAACAAAAACTCTGAAAACTGCATTTGGGTTTTGGATAGCGGTTGTACGTCTCACATGACTTATCAACGAGACTTATTTAAGACTATAGATAGAACATCCGGAAAACTCAACTTTGCAACTAAAGAACAAACTGCAGAGATTAAAGGAAAAGGTACAGTCTCCTTTGTAACAAAAAATGGTAATGGCACAGCCCTTACACAGCTACAAGACACCCTATACGTACCTAGTCTGTGCACCAACTTGTTGTCTGTCAGTAAGATGACAGATGCTGGCTGTTCTGTCCTCTTCACAAAAACTAAAGCGATGGTCAACAATCCAAAATATGGAATAACTCTCACCGCATTTAAACAAGGAGATGGTCTTTATTACATAAAACCAAATAAACATGAGCGCAATAATCTGGCCAATCATAATGATGACACTGTTTCGATTCCAATTGCTAAAAAGAAATCGAATTTATCAAACATAGACGACTGGCACAGAAAACTTGGTCACATGAACGCCAAAGATATGAAACGTGCACTCAAAAACGAGAATTTGCTTGGCTTGAACTTTGATGCTTCTGAAACCTTGACAGAGTGTGAAATCTGCATACAGGCAAAACTCCATCGAGTACCTGCCCCCCGTGACAAAACCACTCAACGAACAACAGAACGCTTAGAAATAGTTCATAGCGATGTATGTGGACCAATCAGAACGCCTACAGTAAGCGGAAACAAGTACTTCGTTACTTTTATAGATGACTATAGCCGATACAGTCGAGTTTACATGATTAAAAGCAAGAACGAAGTATTACAAAAGTTTAAAGAGTTCAAGGAGTTAGCGGAAACGCACACTGGGGTCAAAATTAAATTCTTACAATCAGATAATGGTACAGAGTATGTGAACAAAGAGTTCAACGCTTATCTGAAACGTTGCGGGATACAGAGACGTCTCACCGCACCCTACACCCCGAACCAAAACGGAGTTGCTGAACGAAAGAATCGTACTCTTGTGGAGAAAGCGAGAGCAATAATGATTGACGCACAGGCACCATTAAAATTCTGGGGCGAAGCAGTATTCACTGCAAACTACCTATCAAACAGGAGTATAAACAGCGCCGTTCAGAACCAAACGCCATTCGAGAGATGGGTTGGGAGGAAGCCATGTATTAATCATTTATACGTGTTCGGTTGCAAGACCTACGTCCTAATGAAAGGCACTAACGGTCATAAATTTGCACCAAAGGCAATTCCTGGCATGTTTGCGGGATACTCTGAAACATCTAAAGCTTTCAGGATATTCATACCCTCGAAGAACAGCATCGTAATTTCAAAAGATATTAGGGTATTGAAGACTATGTTCTACGATGAATCGAATAAAAATGCAGTATCCAGATTGCTCACCGATTTAGAGTTTTCACAAGAACAGTCTAATAAAACGTTATCTCAGAAAACAACACGCAAGCGAGTGGATATTAAGCTTGACAATTATGAAGCAGATGATCAGCAACATGATAGTGATTTTGACGGAGATGATCAAGATGAAACGCTGGTTAATAATGAAAGTGAATACGAATCTCTTTCCGGATCTTTTACCGCTGTCAATGATGATGAACCTGTTGCTGGTGTTGATGAAAATGCGACCGTTCAGACGAGGTCTTTGAGAGACAGGTCAAATATCACAGCTCCTAAGCGCTATGATGATTTTATTTTGGCAGCAGCTGAAGAAATCGAAAATCTTCACAAGCCTAAAGAGCCTGAGACCTTCAAAGAAGCGATGGAATCTCCTTACAAAGCAAAATGGAAAGATGCCATGCACAGTGAAATAACCTCACTGCATGAAAACCAAACCTGGGATCTGGTTGATTTACCCAAAGGACGAAAAGCCCTCCCTTGCAAATGGGTGTATAAAATAAAAATGAATCCTGATGGTACCGTCGATAGGTATAAAGCCAGAATGGTTATTAAAGGTTGCTCCCAGAAACCTGAAGTTGATTACGATAAAACGTTCAGTCCAGTAGTCCGTCTGAGCACCGTTCGAGCATTGCTTGCTATAGCTGCTCGAGAAAATCTAAAACTACATCAGTTCGATGTTTCAATCGCCTTTCTAAACGGCACAGTAAAGGAAGATATTTACATGAAACAGCCTGATGGCTATCAGGACGGCACCAAACGAGTCTGCAAGCTGAAACGCAGCCTCTATGGACTGAAACAAGCACCACGATGCTGGAACACCTGCATTACCGAATTCTTAAGAAATTCTGATTTTCAACAGAGTGAAGCGGATCCATGCTTATATGTTCGAATCAGAGGACAATCTAAAGTCTTTATTGGTCTTTATGTTGACGACGGACTAGTAGCATATAATACTACCAGAGCAGGAGACGAATTTATCAAGGAATTGAAAACACGGTTTAAGATAACTACGAAACCTGCGTCATACTTCCTAGGAATGGAAATTAATGTCCGTAAGGACAAGACCATTTCGCTATGTCAAAAGGCCTACACAAAGAAAGTTTTAGGAAAATATAGAATGTCCAATTGCAAACCAGCACCAACGCCAATCATCAAAGAAAATGAGACGGCAGAGGAAGAAGATGTCAGTGCAAATTTCCCATATAGACAAGCCGTGGGTGCTTTGGCATATTTATCAGTAGGCACAAGGCCTGATATTTCATATGCTCTGGGTGTCGCATCTCGAAACCTCGGAGCACCCACTAAGAAAGATGTCATGCTGGTAAAACGCATCTTCCGGTACTTGAAAGGGACCCAACAGAATGGGCTAACCTATACGGAAAAGTCGCCTCCGCGCTTAGTCTGCTACAGCGACGCAGATCATGCAGGAGACCGAACTACTAGAAGGTCGACATCTGGAATGGTGTGCTTATTCTCTGGAGCTGCTATTAGCTGGAGAAGCCAGAAACAAACGACAGTCTCCATCTCTTCGACTGAAGCGGAGATTATAGCAGCAAGTGAAACTGCACAAGAAATTTTATGGTTGAATCGCCTTATTAACAACTTGATTAAAATTGAGAAACCAGTACTGAACCTGGACAATGAATCGGCTGTAAAACTTGCGCACAACCCAAAATATGAATATCACAGGCGCACCAAGCACATCAAGCTGAAACATTTTTTTGTAAGAGAATGTGTTAGCAACGGAGACTTCGACGTAACGCATGTTCCTTCGGAGCAGCAGTTGGCTGATATGTTAACCAAACCACTGTTCGGCCCCAGGCTGCATAATTTAAGTTCAGCATTAGGATTAAAGAATATACTGCCATAATATTCTTTTAAAAAGTTCCGAGGATGTGAAGTATCTATGGCAGACCAGACCTAATGTCTTTGGTACTTTTGTATGGTTGCTAGGATACTGTTGATTTAAAAAATTGTCACATAATTATATATTAAAATACTGTGTTCTTTCAATGTGTATATTTTCATATTTTATTAATTTAACAGTGCGGGTGATCTGTCATTTTCGGCGGTGGTTCAGTCCATTGTCGGGAGCGAAAACGCGTGCGATGCTGTGGCCTCTTTTTGCGAGGAGTTGATGCATGCAAAGGAGGCGGCGGAGAGAGCATACCTCTTATTCCACCCGCACCAGAAGAGCAGCTGGGCGTCGAAGGGTGCTTAACGATTTCCGGCCACTATAAGAAGGGGCCTGCGGGCGGCGAAATTGGGGCCGTGTCGTCGCTCGAGCAGTCGGGCTCAAAGAAGTGGCACGCAATAGTGGGGTTTTAGTCGGTAGGTGTCAGACATCATGGTCGGAAGCAGACGCCGGCTTGCCCTGAGGATACGGAGCAGCACACGTTGGAAGAGTGCCCAGCTTGGGCAAGGCTGCGCCGTGAACTCATCGCTGCAATAGGCAGGAGCGATCTCTCGCTCCCTGCTGTCGTTCAATCGATGGTCGAGAGCGGGAGCGCATGAGACGGTGTTGCCTCCTTTTGCGAGGATGTCATGTCTGCAAAGGAAGCGGCCGAGCGGGAGAGAAGCCGCATCCTCTCTCCCCTCCCGCAGGAGACGCACCGGGCGCCCGAGTAGGGCGCAAAACGATCTACGACCTCCATGAGAGGTGGCCTGCGGTCGGCGGACTAGGAGCGTCCTTCGTCCGACCAGACAGGCCCGAGTTGGCGCTGCAGTGTTCCACGCGCGCCACTCGAGAGTGGGTGCGGCCATTGTAGGAATGAGCGCACGGAGAGGTAGGCCCCGCTGAGGAACAGCGGGTCGCGGCCTGTCGGGGGAGCGGTGAATGCTTATGCGAATCCCGTACCCCCGGCCATAGGTAGAGGTGGAACACATAGGTAGAGGTGGAACACAGCACAAGTCCATGAGGATCTCCACAGAGAGAAAAAAAAAAGGGTTAGGGGCCAGGCCCCCCCCTAGAAAGAATCCCTAGATACGCCAATGAAAACAAGCTTATTCAATACTTCAGTTGTATTAAAATTAATTGGTCCGCCATCTTTGGGAGTCCGCCATATTGGATTAAGAATGATGTCACTTAGGTAACCATGCATTGTCATCCAAACAAAGACATTAAATTATCCTATCTTAAATCTCTTTGCATCCAAACCAAACGTGTATGCAAAATTTCAGCCCAATCGGTTGGGGATAACTGTTATAAAATTCATTGCAAGATTTGACCCATACATACCTACTAACTAACAAGGCAAGTTAAATAATAAATTGTAATAAGATAAATGCTCACTGTGGATACTTGACAACACCTAGTCCCACTAAACGATAATCAATTGACCTCTCACAAAAAACCTCGTTCATAAGCGGTGAGCGAGTGTTCAGCTTTTTGTCATGACGAACACAGTGTCCAAGCAACACAGCCTGCTCCTCCGGCACCATTTTCGCTATGTATCCTGTTTTCAACGTGTGCTCCACGTTGTTGAATATTTCCGACTTAAACATGCGATGAGTCTCTAGTTCTGAAAATGTATTAACATTGAATTACAATGAATAAAATAAGATATTAAACCTGAGACTAGAGATGCCGATGCATTCCACTAGTTTCTATGATAAATCTTTTACTGTGCAAACAGTACGGTTATGGAATGACTTTCCCGTGTCGATAAGGCGTGCTCAATCTTTGTCCACTTTTAAGGCCGGCCGCAAACGTCCGGTTTCCTGATTCGGAATTCAGTTTCGGAATTCAGATTCGGAGACCCCGAATGCACGCATTTCATACAAAATGTTCTCTCCAGCGCACACGTACTTAAATTTTCCGTCCGGGTTTCAGAACGGAAAATTTAAGCACGTGTGCGCTAGTGAGAACATTTTGTATGAATTGCTTGCATTCAGGTTTCCGAATCTGAATTCCGAAACTGAATTTCGAATCAGGAAACCGGACGTTTGCGCCCAGCCTAAGACTACGATAAAAAAGCACTTTCTCTCTCCTTAAACATTGTCATTGTATTTTCTTTGCTCCTGTTTCATGTTTATTATTATGTATATATTTATATAGATTAATAGTACTTTATGTATGTATTTATTGTATTGTGTAAATGGTACACCACAAACTACCTACCTACAGTATTTGTCTGTCCTTCCCGTTTTTAATCCATCCAAAGGTTGTCTTTAAAAGATCGCTCTTAGCGATAAGACCGCCCATTGTGTCACCCATTGTAAAGTTTTCTATATTTATGTCTGTAATTTATATGGTGTACATAATAAAGAGTATTCTATTCTATTCTTTATTATTTACCATAATTATAACCTATAATTTTCCCACTGCTGCGACACAGGCGTCTCTTCGAGAGGGAATAGGCTGTAATCTACCACGCGGGCCCAGTGCGGGTTGGTAGATGTCACGTGTCTTCCAGTTTTTGGTTCTAGGCCATGCCGGTTTTCTCACGATGTTTTCCTTCACCGTTCAGAAATCAGTGGTAATGAAATTATTTACACAAAGTAAAGCACCTGCCTGGATTCGACTCACAACTAGTAAGTTAGGGCCGGTACCACAGGGCCACCACTGCACCGCAGATATTATTTAGTAAATTGTAATTCATACATTAGATTATACATCACCAATTAGATTAAAACTTTTGCGTCCTAACGCCAGCCAAACAATCTGTACGCTCACTCGTAGTAACGTTTCAAACAGTCGTGCGTCCTTGTCCGATAACGATCGACGTTTCTTCAGAGGACCCATGTGATGAAATTTCTTCGTGTCAGCTCCTCCTGCATCATAAATTAATTCATATAGGCAAGTCATTAAAAACTATCATGGTCAGCTAAGTTTCAGCAAGGGAACTAAGTTTAAGGGTCGGGTTTAACGGATGGGTCGATCGACGGTAAAGCTACGCTTGCCATGGTTAGTTTGGATGGGTGACCATCTATTACATATCGAGAGCCCCCTGTGCTTCGGAAAGCACGTTAAGCCGTTGGTCCCGGCTGTCATTCGCAGATCTTGGACAGTCGTTACAGATAGTCAGAAGCGCAACAGTCTGACATCCAGCCTTACAAGGGCTATCGTGTTATCCAGTAACTGGGTTGTGGAGGTCAGATAAGCATCGCTCCATACTAGTATTGAGCCGCATCCGGATTCCGGTTAGACTCGAAGCCGATCCCAACATAGTTGCGAAAAGACTAGGTAGATTGTTGTTGTTGGTCTAATAATGTTTCAGCAATTTACGTACCAATAAGCATTATAGAATATTCTTTAGCAACCAGAATTCTCAGGTCAGCCAAGTCATCACCAAATACATTCTCGATAAGAGCACAATCCGGCGTTCTCACTTTTACCTGGAGCTCCAGCATGCGGTTTGACATTTCCTCTGCAACCTGGTTGAATTTTTTTAATAATTATAACTTATGGTAATATCTAATATCTTGTAAGTACCCTTGTATCATATTATTTCAAAAAATATGTACTGATATGACATTCCAAAGTATTTATTTTCGTTGGCCATTGCCGTCACGCCAATGGGCCTAAGAGAGTACTCAGTTCAGAAGGTTGATTTAAAAAAAAAAAACAGATTGCTGTAAATGGCGGTGCTCTCGAGGTTGTTCCAGAATACGTTTATCTCGGGCAAACTCTACAGTTTGATAAGAACAACTTTGAAGAGGCTAACAGAAGAATTCAGCCGGGTTGGACAGCGTTTGGAAGGTTTCGTTGAGCCTTCAATCAGTGCGTTCTGCCTGTTATGACTTACGGAGCCAAAACGTGGACACTTACAGTACGGCTGGTCCATAAGTCGCTCAGCGAGCTATGGAACGAACTATGCTTGGAGTCTCTCTGTGGGATAGAATCCGGAATGAGGTGATTCGGCAGAGAACCAAAGTTGTCAACATGGCTCACAGAATAAGCAAGTTGAAGTGGCAATGGACCGGCCATATTAGTTGCAGAACCGATGACCGTTGGGGCAGACGTATTCTTGAGTGGCGACCGCGAATCGGCAAACGTAAGGTAGGACGCCCTCAGGCTCAATGGAGATACGATCTTCGCAGGGTGGCTGATAGCAACTTGAGGAGAGGTGCCAAGAATCGATCTGAATGGCATGCAATTGGAGAGGCCTATAACCATCAGTGGACTGCTGTAGGCGATGATGATGATGACAAAAACGCTATTTTACAATATGTATAGCTACAACGATTTACCCATAAACCTATTTTAAACTATTACCTGTAAATAATAACCGCAGCAAAGAATGAGTGCTCTTAGAAATCTCTCTGTAGTTGGCATGTGTAGCAGGTTTATAAGCATTGGACTCAGAATGTTAATAGGTGCAGTATACAACGCTATATCTTTTATGTCCTGAAAGTTTAAACTGTTACTTCATCACTAAATAAGCCTACCGTTAAATTTTAAAATTAAATGGTACCTACCTCAGGTAGGTACCATTTAATTTTGTCTCCTGCTTATGTCGTTCTGTCCATACTTTTTAGGGTTCCGTACTAAGCCTCTGCTGTCCGCCCGTCAGTTCGTCCGACTGTCTGTCAACGGGCTGTATCTCATGAAACGTAATAGTTAGACTTTTGAAATTTTCAGTGTGTATTTCTATAGCCGCTATAACAAATAATTAAAATAAAATAAAGTTGAAAATTAAATGGGGTCTCCATATAAGAAACGTTTTTTTCGGCGTTTTTTGCCTTGTGCTACGGAACCCTTCGTGTGCGACTTGCGCTTAGCCGCATTTTTGTTTTAAAATGCTTGTTATAGTTCGAATTAGGTTTTTGTTTGCTATAACAACTAAGCCTATGAGTAAATAGCAAAAGAAATGTTAACCTGTAGAGTAATCACGTCCGCTTGTCCTGGTAGCAACTTTCTTTGATAACGACGACGATAGCGGATCTAAAAAACATTGATTACATCAATTTTACCAGCAATGCATAAATCTATACACCTGAAAAATTTCGAATAGCTAACGAATATCGTATACCGGTAATTACTCATAACAGGCTAAACTAGCTAAGACTCAATAGAGTCTCCACACCGAAAAAACTTCGGCGTAGCGTAGATACCGCATAGATATCGTGTAGATGTAAGGATTGGACCTTTTTCTGGATACTAAAAAACGTTGTAGATATTTGACTGTTCAATTTTTCAGTTAGTTTGTAACACACTGGCTTCTGCCCGAGACTTCGTCCGCGTGAAATTTCACCCTCCCCCATTAACCCTCTTAAGGGTGGAATTTAAAAAACCCCTTCTTAGTGGATACCTGCTCTTCACAAAGAACACTCCTTACAAATGTCATTTCTCAAGGACAAGCGGTTTAGGCTGTGCGTTGATATATCAGTCAGTTAGGATTTTGAATTTAATATACATATATAGACATTATCTTGTCATATCACGTGTGTATGCGGTGTCCCTCCACAGACGATGGCTCACCTCCCATCTTGCACTGCATGCCCTGTCACTTACACACGTGAGGACATTGACTGCGTCAGTGAACGGTATTCGCGTTGCTGAATTTTGGGCCAAAAAAAAATAATTAAAAACTATATATTTTTGTGTTATTTTTGCCATCGACACGCTAAGAAGAAGATGTGAATCTTTCGCAATGCGAGTGTGAATGCGAACATTCGTAACATCCCTGCAAAAAATGCACCAAAAATAAGTAATAATAGCTGTCACCTGTTCAATTAAATCAACGTCGTCTCTAAACTCTATGGTGCCTGTTGGCGCCTTGGTTTGAATTTGTATAGTTTCTACAGGCTTAGGAGGCAAGTCACTGTAAAGATTAGCAATCACATTAATAAATACACTTCTATTTTTATCATTATCATCATTTGCTAAATGGTGGCTAAATAATATCAGTCCCACGGGTCGATCTTCAAGATTAAGCAACAACTTGCCAAGGTCCGTCTGTGGGTGACCATCCATTACATACCGAGGCCCTCCGTGGATCGGAAAGCACGTAAAGTCGTTGGTTCCGGCTGTCATTCGTAGATCGTTGACATTCGTTACGGGGTAGCAGAAGCCCGAAAGTCTGACAATCAGTTCCCCTTCAATTTTACGGCATTTAACGATCCTCGGCTTGTCTCATACAGTTGCTACCTGCGTGGCGTACACATCCTTGCCTGAGGGTGTTCTTCCCTATGCTTTTCGATTCGCAGTCACCACTCACGAACCTCAAAGCTTATCGATATATTTTCTGATGTTATTAAATCGTCTGTTACACGCATAGACGTATATACAGAGTTACTTGTAATTCGACGTATTCCTTCCATGACGACGTGATAGTGTGACCCATTTGCAACAATTAGGCACCCCATAAAGCCTAGGGGAAAATTCATGGGATTCGAGAAAAATACATTTTTATGTATTTTTGAAAATTTCCCAATCGTCACTAAATATCACTTTTCTCTTAACTCTCGAAATGAATGGCCTTCATTGCTATTCCATTGGATACCTGATACTTATGTTCTAAAACATCAAATAGTTAAAAATTAAAGGAAGATGTTTATTAACAAAAATCATCTATATAAATTAACTTTAACACCAGTTACCTGAAAATTTTACTATGACATTAAGCGTACAAATTACGGGGCAGACATCTTCATTTAATCAGCTATCTAATGAGGTGCAAATATAAATAAAATATTTAGAGATGCCGATAAAACAGTCGATAAATCTGGCAAAGGTCGAGTTTGCAAATTATTGAAAAATTTAAAAATTTAATTTTAATCTAATTAATTAACTGATTTATTTTATGTTTTTGCCTTATCACCACCCTACAACTCTTCTTACGTTATGTATCCAAATCACCGCGACCAGTTTGCATGTTGAGACGCCACTTTTGAATAGTTAGTTTTACTCGCAGTCGATGAGCTTATCACTGATTACTGGTGAATAGCAATAAAGGCCATTCAATTCGAGAGTTAAGAGAAAAATTATATTTAGTGACGAAATTTGGGAAATTTTCAAAAATACATATAAATGTATATTTCTCGAATCCCATGAATTTTGCCTAGGCTTTATGTGGTGCTCAATTGTTGCAAATGGGTCACACTATCACGTCCTGGAAGGAATACGTCGAATTACAAATAACCCTGTATATACGCCACATTAACAACTAGTCGGTATCCACACCTTACAAACAATAATGCTTGTGTGCCCTCGTCCCAAATCCAGTGGCCATTCTCAAACGCTCCTCCAAAATCTCCTTCGTCGTCATCATCTGCCATGTTCTAAAATTTGTTATAAATTAAAATTATTATAAAATATATAGAATATACGCAAAATATCAAATTATTACAAAGACGTAGCAAATGTCACTGTCATAATTTTTGTCGATGTCACACGTAGTGTCAGACGCGTTACAGTGCTTCCACAATTATTTTACCTCTGAGTTTGCTTCCCTGTCAAAATCACAATGATCTTTATAACCGTTGCAATAAGGTTGCTGTTGGGTTGCTGTCATTGACAAGTTTGTCAAATTCACAGAGATCTTTATTTACGTTAAAATAAGGTTGATATTGGGTTGCTGCTGACAAAGGTAAAATAACTGTGGAAGGACTGTATTTACCTCAAGTTTTTTTTTTATTAATTTAAGCCAAAGAGATTAGAATAACGTTTACTGAAGCCTTGTTACTATTTGTTCATTTAACTTTTTAAATAAGGGCTTCGTCTCTTCGTCTCTCAGTCACGTAATAACAGAATCAAGAGCCTACTGTAGAAAGTCGTCCTTCTCGATATAGCCATGATACAGTATTGTCAGTCTCGGTGCCTAAGTTTGCAGCAGAGCTGAGTAATTTTGTATTTTTTTTAGATCACAGCAGTGTTGGCCCAGTGGAAACGGCTGCGACTATCGAGTTGTAGGTTGTAAGTTCGGACCCTCGAATCGATCCTGAAGGAAAATATCATGAGGAAACTGGCGAGTCTTATGAACCAAAAATTCGAAGACATGTGACATCTACCAACCCGCACTGGGTCCGCGTGGTGGATTACGACCCACTATCGCTTACTTAGAGGAGGTCTGTGTCCCAGCAAATGTTCCCACACATTATAGTCTGATTATGTAATGTAGATATGTGATATTTATTTCGTGATATAGGTTTATGCTCTATAATTCAATAATGCAATTCAAGTTACCACTACCCCAGGGCCAGAAGTAGCAGTTCCTCAAAAATTGTGAGATTCATCGGCGCGCGACTTATGATCTTCCATATTTCAACTTCTTATTCATGATTATAATTCATGGACAGCTATAACTTGCAAATCGGAATCTCTATCCAGCGTGTTTGTAAGTTTGGCAGAATTTACGACGTCACTAGTAAGTTTGCTCTCGGCTTCACTGAATATAAAGTTATGTTAATGTTACTAGTGCATCCAACTCCGGACCTTAAAACTTATAAAATGCTCTGAGTTATCTCCAATTCGGGATAAAACTATTGTGTGTATGTTTTAAATTGAGCAAGCTCACGAGTGAGTATTAAAAGCTGTAAGCGCACTAGTACCTATGTGCAGTGTGCACATGTAAATTTAAGCGGTACAGTCAATAGACTTTGAATATCAGGCCAAACAAACAAAGGGACGGCCGAGTAAGACAGCGTTAAGCTTTTCATTGTTTGAGCGAACTGATTATTGTAAAACAGAAAAACAGCTCACTGAACCTAGGTACGGAAGTTGTGAGAAACTAAATAAGTGCATAGTGCTAGTCTACTTATCGGTCCGTGCTCTTTTTCTTTACTTTGCAGAATGGACAATAAAATCACTTAGAACTTCTACCCGCATTTGGATGGAAACTTCGGAAAAACAGAGTGAGTTCCAGACATGTAAAGTGTACCAAACATGTCTTAAAGTTGTGAGTGAATAACCTTAGTTGCCATACATTTTTACTTGAATAAATATAAAATTTTGAGCATGTATGTCACTTGTGTTAATTCATTGAATTGGCTGTCACACACGATCGCACACAAGGCTGCGATGCGCTGCTTTGATCGTGTGCGCTCTGCCATGTGATCAAATGAGTATCTACTTAGTTTAGCACACGGTTGGGGATTAGCGCGGTTACTAACAGGGAACCATTAAAACATTCAAAGTAAATTCTGTACCTATGTATCGGTTACGCTCCACTTCCTTAAACATTGAGTGTGTAGCTGAAACTGGAATCGAATTCTCACAAAGTAACGTGCTCAATTATTAAAATACTTGTACTATAGAGATGATAGTTCAGTCTGTTAAGTGTTAGTGAATACAGTAAAAAACTGTTTGATATGAAACATTCACCCAACGGGCACCTGCGGCCCATTGAGTTTTACTGCTCGCCTCGCAAAGCTTTTAGAGGCCCGAAACAAAGTAATTAATAAGAGCATAACTAAAGTTACCAAAATGCGAGGACCGGCCACTGTAGATAATTATTTGCCGTTTCTCTAAATTATCTAAAAAGAAAACAATGGAAAATTCTGTTGTATTGTCAAGTCCCTAATTTTCATAAATAGCTTTAGACAGGAAGGTTTGTGAAGGAAACTATTCGTCCATTAGCGGATCATTCACTTTCAGATGACTTAGAGAAATCTAGCCAAGCATGAGGCAGCACTTTACACGACACCGTCATAATCAGCCCATACCTATTGTTCCCACTGCTGGAACATAGAATTCCTCTCTTCGAGAGAGAGTGGGCTGTAATCTACCACGCGGGCCCAGTACGGATTGGCAGCTTTATTTATTTATCACATCACATGTTTCCTTTGCCATTACAGATAATAATAAATCTAATGCGACAAAGTAACTTAAAATATACTTAACTATACCTAGATGTCACATGTCTTCCAATTTCTGGTTCTAGGACATGCCGGTTCCTCCCTCATCGTGTTTTCCTTCACCGTTTTGAGAGCGCACAACATAATTACAACATAGGTAATTATCGTAAATATTTTAAGCCAGTCAGTTTCCCTTACGTATTCAGGGTTCCCTTTCCAGTGTAGGTACCTAATCATGGTATACAATCAGCAATTACGATTACACTGCATACAGATGTGGTTATCTTCTGCTCTCCTAAATCAGTGGGTTTAGAAAATATTTTAAAGTTTAACTCTAGGTTTACCTCTAACTCTGGGTGGCAAAAGATTAATTATTTGACTGAAACTGAGTTGGCTGTTAACTCCAAGTTATTTAGGACAACTTATGAACGCGCAAGTGGGCCTTATGAAGTTATATAACCAATATCTCGCAAAAAAATGAGTAAATCTCGCGTCCTTGTGTGCCCATATAATAAGTATCCTGTTATCCTGTAACAAAATAGTTAGATATAATTATAGGGTTTAGAAAATTTTACTTATGTAAAACTCAAAGGGGGAGGCCCTTTGAGTTTTACATGAGAGTGAGTTAAACTTGTGGCTAAGTAATAACAGCCACACGGGTCGACGAATCAGGTTGCCGCGGTTGGTCCGTGGATGGGTGACCATCTTCACATATCAAGAACCCTCCATGCCTTGGAAAGTCCCGGACTCCCGGCTGTCAATCGTGGATGTGTGGCAGTCGTTACGGGTTGTCAGAAACCCGAAAGTCTGACAACCAGTCTTACCAAGGGGTATCGTATTACCCAGTAACTGGGTTGTGGAGGTCATATAGGCAGTCGCTTGATGTAAAATATTAGTATTCAGCTGCATCCGGTGAGACTGGAAGCCGACCCCAACATAGTTGGGAAAAGGCTGGGCAGATGATGATGTAAAACTCAAAGCTATGAACTCTATGAAGTAATAAACCATTAGTTTCAGTATTCACATCCAGGTGGAAAATCACTCCACTAACAGTTAGCGCAGCAAACAAAACGAACGTGTAACTGGTAAACCGAACATATTTCTAACTCGATGAACATTCTTTCCAATTTCATTTCGCTTGTTTCACTCCCACCGAAATGGAAACTCAACTGTAGTTTCATTCATTTATTATGACGTCAAAACAAACTATGGTGTAGGTACTCAAACATGTTGTACTCAGCATCACGCGGCACGCCTGTATTCCCGGATTTCGGCAGGTACACCCACGTTTCGCTAGTTATACTTATGTCCTATGTAAAAGGGACGAAAAAGGCCGAGGTGCTGCTCACTTCTGAGAAATTCCTGACAAAATAACCCAGAGGCGCATGCTTAGTGGTCGCGCTTGCGAAGTTGAATCCCCAGACCAGCAAGGCTGTCATGTTAGCAAAAATGTTTTACGAATTTAAGCCGTTTTAATTTAATTTTTGTTAAATTGTAAAGTGCAACGTTAAAAATGCGAAAGTAACTCTGCCATGTCTGCCTGTTACTTTTTCATGCCTAAACGGCTAAACGGATTTCGATAAGGCACACAGGTATACCATGACCTAGGTTTGGACATAGGCACGCCTCGGACACTCCATACAACCCTCGCTAAATAATTGCCTATTACCTACTACTACATAACCAAATGACGCTTGTACACGTGTAAATATGTGCGTGAACTCTAGTAGGGTTGGCTGTCGTGCGTAGAGTAAAGAAGTCGGTTAAAAATGGCGCGGAAACCGCTTTGAGTCGGGCGAACCGAACGACGACGGCGCTGCCCGAACGTGCTTGAAGTTCAATTGTTTGTTTATATAGCCGCGGTCGTAATGAAATAAAAACACTAACATATTTTCGTTCCTAATTCCTATGTCACAGAATACTTAATAGTACCTACTACGTACAGAAGGGACACTCCCTTCCCCGCGCTCATATCAGATACCGCAACTCACCCCGCACTTCGAGGTATTCGTCGCCGACTCTTTAGCAAGAGCGCTCGTAATCGTAAGAATCGCAGCGCTAGCTGTAGGTAGGTACTGCTGACATGAACACACAATTTTGAGATTTAAAAGTTTTATTTGAGTTTTAATCACGATGATTGGATATTGTGATGCTTTTCCGAATGTGTATTTACATAAACTGTTTGTATAATTTCGCATTTGTAGTAGGTACGTTACCTACGTACGGTACGTACGGTAGGTACGTTCGTGGTATAATTTCCGACCTCATCGCGGGCCAAACCGCGAGCTCAAGTCAAGCTAGTTTAAAATAAGAGTCAGACACTTTTCAAAAGATAAAACCTACCGATTACATAATAAGTGAAAAAATACTATGGTGAGATACCCTACGTTCACGTTTTAAAAGCAACCACCGCCACTCTCTTTAAATTGTCATAGTACCCTCAGCATTTTCCGCTGATGAACTAGATATTTATTATTGCATCAGAATATCTAGGTTAAAAGCCAAGGAAATTTAATAAAGAGCGAGTCGATTGCATTCGATGAAATCAAAAGCTACTCGGTGTTGATACAGGGATGAAGTATACCCATTCGTCGGGAAGCACGTTTCGAGCGGGTATAATCCTTCGCCGGGAGCGATGTTCAATCTACTCCACAGTCATAAACCGGTGTTCCACGGACGTAAACTGTACTACGTGAGCTTGCAAAACAGATGGGAAAGACATTGGATGCTAGTGTTGTGTAAGTACATCTGTTTTAAAAGTTTCCGATTTGAGTTACGCTTGTAAAACACTATCTGATGCGGTGCAGTTAATGCAGCTCGATTTTATACGGTAGCGTGCTCTTTAGATTTTGTTTTCTATTGAATCAAGGTACTTTGTATCAAACCCAGGTAACAAATAATAATAATATTCCACAACTATCACACAACGCCATCTAGTCCCAAGCTAAGCGAGCTTGTGTTATGGGTACTAGACAACTGATAAACATACTTATATATTTCTAAATACATACATATTATAGATAAATTACACCCAGACACAGAACAAATGATCGTGCTCATCACACAAACATTTGTCCTGGGTGGGAATCGAACCCACGACCTCCGGCATAGTAGTCAGGGTCACTAACCACTAGACCATCAGGCCTGTCAAAACAGGCCGGTAGGTACTTGCCAGGAGTTCTATATTTTGGGTATTACTTAATCCTTTACTGCCCCGTTGGTCTCGTGGTTGCAAACGCGGCTGCTAAGTGTGGGGTCCGTAGTTCGATTCCCAGATCAGACAAAGTGTTATTAGGTTTTTCCCACAGGTTTTTCTATTAGGAGTTCTTAAGTAACAGCTCAGAGATTGAAAGTTGGCGGTTTGATACCCCCGTGCCGTTGGTCCTGCGCCTGATTTATCTCCGGTAATGTCGAATTGCTGTCCTATCGGACTATGAGATTGAGGGAAGAGAGAGTGCACCTGTATCTGCCACCTGAACCATTATCGACACCCTTAGAATTCAAAATCAAATGTGAATATAATCTAAAACTAACGTAATTAAATGATGCGGACGAGTACTTCGACGCTTAAGTGTCCTTTGTTTTTGTATTTATTTGTATAATTATTAAGTTAGTTATTCATTTAACTAGTGTAAATAGTTAGTTAATCATATATACCTGTCTATAACTGTCCTAAAGATAGTGGCTAATATTAATTATTAAAGAAATACCCAACTGAACATAAAAAACTAATTAAATGAAAACTGCAGTTAAATATCACTCTTTTAATAAATCAATGTTTATAACTAAGATTTTCAATATTAAGTAGGTACTTTATTAGACGCAACCCGTTGCTTCACTATATTTACATTTACACTCGATGCTAAGTATAGTTAGAGCCAGAGCACGCTAAACCTTCGTCTGGTAGACATAACAAACGCGTGAGAGAAAGCCTAGTAAATATTTACTAATATTAATTTTTTTAGGAGAAGAAAATGGAACAATTAGTGCAGTGCGCGGCCGTTAATATAAAATATTGAGTTTTAGCAAAACTTTGAATAGAATAGAATATATTTATTTGCTTTAAAACATTACAACAGTTTGGCCTTATAGAGAGTGGTCTTTATTTGAGACTAGCTTCGGCCACGATTTCGTCTGCGCCAAATTTCTTGTTTTAACATGAAAGTAACAGTAAGCTCCTATTTATACTCGTTAAAACTGTAGCGTCAGTAGTTCCGAAGATACAATACCCCCACATACAAGACATCTGAAGCCCAAGCATAGCATGGGCTATGCTTGGAGTTTCCCTGCGTGATCGAATCAGAAATGAGGAGATCCGCAGGAGAACCAAGGTAACCGACATAGCCCGAAGAATTGCCATACTTAAGTAGCAGTGGGCAGGGCACATTGCTCGCAGTACAATGGCGACCGCGTACCGGAAGACGTAGCGTTGTAAGGCCTCCCACAAGGTGGACCCACGACCTTGTGAAGGCCGCAGGAACCCGTTGGATGCGTGAAGCACAGAACCGGTCCAAGTCGAGGTGCTTGGGGGAAGGCCTATGTCCAATGTCCAGCAGTGGACATCTTTCGGCTGAAATGATGAGATCTGAAGGGTCACAATCTGTCAAAAATACTTCTAATTTCCTTACATTTTTGACAAATTCTTGATATCGTTCAAAATCTAGTCGCAATCTCGCAGAGATGAGATTGCGACTAGATTTTTAACGTTTTAATTACGGGAATTGGTCTTCTGGTCGTTCACCGAGTCGCAACAGTCCGCCTTGCATTCTGGGTGTAAAAAGACAGGACAGAATTCGGAACACTACGCTGCGTTCTAAACCCATACTGAATGTAGGAAAGAAGATTGCTGCCAGGCTCAAATGAGATTGGGCGGATCACATCAGCCGCATGCACGATAACCGCTGGGCAAAAGTCTCCACACGATGGGTGCCTGAAGATGGACGGCGAGGCCGGCCCTGAAATAGATGGCAGGAGGACCTGGCTGGACCTTCAAAATTATTATAAGTAGTTTTAGTTTATAAAGAGTTGAAATTCTCACAAGCTTTCGATGTTGCTTTCGGCACTTGGAACTGGAAATGACAACAGAGCGAGATCAAGCTTTACACCTGAGGAGCATATTTATCAGACGACTTTTGCGAAAGGTAAAACTAAACTTTTTGGAATCAACAGATTTTTTTAAATATTTAAATTGACGTTTGACATTAGCACCAGTTGCTTATAAACAAACGTCTATAGAATTGATGCGTGGTGCAAGCATGGACTTATTATATTAGTCAATGGGTGCAAGTCTGCCAAAATCCCGTACCAAGGATATTTAATAACATTTGTATACAAGGTATTACGACCCACTGACCAAAAATGGCTGATGACGAAGATGAATCGTATGGAGGCCTGTATGAGGATGGACACTGGGTGTGGGATGACCGTACACAAGCATTGGTGTTTGTAAGGTAAATATCATTAAAAAACTGTCCACTCAACCCCACGTCTGTGGGAACACTTGAACTAAAAAAATGCAGTCCTTAGGCCTGGTATCCATCATCAGACAAAGTTGTGCAGCATTGTTGCCAGCAACATTTGATATTACGGGAGACAATGTTGCGCAACTGTTGCTGCAATTTTATCTCCAATTAATACGGTGTTTTATTGCTATGACCGTACCCAAAGAAGCTTGAACGTTGTTCTATAAAAGCTGCCATAGCCCAAAAAATTTGCGCCGCACGATGAAACTAGTATAAATGGGTGGACTGCAGTAGGTACCTAATTGTTATTATGCAACTTTTATTATAAGGGGTATTAAAACACGAATGTGGGTTTATCACATGAGTGTTTTAATACTTAATTATGTACAGTTGCATGCAAGACTTTATCTACACCCATGATATGAATCCTCTATAAACGGTTCTGAAACAATTTTTTTGCAATACCTACTTGTATGGAACAAAAACGGCGGCCGGCGGGATACGATGTGAATTCGAATAACCTGTAAGTTCTTTTTTTTTTAAATTACTGCGCTGTGGTAGTGAAACGCGCGTGCATGACAATGTTCATTTTTTTTTTAAAAACGATTTGCTTAATGAAATTTAGTACAACACTATAACACTCGTCTGGATGATATTATGGTTACTATGACACTGGTTGTTTTAATTTTAGCAATAAGCTGTTTCAGAAATTTTTATAGAGGATTTTATAGCATGGGTGTAGATAAAAGATGAGAACCACATGAGAACAATACGACCTTAGGCACACATAAAGTATTTTTATTTATTTCAGTGTATTGGTAAAATCCCTCAAAACTTTCCTAAATACACATGTCTGTAGGTACCAACTTACTTAATGTATGTAAATGCATGCAGGTAATTGCGAAACATACCTACTTAGGGGCCATCTCCACGAGCGAGAGAATCGCGACGGATCCGCGCTTCTATCGTCGGGTCGTCTCCACGAACGAGCGATTATTCCGCCAGCGTATCGTCGCGACTGGTAACGGAATCGCCGCGTGCCCGCGACGACTCGTAACGGAATCGCCGTGTTTCCGCGACGAGGCGTTGTGCAATAGTTTTGTTGAAAGAGTTCAGTTAGGTGCCAGACGAGAGCGAAATAAGTAGTGTCTCAGTCAATAAATTAATTATTTATTATGGATGTAGTGTTCTGGGGTGCTTGTGCAAGTACGCTAGTGAATATGCAGTTATTGTTATTAAGAAAGGAAAAAAAGCGCCGTTGGTGGACACATCCTATGTTACTACGTCGTGAAAGTCATGGACATTTCCATGTGAATTATGAAGAATATCGAAATCATGCAGATTGGTTTGAAGATGAATATTTAATGCCAATTCCTGTTTTCGATGAATTGTTAAGTTTACTTTCAAGAAACTTTGACAGCGCGCCCGCCGCGCGCTCGCTGCGAGAGCGCCACGTTCTGCGGCGAGCGCGCGGCGTGCGCGCCACCAGTAGCGACGATACCGCGGCGATACGACGACGTTACGCGCGCACATTGCCACTCGTCGCATCGCCGCGATAACATCGCCGTGTGGAGACGCGTTCATAGAGAGTGTATAGAAATACATGGCACGACGATATTATCGCCGCGATTCTCTCGCTCGTGGAGACAGCCCCTTAAAGTAGCAATGGCTTTCATTTTGACAGTTCACCAACATTCAGTGCGTTATAATTACGTTGTTGAGCAGACTTTTTCGAACATAATTACGAAGCAATGGATTAGCAATATCCTTCAAAATGATTCAGATTGTGATTAATAGTGTGTTACGCAATTAGGGTGCAGTTACGAAACCTACCTATTAATTTATTAAACAATATTTTTCAGTGATCTGCCTCCGATGAAAGCAGAAGCTATTCCAATAGCATCCAAAGCACCGGCTGGTGCTGTCGAGTTTAGAGACAACATTGACTTAATTGAACAGGTTAGAATAGAGTCTTACCTAAAGTTAAATAAAGATTATTATCATTTTATTTATTATTTTTAGCCTATGTTGTCCCACTGCAGGTTAGTTTAATAAATATAAACAATCAAATTCGCTTTCCTTACCCATTAGTTATTTATCTTCTCAGATTCGATACAAGCGACGCTATCAGAGAAAACCGAAACCGGGACAAACAGATGTGGTTACCTTACAGGTATGTAAGTACTGAAGCTAGAAGACGGTTCGAACATTTTTGTGGCCGAAAATTCGGATCGGACGTACTTAGTGCGAAACCGCTCTTAGGCTTGTTTGATTTTTCAATATCAAATATTAACAGATTTTTTAATATACATATTAACTTTTAGGATGTTAAAGATATAGCAATTTATACTGCACCCATCAGCATACTGAGTCCAAGCCTAATCGATATGCTCCACCTACCAGCCACAGAAAGATTTCTTAGAGCACTCATATTTTGCTGTGCTTACTACTTACAGGTACCAACTAATTAATAATAAAATAATGGTAATAATGGTAATTTTTTTTTAATATCTACATACCTATAAAATTTGTACGCCTTTATTGGCAAAACATGGACGCACACAACTTCTACTTGAATACCTTGCATGTCTGATAGTCAGTTTATGTAAACGCATGTTTGACAAATAAATGATCTTTTATCTTTTTATCTTTAAACTAATGTTACATACTTAATATAATTTCACACGTGTATTCTCCAAAGGGAAAGGAGTACCTACCCACATTTCGCCAGTTCAGTCCCATTAAAATAACTTACTTAAAAGAGGATCTAAGCCATCAACCGGGCACAAATTCAGACTCCAGCGATTACCTTCACCTCCTTCTGCGAAGCAGTCATGCCAGCGAAAGAGGTGGCGGAACGGCTGAGGGAGAGAGCCTCACGCCCCAGCCGCCGCGGGAGACGCTCCGGGCGTCGGGAGCCGCGTGACGACTCCCGGCCACCGTAGGCGCGGGCCTGCGGACGGAGAGTAATGGGTAGCTCACCGTCCGATCAGGACCAGGCCCGTGCCGGACGGCGCGTACGTGTTCCACGCGCGCCTCAAAGAGATGTCAGCATAAAGGAAGGGGCCTGCCAGGGCCGAAGCCTACCGGGGGTTCGGGATTGTCCGAAAGGGTTACCGCTACCCCGGAACATAAAGGGCTAAGGAAGGAACACGGATGGGTTTTAGTCAGTAAGAGTCTGACACTCCCTTCCGCTCCACCCAGAGCGGGAGGGGTCATTTGATGATTTCCCATCCATATAAAAAAAAGCGATTACCTTCATTGGGTAATATAGCTGCGTCTCGCGGTTTCAACTGCATACCAAGATTCTCACGAGAACCGTACAGTTAGCGCCACGAAAGATGAGACTTGACCCAGCCTCCCGCGCTCTTTCCACCGCCCCTTTGACGTCCGGTACCTACCGCTAAAGAAACCTAAAATCGTGTCCTACGCAAGTCAAACCACGTGGTGTGTCAAGTCTCATCTTTCATGGCACGTATTATACCTTTTCCGGGCATAAACAGCGACCCATGTGACTTGGAAATAATGGAGCTTTCTATCAGTGAAATACTTAAATTTTGTAGGTGCAGTAGGTAGATCAAGAAATTGTCACATAAATCGAAAAAATGAATGAACAGCTGCTTTTTTTTCGCGATTTCTGGTTTTGACCCGATTTAAACTTTATGGCTGCTCTGAAGTGCGCTACTCACTGCGCAGTACCTCACCTTTCACCCCCACTGACACATGAATCGACTCGCCTCATGTTCTGAGCCGCCATAAAGTTTGAATCGGGCTTAAGCCATATACATACTCGTATGTTTTACATAATAAAGACTATTCTATTCTAAAAGTAGTTTATAATTATGAGTAGGTACAATGACCCCTTTTCAGGTTAAAGGAAAACAAAAACAAAGCTTGTAGGTAATTATACAATTAATATAATAATTATGTCTCATTAGAAATGTGTTAAAAACCAGTGTTACTTTTTTAGGTAGCAGATGAAATGGCCCTCCGCATGTTAGAGGCCGACGTAAAAATAAGAACCAATAACTGCGACATATTGGAAAACGAGTTCAGACGTAACTTGTCTGATCTAAGAGTTTTAGTAGCTAAGGAATATTGTCTATTTCTTATTGGTAAGGCTTCTAAATTGTAAAAGCCAATTATTTTTAAAAGATTATCTAACCATGGAGTTTCTGGCCGGTTCTTCATAGTAAATGACCAATTGGAACCGCGCAACTAGCTTCTGTCGTTTCATAAGTGCCCATGTAGGTTTACCTATGTGAAGTAAAATATTTTGATTATAAACAACTTCATTGTTCAGTTAGTCATAATTTTATTTCATCTCGCACCTGTGCATGAATTGTCTTGGCTTACCTAGAAATCTTCGGATGCAGGGAGTCCGAAACAAAGAAAACCTGCTCAGGTGGACTCTGACAGATGACTCCGCCCTGGAGTTTAAATGTGGTGCTGTCTCACAAATAGGACACTTAATCAGTATAGTGTCTAGCGTGTCCTATTGTCTACACGCTACAGGAGTTGACGGACGCTACGGAATGTGATAAACTCGTAACCAAGTTCAAGGCTGACTGTATACCTATAGATTGTCAACAACACGCGAAGAAGAAGAGTGACTAAGGATTTTCATATTTTATTTATTCTTATTTTACCTATTGTATAGGTGGTGGAGATTTTAAAAAATTCCATCATATGGGTTCGAATAAAAAAGGACGGTCTTTAACGGAGAAGGATGCACGATTATTTGAAACGTTCGCGCATGTGTCCATACAAATTGTTTACTTGGCTTTGGGTCGAAGAAACTATCGTCAAATTGGTAGGTAACCGTTACACATCTATCTTAACAGATTTTTTTTATTATAAAACAAAACGGGTATATAATAAACATAGATTAAAAGGCTGCCCGGCTCAAAAGGGATTGGGCGGTTCACATCAGCCGCATGCAGGATGACCGCTGGGCAAAAGTCTCCATACAATGGGTGCTTGAAAATGGACAGCGCCGCCGAGGTCGGCCCAGAAAACGGTTGCGAGATGACCTGGACGCATACCGGGAGGGCTATTTCAAGGTGGCGCGGGAAAAGATTTCCAGGAAGGACTTGGAGGAAGCCTTAGCTCAGCAGTGGGACAGTACAGTAAAACGGGGCTACTTTGACTTCCAGGGTTACTTTGACAAGGCCGATCACAACGCTATGACGCGTTCCCCACACCCCGCGCTTCGCGTAGTATTACTCGAGGTCACGCACACTTGCTGAGCACACTTGAAAACCGATTTTGGCGCTCTGTTAAAGTAGTTCCAACGCCTGTTAAAGTAACCCTGGAAGTCAAAGTAGCCCCGTTTTGCGGTATAGGCTAGACAAAAAAAAACTACTAATTTATTTCAGAACTGGAATGCCATCGTGTATTTAAGTCGGATATTTTCAACACAGTGGAGCACACGTATAAAACAGGATACTTGGCAAAAATGTCGCCAGAGGAGCGCAAAGTGTTGCTGGGCACTTGCTTGCTGTACGAGACGAAGCTCAACACTCGCTCCCCGCTTATGAACGAGGTGTTCTGTCATCATCCGATAGATTATCGTATGATGGGATTAGGAGTTGTCAAGTATGAAAAGTAAGGAAAATAAATTCGTACCATTTCATACATCCGTGGAATAAAATTGACAGTTCTAGTACGGAAAAACGGTCAATAATTCAAAATTTATTCTCAGGATAAGACTTATTCTAGGTATAAAATTTTGGTAAAATGCGCCCTTAGTAAACTTGTTATTTTTAACCGACTTCAAAAAAGGAGTAAGTTCTCAGTTCGTCAGATTGTTTTATGTAGATATGTTCCTCGATTAGATACGACCGGCTGACCGATTTGTTTTTATTTTTCGTTTGTTTGAAATGCTAAGTATACTTCCCAGGTGGTTCCATTGTCATCAAGTCAGGATCTGATGATGGGATACTAGCTAGAGAAATCGAGATCTTGAAATATTATGCAGACCTATAGCGATTTGGTTTTGGAAAAACTAAAAAAAAAAACTTTCTACAAAAACAAACAACCGACTTCCAAAAAAACACTACAATTTGAAAAATTACTTTAATTTCGGAAGTCGCAGTCTACGGTTTTGAAATTTCAGATTTTGCAACTGACTTTTTATTTTATTTCCCACTAACATGATTTACTAGCATAACAACATGCCGCCTGCATTTTCCGGTGGGTTAGTTAGGCATTGATGTTCATACTTGTGAGAGAGAGGTAGAAAAAGATTTTTCTACTATAAGTAGTAAAGTTTGTTTTATTTTTTTTAAGACTAACCACCCGGCTTAGTATTTTAAATCTCATCTTGGCTGGTCCAGAGGAGAAGTTGCTGGAACAGAAACTGTCAGTAGGTATCATTGGCGTGCGACGAAATTTATTCGACATAATGCTACATCCCATCCCTGCACTAAGTGAAAAATCTAAAGGTTCGATGTTAGTATCAATGCACACTAAATATGACCTAAAGTAGAGCATGCAATAGTACAAATCAAGTTTTAAAAAAGTTTGTCTATGTAGATCGTTGTATCTGTCACTTATACCTAAGTATCTTATCTACATCTTATTGACACTCTTGCCCGTAGACTCTTTGTCATCACTTTCTCTGAATCTTAATGCGTCACTCTTGCCTATAGACTCTCTGAGGCCGTCCGCTGCGTTAAGCGGCCGCACGGAGCGGGCGCCCGCCGCGGGGACCCGCGCCGTGCTCCGTCGTACGACGGAAGACCCGCCTCACGCAGAGCGCTGCGGGACAACGCAGCGGCTCTAAGGATGATAATAGAAAACAGCACGCCGCGCGGGCCACGAACTCGCCGCTATTAACGGCAGCTTAGCGCGGGGCGGCGAGCGTCAAAAACAAATATACCAAAATGTTTGAACCATGCCACGACGCACCGCTCGCAGCGCCAACGCTAGACGAAAGAAACCGCGCCGCTTGCCGCTAGCCAAAACTCGTGGCCGGACGGTAACTGCCTGGCCACGAACTCGCGGCTATCAGTGGCAGCTTAGCGCGGGGCGGCGAGCGGTAAAAACAAATACAGAGTTGATTAATGACAGAGGGGATTTTAAATTACAGTACGTAACTATAGGTGTTTAGTATTAATTCAATACGGTCTAAAGATAAAAAGCGCCAAAAACTAGAATTTGTTTTTTTCAAACAAACTAAATAGCTTACAAATTAGAATAAAACGCAACAGCCTTTGTAAATGAAGTTTACTGAACTTAAATACCTGGGTAACAAAAGTGGCAACGTCGCGTCGCGTCGTCCGACGCCGGCAGTGGCGCGGTAGGCGGCTTTTATGTTAGGTAAGGTTTTGAAGTACGCGCAAAACAATCACAACAAAAACACTAAATTTTTAAATTCTCGATGTGTCCTCCATTCACATTAATGCACAAATCATACCGACGGAGAAGATTGTTATTTATTTTTCTAATTAAATCACTGTCCGTCGCTAAGAATGCTAAAATAATCCTATTTTTTAGTTCAAATACTGTCTTAAACTTATAATTTAGTGTCCTATCACAATAACTAAACAAAATCACAATAATAATTGTCAGCGCGCGAGTTCGGCAAAACGCGAGTTCGTTCTTCCGTGTTACATAACGCACCGCACGTTCCGGAAGGGTGGCGTCGGCGCACTGAAAAAACATGTTTTTTAGAGGTCGGGAAGCCCCACTTATCGATCGCAAGGATCTAGGATGCAATAGCAACACACTGACCTATTTCTATTTCTTTTACGCGCGGGATGTTTTGCTATGATTGTCACTCTCGTAATGAAAGAGCAAGTATGTGTACCTATTTATTGCTTCCTTGTTTGCATTGCCAACTTTTTTGTGAAATATTTGGTTGTACTTGTGACTTGCGTCAGAGCGGCAACAACGCATTGTAGGTTATACTCAGATTTATCGTTTTTAGGTGCATGACCTATGCGTTAGACATACTCAGCTGTTACGAAAGATACATCGTGTTCAAACGGGGTAAAAACTTAAAAAATCATTTGCGACTAAACTACTGCTGCTATTTAATTGATTTTTGGTACAGAGCTTGGAAATGGTACCTAGTATAGGCAGTTTAAAGGAAAGCCCCTCTGTCGTATCAACTCTGTATATACCAAAATGTATGAACCATGCCACGACGCAACGCTCGCAGCGTCATCACTAGACAAAAGAAACCGCGCCGCTTGCCGCTAAGCCAAAAGTCGTGGCCGGGCGGTAACGCAGCGGACGGCCTGAATCTCGATGTGAAGCGAGCGCACTTAGCTTACAGTAGGCAGTAGTAGGCACTAAAGCTACGGTTTCCTAGAAGAGCGGTGACCGCACACATAAATATTTATCATAATTAGGAAAACCGGAAATTTTATTAGCCTAGGATATTTTAGGGACTTTCATATGTATAGCGTCCGCAATTTACCGGTGTATAACGTCACTAAAATGTTGTTTATGAAAGTAAGTTAGTGTGTTTCCTAGAGTGCGTTTTTGAAACTGTAAAGTCAAACACCGCCGCTCAAAGATTTAGATCGCTAGATGCCCCCACCGTACTTAGGTAGTTAGTGAGTGAGTTAGGTACTTAGTGAGCTCACACATTACTAAATAGTAGGTACGAGTATATAGTATACATGAATTAACTGATTTATACAGACAGTCCGTTTAGTAAGGAGGTACGGTATACCTAGTTGTTTTCATAGTGAGATGCCGTATTTGGTCGGTTTTCGGTTAGGAAACACCGACTTCATCTAGCATTGAAAAAATATTTGATGTATAAGGGTGTTAGTTGCCCACACAAAATCAATTTTGCAAAACAAATAAATAAATTTAAATATCTAATGTGCACACAGGGTCAAGTCACGCACCAAGTCGTCCCAAGGCGCTAGCAGCAAAAGCATGGCGGGAAAATCTTCGCAGGCTATTCAGAGGTTCTACCCTGAAATTAGACTACCACCGGAAAGCTCTATAGAGTTTGTACCTATTTTGTTTTATCTTTGCTACAAAACGCTACCACGCGAGGCCGCGACCCCAGTGAGCCCTCGCGTCATTTCGTCGGTCTTCTGAGCAATTTGACTTGCCTGTCCATAGTCACTTCAACTTGCTTAGCCTAAAAGCGCGAGTGAATTGCGCGTTGACAGCAGAGCACATTATGGAGGAAACTCGTCTAGGGAAGTATTACCGCCATCGTTTTTTGCCATCAAGCAGAGTTGCTGTGTTCCACACTATTGCGTAACACACTAACAGTAGTACCTAATGGCTTTAATTTTGACAGTAAGTTCAATAACATTCATTGCGTTATTTACGTTGTTGAGCAGACAAATTTTTCGAACATATGGAGCAATGGATTCGCAATATCCTTCAAAATAATTCAGATTGTGATTGACAGTGTGGTACGCAATACAGAACCTCCTTTTTTAAAGTCTGTTAAAAAGTGAAAATTTCAACTGTCTATCTACCTACCTATTACCTACGATTCATGAGATACAGCCATGCGCGGTCCGAGGGGGGGTCGTGGGGGTCATGACCCCCCCCCCAAAATCATTCAAACTGTCGATTGGCATATTCAAAAACATTAAGAACATGGGTAGACATGGGGACTGCTGACTGAAGTAAAAACTTAAAACTATGAAATGAACTATGAAATGAGGGCTGTCAGAGCCATATACAAGCTCAGCAGACGCGATTCTCTAAGGGAACTGTTTAAAAAAATTAACATTATGACGGTTCCTTGTCAATATTAAAAACATTATGTACGTTCGAAAAAATCTACATCTTTTTAGTAAGATAAGTGACAGGCATAATTTTAACACAAAAAATAGGAACAAATTAGATCAACCGCGTTTCAGAAGGTCTAAAGTAAAAACTTCTTTTATGTGTAAAATGTTATAATAAAATACCACTCGATATTCTTCAACTAAATGAGAAGAAATTTAAAACATGCATTAAACGCACACTATGTAGACAAGCATATTATAAGTTGGATGATTATATTGCAGATAAAAATGCTTGGCTAAATGCTGGTCCTGCTCCACAGGCACTTGAGCTCAGTAGTTAAAATTTCAATATTTGGAAGAGGTGCTTCCCTTTTTCTTTTTTAGTGTTTCTGACATTACGATCTTAATATATATTTTTTATTTTATTCAATCATGTTTTAATTGTTTAATGCTGCAATACTAAACACCTTTTCCTGTTTGATATTAAAAATTTTATTCATCTCTTAAATAAATTGCAATCTATAGTTTTGTATCATTTAGAATCATTTTTTCAATTTTGTAAATGTAAGAACCATGGATCCGTTTTTATGATTTTTTGATGTTGACTTGAAAGAGCATGGCAGTTGAGAATGTGTCATGCTCACTTAAATGTCTCACTGATGGTGGCGCGTGTGTTGGATCATTCGGTTCCCTACAAAATGGTTGAGCTGGATGGTGCTGATCCATGCGTCATGTTCGTGAACGGACGCCGTCGGTTGAGACTGGTCATCTCTTAACTGCCAAGGTTTATTTTTAATCTTATTTCTTGTAATGTTTCTTCATTCGTGTGTTTTTTTACATTGTTCTCACATATAGAAGCAACAAGAATAATGTACCCAGGATTTTGTAATAATTATCTTGATTTAAAAGAGTGTCCATGGAGTTTCTTGGCCCGTTCTTCTCCATAGAGATCTACGCTTTGGAATGGGCAACTAGCTTCAACTTTCTGACTAACTGACCGACTACTTAATATTGACAATTCAAAAGTGCCTGTAATGAAATGAAAATGAAATAAATGCTTTGAGTTTGAGTTTGACAGTGGGTTTTTTAACGCGCCTAAAACATATTTTCCTTTAAAAAGCCTGTTATCTATATATATAAAATTCAAAGTCCTGACTGACTGACTGATATATCAACGCACAGCCTAAACCGCTGGCCCTAGAGATATGAAATTTGGAGGGTGTGTTTTTGTAAAGAGTAGGTATCCACTAAGAAAGGGTTTTTAGAAATTCCCTAAGAGGGTGGAATGGGGGAAGGTGAAATTTCACGCGGACGAAGTCGCGGGCAGAAGCTAGTAAAAATATAGAATCTAGGATTCAAGAGGGAGCGACGCAAACTCGGGATATTGGGCACCCCGCTCGTATGTAAGGTTGAAAGGCTTAGGTAAAGCCAGATTCCAAAACTTAAACTGCTGCAAAACGAGTTTAAGCTTTTCGTCATAAATTGATGAAGTAAGTTCTCTTTTTGTATGATGGGAAAAGAAAACAGACTATTCAAGGTGGGGTGCTAAAATTTTCAGACTCGCTACGCTCGTTCTTGCAATTTACATTGGTTCTTAAGCTTTTCTTCAAAAGTCGACAAAGCAAATAATTCCTAGTCCTTTTGGAATGATCGAAAGAAAATCGAACCTACCCGAGAGTGTGCAAAAATTTTCGAGCTCGCTTCGCTCGCTCTTGCATTTTACATTCTGCTAGCTGCTTGAGCTTGCCTACATAAGTCGACAATGTAACTCCTATTTCTACTTGAAAATATAAAACAAAACCTAATCACACAGAGGCGGGTTGTTAGAATTTTCGAACTCGCTTCGCTCGCTCTCCCCACCCTGCACAATCTGCCATTCATTAGAACGGCAGAAACGGCAGAAATTGGTCGTAAGTATTAACTTACGACCAATTTGGCAGCATTTAAACGTAACACCACCCCTGTAAAAGCTGCGACCCTGAAAAGCATAAGTAATGTGGAGCTGGAGATGTACATGAACCTTAACATATCATCACACCTTTAATCCCCAAAGGGTTGAGCAGGGGTGTACCTTCATATAGTACTTACACCCACATTTCGCCAGTTGTTAAGTGAAATGTTATAGAGGGCGAGCCTACCTACTCCCGCCAACTGGGCACAAATCCAGACTCCAGGCTGCTTCTGAGAAATTTCTGATGGAAAAACCAGCTAGGACCTCATGGTCAGCAGTAACGCTTGCGACCACTAGACCAACGAGGAGATGTACCTCCTTTAAAATATTCCTCGGCACCCATCATGACCCCCCCAAAATCTTGGGCTGCGACCGCGCCTGGATACAGCCCGGTGACAGACAGACGAACGGATGGACGGACGGATGGAAAGCTTAGTAATAGGGTCCTGTTGCCACCCTTTGGGTACGGAATTCTAAAAAGTAACTCCGAGCACAGGTCATATTTTTTTTTATCATTGTGTTTTGTTGCAGCGCGGGTTTGCCATCACAATTTCCTGAAGTGCCAGAAGACGTTCTACCTGTGAGCCAGGTCCAGCGTCGACGCTGGCAAAAAAGGTTGATTAGATTAACTCAAGCATAATAAAGTAGTATTACGTCTCGCCAATGTCCTTATTACCGACTTCAAAAAAAAGGAGGTTATCAATTCGACACGTATGTATGTAATATTATTGGAACTGCGTTATATTCACAAACGACAATCTATTAGCTAGGGCTACCAAACAAATATACAAAATTTTATAGATGTATGTTTGTCCATGCATTTCTCCGCAACTATTAACCGGATCGTGACATTATTTTTTTTTCATTAGCTTATATTTACTTCAACTTAGGGAACAGTGTAAGTTTCATCAAAATCGATTCAGTAATTTTCAAGATATGGACTAATACGTGTAAGTGTGACGGCCTAGCTTATTAATACAAGCTACGGGTGTAGTGTCAAAGGGAAGACATCTCAAAACCTTGGTAAAATTCTAGTGCAATATTTACAACAAAACTATTATCTATTTATTACAAACAAATAATTATTCTTGTTTTTACTTAAAACTAAAAATTACGAAATAAAAAAGTAATTTAAAAAAATTAAATCGACTTCAAAAAGAAATTAACTCAAAATTATGAAATAACTTTAATTTCGGAAGTCGGTGGCAAAAAACTAAAACTAAAATACAGATCGCAAGACCGCAGCGGACCGCGGGTCGCGGTCGTTCCCGCTCGTTAACAGTGTTGGAGAACGCGACATTTTTTTTCCCAATAAAAATGTTGCGTTCTTAAACACTGTTAACGAGTGGAACAAAACATTCACAGTCGTTAATAGTGTTAACGGCGGGGTATTAACGAGCGGGAACTACCCATTTCAAACATTCATACACAGAACAATACAGTTGATAACTTTGTGCCATATTACACATAAATGAATGTGCGGGGAGCATCTCGCACCAACCGCGTCCATACCTATAACTGCGTACGCACGCGCGACTTTTGAGTATTAATGATATCCGAGATTTCGATGCGCATCGAGGGTCGTCGTTTCGGCCGATTTGTATGAAGTGAAGACGTAATACTGCTTACTTCATTATACTGTGGATTAACAAAGCCAGTTACGCTCGTGCTGCCTGCTATGTAGGTAATTTAATAAGTTAAGGCGGTACCCCGACCAAATAACTTTGAGCATTGCGACAGAGACAGAGAGCGACACGACTTCTTCGTACGAAAGGGATGCAGCGCATCCTGCGCATGCGCCTTTATCATAGATCTCGCACAATTCTTGGAATTATTGTAATAAAAAAAGAAGAGCGATCTTTTTAAATAATTATTTAGATTTTTAAATTATCTATCCATTGGTGAAATCCTCAAATGAATAGAAATTTAGCAAAAGATGCGTGCAATCAATAATTTTAGTCACTTTTAAAAAAGGGGATTTTAAATGTATTAATAACATATACAAACAAATAATAACGTGCAGTGTGATGATAGTATATCGAACATTAATAATGTGCTTTCAGATGTAGTTTATTT
Organism: Amphipoea oculea; assembly: GCA_945859645.1. NCBI lineage: Eukaryota > Metazoa > Arthropoda > Insecta > Lepidoptera > Noctuidae > Amphipoea > Amphipoea oculea. Next base: position 12,153,194 of record OX243866.1, on the reverse strand, counting down.
CTCATAATTATTGAGTTAATAGCCTCTGAATAACGAAGAAAACCGCGGTTTTGGTCGGGGTTACGCTTTAACATTTGGGGGGGGGGGGGGTGATGAGGTGATAGACTTAGCTATTTTTTAATTTATGTTTAATAGAATTTGTAGTAGGTATACTTTAATGTTTAGTTAATTATTTATTGTATACTTACCTTACATGTTATACATTAAATTTATCTTTAATAAATTAATTGTTGTATTAATTTAACAATGCTTCAGGCCCTGTAAAAAAATTCATTACCTAGGTAAGTAGGTACTAACCTACCTAACTCACTATGACGCCACTGCAATATGACCTGCCAAAATACACCTACATTTCTATAGAACTGACTATGATTCTACAGGCTCAGCTCTTCGGACCATAGTTATAATTTATTACCAATTGGTAGGTACCTAACTACCTAGTGCGTGTCACACCACGCGCAATGAAGGCTTTCTTAGTTGGGATGAGTTTATCTCAAGAACAAACTTAACTTTGTAGTTGAGAAAAGGTTCATACTAGCACTTTTCCTGCGACTTCGTCCGCGTGTATTTCGTACTTTCCTCTAAAATTGTCGAAAATGTTTGTTTATGATCATTATTATTTACTAGCTGTGCCCACGACTGCGTTCGTGTGCATGACGGAAAACGTTTTAACTTTTTGCGCGGAACCCTTATTCTTTTTCTAAAATAAAAGTAGCCTTATTACATCAGCTATCTGCCCGTGAAAGTCCCGTCAAAATCGGCCCAGCCGTTTCAGAGCCGATTAGCCGGAACAAACAGACAGACGAAAATTGTAAAAAAATGTTATTTTGGTATATGCACCGTGTATACATCCATATGCATTTAGTAAAAAGCGGTTATTTTAATATTACAAACAGACACTCCAAATTTTATTTATTTGCATAGATTTAGATAAGTATTCGGGACAATTTTTAAGTATACCTATAGATTAAAGGAATCAGATTTTTCAAATAAACTGTACCCCGCCTTTCAACCTTGACGAAAGAAAATCAAGGGTGGAATTTAGAAAAATCGTTTGGGATTTGTTCATACTCGTTTTTCCACCTTGGTAGGAGTCGATTTTTGAAAAACCCTAAAGCATTTATTTTTTTGTTTTAGTAGTACCGAGTTTAATTTGGGGATAAATGCAAAATTATGACCACTTTTGGGTAATTTTATTAATTGATGAAATTTCCTCATATTTGCCAAAAGGCTTCATCAATCCGTCAGATATTTATATATTCACTATCAGGACACGTAACAAAATTGCACAGAATAACTTTTATTCGCCCTGAATATCCTTTTAGAAATCGTCCAAATCTGAGTTTTCAAAGTCGTCAGATTTAGGTAAAGTCCACAATTTCTTCATCAGATTTGCCTATTTAAGTCACTATGGGTTAGGCCACACCTGATCACGCCAAAATCAACGCCTCTAAAGATCACTTTATTTTTGGCCCTTTTTTGAAACCTGAAAGTGGACTCCTGACCACGGGGCTCCTGTCAGAAACTTTTTAAATATATTTTCGGCGTTCTCTCCTCATACCACACCTACTCAGCTATCTACTTTTCACCCTAAATATACTTGCTCAAAAACCATCTGGGCTCCCCCCGAATGTAAGTATATATTCTATTAAAAGCTCGTTATTGTTTTCATTGCAATAACTAACAGCAAGTTAAGTAAACAAATTGCTGAATCACAATCTGAATGAACTTCCGCTCCATTTCCCTTTTATTTTGAAACATCCAATCCAATGAATCGAGCGATTGAACCTATTACGAATAACTTTACCTATCTGTTCATGTGTGAACGGGAAAAATATTCCACGTTTCCTGGACGATTATTAAACCATGATTTATTTCGGAACGTTAGTGTTTATCCAGGAGCTCGTAAGATTATTTTAGTTAATGCCGATTTATTTTGACACCTTTTAAATGTAATCGTTTTCCGATACCTGTGCTGGATTTTTTTTTCATCATTGATGCGAATCCATTGACGATCCATGCGTGCTACTTATGTTACAGTTTTCTAGAAGAGCGGTGCTCGCCTCATAACGGCTGCAGTGACAGGCATAAGCATAATCAGCCTATAATTTTCCCACTGGTGGGACACAGGCCTCCTCTCAGTGAGAGAGAGTAGGGCGTAATCCACCATGCGCACCTAGTGCGGGTTGGTAGATGTCACATTTCTTCGAATTTTGTTACTAGGACATGCCGGTTTCCGCACGATGTTTTTCTTCACCGTTTTGAGAGCAATGCTGATGAAATAATCTACACAAAGTAAAGCGCCTGACTGGGTTCGAGCGTGTGATACTTCCTGGCCGCGCCACAGTGGAAAATTAAAGTAACACGTTTCTAGATAAATAATTGTACCCTTTATGTACAGTCGCCAGCACATCAAGTTACTACACTTTGACCTTGAACGCGTTATGAGCAACAACAGCGAGAATCGTGCGAAAGAGATAAATAGCTTTTTGTCTGTTCTTACTTGTAATGTTTCGTGCTGCAGTGCGGACGTGAGAGTGTGTGCGTATGCGCGTCGTCGTGTAGAATAAAATATTGTGCGATAAGAAATAGCGTCGCAAGTTGAATACTTGATTCGAATCGAAATAATGGCATTGTAATAAAAGCAAGCGGCCCGCGCAATGCCTAAAATACATATGAAAGCTTGTAATCAATATTTTTTTATTGCAAGTATCTTTTATTTACATATTTGTTGGAAAATTACCTGAGTATTAAGTCGGTATTACCTACTCATATTACATTTAAACAGGTAGGTAAATATGGTATACACTGTTACATTATTGACTAGCGAAATTTCACGCTCTCGATGAATATTGTTAAGTAGACAGGTAGGTATAATATGATGTGAGAAAAACATTTCTTTTATTAAATTTCAAGCAGGTTTTAATGACTCTTCCGGGTTTTTTTACCTACTTACTGACGGGCTGGCGGTCACCTGTTTTAGCGCGTTCCTTGCTCTTCTATTCCATTTTTACAAAATTAATTGCTGAAAACCCATAACACAATCTCTGCTTGAAATTTGAAAAAAATATGGATACTTACTCCATCACGAACGTGTGTGAAGTTTAGCCAATTAATTATACCTACAAATAGGCTTTTGTCATTCCGCCGTGTTTGAGATCGTTTCGTCCGCGACACGATCTTATTACTCAAACAATAAGGTTGAACGTAGTAACGGAATTACCTATACCTACCGAAGTTTGCTTTTACATGCAAGTTCAACCTTATTGCGATAGTAATAAGATACGAATTCAAAGGTTATGAATTTTCAAATAAAATTCTAATCAATTATTTATTATCGTTACCTACCTTACATCCTAAATCTAATATTATAAAGCTGAAGACTTTGTTTGTTTTTTTTTGTTGAACGCGCTAATCTCAGGCAGGAACTGCCGGTTCAAATAAAAAAAAAAAAATTTGAGAAAAGCTTGTCAATTTATTGAGAAAGGCTTGTCCATTAATTGAGAAAGGCTATAGGCTATATAACATCACGCTAAGACCAATAGGAGCGGAGTATCAATGAAAAATGTTGCAAAAACGGGAAATATTATCCCTTTTGAGAGCTTCCGTTGCGTACGCTACGGAAACGGTTAGTTACGCAAAAATCATGTATGACAGAATTGTTCCTCTTTAAAAGTTCTAAAAAAGGTATCTTTTAAGGTTGACTCACTATAATCTATGGTAATCAAATTTGTTCTAAAATAATGCATTATTTGCGAAGGTGTTATTATAAACATGATACTAATCCTTATCCAAATAAATACGTTATTCATCACAAGTATTCAATTTTAACAAAATTGCCCTTAACATCATATTTTGTTTTCAATGAATATCTTAATGGAAACCCACGTCCTTTTCTGTAAAGGATATCGGTTCCCATAATAACCTATTCCTATGGGAACTCGAGTGAAGCCACATAAAATGCGAAAGTGAGTTTATTTGTTACGCTTTCAGTTTTCACGCAGTGGCGTAGCTAGCCGTAATTGGGCCCCATATCAAAATATCTTGGCGGGGTCTTTTGCAAAAAGGACGGTGACGTTTTTTTTAACTAAATAAATATACTGTCGGGGCCTCCCGTATGATAGATACGGCAGTAGTTACCCCCCTGCTTTTGGCGCATAACTACACAACCGATCATCGTGGAATTTTGCATACCTAATTACCTACCTGTCAGAAAAATATATAGGATAGGTTCCTACGGGAATGCGTGTGAAACTGCGGGAAAAATATTAAAATAAATGCGGAATAACAATCATAATATTTTTATTTATAAACATAACTTACAAAAAACAAAGACAAATATACTTACAAATAAAACCAAACTACACAATAGATTAATTTCTGTAACCTATTATGTGAATAAAGAATTTTTTTTAATGTCTTGGCACAGCTCGGGACTTTCAGGCCCTGGACCTTTGGAAGGCGTTATTATTATTATTTTGAATTAAGTTTTAACATATCTCAGGACCATGGAGTCCCGGTCCTTCAGAAGGCGTACGAGGGGTCGAAGCCAACTCGCAGAGGCCCGTTAGACATTTTCAATGAAATGAGGCACCAACTGACGAATATCTCTGTTTGCACTATGCTAGTGCACCCAAGGACAACCCCCGGTTGGTGTAGGACTATTGTAAGACACGGAAACAAAAATATTGGAGTATGGGTTTTGGCGGCTGAAGTGAACTGATTATCTAGGACTATGGAAAAACATAGATTAAAAACAAGTAGATAATATTTATTTATTAAAAGCTTTTATTTTTATTGATATTCATTTGTAACAGATTAATAATTATACAGTTACATCTACCAATGGCTCCTAAGCAAAATCAAATGCTGCCGCCAAACAAAAGTAAGCTTTTACCTAGATTAGTATAATTTGACTGGGTTGTATAAGGTCCGGCGCCCATTGGCGACACGGCACGACAGGGGATTTTGTAATACTCACAGATGATTTCGAATCTAATTTAACACTGTTAACACTCACATTTCATTGATACGTCTCAGCCTGCTTTGGCACCCTCCGGCACGTTCTGCCATGCCGAATTGTGAACGCTAACCATGATAAAATAAGATCTCAAATAATTTTCGCTTACTAAAATCCCTTGTCGTGCCGTGCCGCTGGTAGGTGACAGCCGTAACTTAAATTATCACCAACAATAGTAAAGTAACAATTCTCAAGAATATAAAAATGGTGCGAAAAGAAGTATAAAATTTGAATTTACAGTATTAATTATCATACTATCTTTACCACGTTATTAGAAGAATTATCCATAGTAATATTATAAAATGCGTAAGAACTTTGTCTATTTTATTCCTTTGCGGCCAAACCGCTGGGCAATTGTGATGAAAAATATGGAGATAGTTTGAAGCCTGGGGAAGAACATGGAGGAATACAATCTTAACCTTTTTATTTTTAAACATTCATATAATTGAAAACTTAACAAATACCTACATACTCTAAATTAAATTATACTTTCAACAAAATGTATAAAAGCAAACTATACAATAGATTAAAAGTTTCTGTAGCTTTCATAGGTTACAAAAACATTTCAATCTTCAATAAAGAATAATTCAAGATTTTTTTTTTTAAATGTCTTTCACACGTCTCGGAACCCTCGGGCCCCGGACCTTTGGAAAGCGTTATTATTATTTTTATATAGATTAAAAACAAGTAGATAATATTTATTTTTTACAAGCTTTTATTTTTATTAATACCTATTTGTAACTTGTAACAGATTAATAATTATACAGTTACACCTACCAATGGCTGCTAAGCAAAATCAAATGCTGCCGCCAAACAAAAGTAAGCTTTTACCTAGATTAGTATAATTTTGACTGGGCTGTATATGGTCCGGTACCCACTGGCGACACGGCATGACAGGGGATTTTTGTAATACTCACAGATGATTTCGAATCTAATTTAACACTGTTAACAGTCACATTTTATTGATACGTCTCAGCCTGCTTTGGCATCCTCCGGCACGTTCTGGCATGCCGAATTGTGAACGCTAACCACGATAAAATAAGATCTCAAGTCATTTGCGCTTACTAAAATCCCTTGTCATGCCATGCCGCCAGTGGGTGACGGCCCTAACTTAAATTATCATCAACAATGGTAAAGGAAAAATTCTCAAGAATATAAAAATGGTGCGAGAAGAAGTATTAAATTTGAATTTACAGTAATTATCATACTATCTTTACCACATTATTAGAAGAATTATCCATACTAATATTGTAAAATGCGAAAGAACTTTGTCTGTTATGCCTTTGCGGCCAAACCGTTAGGCAATTGTGATGAAAAATATGGAGATAGTTTGAAGCCTGAGGAAGGACATGGAGGAATACAATCTTAACCTTTTTTATTTTTAAATATTCATATAACTGAAAACTTAACAAATACCTACATACTGTAAATTAAAATATACTTTCAACAAAATGTGTTGCCCAGTCAAAATTATAAAACTCTAGGCAAAAACTTACCCTTATGCGCATGGGTCATTTAGGAACTTCTTAGCAGGGCGGCGGCATTTCTTACCGGCGCGGCGTCCTTCAGTCGCCTCCTGACTGTGTCCATTGATATCTAAAACAAAGAAAATTTTGTCAATTTCTTATGAGAAATTGTACGGGCCAACTTAACTAATCTGCATTCGCGATTTATTTGCCAAAAATGTAAACAAAAATGAGTTTATGGAAAAATAACTTTAATCGGTCAAGCAGCGCGCGTCGCTCATTGGCGACGAAACAATAGAAAATCAATTGTGTCTCATTAGCGGAGCTTGACAGATCCTACACATAACACAATAAAGTTACAATTTTTTTTTTTTTTTACGCTTTTTCAATGGTGCTAGTCACTCTGAAATCAACTTAATAGCCATTAAAATAAAGTTGATATTTGTTTAACTTGAAATAATATTAATATGAAACATAAGTTTGAATAGACTTTAAATGAGTATGGGAACGGTTAAAAAATATTCTTCAAAATACACAAATAAACAATCTGTCGAATTGAGAACTTCCACCTTTGTTGAGGTGGGCTGTAAACTGTGGCTGTAAAGAACTGAAGATTTATCTAATAGTATTAATAGTAATAACTTTCACTAAGTCTGGCCGCGTATTGGCTGCGTGGTGTGCGTAAAACCGGTTTGAATGAGCGCCGAGCTGGCCGTGCGTCCTTCCAACTACATTTGTCTATTAGTGTGGGTCCTGAGTGACGGCGGCGCACCGCGTATGGCGGATTGCGGAGCGGATTTAGGCTGCACGCATACGACCGGTTTCCTGATTTGGAATTCAGTTTCGGAAACCCCGAATGCACGCATTTCATACAAAATGTTCTCTTTAGCGCACACGTTCTTATATTTTCCGTTCGGAAACCCTGACGGAAAATATAAGCACGTGTGCGCTAAAGAGAAGATTTAGTATGAAATGCTTGCATTCGGGTTTCCGAATCTGAATTCGGAAACTGAATTCCGAATCAGGACACCGGACGTTTGCGGCCGGCCTTACTCGTCGATACCTGTCCTTAGAGCACGCGGGAAACAGATGTGTGCGCGCGTGTTTAGTATTGTGTTTATTTTACTTTGGTTTTTATAATGTCGATATCAAAACTCAAACGTTTACAATATTTAGAAAGAAGCAGTTTCTTTACCGATGATCTAAATTTTTTTGTGAAATCTATCTACAGAAAAAAGAAGCGGTGAATACGTTAGACCACATTTATATGAAGAATAAAGACATCCAAATGAGAGGCTTTTCCATCACTGCAGTGACAGCCGGAAATTCTTCATTCAAATTAGTTAGTTTGCGACATTTCACTTCACTATCCGCGAGTAAAAATCAAAATACGCGTATTGATGAGCGCACCCGCCAGTTTGGCGCTCCACAAACTGGCCGCGGTGAGCAGATAACGCGCCCGCGCGCGTGATTTTTTACACACAAAAAATCACGCGCTCACGCGCGGGAGTTGAAATTTGTATGTAAAAAATCACGCGCGGGGGCGCGTTATCTGCTCACCGCGGCAGAGCGCGGTGCAGTGTGTGAATCGCCTTAGGATTACCATTTAGAAATTTTAAAAGTCCTGACAAAAAGCCTGACATTTCAACAAAAGTCCGGACATTTTAGTCACAAAATCCAAACATTAAACCACTTAGTTACAGTGGCATGGTAGCAGACCCTCGTGAGAGGATCCCAAAAAAAAGAGCTGAAAAATATAAAAATTAATATTTATACCAGAAACTAGCGATAGGTTTGATCATTTTACGTAAAACTATTTTTATTTTGAAGAAAATATTAGGTATGTTTGAACTACTTAGTTGATTGTTTGCTAATTTTCAATACCTACAAGATTTTATTTTGTTTTTAGATGAATGAAAAGTAAATAAATATTAAATACTTATTTGGTATGCTTATATGTATAAGTTTTATTACTCGTATCTAAGCCAAAAAATCCAGACAAATTAAAGAGCCGGACAAAGTCCGGACAAGTTCAAATGTGTTTATTTGTTTAATGCGCCATTCATTCCACCTGCGCGGTCCGGTTGCCAATTTGTGGGGATTTTCCCACGCTGCGGGGAATGTCAACACCGTTGGGTATTTTGTGGGGAGAGACACCTTGCGGGGATTTTAAAAAATTTCCGGTAAATTCCAGGCTCAATTTTTTTTATGGCATCATTACGTCATTTCAACGATTCTACGGGGCTGCGTTCCGTTTGATCTGTTGATTTTTGGTATAGAAATGAGTTTATTTTATGAAATATTTTTTTGGGGATTTTGTGGGGAATCAGGATTTTGCTCTCCCCAAATTCGGGGATTTTCACCTATGATTTTGGGGAATCTAAAAAATAGGCATTGGCAACGCTGCTTAGGATGCACAATTAGGTAGTAGGTATTATTTTAAACAATTTTGTTATTCACTGTTTATGAAAACCATGTTTTATGTTAGTGATGAATAGAGATCAGATATTCAGATGCATGTTTACCTAAAGTGAATTTTTAGCCCTGAAATTTGGAAGCGGCTTCTTAATATATTTTTCTGTAAAATCCCGGGATGCCAGGAACACCGGAAATGCATAACTAAGTAGTCGGGTGTATAGTATGGAAGGAAGGAACTACATAAATAAAATTATTCTAAATAACATAGGTAGTCCGTTATCTTATCTTGACGTTGTTTGCTATTGCAGTTGGGTATCTGCCTACCTACTTTTCAATATTAGGTAGGTAGAAATGCATCCGATTCTATAGTCGGAAGAAAACAAAAAATTCCGGAATCGCGGGATTTTGACGATCGATACAAAAGTGCATTCCATATAAGCCAACATTTGAAAGTAAATAAATATACATCCAATTCTATAATCAGAACCTCGGAATCGCCGGATTTTTCAGATACAAAAGCGCATTCCATATTAGCCAATCTCTCAACTTTAGGTGAATATGCATCCGAATATCCGATCTCTAGTCATGAATAAGTTAAGGTGATATAGTGTGATTACAAGCTACACATGGACTCACGCTGTACGAAGTTGAGGTCACTCGTGTGCTGAGGAAAGGATCGGCAGAGTGTGCAGCGACCATAGCCGCATCGTCTGCCGCCGTAGTGGCCCTCGCGTAGAGTTGGCGGTGGTGGGCTTCTATGCTTCCGCTTTCTTCCCACCGCCGAAGCCAGAAGTAAACTGTTTTTTTCTGGAACGAAAAATATAGCTGTAATTTTTTTTTTCCCATTATTACTCAATTACTATAGGCAAAGAGATCATTGATATTTAAACCATTTTTACATGTAGGTAATTTTCTCTTGGGTCTGACACTTTAAAAGCCCTGTTTTGAATGTTCTTTATGCGGGATCGTTACGATTTCATTATATTATGTAGACTATGTATTCCTCTTTTGTATTACGTAACAACATTTATCCTATCTCTATACAATAAAAACTTTCTAGAACATTAATTCACTAAAATCGAACTTTGGCATGTTTTCATTATACAAAATTTTTTCTATCTCTAAAACCCCTGGACAACAAACTAGAATATCATTTATAAACATAATCCTCTCAATTGACATTAAAATCACGCAAATATTCCTGTAAACAAAAAACCTCGTTTGCAAGTTACGTAATTATTCTATCATATTTCTTCACATTAAATTCTCAAAAATTCTACGTTAAATATTCCTATCAGATACTAACACGAAAACTAATAATAAAAACAAGTTAGAAAGCTAATTAGAACAACACAAAATACTTAAATCTAATTTTATTAGAAATTCAAATCTTACTCAGTAAAACAGTAGGTAATAGTCCGTATCAACTTGCGCCTTGGAGACCGGAGAGGGTCACACAACACGAGTCATAACTATCCTATTCTATCACTTTTACACTATTCTAACTTATGTATCACTTCACTGATCTAAAAAGTCAGTCATATATTCACTATTCGCACGCCCAGCGTTCGTTACTGTGCGTAATTGCGTAGATATTTACTTTAAAATCCAATCACAACCTACTGTAATAACTTTTGTTTAGAATGTTCCATGACTAAATGGAATCAAAATCAGTTCATCCAATCTGTTTACTTAGGTATGTATAACTCTGAATTTAAGCTTTCACGGTTACCTACACTACATTTTAAATGATGCTTGGAACAGCGCGCAGCGTTTAACTTAAAAACTTACAATATCGGGAACTCATTAGGAAAAAACACAAAGAAGTTACCTACATACCTATCCCTTCTGTTAACTTAATCCGAAAATTCTATAGAAAAACACCATTGACCCTTTTTTCAATACTAGAACCTTTGTTTATTTTAATTTAAAAAATATAATTACAAAAAATATTACTCACCGTTATGCCCGTCTGCCGACAAATATCAATCACACAGCAACCACTTAATCTAAGGGCTATGATGCGCTCCCTTTCAATTTGTGTCAACTGAGGCGGCATTCTTGTTGACTTCAATTTTATATTATTATTTAAACGCACGGCCCGAATATGCACAGAACAGTTGCACACGACGCAGTTGCAGTTGTTACGACTCCTAGGGACGTAATGAATAAAAATAAAGTAATAAACAAACGTTCGGGAAAACCCGGGAGCGGTGGCGGACGCGCAAGGGCATGTGGGTGTGGCTTATTCCTAGTGAGACATGATAATTGGCTCCCAATTATTAGTATGTGCAACCATTGGACAATTTTAGAAACGTTGAAAACTCCACCAATCATGCCAAGGATACTTTCTTTCTAACACTATACGGCGCGTCGTAGTTATAGATATGTATAGAGTTTACCTTGATCTGCTGCTGTCTGTACTTCAGGGTACATGTAGTGAACAAAATTGTACCTCAAAGAATAATGAAATATAATGAAGTTTAGGTGGCGCGGCTGGGAAGTATACTTCCTGGCCGCGCCACCACGGATTTTGTAAACTATTAGGCGTACAAGGACATAATGTACACTAAAGAATTGTACCAAAATTGTTCTTTTCCGTACAGTAGTACAGGCCCCCAAAAGTTAGTTGACATTTTTACACTGCAGCTGTGACACCAAATTATGATTTTTTTAAATACATATCTAGGTCCAAATGTTTGATCTGTACCTACACTACAACTTTTTTATTACTTGTAATCCCTCAGGATTACCTGATTATTTTTGTATTTTAAATCATAATGTGGCATGGAATCACAGCTGAAGTAGAAAATTGTCAAGTAACTTTTGGAGGCCTGTACTTATATAAATAAAACAGGTTCAGACTTATAGCGAGCGCCACAATTTTTTTTTACATAAACTTTTTTAAATTACATAATATACATATGTAGGTACTGTAGGTTGGTATAATTAACGACAAAGTGGATCAACATTTCAGTTTTTGAAATCATAATTATTGACACGTAGAAGTAACAGTGTTAACGATTAGCGTTGCTGACCGTCCCTAATACCTAAGTAAGTTCCAAGTTCTTATCTTCTTCCTGAAGGTCAATTCCTCTTGTTTGCACATCGATTGCTTATTTCTCGCCCTTCTATGCATGTTATACAACCATCCCACAGAGATAATTCCAATATCTACTTCTAATTTGGAGGCCACATCTAGTAGGTACAAAGATCAGCAAGTCTGCTTATGCGCTTAAGCTTGTTTTGATGTTTTCACTTAATATATTACAGCCTTCCGTAATATTATTATGTTTTTGGGTAGTACATAATGCGTACAATTCTTTAGTGTATACTATTAGTCCATCCAATAAATCACCCATAAGGAGTTGTAGAGTGCGTGAGCAAGGCCCTAAGCAATTACTTCAGAAAATTGTTCAGGGTGCTTAGAGAGTTAACATACTAAAAGTCCTGACATCTAGGGGGTGAGGCGGAGTGGGGGGAGGGGGTTAAAGTTCCCATTTTTCAGTTTTTCGCTAATATCTTTAAAACGGTATGTTTTAGAGAAAAGAAGTTTTCTGCGCAATGAAAGCTTATAAAATTTCCTACAACTTTAGTCTTATACACTTTTTCGAATTACTACCCATTTTTTACATATACATTCTAAAATAGTGAACATTTTCGAAAAAACTACTTTTATGAATCTCTACCTGTTGCCTGCTACTTTGTTTGCGTTATTTCGAGATAAAAGTAGCCTAAAAATCCAAATCTTTAATCATAACGAATTTCATCCAAATCGGTTCAGCCGTTGAGTAATCAAAACTTGTATCTTTGATATATATTATCTTTTAATTCGTTTAGGCTATGAGGGTCCTGACAATGGTTCTTTTTCCAAGGCTCCCTCATCCTCAGTAGATGGTACTTGCTGAAGAGGCTCTACGTCGTCTTCATCATCGTCAACGTCAACAGACACGCCGTTGAGGCAATTCCCTTGGCAGTGGAGCCACGCCGCGGAACAGTTCAACATTGCTTTCCGACATCCACATTTTCTATTACCACAATCCTTCGTGCAGCGGCAAAATATTGTTTTTAGTAGTATCTCTGGTGCTGGCGAATCTTCGGTTGTTATTGACACCAGGCTGTCCCCTTCATGTTTCCATCCCCACTCATGAGGAGGCAGCTCATTTCCGAGCCACAGCTGCACTTGGTGGTAAGTGCGCCGCGAATGCTGTTTAGCTGCGTTTTCAGTTGGTGGGAGAGAGCTGAAATCAGGCTTAATATTTGCCACTGATCTCACGAATGACTGGTATCGGTACTCATTGAGGGAGATCAGTCTTGCTGGTGCGCCATACCATTTGAGGAAGCACATCTTCCCAGCCTCTTCAACCTCACTGTGCGTGGAAGTGGGCTTGTAAAAGATCGCAGCCGCTTCCTTGATAATATCTGACTTCAAGTACAGTTTTAAGAAACCCACTTTGCTTCTTCTGAGAGTTGCAGATGTTGTGTCACAACCTATAAATGAATGAAGGAAAAGGATGTGCTTAAATCCATGTTGCTGCATCTCTTGGGTGGACAGTGCAACTGTTTTGGTTTTTCCTCGGCCGGGTTTCAGCAGAATAATGTCTTGGGTGGGAGGAGTTAAAGCTATCAAAAGGACAGCAAAGTCCACATCCTCACCAACGACAGCGACAGAACTATGAGTCGATAGTTCCACAGCAGTCTTCACGATAAGAACGTCAGCATCATCAGTGGCTTGGAGAGTATTTATACCATTTATATATACCAGCTCATATTTAACATTCGGTAATGCTTGTCACATCACACTAAATGAACTCCATTTTCACTTTCTTCGGAGCACGATACTCGAGCACTGGTGAAAATTTGGAAAAAGTGTATATACAACATTATTTTTAGTATATGCGAAACCCGAAAGACGTGTCTAGTATTTTTATGTAAAGAATCTATGTACAAAATTTCAAAACTGTATCATGAATAATCACCAAGTTATAAGCTTGTTATGTTACCTGTTTGTCCGTATGAAATCATGGGCACCGCGTGCCTAAACGTACCGCGCGGCGATTGTATTGTAATTAACGGGTGATAACATTTTCCATCACACTTGCAGGCTTTGGACTGTCGTAATGGTCAAGTGTAGGTAGTTATTATAATGTACTTTATTCGTAAATAAATGCAGCCGTAAGCTACGAATAAGTAATTACTTATTCGTAAGCCGTAAGTGATACAATGTAGTCAATGCGATTTGTTCAAAGTGGATGAAAAGTGTTAAACATCGCATTACTTAACCACAGCAGGCTGTAGGTACAAATAATAACTTTCTACAATTAACCATCTTGGCGTGTTTAAAAATGTTAATCATCACGGCAAAGCATTGTGTTCCACGATACCAACGATACTCTGATTGCTCCTCGTACCGCCGCACTGCCACGGAAACGTTATCACTGTTATCGTTGTTTCTGTGTACTGGACGTTTGTGTATGAGAAAGTCATGGTTACACGACACTTTTTACATACGATAGGTAAGTACACGATCAACCGAAACACAACTCGGCCACCGGCGGGCCGCGCGCTCGCGATTATGCAGTTGGACCGACGCGACACGTGCGCGCCAACCAGTGGTACCCGGGTGACTGAGGTTGCTGCACCCCCGCCCCGGTCGCCCCGCTCGCTGTGCGTCCGCGCCGCGCCATTGTGCGCGTATGGTAGATAACTACCTACTTAGTCGCTCCTCGGGGCACAGTATAATATACTCGGGGTGTCCAACTATTAACCTTTTTTAAATATTTTTGGGCCAAAATATAACATGGGGTAAAAATTATTGGAATCGATTCAGTTACTTATTCTGAACAAACTATATTCAGGTTTCGCATATACTAAAAATAATGTTGTATAAGACAGATAAAAGTTTTGATATCCCAACGGCTGTACAGATTTGGATAAAATTTAGTAAATTGATATAGTAGGAGTTGATTTAAGATATAAGATACTTTTTATCCCCAAATAACGTGAAGGAAGTAGTATACAAAAGGTAGTGTTCAATTCAAGTAGTTTTTTTTTCAATTTTCACTTTTCCGGAATGTGTAGTTCGAAAATAGGTAGGAATGTGAAAAAGTGTATAAGATAAAAGTTGTACATAATTTTATAAGCTTTCATTGCGTAGAAGACTTCTTATCTCCATGACGCACCGTTTAAAAGATATTAGCGAAAAACTGAAAAATGGGAACTTTAACCCCCTCCCCCCACTCCGCCTCACCACCTGGATGTCAGGACTTTTAGTATGTTAACTCTCTAAGCACCCTGAACAATTTTCTGAAGTAATTGCTTAGGGCCTTGCTCACGCACTCTACAATCTTTTTGTTGGATGGACTATATGTCAGGGTACGCCTAATAAAGCTTGGTGGCGCGGCTGGGAAGTATACTTCCTGGCCGCGCCACCAACACAAGGTTATAATTTCTAAAGTAATAAAATTTTCAAATCTCTTTATAGCGTACGGAAAAGAACAATTTTGGTACAATTCTTTAGTGTACATTATGTCCTTGTACGCCTAATAGTTTACAAAATCCGTGGTGGCGCGGCCAGAAAGTATACTTCCCAGCCGCGCCACGTAAACTTCATTATATTTTATTATTCTTTGAGGTACAATTTTTTTCACTACATGTACCCTGAAGTACATAAAGGGTACAATTTATCTAGAAACGTGTTACTTTAATTTTCCACTGTGGCGCGGCCAGGAAGTATCACACGGTTCGAGCCTACAACACGGCTGTCATGGCTGTCATGAAAATAATAGCAACGGCAGATAGATTCACATTTTATGTCGCGTTTCTGTTTCGTTTTGACACCTCTGAAACACAATGACGCAGTAACTTGACTTGATTGTCATGGAAACGCTATTTATGTGAATCAGAATGACGAAGAATATTGTTGCAGAAATGAATATTTATTTGTTTGTGTGAGCTCACTTTTCTCAGGCCTTGTGAAGGCCGCAGGAACTCGTTGGATGCGAGAAGCACAAAACCGGTCGAAGTGGAGGTACTTGGGGGAGGCCTATGTCCAGCAGTGGACATCTTTCGGCTGATGATGACTTTTCTCAGTATGGACACTTTTTTGCGTGACAAGTTCATATGGAGAGGGCAAATCTAGCGATTTAAATCTTTCGGTAGCGAAGTTAGACTTTACGGTGTCAAAAACGCTCTCTAGGAAAACACACTAACTTACTTTCATAAATTACGTTTCAGTGACGTCAGTCGCCGGTTAATTGCAGACAGATTTATGCGGTTTCGTCGTACCTACCTATAGTAAAATAATTAGCTGTGTAATTAGGTAATTACACGTGTATTATAGTAGGGACATACCTACCTACCTAAACGAATTCAGAAGATATTTTTGCATCAAATGGCATCAATGACAACACATAAGTGTCACTTCGCACCTCAAAGTTTGCATGTAATAAGGTGCGCGACGGCTGTATAGCCTGCTATGAATATTCATGCCGTGATCGACGCACGCCTTCACTTTATTCCGTGTAAACACGCGTACGTGTCCTTTCGAGTTTGTCTTGTATTAGACAAATACAAGACATCTACGTTGTCTTACAAATATATGCATCTTTATAATAACAGGCGTAGAAAAGCTTATATAAAACAATATACGAGTCTTATTTCTGTTTATATTATTTACATGGTCCAAAAATCTTTGCGCGTCAGATGTAACGAACGAGTGGTCATCATAATTCACCTTGTTACTTAGTTACTTTAAAAAAAAAATTAAGTACCTACCAATCAAACAGTCCGCGCTTAATTTATCAGTTGAGTAGACTGACTCAGAGACTAAAATTAAAAGGGGAATATTTAGCTAATCCTCTAAAAAAATTGATCTTCTAATTATAAACACTTTTTGAATACTTAAATCTCTAAAAACCGCGATGCCACCGGCAGCGATCGGCGAGCGCTACATCCAAGTTGGTCTATTATTAGTCGCATTAATGATGGTGCCTCTTTTTTAACCTCAAATAATTGTTATATTAGTGTTCAACTATATTTTTAGGAGCGCAAAATGGGAATTAGGTATTAGAGATTAAATACATGCCAAATTAAAAACAACCTTTCATTTATAAAACGTTTATTGTGTCTTAAGAGAGCGATATTTACAAGCCTATCACATCAATTAATTTACAAGCGAACTTTGACTTAAAAAAAATGTAAATTTATTTAAAATCATCAGTTCTGACTACGAATAAGCTGACAGTAGTATGGAATCAATTATACAACTCAATTATCTTCGTTTATTTTTAGAAATACGAATACCGTATCGAAAGAGATAAGTAGCAGGATCGTCGGATATAGTTGAAGTTTAGTAAGAAACCAATCAAAGAGAATGAACTCACCACTGCGGGCCGGAGGACGAATAAAATACAGCGGTTGTGATTGGCCGATGCAACAATGTCACGACGGATATTCCAAACATAGTGATGCCCAAGTCAGTTTTGTAACGATAATATCGATACGATAAAATCGACGTGTATTCATTCAACTTTTTTTTTTAAACTATACTGATAGTTGTGATAACTGTGTGCAAATAAAACAGCAAACAAAGCAATCTGCTGTGAAATGCCTTGAACAAACAACGCTGTACATTTTCCCTGTGAAATGCATTAATCCACTTTTCTTTCAATTCAGGAATATTTGCAAATCTAAAATGTAAACATTAAGTAATGATAATTTTTTTTACAATTATCATCGTAATTTTTATTATCAATATTATAAGACTATGTTTTGGTGGTTTTGAAATTGTCACAACACTACCGCATTAGTACAGATAGAAAGGGACAGACGTACCTATTGAAAATACCCTAGTGAGCGAAAGGGACTTTTCAAAAAGACATCAACGCGGTATACTTTTTTATGCCATTTTACGTAAACAACCAGTTGTAAAAGTAACTTGAGCCCTGCGATTATTTTTATGATATTATTAAAATATAAATATATTTTACTTACCGTTGAAAAGTTATGCCATCTTTTTTATAGCTGGATGTTCTAGACGATTTCCCACACCATTTAATTGAACAGGAACTCATAATTTGTTTTTATTTATGCTGAAAATGTTTTAAAAAGTATCAAAATAACCGCGTGTGCAGATATCCAATAACTGGTCAAAACTAAAATGGCCAACTCATAGTTTCATCTAACATCAGTGCAATTTCATTTATGTGTCGTGAGCCTGTGTCGCCCGTATCAAGCAGTCAAGAGGTTTATAGTCCAATGACTATAAACCTCTTGACTTTAATTAAATTTTATTAAAGAACATCCATTTGTTTCAATAAACAAATGGATGTTTTTTAATAAAATTTAATTTTATTAATAGAAAACAAACAACCCATTTATCAAATTAAATTTTAGTCGACAAAATCCATCGTTTTCTTACTAAACTTCAACTATATCCGACGATCCTGCATACTTACTTACCTATTTTGTTGACTGTAACTATGTTCGGTAATTGGTACCTAGTACCTACTCCGGAAAAACGAAAATTGCCGAGGCGCATAATTAGTTTCGTGATACTGTATAATTTCTCACTAACTTCTCCGTCGACTATTGGTGGAATGATAACATAGACTGCATTGTCACTGCAGCACGTGCAAGTTGCGTTGGAGCGAAGTGACATACCCACACATTTTTGTTCTTTTACAAATATTATTTGTTCATGGAGTTGAAAGTAGGCTGCTTTCAACGAAGAAAGTCCTACAAACGCGACTCTGCTGTCGTCGGAATGTTTTTCTTTATTACTAATAATTGAGCCAATACTAAAAATTGATAAATACTCATAAATATCCGTTTTTACTCGAGTAGATATTTATTCAAAACAGCGGATAAATACATTCATTATACGTACAGATTTCGTTTCTTGTATTGTCATTTTACAAAACAAAAGGATTGCATAAATAAAATGAAAGTCTGTAAATATAGATTTTACTCTTCTTTAATCAAAACTCTAACAGAAACAAAAATCCTAAAGTAACAATGGTTTCACTACAATCATGTATAAGTATTCGTCAATCACTGTAAATATTAGAAAACAGATTTGTACAGTAAATACTACAACTACAACACTGTAAATATTAAAAAAAAATTAAGTAAGGCACTTAAACATTTTTAACAAATAAATAAATCCTACTATAACAATTACCTTTCTAAAATAAATAATATTTTCGTCAAAACACTGTCAGTACAGATTATATGTATGTTTGTTGACTACAATCATGAATATTTTCGAAAATCAATCACTACAATATTTATTATTTTCTGAAATCAATCAGTATCAATACTAGATGCTCGTTCATCATTAGGAATGCAATTTACAAACTAAAACTCGCTTCTAGATTCCCTCAAATCCACTGATTCTTCGTCACTATCTGTCTGAACTGGGCTTGGCAATGGAATATCTTCTTCAGCGTCATCGTCACTCTGCGCTCTCTTGAATTTTATTGAAAATATTCCAATTAAGTATATTTTATACATGTAATTCTTGCCGCTTTATCAGTCGTTAAGCAATTTCTTTTTTTGTTATGAATGTTCGCGTGTGTACTAAAAGACCGTTCTGTTGCGGCAGAAGTACATGGTGCCGAAAGAATACGCACTGCGACTTTGCTTAACTTTGTTGAAGAACATAATTATTCCTTTCCACCAGGTTAAGGGGCTAATCTCTTCAATGTTCTTCCAAAAGAAAAGTTTTCGCCAAAAACCTTCGCTTTATATGCAGCCAATTCTGGCATTACTTCTATATTCAAAAAACCTGCCATTTCGTAAATAAAATACATTGCTTTGAGTTTTTCGTCTTGATTTAACTCGATACCTTGAATGTTTGGGTCAAGCAAATACGCGGACAATGTAAGAGGTTTTATGCAGTCTTCATCTTTTTTGCTACTGCTGAGAGAATTTGATTCTTGGCTGTATTTTCATGAATGTGTGTGATAAAACGAAGCTAATTTTAGATTTCATATCCTTGAAGATCATAAACACTTTATAGGCATTGCACTTGTTGGACTCTAGTTGCAAAAAATAGGTTCTGTTATTGGTTCAAGTACAGATATGCTTTGATCTACGTAATTCCAGAAATTATCATCAAGTAATACTGCTTTTATATCATTTGACATGACGGTATTTTCTTCTATTGCTAACGCTAGTAGAGCGGCTTTTGTATTGTTTAAACTGCTCAGTGATATCAGGTAAGTTCCCCATCTTGTGCAGCACGGCAGCTTTAATTTTTCTCCAGATTTCTTTTTTTTTACGATTTGCTGTAGCTTCGATACCAACACTTGAGATTTTTTAATAGTTTTATGATATCGATACGGAGCTTAATAAAATTGTTGAAACCTTTACTCTTTAATGCGTCATGAGCCAACAATTTAATAGTGTGTGCTGCGCAGTTTAGCGGCACAATATGCGGTTGTACTTTTTTTACTAGTTGAAAAGTCTTTTGTATGTTCCTGGTGTTGTCACCAATAACAATCTTAACTTCGCCGTATAATTTCATGACTTTTAAAATTTCTTCACGAATATATTCACTTGTGTGGCGATTCTGTTCAGTGTTTAAACTCTCAACAAAGAAAGGTTCTGGTTTAGAATTAATAATGATGTAATTTTTTTGCTCTGTTGGTGTAATTGCTGTATGGCGTTCCAGTAGGAGGATAAATAAATAATAAAGTTGATAACACCTTCATTGTTTATATTACTCCATCCATCCAATTGAAGATGCATATAGTTTACGGGATCAAGTTCTTCTTCTAACTTCTTTGTTTATATCGTTGCAGATTTATTCAAATATTTTGTCGATAGCACTTTTCTGGATGGTAATTTAAACGAAGGCTTAAGATGATCAAAAAACTCTATCCAAAGAGGATGTTCTATTAGATACAGCGGTGCTCCTGACACGATTATATGTAGCTTTAGCAAGCTTTTCGACGAGGACAGCTTGATCACCATCAGAAGTATAAATCGTGGAAGGCCTATTCTCGCTCTCGATGCTCATATTTGAATGAGTGTTTCTACTGAGTGATTCGTTTATATCAAGACTGATTGTCAACTGGTGGTACATTCTCTGATCTCGTTTGCAACGGCAAATGAAGGAAAATGATTCATGTTCAAAACTAGTGCCAAACTAGTTTTGAACATGAATCATTTTTCTTCATTTATTTTCAAATAATTTCCGGACATTTAAAGCATTTTATTAAATGTGCACACATCCTGTTTACGTTTCCGATTTTCTATTTTTTGTCACAATAATTGCATTGTTCAGATTTAGAATCAACAATGCGATAATGTTTCCAAAGGCGTTCATTTTTTGGTCTTCCCATGATACCTAAAACAACGAAATATTATGTGAAAAAGCAGCAAGAATACCCTGTAATTATGATATTATAAATGCTATAATTTGCATACATGTAGGAATGGAACGCTGTTGAATGCATGTCTATAAGAAAGAGCTGAATGCTAAGGTGTAAGTGAGACAGATGATGTATGCCAAAGACTGGGCTGACGTGGAAGGTATTTAAAAAAGGGGAATGACAGTTGGCTTTTGAATGACGGACGTTAAGACATGATTTTTTACCTAAGATGTGTTTTTAAGAGTTTTACTAGTTTATATAAGAATAAACGGGTTTGACGCAAAATGTGCACTTCGCAAAAATGTGCACTTCGCAAAATGTGCACTTCGCAAAATTTGCACTTCGCAAAATGTGCACTTCGCAATTTGTGCACTTCGCAAAATGTGCACTTCGCAAAATGAGTGTGAATTTTATCACAATGGGTCAAAATAAAAACCGTTTGCTAACACTATGCTTTTTTTATTATTTAGTCCTAACACTCCAACAGGCCTCTCTGCAAAGATGTCGAATTGACTGGCGCTACATCGACGTGTTAAGATGTTTGTATGACACTGCAACGATGCAGGATCAGAAAACCATCCCCATCCAACTGCTCAGGGGGGTTAGACAGGGGGATGTAATTTCCCCTAAATTGTAAAAAATAAAAAATAACTTGTAAAAAAACCAAGTCTCGCAACTCAGTTCATCTACCGTAGGGACCTTCCGTCTTAAGTTATTACGTAATTAGCTAACCTAACAACATCTTATAGTGCCATATCATTATTAAGTTTTAAATTAGACTGTTAAGTGCGATTGCCAAGTCAATCTATTTATATAAACTTATTTTTATAGATAGTCCTACTTTTTTTCAAAGCAACACTCAACATACGAGACGAGAGCGGCCGCGTCGTGTTATTTATTTAATTTTTTTGTTTTTTTTGCTTTTGTTAGTAATATTTAGGGCCGCACTCGTCAAACGTCAGTTAAAGTTAATTCTTATGTAAAATTGTTATCTCTCATTTACTATAAATAAATATATTGTGATTATTATGTGTATAGCTGACGTGTACTGAAAATACATAATCAAACATTTCCTGAACGTGATTACTTTTTTACAAAGAAACTACTGTTATCGTGCTATTATTAATATTTGCGACCCCGGCAATTACTTCTTTTGCGGGTGGATTGCAAAGTTTAAAGTTTTGTATTCGTTAATGTTATTTGCGTATGAAGTAAAATGTTAAATAATAAAAAAAGCATAGCGTAAGCAAACGGTTTTTATTTTGACACATTGTGATAAAATTCACACTCATTTTGAGAAGTGCACATTTTGCGAAGTGCACATTTTGCGAAGTGCACATTTTGAGAAGTGCACATTTTTGCGAAGTGCACATTTTGCGTCAAACCCGAATAAACAAGTATACTACTTGATTTTATGATTTCTCTGACCTCAGCCCTTTTTATTCCCACAAATTTGGGGGCTCATCCGGGATAGGGGTCTGACAGAGAAAAAAAAAGACGACCGAAAAGAATTGACACTCAATTTTTTTTTTTCTGAAAGAACAGAAATGGGTGGTGGAAACCGAAGGAAAAGTCGCGGCCCTAACGAGTTTGACAACGCGGTGGATCATGAGATCGATCAGAGTCAGGGCACGACTCAGGCACACACGCTTGCTCATGCTGAAGAACAGCTGCCAAAATTCGACGGGCACGACAAAACGCAGTCTGCAGCAAGATGGGCACAAGACGTCGCTGAAAACGCAGAAATTTTTCAGTGGAAGCCGTTACAGACGCTCATTTTCGCCAGACGGGCTCTGAGCGGCACGGGTGCACTGTGGCTCAAGAGTAAGCGGCCGTACAAGACATGTGACGAATTAAAAACGGCACTCCTCAAGGAATTCCCTGACACACTTGACAGCAAAGCGGTCCACGAAATAATGTCCGAAAGAAAGAAACGAAGAGGTGAGAAATGCATTGATTACATGCTCATCATGAAGGAATTAGGAAAAAGGGGGAAGATTCCTGATTACGTTGCCATTAAATATATAATCGACGGCATCATAGACGAGGAGATTAATAAAAATTAAATTATGTCACGACATACTTTGAGCTAAAAGATAAACTCAGAATATATGAGAGTGTGAAAGAAAAAATAACCACGACCACGAGGAACAAAAAAGACACCCTGGGGTGTCAGTCAGCTAAGTCAGATTTTATGAGGCGTTGTTATGGTTGTGGCGAGAAGAACCACGAGTCAATTCGGTGCCCGTACAAAGAGAAAGGCCTTAAATGCTTTAAATGTAACGAGTTCGGTCATATTTCAAAGCAATGCAAAATGCACGGTGATAACCACATGGCTCCAGGTGGTTCGAGTGAGAAAGAGAAGGCCTGTTCTCGGACAATCTCGGAAAAACGGCGGTCGGGAATGTGCATGTGCAACCATGACACCGACTGCGGCAGTGAAAACGTCACGGAGCCGTCAACGTCAATAGATTCGGAAGTAATGCAAGTCACAAGTGTTGTGTATTGTCTATGTTTGTGTATTGTCTATGTTCGTGTATTGTCTATGTTCGATTATGATTAAAGCAGTTGTCATCCAGACTTATATTTGATTACACTACATGGTGACAGCGGTGAAAATGTATTCGATTTAAATGGTTTAAGTCGGTTATAAAGGCACGTTGTGGACTCTAAAATCGTCAGGGACGGTTCAAGAGCGCTATGGAACACGCGCGACCACCAACAGAACTGTGTTTGGACGGCAGCTCCGTCAGCCGGGCTGACGCATGGCGGCGATGGAGGTCGCAATTTATGTTATTTTTAAAAGCATCGGGGGTGCAAAAAGAAGCTGGTATTCAAGCTAGCTTAATGATAAATTTAATCGGACCTGAAGGATTTGAAGTCTTTGAAACATTTTCTTTTGACAAGGAAAGCGATAAGGATGATGTGAACCTATTGCTTACGAAATTTGATGAATATTTTGGAGTCAAACAGAATATAACTTTAGCAAGACACAATTTTTTTACAAGGAGTCAGGAAGTCGGAGAATCGATTGATCAGTATGTTACGGCTTTAAGATTATTGAGTAAAAATTGTATCTTCAAAAATTTGGAGAAGGAATTGATTCGCGACCGTATTGTATGTGTGATCCAGAGTACTGGAGCGAGAGATCGGCTTTTGAGAACAGAGGACCTGACTTTGGAGAAAGCCATTAGAATCGTCCAGGTTGATCAAATTTCAATAGATAATCGACGTTTATTGGAGACGCGTGGTGCTTCAGGATTGGTGCAAGTTGATGCAGTTGGCATGCGCGGTGTAGGCGGCCGCGGTGGGCGCAGCGGCTGACGCGGCAGCGGACGTCGACAAGGGCGCGGTATGGCCAATGTTGCTGCTGGTTCCAGCACAGCGCGAAGATTTGTTCAATCTAGCGAGACTGAAAATTGTCTCAGGTGCGGAGGCCAATGCAATGAACCCAGTCTATGTCCGGCTATTTCAGTGCAGTGTTACCTGTGCGAAAATCATGGACATTTTGCTAGAATGTGCAAGTTAAAAAAAGGAGCTAAAAAAATGTATGATAACCAGTGATCGGAATAGGTAGAGCTATTTAGGTTCATTGACCGCAAACATTGATGTTAATATGGATATTCCACGGGATTCCGACTGATACTACGGGATTTTTGTCATATAAATTCGCTTCACTAACATCAACAGATGTTGAGCGCTCATTTTCCACATATAAATAGGTGTTAGATGTAAAAAGAAATAGATTAAAATTAGATAATTTAGAAAAAATAATGGTGATTTATTTTAACTCTGGTCATACTCAGTCTTCTAGTGAACTGAAGACGAACCAGACCAATGACATTTTTTGTTTAAATAAGTGAATTATTGTTGAAGCGTATTGATTATTTCAATTAAGATTTTATTGTAAATACAAATTTTTCTATTTGATAATGTTTTGATTTTACTGAGGAACAAATAATTTGTATGGTAATATCTTTTTGTACTACTTCAGAATAAAAATGTTTAAATTATTGTTGATTCTTGAATAAGAAATTGGTGCCGATTCTCTTGTACACCAAACTATGTAAACTATTACTAAAATTCCTTACTTTTTGCTATGAGAATCTTACAGCTATTCTGCATAAAAAAATCTCTAAATTTAAAAATAATTTTGACACAACAAAAATCGAATTTGACAATCGCGACTCGTCGACACGTGGTACTTATTTTCCCTACCCCGTGAATAGTTTTTTTAGAGCCGCAGGCGCGGAGGGGGCAGCCTTGACGTGTTTTTTAAGGAATTTTTCACTTTTTGCATGGAAAATATGAAAAATATTACCTACTTGTTGAGTTTTAGGAGTTTATGGGTTTTATAAAGGGGGTCGAAATTTTCATTATTTTTGCGATAGGACACACCATTTTCGAGATATAAGCAAAAGAAAAAAAAAACGATACAGACAGTACTGTTTTTGCACCTGAAGTCGAGGTGTTGGTGAATTTCTATTCATGACAACTAATTTTATTCCACACCTTTTTAATCGCGATTAAAAATAGTCAGATTTAGTTAGACAATCAAAATTTTAGGTGAAAAACGTGAAATTCAGAATAGCAAAATTGCCATCTTCAATAGATTAATAACTCAGTGCCATCTTAGTGCTGTCAAACTAAAATATAGTTAGGTTGCGTCACTTTAGTCAATTTCAGAATGGGAAATTGTCGCTTGACAGGAATAAATTAAATTTTAGTGATTTTTAGTCTAGTTTAGAGGCATTTGTGACAAGAAAATCGGCACCATTGTTACGTAAAAAAATATATGTGGATTAATGAATCAAGTTTATCTATTTATTATACTATCCTTAATCCCGTCCTTCTTATATTTAACCGTCAGAAAGGAAGTGTAATCTTCCATTAGTCCCGAAGGCGTGAATAGTTTTTATGATTTTACTACTTAAAATCTAAATCCCGGGACTCGGGGAATATCCATATTATTCTAACCATCCAATTATTCTAAGCAAGTACGTAAAACAGCTCTACCTATTCCGATCTATGATGATAACTGAAGCACAAGGCAATGAAGAAGATGATTGTGAGTCATTTTTTACATCAGTTTTGTACAATGTTTCAGAGATTAACTCTTCGTCCGAGGGTTGGTATGAAACACTCCAAGGGGAGTGCGGTTCCGAAAAATTTAAGTTAGATACGGGAGCAGACATTAATGTTTTATCGTATAAGCGATTTTTATTGTTAGCCTATGACAGTAAACTAATTGGTGGCAAACAAGGTGTTAGATTGCAATCTTATAGTGGTGATATTATTCCTATAAAAGGCATTTGCAAATTAAAATGGTGGTATAAGGGTGTCGTGTATGAATTAAAATTTGCAATTGGGGTTAGTGATTGTCAGAGTGTGCTTGGTTTGCAAGCTTGTCTAGCTTTAGGATTAGTTAAAAGGATTCACAATATAAAACTTAAAGATTATCAAGATTTGTTTAATGGGTTAGGCTGTTTGCCAGGTGAATATCACATTGTTGTAGACAAAACTGTGATGCCGGTGATTTGTGCAAACCGTAAGGTACCATTAGGAGTTCGCGATAAGTTACAAGATGAGTTAAATAGAATGATAGAGTTAGGTGTTATTAGGAAAGTGAGTCATCCAACCCCATGGGTGAATTCATTAGTGATTGTTGCTAAGAAAAATGGGCAGTTGCGTATATGTTTAGACCCGAGGCCGCTTAATAAGGCAATACAGCGTGCACATTTTCAATTGCCAACAATAAATGAATTGGCTACTAAGTTTCACGGTGCTAAGTATTTTTCAGTT
The DNA here is from genome assembly GCA_945859645.1 of Amphipoea oculea. Taxonomy (NCBI): domain Eukaryota; kingdom Metazoa; phylum Arthropoda; class Insecta; order Lepidoptera; family Noctuidae; genus Amphipoea; species Amphipoea oculea. The sequence goes on along the minus strand of OX243866.1, from coordinate 12,126,108 downwards.
TTAGACGCATTTTCAGGGTTTTGGTCGGTAAAACTGGATAATGCAAGTGCAGACTTATGCACGTTCAGTACACCGTTTGGGCGATATCAATATTTGCGATTGCCATTTGGTCTTAATTGTGCACCTGAAGTGTTTCATGCGAAAATCAAGCAATTACTTGAAGGCCTAGAGGGGGTAGATTCGTTTATCGACGATATCATTTGCTGGGGAAGGACTAAAGACGAACATGATCTGCGTTTGAAAGAGTTGTTAAACAGGGCACGAGAAATTAATTTGAAATTCAACAAAGATAAATGTCGTATATGTGTTGAGGAAGTAACTTATTTGGGTCATATTTTTAACAAAGATGGAATGAAAGTAGATTCTGAGAAAGTAAGAGCGATATATAATATGCCGGAACCAACTGATCGGAAAAGTTTAGAAAGGTTTTTAGGGGCTGTAAATTATCTTTCTAAATTTATACCTAATTACTCAGACCATACTTTTCAATTAACTAGATTATTAAAAAAAGATATGGCTTGGTGTTGGGAAGTTGGTCATAAGGACGCATTTAATAAATTAAAAGAATTGTTATGTGATGCACCAGTACTATCTTTGTACGATGTTAGTGGTCCGGTGGTGTTATCAGTGGACGCAAGCAGTGTGGCACTGGGCGCTGTGCTCATGCAGGAGGGGCGTCCAGTAGAGTACGCGTCACGCACGCTCACTGATACACAACAAAGATACGCACAAATAGAAAAGGAAATGTTGGCAATAGTATTCGCTTGTGAAAAGTTTCATCAGTATATTTATGGAAAAAATAGTGTGGTCGTCGAATCGGATCATAAACCACTGGAGAGCATTTTTAGAAAATCTTTAGACTCGGTTCCAGCTCGCTTGCAGCGAATGATGTTAAAGGTTCAAGCTTAAGAGTTGGTGGTCACTTATAAGCCTGGGAAATATATGTACATACCTGATACATTGTCGCGGGCACCACTACCGGATTTGTATGACGATAAAATTAGCAGAGCTATACTATGCCAAATTAAAATTGTAGTCAATAATATAATACCCATGTCGCAAAATAAGTTTACCCTCGTCAAGCGGGAAACTAGTAAGGATGAGTGTTTAAAATTGTTACTAAAATATATTAGTCAAGGGTGGCCAGATAAGTTTAACATACACAATGATTTAAGATTATTGGTCGATAAGAGATGAACTATACTGTGTAGATGGTGTCGTATTTAAAGACAAACAGGTTTTAATACCACATTCTATGCAAAGGGACATGTTAAAGCTTATTCACGAAGGGCATTTAGGGATTGATCGTTGTAAGAGACGTGCTCGTGAAGTGATATTTTGGCCTGGTATAACAAGAGATATTGAGGATTATGTGAGAAGATGTAAAATATGTCAGGAAACGGCAAACAAACCGTGTAGGGAACCTATGATTCTAGTAGATATACCAGAATTGCCATGGAATAAAATTGGAACAGATATATTTGAGTATGGAAAGCAAAGTTATTTAATATTAGTTGATTATTATTCTGGTTTTATTGAGGTCGCATATTTGAGAGACACTACGTCAAACTCAGTAATATGTGTTATAAAAGAAAATTTTGCACGGTATGGTATACCGGATACGGTTATCAGTGACAATGGTCCACAATATTCATGTCGTAATTTTGTTAAATTTTCTCCGTATTATGCTCAATCTAATGGCAAGAGTGAAAGAGCAGTTCAAACCATTAAAAATATATTTAAAAAATCAGTAAATCCGATTTTTATTTAAAGCTAAGTTACAGGAATACACCGCGGGAAAATTTGAATTCTCCTGCACAGTTAATGATGGGCCGGCGTTTAAATTGTAGACTACCAGTCCATTCAGATTTGTTAAAACAAAGTAATTGTGGTAACTTACAACATAAAAAAATGTTGGAAAAACAAATAAAAACTAAAAGTTTCTATGATCAGCATTGTAAATTGCTACCTGAATTGAATGTGGGCGACGAAGTTACAATATTAGGAAATACAAATAAAAGAAGTCATGGCAAAATATTGGGAAAAGCGTCGACTCCACTTCCTATATTGTTAAAAACAAAAAAGGTATTTATCGCCGTAATCGTCGACATTTGATAAGGTCTGTAAAGGATCCTGCAGACAATATCTTGTCTGATATTGATGAGTATTTTTCGGGGGATGATAGGGATGATGATTATGTGCCAAGCACCAAAATAAACGTATCGTCATCTTACTCGCCACCTCATACCCGTAGTAAGACTTAAGAACAATTTGTATACGTTAATTTAACTAAGTTTGATTGATTTATTTTAAGTTTGTTTATTATTTTTAGTTTATGTTATAATTATAAGTGGAGTTAATAGATTTGTTTGTTTTGTATTGTCTATGTTCGTGTATTGTCTATGTTCGATTATGATCAAAGCAGTTGTCATCCAGACTTATATTTGATTACACTACAACAAGGAAAGATTTAGGGTATGGAAAAGACACCGGAAAAACCCTAAAAACGGTGATAGTGGCAGAAAAGCACCATTCTAACGCGCTTATTGACTCGGGTAGTGACGTTAATCTGATGTCGGCAGAACTGTGCGCTAAATTGTTCAGTGTAAATTTTATGACGGTGGTCTAACGCTAACGGGTCTTGGGCGTTCGCAAGTGCAATCTTTAGGGAAGATTACGAAGATGGTTAATATCAAAGAGATTTAAGATAGGTACAATAGAGAGGCTATGCAAAGAAATGTCATACAAAAACTGTGATCCCATGTCTCACTGACGCCATCTAGCATAATATAGCAGAATTTGAGCGGCATAATATAGCAAACATGAATTAAATTTGTCAAAATATATTCAGCTATCGCTCGGTAGGTGGCCAGTGTGGCCAGTGTTGCCAGATCAGATTTTCAATCCATGGATTAAGGTAAATAAAAAAATATCGAAAACTTGTCTCAGAAAACAAAAAATATTTTATTCGCTACTATTCATTGTCCGTGTCACCATCTATGATAGGGTATCAGTTTCAGTGTGTGTTTTTATGTAAGTAGATAATGTACATGTTAAAATAACGGTTTTGAACTGAATGTTACTAAAATTAATCGATTATTTGGTTAAAAATTTCGTTAAAAAGTGGTAACACTTATGCTGTCATTTTACAGCAGCAATAGTAAGGCTACTCAGCAATAGATGGCGTTTATTACAAAATTAGGAAATTTTCTAGATCTATTATAAAAATTATTTGATTCAAATTACTCAGTAAATATAAATAATGCATACGAAAATAAACTGAAGCTAGATTCAGTCGTTCTACCATAACGAGACTTGCAATAACGCAATGAGCAACTCGGCATATTTCTTTTTAAATAATTTTTTTTTGGTGGACACGATTGCGTCGATGCGACTTGACGCGCAGGCGTACGTCACTAGACTGAGAGACTTGAGACCACTAGGTACAAGGTATCGGATCACGATTTTGTTCGCAATGTCCCGTCTATTGTACATATAAAATTTTAATGTCTTTGGTTAATATAGATGGACAGTTGGCTTTTGAATGACGAAGTGAAGACGTTAAGACGTGATTTTTTACTAAGATGTGTTTTTAAGAGTTTTATTAGTTTATAAAAGAATAAACAAATATACTACTTGATTTTATGATTTCTCTGACCTCAGCCCTTTTTAGTAGGTAATCTTCTAATATATAAAAAGTAATGCTTGTTTGTTTGTTCGTATTTTATGCGCTGCCCATGCCGTGTATCCGATTGAGATGAAACTTGGTTTGTCGGTAGGTAGGTAGAACAGGTTCGGTGGGGCTTCGAAGAGCACTTCGAGCGCCTGGTTCCGCGGATCGAGAAGGCAGTGGGTGCTTTGCATAGACTGCTGCCCAATCTCGAGGGACCTCGGGAGGAAGTTCGCCGCCTCTATGCGGGTGTCGTGCGATCGATGGTGCTTTACGGGGCGCCTGTTTGGTCTGGTAGACTGTCAGGTGTCCGACGCTGCAGGACTAAAGTCAATAGACTGCAGCGGAAAATGGCAATTCGCATTGCACGAGGATACAGAACGATATCCTTTGAGGCGGCAACTCTCCTGGCGCGCTTTCCGCCGCTGGACATACTGGCGGATATGGACGCGAAGGTCTACGACCAGATTCGCGATATCCGCCAAAGCGGGAATAGTGTTCCAGGAAACGCATTCGTAAGGCTGAGGCGGCGGGAGCGGCGACACGCGCTCGAGCGGTGGCGCGAGCGACTACAGCAACCGCAATATTCGCGCAAGCGCGTTGTCGAAGCCGTTCTGCCGCACTTCGAAGCCTGGCTGAAAAGACGGGAGCGCATCTCCTTCAGGCTCACCGGACACGGTTGCTTCGGTGAGTACCTGAACAGAATTGGGCGAGAGGCCACGGCAAATTGCCACCACTGCAGAGGCAGCCTGGATTCCGCACAACACACGCTCGAGGAGTGCCCTGCGTGGGCCTCCGAGCGGCGGGTCCTAGTTGCCAGGATCGGGCGAGACCTGTCTCTGCCAGCAGTAGTGAGGGCTATGCTGGCAGAGACAGAAAATTGGACGGAAGTAGCCTCCTTCTGTGAGACCGTGATGGTCAAGAAGGAGGCCGCCGAGCGGGATCGGGAGAGGGCTGATCCTGCTCGGAAAAGGAGGCGTCGGGGTGGCAACCGCCTTGGCACCTAATACGCCGAAACCCGCTTACCAAATAAGGTAGGTGGACCTTTGGGGTCGCGTGCGAACCGATTGGGGACTCTGCCCGCCCACAAAGTGACCCCAGGGAAGACGGTGGCACAGTGGTCACGTGCTGCCGTGCATATCGAGGCTCAGGGGAGGCCCCCTTACAGTCTGCTTAGGGATGTGCCTTACAGGCGATGCAGGGGGGGTTGCGGAATTGGTCTTTTAAGAGGAACCGGGACCGCCCCTATGTGCTGATGGTGATCACCGGGGTGGTTTTAGTGAGGTAAAAATCCCACACTCCCCAACCTCCCACCCCGGAGGTCAGGTGCCTTTTGAAGGTTTCCCCCCGAACAACAAAAAAAAAAGGTAGGTAGAACAGGTAGGTAGGTAAGTAGGTAGGAGGGTAAGTAGGTAGGTAGCTAGGTTGATTAGGGTTGGCAGGTAGTTAGTGTTAGGTACCAGTCCAAAGTCGGGCCGAGTAAACAATAAAAATAGGTTATCAATCACTATTGATCGGTGGAGTTTCTTGCCCATTCTTCTCCATACGAAAACTACCTTTTGGAATGGGCGACTAGAATCAATTCTATTTTAAGATAATTTTTGACGTTCAAAAGTGCCTTTTATTTGCCTATTTGAAATAAATGCTTTGACTTTGGCTATTGTAACCATTGGGGGTAGCAAATCTATACATATAATAAAATCGTAGGAAAGTCAAAACTGTACATTGAATATTTTTTTTAAAGAATACTTGGGGCGTGATCTACAATCGATATCGAAGCCAAAAATATAGTTTTTAGAATTTTTGTCTGTTTGTCTGTATGTATGTCCGGGATAAACTCAAAAAGTACTGCATGGATTTACTTCAAATTTTGCGTGAATATTACTAAGAGGTCGGGTCAACATATAGGCTACATATTATCACGCTATCACCTACGGGGGAGGAGCTGTGAATCTTTATTTTTCTTACGCATTCTGTGACAGCGTGTAATCTAACGACGCATATTTAAATGTTGTTTTTCAGTAAGCCATGCTATTATCTAGCTTTGCACTATAAAAACTACACCATTTAAGTAACTTGGGCAGAAAAAACATAGTTTAATGAATTTTAGTAGTATAAAGAAATTTTTGAAGCAGCGCCATCTATGAGATTTCATAAGCATCAAATCAAGTTACATGTGACACTTTTTGGAAATTAATAATTTAAATTTGATCATGTTAGCGAGGTTAGTAGTTAGTTATTCTTAAAATTCATAGATGGCAATGTGCATTTTCTTCATAGAAGTTGTATCGTATAGTTCGTTTTGACAAATTCAAGTTCCAACAAAACCCTTAAAATCTTGAGCAGAGTTGAGGACGACAATTAAAAAAAAATGCGTTGTTAAGTATTACAAAAAAGTTATGTTCCTACTGGAGACGAAGTCGGAGTAACTGATGAACGCGTGCTGAACACCTGTCTCAGTTCACTTCAAGATGTGGTCATTTCTATCGGCGGCAATCCACTGATCGAATATGGGTTACCAGCTCCCCAATCATCACCGCATCAAGACCGTGTAAATCGGGAGTATAACGCTGAGACAAATTACGATCTGGGCGAAATGACCATGTCGCTTTGTTCTCTTCAGAGCAAAAACAAATTTATGACACCGTCCTTGAAAGCGTTGGGAAAAAACCAGGGTCAAATGTTTTTCTTGGAATGCGTCTGGTGGAACAGGAAAAACATTTGTTACCACTTGCATACTTGCAGAGGTCAGCAGGCAAGGCAAAATTGCTATTGCTGTAGCGTCGTCGGGAATCGCTGCCACACTGCTTCCGAGTGGCAAGACAGCACATGCCATGTTTAAAATTCCCTTCGATTTAGAGAGCGCCGAAACGCCTGTTTGTGGTGTGTCACGTAACATCGATAAGGGACACGTGCTCAAGGATTGCTCTTTGATCGTATGGGATGAGTGTACGATGGCCAATAGGAAGGCAGTTGAGGCCGTGGACGGAACCCTGCAGGACATCCGCAGGAACGAACATTTGATGCGTCGTATCACAGTTCTGTTCAGTGGCGATTTCCGGCAAACGCTTCCCGTGGTGACACGGGGATCGAGGGCTGACGAGGTGAATGCTTCGTTGAAACTATCTTCGTTGCGGTCACGAGTTCGTACGCTGCGCTTGACCATTAATATGAGAGCTCGGCTCGGCGGCAATGCACGTGCTCAAGAATTCTCCAATCTCCTTCTAAATCTTAGCGAAGGCACTCTACCAGAAGAGAGAGGTGGACAGGTGGTGCTTCCAGAGTCTCTCGGTAGAGTGGTATCCAGCTTAGAAGAACTTATTTGCTGTGTGTACGGGGACATCAGTCGTATACTGCACCTGCAGAATTCTTGGGTGTGTGAGCGGGCCATTTTGACGTCCAAAAATGATCAGGCTGCATCAATTAACGAATGCATTCTCTCGGAAATTGAGGGGAATGAAGTGGTCTACACCTCGATAAACACTGTTGTCGAGCAAGATGACGCCAAACATTATCCCGTGGAATTTCTGAACTCCCTGTCAGCAAGTGGACTTCCAGCGCATACCATCAAGCTGAAGATCGGTGTCCCGATTATGCTTCTTCGGAACCTATCTCCTCTGAAGTTGTGTAAAGGGACCCATCCTAAAGTCATCTCGCTCTACAGACACACCATTGAGGCGGAAATTCTTACGGGTTGTGGCGTTGGCGAGGCAGTATTTATAGCACGCATTCCCCTCATACCTCATATCTTCCCGTTCCAGTTCAAGCGCGTACAGTCCCCGTGAGTGTTTGCTTCGCGATAACCATCAATAGAGGCAGACACTGAGGGCAGCGGGTGTCGACCTCAGGACGAGTTGCTGCTCACACGGACAACTGTACGTCGCTTGCTCCCGCGTCACCAGTCCTGACTCTCTTTACATTTTGGCTCCTGGCAGCATAACTACCAACGTTGTTTATAGGGAAGTGTTTTAAGGTATGATGCCTTTGTACGTATTTTTACTATTTTGTGTCCTGGAATGTATTCCTGCATTGTTTTCTCTATTTCCTTCAGTCACATCTTATGACTGAACTCAGCAGGATTCCCATATAACTCTCTTCACTTGCTTCGCTTACAAAAAAAAACTTATATTTTAATGCTATTTTAAAAGTTGTTTACTTATAATGCTATAGCGACACTGGCATCTTAGGTATTTTTGGTGCTGTAGAGCCTTTAGGCAGACGACGTCGCGGGCAGCAGCTAGTGAATAATATGAGTGGACTTACCTTGAAATATTATAATCCAACTTTCAAAAACACTAAACAAGTACGAACTCGTTATGTTGTCACAAAAGAAACACGCGCGTGCACTCTCTGTACCGTAAAACTGACGTCTTAACACCAGAAAACAAATGTTCTTAATTTGTAATGTAAATGTACTTTTGGAAATCTCAAACAACAACAGTAGTTATTAACTTAGAGAAACAACAATTATATTTATCTGTCATTTTAAGTAAATACTTGATAAAAATGGGTAAAAATTAGTATTTATCCATTTCTGATAAATACTTGAATATTTATCCTTCGAGTATTTATCCCTCGCCCATCACTAGGTGTCGACTATTCTGCCAGCAGCGTCACGTTGAAACGGCGCCGTCGCGCTTTGTACTCTCTAGTAGTTATAACACTAATATAAAGAATAAGCTCGATTGAAGTTCACAGTAATAAAAACCACTAGAATCTAAAAAAAAACGTAATACCAACAATAACAAAGCCTTCACCACTACCAACGAAAGTCGACGGAATCTTGAGTGCTACAAGGATCTTTTGGTGTCTGAATGACATGTACTTATTTAAATAAAACACAAAATAGCGGCGTTAGTTCCGAATTTAACCACGCGCTAAAATAGGCCTTGTAGGCTCGTACCTACAATCCTTTCACAGTTATTTTACCTCTGATTCTGCATCACTGTCCAAATCACAGTGATCTTTATTCACATTCTGTTAAGGTTGCTGTTGGGTTGCCGCCATTGACAAGTCTGTCAAAATCATTGTGATCTTTATTCAAGTTACAATAAGGTTGCTATCAGGTTGCTGCTGTCAGAGGTATGAACGGATTTTATCTCTCTCTTTGTATGGTTTTCCACATGCACATGCTGCAGTAGACAATACTGCCTTACTTGTTCATATTATAATATCTTAGGTAAGTATACATATTAACTTGTCTTCTTATATTTTTGTGCTAAGTTAACTGAACATAAAGTAGGAACTTGACTAACATTGAACGTTAGGAAATAATAATAGTACCGAAGCCAAACGTATATCAATCCTAATGAACAATAAACAGAAGTGATCATCAGTGGTAAAAACGGTAAGGTCTTATCTAAGCCCCAGAGAACGTGAATTCCGTTCTCATAGACACATAGAACTATCAGACCATAGAGATATAAAGACTCTATTTGCATTAACATAGGTAAACGAAGTACTCTCACTCTTCTACCACCTTTAACCTTAGCGGGTTCATATAAAGTTCGAACGTTAACAAAAGCTAAAGCTACGTGCGTTAATAATATAAAAAACTTAATAGCGAATAAATTCTTTGGAAAAAGCAGCGGGAATAGGGAATAGTTCCCGACTGTTGTTAAGATTAAAAATTGCTTGCCATCGACGTCGCCCAGCACAGATAGGAAACTGAAAAAAAAATGCAAACTTATTAATTTGTATTCCTAGGTACTCATTACAAGAGGCTACATCAGTCTTCTATCAACATCTATTTATACATAATTATTATACAAGGTGTTTTTTTTTTATATCCCATAACTCTAGGGGGTCATTGTACTCATCATTATGAACAACTTTTACTATGGGACCGAACCTGAAATCGCGAAAAAAAAATCAGCTGTTCCCTACATTTATGTTCGCATAACTCGTCAAAATGTAGGGAACAGCTGATTTTTTTTTTCGCGATTTCAGATTTGGTCCCATAGTAAAAGTTATTCATAATGATGAGTACAATGACCCCCTAGAGTTATGGGATATCAAAAAAAAACACGTTGTATAAAAATCAATTACCGTGAGTTAGTCTCGCAAAAACTCTAAAATGGCTCGACCGATTTGAATACTTTTTTTGTATTGTTCGCCTCAATGCTGGGGTGGTTTAGAAAAACCCAAAAGAAAAGCCGAAAAATCTAAAAAATCCAAATTTTATCTCATGTGGTTCGAAGTTCACTGGGTCATCTAGTTTTCTTACAATAAAAAAAAAAACACCAGACATAAAATCTATTTGCAACAGGTTGTAAAATGAGTATTTATGTTTACTAACCTCAATGGTATCAATATCAAGAGAATGGCCTTCTCATGAACGTGCCAGCCAAACAGAAATGAACAAGCGGCACAAATAACCATGCACCTGTTAAAACAAGATAAAACATAATTATACTACTTACATAACGTATTACAGCCTGAAATTATATGGCGGCTCTGAAGTGCGGTTCTCGCTGCGCAGTACCTCACCCCTCACCCCCGCTGACACGTGAATTTTTTTACTGCGCAGCGACTCGCCTCATGTTCCAAGTCGCCATAAAGTTTGAGTTGGGCTGTACCTACATTTTGCGTCCAACTTATTACTGATCAGAACCCTAATAATTAAGTAATTTTTACTTTTCTTCTGTTTATTTTTATATCGTTCTTTCTAACAACTAGTATATCTGTTTAGTAATATGTGGATAACGTTGTGAATAGTGTATTTGTTACCTCTATTATTAAGTTCTAACCTATTTTACTTATTATTACACTTTTATATTTATCCAAGAGCAACTACATTGGAAAAGTAATGTTAATAACGCGCCCCGATTTCCGAAATTCAGCAAATCGATCCGCGAACGGAGTTTCTCGAATACTCCCAGACTCTACAGCTACCGCAAGTACCGAGTCGATAAAGTGTGGGAAGGCCCTTGGTCCTATTTCGTATATTGACAATAATTTCTCAATGAACTTGCACGCCGCATCCAAGGCGATATAACTTTCTCATCATGCAATTCTCTGGATACGGATTTTTCAATTGACAACATACCTTATAAAACTCAACACCCTGTATCTCCTGTCAGCACACAAATGCCACAGTTTGACCAATGCAGGCAACATTGTCAACAAACTGAGCACTATTGTGAGAGTTGGAGTGATTGTGGGCAACACTGCGTGATCATACTGTTGCACCAGCCCGCCTGTCATTGACGCCTCGGACTTCGGTATTCGCAGTAAGCCCAAAGTGGCCGCTAAAATAAAAAAAAAAACAATGTTAGGAAGTGCAAGTAACAGAATAGGCAGACCTGGAGAAGTACCTGAAAAAACAAATACCAACATTGCATATATAGCATAATCAGCCTATAATGTTCCCACTGCTAGGAGACAGGCCTACTCTCTGTGAGAGGTTGTGGAAAGTAATCTACCACGCACGCGGGCCCAGTGCGGGTTGGTAAATATCACATCTTCGAATTTTTGGTTCAAAGACATGCCGGTTTCCTCACGATGTTTTCCTTCACCGTTTTTGAGAGCAGTGGTGATGAAATAATTTACAAAAAGTGTCTGGGTTCGAACCTACGACCTACAACTCATAAGTCGCGGCTGTTACCACTGGGCCACCAATACCAACATTGCGTCCCTCAAAATATAGACCAAAAAAATAAGCGTAACTCTCGCGAATTGAAACTTAATTTCAAATCGAGCAAGGTTGATCTTTGTTTGGCAGTAAAAACTGCGATGCGCTTAGCCAGGTCTGCGCCGACACACAGTAATCAGAAATAACATTTATTAAGAAGATAAACTACTGACCCAAATGTTGCAACACCTTATCTATAAATGTGTAAATCGCCCAAAAGTTAGGTGCCCAGTAAGCATGACATAATCCTCTTTTGAAGGGAAATAATCTTGAAAACACCTGAAAACAAAATTACACAATTCAAATAATTGTTCTATCTTTCGGGTCTAACGTCTTCTACAATCAATAAATATCCTAACTGTACACACTTAGTGCAAGTGACTTAAATAATTAGGGCCTATGCAGACAATGTTTTTTTCACGCAACAAAAACGCGGTGCCAACGCCACTAGGGCTTCTTTTTTTAAGTTTAGTACCGCATACAACGCGCCCTCGACGTGCGTATTGCAAGGGCGTTGACAGTGCGCAAATAAAATCGTCGTGTGGGCCTTTGATTCCCCTAGTGCTATTTGATCTTATTATTCATAATATTAATTCATACCTGAGGAAGATGCTGTATGAAAGGTCCAAAAGAGAGTCCAAACACCGAAAGTACTGTAAACGCCAGTTTGAAAAGGTTTGTGACGGAGAATGAGTACCATGGAGTATGGACACCATCCACTGAAGATATTGTGAAGCAATATGCCCTAAATAAGTACACAATGTACACCGGAGCAATATATAAGAATATATGCTTCAAATTCAACAGCACTGCAAACCAAAATGCTGCTGTTAGATAATTATTCTGGAACAAAAATAATTTTTATGTATCAATATGTGTAAACTACAGTCCATTCACAGTCATTTCACCTCTGACTGCATCACTGTCAAAATCACTGTGATCTTTATTCCCGTTAAAATAAGGTTGATTTTGGGTTGCTGCCACTGACAAGTCTGTTAAAATCACAGTCAGTGATCTTTACTGCTGTTGTAATAAGGTTGCTGTTGTCAGCAGTAAATAACTCTGAAAGGACTGTATAGTAATGTAATCAGTCAAGTTTATGTTTCAGGCATTACTATTTCATCATCATTCATCATTCTCTTGAAAATCTTTTAGGCATTAAAAAATGTGATAATTACAAAGAGATTGTTGAAAATCTATCGCAAGATTATGAGCGTATGGGAGTAAATATGTCACTAAAAATTAATTTTTTGCATTCCTATTTAAAAATTTTTTCAGAAAATTTTGGTAGTGTGAGTGATGAACACGGTGAGCGATTTCACCAAGATTTAAAATCATTTGAGCAAAATTATCAAGGTTTTTGGGATCAAAATATGCTAGGTGAATATTGTTAGTCTGTTGTGATAGATACAGATGAAAACTATTTATAAAAAAAAAACCATTTTTAACTGTCTATTGTTTATTTAGATGTAGTTTTTTGTAAAAATCTTAATAAATATTTCAAAAACCTGATGTGTTGGATTTTTTAAAATGTTTTTTCCGAGATGTAGATACCCAAAGTAACGTAACCATATATATTCTATTTCATGAACAAAAGTCATGTAAACTAGAGTTATCATTTTTATTAAGGTGTGCAAACAGTTCGACTTTGATCATTGTAAAACAAGTGTGACCTCAGCAAAAAAAGTGAAATAACTGACTCATGGGTTTTAGGGTTCCATACCTCAAAAAGAAAAAATAGAACCCTTATAGAATCGCTTTGTTGTCTGTCTGTCTGTCTGTCAAGACCCTTTGTCTCGGGAACACATGGAGGTATCACGTTGAAATTAAAACCATATACTAATGTCTACAGTCCGTTGAAGCTGTGAAAAATCAAACTTAAGTTAACGTAAAAAAAAAGTTACGGCCGTTTACGACACAAAAAACTTATATTTCGACACTCTCAAGGGAATCAAAATTTATAGGGTACTTCCCGTTGACCTAGAATCATGAAATTTGACAAGAAGCAAGGTCATGTAGCACAAGTAAAGGAAAAATTCCGAAAACCGTAAGTAAACCGTTTGTAGTTATAAAATAAAATAAAGAAACCCGTGATAAACTATTTACATACCTACACATTTGTACGAAACCCTCGGTGCGCGAGTCCGACTCGCACTTGACCGGTTTTTTTTATTAGTATTTTTTTTTGGCAATATTTGGCAGTGTGTATATTTTGTTCCACAGTACTTTTATACCATACAAGCTCTAGACGTGAAGACCTGTAATTGGCTGTCAGATTATCATATTGTTATCACCACTGTATTTATCTGTAAGTCTTCCAAAGTCCTTAAATAAATAAATAAGCGACTTAGTTACAATTTAATTATTTTTTGTGTAGAACCTTTAAATACCTACTACTGTGCATAGTTGAATTTCTATTGAATCTATTTCATCATTAAATCTGCACCAGTGTAAGTTATTCCCACTCATATGATTTCCTATTTCCCTAGAGCATTATTTCCATTTGAAATATTTTGTTACTGTTCATTAAAAAAAAAAACAGAATTTTGTCAGCCAAAGATTAAAGTGACAACTTACTTCTATGATATGTGATGCAGAATACAGGAGTATTCCAAACAGAAATCCATTGTACTGGAAATGTATGTGATCCACCATCAGTAGTCCAGGACAAGTCACCAGTAATATGAACACTAGAAGCTTTCCATCACCGACAAATCCTGACAGTCTGTAACAAAACAGAGTTCATTAAAAACTAGTTAGTAAGTTATTATAAATTTTAAGTTTTATAATACAAAAGGTAGAATGAGTGCCACGAAAGATGAGACTTGACACGCCACGTGGTTTGACACGATTTTAGGTCTCTTTAGCGGTATGAGGTCTGAGCGTGGGACAGAACCGGGCGTCAAGTGACGGCCAGAACGAAGAAGGGGGAACAAGTCTCATCTTTCGTGGCGCTATCTACACACAAAAAAAAATTATAGGTGAAACAGCTTGATGAATTTCTCAAATCTTGAATTGAAATCAAAGTTAAATTGAAATACTGAGGGTCAAACATTGATGGGGACAAAGAACTCTTGCGCAATGCCTTATTTAAACGAGGTTTGGAACCCTAAAAACCAATTTATTAACAAGTAGCTGACCCGATGAACTTCATACCGCCTCAGAATCAATAAATTGGAAAATGTATGAGAAAATGAATTATCTTCATTATTTTTCTTTAGTGAATTTATCCCATGTTTTAATAGTTATTCTGCTATTCGGGGCAGAGACATATCCAACAAATCAAAAATCATAAAAATTGGTCCAGCCATTCTTGAGTTATAAATGATGTTACTAAACCGACTTTGTTTGATGTACCTATATTATTTTTATTTCTGTATAGATTTTTTTTTAAATACCAACCTTTTCACACTGTAAATATAAACAAAATCCAACACAATAACTGACAACCTTTGAAACAGTATAGTCATGTCAGACTTATAATTCAAATTAGTTAAGTACAACATTTCCGGATCAAAGTATTTCGCTATAAATGACAACACAAATTCCAGCCACGCAAAGAATGGAGGATAATCCAAGGTCCATTCTGATGTATTTTCATAGTACCACTTGTCTAATGTCAAATTGTGTGTGATTGCTAGCCAGTTACGGTGTACCTCGAAGTCTGTTGAATGACTGAAAAGTACAAATATTACATGTTGAAAATGGTGTTTACTGTCCAACTAGAAAATAAGTTTCATACACAACAAGAAGAAACAATCTCACAATAAATACAGGTCTTATTAAGCTAACAATTACTATGATACATCCAGGATATGCATTGTTATTTAATATTTGATAATCAGGGACTGATTACAAGACAATATAATCAGTAAAGTGATTATTGTACACACCTGTTACAGAACTGAAAATAAAGTATTGAGAGTTAATTTTACTTACTATAGTGGAATAAATAATAATTTAACGGTCGTTACAATTACAACTATCTGAGAAATCATTGTAAACAAGCCGGCAGTCCTTGTTCCACTTTAACTGTCACGTTTAACACAAGAATTGCTACTTATTTCTTAGAGCGAACTCGCTCATAAATACACATTTATTTCTTTCAAGTGCTTCTGTAGCATGGGTTAATATATCTTGTTTTTACGTGTAAATATTTGATTGCCATGCCAGCAGAAAGAAAAAGAATCGTGGATTGACATTGATCAACGTTACGTTACCTACGTTATCGGATCAAAAATTCTCTGTGGTTATCGGCTTTGACAAATTGTTTGTTGACGTTGACATGACACATTGACAGCTATGGTTGACAGACAATTGTTTACTTTTTTTTAATGTCTCGGTTGTTGGGACCTTTTAGCCAAGTCTTTATTTGGTAGTTGCCAGTTGTCGAAATTGGCATTGCATAGATAGGGGCACAGAGTACTTTTAGGGGCAAAAGGGTATGACAAAAATCATGATAATATTAGGCCATCCATCTGTTTTTGAGATTTGGAGTTCGGAGGTTCGGGTTCAAATAGGGTCATGATGATAATAACCTGGCTTCCAGTCTTCAAGTCGTTGGTTGCGCCACGTGTGTTGTTGGTACACACTACGTTACACTGTGGGTACGAAACCAGCGGCAGCGGAGATTTGCGTAAGGATTGAATTGGTGTACCTTTTTTTATTTTAGTTTCACAAATTATTGAATCGGTTTTTAAATGGTAGGTATATAATTAAACTAGCACTTTGCCCGCGACTTCGTCCGCGTGTATTTCGTACTTTCCTCTAAAAATTTCGACATTTGTGTATTATCTTTATTATTTATTTAGATAAATAAGTATTCGGGACAATTTTTGAAGTGAAAACTTCTTTAGCGGCGTTGCACACTTTTTGTAACATAATGGGTAAAAAATGTTAAACTCGCGTCAGGACACGTGACCGTCAGGAGAGATTTCCCCCCCCCCCTCTCTTTCAAAGGCGGCGCCAAACGAAGTGAACCACGTGACTCACGACAATGGATGGATGGATGGATGGAGTGGAAGTGGAAGTAGAAGTGGAAGTGGAAGTCGAAGTGGAAGTGGAAGTCGAAGTGGAAGTCGAAGTGGAAGTCGAAGTGGAAGTCGAAGTGGAAGTCGAAGTGGAAGTCGAAGTGGAAGTCGAAGTGGAAGTCGAAGTGGAAGTCGAAGTCGAAGTGGAAGTCGAAGTCAAAGTCGAAGTCGAAATCGAAGTCAAAGTCGAAGTCAAAATTGAAGTCGAAGTCGAAAGCGAAGTCGAAGTCGAAGTCGAAGTCGAAGTCGAAGTGGAAGTGGAAGTGGAAGTGGAAGTGGAAGTGGACGTGAACGTGGACGTGGACGTGGACGTGGACGTGGACGTGGAAGTGGACGTGGATGTGGACGTGGACGTGGACGTGGATGGATGGATGGATGGACAGCTGATGGCTCGACCGTCTGTGTAGTAGCCACACTGCTGTGTATTCGTAAAATTCGTGTATATAAAGTGTTTAAAATATGGAAATTGAACAAAGTGCATCTATTAATGAAAAAAGTGACGCAGAAATAGTGAAAAAAAATGAGTTATATTAATTAAATTAATAATTGATTTATTTTCCGTCTTTTTTTTAAGTTTACCTATAGATCTAAGGAATCAGATATTTCAAATAAACTGTATCTCCGCTTTTCAACCCCACACGTGTGGAATTTCTAAAAACCGTTTGGGATGTGTTCATAACTTGACTCAAAAACCCATACCCTTTTTCTGGTCAATGGAAGCAAGCAGTAAAATCCACCCCTTAAACTTTATTACCGTTTCCACCTTGATAGGAGTCGATTTTTGAAAAACCCTAAAACACATATTTTTTTTTATTTTTGTTTTAGTAGTACCGAGTTTCGAGTTAATCGTACTGCGGGTTACATATTTTTGTAACCTATTATTACTTTGTCACCCCCTAAATCCTCTGTGAGAGTTTTTTTAAACTAAAAGTGACAATCTTAATTATTTACTGAGCCAAATATTGCCAAGTTTCAAGTTTATTAACCAAATGAATAAGATTTTTCATATAAACTGTATCCCTTCTTTTTATACTCATAGAGGTGGAATTTTGAAAAATCGTCTGGCATGTTTCTATAACTTGACTTAAACATTATTTATACCAATTTTCCAGTTAATCAAGCCACGTAATAAAATACTCCCCTGTGAAATCGACTACCACCACTCTTCACATCGTTAGGGGTAGATTTTTGAAAAAACCCAGGTACACTTTATTATTTATTTTGGTTGGTTGGTGGTGAGTTTCGAGTTAATTGGACCGCGCGTTAAAATTCTTCCATACAAAATTTGACACCCCGAATCTCCATTTAGGGTAGCTTAGAATTCCAAAAAATTACGAATTTTATAAATCAGTATTTGTGCCAAGTTTCAAGTTCTATACTATACATTTTTTTTTTGAGTTATTCAAGCCACTCACTAAAATCCCCTTAAAAATCGAAGTCTGGGTCAATTTTCGAAAACCCCATACACTTATTATTGATTATTTTCCGTCAAAAGTATTAATACTGAGTTTCGAGTTAATCGGACCACGCGTTCTTTGAGGGGTAGTTTTGATAAACGAATAATGATAAATTTTATTAGTTGCTTAGGCAAGTATTCTTGCCAAGTATCAAGTTTATTAATTAAATGAATAAGATTTTTGATATAAACTGTACCCCATTTTTCACCCCCACAGGGGTGGAATTTATAAGAATCGTTTGGGATGTGTTCATTACTTGACTCAAACATTATTTATACCAATTTTCGAGTTAATCAAGTCACGCAGTAAAATCCTCCCCTGTAAAATTAACTACCCCTTTTCACGCAGTTAGGGGTAGATTTTCGAAAAACCCAGATATACATTATTCTTTATTTTACTGAGTTTCGAGTTAATCGGACCACGCGTTAAAATTCTTCCATACAAATTTTGACACCCCCCAATCCCCCTGTAGGGGGTAGTTTAGAAAAACAAAAAATGCCAACCTTCATAATTTACTTAGATAAGTATTCGTGCCAAGTTTCAAGTTAATCGGACCGCGCGTTAAAATTCTTCCATACAAATTTTGACACCCCCCAATCCCCCTTTAGGGGGTAGTTTAGAAAAACAAAAAATGTCAACCTTCATAATTTACTTAGATAAATATTCGTGGCAAGTTTCAAGTTTATTAACTCAAGGAATAAGATTTTTCATACAAACAAAATCCCCCCTTTTCACCCCCTTAAAGGTTGAAATTTCAAAAACCCCTTCTTAGTGCTCCCCTACATTATAAAAGGAAGCTGTGTGCAAAATTTCACATTCCTAGTCCCAGTAGTTTCGGCTGTGCGTTGATATGTCAGTCAGTCAGTCAGTCAGTCAGTCAGTCAGTCAGTTTCTCCTTTTATATACAGGGTGTCCCAAAACTCAACGTCAAGCCGAAACGGGGTGACAGGATTGATCATAACCATCACGAGAAAAATCTGAAAAAAAATCTATCCCATGCAGTTTAAAAATTATGGGCATTTTAAGAAAAACCTAGAAATTTGATCAAACTGTACCATTTTTCGGTTATTGTGGTTATTCTTTTTTATTTTTGTTCATTTGAACTTTGGAAACGTAATCCTAAATAACATTTCTAGAATCCCAATAAAAAATAATGACACAATTGCCTCAAGTTTCCGAGAATTGAGACTATTTGTTAAACTACGAATTTAAAATTTTCAAGATTCGTCGACTTTGACAGGCCCTCCTATAAAAAAAATGTACTAGAGTGCCTTGGCAAGTGGCATTAAAAGTTGGCGCATTTAATCAGAATTCTAAAATGGTACAATACTTGTTAGTTCCATACAATAGAAAAGAGTAAAAAAATTAAAACCTCAAGTAACCCGATTTTTGCTATCTCATTTTACTCAGTTAAAATGTTTTTAATTCACACAAGCTCTAGGTAGGTTCTTAATTTTAAGACAAAATGATGAGAGAGATGGATAATGGGTATGTTCGCCATGAGTGAGCGAGACAGATAGTGACGCCACTTTTACCAAAGTGAAAAAAAGTTAGTAAAATAATTAGGTTTGTTGGAATAAAAGTCTGATGATAGAGAAATAACGTTTTTTATTACAATAAATGTTCAAATTGTTTACCATCAGCCTCAATACAAGCCCTACATCTTCTTAAAAAAGATCTACTTATTAGTCGGGCATATCTTCGAGAGTTGATCGCCTCAGCTGCTTGAGAAATGCGTTCACGCAGGTCGGCTACGTTCTCAATGGGCTTTGAGTAAACTTTTTCTTTGAGAACTCCCCAATAGAAAAAATCCAGGGGATTTAAATCTGGTGAACGGGCGGGCCACGAGATAGTGCCCGAACGTCCAATCCACCTTCCCGGATATTCCTGGTCAAGGAAATCTCTTACTTGCACTGCGAAATGCGCTGGGCAGCCATCTTGTTGAAACCACATGTCGCGAAGATCTGCTAGTGGTACGTCCTCTAACAGGGTTGGTAAATCTTCTCTTAAAAAATGTAGGTAATTAGTTCCATTCAAGTTCTCAGGCAGTTCAATAGGCCCAATAATTTTACCGTTTAAAATTCCGGTCCACAGGTTTACTTTAAAACGATACTGGGATCTATCTTCTCGCATTAAATGTGGATTCTCCACATGCCACTCGTGATAATTGTGCAAGTTCATGTAACCATCTTTTTTCAATGTCGATTCATCTGACCAGAGAATTTTTTGGATGAATTGGGGATTCTCATTATGCCTCTGTAGCATTGTTCTACAAAAAGAAATCCTTTCCTGATAATCTCGAGGTAGAAGACTTTGAACTCGTTGTACGTGAAACGGATGCATTTCGGCTCTTTGTAAAATACGATGAGCAGTGCTTTTCGGTATTCCCGTTCTTTCTTCAATTCCACGTACGGAAATACTTCGGTCACGTGCGACCTCTTGCAATACTTCTTCCTGGAAAGGAAACACAGGTCTACCTCCAGCCTGTATTTGATTCGGGAAATGGCCGCCCTCTGTGAGTGAACGGTGCACATTAACAAACACGCGGTGATCCGGGTAGCGCTCTAAATTTGGATATCTTTCACGATAAAGTCTAGCGGCAGCACTTGCGTTGCATCTGCATTCCCCATAAATGAGGTGCATGTTCGCATATTCTTGTGAAGTGTAGCGCGTAGGCATGGTAGATAAAAAGGATGCCAACACAAAAGTCCAGAGAGAAGCCAAAGTTGCCGGTATGTTATCAACAAGTCCAATTCACAAAGATTCAAGTCCAAAAAGAGAAGCCAAAGTTGTCAGTACTAAATCAACACAAGCGAATACGAACGTGCGCAGTAGACGAATGAGCGAAACGTACTAACTGGTTGGTGTCGGACTGGTAGCGTAGCCATTTGCTTGGCTGAAACTAGTGCGAATGAAACAGATAGATGCCATAGCATCTATCTGTTTCATTCGCACTCGTTTAAACGACGCATCTCCGTCTCAATGCGTGGCGTCACTATCTGTCTCGCTCACTCATGGCAAACATACCCATTATCCATCTCTCTCATCATTTTGCCTTAAAATTAAGAACCTACCTAGAGCTTGTGCGAATTAAAAACATTTTAACTGAGTAAAATCTGATAGCAAAAATCGGGTTACTTGAGGTTTTAATTTTTTTACTCTTTTCTATTGTATGGAACTAACAAGTATTGTACCATTTTAGAATTCTGATTAAATGCGCCAACTTTTAATGCTACTTGCCAAGGCACTCTAGTACATTTTTTTTATAGGAGGGCCTGTCAAAGTCGACGAATCTTGAAAATTTTAAATTCGTAGTTTAACAAATAGTCTCAATTCTCGGGAACTTAAGGCAATTGTGTCATTATTTTTTATTGGGATTCTAGAAATGTTATTTAGGATTACGTTTCTAAAGTTCAAATGAACAAAAATAAAAAATAATAACCACAATAACCGAAAAATGGTACAGTTTGATCAAATTTCTAGGTTTTTCTTAAAATGCCCATAATTTTCAAACTGCATGGGATAGATTTTTTTTCAGATTTTTCTCGTGATGGTTATGATCAATCCTGTCACCCCGTTTCGGCTTGACGTTGAGTTTTGGGACACCCTGTATATAAGATCTTGACAACATTCGTTTTTGGATTCAAAATTTAGGTATAGCCCTCAATGCGTGATTCCTTATGCACACGCAGCGGAGTGTTGGTGAGCTGGCGACAGGACTTTTGTTCCCATCTCGCCATCGCTGGTTTCATGACCACAGCCTTAGACTAACTGCCTCTGAGTACCTACTACACTTCAAGTAGTACTTACTACTTAATCTGTGCTTCATGTTTTCGACCATAGTCCACATTCCACGCCAGTTTACTCCACTCCATTTGACTAATCTTCTGAGTGCTAGTTGCTACATAAACGCAAATGAAAATGATTATGAACCACTTTTGGTTGCACTTTCGCCGCTTCTGCGTTCCACATAATGCCCAGTCGAGAAGAATGCGCACAAAGATACTTGTCTGCTATGGACTACTGCACTACTCGGTAGTACTCAGAAATCACTCTTTCGCCACCATTGTAACATACACAAGTTCACAACTCATCTCCAAGTTGGTCAGGAGAGCAAGGACACTGATGATGAGATGATGGTCATATTGATAATTCCAGATTATAGATAGATTAAATGACTGGCATATATACAGCTACCATGTGCTATGTAACAGGCCAATGAAAAACATAGTCTTAATAAAAGATTTAATAGCACAAATTAATATTATATATTATTTCTTATCATTTACAACAAAATAATAAATGTATAAAAATAAAATAAAAATTATAAGTATGGCCTCAATAGAAGTCAAACAGTCAAGTATTTCATTTACAGGCTGATACAATATTAATTTGAATTTTATTCATCATTGCACAACCCAAATAAATCATTAAATATTTGGCTTAAGCCAAGTTCATTCATTAACTTGGATAATTCACTCATGTTGGAATGTTTATTATGTGCAGGATTTAATAAACACAGTTCTTCAAAATTTGAAAACTTTTTGTACGACCATTCTTCACTCGGATCAAATATTTCCGTTTTTCTTATCATTATTTTCTTCCAAGTCATTGATTTAATATCTTTCCACCATTCTTTACAGTCGCTGTGATGTCCCTCAACACATACTATACCAGGCTTTCCGGGCAAAGAGAACCCAGTTAATTTCAATTCTCTGGCTTTTTTAATAATTTCTTCTCTTTTTCTTTTGTTGTAAATATGATGAGAATATATCCAAAGCCGTGCAAATTCATCTTTAGTTTCCTGGGTTGAAACTGAGTCTGGAGGATTGCTTTCCCGTGTAATTGTTGCAAATTTATCAACATTTTCTTGCAACCATGAAATTGCAGTGTACAGACACACTTCTCCTATATGGTTTTCTTTTATATATTCAAGAAGTTCTGAATTTAAACTTGATTCATTTTGTCGATTCATCTTATTACATCTTACATAAATATCTGGCTCTTCCTCTGGGTAAGAGCTAGGCAAATTAATAAAAATTTCCAACTTCAGTCCATCTATGAAAAGATTTAGTTTGAAGTCTAAATGCGAAGGTATATGTTCTGTTTTGTGTTCTAAAAAGTTGCTGATTTCCTTTATTATATCTTTATCACTTAAGATAATTTCTCCTTGATTTGGATACATAGACTTGAGTAATTCAAACTCATCTATTTGTTGTGTTAAACAATCAACATAAACATTTTGCATTGTACTTTTCGAAGTTGCAGCCATATTGCACTTGTAATTAAAGAACTTCACTTAACGAGCTGATGTATAGGTTTTTAATTAAATATCTATAATAAATAATTAACATACAAAACAATATAAATTTAAATGAAATAAATTGAAAATGTCTGTCAAGCTGTCAAGTAACTCAATTACTCAAGCTCAAGTCAATAAATAATCTGTCAAGCATTGATGTCAAGTGTCAACAAACTTTTTTTTTTTTTTTTTTTAATTTATTCATGACCATGGATACATGTCCTTCAGTCGTAGTCACTAAACATTTTTGTTTTCTTACGTAATTGTCATTAGAATGCGGGTGCAACCCATTCTAACGACTTTGAAGTATTTGGCAGCAAATGTATCGAGCCAGCCTTCTCAGTAAACTTCGCTGAGGCAGCCAAAACCACAATAAAATTCTCAGCTCCGTTTTACCGAGATTGCGCCTGTTTCAATGATTCCACATATTGTCCAGTTGCGCAGACACTTGAGATACAAAACTACACCAATTTTACATCACAATATCCACTAGGAATCAATTTGCGAATAATTAAAACAGCCACTGAACTTCACTCGAAGAAATCCCGCCAAAAACTCCTCTGTCAACAAACTGTTAGTTAGTGTTGCCATTGCACCGAAACGAGCTTTATGACATGGGGGCTATACTCTATGCATGGGGGACTGTGGAAATCGCGACAGTTTCAAACAAGCCAAAACACTTTTTTACGGCCTGGCCACGACCTCGCCGCTATCAGCGGCAGCTTAGTGCGGGGCGGTGAGCGGTAAAAACAAATAATATACCAAAATATATGAACCATGCCACGGTGCACCGCTCGCAGCGTCAACGCTAGACAAAAGAAACAGAGCCACTTGCCGCTAAGCCAAAAGTCGTGGCCGGGCGGTAATGAATATAATTCTGTAAATACATATTTGTTACGGTCGCAATTCACATTTTATTCAACGTAAAGTTGTATGTAACAACGACCAGCAAATTGCAAAAAACGCGAATTTCGCGAGCTACTTTAGCGCTTTTCCCTTAACCCCAATTTGTCTTCATATATAGAACGACTAGCTTTTGCCCGTGGCTTCACTCGCGTGGAAGTCCGAAGTTATCCCACGGAAACGTATTACCGGGATAAAAAGCATCATCATCATCATCATCTGCCTAGCCTTTTCCCAACTATGTTGGAGTCGGCTTCCAGTCTAACCGGATGCAGCTGAATACCAGTAGTAATCGGGATAAAAAGCATCATGTGTATTAATTCAGGTTATATTTATCTATCTGTGTGCCAAACATCCAAATCCTATTAAAAGCATAATACTAATGATTGAAATACTGTCGTGAATTCATGCAAGCCTAGTACTTTTTGTTAGAATACTGTTCAGAAAGTCGGGTCAATAAATGCCTGTGGGTCACATTTCAATCATGATTCGAAGGACCCGTAGCGCTATCTAGCGTCCTAAAGCAATTGTGACCGTTGGATGTTATTTTTCTTTACCTCGGGAACAGTATATTTTTTCTGGATCAAAGGTAGGATGTCCTTTTCTATACCCCTTACAACGTATATACAAAACATGATGATCAGTCAGGCGTGAAGAGGTAACAAACAGACAAACAAACATGCATGTCCACTTACTCCTAGCGGAGGTCATGTCCCGTGTCAATCAATTTCACTTCAACTATTAACGACTAATAGTGCTCTGTGGACAGAGGACAGACCACAGAACACATACTCCTAGAACAGACTGTCAGACCAGTCAGACTGACAGAACAGAACACTGTTTACAAAATTACAATGGAGCGGGGAAGTCAAAGTAAACGATAAAATCTACTTTTTGAGTTAATATTGTCCTAAACAGATATAATTTTTATGTAAAACTGTACCTAAACTCATAACAACATGTATCACTGTGGAATGCGTCAAGTTGGAGAAAGGCATGTTGCTTACAAAGTGGATTTGATGGTTTGGAGCAACCGGCTTGATCTTTTAGCGCTAAGCAATTTTAAAGGTATTTACACGATTTTTCTGTCTGTAATAGAGCTGTTCGATAAATATGTATCATAATTATATTCCAAACTAACTTCTGCCCGCGACTTCGTCCGCGTGAAATTTCTTGTTCTCACGACCCACTCCGTCGCATTCCCCGTCCGCGCTATTACTTTTGTTTTTCTTATTGCTCGGTTCCTAAGGGCCTTCTCCACGAGCGATAGTCTCGCCGTGCCATCAAATTTTTACTGCGATGATATCGCCGTGCGGAGACACGTTCTTAGAGAGTGTATAGAAATACGCGGCACGACGATAATATCGCCGCGATTCTCTCGCTTGTGGAGACGGCCCCTTAGAGTCCTAGCTACGAAGATGTAAGCCTTCCTCAAGAATTGGGCTATAAAATGCAAAATAATTTTTCTAATCTGACTGGTAGTTCCAGAGATTAGCGCGTTCAAACAAACAAACAAATAAACTCGTCAGCTTTATTATTAGTATCGATTTCAAAATTACAATCATTAATTTTTAAGAATTCATGAAAAAATTTAACTAATTGATTGGAGGAGGGTATCAAAAATTATTTGTAGTATGGTATGTATTCTCTTTATTTTCAGGTGAAGTCCAAATACATCGACTCCATTGGCAGAAAGTTTGGAATTTGCCACCTCCTAAGGAAAATGTTACTGTTCGAGCAATGGCATGGCGGCCTGATGGAAAGGTAGGTATTTTATATTCAACACAAATTTTCAGGTTGGCAGAAGCCTGAGTTAATGATGGCAGTTCAATAGTCTTTGTAGTATGTATACTTATCTTAATCATAATGTTCTAATTCTTCCAAGGTAGTAAAGCCTTATAGAAAGAAGCCATCATGACTGATGCAGACCATTAGACACCTATGACCTATCCTGGAACACCTTTTTTGTTACAGCATCTTTAAATTAAATTTCACTAGTTCATCAGAAGATTTTCACATAGAGTCATCATCTGTCTAGCTTTTCCCAACAATGTTGGGGTCGACTTCCAACCTAACCAGGTGCAGGTGAACACCAGTATTGTATATAGAGTGACTGCTTATCTGACCTCCACAAGCCAGACTGGTTGTCAGGCTTTTGGTCTTCTGACTACCCGTACACACATTAACATACATTTTAATATTTTGCAGGCTTTAGCAATTGGATACAGTTCAGGAGCTGTGTACATTGTGGATATTGAAGATAAAGAAATACTTGACAAATATGATTTGGAGGAGCAGACTGATGAATTTGACAACTCAAAACAGTTTGGTATCACATGTATTACTTGGGCAGTTAGAGCTGATATGTTGGAGAGTGCTTTAGATCCAAGCATTTATGTATGTAACTGTTTACTTGTACATTCTTGAAGTATTTGCTTTTCAGGTTATATCTACATCATTTATTTTGCTATGAAAATACATTTAGCTTCGCTTTAACTTTGGCTTGCCTGCATACTTGTGTCAGACCAAAATAAATAAAATTGAAGTGTCTGTTCGTAATGTCAAAGTACCAGCTTTTTACTAAATACATTTATCAAAGTATAATGATACATATAATTTTTTTTTTTTAATTTTGTGTGTCTGTTTGTCCCAGTTAATCTCCGAAACGGCTGGACCGATTCTGATGAAATTTGGAATGGGGATAATTTGAACCCTAGGGAAGGACATAAACTACATAACATGTGGGCGAAACCGCGAGAGAAAGCTAGTCAGTAATATCAAACATTCAATCTGTAACTAGAATATTTTCCCTTTTCAGGATGATGCTTCAATATTTTTACAAAGCTTACCTTCAACTGGCGAGTACAAGAACCAAGGCACTGATGAGAACATCAAAGATTTCAAAGAAGTCCAGGCTCCAAATCAGTTAAATATGCTAATGGTGGGCTATGGAACAGGCTATATTTACATGAATATCTTTGGAAGATATCCCTATGGGACTATACATCTTGCTGAAGTGGCTAAAGATGATCTTGGCGAGTACAAAGTACTTGATATCTGTATGTCTGATGACTTTAGTTTCATGCAGGTTCTCTACATAGATAGAATCACCAATAATCTTCTTGTATCACTCATAAACACTAGTGTATTGTCAGCATATGCTGAAGAAATGTATGTTGTAGCTAAAAAGCACAGTGAAATTATAAGATTGACTTCTTACCTGGATCAGACCATGATTTCAATTACTGAAGCATGGGAGCATATTTTATTGGAGATGGACACGAAAATGGCGGACTATGCTGCATCAGTTCCTGAGGGTGGAGTTTCAGCTGATTTATTAGAACTACTCATGTTGGGTTTGTATTTTACTAAAAAATCTTATAAAATTATGTTAAATACTTTTTCATTATGACATGTAAGGTTGAAACCTTATTATTTTTTACAGGAACACCATCAGATGAGTTAGAACTATGTCTACTGCAGAAGCTAACAGTTAATGATTTGAAGAAGTTTGGTAATTCAATTGAGTTGAGTTACTCAACTATACAGAAATTGGTTCTGAAGCAATTGAATATTGTGGGGCAAAGTCTCACTTATTATCTCTCTGAGCTAAGAGGTTTGACAAGGATACCAGATAGATACAAGGTAAGACTTGCAACACTTAGGTAATAGGTCATATGGGCTGGTGTCCGGAACTACGAAAACGTCAATACGCGTATTTTGCGTACGGGTGGGGAATCGATTATTCGATCCGCCAGCAACGACTTGATGTTACTGACAATCTCTCGGAGGGTACCTGGGTTACCAAAATACTTTGCCCCGTATGTGGCAACCTCCAGTTTAGAAGCTCATGAGCTTGCAACACTTATCTATCTGTTATATAAATAAAAAGGAATGGCCGAAATGTATGTACGCGCATAACTTCCGAACAACTGCACAAATTTTTTTTTTGTGTTCGTTATTGCCAGGACAAGGTTTGTATGTAAGATAGAAAATTTCAGAAATAGAAAAAAAAATTGCACCCGGTCGAAGCTGGTGCGGGCCGCCAGTTTTCTATGATTCAATCTGATTCAAGCTCTGGATCCAACATAACATCGCGCCTCTATTTCCCGATCCCGATAGCCAAAGGTGCCGCACTTCGCATTATATTCGACTAAGCCAAATAATTATCTTCGGTTCTTCCAGGTGATGGGCATTGAAGAAAACACAGCGACAGCTGCAATAAGAGCTTGCTGTGCATTCCTGAATAAGTGTCTAGAACTACAGCAGGTCATTGACGCGTCAATGCGCAACTACAAAGCATTCTTCAGGTGGCTCTTTGTTGTTATAGTCAGACTACTAGGTGAACAAACACCAAGCGAAATAGTGAAAATCACTCAACAAGAACTTGGCCACATTGCTGAATTCTTATACAACTTTGACAATGCACAGGTTGAGGGTGAAAATTTACCAGAAAAACCTGTGAAATTCAACCTTGAAAGGTTAGGACAATATTTGGAAGACCAAGAGTTGACAATATTGCCTGATGATGAAGACAATCCATGGCATAAATTTCTCAAAGAGAACTCCTGCTTACTAAAGGACAATGACACTATATTCAACTTGGCGGAGTTCAAAAAATTCTCACTTGTGCAACAGCAAAACCATTTAAAGTCTGCTATAAGCCAAGTCTTTGATGTTTCCAAAAAAGAAACAGGAAAATATTTTTCAACAATATTCAATATCAAATGTTATGAAGACCAATCAAATGGAAAACTTAGTGAAAATTTGAGAATTTGTCAAGCTTACTATGGCTGTGAAGATAGCTTTATGATGGCATTTACAGATTCTATGAATATAGATGATGGGATTCATTATATGTCCGTAAAAATTAAAGACAAGGCATGCTCAGTGACTGCAATGAAATACACTTTCTCAACTCTTATAATAGGAGACAAAAAACCAAATGATGAAAATATTCCTATTTTGGATTTACAGTTCTATTCCGGTGAATATTTATCTGTGCTGACACAGCATCCTCATATTGAAGAAAATTCTATATTTATTCAAGTTCCAATAGCAATCATTCAGATAAATGCTGTTGAATATGCTTTAAAACCAAAGCTTTTTTTGTTTAATGAAAAAGTAATTAAGAAGAATATATCACCTTTGATAGAACCTGGTGTTTTCAAGGTGTTGGATAAAATGGATGGATTTCGAGTAGCTGTTTCTGGGGGTCGTAAAGTAGCAGTTGTTCTTTCGAAAAGTCACAGAAAAGTAAGAGTGTTTGAGATGGAAATTGATGGAGATGATGAAGAGGATGAGACATTGGACACTACAACACAGTCTCAAAGTACTAATAATGACCAGTCCACATCTGAAAAACAAAACACAACTGCTGGTGCTGATATTACTTTCTGATATGTTTTAGGGGTATTTTTAAGATGTTTCTGTATTTACCAGTGATCTTAGAGCATAAGTTACAAAAACTTGATTAAAAATAAAATGCAATTATAAACTAAAATAAAAACTTTTTATTATGGAGTATATTCCTACTAATAGATCATATCTTACATATTTACAAATGAGAACTTACTGAGAAGTAATATTAATAACGCATACTATCTAAGCTATAATATTGATTACTTTATCACAAAATTAGAAGTTAATTTGTTTTTTTCTACATTTAAATCAGACTTGCTTGTGGTGACTTTATTTGTATATTTTCGAACACTGAATTGAAGTCTGTGTCTAATCCTTGATTGTCTATTCCATATAGAAGATGTTCAGATGATAGGTTCCTACTTGGACCTGGAGCTGGTTGACTAAGTTGCCATGCTTGTGCTTGTGTTGGGGTGGTGGTGCGGTTGTATATCTCATCTCCGTCTCCCTCATCATCCTCTACTTCATCCACTGAAAATAAAATAAACAAGATTGAAATCTTCAATATTCCAATAGTCAACAAGGAGATAATCCTGACTGGTAATTTGATAAGCATTCTAATAAGCTTGCGGTGCAGCTTACTATCCCAGAAAAAATCCAGTGATTAAAAAAGCAGCAAGACATTTTCAATCAGAACAGTCAGTACGGAGAATGACTTTAAAAAGTTAGAGCAGACAGCACTGGGAGTAGTGCCCTACATGCCAACAGAACTATCTCATCTGCTCATAGTCTAAAAGACTGATTGCATCATAAAACCGAAAAAAAGGATTGAAATACAAATTACATAGATAACATGGCCTAGAACTCAATATTCCAACAATCAAGACTTCTTACCTGGTACAACTATCCTGCCTTCATATCTTTTCCAGTCCTTTCTCATCTTGTAATACAGCACTGCGCAGCCAAGTATCACGATAATAGACAACACTATAGCTGTTATCTTCACTGCATCTATTGGTGTAAATGTAGAGCCAGTTACTATCATGTCAACCTGACCTACAGTGTAGCCTACACCATTGACTTTTCTGGATATACAATGGTAGTACCCAGACTCCCTGGCAGTCACATCCTGAAAAATAAAATTAAAAAACTAATTAGCAACAAAATAAAACAGATGTCACTAAAATAATAGCATTATAATATTTCCGAAATTAAGCTAATGACATTTGTTAACCTTGAGGAATTACTTCTGCACTTATAGTACTTACATGAATATGGAGCTTCCCAGAGAGTACTTCATACTTGTACTTCTGTTCGTTATAAACATTACCGGGGCCAATCACATCAGTACCATTAAAGAGCCAGAACATAAAGTTATGGTCCACATCATTGCTGTGACAATTCAATAATGCTGTGCTACCAGCCGGCACTTCCTTCACTGTTAACTGTTTTATCTCTGGAACACTACCACCCGTATGAAACATCTTGAAATTGTCCTTCTCCAGTTAAAACTCCAATAGAGTTATTATATCACCAAATATTTCAACACA
The DNA here is from genome assembly GCA_945859645.1 of Amphipoea oculea. Classification (NCBI taxonomy): domain Eukaryota; kingdom Metazoa; phylum Arthropoda; class Insecta; order Lepidoptera; family Noctuidae; genus Amphipoea; species Amphipoea oculea. The sequence goes on along the minus strand of OX243866.1, from coordinate 12,095,202 downwards.
GGCACAAATGATTTGACATGTGCAAACATACTCAGTCTCAATGAATGTGTGCCAAGTTTAAAATTATCTACACCACTTCTTGTCACATGCTTCACCTTCAGTTGAGATTATTATAGTCCAAAATAGCAGAAAACTGATGATTTCATACTTTGCAGGTACATTTTAGTATCTACTGCTCCCACTTGAATGTTTTATTAAATGCATGAAAACTTCGACGCAAAGTACTGGCAGTAACATCCAAATAGGCGTCATGACGACGTATATTGGCAGACTGACTCTGGTGTATTCCAATTTGATACATATAATAATTTGTGCTGCCATTTTTAAGCCTATCGCTGCTATGTACCACACATTTTTGTTAATAGTCCCTCTAAACCTTTCTATACCGTTTCTACAGTGAGAAATCATGTGAAATAACACATATATTAGTAAAATGCTATCGTAAACCCACATTGGTATGAAAACAATAAACCAATTCCAGTGGGTCCTGGATTCTAATCTTAGGCATAGTAGAATTAAAAAAACTAAGAAAATAAACCAAGTAAATAAAGCTCTATGTAAGATAGCCATTATATTAGGACTTGATTTCTTTATAACTAAAAATAGATTTTCTATTTTAGCACAAAGCACAAATTACTGAAAGCAAAGCACGTCGATTATTGTCAATGTCATTTTGTTATTGTCAATGTCAAGTTGTCAAAAACTGTTTTTTTTTAATAGCCTGGTTGCTGGGACCTTTTAGCCAGTCAACAATTGTCACCCTGAGTAAACTACAGAGGAAGGCTCAAGTAAAATTACTAAAATGTTGCTTCACACCTTAGAGCAGGTTAAATGCTCTAAGCTTCACACACTTCCAGCTGAACTATTCACATCCACTTGATTGTTTAGATTCGTTTAGTTTGGGCATGCAGTTCCAAAAATAAACTATTTATTACATTTTATTTTCTTGGTATTAGAAAAGCTAACCTAACTAGTTGCATAAATGCTTTGAAATAGGAAGGTTCCCAGATAGTCTAAAAGTTGCAAAAGTAACGCCAATATACAAGTCTGGAAGCAAATCTGACCCCGGCAATTACCGGCCTATATCCGTACTACCTATACCATCAAAAATTTTTGAAAAAATAATTTTCGGACGCCTCATATAAACCATAATATTGATTTCCTTTATATCCAGCAATACTGGTTTCGTCCTAAATCAAACTCCCTATCAGCCACAATAGATAACATAACTAAAATTAAAACATCAATTGACAAGAAACTTATAGGTCTGGGAATCTTCATCGATTTGAAGAAGGCATTCGATATAGTTTCTCATTCTCTTTTGCTTATAAAACTCAGTAAGTACTTGGGATAGTGGTTCTGTGTCACTTGGTCAGCTCTAGCTCTAGTCTGTGCATAAACATCAGAAAACTCACTCATAAAGTCATAAACTCGAAAAAAAACAAAAAAAAAATTGACCATGCTGACCACAGACAGTGTCAATCTGTCATTATTGACATTTGTTGTGAAATAAAATAATTTGCACATTCTGTTGCGGTATATTTTTTCAAACTCTTGTAAAACACGACCGTAAATATTAATTTATGTTAAAGCTACATTTATAGTTTCTTAACACGTAATATTATATATTTGTGTAAAATGGCTTCACCATTGGAACAATTCGTAGACAATGTCAGGACCATGTCGGCATCAGGTAAATAATATTCTTCTCGTTGATTTGCTTTTAACTCTGTTGAATAGTTTTAACACTGATGTATATTACAGGCTCGTTTCGTGAGTTATGCGAAGTAATTGGCAAATCAGATGAAGTCTTACAAAGAAACAGTGCCCATCTACCTACAGTGTTGGAAACATTAGATATTCAGCAGCATTCTTTAGGAGTCCTGGCAGTTCTTGTTGCTAAGTTTTCTTTGCCACAGGTATTGTAAAACTTAAACTTGATCTATTGATGGTGTACATCTTAACTGTTAAATTTTTTTATACTCATCTATGATATTTTTTAGGGTTCCGTACTGAAAGAGAGCCAACGGGACCCTGTTACTAAGGCCTTGCTATCTGTCACATGTTTCTGTTATAATATACTTTTTTTTCTCAATCAGGGTGCCGACGTAGACAAGTCTACAATGTTCAAACAGATTCACGACTTTATTACAAACTGCAATGGAGAACAAGTCAGATTCTCACCAGAATTATGTATGTTACATTTTTTTTTGTAAACAAATTCATAATTATGTTAAAATCAAAGCTTTTACAGTTTGTTTAACTAACTTAATGTTTTCAATGCTTAATTTATCAGATATCATAATTTATCAGATATCATAACATCATGCCTATATTCCCCAAAGGGTTAGGCAGATACCTATAGTACACCCGCATTTAGTTAGTCATGTTTAAGTTGTATGTAATAGGGTGCCTATTGCCATCAACCGGGCACAAATCCAGACTTCGGGCTGCTACTGAAAAATTCCTACTGGAAATAGCCAATAACTTGAATGTTATAAAAATGCTTAATTTAATAGATATCATAATCGATTTTTCCTGAAAAAATCACACTAATATTATAAAGGCGAAAGTTTGTGAGTGTGTGTGTGTGCGCGTGTGTTTATATGTTTGTTACTTCTTCACGCTCAAACGGCTGGACCGATTTAGATGAAATTTGGTATAGAGATAGCTTGAGTCCCGGGAAAGGACATAGGATACTTTTTATCCCAATATTCCCACGGGATCGACATTTAAGCGGGTGAAACCGCGGGGGGCAGCTAGTTTCATATAAAACTGTATTATTACCCCATCTTTATTATACAACAAACTTTTAACAGATGCTGAGCTATGCCACCTCTTAACAATCTACTTAGTAGAAATTAAACAACCAATCAGAGGCATTGAGATACTGAAGAAAGCTATCAGGAAGATACAGCTCTTCGACTCACAACTGACATCCATCCACGCAGACTTGTGCCAACTTTGTTTGCTCTCAAAATGTATGAAACCTGCCCTTGAGTTCTTGGATACAGATGTCACTGGAATTGGATCTGAGGTAAATTAATAGTCTGTTATATGAGGGGTATAAGTAAAAACACCATTGTCCAAAAAATACAAGATCTAAATTTAGGAAAATCTGGAAGGACAACAATGAATGATGTAATATAAAGTAAAACATAAATAGGTATCATTTTTTACTAAGTATTTATTTACTTTCTTGATTTTACAACATTTATTGTAAAATCAATATAAACAGTTAAATAAAATGACATTTTTCAAAAAGTCTTGTAAAACTAATATGACTGTTGCAACTTTGCATCTAATAAGAGGACAGTGGTAGGGTTATCATCAGTGGTGTGCATTGCATATAGGCATATAAGCAGTGCCTACCTTGATATATCAACATAAGCCTGTCAATTACATTTTAGTGTGTGCCCCATAATTAAGAAACTCACAAAAAAAATCTTCATACAATGTATGAAGATTTTACTACACTGCACTGCTTATATGCCTACCTGCAATGCACGCCACTGGTTACCATTTAGGAATTTGAAAAGTCCTGACAAAAAGCCTGACATTTCAATAAAAGTCCAGACATTTTGGTCACAAAATCCAAACATTACCCACTTAGTTACAGTGGTACGGTAGACATGGTAGCAGAAGCTCGCGAGGGGAGGGAGGTAGCAATGTATAAAAAAAAAGTGCGCTAAAAATATTAAAATTAATAGCTATAACTTCAGTATCAGAAACTAGCGTTAAGTTTCATTATTTAACGTAAAACTATTTTTATTTTGAAGAAAATATTAATTTTATGTTTGAACTAGTTGATTGTTTGCGCAATACAAAAGATTTATTATTTGATCTCTTTAAGTTAATTGATAAAGAAGTATATTTTGTTTTATGAATGAGAAGTTAATAAATATTAAAGACTTATTTGGTATAACTTGTAAGTCAAAAAATCCGGACAAATTAAAGAGCTGGCCAAAGTCCGGACAAAAGTCTAGAAGTCCGGACACGTCCGGACGGATGGTAACTCTAGACAGTGGTGAATTTGCATCTATGGTTGTGACATAATGTATGTATCTCATAAAGTATGTGGCTAGTTCTTTTAAATACAAAGTAAAATGTGTCCAATTTGTGTAATATTGTAAAAGCTGATTTTGTTTTAATTGCCTTTATTATTCCAGTAAATCATTTTAGCAACTGCTAATTTCTCTTGCAACTAGTCTCAGTGTAAGTCAGTCTTATGTTTGTTGAATTCAGCATAGAATATATTTTAAAATTCATATTCCAGCTTGGTGGCAACAATGACTCAAAGCATTTCCTTCTCTACTACTACTACGGAGGCATGATCTACACTGCCATGAAGAACTATGACAGAGCTTTATATTTCTTTGAAGTCGTAGTAACAGTTCCAGCTATGGTAGTCTCACATATCATGTTAGAAGCTTACAAGAAATACATACTGGTGTCATTTATTCTACATGGAAAGGTATGCTTCTACACGATTTTTTTTAGACTTAAGGCAAAGAGGGTTTAGTTAGGGGATGTTGAAGTTTGTATGGAAACATGGAGAGTTAAAAATCCACCAGTGTGGTTTTATGACGTGCTGAGATGCGCTCTGTTGGATTCTCAATGCTTGGCTCAACACTGAGGGACGAAAATCCAGTGCGTGATAAAATCCTGCCGCGATATTTTGACGTCCGTGCAAACGTCGGCTTAAAGATGATTTCCACCAAACGGCTCGCATCGCATCAGATCAGATTTTACAATCTTAACGATATTAAGTCGTGTACACAGTAATTTAAAGTCTATATTACCAAGCAGCACAGCAGCTTGACCGCGGGCGTCTTCCGCGACACGCGATCGTAGTCGAAATTATGCTGCGACGCGCGATCGGCTCCGTTCGCCTGTCGTGGTATCCGATCGAATCCTTTCGTCTGTCGTCGCGTGCGCTCAAAGCAGTGGCCGCGCGGCACCACTCATTCTTGAAAGTGCACGCACTGCAGATCTGTGTTTTATGATTATTTTCTTCTTCTAATGCAATAGCCAACAATACTACGTCAATTTCAACAATTTTCAAAAATTTGAACACGTCAACCCGGTAGAAATGAAACTATTTGACTAGGCGCAGAAACGGATACGTCCACAAGCGACGGTACGGAGCCGATCGTATGCATCGACATCCTGCCGGACGCGATCGGCTGTCGCCGCATTAGTTCGTATTCTTTCCGATCCGATGCGATCATGCGAGCCGTTTGGTGGAAATCATCCCTTACTGCGTTTTCACTTAGCGTTCTTTCTGACTGGTTTTCTTTTTGCTCGGCTCCTAAGGGGCGTAGTGTTATGTTAATAGTCTATAACAGCAAGGTCAAGAATTGGGCTATCATTATTATTGCTAAAAGAATTTTTCAAATCCGACTGTTACTTCCAGAGATTAACGCGTTCAAAAAAATAAGCAAACAAACTCTTCAGCTTTATTTATTAGTATAGAATATAGATAAGATGGAAATATATTGCGTACCTAATGTTAATTTTTTTTTTTTCTAGCAGATACTACCCATGCCGAAATACACTTCACAAGTAGTGTGCCGCTTCCTGAAACCTTTGTCGGTGGCTTACCATGAACTAGCTAACTCCCAACATGCGGCTAACAAACATCGCGAGACCTTCGTCAGAGACAAAAATATGGGATTAGTGAATCAAGTAAGGAACTTTGAGTTTTGTATTTTTGTACTGTGCTATAACTCTGTCCACACTTCAACTGTTAAGATCATGATCTATGTTCTCACACCAACTGCTTTGCTCATCTGCAATTTATTGCTCTAAGCTGTAATGGAGAATGTACGCGCGCTTTGTTTGAGCTTGAAAACTGCGACCAGGTGGAGCACTCACTCCAGAGCCCTGATTCACAACCATACGTATCGAAAACCTGACATTTCGATAACCTGATTTGACTTCTCCTCAACAGCAAATAGCTGTTGTAAGAATAGCGGGCGTCGATTTGATTTAAACTGACAAAATTTTCGGGTTTTGGACTTGTGAACAGCATTGAGAAGACTCCTACGATAACAATGATTAATGTTCGATACGATACGGAAGCATATCGAGTGTTTGTGAATAAGAGGGTAGGTCATGCAACGTCGTAATATGCTTCGAGGCCGTGAATTGATCTATTCGGGCAGTTACAAAAATGCTATAAGTATAGTTATGCACGAAAATAGTGCATACATAATAGTATAGTAATGTCCTCTTGAAGAATGCAATAGATTTACATAATCATAATTTTATATTATATGAGTAACAACCAACCCAATGACTAGTCAATGTAATATGGCTTTGCCAGTCATAAGCCAGTCTTGAAACAGCTCCCTCTTCAGAGGAGATGGATATACAAGGCCCTGAAATGTTAGTTTGCATATGAAACAAATGTAAGATAAATTTTCAAACATTCATTTCTTCTCTTTAACTTTCCAATCTTGTGTTGTATTCTTACAGGTTTTAAGTTCTATGTACAAAAAGAACATTCAAAGGCTGACAAAGACTTTCTTAACGCTGTCGTTAAGTGATGTAGCTGCTCGAGTGCAGCTAGGAGGCCCATCACAAGCTGAAAGCTACATACTAAATATGGTAAGTCATAAACAGTAGTATGTAACTTAATCTGTCTGTTACCTTTTCACATGTTAACGGTTGAATGGATTTGGATGAAATTTGGCACATGGATAGACCATGATCTGGGTTAAGATATAGGATATTATCCCGGTAGTACGTTCCCGTGGGTTTTAATTTCCGACCTCCATGCGGGCAAAGCCGCGGGCAAAAGTTAAGAAATATTTTTCCGTGTAGCTTTACCCTTACCCTTTTTCTTTTGATGTTAGCCTAATACTAAATTTAGTAAACAAGTCGGATAATCAGCATGAAGGCATGTGAATTGAAATAAAATTACTAACAAAACATTTAACTTTTGTTTCAATAGATCGAAGAAGGTGAAATATACGCGATGATAAATCAAAAGGATGGTATGGTGGTGTTCCTGGACAGTCCTGAGAAATATGCGTCTCCCGAAACTTTGTGTGTGCTAGAACAACAAATGGCAGCATGCACAAAACTGCACCAGTACATCCAAGAGATGGATGAACAGATTCAAGTCAATCCTCAGGTGGGTTATTTTTGTAATTGTAAATTTATTTTGACTTGTTTGCCTAGAATTTCAGCTGTCGTCTTTTGATTTATCCTGCAATTATAACCAGAATAACGTTTATTTCATCAAGTATAAAAAAACCTAATCACCTGTCGCAATTATATATTGTCTTCGATACTTGATGTTTCTGATTAACATTTCTGTTTAGAGAATGTGATTTCCAAAAATGTGTTAGTAGTCTGTAGTCCAAAACACAAATCGCCGACGTCACCCAACTAGGCCGGACACGTTTGCCGTATGTCGAAGGAGACATGGCCCAATCTATCACCATTTGGGTCCCAGAAAACGTCTGGCGACATCGAGGCAGGCCTAGAACATGGCGTGACTAGCTTGACTCCTACAGACAGGATTGGTCCACATTAGCTCAAGACAGAGGAGTGGAAAGAAGACCTTTGCCCTGCAGTGACAATATAGAATAAAAATAATAATAAAAATAATAGCTTGTGTTCATGAATAAAACTTAATTTTATTGTTACAGTACGTTAAGAAATCTGTAGGAAGCCACGATGAAGATATACCTGCTACCAGTCAGAATTCGAAGACTACTTATTCTATGTAATCATAAATTATACTCATTTTTATTAAATAGTTATATAATTAAAACAGTATTGCAGTTTAACTTTGATATATTTATCCCTAGCCCACATCAACAAACAAAATATATTTAAATGCAATACAATACACACCATAAATACAAAATATCAACAAATTATTTACAAGGCTTCATGAACAGCCTCTGTGAAAGCCTTCATACTTTCCAAAGGCGTTTGCGGTGTTATTCCATGCCCTAAGTTGGCGATGTATCTCTTTTTGCCAAACTTTTGCACCATCTCTATTGTCATTTTAGTGATTTCCTCCTGAAAGTAAGAAAAAATAGTTCTGTAGTTTTACAATAAAAGAAAACATAGAAAAACATAGAAAGATCGGCTGCCGAGCGTGTGGACTGGGGTCCGAAACCAAGTCAGGCAACGTGTTATTGGGTTTTTCAATTAGGAATTTCGCAATAGCAGCTCAAGACTCTCGACTTGTATCAATTGCATGCAGCTGAGATGAGAATACTAAAGGGATGTGTGGTCGTGAATATGAAAAAAAAAAAAAATAGTATATTAAGAGGAAGTTTAAGTGGCACAGAAGAAAGTTTAGATTATGAATGTGGTTGGCATTAAGAGTATCAGAAGACTAAAGAAACAATGAACTATGTGAAAGATGATATGGCTAGAAAGGGGCGTGACTACCGAGGATTAAGATGGGGATTAATAGAGAAGTATGGAAGGAAAAGACTGCGCCGACCTTGCCCGACCGAAATAATTTGGGCTAAGGGCAGGAGAATGATGAAGATGACTATTTCACTATGTTTTACAGTGTTTTATTTATAACACAGTTCCAAACCAAAGGCTTTAGGGCAAACATAATACTGGTGATCCTCCAGGAGGGTCCACTAACAACATGTATAGCGGCATGCCATATGAGGTCTATGAAAAGTGGGTTAACACGAATGTGTTAAGGGATTAAATAATAATAATAATCTTTATTGCAGTAAGTAACAAGACTCATATGTGTTAGTAACAATATTCCTTACCCCTATGTTAGTATTCCTATTCTAATCACTTAGCCTAAAAAGAAAAACCACGAAATATATATAAATCACTGCCACGCGCCTAACACCGAGGTGGACAGCTTGCAGCAGTGATTCACATAATACAATTTAAATCGAATGTGATCTGTTACAAGCTGTTCCCACAGACATGCAACTGCACACAATGCCACAATATTGGACAGTCTATTTTTTCCGATATAACGCTTAGAATGCTGTTGCTACTGCCGCGGACCCGACTAAGCAATGACGCCGCTCTCTTTCTGAGTATGGCATGAAAGCCATCAATGCGAGCGTCGGCAAACATGCCCGACGCGCTGCAGCGCCTCGGCAGCCGCATCAGCATCCTAAAGGCATTGTTATACTGAATGCGCAGGGCGTTGAAGAAATACTATAATACTTACTGGTGTCTTATACAAATCTTGTGGGTCAAGATTGCCCTGTAATGTAATATTGTTGCCCACCACCTTTCTGGCTTCCTCTGGGTCTACTGTCCAGTCTAATCCAATAGTTTCATACCCTAGTTCAATCTGGACGTCTAGCACTGGTCCACCACCTTTAGCAAATACAGTCTGTAAAAATAAATAAGTATTATGCATGCTTCTGGATTTTGCCTTGCATGAACTAGTCATTATCTCAACTTTATTTAGATAACATACATACATTTGGGGGCATTAAAATAACATACATGAACAGAGATACTATATTCCGGCAATTCCTGGGTAATCAGCCCTGGTTATTTAAACTTTTCGCACACAAAAAAGATACAAAGGCGGACTTAATGCCTTATTCATTCTCTTCAGGACCGGTCAACCAAGGGTGGTGAGAGATTAGATGGCAGGTGCTTTGGTTGAGAGGAACAATGATAAAAACCACCTTATTACCACCTTGCTGACTGGCTAACCATGTTTATCACGGAAAGAGCACTTCTTACAGTTCACAACAAATACCGCACAAGAGAAGCAGGGGATGCCAAACAATGACTCCTCTTGATACCATAAGTTTTTGTTTGTAATATTGTCATTTGTAGGGACATACCATAGGAACTTGTTCCAAATTCTTCTCACTGATGCCTTTTTTAACACCACTTCTAATATCTTTGAGATAAGGGGCAGAGAACTCGGTAAACTGTTCCCTGTTTAGATGATCGGCACTCGACTCAAAAACTTGCAGTAATTGGGCTCCACTCTCCACCTGTAAACAAAGTTAATTGCAATGTTAACATCTGAAAAATACACTTTTTTATTGATAATATCAAACCTTGATATTTTGATAAATGAATGTAATGAATGATATACAAACAATAAAAATCTTTATTACTAATTGTTATTGCTGCATATTATTATATAATCTAACTTCTTTAAATTAGATTAAATAAATGTAACCTTCTTATCATAAAGGTCATTTTTACAAGAAGTATTGGCAGTAGCATATTGTATCCTAACTAATATTATAAATGCGAAAGTAATTTGTTTATTACCTTTACACGCCTAAACCACTGAACAAATCATCCTGAAATTTTGCATATACATTGTTTGGTGTACAGAACGGACACAGGGTACCTTTCATCCCGAAAAAAAGAGCTATTACAAATTGTTTGATTTGTTGGAGGAAAACAACAATAACGTTATTACGATAATAGATGGGGCCACGTGTCTAATGAACTTTGTCACATTATTTAATTCTGAGGCAGTACAAAGTTTGCCAGGTCAGCTAGTAGTAAAGACAGCGTCAGAGAAAAGGAACCCCCTTTGGTTACTTACCAAAGGGGACTCATTACCAAAGGGGGTTCCTTTTCTCTGACGCTGTCCATACATATATTTTAACTACTAAAATCCCAGCTGTATATAGATCTCATGGGTTTTAAAAAGCTAGTAAGAGATTCAAGTGGACACTTGAATGAACCTACTGATAAGCCAATGAGCCTGTTATTGACCTTAGTCTCGCCCGACAAAGCATACCTGTTCACTCTTGTTTTGAGGGGTTCTTGTATTAAACAGTACCATACCACTATTATTTACCTAGTTTGCTAATCAAAGAAATCCAAGGTAATTTGTGTTGTAATTGTAACCAGATTCAGAATTATTAATATAAATTTGTATATTTACCTGCATCAGTAAATAGTCAATAATGACTCGGGTTAACAGTGCCAGCAGTTTGTGGACATCTTTAGGATATTTATCTAACCATTCCTTTGTTTTAGACATTGTTTTGCTGCCGCCACCTTCAATCATGTATCCCATTAATGTGAACTGGAATTAAAATATATTACATGACATTTACCACTTAAAAAACTTGCTGAACATCAAAATGAACAATCAGAAAACCAGAATTTATTATTTACGTTCAGTTTAGTATTAGATATTTTTTTTTTTTTGTTTAATGTGTAAGTATAGTTTGTATTGATAATTTAATAGAAATTATGATAAAAGTTTACCTTTCAATTAGAATAACAACAAATAACTGTTTAAATGATGTCAAGTCATCATTACATTGATGACTTGACATAATTTTTTCAAAACAGATGATTTTTTACTTACTGGTGCTCCAGTAAATCCAATCAAAGGCACCTTCCCTTCAATTCTATGCCTAGTTAATGTAATGGCTTTGCCAACATATGCTAGTCTTGAAACAGCTCCCTCTTCTTGCAGTTTATCTATTTCAGCTGGATCTTGGAGAGGAGTTGGAAATACAGGGCCCTGAAAAGGTAGTTTGTATATGAAACAAATATAAAGCTTTAAGATTTTAAACAATTTTTTAAATATTTACGTATACTTACCACGCCAGGGTGCATTTCTACAGTCATACCAAGCGCTTGTGGTATAACAAGAATGTCACTAAATATAATTGAAGCATCCAAGTGTGGGTATCTTCTCAGGGGCTGCAAAGTTACTTCGCACGCCAACTCGGGCGTCCTGCAGACTGTGAAGAAGTCGTGCTTTGCTCTTACTGCTTGAAACTCTGGAAGATATCTGCCGGCTTGCCGCATCACCCATACCGGCACTTTGTCTACCTCTTTCCCAAGCGCAGCGCGAAGCAGTCTATCATTTTTCAGTTCTGGGAAATTCTGTTGAAATTTTTCTAGTCAGTAAGGTACTTTCAATAAAAATACACTCATGTAAGAGAAAATAATGTTAGGTACAAAATATACCTTTGGAATGTATTCAGGGTTTTGATCCTCCATTTTACAAAGAACTTCAAAGCGGTTCACAAAGAATTTCTTCAGTAAGCAACAGTATTTTATTGAAGTACAATATCTTTACTTTGAGCTGTTGTATTTTAATTAACAACTACTTCGAATTGCACACTCACAGCCGCAGTGGTTAATGGTTATTATTTGGATTATTTTGGATAATTGGATAGTGATTTGACAGATTTGAAGAATTCATTGACACTTGACACTGACACTGACAGATTCTGCTTATCAGTATGTAGTTTATTCTTCGAATTTTATAGAATTTTATCAAAAAATACCTAAACACATGCACTACTTTTTTATAAATTAAAAATGTAGCATTAGGTGCTGCAATGAAAAATATAATATATTATCGCTTTCGCACTGTATTTCCAGGATTTAGACAGTTAACTTTCTTCCGGTAAATTCTAAACCCAGTGTAAACATTGTAAATAAAGTTCATGGCAGATTTTAAAAGTTACAAGGTAGACTTTATTAGCCAACTTACCCAGTTCTTAACGGGGTACGGTAATCATGAAAATCTATACAATGGATAAGGATGGTTCTCTACACAGAGGATAGCCTCTATGTTCATTTCATGCCTGCACAGATGGCGCTTTAAGGCAAGTTCGCACTCGGTTCGTTCGGTTCACGAAAATAGACTGATTTTGATTTCAATGCTAATGCAGAAGTGGTAATTGAATACTGAACTTATCTGGTACTACAATGCAAAGTAGCAGGCAGGCTGTACTTTTACTTTAGAAGCTTCCCTGCATTCAAATCGCATACCGGTTGGGAAATATCTACTTTTATTTTGCGTAAATTATTACGAATAAATCTGTGGTACCGTATGCGTATGAGAACATCTCGTAGCTTAGGAGTTACGAAAACCGCATAAGGTTTTAGTACCTACCTATCTACTATTATTGTTTTATGCACCATCTAAATAATTTGACCGGAGGTGAATGAATAAAAAAAAACATTAATTTCTAGATAAAAGTTTTTTTTTCTATTTACACAAATTACGAGGTTGATCGTAGAACCTATGGGAAGATATAGCCCCATTAATAGGTAGGTACTATAGTATCCATACTTTCATACTATCCATACTTATAATATTATAAATTCGAAAGAAACTCTGTCTGTCTGTCTGTATGTTACCTTTTCACGCCTAAACCGATTTCGATGAAATTTGGTATAGAGATAGTTTGAGTCCCGGGAAAGGACATAGGATAGTTTTTATCCCGATATTCCCACGGGATCGAAACTTACGCGGGTGAAACCGCGCTTATAGGTACAATGTTTGCGAGTCTACTCATCTACCTGCCCTCACACTTCTATCAAAACGTAAAAAAACACAAATGAGCGAAGGCCCACGATAACGCAATGGTTTTTGTGAAGCGACACAGGGCGACCTTTTACAATATAGATTTTTTTGTATCAAACCTTTATCCTACTTTCCTAATAAACTTTATTCGCTTAACATAAAAGAGACACGTCCCGAATTTAAAAGGACGTGCGTTTAAATTCGTGTTTCTGGCGAGATATTTATCAAACCAATATTTTTTAGGTATATAATATTTTGTGAAACTACAAATTAATGCACAATTAGATACCTACCTATAGGTTTGGTCCAGTGAGTATTTTCTGTCCAGTCACTGCTGCTGGTTAACTCTTGTTATTGATGAAATGTACAAGGACTTTTGTCTATATTTCGGTACCTATTGATTTCATAAGTAGGTTGCCTACTTCCCATAAACAGTGAATATTGAATATAAAATTGGTTTACCAGCTTTGCATGATATTTCTTACCCTTCATTCATACCTACAGCGTAATAGACCTGTCAATATTCTCATTATTAAGTGCTCTATCAAATTTTATTTCGTTCGAATTTATACTAATTTAACTTTTGACTGTTTTTTATTCGAATGGCACTTGTTGTCTTTTATATTTCGTGTGTCCTTTTGATCAGCAGGGACACAGGTGCTGTGACTTGTGCATTCTTTGTGCAACGCCGTGGGATCGCGGGATTCTATTCATAATATTTATTTTAATTTGCGTATAACTACCTACCTACAGGTATCAAAAATGATTTTGCTTTTGATATGAAAGGCTAATCCAAATGCATACGCATGGTTTGGCTTTTGACTGCTATTGTTTTGGAGAAATAGGCACTAATTTTAAAAAGACTATGGTCTTATTATAAAACAAGGTTTTTCTTCCAAGTTATCGAGTTAGTTTTGAAATAAGAACCTCGTAATCGAATTAGAGTTTTTTAGACAAAACTGACGACTTATTCCGATTCTAAGTAGTCAGTTTTTCATGAATAAAGTTCGAAAAGCAAAAACTGACTTGAGGGTTTAGTCTCGAGATATATCTTTTGTAATAAGTCTATAGGTATCAAGTCTCATATGGAGGATCACGATCTTGCTACATGAGTCAGATTTTTGTTCACGGTTTTCTCAATTAAATATTATTATCTTCATTGGTGTTTTTGGAAAAGTTTTTCTACTCGGGCTTTCTCCGGGTGATATTTTTTTGCCCTGAGACCCTGATGGCAAAGGAGGTTCAGATACCTCTTGTTAGGCTACTACCTAACAAGAGGGATCTGAAGCTCCGTAAAACGTACTAAAAGTAGAGATTATGCTGTCGTTACATTATCATTAGGTTAGTACCTTATATAGGTATCTACCATCAACTTTGTCAACATGTAGGTACTTCACCACCTGGTGGCCAGGTTTAGGTAGCACAAAGATAATAAATACATAATTAGGCACTCAGCAAAAACGATTTCAAAGTCAAATCATAAAATAGTGTGGGAACCAGTTTTTTTTAAAGTCCAAAGTAAAAAACAAAGGCAGAAGATTATACGCAATAATTTAGCCGGTCCCGTTATATCTGAAATGTTTTTTAATATCTAAAAAAGTTAATGGCCAGTGTATCTGCGATTTCTTTCCGAAGAAATACCTTTTTTTTGCAACGGCCTATCATTTTGTCTAAGTTCATTGGGCCCAGTGGGGGCTTTAGAAAAGAATGGAAACGTTATAATAAACAATGAGTTCGACATTTTGTAGGGTCAAATCGGATTTCGATGCAGATTTTTTTGGGACCCTTGAATAATGCCCATAGCTGTCCTACCTAACTTTTCAATGTTTAATGTTAACAAAGTAACCTATTGACGGATTGGAATTTGCGTTAGTGTCCAACCAGCACCCTAATTGCGTAACACACTATTAATCTCAATCTGAATAATTTTGAAGGATATTGCTAATCCATTAAATTGTTTCATATGTTCGAAAAATGTATCTGCTTGTCGTATTAAAGTTTGTCGAAGTTCAGTTGGTAAGTCCTCAACAACAAAAATTACGCAATGAACGTTGACTGCAATTGCTACTGATAGTATTTTACGCAACTACCTCGCAGTCCAAGACTTTAAAGACGTACCTAATACCTACCTAGTTAATGAACCTTTTGAAGTGAACGTCTTGAAAATATCGTCAAATCCAAAAATGCAGGTTTTACGAATAGCGAATTGATTTAGTTCGTGAGATAGAGTGGTGTGCACCTTTTGAACTACGGGTCTTTGAGTATACCTAGACGTAGTCCTTATCTACAAACAGCACGCTAATATACACAATATTGTTCTATTACTGTTTTTATAATTAATGCCAATCTCTTGCATCTGCTTCGTTAATTAATACGGTGTGCATTATAAAAGTACAGCTAGCCATTTTGTATAATCCAGCGGTTTTTTGTTTCAGCAAGTTTAAAACTGTAAACAGAATATTATATAGGATGACGCATCTGATCTATCGATTTTGGACCACGCACTGTAATAGAAGGCATGTGAAAATCATTCGTAGATACCTATAGTTAAGATAGTTATAGTGCAGTCGATAGCTCTAGAAGTTTAATGACATAGGTAATCCTGTCTCTAAAGCAGGCGTTTTCTCCTGAAATATACATACAAAATATAGGGACTTGACCATATGACAGCTACGTAATAAATGATGACGTGTTCCAGTTTTATTCGGCCATAAGTTGTAGTGACGTTTACATAGCGACTGGCGACTGGCAAGGAAGGTGCATTCAGCGTCGGCAGCGGCAATAGCGAACAATTGCCACTAATGCAGGCTCAATTTATTTACGAGTCAGTCGCTAGGGGCGCATGGGAACATAGACGATGCTCTACGATGGAGTAGACATACGAGTAGGTATTTTTTATTTTGCTGGCTGGAATACGTTTTGGCTGAAAGTTTCTAAAGGGAAATTTTCTTTTTTTTATTATATTAAGTACCTTTAAATACTTACTACTTTTCTCTAATCTATTTTTCAGACTCCAAGGTCTGATTAACTACTGCACTTTCCCTTAGGCACTTTCCTACTTCTGTCTTCTCTGCGAAACCAATACTTGTCTGAAATTCACAGCTAAATAATAAATCAATATGACGTGTATTACCAAATATGTAGGATCCATTAATATTATAACCCAAATGGTCCTGTCTATGTCGTTTCGCCTTTATCAACATAATCACCGATACTCGCATTATTTGTAGCAACCTAATGTCAGGTAGTTATATAGCCTACCATTTGTAATTGTAATAGTAATTGCGTATTTATAAAAGCAGCACACAGCGCGTAATGTTCGATCAATGGCAATGATAGATCAACGCCCTCAAACGTTCGCTGTAAACGCGGAAGACTATTCAGTCTACTCCAAGGTTTTCCTTGTGTGTGCACAGGAGGAGGACATTGACTCAAGCAGTGTAAACAGTTCCTTATCTCGAGCTTCGCTGCAACGAAGCCGGCGAGTCACTCGCAGCTTTTATCTAAAACAAAATTGTACTTAGTAGATAGACCATAGTATGATATTAGGTGAAGTGCGATGTATTTACAATGGAAACGAGGTGATTTCTTGACCTATAGGTGGATAGACTATGTACTCGCGATGCGTGTAAAAACCATTTGTGTAAATTAACTCCAACGTTGCCATTCAACATGCAGGAAGTGATAAATATGCATAAAAAATAAAAGAGTCAAATAATAATGAGCAAGCGCAGGGTCTTGAAACTGCTGCTCAAGGAAGTGATAATGATTACATTTTCTGGTTAGATTCTAATTCGCTTCCATTTGAATTCACCTAAAACGGTTGTAACAAAGTTCGTTAATTCTTCGCCTTGCCAACGTATATTTGATACGGAAGTATGGTTTTGGACGGCGATTATGATCTTAAGCAAGGCGGGTGTACACTAGATGCGAGCGCGGTTGATAGTTGTAATTTAGAAAGCAGTTTTTTGCCGCTACGGGCAGCTGCCCACCAATCAAAATGTGCATTGTGCAGTGAGGGTTGCTGCTTAATTGCCGACTCATGACTATCCTATGTTTTGATAAAAGAACTCGCCTTTGACCATTCACTTTTAAGGTCGGCTGGTTGGCAGCTCGATTCATGGATTTTGTTGATTGATTCAGTGATTTTTTAAGTGCGGACTTATCGATGAGTAATGAGTAGATATTGACCAAGTGTACCTAAGTTGTCACTAGATTTTATGGGCCAGATCATATAAGTACCTACTTATTTATCAGTCGAAATTACTAATATATGTAGGTACACCTAAGTATAAGTAGGTGTAGGTATTAGTACCTAATTATATAGAAAATTTGAATTGCATAAATTGATAATTTGAATTAATATGCCAATAATAATTCTGTAATTACTGTCTCATCCGATGAGTATACAACCCGCATTGAATTCTGTTTGTTTATATTTTAGGCACACCGTATGTTCAAGGAGTGCATGGGGAGAAGTGAATGCCAAATGCACGTGCACGATATTAGAATCGGAAAAATTCAATAGCTTTGGTACTCGATTACGCGTTCAAAGTAATGTAATATCATCATCAGCTGGTACATTCGACAGCTCTAGGTTTAGCCTCCCTGGAAGCTTAGACAAACAGACGTCTACGAGACTACGAGATTCCGAGCCTACGTAGGCTCGTTGACGTCTGTTTGTCCTAGCGTAACCTAATTCGTTAGGTAAGTTTTGTGTTTCTGTCAAGATATTTTTATTGAAAAAGTTTGTTACTGGTTGATAAATATTTCCCACCACATTCTGCAAATCAACGCAAAATAATTCTTCTCCCCCAACTTCATATACCTAAACTCTAGGAATACCTAAGGTGAAAGTAGCACATATACCTATAATCTCCAATATAAGATGCATACGGCTTGCATTTTATAATGAAGCGCGGGAGGGCGGCACCGGGCTCGCCTCCGCGGCCGCTTCGCTTCGCGCGTAGGCGGTTGCCGGCCGCGCGGTTGTTTTATGCCTTTTTTGCCGCTCGCCCGCGAGCCGCGAGCCAGCTACCCTTCCTTCCCTCACTATGTAAGCCGATCGTCTTTTTTACTTCAACCATGCAAGTTGCAGGTAAATAGTGACCCACGTTTTCTTATTTCTTTCGCCGCGGATGAATTTTTGTATTGTCCACGCCTATCAGGCCTTGATTAAAGGATTGAGGGTAATTTTATGCTGAAATTGGAACCTTATGAGATTATTCAATCAAGTTTATCGAGTTTTATTGGGGAGGATCTTGGAAGCTGCATGTTGAAAGCATTTTTGGCAATTTGGCTCTTCCTCTATTTTATGTTTAAAATGGCACGAAGTTCTTATCTTAACTTTTTTTAGTGGGTAGTCGTTTCCGACTGACAAAATTCTTTTTTCAAATTCATTTAGAGTCGCACAGTAGAGACCTTATCTGAATACAACTTTCCAACTCGTCTTTACCAACGTTGTCATAACAAAATATGATTGGCTATTTTGATCGCATCAAAATTCCTTAGTCGAATAAAAGGTACAACGAGTCACAAACAAATCCCGCCAACAAGCAGCGAGCTCACGACTTGCCTAAAAAACTACATAGTCAAATATCCTTTGCCTGCCGGTCCGCGTAAACTCACTGCAAGCACTCCACACTAGGCGATTTGTGTGACAGCAACGTGATTCCTATTGGAGAATGAGTCGGATAGCGAGAATGGGGCTAGTGTGCAACAGGCCCCGGAATTTGGGTTCGGGGTGAATACCCTCGAGCCGGTAAAAACTATTTTCAAGGTTAGGTTGTTGGAGGGGAACGTGGCGGGTAGTGCAGGGCGAATTCGGCGCGGTGCGGGCGCGAGAGGGGGCGGGGAGCGCGGACGCGCCGAAATGCTGATAGCTCTCCGCCCCCGCCGCGCCTGCCCCCCCAGCCGCTCCTGTCTAGTCGCTGCACCCTGGCCGTTGCTGTCTAGTGGACACTTCGCGCGCATCATGCATTTTCGATTAGGTATTGAGGGTCAGGCGAATGTTAATTATAGCTTTGTAATTACTGGTTATAGGTAGAATGCAAATGAACGACTCTAGTCTAGAATTTAACAGAAAATACTCCGTAAAAGCAAACAGTTCTTCAAACTGGTTGTTAGTATAAAGAGTAGGGAGGTGGCCTAGTAATCTTTTGCAGGTTGAACAAAATGTGCAATTTATGTTGTAGGTATATAACTTTTGCCTTGATCTATTCTCTTTACTTTGGAGAGTCCTAACATGACATTCCACAAAGACTCTACCTACCTACTTCGGCTACTTCACATAACAAACCTGAAGTCTTTATTTTATCTTCAGCAACACTTTTTGTTAGAGGTTTTATACTGAACTTAATCTACCAAGTAGACAAAAAGTTTTCACCAAAATCGAATCAAATTTTCTTTTCGCCCAAAAAGCGCAGGGAAACAGCCAACACTACGCACGCTGGTCGTCAAACGTCGTCGGCTATTGCTCCCCTTCGTGTAATTCGCCATTAGTCGCCGTTTGCACTCGGCTTTTTACCTTAATGAGCTCCCCCCGTTGGCTTCTCGCGACACGCACGCACCAATACGCATTTTTGTGCAGCTACCCCTAACAACACCAAAACGTCAAGGATACAAATAGGTATAGGAAAAAATGTTGCGAATGGGTAACGAACTCTTACAAAAACTAAGTAAAAATAATAATAATATGGTAATAAGGGGCATTAGTGCCCAGGGGCGACACTTCCGTAGACTGGTGGTCTTCTTACATCCGGTGTATAAAGTCAGCCCGTACAATCCACGCATCTAATACACATACAATGCGATAGGACTTCGAACTTTTGCAATGCAATTTGTATTTCCATTTCGAAATTTGGATCAGAGTTTTAGAAAACGTGTCGTTGAATTTTAGAAAACTGCAATATTTTGGAAATACATCATTCCTTTTCTGCAATTTGTAGTCGAGTCGAATCCAGATGGTATAAACGTTATACAATGTGGAGACGACAATACAACAATAAATGAAAAAATACTGGCAATACTAATTCATAACAATATTTTGGAATTATGTATCAAATAAATCCTATCATCAAAATTAAGAAAGCCATTTCTTCAAACAAACTGAATAGGTACCTACTTGGGCCGACTATTGGTTTTGCCAATCTTTGACTAGCTATATGACTAAACTATTGGATATATTTGGTTGAATTTTTGTATGCAGACTGGGAACGTCACTAGATACTTAGCTAGGTATACGAAATTTAATTCTTGCTATTTCCTGGCAGTTGCCTAATACACAAGATGGCCCAAATATGATACTATGCTTGGCAATATGGCAGAGCTGAGACATCTCTAATTCGAGATCCAAAGGGTTAGTGAGAGTTTTTGCCGTCATTTTCGGGGAGTGGAGAACAGGTTGCCATGCACCCACCTGTCGTACTGTCTGTCTGTCTATTCACATGTGTGAGTATTTTATGTGAATTTATGATATTCGGCTCCTTTCCTATGTGAATGTCGAATGACAGCATGTGTGCTGATGTAACGTAACCTCTCAGTTAGACGGTGACATAACGACATAAAAGGGCTTAAATATAGCCACCAATTTCTTATTGGATTATGAGACAGAATCAATTTGTCGAGACCTCATACCGTAATGTGAAGTGCCTTGTGTCAAAACAAGTGAAAAGCGAACGTACCTACTTAAATCTCGAGAAGTAGGTACAATCTAACTGAGATCTTATAATCCCGGGAAGTATCTACTCGTGATTGATTATGGATGTGATTGATACTGCATCTGATACAAACAGTCTGCTCATGACTCTCAACTTTTTATTTAAACTTTCGGTTTCCGTCAAGGTTTTCTAAAGAGTTCTCCGTCCGAAACTATGAGGGCGAATTTTTATTTAGGCTTCGCGTCATACATAACAATTAAGTGGCTAGCTTTAGGATAGTGCGTGCATTGGGTGCGTGCGATAGCGATCTCGCGCGCCCCTCGAGCCCCCCCTCCCGCGCTCCGCACTCCTACAAAACAACATTCTAAGTATTTGTGAAGCAGAGGGTTTTTTGCGCGAAGCCCGAGGGTGGCAGAGCGCAATCGCCCGCCACCGCACAAAAAACACTATTAAATAACTCAACAGAACCGCGGGGCGGATTCGTGATCGTGATACCGCTGAAATTATAATACCTACGGTTTAATTAACGTTAGCGACAAAAATTTTACATGTTTTTATACTAAAGCTGCTTTGTCCGGAGCGATTTGCCGTGCGATTAAAGTATGCCAATTAAAAATTCGAATGTCGACTTTTATACATAGTTCAATATTTCAGTGGTATTTTTGTAATCTCGTATCCTTTGCCAGTTCTGAACAGAATTAAAGGGCAGAAATATGAGAATATTTCGAGCGATATGAGGCGTTCCCAGTTCGTCTCTGTCAACCTGCTTGTATACAGACGATGAAAAAACGCGATAAAAACTCACTCTCCGTATTGGATGCTACGACAGCGAGATTTCCCGCCAACTTGTGTGTGATTTACGAATAAAATTAAAAAGTAAATACTTAGTGGCTGCGGTTCGAATCCGGTCAACAGGTAGATCACATTGATAACGTCATCCACTGCGTAATAGCTTGAAGGAAAATTGGGAAAACATTCTAATTGGAGAAATAATTCATACACAGCATGTTTATTGTTTGTTATGTAAAGTCCTTCAGAAACTTTCACCCAGTTTACCTTTATAGGCTACCAAATATGGCCTAGGTATGGTATGCAAAAAAAAACTGTAACCTAATATAGAATAGCTTCTGCCCGCGACTTCTTTCGCGTAAAAATTTCTTGTTTCCCCCGACCCATTCCATCGTATCGCATCGCCTGCTCGCGCTATAACTTCGTTTTCGTTCTAACTTTTTTCTTTTTGTTTGGCCCCTAAAGGTGCTAGCGTGATGTTAAATAGCCTAAAGCCTTCCTCAAGAATTGGGCTAAGTATCTAATGCAAAAATACTTATTCAAATCCGAGTGGCAGTTCCGTAGATTAGCGCGTTCAAACAAACAAATTCTTTAGCTTTATTATTACTATAGATTTAACTAAATGACATTATTAACGACCAATTTTAAATCTTAAAGCACTAAAAACTTAGTCAACACATAATAAGAATATATTATAACAACTAAATAAGCTCTGAAACCGCCTGAAAGTGAGCATGTTTTGTTTGAATAAATTATATAAGGGTAACTGGTTATTGTCGTTAATTATTTTGAATTTTATCGGTTACATATGGAGCTAAGCCATGCCACAGCCAGAGGTAAAGGAGTAGTTACTTTTTACGATGTTTGTACACCTTGTGCTGCTGAATTAATATTCGTTATATTATGAGAACAATATGACTGTTAAGATGTGTTTAAGAGCATTTTAGGATCGTAAATTCCTAATTATATTTTGTATAAGTAGTCCATTATCATTGCCTACTCTTTTATGCGACTACCTCGTTGGTCTAGTGGTTGCAAGTGTTACAGCCGAGCATGAGTTGCTAGGTTCGATTCCCAAGTCATGCAAAGTGATATTGGGTTTTTTCTTCAAGTATTTCTCAGTAACAGCCCGAAGTCTGGATTTGTGCCCGGTTGATGTAAATAGACTTGCCCCCTACCTATATTACATACTTAAACATAACTGGCGAAATGTGGATGTACTAAAGGTACAATTCTGCCTAGCCCTTCAGGGATTACTGGCGCGATGTTATGTAACTCCTTTGCCAGAGATGTAACTTACCGTAGGTAAGTTTTTAACCGGCGTGTTACTTACGTACGTAGACTACAAAAAGCTTAGTGCAGTTTAGGCCAAACACCATGAAATCCATTTAATCACGGATGTTTTCAGGAATTTATTTTGTTTACATTTTCATTTAGGCATGCATTTATTTATATTTGTGAAGGAAATGTGCGTTGCCCGTGTTTTTTATGTGTACAAACTTTTCGACCACTCCGTCACGCAAGATTGGCCGAGATTATTATAAGCCTTACTTATTTGTCACCTTTTTGTGGCGTTATTATAGCTTCTATAATTTTGCTTTATGGTTAAGAAATATCGCTGAAATACCTACTTGATTTAAGGTGGAAGCGCTAGGATGCCCGCGAAATTCAAATTTTCTTACGAAATCGTAAGAAAATCTGAATAAAAAATTAGAAAAAAAAAACAAAATTTTTTGCAGGTCCGTGTCATGTTGAATGTTGATTAAAATATGATTCGCAAGCGTACCAAAAATATGACTTTCCAGAATTATAATCATTAAAATCATCAATACAATACAGTAAGTTCATATAATACTATGAAATTACTATTTCATGAAATATCAATACATATTTGTTAGGCTCGCGAATCATTATTTTGTTCAACATTCAAGCCACTGACCTACAAATTACAAAAAACGTAAAAACATTGAATTTCCCGGGCTACTTAAAGCTTTCCCCTAAAAAACAACATTACCTATAAACATCAAACATTCAAGAAAGCATCCTTAGATTTGTGCAACATTAGCACACTTGCTGTACAGTCACGTCTATAAGTATGTATACACTTGACTTTATTCAAAGGCGATTTTCTCCTTTATTTTTTAATGAAATTTTATGTTATTACGAACATAGTATTTTCGATCCCATAGGTTTATGTAAAGTGTCGTATTTCAACGATGCATTCGTTATTTCACGAAAATATCGCAATTGAAAGTTGCCAAGTGTTGACATATTATTGCTCGTGACTGTACAGTCAGCATCAAAATTCGATTAACAATATCATTTTTACATGTTATTAAATTGACAACAACTTTTTTCAATAAACTGATTTTTAGCTTTTCACATAATAGACAAGAGTAGATATATATTCTAAAAAAAATTCTTCTGCTGCAATTTTGAACAAATATTTTGCTCAATAACTAAGATTAAAAAAACTGAAGTGTTAATCAACTTTTGATGCTGACTGTACCTAGTCCGAAAGTTTAGTTTATTAGTTTCATTAAAAAGTTTTGTAATTTAATCTTAATTGAAATAAGTCTGAATTTCTGACTAAGTAGTTGTCACGCACAGTTTTCGGGGTCAGCAAACCCTGGCTCAGCAATAAAATGACAGGTATAAAGCACTTAATTTAATAGTTAACTATTTATTCACACATTATGTAATTAGCGTAACTCAACTAAGTACATATACCAATGTAGGTACATTTAAGGTGGTAAAAATAGAAATTATAACTAAATAAGTACCTACTTATGGCTACACTTTATTGAGTAGTCTGTCTGGTAGATTCCACAATGGCTGAATACCGCTCATTCATTTGGCATAATAATTAGGAAGTAAATCTTATATATGTATTTACTTACTAGAATCAGCCCTACTATTTATATGGATCCGAGTACTGGCCGATGAGGAAGATGGATGAACAGAAAATTCACACTAGGTACAGAGATGAAGATGCTACGCTAATCTGGTGGAGTTTCGAAAATGGATAAAATAAGAAACGAATATATCCGTGGACTTTTAAAGCCGCTAAGATATACGAAACACTCAGTGAAAACCGCTTGCGCTGTTACGGACATATGTGATTTGGCGAGATGTGACCATATGACTAAACGAGTCATGAATATAGAACATGGAGAAAGAGACCGTGGACGACTACCAATAACTTGGCTACGAACAATAAAAAATGACACGATGGCGAGCAACACAACAAAAGAGACGACCCACAACCGTACGGTGTGGCGCAGAAGTACTGGGACGGCTAACCCCAAAAAAAAAAATGGGATAATAGCCAGGAGAAAGAAGAAGAAGAAGAATTATTTACTAGAACCTACATGTTTCCTTATCCTTTTTTGATAAGTACATACTCGCCTACTTAGTCAAATTTTCATTTCGGTACACTCCATGTTTAGCTGTTATTTCCATATTGGCTTGAAAACAGTTCTACCATATGAGTGTGCGGCCATACAATACATTATCCAAATGGAATGGACAATAACGATACATTTTTAAGAAGGCACTATCTTTAAGTACCGCAATTATATTTTTTTTCAGGCCGTGGCGGTATCGTGTAGGGACCTACTTATGAAAAATAAATTTTACACTACTGACTCTACTTACTTAATAAATTGGAATAATGTTTTACGTATTCATAGTTATATTATTCGGTCATGCATAGACAAAATGATTGTGTTCCCTATATTCGTTAAATCAATAATTAATCATATTTTTATTTAGACTTTAATGGGTTAGCGCAAAATCTCAGACAAGAAATGGATTTAAAACTACTCGTCTACAAAAAAGTAGGGCTCCACTTACTGGGATGTTGTTTTAGTAAATGTAATGGTAGCAAAACTGAAGCATCTGCAAAGGACGGATTCTTTCGACACCTCGGCAACAAGCCGTGTCAAATGTAATGGTCTCCAGTTCATAAATCACTCAATTATATGTTTGTGAGTAAACAAAAAATATCGCAAATCCCGCTTTAAGTAACAGCGGTCATTAATCACGGCCCAACTTCGGGGCCACAAATGGTAAATTATTCGGTAGCGCTAATGATTGGGATGCGACGATGGCTCATGTTTGGGAAATACACAAATTCAAGGGCTCAGACAGTATTGCATAGCTCTTAAGTGTATATGAAATACTGAACTACCTATTAGAAAAATAGATGCCTAAAACAATTTGAAAAAACGCGTGATTCGAATTGGCAAACATATTTTGCATTCATGATTTCGTGGTTGAGAGAATTTGATGGTTCTACCTATTTGCTAAATCAAGTAAGTATATTTATAATCTGGCAACAATCAGAATACCTGGAAAACACAAAATGATTACATAAATTATGAATAAATAACCCTTAACGTAAGTCGAACAGAACTAAAATGTTCTGCCATCAGCCATTTAGTATAGCTTCACATTAAGCGTGTCCAATGAACTGAAATACTGAAATAGTGCAGTCTAGGCAAGCATCGCACGCTATTTACCGTGATTACCTCATTTATAATGCAGCTTGTCAATGTCAGCGGCTAAGACAAGTGAAATGTTTTGCATTACCGTCTATACATTTCATGGAACCACTCGTCCCCAGCAGTCATTGGTTATTCACGATTCGCGTTCTTCTATTACACATAGACAATGTGGTTGCGGTTTAGAATTACCTACTACCTTGGGTACGTTACCATAATTGGTAAGTAAATAGGCAAGGTTATAGGACTCGATTTATTATTGATAATATAATAATGTAGGTTGTAGGGTCGGACTTCTATGCTGTTGATGTGCTGACAAAGCAATTTGAATTGTGAATTACCTTAGGTAATAGGTCTGTTGAGAATTTTTGCCATTTCTAAGCGTTAATACAGCACAAACAAGCTTTAATAATTCTTAAAGCTGACCAACGTACTTAGGGATTTTTTAAATTACTGATTAAGAGTTTTTTTATTACACAATGACCCTTCCAGTGTTTAGCGAAACTGTATTTCATACAGCTTTTTGGAGTAGATATATATACCTATTATTGTTTATGCCATAGGTAACATTGGATAGGTTAGGTAATTGAAAAGATCTCTCTTGAAAGCAAGTCATTTTATAGATAGAGAAGTTCAGCTTATACTTAGCTGTGGTTGTGGAAACCTTTAAAATACCGTAATTCAGCTATGGACTGTATTTTCTCGCCTTTATGCTGCTCGGGTATGACGTACTTAAGCCGGCTGGATTTTTTAAAGCAATGTATTTATGCTTTACGCAATAAACAAATGAATGCGTCCCAAAGGTTAGTTTTGCTTCTATATATGTGGGTCAAAAGGAAATCGCTCAATCGTCACAGCATTTTCCTGTCTCAGCAACAAACTAACATAATATTTATTTGAGGATTTGGCTTTATAACTTCACGATGTTATCAGCATTCGTGTTTTTGTTTCGTGTGTTCATAACTGCGGCGTTCTTTACATTATTTCGCAACGTGAGTGACCTTTCGTGCTGGCGGCGGCAAATCGCGCGAAAATATCGATTAGGCTTATCTTATCGCCGGCTATCGGTGGCGTGTCGCCTCGAATAAATGGGAATCAAAACGCACGCATCGGCACAGCATTATTTTATACCGTCATGGCGCATGCGTCCTGTTGGCCCTTGCATTGGATGTCGCAAACTCCGCCTCCGAGGTCACTATTCGCAAATTGCGTTGCAAATCCGATGCTCGTAGGTTTTCACCAAGTAGGTTGATAAGACAATGTGGCAGACGATGCTTATGTACGATACCACGATACAATTATCGACACGTGTAGTTTATAGCTTTATCATTACCGTTTGTTATCGATACCGCGTGGAATTCTGTGCGCCTGGTAGAACCAAGAGTTCGAATTCACACAATAAAATCACCATGTGATACTCTAGTTATTGACAATTTAAAATTATAATTCGTAATTTACTGCAGCTCAGTTTATGTTGAATCTGAAAAACAAATATATTATTAATTTTATGGCGCATAAAAGACTTCGTTTAAATGCGCTTCAGGAATTGGTAGAGTTGATTGTCAGATTTGCATTTAACATAATTATATTATGTCGTTTGTTATATACAAATGGCGTGTTATGTGTGCTTATGTATTCAGAGGCATGTGAAAGCAGTTATTTAAACTCGTTTACGGCACAATCCACCTGCTATATAATCCGCGCTGTTTCGCAACTCGAATGGTATCTATGTCATAGTGACGCCGAGACAAAGATAGGCTGATAGCGTGGGAGTAAGCGAGAGGGAGGTACATGAGACCGGATTCTGCGAGGACGGAGGGGCTATACATACCTACTCCGTTATCTGTTCGCGAATATAGTTGCGCAACGTACAACGGGCAAAATAAGTTTCTTTTTCGCTCGAACAAAATTACGTTTTTGAAACAAACGAATCGATAAACTGACCATTAATATGTGTCGAATTTTCCTTCGATTCCGAAGCCCATCGTTGATTGTCCGTCGTCGAAGTACAAATCGCCTTGAAAACCTGCTTAATCGATGCGACACGAATTATTAAATTACATGTTTGACTCACTGTAAGCGGCGGTGGAAATTTTGTTAATTTTGTAGTTTTTGCGTTTTCCAGAGCGGCGTAACAGATTTTTTAAACCTTTCGAAAAGGCAAGACGGACGTTTGAAACGAAAATTGAGGTCTAGATTATAAAAAAATGCATCATTTAAAACCTGAAAGTCAGTTACACTTTGGTATTATATTGGTCCAGAAAATGGCTCGGATTGCATTACAATAAACGGCTCTATCTTTTAATTATTTTGTAAAATTCGTAGATCCACGTTAAAAACAACTTTCTTGATGATTAATGGTCTATAAAAAGCCTTTTACCAACTTTACGATTTGATTAAAGGCGATGATAACAAGTACCTATAGTATAAGTTTAGTTATTAAAACCACACATACGGTTTTACTGTCATTATAAGGTAGGCTATTATTTCAGCTTTATATGAGTGACCTAATTGTAAGTATTTCAGCTGAAAATATAATAGTAGGTAGGTATAAATCTGAATAAAGAGGTCATACATAAAGGAAAATCTGTAGGTAGGCCTGCAATTTTTCATCCTGAAGATCACCGGATTCATTGGTAGCGTGTAGGTACCAACTGAAAACTGAAATTGTTTTATACAGAAGTAGAAGGTAATGCGATGTCCAAGTACATAGGTAGGTATTCTCTCAATGACGTCATACATAATGTATTTGGAGTTTTAACCTGACAACTAAACTCTACCGAGAATTTCCGTCAAAGAGAGTAGTTGTTTAGAATATTTAGCAGCTCAGCGTGTTATCTAGCAAATGGCGACGATCGGCATCGGCGTCGGTGAGGCGTAAACACACGATTACGACACGCCGCGGAACAGAAGTCGCTGGATTCGCGCTCCACTACCGCGCCCGCGCCGCCAACATGGCCGCCACGAGTCAATGGCCTCCAACGCCGCTTGCGCAACCGCACGCGCGAATCTCAACAGCAAAACAAAGTCTTCGGCGCACGTACATATGTGTGCGTTAACCTACACACGTACGGTCAGTCTCAAAAAGATTTAAACGTCGGTAACAATTCATATAAGAATCGCTACTAATTGTGTTCAATAATACTGTAGGTATCAATGTGTAGCTACAATTCAGTACAAAAAGTCTAATATGTTTTGTGACTGCACATTGAAACAGTATTATAGAACAAAGATTGTAGACAATTAATCGAATTCTTGTCGATGTATAGGCACGTATTTTTGAGACTGACTCTACATTGACATTGTTTGTGTCGATTCTGCGCTTGCGCTCCCAGTGTGCGTAAACTACCTACTGTGTGCGCACGCACGCTGTTCCTATGTGTTGTTGAAGGGCTTCAACTGTATAGCAGTTGACCGCAATGCTGATTAATTTGATGATAAATAGTTGTTTACTTTGGGTTTTCCTTAATTGATGCGATGAAGGATTTTGTCCCTATGCAGCTATGCTTCAGATTAGGTAAGTAAGTAAATCTCGTATTCAACGGTAGAACTAGCTGTAGAGCTTCAGCTCAATTATTAAAGTAAAACATAGGCTGAAAGATACTTAGTTGCTAAATAAATTGTCTAGAATCTAGATAAACCATTCCAATCAATGTATGGGCAATTAAAAAGTCCATTTCTGGCGCTTTTCATGAAAACTCAATTACATTCCCTATATCGATAAA
This sequence comes from Amphipoea oculea, assembly GCA_945859645.1. Classification (NCBI taxonomy): domain Eukaryota; kingdom Metazoa; phylum Arthropoda; class Insecta; order Lepidoptera; family Noctuidae; genus Amphipoea; species Amphipoea oculea. The sequence continues at coordinate 12,065,246 of OX243866.1, read as the reverse complement.
ATGCGCAATATTCGACGGCTTTTGCTGACGTACCTATGTAAAACGTTTATCAAGTACGCAACACTAGCCCTAGAGAGGTCTCTTACAAGGTATTTTCCATTGCTGATTTCATGTGTCGACACATTCGACGGAAACTGGATCACATAGTGCTGAACCAGTAGTTTTCACGTCCACATAGTGGTGGATTGTCCCGTTAGTGGACAGCATGTCTTTAGAATGCGCGACTCGGCCACTTGACATTGGCAGACCCCGATATAGCGGACTGCGGAGGGCCACAAGCTCAATACGGCCACTAATGGAATGCGAGAAACGTTTTTGTATAGTTTGTTCGGAAATTAATGACTGATAAATATTCAGCGATTCGTTGAGAATTCGTTATTGGAAATATCAATGGCGGATGGTTGTTGTATAAGTGTTTTAAGGTTCTTGAGACCCTGTATGGAGGTTATTGCATAATTTTTTATTGCATTTGCTGGCTTGACAAACTGTACGCAGAATAAGTCCTATTTGTTATGATTACAACTGATTTTGTAATAGTTTTTCGCAAGAAGTCTGGATTTTTAGATATCAGGAGAATTTCCCGTATTCTGGACTCATCATCATCATTATCAGCCTATAATGTTCCCACTGCTGGGACACAGGCCTCCTCTTTGTGAGAGGCAGTGGGCCGTAATCCACCACGCGGGCCCAGTGCGGGTTGGTAGATGTCACATGTCTTCGAAGTTTTTTTTTTTGTTCTAGGACATGCCGGTTTCTTCAAGATGTTTTGCTTCACCGTTTTGAGAGCAGTGGTGATGAAATAATTTACAGAAAGTAAAGCGCCTGTCTGGGTTCGAACCTACGACCTACAACTCGTAAGTCGCGGCCGATACCACTGGGCCACCACTGCTCATCTGGTCATGGTCATTCTGGACTAAAGAGACCTAAAATAAAATAAAAATAACACTGTTAATGCGTTACCTTATCAGTCTCAGATCATACACAGATGTTCTCAAAGCTAAGGGACGTAATCAACTTTTGGAAGGAGGTGGGCTGGTTTGAATAGCCACCGATGGCCGTCATGGCCAACTCACAATGGTCCACTTGAAGACTAAGTGCGGAAACCAATATCATAGAATGATAGAACATAGTTATCTTATCAATGTTATTTTGCATTAAACAATTTTAATTTCTGTCCTTTGTCATTTCTCAAAACGAACTAATTACTATTTAATGAACCTTGGTATTTTCCAATAAGTATAAATAGTAAATCACAAAGTGCTAATTATATTTTGATTAAATTTTATTTTGTTATTGTAAATAGACACGTACACCGACGCCATACAAATTTTAGTCTAGGTCTAGGATTGATAACGCAAAACAACTTGGCGACACAGCTGAACACGTTGGCAGATAAACTGGACACGCGTTGCGTTAGGCAATCCGGCGTAGCAAGGCCTTAGGTCACCTAGCGTGTTATCAGTGTACGTAGGTGTTGGTTACGACGTTCCGCTACGCAGTGCTACGCGCTACGCCAGAGCGAGCCATAGCGGTGTAGCTGAATCACTAAATTCAGGTCACCGGGCGCAGCAGTCGAATTTGCATGCGCGCTAATAAAGACCATACATTATGACGAGAGCCGACAGATGGCGACTCTCGCAGAGATGTCGACAACAACTCGTTATAATAATGTATATTTAACGACACCCGTTTATCTATGTAAAATCAAGTTTGGCAGTCATAACCCAAATGCATACGCCGTCATTCAAGAGCTGTTAATGTGTTTCGATCGTTTCACACACATAAGAGAATTTCATCTCAGTTCGTATTACATTTTTTGCTTTTTATTGACCCATTTAAAATCCAGTTCCTCGAAATTGTGAATTTAGAACGACAAGTAAAACGTAGATACCAGTAGATACTAGAATATTCCACCTTAATCAATGAAAAGGCAAGTTATTTTTATTTTTAACTGATCGATCGCTTGTGCTGAAGGTTGAAAGTTCATATGAGTTCCTATTAAGTATTCAGAAGTGTCTATTTAAGTATGTCTTTTAATTACCTAATAAACAACTAAATAGTTATGTAAGTATCTACGTACCTATAATTTAATTCAATTCAATTACAAATAAGGTCAATAAACTCAACTAAAAAAAAAACAAATTAAGGACTTATAACACGACTCGGAAAACTTCTATTTAAATTCAAATACGCACAACAATGGCCACAATTATATTTAAAGAATAGCAATAATGAGATACATAATTAAGATGTTATTAATCTTTATGCCGCCAGCCTCGTGATCTAAGTTTCCGCATGATGGTCACCTTCGGTTTCAAAATATTCGAAGTAGTTGTGCATGCGAATCGGAAGTGTTCGGTAGAGGTCGTCGTGCCCGATCTAGACACGTGTAAACGACGCGTTGTGTAATACAACCTTGTTGTCGCGAATACATGGAACAGACGTCCAGCCAGGATATGGTGGACATGACCCGGTTATTTAAGTCCCTTGTCATAAGATGATTGTGCGAGCATTGTGAGTAGAGATTCATAATATGAAGCCAGATACGACTAGATTGATAAACTTTTGGTTTCGAGGCTTGTGTGATTATTTTAGCATTTCTCGTCTAGTCGTCGTTTCTACGACTAGCACCGCTTAATGTAAAATAAAAATAAATTTAGATCCAAGTTTTCGTTCAGCAAGCTAAGTCAATAATGCCAAAATGCTTTGCAGATATGAAATCTTAACACCAACAAGAATTAAAGTTCAATTTTGGATTCGTACATTGCTATTCCGGAAAGGTCCCTTTGTTCTTCGAACTCTCTTGTCCTTTTACAAGAAATCGCCTAGCTTGTGTATGGTAATTTGGCTGCAGAAAACCAGTTTTTACTGTTAATGATCATCGAAATTTCTAGATTCTTGCTGTTTAGAGACAATCGTTGTAGCTAATGTAATGATAAGTGTTGCCTTGATCGAACACATTCATATCTTATACTAACTTCCAATGTTACTGTTAATACGTTTATATTCATTTTACCATGATTTCGAATCTCTTTGATAATGATTCTCTCATTTGCTAAATAGTTGTATAGGTATGCATCATATCCAGTAGAGCACCTGGAACAAACGTTTAGTCAGTTAAAAATATTATTTTCTCAAGAGCATATCCCCCTATTCTTACAATCCAGCTCCCGTTAGGAATTTCAATTGCAAAATTTATTTAAATCACATGTAAGGCATTATTTTTGTAAAAATGTAAAGCTATTTCCACAATAATTTATCGCAGCGCTAAGTGGCGTCATGGCGAATCAAAGGGCCTCGCTTCGGCGGCGGAAGGTCGATAAGACCTTCTGTCCATTGCCCACCAGTATTAACATTGACAGCGGCCCTTATGCAAATCGTCTTTGCGCGTGATTGCTTTAATCGTAGCTTTACTACCGGTACAGCGCCACTCTCAACTCAATGCTGTACTTTATTATACTGCAACCATACTAACGAACCTTCAATTCAGACGACCAATCCGTGACTATCCGTCATTTATGCACGATTTCCTGGTATTAACCTCGGTAGATAGGTACAGGAAAATATACCAGTCCAAACACATCCCAAGACTTTCTGAATATTTGAACACGAGTATTCAAATTGTCTTGCGAATTAATATTAAGGTATGTATGAGGTCAGACGCCAAAAAAATGGATGTTTGCGAAAATTGCCAAAGACATTTGCTTAACAGATTTTCGTGAAACCGGTGCGTAGACACCAAAAAACGTAAGCGAGAAACGTGAAAAATCTGTTTTTTATTGTATGAATAAAATTGTGGAAAACATCAAGGACATACGAGGTTCAGTACATCATATTTCAGGAGAATTCCATGGTAGATAACCATTTTGAGGCAAAAATTGTTCACATTGCAGGAAAGATACATTCGTTCACTCCGGTATACTGTTAGCTATGCTGGTACCTATTTAAAATAGGTGTTTGAAATACCAGTAGTTTTCAACAACACTACACGACCTCGCCTACCAGTTGATGACGTGAATCGAAAACGATTCACAAAATTAGTTGTCGTTGCGAAAGAACACTCTTGAAAACGGTACCGAGTACCTACCGACGTTAGAATGTCTAATTAATTTACAGTTTGTGCACAAATGAGCGAATCTCACCGTAATTTTACTGACTCGGGTACCTACTCATTAAATTCGTAAAAAGTTACAGTTATCTCTCTTCATACCGTCAGGGGTATATGTAGTTACTTACCTAATATTTTTTACAATGTAATTAAAACTTCACAGTAGGTCTTAGTATAATGTGTTTAAATTGCAAGCATTATTTTCGTTATAATCAGAAGAACAAAGATATATTTTTGTAAAATATTCTAACCTACTTACACTATGAATTTAAACCTACCACATGGACAAGTTAGATGTTACGCACTTGTTAGCTGTTCATGTTCTTACAACATAGAATATTGTGACAGTACCTAAAATGGTATCAAATATCTGTTTAGTGGTATCCTCCAAAAACCCAAAATTTCTAACTCTTCATTCAATTCTGCTGGTCGGAAAAAGAGCCTTGCATAGAACGAGATGCACGACCTCAAAAAGTTCATGCAAGTCATCATAGAAGGATCCCATCCTACGGCAATTTATGATATAGATCTCCATACTAAGTATCAGATTGCAAGGCTCCGTCCCCAAATATAGCACAGGATTATGACTCAATTCACTTTATTAGCATTGACGACATGGTAGGCCACTGACCCTCTTTGTACTTCAAATGTTATAGCTTCTGGAATCATCCAAAAATGGTCTACAGGAAAAATCACATGACTACAGACGAAATGTTTATATTTTTAGAAGGGTATCATTTCCCTCTATACATTCCTTATGACTTCAATAAAACCAGACAATAACACCTAACAATAGATTTAACAAACGCCGAATCAAGGCGACGATGATCAACAAATAAAAAATGGCGGATGTTGTCTCTACTGTGGCCTAAACTCATATATTTTTTATTTTTAGCAGAAAATCAAGCGCAAATTAATACAGTGAAGCTGCCGGTATTAGTGGGACGGTTCAAGGCAAGCCCTGCGGCTCGCAAAGGGCCGCGTCAGCGTCACGCGCCGCCATTGACCCACTTACACATACCTACACTGCGTGTGCGCACCTCGTACAATCGCTAATGAAAGCCCTTCGCGAGTTCGCTTGTCACGTACACTCCTTTAGCATTTATTTTAGTTGATACACCTACATAATATCATACAACTTTGGAACTTAATTCTTATAATAGAATATCCAAATGCCACACTAAAGAAATTGCTTTTAAAGACACTTCGAATTCCTATATTTGCAATATTAATGTTCAGGTTGAATACGAACAATTGTGTTAATCGAACCACTGAATGTGAAAGTCTAAATATGTTCAACATTTTAGTGAAAATTCCCAAAAAATTCTAGAGAAATAATCAAAACGATCATTCCGCCCAATCACTTGTGCGTGTGACTGTATAAGATTTCAGCGGATTCGTTCGCTACAGTTGTTTGTGCGCGCATCTCAAGGCAACGGTTGGCCCTCCGCCGCAAATAATTCTGCTATTGTGAAACATACGCCTTATCATCCGGCGGGGCCTTGGCTAGATCACACGAATTACGGTCAAGTTGACGATTTCACGATTATTATTTTGTATTTCATGATAAAAGTTCCATTTCGGTAGATATTTTATAGTACGAATCAATCATTAAATGGTTAAATTTCACAGTATGTAAATATTGTATTTGCTCGTAGCACAGCAAATCTTCCTGCTACGCAAATAAATCCGCTACGCAAAATCTGCTACGCGACCTTCTACGCGAATTTTCGCTACGCAAAATGTTGCTGCTACGATGCTAACTAATATTTTGTTGATTGATTTTTTTGTTACTAACAATTAATTATGTACAGTCTTAAGGGTTTTGTAAATTTAGGGCCATTATGTACCATGAGTTACTTATTCAAAATATATATATGTATGTATAGTACATCGCCGTATTTGTAGGACGACATTTTCTGAGATGCGTTGGGAAGCGTCGACGAATGATTAGTCAGATTCATTTAATATTGAATAAAACTATAAATCAAACTGCCATCGTCAATTTAGGAAGAACATAATGTGATTAGATTTTTTTTTTCCTATAAGTTTCCTGTAATTTTTTTTTCCCTTGCATGTTGTTATGTGATTGGATGGTACCTACCTATTTGGGTCCAAAATCCATGATAACTTGAGGAAAAAAGACATATTAAAGCCCTTTTCGTCATTCATTCCGTAAAATTGTGCTCTACCTACACAATCCTTGGCTGTAGCTGTTATTAAAATTCGTGCAGACATTGTAAACATTTTGTTCAATGCTTTAATTTGATAAATACAATGTTTTTGACCTTCAAATATAATTCAGGCTAGACATGAATATATGAAACATGTGTTATTCATCAGTCGTAAAGGGCATGTTCTAAACATTATCTTTTAAGAGGCATGCCAGTGATAAGTGCGTCGGCTGCGGCGTCAATGCACTCGGCTGCATGCCCGTAGGTCAGTTCCCTGTGACTCAGACACCGCTGCACCGTTACGTACAGAGCGCATCGTGATCAGCACTTTTATTACCATACACTCTAAAAAACAGAAGAAATATAGTAACCACTCACAGGTTGACGCTTCTCAAAGCGTCTCAGAAAACTTCTTCTTACAAATAAGGCGATGTATCACTAACCGTGGTTTGCGTCGGTGCGCAGACGACGCGCTAGTAGGGACCCCCAAAACCGAGTGGCTAGTTACCGCACGAATGTAACAATCGTTACCCGGTGCTCCAGTGACTTTACAATAATATGAATCTCTTGCTTTCTTTACGACTTTCAATTTCAATTATTGGGTAACACATTTCAATCGAAATGATGAGATGCTACGATAATCAACGATCAAAAGATTGATATGCTACCCGTTTAAACAATTAACAAAGTTGATGTTTGTTTAGAAACCTAATCTTATATCGGCTAGACAGTTCGTTGAAGGTAGAAATGTATAACACATTTGGTTCGCACACAATGTTTGTATGATTTGTGGTTGAAATCAATGCGAGCCCATTTGAATACGATAACTGTTGATTATGTAATTGTAGCTGCGAACATCTGCTTGTTTGCCTCCTCAGCGGTGGAGGGTTGAGATAGCCGCAACCCTTCCCGCGGCCACCGGCCATCATCGGCCACAGCTTTTTATCGAACCTCAAACAAACTGTTTTAATGAGAAATATCGGTTACGGAAACACTCTACTGCATATACTCGTAGTATTGTCAAATATTTGTTGACACCCTTTGGTTTTTACTGTCATGCAGTTGGTAGGTACTACTTGCTGTGAATAATCTTTCTGCTTTGATGTTATCTTGGCCTTCGTTTCAGGGTTCGCTTTATATCTAGTCTAGGGAGATACACGTGTGTAGTTTTACGCCGATTACAATGACATTGTCTTAATGTTATTGTGAAATTCCGCTAACGATTCGAAGAATACAGGTTGAAATTTAAAACATGCGACAAATCGAAATGGGAGATTGTACTCATCATTATGAACAACTTTCACTATGGGACCAAACCTGAAATCGCGAAAAAAAAATCAACTGTTCCCTACATTTAGACGAGTTATGCGAACATAAAATATAGGGAACAGCTGATTTTTTTTTCGCGTGTCAGGTTTGGTCCCATAGTAAAAGTTGTTCATAATAATGAGTACAACCTCCCATTTTGATTTGTCGCATGTTTTCAATTTCACCCTGTATAGAAGAAGTATACACCAAATAATATTTTTCCTAATGACGATGACGATGTACTCACGCTTTTTGTTAGATCAACATCTACAATACGATACGTTCCAGTTACAGTTCGTGTCATTAACTATTTCATAAAGTCCAATTCAGTACTCCACTTATCGCCTACGAGTGACCCATTTGCAACAAATCTGCTCTGTTCATTTCTTCTCTCATACGGCTCTATTCACTCTTATAAATAGAACTGGCTTGCATCACGTGTTTGTCTGTCTTCATTGATGAAAAGATGAATCAACTGCAAATTCGTCTTCCTTGTTTAAAAGTCAACTATACCTTACTAAGTAGATGTTTGTCACCAAACAAATGTAGGTATTTACGTGCTCATTCCAAATAAATACAGATCGGCAGTGTATCAAGCTCTAGTTTATCTGTAGAGTAAGGGCAGGGCCTGCGCAATACTCATAATTCAATCGAAGTTAAGCTGATCATACCTAAGCTGAATTCGATAAGATGCAAACAAAGGAGTTACCAACTTCGATCAGCATGCAAACTTACCCTTACTGTGTGAGGGCAATAAATATCAATAAGTAATTACGGGTCAGGCTAGCTAGGCAGATGTGAAGGCTGAATATCGTCATGATCTGCAATCGATCGCAGCTTGTGCGCGCCGACCAATGGGGACGCGTTACGTCACGCAAACCGAATTAATTCACCACTTATATAAATGTCTAGGGGCTTTTGATAACACATTTTGTATTTTTTTCATTAAAGAATAATATGTGCATTTTGTAAATAGGTTATCTAGGGTAATAAAGATAAAAGTGAATGTCCAATTTTGGAATTCAGGATTACTTATCTAATAGTGATGACGTATTTCATATTATTCAGTAAGATTAGCTTGAGAGGATTGTTTTTCACTTGTTAGTTATAATAATAAGCCCTTTTTTTCTAAACATCTTTGCGTTGGGGTATTTTTTTCAGTAGTTTACAGAATGTAATTTTTTTTAATAGTTTACAGAATGTTTCTTAGATCAAAGTGCCTTTTGGCAATGGCCTCCTCTAAGAATTTCTACTGAGTCCTATTTCTCCGCAACTCTTCTCGAATTTGGAGCCGCTGTGCTGTGCTGTATGTGTATGTTGCTCTGTGTGTGTGTGTTGTGTGCTGTGTTCATCTTCCCAGCTTTTATATTGTCTTCCCCATTTCCTTTTGCCATCTTTGCGGTACCGTTCTGTCACAACGTTCCTCCACTTGATAGTTATTTGAAACCAAATATGTGCGATTATATAGCTAAAGGATAACTTGATGGACATCGTTTTTACTACAGATACTGTTAAACTAAGTAGCAGCAGTTACATAGCTGTGCAAATCGAATAAAGGTGATACGTTTATTACGCTTCGTACGTTAAACTTTTAATAGGGTGACGTCACGACTTTTTGCTGCTACTTATGGCAATTTTTTCACGGCTACGTAAATAAAAGTACACATAGACACATAGTGACCACACATAGGGACATATAGTCATATAGGGACCTTATTGGTGATGTCCCTCAGAAAGGTCCGGTGCGTGGTACTCGCAACTGGCGTGCGTGTATGACCAGATATAAAAAAAAAACGAGGCAAAAGGAGTATGTAAGGATGGCAGGTGGCGTTCTGTAGTTTTTGCCTACCCCATTAGGAAAATGGCGTGAGTTTATGTATGAAAGTGTGTAAATAAAAGTACATACGCAATAACAAAATTCGAGTTACATAAACAAACAAAAAAGTCCAAAAGCACATATTTCCAATGCAAATGATCACTTTTAAAACGGAACAGGCTGGCCACTCGTCGCGCCGGAAACATTTCGTGTATAGGGTTGTGCGATTTATTGCGGACCAACAGCCGGGTCCTTTCTACCTTTAATTGGCTACAAAACACATCCCATTTACAAAAACAGAAACAGATAACGGGACAAAGGAGGTTTTTGTATTTTATCACTCTGATTGTTTTTTGTTTTGGTTGCAATCTGGATGCAGTGAATCTGGGATTGGCAAAAAATGAAATGGTTAATTGGTGATTTGGCTTCTTATATGACATAATTTTTTTCGTTGATATTAGTTCGTTGAAAATAGAATAAATTATGATCATCTTCGTATCAGCCGAAAGACGTCCACTGCTGGACATGTCCAGCAATAAATAATTAATTATTTAAAACAGGAATTTAACTAATTAATTATTTATTTATTATGATAAATAAATAATTCATGTTTTTAAAAACCGCATATTCCGTATGTATTGACCGTATAGGTATCTAAATTATCTTAGGGCAGTACTTACTTACCTGTAGAACACAATAGTAAGGTTCATTCCAATAAGAAATTAATATGAAGTTTTAATTCGTAGCAAAGAACTTAATTTATTTAACAGGCATTTAAAATAACTTTTTATACACAGAACTGCACATACTTATTCCGAATCAAAAGCAAAAAAATATGGAGAGGATTGCATTATATCCACAATAAATCTAATGACACGACAGCCTCTATAAATCGGAACAGGTAGAATTTGGAACTAATGACTGCAACGTGTTGAAAGGGAGTACAGACCATAAGGTTTAGCAACTAAAACTGAACCTTACTTAGAAGAGATTCGGTTCTTTTTTCATTGATTGTTTGTATTACTAGTTTTTATGCAGTTTTTGAGGGGCTGCTGCGGGGCGGGGGTGGTGCGAACCGAGAGGTCGGTCGCTGAAAGGGTTGTGTGGGAACGGAGGGCACCTGCGGCTGCACATGGTGCTCCAACAGAGAGTTTTTTATACATTTGCGCAGACATATCTGTCTAATGCACTTTTTTACTTATTATTCGTATGTAGAAACGAAATAATAAACGACGCATTACAAAACATAAAACAAACAATGATGTTATAAAATATCTACAAAATGCGACGTAAAACATACATAATAGTTTAATGGAGCCTTGACGAGAAAGGGGCGGTTGCGAACTGTCGATTGCAACTGTTAGCCATGGCATTATCGTGTCGACGTTTCTCATTACCTATGCTTTGTTTCGCGTTATATTTTCAGGACCAGTTTTACTAGACCGCTACACTCATAGTCTTTACCTGAAACAAGGGGTTTTCAGCCCGAAACAGAACATTTGGCTGCATTATTGAGTTACATCGGTCGTTACCTTAGCGAACTGCCCCTATTTCTCGCCAGTATTTATTCATTTTGCAACACATCGCCTGTCGGCCTTTTCACCCTCCCTTGTCGGCTCACGCGTTCTCGTCAATGAATTGTTAATGAAGCACCTTCGTTAAAGGCCGCCAAATTCACGAAACCCCACGTTGTTGAGGCGTGAACCAAAATACAGACACGCACACCGTTTCATATACGGCAATTTATTTATTATTCGCTTTAGAGTGAAAGTCGATGATAATCGAGCGTCAAAAGGTAGCGAAATAAAAGTTTTATTGAAATATCTGCAATTGCGTCATTGTTGTTTTAGCGAAAGTTGACTATGGATTTGAATATTGGTTAGATACGATTACGTCGTGGGTTTGAACTTTAAAGTAAAGACATTTACTCGGATTTTATTTGTAAATATAATTTCATTTTCCACTGCACACTTCAAGGATATTGTAAAGGAAAGTTAAGACTATTAATAAAATCATCACAAGGGATCTAAGGCTTCTAAGTCGTGTTTTGTAGTGGTGTTAATCGGATAGTTTCAGTGTATTTTTTGCATAAGCGGATAACCCTTTAACATCTACCTGCGGAGCGCCAACAATGCGCATTGTGCGCAACTCCTGCGCAACTAGGGTGAGTATAATGGAAACTAGTGTCGGACAAATCGGTTTGTTGTTATTTGTTATGCAAATATAGTTAATGTTGATCTGTTATCAATGCCACCTGTGCCCATGTTTATTTGAATGGTATTAAGTACATAAACACGAAAAGACAATAATAATGTTTTTAGAGAAAGATTTCATTATGCAAAATTGTTTTGTAGAAGGGATAAATACAATTAATCGTGCAGTATTATTCAGTCTTTTCGAGAATGTAGTTTCTAAACTTTTCAGGAATCTCTCTTAGTTCCTGAAAAACTTAGAAAAGAACGTGTATCAAAATATTCAAAACCATGGTGACAATACTAAATCAAACGCATTCTCCTGATATCTTCAATGTGAATAATGAGCAAAAAATAGATAAAGAAAACACAATTTTTTTATACAATTTAATATAGGTCAGGTGCATGTTCAACCCTTTCATAGCGTGGGAGTTTCGCTTTTTTGCCGATAGTACTTTGTGCAACACTTTTTTGCGCATGGCAGAAGTGTTTGCGATAATTTGTTCCCACAATTTCGTAGGATTGGGGAAGTGATGACAGCCATAGATCGTTCAATAGATTAATACCGTTATGGTTTGTGCACGAATGAATGGTATTGCGATACCGTACAATGTATTTGCAAGGTGCACAATTTTTATTGCAGTTCATTATTCTATGGAAGCACCTAACGGGTTGAAGATTACGCAGGTTTTTGCACAGAATAGGAGTTTGTTCAATAAAATATTTGTTTATACCTACTATTACTACTAAGTACTATTAGTTATTCTGTGCTATTACCTATAGTCATATTTTTTAGTTTTGGATAAGAAAATATTCCTGATTTATTGAAACCAAAGCTTTGTAAAATGCAATCAAATAATCAAGTACCTATGTGAAATGTATCTAATATAATATTTTTGTCTAAGTATGTGCGGAAATCAAATTCCTACGTCATATTACTTATTTTCAAATAAGATTCAAATAGCAATTATACATACATGGCTTAAATTGAAAAAGCATTCATACGTAGCTACTTAGACATACATAATCCTTTACCTAACATTCTACCTGTACGATTAATCATTATTTTTAAATTAAATAAAACCAGTTAAATTTCTTAATCCACCTTGTGGCGTCAACCTACCCGCCATGTGGCGAGTGTCTACCCTTTAATGATCGATAATGATACAATCATTATGAAGGCAATGGAGATCATTTGCGACGTCCGCCCCAGGCAAGTAAAGGGTAGTCACAACATATTTGCTGAAAGAATAATGACAGTTCGCGGCAGGGCGCAGGAAACATGGCATTCGCAGTCATACTACTTCCTGTGATGCCACATGCTAACTATTATTTTGTAATCGAATTGTCGCATTCAATTTATAGGATAAAATAAAACCCTGAATGCAATCATTATCTTCGTTTAAGTTGAACACAGCGTTCAGTAATAATTATTGATCGCATCAACGTTGATTGACCTCATAAATCGATCAATCTGCGCAGAAGCAATAAACTAAAACATCATTTACGATAGTTGTCAATTACATGGAATTTGAAGAAGATCGGCACTGGGTGAAATTATGGTTTAACAGCAGATGACAGATAGTTAATAGCCACCTAATAGGGTAGTTTCATGGGTAAAAAAATAATAATTCTAATTAGTCCGTCAGTTAGATTATCGAAAAATAATGGACCCGTATTTTTTCTTTTGTCAATCAAACAAAAAATTACAAAGATAAAGCGCGTCAAAATTTGGGAGTGGGGGGTCGTGACGTCACGCCGTGCTAAAAAGTGTCGCACGGCGTGACGTCACGACCCCCCACTCCCAAATTTTCAAAAAACAAATTTTCAAAATTTTCAAATCTAACTGACGGACTATGAATTTTTTAGGAAACTAGCCTATTCTAACTCAGCATTATCACCTAGTGCTGATTTACGCCTAACCGACAAATATAAAGAAAGTAAAGCACTATGGTTGCAAGTATGTGTAAGTACTTATGCAAGTTTGATGTATGCAGGAGACCTCCTGCCCCTCGTCTTGTAATAATATACTTCGTAAATATCGGGTTCGTCCGTGTTAAATCAAGGGCTTCTAAATAATATATATATTTTAACCAGTGTTTATCAGAAATCTTATTTCTGGCATGTCTAATGAGCCAATATTCGGGCGACAGGGCCGTCTGGCAAGCGAAATTAGGAACCAATGTCATAGTAATGTTTGTGTAGTTCCATACGGATTAGAAAAATGTTTGATATTATTATCTGCGTTACAATGTGATGATACAAATTTCATCGATCGAGAAATTTGTTTTGAGATCATTTCAGGAAAAATTGGCACTGGACAATTACATACTTACTAACAAAACAAAGTGAAAATTACTACCGAATTATTAATAAGTATTTATAGTATTTGGCTTAGTTGAATTATGTTTGTATGGAAGTTGTTTTTTATTGTGTATGCCTGAGAACTAGTATAATATATTCCATAATAAAATATGTGAAAACTGTCACTAAGTGCTTGGTTTGGATCGATACTAATTTTGTCATAAAATGCGACGAATGCAGTAATTTTAGTTTCAGAAATATTATGAAATATAGGTACTATAAAAAATATGCTACATACATTTAACGTATAGTTTGGCAACTTTTTACCGGTGTCAGAGTTCAGTTGCGGCGTGAGAACACAGCCGCGTCTGCGCCCGCGCAACTGAAACTCGGGGGAGTTTTTGTTCAGGAGGGTTCATCGACTCCGCGCAAATGTTCTCGTTTGCCCTCACCAACGGCTTCTCGACCGAAATGTTGTTTGAATAAGACAATATTACTTGCACATGGTGTTCATTGCGATTCTTGAAATGTTAATGTGTTATGCTTGGGATAGAGCTTGCAAAAGCTGTCTTTTGGACTGTATGATTATATGATTCATAATTATGGATTGTATGATTCATAATTCTTCCCTTTTTTATCATTTCAATCAGTGGTTCAGTTCTTGCAGTTAAAACCTTTGGTCCAGGTCTTAATTAACTAGGTATTTGCAGAGAACGAACAGAGATATACCTACTTAAAGTTCATTTTTAATCCCAGATAGTAATCTGACACATAAGTCTTGCTTTTTTTGGTATAGGAGTTTGACATTACACCTGTCAAATTACTATCTGGGTTTAAATACAAACTCTAGGTACTTATGTCACGTATATTAAGACTCTTTTTACACCCCGTGTAAAGTAAGTTTAGAAATACTACATTTGTGCTTCTGAGCAAGCTTGGTATTCACCTAAATAGGGTTCTAGTTAACTCTGTTAAAAATTTACGAATTTTTGCTAAGCCGATAAACTTTGATCTCCATTTCAAAATAAACTTATCACGTTACGAACCCCGCGAGAGCAGATTTTGGTTTTTGTTCGAAGTTTTTGCACAAAATTCTTTTTAACAAAAAACTATCAAGGCACTTTCCGTCGCGACCGAATTGTTTACTTTTATGATAAAAGTAAACTTGGCAAGTTAGAGGCAAAGGGTCGTGACGATGAATATTGTGTTGCCAATTAATATTTTCTTTGGATGTTCCAAAAGATTTGTCAAATAAATTTTAAGAAAAAGTGACACGTTCAAAAGAGTATAGTGCAGATCAAAGTTTTCTTAACTTTGCCTCCGTTTTCGATATTTTTCTTTGATTTCAGCTCCTATTAAAAACGCTAAATCATGCCAGTCATAGACCTGCCGTTCACATATGTCTGAAAATACTCGCCCCTTGGGTAGAAAAATAAATGTGTATTTCACAAAAAAATGCAAAATATAGCCGAATATCATTCTTCATTGTATAATCAGACAGAAGATTTATGTTCCGGATCGAGCCGGTGATGTCTTGCCGAGTACAGTTAACTCCACGACCCGTCCCACGCTTTTGCACAATTTCCTCACAAAAAAACCTTAGTTTATAACCTTCGCCTACCTGCTCGTGTGGCTTGCAGAATTTTGATACCTTTTGTTCGAAATTTTTTGCTTCAATTTGTGACAATTATACCGGTATATGACTTTTTACCTGCCATTTTTTGTTACCATATTCGGAATCCACCGAATCTGACATTTTGCAAGACCGTTTGTTTTGGTGAAGATATCGCTGGATTTGGGTTTACTGTTAGCTGCCAAGAAAAAAATGTTGACGGAGGCTAAGGTTTCCTGGATTTTAAGGGTTTTTTAAACTTCGTTTTTGGTGAAAGGTTTCTCATGTTACAGCGACTCAGGCAATATTTTAAACACAAGATCGAGACACCCAAAACCGTTGCGAAATTTACTTACCTATAAAATACTCTTCTATAAAATCCTACTCCTTCTCGCCGAGAGGAGGCCTGAGTCCTAACAACAACATTATAGGCTGATTATGTACAAAATCCTATAAGAAAATAATAAGAAGTTTGTATGAACTTGAGGAGCGCGTCCACCTTTGTCAAGCATAATCGATTAAGGATGATCTATTAAAAGAATGGGCACCGAGACATCCAGGTAGGCTGATGATATTGCGTTTTAGTAAAATTGGTTAACGTGTCTAAAAAACTGGCTCTCACTGCATGTGCCATTTAAAAAGGAACGAACAAAAAATGATTTGGTAGGCAAAGAATGGCTGCCAAGATCGCGGGAAGGGTTGAACGTATGCGCGAGAGAGCAAAAAATTTGATAAAATGCTGGTTTGTTAGGTATAGTGATGATGTTTAGTATTAGTAGCTTAGGATGACATTAATTAGAGAATTTCTCATAGATTAGGCCAAGGAAGTTTGGATTGGCCTTGGATTATGGGCGCTGATTGAAATCATAAAATGAACATTTCTGAAAATAGAAAATGTGTGTTGCAGTGAACAGCATTCCACCATTATAATATAAATGTTTAGGTTTTGCTATAGGTATACTTAGTTATGCTAAGTTCCTACTAATTTTATCCTATTTTAAAATTATAGTCATTCAACTGACAATTCAAAACAACCCCACTATATGGCATCGAGGGTACAAATTGCAGGCAATAATCAAACTTTTTTTCATGGGTGGAAACAAAGCGCAATAAAGGGGTATTTTTTACCCGGCTTTCACAACATGTGCAATGTACTATCTGACCTACTTACCTACACTTCCTCTGCATTAAAGGGTTAAATGGAATATCCGCGATCGGCAAAAAATCAACCGAGATTTGTTTTCAAGGATGTGAAATCGTTATAGGAAGCTGTGATTAAACTGTACTTTAAAAAAAAGCTAACCTATCATAATGAAGTTTATATCTTGGGATATTTAATTACAGGTTATGAAAAGACAGGAATATTAAAAATGGTTGTATTTTCTAGGCCCTACGGGATTTTTTTGTGAACTGTATTCCTTTGTTTAACAATAAAATCCAATTTGCTTCTTGTTAACACAATACTAAAGTGTCTAATACCGTACTTTGTGCTTTTCAGCGGAGAATTGCTGTAAAGCTGAAAACTGTAACCATGAATTCATCACATGATTAGCCTTGCATCGGTTATAAAAAAAAAAAACATCAGCTGTTTCATGGAAAAGTACAATTCTACGCGGTCAAAATGTATGGAACAGCAAATTGTTTTTTGAAGACCTACATAATAGGTTGGTACATAGAAATACTTACTCCTAGGGCCTACCAAAAACAAACTGTAGTTCACTCTACTTATATGCTTACTCGATTTTCAGTCACTCATTCCACCAACAATGCAGCTTCAAAGCTCAAATCGACACTCGTGCAAAGTATCACAGAGCTTTTAAGATACTTGAAACTATTTTTAAAACTAAACTGAGGGAAGGGGTAACTTGCAACGTCTTCCGAAAAAGAATAGCGGTATAGTTGACAAAGTGACAGCTAATTGACATACGCCCATGTGCAATGAGTTTTTGCCTTGCGACACAGAGGGCTAATCCCGCGACATCCCCTGAGGTTTTTTGCCATAAATTATAAAGGGGTTGTGGTATAGCTTGTAGGTATGCCGTAATTGTTTCAACATTATTTTGTTGTTGATGCCATTTTTGGTTTTTAATGGTTGGCAAATAGCGGACGCTAACCGCACAGCTACTGGATTAAAGTGAAACTGGGCTGGCCAAATCTGTCGCATGTCGGAGCAGAAATATGCAAAAGCCACCACTCAGTGGATCCCCAATGGCAGGAAACGACTGCGCAGGCCCAGAAAGAGATGACGGGATGAGCTGGACTCCTTCTTAAAGAATTGGCCCACAATCGCAGTAGACCGGGAATTGTGGAAAGAGGGAAGGGAGGCCTTTGCCCTGCAGTGGGATAGCACAGGCTTATAATAATAATAATGGTTGGTTTGAGCAGGTCTTGAACAGAGGTAGCAAGCATAATTCCTATAAACTTCTTCTCTTACAACCATGGAGCACACTGGTTGTTGTGCTCCATGCTTACAACATTACTATTAAACAATGTTTTTTGGCACGAAGGAATTGTCTAGTTATCATAGAAACCTCGTAATTTACACCAATAAATTGTAATTGTGATTCGATGTATTTTGACAAATGTTTATTTGAATATAATGTAAGACTAAGCCGATTAATTCATTAATGTTACTACTGCCATTGGTATGCAAGATTTTGTTTGATGTAGGTATAAAAGTGCTTAATATTTTAAGCCCATATAATTAACTGCTACGAAAAGCAATGTGTTACCCCCTTCACGTCTCAAGGGATCACTGCTCGGTCGAACACGTGTTTTTAAACGTTTAAATTGAGATATTTTACACAGAGAAGGGTTGCACATTGCTTTGCTAAACATAGTCCAATCCCTACCGCGTTTTAGAATCTCATTAGACGTAATCCTCCCAATTCTTAATAGAATTCACCCCTCGCCTTTTGTTTTTGTGCTTCCGGTCGGGAATTGAGAGATGTTTGACGTTTGACGCGAACTATTGTTCAAAACAGCCGCGTAGAGAACTTTGCGTTCGCGTCGCGGTACCAAGGCCGCATAATACGGAAAAGGTCTCACTTATAGTTGCGTCACTGACAACGTAGGTAAATACCTACGTTGTCAGTTCGGTTTATACATAAGCGTTATTTATTTATTGAACCTTTAATCAACCAATGGGGCATTGTTAAACTGTACATACATAAACACTTTTTACAGCGTGCAAGATAGTGTGTGGTATATAAAAGGAAGTTTTGTACATGTGCTAATATATTCGCGATATCGGTACAAGTCGATACGGAGCTCGGTCGCGGCGGGAAGTCCTCCCATTGGCTAGCGGCGCGGGAGGGCGATCCTCCTTCCTCTCGTCTGATGTGATTCGCGAACTACTACATACACGACCATGGCAAATCGCCTGCGTCCTGCGCAAATACCTACACACCCACACATACACAAGTGTCTCTACATTTGAATAACATTGTTTTTGCGTTATCTCCGACCTACGTTTGTGTGTTATGTACAATTTGTATGTAGTTGTGGTATCAGGCGAACATAATATACTATGTTTTGAGGAGATGTTTGTTATTATTTTTGCGTCTGTTTCTATTTACCGTTACAAAAAGCGCGGTTTATCTTAAATCAGTTTACAGGTTTCCAAACTTAAATATGTTAATATCGCAGCGTCCGCGCGTCCGTCCGGTTTGGACTGCGATTCTATTATGCTTTTATGATCAATCGATTCACACGCGTTTTACATGGAGATTGAGAACCAGTCTTTGCACAATTGCTCAACGGCTTGGTGAGGAGCGTTTAGTTCAGAGGTCATCACGGACCGCGTGTGTATGTGCAGTGGTCAGTTGCACTACGTCAATGCAGTTTGCCCATTGTTGTTGTGAAAATCTAATATAAATGTACCTAGGTAATATTAGTTCATTCGCAATAAGTTATGACTGGGTTTATAGCTATGCAAAAGAAGTGAATTCAATAAAAATTATATCCGAATTTAAAAATCAATATAGGTACCTACTTAGTTATGATTCCCAGCCGATATAAACGACACAAAATTAACCAACAATATTATTTTCTTTTTAAATAACCAAAAAATTACTTCTTTGTCATTACCATTTAAAAATGCAATATAATTAATCACACATAACGGTCGTGGTAGCTTATATCTGTGAGAAAAAAAAACCTTGAGCGGTCACCGGTCAGTGCGAAACTGCCCACTGGGCTAATGATCGCCTAAACAAAACTGTGCACAATGCGCAAGGGCCGAACACAAAGCAAGAACACCGATGAACAAAGAATATTTTGCACAATACACACTATTAATTACCCTCAAAATGTACACAATAGATGGGGTTTAATAAGCTTAGAGTAAATAAAAGAACCGTAAATCGGACTGACCGCTGTCCAGTGCACAGAACATATTGTGCAAAAGTGTGAAATTTGATGTGACGTTTATTATTGAATGATTGAAAAAGGTATTGTGATATGTTAACGAAACGTTGTTCTTTGGTTAAACAGAATGTAGGAATATATTTAAAAATGCATTTAGATCACTCTAATCTGCGTTACCAACTAATACATACC
The DNA here is from genome assembly GCA_945859645.1 of Amphipoea oculea. Lineage (NCBI taxonomy): Eukaryota > Metazoa > Arthropoda > Insecta > Lepidoptera > Noctuidae > Amphipoea > Amphipoea oculea. The sequence goes on along the minus strand of OX243866.1, from coordinate 12,045,172 downwards.
ATAAGTTTACTTTTATTAACTTTTTTTTATAACCGACTTCAATAACAATGGTACCTAGGTACTGTAGAGATTCTATATCGTTTGAAATACTGGCCGGTAATATTTGAAGGCATGTTCCATTCGAACGTTTAAGCGTGTGTCATTCAATGAGTTGTAGGTTTGACGTTTAATAAATAAGATGGGTTTTTATGTATTTAATTAAATAACTCCTAAAATAATAACTTATGAAATCCGATAGGAGTTTCTTTTAAATAAAATAGCCCCTTCGTAAAGTAGAGTCTACAAGACTCTACAGTAGGTACCTTTCACTCACGACGCCTTTGATAAAAAGCCTCGTAGAGTAAAATAGTGTCAATATACTTATGTAATAGTATGTGTTCTAAAAAATCTACATCTTTTTAGTAAGATAAGTAGTGAGACATAATTTAAACACTAGAAATAGGAACAAATAAGATCAACCACGTTTCAGATTGTCTAAAGTAAAAACTTCTTTTATATAAAATTTATAAAATGTTATACTAAAATACCACTCGATATTCTTCAACTAAATGAGAAGATTTGAACTAGGTAGGCATTTACAAAAACCGCGATTTTTTACATAGTTCCTAATTTTTAATCAATAGTTATAATCATCTGTTATCGACTTATCGTACAATAATGACAGTTTCATAAATCATTGCAAACAAAGAACATTTACTTTGCTGTTCTTATCGGTAGATGTCCTTAGTGCTAAAGTCTATTTCCTTCACGCAGTTTAAAAACAACGTGTGCCAAAATACCTACGTGATAAATGTAATGTTTTGACGGCGACGAAATTTTCGCTTCCGATTCATCAAAAGCGTGTAAAAGATAACGCTTATCAGTGCTAAAAATAAATATTATGAGACCAGACAAACACGGCAAGTTTATGCGCCCAAATCTCGTTACGCATAAAATATTTCCTCTTTTTTTTTTGTAAAAAAGTCTCACGTCATGGCTGGCTAGTGTGAACTTGCTAATCTAAAAGATTGGCGGACCGTCTTGGGGACACACCGGTCAAGCGTGGGTCAGAGGTGACGAACGGACAGACAAACCCGGTTCTCTTATAATCAACGAGCCATTCCGTTCCCTCCATTATTGTTCAATTATTATTATTTATTTTCACAAAGAAATTCACTTAAGAATTTTGTGGGATATTTTTGAAAAGTAAGTAATTTTCTACCTATTCGCATGTTGAAATTCTTAGCAATGAGGTAACCAGAGACGTCTTTTGTTACCTTTTTACGAATTCCGTGATCGCTAAAAACGTTTTATCTCGCATACCACCATTAGTGTTCACATTGTTTTGCTAAAGAGCGTAGTGCACTGATAACACAATTGCAAAAACTATTTGCTAAGTGATAATGTGTTGCAAAACTTCAAAAAATGTTATTGTGTTGTAACAATGGTGTCTGGGAACAGGTGGGGTGAATATTGCATAGATAGGGTTTGCGAGCCCACTCGGACATTCGCGATCCGTTGGTCACCTCTGACCGCTGACCGCTGACCCTATGGGACTGAGAACTTGAACTTAATCCGTGCACTGACATTGAACTTCGCACAGATGACTAATAACTCCACTTAATACTGTAACATAAACAATGCGAGACTTGTTTAGTCGGCGAATCTGTTATGCAAGTCAGCAATGTTATTGTGCGGACGTATTGGATTCAAATGTCAGCAATACTATCGCTTTTTGTTGTGATAACTTAATGCTTTCAATTGAGTTACATGTTTTCTGTACACACTTGGAAACATAGAAATGGCAAAGTTAACTTCGGCTTTTCTTTTCTTTCATCAAATTCAGTATCTACCTTTGGGAGCAGCTGGTATGCTCCACAAATTATACTTCAAAACAAGCTTTTCATTTATACAATCACAGCTCAAATCTCGACAGAAATACAAAAGAAAAAAATCTATCAAAAAAAAAACTCCTGACAAGATGTATTTGGTCACGGTCAAACAGTTTTATTTGCAACCCCTTGGACGGCCGTTGGTCACCCCTGACCGCTGACCGGTGACCTCATGGGATCCACTGCTTGCTTTACACAGTGGGTACCTTACTCGCTAACACTGACATTGAACTTAACATGGTTTATGTTTTCAATAATAAATGTAGAGTTTTCTTATTTTTATGCCAAAAACTTGTCGTATTGAATTGAATTCCAGCAAAAGTTTGCAAAATTATATCTACATATTGCGAACTTTTGCTTATGATCTATGATTTAATTTCTCTGCAATTGGTTCGTGTAAGATCGTTAACAATAATTAATTCTGATGCCTACACAAAATACCTGTTCACCTATTTATTCAAATTCACATAATAATTTGTTCACATAAAAGTGCAGCGATCAATCGAAAGCCTATTGAATAGCTTGCTTTGTTATTAAAATTACAAAAAACGGTCAATAAATCCTTCTCTTAGCCATCTGTGTAGAATGCAATTGCGAAAGGGTGCAGGGTCCGGCCGAACGTTGGTCACCTCTGACCCGCCAACGACTTGACCATCCCTCTGCTTTATGGAGACGTTATTATTTACACCTTTGGAGTTTGAGAAAGAAGTGCATAAAAGGTGCGCATTTTAAAAAGAACAGTTTTACTGGTTTCAGGAATGGGTCTTTGAAAAACTCCTTTTGAACCACAACAGCGTAAAAGATAGATTGAAGGTATCTATTATCTGATTTTTGGGCTAAGCATATTAGCATCACTTTCTAAAGCTGGATACAGCAGCCTTTACATACGTTCTAGAAGAAATTGGCATTATTGGCAATCAAACAGTTACTTTGGTATTAGGTACATTGTACCATAATTGATTGGCAAACCAATTTATAAACAAGGCAGTGTTTATTACGAAAGTGTGTGCGAAACACGCAGCATAAAGGTAGGCCACTTATTCAAATCACAAGTTATTTGAATAAGTGGAATTGTAACAACGTTTTAATTAATGAAATTCGCAATTTATAAGCGTTTACAGAGGAGGTGAGCATGTTAATAGAGTTTCGCAAGCCACAACAATGAGGTTCATTGATCGAAGTGACACTTTGGGTCCGGCTACTAAATGTCGTTGGCCACACTGATGTGCAATTGTTTATTTTATAATAATTTTTTTTTAAAGTTCATTCTTACGTTTATACTAGCTTCAGCCCGCGACTTCGTCCGCGTGAAATTGCTTGTTCCCCCGACCCGCCCCGTCGCATCGCATCGTTCGCCCACGCTATTACTTCGTTTTCGCTTACCGTTCTTTCTGACTTTTTTTTTATTTTTGCTTGGATTTCAAGGGCCGTACCGTGATGTTAAATAGCGTGTAACCTTCCTCTAGAATTGGTCTATTAAATGAAAATATTTTTTTTTTCAATTCCGACTGTAGGTTCCAGAGATTAGCGCGTTCAAACAAACAAATTATTAGTAAGTATAAGTACAGAAGATTTAAAACGATAACATTGTTTACAATAAATCGATAAAAGCAAGGCGTACTTAGACACAGTATCACTTCCATAAGCCATTTGTAGTTTTTCTCACAATCTGCAGTAGCGGCAGCGACACAAGAAATACCTAGTATAAATAAATGATTAGGTAATATGCATGTTTTGACCATTTATTCCGTCGCATGATCATGAAACACAAATTATTTTACTTTTTCCTTATAAAAACCCACTCTCGTAAAGACTTGGCGATACTTAATGAACATTAAATCGTAAAAATTCATTAGCATAGAGTATATTGCCCTGTATAAACGAATACCACTGAATATTTACGTTTTTGCAAATTGAGTTAACGCACTCGGAATAGACCTTTTAGATTATATTGAATTGAATTAAGATCGAGAGTTAAAAACGCTTAAAATGGCGAGAGATCAGTTCAATTTTTAGAAAAAAATGCATGTTTTATTCGATTTGTTTTTACTCTGAGGAAAAACCGTAGATATCCGGGGAAAACCAACATAAAAATAACGAGAACATAAACACATGATTAAAATTTACTCATTTTCCCTACACTGTACTTTGGTTGGCAATTAAAGACACTTCAATAATATCGGTGGTTAGTTAATTACCTATACTCCTCATGTCATGTCAACCCTTCTATGTTATTCGTATCTACGTAATAACTGTGCAAACGAATATGGAAATTGTGATTTGCTATGTACGTTAGAATTATACAAAACGTTTTCTGTGTATTCGGTCTTTGTCTTAGTAATTTTGTATGTCTTAGAAAGAATATAACTAAGTACGGTTCTTCAGGTCAAATATAATTAACTAGCTTCTGCCCGCGACTTCGTCCGCGTCAAATTTCACCCTCCCCCCGTTCACCCTCTTAGGGGTGGAATTTCTAAAAACCCTTTCTTAGTAGATACCTACTCTTCACAAAGAACACACCCTCCAAATTTCATGTCTCTGTAGACCAGCGGTATAGGCTGTGATTATCAGTCAGTCAGGACTTTGAATTTTATATATTAGATAGATACCACTAGAATATTTACGTGGAGAAAATGAAGGCGTAGTGTAGGTACAATACCGTTTAAAATGGTTTACCTAACCTTCGATTTTCCACCTAGTGGATGTCTTTTCCTTTGCAGTATTATGGCAATATCACATCGAAACATTTTTAAAGTTCATATTTGAATTTGAGATGCCAATATTCAGCAGCTGTAGTTTACAAGCTATAAAATAATCAATAAATAATATAAACTTTATTATTCAGGAAAAACAATACAATATTTAAATAGCACTAGCTTCCACACTAGGATTCCCTGTCATGGAGACTAGTCTCCTTCGTCTTACAAGATTATTAGGCACATAGTAGGTATTATCTCTTAATAGTTTCAATTTTATTATTAAAAACCCTGATTATTTCGACATTTGATTCGTAAATTTTAATAATCCTACTACATAATTTCAACAAATATAAACCTTTACCTAACCCAATATAAAATAAATAATGCAATAGCATTAACTATTTATAAGATTTTCAACGCTACAGCTATAAATAAATTAATTTTATGTAATGTAACACGTGATCAATTAATCGTCGGATGAAGAAGACCGTCTGTCGCAGGTCTTAATGTGCAGCCGGAACTGAGGCGTCTTTTTATTTTATATCAACTTACGCACATACGTATGAATACAGAGTGAGAATCGGTAGAGTTACCTGAAATTAATGCAGAAATAATAATAACAGAATTATTTTTGTATTTCTTTCTTAGAAAATGTACTTATAGTGCTGTTTAGAAGTATTTCCAGCTTTGTTACCCACAAGGATGAAATTTGACCGGTGGAAAATGATTGGACTTAGTATTTTCAGTACATACTTACCTACCAGTCTGTAATCTAGAAAGACCGTGAAGATCTACTTAATAAAAATCTTAAATTCATTTATTAATTCCTGGCAGATAAGTAATGCACAGGCATGCTTCTAGACTCTAGAAGCATGCCTAGAATTCCTTAAATTACCGCTCACTATCGTTTTTTTAAACTCATCACTAATCATGGGTTAAAAGGGGAATGAATCCCATGATTAGTGATGAGGTTTTATGGAAGATCGACATTTTCGGCAATGGGAAATCTCTTCGGACACATGGTTTGTACTACAATAATATTATAAGCTGTGTTGTTAGTTTTAATACATATCATATCACTTCGTTGAGTGTATTAAATACATTATTTGTTAGCCAGATCTTCTTAAGATTCTTAACTCTACGCAGGTAAATACTGTTTTATATTTATTTAATAATAAGCCGCATCGTTCACATGTCGCGCATGCGTTCTGCCCACCCCCGTACGTGGGAAGTAGGAAGCACCTATCCTTTTATTGGGGGACTGTAATTAAGGAAACTTGCTCTGTAATTACAGGGGAGATTGCTAAATATAATTGAACTCTTTTCTTTTTGATTTTATAAAGCTCCATCCGCTTCTAGGGGAACGTAGACTGATAATTTATTAAGGAACGAGCCGTTTCTAGGAGACGTAGTTATAAAAGCATAGCAAATATAATTAAACCAAGTAATTAGAAAATAACAAAATTAAAACCTAACTCAACTAAAACTAACACAAACTAAAATATAGCGTCGAAAAATTCATCCGCATCGCTGTCGACAGGTAATGTACCCAAGAGACTGGCGGCATTACCACGTTGTATGGCAACGCTTAGCCTTTGGCCAAGGTAAGAGCCGAAGGTATAAACATAATTTATTTTGTATGAAAAATTAAAACAAAAATATATTATAACTAGCTGCGCCCCGCGGTTTCACCCGCGTAAATGTCGATCCCGTGGGAATATCGGGATAAAAACTATCCTATGTCCTTTTCCGGGACTCTATCTATCTCTATACCAAATTTCATCTAAATCGGTTCAGTGGTTTAGGCGTGAAGAGGTAACAAACATATAAACACACACACACACACACACACTCACAAACTTTCGCCTTTATAATATTAGTGTGATAGTGTGATTGCAAAGTAATTAGTAAAACAAAAATGCTGACATATTTTTGGGTGAACATGATTTTATAATTACTCAGATGACTGCAATTTGAAGTAACTTACCTTTGTTAAGTTAGGACTCTACTTTTTATTAATATTACCTAAGCATATTTTAATCAAGTTAATGATCTGCTTCAACGATCCTAGTCAACTATTTTAATGGCTTCTAAAATTTATTGAGAACCCTAAGTTATGTCAATACTTAATTGTAAACACAACTATTACTTTTGAGCAAAAATGTGCAATGCTCAAAAGTAAAAAAAAATTTTGAACAAAAGAAAATGAATTGTTTCATTTATCAGTATTTTACTAAACACTTCAATTAGCGATTCGGCCATGCACAGTGACAATTTGCATTGAGTGATAGTACTATCACAGTTACTGCTCCACAAACAAATAAATGGGGCATTGTTGTCGTAGGCCCGACTGGCATTATCAAATGTACAAATTGTTAGCTAATGATTATTGTAAATAATTTAATTGTGTGACCCCATTTAGTGTTTGATGTGTAAAATCCACGAATGTGAATTATCTGGTTAGGAGGAATATCGCACTTTTTTTACTTTTCAACCCTTTTCTGCGATGGTTTTATGTCGCTTTTAAGACACTCTATTCTTTACTAAATTTTGTGTTTGGTAAACCCCATCGGTAACGGTACATTTTGGGCAATTGTAAAGTGGTTAGTTTGGTGGTTTTGGCCAAAGAAACAGTATAAGACACAGAATTTTGATTTCTAAAGCGTTACCTGATACTGATAACGCTGGAGATTCAAATATTACCAGAACATGACTCTAAAAACGAATTAAGAGAGCTCGTTCCTCCATTAAATAAATGGATTTCTTTTTTAATTTTTTATTATAGTCAATTTCATCATCAAAACCAACCCAGACGAAACGAAGATAATGAAGAAAATAATAAATGTGCTAAATAGATAAATAATAAGGTCTGATACACAGGTCCAGTAATTAACAGATTCTACTCATTTTGCAGACAAAGAAAGTGATATTTACTGACTAATAATCTATTGTCAATGTTTGTTAACATTCACACATTGATCCAATTACTTGTTGTTTACAATATTTTAGACTGCAGATAAGTACTTAGTTTTCTAGGTATTATTATGTGCACTTGTTTTGCTAATAATAGGTACTTTCACAGCGTTATTTTGACTACTACTAGGCCCAGTGACATTACAAAATCAATTATTCCTTCAGCAGTTTATTTAATGTGTATTAATAGAAAGCGGAATGTCATTATTCTTTCAACATTCAATATTTTTGGGACTTACGTAGTCTTGGCCAGTCTGAGTATCACCCGTGACATTGGTTCATTATAACGCCTTTATACATTAATACACGTAAAAATCTCAATATTAGCATTGTTCACGTACACTCAAAAAGGAAAACGCTCCACATACAACCACTTCGCAAACACAAACCCATACACCAACAATTTACTAAAAACAAAATTCGCTGATCTAAACAATATAAACAATTTAGAAAACTTTGCACTGACGGAATTGTATAGCTGTGAACCTGAATCTTGTAAAGATACCATATGTAAACCAAGTTCATTTCTAAAAATATTGCACCAAAATATTAGAAGTATAAACAAAAATTATCTCAGCCTAAATACTTTACTAAAACGATTAAAATTGAGCTGTGATATTATAATTCTATCTGAATGCTGGCTCTCATCCGTTAATAACTTACCACTTATACCTGGCTACTCTAGTTTTTTAACTACACGAATCTATAACCAAAACGACGGGGTAGTCGTCTACATAAATAACGACGTTAACTACAATATAGAAGAACCACATATTTTAGAAGCAAACTGCCTACTTATTAAAATAAATAAAAATACCGCCATAATTGCAATATACAGACCGCCTAGCTTTCACACATTAGATAATTTTTTACGCACATTACAGGAACTATTATTAAAACTATCCGGTTTCAAAAATGTTATTTTGATGGGTGACATAAATATAAATATCAAAGACTCAAATGTAACTACATCGAGCTATCTTGACTTACTCTCTTTTTTTGGTATGATACCAGCACATTATGAACAAACTAGAGCATCCAGCTGTCTGGACCATGTGATAATTAAAACTAAGGCTACTTCTCTTACATTTATTCTTCAATCTGCAGTTACTGATCATGAGGCCACCCTTTTCTGTTTGCGCATAAGTGGGCAAAACCACAAAGCAAAATTTGTGAGCAAAATTGACTTTGAAAATATGAACAGTGACTGCAAAAACATTGACTTTAATAATATTTACGACAATAACATAAATCCAAATGACCTCATGAGTCATTTCATTCAAAACTTACAAAAAATCATAATAAACAACACAATAAATATTAAAATTCCCAGAAATAAAATTACCATAAAACCGTGGATTACTCCTGGCCTACTGAGATGCATAAGAACAAGAGACAGAATGCATTACAAACTAAAAAATAACCCTGACAATAATATCTTAAAAATATCCTACAAGAGATATAGAAACTTTTGTAATAACATAATAAAAAAATGTAAGAGACAATATGACAGGAATATACTTGATGCGGCTGGAAGTGATAATAAAAAGCTTTGGTCCGCTATCAAAACTATTACCCACCGGGAAAAGACAAACACACCACCATTGGATCTTTTGCATATTAAAACATCCCCACAGGATTCAGTAAACGCAGTAAATTCCTATTTTGCAAACGTGGGCTTGAAGTTGAAAAGTAAAATTCCAACTGGGCTTTCTCCACTCCCAATGAACGCGGCAAATATCAAGTCATCTTGTAACTCTTTTGTGCTTTTGGAGACATCTGAAGAGGAAGTGGAAGGCGTCATCAGCAACCTTCGCTCAGATTGTGGAGCAGGGTGGGACAATATAACGTCAACCGTCCTTAAGAATTTAAAAAAATATATAGTTCCTCCGCTCACTTATATCCTGAATAGATGTTTGGCAGAAGGCATTTTTCCAGAATCCCTTAAAAAATCAATTGTTATCCCTATTTTTAAGTGCGGTAGCAAGAAGGAAGTGGCAAATTACCGGCCAATTTCTTTGCTCACCTCTATTTCAAAGGTATTTGAAAGGATTATTAATGACAGATTTGTGAAATTCTTAGAAGATAAAAACATCTTATCACCTAACCAATATGGTTTCAGAAAAGGAAAATCTACAACTGACTGTATTCACAAATTTACTGAACATATTATAAGTAAATTAGATAATAGAAAAAAATGCTTGACTATCTTTCTAGACCTTCAAAAAGCTTTTGATACTGTGTGCCCACATATACTAATATCCAAACTAGAACATATGGGAATAAGGAACACACAATTAAAACTATTCCAGAACTATTTACAAGATCGATTTCAGTCAGTTCGGATAGACAATATACTGAGTGAAGAAAGACCGATAAATATTGGTATCCCACAAGGCAGTATCTTAGGTCCCCCCCTCTTCCTGTGCTATATAAATGATCTTTGCCAGCTTAACATCAGAAACTGTCATGTAATGTCTTATGCCGACGACACTACCTTAACGTTTTATGGTAACTCATGGGATGAAACTTTTGCAGCGGCTCAAGAAGGTTTCAATATCGTAACTCATTGGCTCGCTCTCAACAAACTGACCTTAAATGCCACCAAAACTAAATATATAGAGTTCACAATACATAATGTAGCAGCACATACTAATAATTTCAATATTTATGCACACACATGTAATCCTCTAACCACAAACTGTACCATATGCCCAACGATATCTAAAACAGAATCAATAAAATACTTAGGCATAATAATTGATAAGAATCTGTCTTTCAAACATCACATTTCACATCTGGTCCAGAAAACAAGAAAACTCGTTCATATATTTAAAAATCTTAGGCATGTGGCGAGTTGGAAACTGGTTAAGACTGTGTACGAATCCCTTTGCCAATCAATCTTGTCGTATGGTATTTGTACATGGGGCGGCTCGTATAAAACGAATATCCTGAACGTTGAAAGAGCTCAACGACTTCTCCTAAAAGTTGCTCTCTTCAAACCTCGTTTATACGCTACAGCTACACTCTATAGCGAAGCAAATGTTTTAACAGTCAGACAGCTTTATATACTACTAACAGTTATAAAAAAGCATTCCTATATAGACGTTTCTACAGCTAAGCAGAAGGTTAATACTAGGCGATTTTATGAAGTCTGTGAAACAAATCCGGTAAAAACATGTTTTGCCCAAAATTTTTTCAATTTTAGAGCGGGTAGATTGTATAATAAAATTAACAAAATTCTTGCAATTGTTAATTTGTCTAAGATAGAATGTAAAAAGAAGCTTACACAGTGGCTTTTAAAACTTGATTACGAAGAAACTGAAAAACTGCTCGCAATCTTATCCTAGTCTAGATTTTTCATAAATATATACCGCCATCCCTTCACGCACACAATTGTATACACATCCTCCTTTATACGCACACACAATTACACCATCTTACTCTCTCTCACACACACAAACAGTACCACACCACACACATAAAACACCACACCACACACAAAACATCACACCACACACACAAAACACCACACCACATACACAACTTCCTCTTCACACTCACACTTCACACACTAACAAACACACACACGGATTTTTATTTTTGATTTTATTTTATTAGTACCTTTTCTTGTTTTTTTCTACAATAGTCCTACATGTCATACTGCTATAATTTTTTGTGATAATCTCGGCGAGGGGGGCCAGGAGTCCATAGCACAGGGTATCCTAGTTTGGATTCCTGACTCCCACAAGTCCTAGTACTTCCAAATTTTGTGATACCTCTATACTGTATTTGTACTTTGTGGGAGAAAATAAATCATTATTATTATTATCGGGAGTGTTCTTTTTTCTCAGCTCTAAGGCTGGTTTTAGCTACATTCACGGGCCAAAGCCAAGTAAATGCAGCCTGTGGGGAATTTTATGATGAAAGTGTACTTTCGTCCAGCTGCATGAACTTCCTAACGATTCTGCATGTGTTTAGGATGGCTGCTTTCTGCAGATTGATGTAAAGGGATTCTTCTAGATCTATTATTTTCAGGCTACTTAGGAGATGGTTGGGGATAACACCAGTCGTGGAGAGAACAACAGGAACAACATAAACTTTATCTTGTCTCCAAATTCTAATAACTTCTTCTTTAAGCTCAGCGTATTTACTTATTTTTTCAGCGATTGTTTTTTGTAGGTTATGGGTGTTGGGAACTGCAATGTCTATAAGGTAAGTGATTTTTCTTATTTTATCTTGTAGGGTTATGTCTGGTCTATTGTAATGGATGGTCTTATCTGTAAGTATGGCGCGATCGTAATACAGTTTATGTGTGTCATTTTCTAGGATAGTTTGTGGCGCGTACTTATAGTAGGGAGTGTTAGTGTTTTGTATGAGACCGTGTTTGAGTGCTAGTTTTTGATGAATGATGTTTGCAACCTGGTTGTGCCTGTGAGTGTAGTCTGTCTGTGTGAGAGTTATGCATGCTCCTGTTATGTGTTGTATTGTTTCTGATTGAATGTGGCATCTGCGGCATTTGTCGTTTGCGATTGTTGGGTCTTTAATGATAAATTTTCTGTAGTTTTTGGTGTTGATGATTTGATCTTGTATAGCCATGATAAAACCTTCTGTTTCAGGAAAAAGGTTTCCTATTTTAAGCCACTTGTTTGATGCTAATTTGTTTATGTGGGACTGCTCTAGGTCATGAGGGTGTCTACCGTGAAGGACTTTCTTTTTCCAGTTTTCGATTTTTTGATTTTGCGGGTCTGTGATGTTAATGTCTTGTATATTTTGTTCATTTAAGTTCAGCGGGGTGTAATTAAGATCATTTAAGGTAATAGCTTTGTGTATGTTACTCGTGCGAGATTTTGTGTAGAAAAATGTTTTTAGCCTAGTGATTTGTTTCTGCCATAGGTGGTTTATGTCGATTAGGCCTCTCCCTCCATTTTGTCTTTTGATGGTGAGTCTTTCGATCGCAGATTTAGGATGTAGGTTGTTGTGTTTTGTGAGTGTTGTGCGTGTAGTTCTTTCCAACTGTTCGATGTCAGTTTTTGACCATTTTATTACTCCGAATGAGTAGGTCAATATTGGTATGGCAAAGGTATATTATTATTATTATTATTGGTAACATTGATATGTATCTGTACTATTGGAGCCATCAGAGCCTTCGATTGCCTAAAGAGCCAAGCAGTTGACTTCAACCTGTTTGGAATGATAAACAGCTAGGTACCCAATATATATTTTATGTCTTTTTTACCGCCATTCCCAGATCGCCAGTGAAGTGAACGTTCCCATTTATTTTCGTCAATACGGCTATTCGAAAAACCGTTAAAGTATGGACTGACTGACCAAGTGTAGGGACTATAGGACGTTATAACACCGTCGTCTTAATAACTAGTTAAAACAGTACTCGAGTGAAGCAGGTTATTTCAATCAGCTGGACAAGGCTCGGTAAACATTTTAACTTCTGGCTTGTTTCGGGAACGGTCCACTTCCACCGAAGTGGGACATCTCAGTTTTCTATTTTTATCTGGCCTTTTTTGTCTTTGGCCTATATTTAGCATTATTTGGACAGTAGCTCTAGTATTTACCTATTTTTGTTTGAGTGTCATGTCATTCATTTTCTGCCTTTATGTTCAGGGTTCAAGATATATCTGCTTGCTCATCGTTTGCCATTTTGATGATAATTGTGGCTATGATTGAAGACGTACATTCCATGGAAGTTCATTCTCGCAAAATTACTTTAACTTGTTTCTACTTTGAATTCTTATATACCTATTGAAAATGCAATGCCAAATTTTATGGAACCACCTGGCTCTATTTTACACCAATAAGGAATGTAATAAACTAATAACCTTCTCTACTAAATGTATGCTAAGTAGTATAAATGCAAGTACATACTTCTTGATCCAGGAAACGCCAACGTCACGCGCTGCGCAGGCGCATCGTAGAACGCGCGGCGTGTTGAGGCAGGCCGAACGACCTCCCGCGTCCCGCACCCCTCGCCGTCGTCGCTGCATCTCTTGCAGACGTAGCGTCAGCAAAGGTAGATTTTATTTACTTAAATCTAAAATGTTTAAAATATAGTTTCGTATTTGGAGCGTTTTAACCTCCAGTTTTTATTACAACGTAGAGTCCTAAAGTCTGAGTGATAGTTTAGGATGAATTATTACGTAATGTCTTAGATCTCTAATGTCTTCTCTTAAATGAAACGTTTTTAAAGTATATTCGTCTCACACAAACTTTTTCTGTATTCTTATTTAACGAACTCTTTAAACCGTAGAATTATTAAAACAAGTGCCTATCGATTATTACCACGACAATCAAGATTAGTAACCGACATATTTCTGACCATATCACCACCGCCCAATAAAACTTTATTTGCGAACAGTACAAGTAGTAAGTACATACCGGCTATATACTTGTTACATAGCAAGTAACGGGAAGCGATGCGTCTGCGCCGGTTGCAGCCAATGCGACGATGTTGATGCAATCCTTCATTCAATGCGAGATACTAAGCTGATTGAGAACTGACCAGAGAGATAACCATCTTTATTTAGTTGATGGTATAGATCTAAAAGAAAATATAGGTACATATATTTGAAATATTGATGATTCGTGGACAGTGGCCAGTATCTGCAAATATAATTAAGAATTAAATAATATTAATTAACGTTTAGCCGCGAAGAAAAAAACAGCCAAATAAGGTTTGCGATACTATTGTCGATTTGCAATTTTTGTTAGAGTTTGCAATTTATGAAGGAGTTACTGGCCTACAGAGATGGCCTGCCAGGCCATCTAGCATTCGATCCATCTGAGCCACGGATATCGACTGAGCTCATTGCCTCATACACTCTGTGAGAAAGTCAAGTAAATGACAAATATCTTGTTTTGATTGTCGGCAAAAACGTTTTCAGCAACGACCTAAAAAAATCAAGAAATTACATCAGTGTATTCCTGATGTTTCTAGCCATTTAATCCAATACTTATTTACTTTCATTAAGTTCGAATTAAATACTTCTCATCTTGTAGCCGATTAAAGTCTATCATCAATTCTGTCACTGACTCATAACAACTAATATTGTTTTAATTCCCAACACAGGGCTGATCATTTTTGTACATAAACCAAACATCCCGAATGCAACGGTGACTAAACACTCCAATCCGGTCGGCTAGTAACACTGGTTAGCGAGTTTCGGCAGGGCCAGTGGGGGGCAGGACGAGGACCAAAGGGCCCGGGGGGGGTGGCACGAAGTGCAATGTCCTCGCCAACGGACGCCTTGATCTCTCCTTTGCGCCTAGAAACTTCAACATTTTTTAAACAAAAATGTTTCTTTTTAAAATCATTGCAGTTGCCAAGATTAGATCAAAGATGGACAATTGATATGATAATGTAAACGGTTCGTTTTAGATGGCATTGTTTTAAATTTAATTGACTTGTGAATTATGATGTCATGTTTGATGAAGTTTGATAAAGCCTTGATGTTATTTGTCATTAAAAAAAGGAAGCGATGACTGTTACAAAGTTGCTAATGATGCAATGTGATTTTACTAAATCGACCGTCAGCAATTTTATGATAAGGACCTTTCCAGTAACTTTAGAACTTCAGCATAACTCTTGTTTGTATCACGGATTTCGGGACGACCAAGTACTTTTCCATGACTCCTTCCTTTTCCGTGCAAATCCCCATGTATGACGAAGCCAATATAAACTTTCAGGTGTCACAGTGTAATTAAGGACATTTGGTTGAGGGTTCCCTACACAATATGGTGTCGATGACTAAACCTGAGGGAAGCTGAAGCCATAATAATGAGGCTGACATGAGGGTGAATCCTGTTATTGTTTATGTAGCCGCACCAGTATTTTGTCGATGTATTCTTTAGGTATTCCGGTATATAACATGGAGTAACTGCTGCTTTTTGATTGTCGCTCCTGATTTATGGACGGTTTTCACCCAGAATTTGTCAACGAACACCTAAGGGACAATTCATAATTTTAAGAACGTTCACAGTCTGATCTCAGACAAAAATATTGCGACTAGATTTTGAACGTTTTAAATTACGAGAATTGATCTTCAGTTCTATGCAAAGCCTAGCATCGAATTTATGAATAGTGCGACTTTCTTTTGTTTGTTATATAAAGTGATGGAAGCCTTAACTTTGATTCAACAAAAAAAAAAACATACAAACATAGTACCTCCTCCTTTTTGTGAAGTCGGTAAAAACTAAAGAACGTAGATGAAACACGTGACATTCATTTTGCAAAAGGATTTGATGATGGTCATTAATTCGTTGTGTGATTTGAAACCAATCAATCTACTAATGACTTCGGTTTTGGTAAATATTAGGAACCTACTAGTAGCTTGCATGTAAAAACACTCCTCTCTTAAAACAGTTGCACTGTTTAGAATAAATCTTGGTAGCGAAAGTATTGGAGGAGTTCTCATGGATCATAATAATGGGAGGATAAGGCCTGTGCAATTTCGTGATTTCTTTGTTATCAGTCTAATTGACATTTATCGCAAGTCTTGTGACCCCAACCTGTCTAATGATCGCTGCGCACTTCGCGGTTTTATCTCGCGACGTTTAATTGACTTTTCGCAATTAAGAATCGATTAAAACTTCATCGGGTCACGTTTAGCAACATTCGTTCTGATAACAAATTCATAAATGCATTTATTTCTTTATCTTCTATGTTTGCAATACCTAACGCGCGTCTAGTAGGTTCGAATTATTTTAATATAAAACTTATATCAGGGCTATGTGTCCATTAATGAAGCGTCAAAATGGACCCGGTAACCGAATTTCGGTGTACAGACCATAGCCAGGCGTGACTCGTGAGGCGTTTACATTAATGTGCATAGACACGCCGTGAGGGGAGGGAGGGAGGTGGGAGGTGTCGGTGCTGCAGAGACTTGACCTTGGGGCAGGATCGAGGCGATACTCGCGGTCCCTGACCTGACTATTTCGAGTGGCAAGTGCGCTGCTGCGCTTATGCCGGCGTCGCCCGCGCCGCATGCAATGTGCATACCGAAATAACCGCTTGTGTCTCCCCGCACCCACGCTCCCCGCCCCCGCGCACTCCAGGATGTACTCGCCTTATAGCCATGCATGGCACGCCTATCGCACCACCGCAAGGGGAGTTCTGTTACTTGTTACTTTGTAAACAACGAACCCTTTCAGAATCAAAGCTAGTCATGTTTTATACCAAGCTTTGTCTGTTTATGGCTGTGTTTGAAAAGAAAACACCGGATTATCTCCTGAACACTTTTAACTCTAACTTACTGAGGAATTAATTTGCATATACCACTACAAACAGAATTCTTTAGTTTATATAAATGTTTCTGTAAGTAGCTTGTATGTCGCCTCATCGCCTGCCGCCTAATGAAGTCTCGGTTGCGCGATAAATGTCGCTCGATAGCCTAATGTACGGTGTTATGTTAAGAGGCGAACCCCGCGCCCGTTTGATGGACGAGGGAAAGGCTCCGCTCAAGGCTGCAGCCGCTGCAGCGAGCCAGCAATGCACTTTCACGAGATGTGGCACACACCATTATTATGCATCCATTATGCGCCGCGTCGTCGGCTGTCTTTTCTCCTGTCAAAACGCCCACGCAACCAACATTTTTTTCTGACTGTAGTAAGATAATATGCGGTAAATTACTGTATAGTTTTGTTTCTTGTATAATTTAGAAAATGTTATTAAAGGTTTGGTTTTAAATGATTGCTTTTAGCGGAAAAGTGGGGTTACAAATTAATATTTCAGGCATAAACAAACACTATTACGTAGTCCCTTTACTGCTCACTAGTCGCTCGCGTTAAAAACCGCATCAACTAGGTTCTCCCTAACCTAGCTTTTTCCCAAGTGTGTTGGGGTAGGCTCCATTTACCAAAGCGGGCAAACATCTGTATTTTTATCATCAAAGTTCTCATGCTATCAAAATCATCTGGATTTAAAAAACATGCAGGCCTCACCCCAACTTGATGCAAGTACTCGCACACACACACCCGTGTGTCGCAATAGGGTGGAGTGTACGTGTGTGTAATGTGTGGTGTGCCTGACTAATCTATTGCGCCCGCGCACCACTCAAGGTCAGTGGCCAGTGCCGCCCGGACACTATTTTTACTTTGTCATTATTAACCATTTGGGATTTGGTAACTTTTTGGTAACTGTTACTGTTAGACATCAATATTAAGCTTTCTCAAAAATGTGATCAAGAAAACAGTCCGGGCATAATTTTAGGAACTTACTAATGTTTTTATGTCTAATGAATTTTGGACGTCGGTAACAGTATTATGAAATACCAGTTTAATGTCTGGGATAGAGCATTATTTTAATACTAGTTGTATTAAAAGCGGTTGCTCCTTACTACTTAGTAAGGAGCAACCTGTAACTTAGTAATTAGCTACTTAGCTAATCAAACTAATTTCTGAACAATCAGAACGATCTACTTATCATTTAAAAAAAACTTAACACCATAGAATGTCTTCATCATAAAGATATTTGCTCTCTACAGCCCTTGAAAAAGAAAAAGTAAAGCAAAAACAAAAACTAAATCCATCTTATCTCCACGAGACTGCATCTAAAGCAAAATCCAAAGAAAACGCCCAAGAATTTCTAGGTAGAGATATCAAGGAGACGATTAAATTATTGTGAGGGCGAGCGAGGGTGGCCGACAAGTTCTGCCGAATGACTCCGAGCGTCCGGGAGCGGCCAACGACCTGCCCAATCTCCGCTGCATTAGCATAGCGAGCAATATTCGTGTCTAGCCAATCCCCTTGTGTGCGTATAGATACATGACACCCTACCACGAGCACAAAACACACTTACACACCACCAACTCACTTAAAACATAGTCACAAATCGAGCAACGTTTGAAAAACTCGCGGGAAACACCGCGTCTGTGAGAAAATCTGAGCTACGCACTCGCGGTAAGTGCTACGAGCGTCTACGCAGCGTGCATATGTGTGCGTGTGTTCCTGCATCGTCTTGAAGCAGTTTCATGCATGTGTTAGTTCATGTTGATAGATTAAATGCTGTCTCACACCATCTTTGAACGTCTCTGAACAGTATTGGCGGTTTATTGTATTATTCATTAAATTATTGAAGAATTGAACGTGTTACTTCCGAAGATTGTTGTACGTAAAACGTGCCTGCAACGAATGATTGCGATTTATGAGAAAGCATATTTCACTAATAGGCTTCTATATCAGTTATATAATTTTTCTTTGTATTTAATATGGTGTTACTGTACATAATTAGTGGGATAAGTATGCGGGTGGTGAAAGATCTTGTCTGCCTGAAGAAATTTAAATATCGTTTTATTTGGAAACCCAACGATGTGACAAAAAATAGTAGTACCTACATTATGAATGACTGATCAAAAATGAGCACAATTTCGTATTATATCATCACCTGAAAATAGTGAGCCAATAACCCCTCGTAGTTTAACCATTAACGCACAACATTTTCCTCATACAAAACCATTAAATACGACCTAATATATTTCCTCGATCGACAACTAATTCGACATACATGGTATTGACTACACTGCACTAGTGTGCATACCTAGTTGTTAATATATGTAGGGTTCACACATGTGTGAGTGTGTGAACGCGGAATGCGGCGACGACCGACTCGCTGATATAATTTTGGGCTCGAAGCCACACTTGATAAAAAGATCAAGTTCAAAAGGGGCAAACATCATGCTGGTGATATGGGTTTTAGACGTTGTTTTCGTGAAAGAAGTTTTAAATTAAGACTAGTGGCTTTCTCTAGATAAGCAAGAAAAATATACCTACATATTCGGTGAAATTGGTGGTTTAAAAACAAACAAGAGACTTTAAATGACGAGACGCACAATGCACGACATCTTTAGGTAAAGATACTTGAATATCATTGGTAAAGATCCAATGATAGGAATCCTTAGTGACAATTTCATCAGTTATCGTTGCGGATATTGAAATTGACAGCTTTTGAACGCAGTATAGACGTCCTGATCGCGTTCAGTTTCATTGGTAAAATCCGCTCTTAGTGACCCATCCGATAAAGATAACCCAATTAATCAAAGAATAAGAAAGAAACCAAAGCAAATGACACATCTAAAACGCTACAATTACAAATAGACAGCTCTACAAAACAACTTTCCGGAATCAATAATGCGTTTACAATATTAATAATCGAATTCGGTAGCGCCGGCCGATCGCACAATACCCCCATTGTCATAATAAAAGGAAGTATCGTAAAAACATTTGCATCTAAGTATTTGCACAGAGTATCATTGTGCGGATGAATGGCACTTGCTTTCGCAGTTCCAGCCGCTTTTTTGAACTCCACGCCAACCCAAAGTTGGACCAACAAAAGACCCTTTTCGTACCTGCGAAGTTTTTTTTACGCGATCATAAAACTAGTAATTGCGTAATTTTTCCGCATTGTTATGAACCCTTTCCGTTTGTTTTTATTGTACCCCTTTAGTTATTATCATTTTGTGTCGGCGTCTTTGCGGACAGTTCTGCAACATTTGAATTGAGTTGTAAACCTATAAAATTGCGCTATTCTTTTCGCTATTCTCCGCAGAAAACGTGCGCAAAAGGGTTAATTGTTGCGGGTTAGGGTTTCTCTTTTATTTGATGCTGCGAGGACCGTAACGGTATTTTATGAAAGCATTTCTCCTATACATGAATTTAATGGAAGGCTCGTAAAGTTAACCCGACAGATAACTCAAATGTTTCACGCGAGTAATATTTATCATGGAAAGTACTGTAGCCGGAGTTGAAATGTTTTAAGTGTGTTATGCTAAGTATATGAGTAAAAGCTTTCACGACAATGCTGCACTTATAAATGGTTGGGCTGTTAAGATACCTTACATATCTCCTTTCAGAAACGATACTTGTTCTTTTTTTTAAATACAAATAAAATTAAAAAATGAAGTCCTCCAGACCGATTTTGACCATGGCAGCATGTAGCATGGAGACCAGCCTTCGGCACGGGTTGAGATTGGCCCAAGTTTAAAAGTGGTGCCCAGACACAGGTGCAGTCTCTCTTCCCTCAATTTAATTGCTCTATATACAACTTCGTAACAGAAAAACTATCCTATACTTTTAAACAATAGCATGCAAGTCTTTTATGCATTAAAAACATCTTGTAAAAAAATGCATTTCTCTTAAAAAATCCTTTTCTATGATTGCTAATTTACAAAGTGGCTTCACTAAGGACCACGTAACTGTTTTGTCGAAATAAAACTTTCTTTTTGAAGGACTTCGTCCTACTGGCGCTTACACAAAAAGGTGCCGCAATTTTATATCATTTCTTTTAAGTGTGCCGCTTTTATGGCTATCCTAAACTTTTCACCGACCACCCACTAAATTTGCACAACGTTGTGTAGCTCTTATCAGTGAGCTTTCTGCATAGCGGTTTTCAACACCTTCATTCAACAGCCAGTTAACCCGTTAAGTACCTACCTACACAATGTACTTGAGGTTCTATGAAAAAGCAGCTGTCATAGGTATTCTATTCTTCATTGGACGAACCTTCATGAGTTCAAAGAATTTGTGTAGGTAAGTGCTTATTTTGTGGAAAAAGAACACGCATGGTATACCTACATGATTAGCTTAGGCATTGTTTGTTACTACCTACCCCTCATTATTTCGTTATCATCGATCGCGAACAAATTCGTAACACACACAAAACACCGACTAATCGATCACGTGAATAAAGAAAACAACAGACAGCTTTCATCCATCGCCGTGCCAATCAGATAGAGGGGGGGACAAAAAATATTTATATACTTCAATCACTCGCCAGTCCATTACGATTCGATCCAACAATTTGTGGAGAAGGCATAGAAAAACATTTTACTGTTTGACATGGCCGAGGCAAATGACAAAAGTCAATCTACACATCAATCGCCAAACATTGGAAATTCGGGAGGCCACACGCGACTATTCAATAATGCACGAAATATCGATGTGGGGCATCACCACCGTACCACCTCCAAAGTGCGTGGACAACACCACATCTTCATAGACCTCGCGTTCTATACCAAACGTACTGTATTTTAGTTTAATTGGAGACTTGAGTACTTCTCACAGCTGCACTGTGGGTGGGTACATGCCACGAGGCATCTCTCACATCTCTAGCTACTTAAAATGTTTACAATATTGCTTCTACTACGCAGTCAACTCAGATAAGTAAGCAGATATTCAATCGCCAGTTCTTCAAAAATGCCAATTCCATACTAAGCGACCCATTAAATCCTAAATCCTACATTAATCTAGCTAGCCTGATGCCGCCGAAAATTGTAGGTACTTCCGAAAAACCTCCCCTCTTCCACAAAACTTATTAAAGAAATGTCCTACGCGGCTACGCACAAGTACTTTGAGAAGTGTGGGTATGTTAAGTTTGGTGACACGAGGTGGTGGGTCAGGGTGGTTGCCAAATGACACGTATCAATTATTCACACTAATTCCCCGCCACATTTGCGTGTGGAAGACAAATAGTGGCTGAACCACCGACAGCCGAATCTTTCTATGTAATTACTGATAGACAAATGTATCCTCAATTATTTGGTGGGTGACTGTTGTCAATTTACTGCTTTCTGTTTATAGGTACTGAAATGTTCTGTTTTTTTGTTAGGTACATATGTTTACCAAGTTTTTCATTTCAGCGATTTTTTGGTTCCCTGATATGAACTTGCTTCAACTGTTTAGTTTTGAGGAGCATGGCAGGGTTGGTTCTAGGTGACTAGAAAATTGTAGCTTTTTGAGGACTATCTATACCAAGTCCTCAAAAAACCTATAATTTACGGTCTAGCCTAGTCGAGTAGCCTTTAAAAAATTAACTATACTTAGCCAATTTTTTAAAGGCTACTCGAATAGGCCTCAAGTAGTATGTAGCACCTGTAAGTTGCTAAGAAAGGAACCTTGTCAATGTCTTCATTTTTGTACCCAAGTTTACGTAAAAACGTAGGTAAGCAAAGGCATTGACATCGTTAAATAATTTAATTAAATAAAGATTCCTCTTCGTTCCTACACGTATGATCATCAATAATTCGCGTTGTATTATAATGATCCGATAAAAACTAAAAGTCCGGTGAGCTAGGAGGGAGGAGGGGGGGCTAGGTGGTAGTGGCCCTATGCTTCAATTATTCAAAGCGCGTATTTTGGTCACGAGGCCGCGGAGCGACACGGGCGGCCCACGACCGTCCCTTCACTCAAACTATCAATACATACCACATTCAAGGGGTTGATTTACAAATTAATGAACTAAAAACACACGGGAGGACGTGACACACGCTCAATACCAGGTCAATAATTCAAAGTAAAATAACATCGTCATTATGCTAAACTACCATTAATTTTATGCACAGTTTACATTACCTTAAACATTAAAATGAATAGTACCAGTTTTTCAACCTTTCAAAATACATATATATATTTATCTTACATAAAATATCTACATATTAGCAGTTAAACCTTGGCCTCAAAATCCCAGTAGCCTCGCCAACGTTGTTTAACAATCTGTTTAGGTTAAAAATATCACAACACAACGGAATAGATAAAAAATATTTACGTTTATTTAACTTATTTCATTTCATTCAAAAATTTTTTCGAAGCACTTTTCAGTACGCAACAACAACGAAGGCACTAGTTTTACAAGTAAAATAATTGAATATTTAGATTTTATCACAGGCCAGTTCCTTCAAAACACTTTACAGAATGTGCAAATAGAACTAACTTTGATGAATATATAATGTATCAACCAATAGCGTTACGATTAACTGTAGGTATACTAAGTACTAGGGTATCAGAATTTGTTATCAAGGAACTTGTTAGTGTGCGCGAATTCGTGTATGTGTGAGATAGCAAATTGGCAACGCCTCCTCGCCAACCAGTTGCCAAAATGAGTCATCGTCATCACTCGTCACGGCTGATAGCTATAATTCTTGCTATATATGCGTCGGATTCATTATGTATACATAACACGTATATCTGTAAAATATACCTCCTAGTAGCCATCTCCTGGTACGTCCTAATACCCTGGTAGAAATTTGTGCATACATTTTGTGGTTTATGATGAAAATGACTCTACTTCATAGTTTGAATTCCATGTTCGTCAGAAATTATAGTAACTCTACAAACTCTACCTTACCTCTACGAGAATTTATACCACGTCTACAATAGATATAAATATTTTACATATTTTTGTAATTGGCAACATTTTCAAAATATCTAATACATAGGTGCTAAAGAAATATAAATTCTATGAACATAATGTTATCGATTTCATGGATTATTTATTTTGATATTTAATAAAATCTTTGTGCGTAATTATTTTAGATAATTATAAAATAGTAATCATATAATTATATTCTATGTAAATGTTTGACGATGACTACGCGCGCCTTGTTGCCGCCAACAGCTTCGTTAATTCATGTTCTCCTAATGAAATTACGCGAATCTCCACTGAGATTTACTTCAAAATCCTACTTGCTGGTTAACAAAAATAATAATTATTAATTTGTAAAGCAGTTAGTTATATTTATCATTCGAAATGTAAAGGCAAAGAAAGAACTAAGTATTAGTAATGTTCATTAGTTACCCGTGCAACTAAAATATCATGTTACACAATGATAAGCAACAAGACGAGGAAAACTTAAGATTCGATCAAAATTATGGTTTGTTTACCAAAGATTACATTAATAAACGTAAATATAGTTAATTAGTTAGTCTTTTAATTTAGTACCTAGTATAAATAGTTAGTTTAGAGATTATGAAAATAAACAGCATATCAAATATAACGTAAATTAATTTTAATAATCGATTAGCTTTTTTTTTTTGTTTGCATTCAAAATAGTTAAATTGGCTGTCCAATAGAATGAATGAATGAAGCTGATGAAAAAAATATCTGTAAGGAACCGAATTACTTACTGTAAAATGGCAACAAATCTGCTCAAGGCTGACCATTATTCGCAACAACAAAGACACTTCTTGTAGCTTCATAATCTCCTGGTACAATTGTGCGAAATTGACGTAATTTCACGCCCGCCTACAACAAAGTAAAGTTTTTTTGCAAGCGCACGCGCCTGACATTCGTCATTGTTATGTCATCATTACGGTGGCTGCACCACAAAAGTGGACTGCGCATTATAAATGCGAGCTTGCATTTCTTTGTAGGTCGGGGATACCCCTTGATTCATAAGCTGTGCGAATCTCTCTAGACAGCTTTGTCCTTGTGTATGTAAGCACTTGTTTGTATGAGTGAATATTCGCGTGTGTGAATAGCAGACTCGAATATACGTAGTCGGTCTATAGCTATGGAATAAGTATTTGAGATAAGTTCTACTGCATTTGATTACACTGTCGGCATTCACTGTAGGTACGTACCTAGGTTGATTGATTTTAAATAGAATCTACGTAGGATAAGCGGGTGAAAGTCCAGCGGAGTATTTGTATGAGCAAATTTATATGCAGTATCAACATTCAACACGGACAGTGTGTTATCGCAGCAGACTTGCGTTATCGGGCGTACGCACTGTATCTGTGTGTAGGAATCGTGCGCGCGCCTGCGTTTTGCGCGATACGCACTTCACACGTACCAAACTACATTATGTGAGTTGCATAAAAATGCCACTTTCGCAAACAAATTACCAATTTTTTATAGAATTCACAATACGTGAGATTGATTGTGAAACCCATGCGTTACGCACATGTGAAACTGATGATACGAGGCATAGTTGCACGTTGACTAATAGCATTGTAGATATTGGACACTGAACATGCTATTCTTATAATATAAATATAATAGACGAGAGAATTAATACAGCTATCAAGAAGCTCTAATAATTCCATTTCCATTCAATATCATTTTATTAAACTATTACTTAAATCTTCGTGATTGATTTCTAGCACATCGAAGTTATATTTGAGTGAAGATTCGCAACACTTTTGCCATACTCCATGTAATGCTATAAGTACTTATTGATTTTCCAGAATTAGATACCGACAGTGTTTCATGCCAATAGGTATGCAATTACCTACGGTAATAGGCACGTACATAGGCGACACGCATATCTCTATACACACTATAGATACCTACATAGGTACACTATATTGTAAATTAATAGAACTACGATATTTATAGTATATTGTAAAATAATAGAATAGGTACTGCGCTATTTAGTGGGCATCTACATAACTAAGAGGACACAGTGTGCTCACAAACATACCTACCTACATATTTTTTAAACATGGTTTTAACGGCAAGGCAAGGGTTAGGTACATTCTTCCTAAAACTTCCTAATTTTCAAACATTAGGAGTTTTCATAACAGTCTATTTTATAAATTAGTAACAGTCAACCCATTAACATTCTCGATCAATAAAGACATGACAGTTCAAATAAAAAGATTCAAACATAGGAATCTGCATTACATGCACGTCGCCTCTGTTCTGTAATCAAGCTGGGCGAATTCTAGTTAAAGATAACACTATCTATACTCAGAACCTAATGCATTGCGATAATAGAAGATAACGAAATGACAAATTGCAATATCGATGGTGAAATTGGTACACGAACGACGTACCTACGAATGTGATTAATAAGCCCCTCGTGATGGTGTTTAAGTAAATGGCTAGGACGTTTATGGTCAATAGTTAGATGCTATCAAAGGAACAGGAATGGTAGATGTTGAAGACGTTAGGATTATTCGCTAAGAAACTGCATAACATAACAGCACGCCTATAATTCCCTATAGGCTTAGGCAAAGGAGCAGTTATAGGACACACACATTTCGCCAGTTTTGTTCAAATCCCATGTAATAGGGGGCGAGCCTACTGCAATCAACCGGGCGCAAATCCAGACTCCGGCTGCTACTGAGAACTTCCAGATGGACAGACCCAATAACACTTTACCCGGGGACCTCATGCTTAGCAGTAGCCAAACGGCAAGCTAAGAAACTATACTTAGGTTATATTGTCAAAAATAAATAACTATTCAATGTATGCAGTGGCAAATTCTCTTCAGAGTTAACTCTTTCATCCAAAAGATAGTCACAGAGCAACAGACCAAGTATGCATACATTCTTTTTCATTTTATATTGAGCAGTAATTTCACCGTGCCAGCAACAACATTTGAATTCGACACGAATAGTTTTCTTACGGACAATGGGATCAAGTCATATTTGCCAACAAAATAGTCATGGGCAATCTTTTCGTGATATAAAAATGAGAAAAGGGGTTTATACTAAGCCCTTTGATGCGGGTCCAATTGAGTATGGACAGGCGGACGTATTCGCTTTTTTTTGCTATTATTTGAATAGTAAAACTGTCAGTTTTATCTTACGCTTAAATGATATTTATATTTCGTTTTTCGTGTTTTGTATTTTTGCTGCGCAATCGTTGTGAATAGAGATAAACTTCAATTTGTATGTTGTTTGAACTACAGTTTATGATAAGGAATACAAATGACAAATTAACGTTTTTTATTTACCTATAGCTCATTTCGTTAATTTTAATTCAGTTCTAAACCAAGAGATTTAACTTACCTTATACTTGATCAATTCTAAAGAACCGGATTAATATACGTTAAAAACATCCATCGATCCACAATAGCACGAATGAAAACACTGACAATACAATAAAAATATTCCTAACTAATTATATGATATCTACAATTTTGTAGCCAAACTGGTACTGTACAATATTTACCCTCTACGGGCTCTCAATAAAACGGAGCAATTATAATAAAAATACAATTTTGACCACAACCCCATGGCAACCGGCGAGGGGTGTCGCGAATAAAGCGAGCATAAAACCCGTAAACATTGTAGGGTTTACTATTGACATACGTTATTGGCGCTTGATCGGTATTTGGATACAAATTGCAGTTTTGTTTGTTATTCTAAGCCTAATAGGGTATAAAAATGTTGTTTATAAGAATTGTCTAAAAGTGCGATCAAAGGTGAGGTTGGGGACATCATTTCTCAAGATAAAGAGGTCTTTAGTGACTATGTTTATAGCAATTTGGTGACATGTAAGATTCTAATATATTAGTACCTACTTAATACTTACGTAGCACTGGAACGAGACTACATATTTAGGTAGGTAGGTGTACTATAGATACAAATATAGATTCATAGTTTAGGTTGTTGTGTAGACAATAAAGTTTCTATAAACAACTGAAAACAAACCGTCAATTCCCTCATTTATCAGACAGAAAAACCCAATACAATTCCTACATACATGAAACCCAGTAATTACTCATCAGTCGCCCACAGTCTATACAAATGCTAGCTCTATTCGCATACCACCGTTCACGTGTCCGTTGTACAGGGTGGACGAGTTTATTGCAAATGATACCCGTAATTAGCCCCCACGACCGCATATCGCACCGTCCATCTATTCGCACCGGCCAGGCCATGCAGTTATTGTCCACGACGGAAGTAACGGAGGCTCATAACATGCTATTGATTTTGCTAAAATACACTACCTGCTGTCCACAACCCTATCGGTGACTGTCGTTTGTTTATTTTAATTCACCCTCTTAATTTGTGTTAATATTTTGCGTGGCTGAACTAGGAATTAGATATTAGTTTCAGGCGGCTGCAGGTCAATAGATTTCAGTATGTTATGGAAATTGTTTTCATTAACATTTTTATCCATCAACCTTCTCTGGGTCCGCGTGGTGAATTAGGCCCCACTCCCTCTCACAGAGTGTGTCCTCCGTAGTGGGAACATTATAGGCTGATTATGCAAATCTTTTCAGTAGATCTTCTGCTTACAAAGGTATCTTGAAAATGTCGTGTTACCTACCAAGACCTATCTAATTATCGAAGGTCTATTATCTGTATCGCATTTCTGGTTTTCCCTCGGAAAACGAAAGCTGCTCTACAATGATGGGTAAATTTATAATTTACCTACTGGAATATAACTGGCACTGTCCTATTAAAGCATTATGTGTCAGTATACTTAGTGCTTACATCAACGTATTTTCAAATGTATAACCACGACTATGATATAACATACCCATTTGACTGCAGTTTAGGCAGTTAACGTCCAACGCAACGTTTTCTGCGTTTTCAAAGTATTTTAACAAAGTGAATTGCGAAAGTTGTTTTCTAAAACAGTAGATAACAGCCCATATGATGGCAGTTTGGTTCGTTGTTACGACATGAGGCGGTTTTTTCAACATTTAGCGACATCGTCAAGTCATAAATTCGAGGGCAACACATTTTGACTCATTAGCGATGGGTGCGAACTAAAACAAACTGCTCTCTCAGTTACAAAACAGTCCCTTGCATATTTATGTAAGATTATGATATAGCTACGGTTTTTGACATTAATGAGAAAATGTCTGTTAATTGACAGCCAGTAACATCTCTTCAACAAATAATTCTTTAGCAGGCATAGTTCGTTAAGTGCTGCTACAACCATTATTCGCTTCTTAACTCTTCCATCGTATATTAATGAACTCAGAATATACTTAGAACCATCTACGCCCCACACAAACGGGTAATTGGGCAGAAGTTTCTCGAAAATATCACACGAATAAGTTTTCTACTTTCCAATGCATTTTAAAAGTATAGTTTCGGTGCAACGACCAGCGCAGCGCGATGGGACGATCTCTCGCCTAGCAGATCGAGTCCGCCCAAGGACGTCCACTCCACAGCCTCCAGAAACCATACGACCTTATCACAATGTACCGAAGGACCATTTTTTATTGGCATACATCATAGATAATCCCTTGGCCGAGTCGGCAAGAAAAATGATCCTGTATAAAAAAAGTCCAAAAGCGTCGGCTCGCGGTTGTTTTATTTTATCGAGCCGCGGTCGAAGGCAACATGGCCGCGAGAGAAGCGAATTATCTCTGGATATACTTTATAAGATGCTTATCACGCGGTGCTGGATAGATGAAGCTTAAGTGTCGTAAAATGCGAGATAGGAGATAGGTAAAGCTTTGCGTTGTGCGTCTAATTGACGGTATGAGCCGCATTTATCGTGGGGGTGAAACTGTTTAAAAGTTAAACCTTTAATTTCATTTTGAACCTGACAAACTGCTTAAAAGGCAAAACAGTATAAATAATAACTGAGAATAATAGATTCATAAGTTCGTTACGCGCCACTCTGTCTACTCCAGGCAGGTGCTCGCCGATATTTTGACAACGATACTTAGCAGAACCGCCCATTTTTTTAATTTAATACTTTTTTTCTATATCCACTTGACCCGTTTTTGAGCGAACCGATGTTATTTCTAAATAAAAAATTTACATTTTCGTTACTACGAGTTGAATTATGTTTATTATATTTTGGGGTGCTTAATATGATTATATCTTTCTAATTTAAAATAATAATTACGAAGTATTATTTTTAAAAGTTCAAACCAAAGATCGTGTAAAGCATTTCTTTCTGAGAAAATTAACATTAATTTTGGATATTATTTCGCATTTAGATACCTACATGTATACAACAATTAAACATAAAAATATGAATAGGATGCTTGTGCGGGCGGGCAATAGACAATAGAAGGAAAGAGTGTATTGTTTCACCTCGGGGTCCGGGGAGTTTCGCTACAATGAACCGCATCCGGGGTCGCCGGGCGTGGACGACGATCATAGACCCAAACTGAATATATTAGGTATGCCATCATGTCCCTTGATATCATTGTGAACGGCGCGGTGAAGCTCCACGCGGCTTATTTACTGTGCTTTACACTCTGTGTCTTTGCTCGGCTTGGCTATAGCCAAGTATAGGTATACCTAGAAAAGTATTACACCTACCTATGTAACGAAACCTTAAAGTTGATAAATTTTTAATTGAAAGCCTTATATAAAATCTTTAATATTTTAGCAGTACATAAACTAAAAGAAACATAAAAGTCGACCAAAACAATCATATTTTTCTTAAACGTCTGAGTCACAAATATTTTAAGATAATAGAGAATAAATAGCAACAGATAACACTTATTCATACTAATTTTACATAACAAGACAATAACAGCCACAAAAAATAATGAAGTGTGCAAAATCAAGGATTCTGTACAGTCTATTATTTAATATCTCTTAATAGTTAATTGTAGATAAGGGTAAAAGCACCCCAGATAATAATAAAATAATAAATTCAGGGCCAGGGCGCGTGGCAGGATGCTGGTGACAAATGACGAGGACGCGTAAAATTACAATTATCTCTTTATGCTGGCAACCCTTCTCTCATTATGCAAACTTAACGCATTTACAGAACCAGTGTATATGCTAAATGTAATTATTTTATGAAGTATTTATATCATTAACTCTTGCCGATACGTGATCTTTTGTGAACTGCGAATGTGCATATCGCAAATGGCACTGGAAAAATACCGATAGTTGTCAAATGTTTTATCGAAATAGAATTTTCAATTGAATTTTATTTGCTGATTATCATTAAGTATATTTTTCTAGGAATATATATTTTAATTCGAACTCACATGTGACGTTTCAGTTATCATACATCAATATTATCCCTTACGGTTCATCAGTCTCGTCAATTTCGGATCTCAACAAGCCACCATGCGGGATCGCATTATTGCTTTTTTATTAGCTTTTTCTCCCCCGTCTCGCAGTTTTTGTTGCGCGTGCGTTCGTGGGATAGGTCGCGATGCGTTTCTGTTTATGCTGGTATTAGCATAATGCACTCTTATCCCTCACTAAGTGTATTGTTGATCAATTGTCGCTAAAGTGTATTTGAGTTCATCGGCTTATTGGTGTGAATTGCAAATGCGGACCTTTTGTAAAGTTTAATAGCCTCGTCGTCGTATGAGACATCTTCCGCGAATCGCTCAACTAATTAGTGACGCGGCAGTCCGAATCAAAGGTCATAACTGTTAAGTATTGACAATGGCACATTTGCATTCGTGTTTCCGGAGCAATAGCCAAATTATCGTGAAATTTTAACGGCCGTGTGGTTGACCGCTGACGTTACAACATGTTTTTTTTTGTTCATTTAATTGGTGCAAACCATTGTCCGCAAATATTATATAAACAGTTGCTAATTCAGTACACGAATGATAATATTTTTTTGGTTTTATTTCCGGACCTTTGGGTTCCTTTTTTGTGGAGTTTCGATATGTTTGTAATCTGTTTGTTTGTCAGTCGGTCCATTCAACCATCTGTTTATCCAATCCGCTGCTTTAATGTGTGTTTTGTTTATACATATCTTAATTAGCTAATGTTTATTGCAAAATGACACAAAAGAGTATGTTGATTTCGTTGTTAACAAGAGCTTGTGGTGTAGTAGGTAAGCAGAAATGAAAAAAAATCAGGACACATATTACCAAATTACAGTAACATCAACAATTTTACTGAAAACAGACTCATTACACTATACTTACCTAAGTACCTACGTGAAAAGCGTCAAACTCGTAAAATCATTGTGTCTAGCTAATGAACGCTTTGTCCAAAAAAATCACACAACATTTTATACTGCTCCCAATATTTCTCTTTACTCCAAACATTCCCACATTCGTACGTAATCGAATTAATAATAATTGGTGCTTAGAGCCGAGGCCAGTATCGATATGCAAATGGTTCTCGAAAGGCTTCAAGTGCACTCCACACTTCGCCATTGATACGAGAGAATTGCTCTGACATTCACTGCCATTGTTTATTTGAAGGAATTCGGGTTTTGCATGAATTCGTGAGAAAACTATAGGTCAGAAGTCAAGCAATAATTCCTTGATAAAAATTGTTTTAGGGACTTTTCCGCGTGAGCACATGTCACTAATACAACTTATCTAATGAAAACAACCATGGACCATGGTACTGTCATTAAATCATTATCCATTCTAGAAATATTACTAGATATACGAGATTCTGATAACATTTTTGAATAGAATAGAATATTTATTTGCGTAAAACATGGTATACAAGGGTGTTAAATACAAATTGAAGCACAAGCATGTTTAGCTAGGATACAACATAGCATGCAAAATTTAAAAGACAAGTTAAAAAAAATATCAACATTTTTTATCCACAAATTCTTTTATACTATAAAAACTACACTCGAGTAACCACTTATGAAATTTAATTTTAAATAGTTTTGTATTTAAAGCCTTGAAATGCCTTGGTATTTTATTGTAAATGCACACACACATTGCCAAGCAGTTACTATTGTATTTAGACAGTCTAGGCAAATCATTTAACACTAGTTTATATGGATCTCGTCGGTTCCGAGGATTGACATCATTTGCAGTCTTAAATAGTTGCTTATTTTTCATGACAAACACACATATTTCGTAAATGTAAAGCGACGGTAACGGTAACAAACCAAGTTTTTTAAATATTGGTCGACATGAGTCGTCGGGCTTAAGTCCACAAATTGCTCTCATGCACTTTTTTTGAGCGATGAATGCTCTTTGGAAGTCAGTGCTGTTACCCCACATTATTAGTCCATAACGTAACAACGATTCAACGTACGCGTGGTATGACATTACAGCAGTTTTTATATTAGTTACATTTTTTACTTGTTTTAATGCATAAACAAATTTATTAATTTTAGTGCTAACATTGTCTATGTGATCTTTCCAGTTAATGTCTTTATCTAATATTACACCTAAAAATCTGGTACGCGTTACTTCATTGATTTTATTAATATTGAGTTTAATGTCATTTTTGGGATTATTTGATCGATTAAATTGGATGTAAACGGATTTGTCTAAATTTATCATCAAATGGTTAATGTCAAGCCAATGCAATAATTTGTCAATTGTATTATTAATGTCAAGTTCATGTTCTGAAATGGTATTTAGTTTTTTATTAGATGTCACTATAATAGAAATATCGTCAGCAAATAGTACACATTCATGGTTAGTTATTTTTATGATGTCATTTATATAAATGAGGAATAATATTGGGCCTAGCACACTTCCCTGTGGAACGCTGTTGATGGTTTTCATTAGATAAGTATTGAAAAACGCAAACCCTGATGATGATGCTGATTGCAAAGAGAGGAAAAGAAAATCCGAAAACATGAATTACTTACCTACCTTGCGACTTTCGTTTAAACAGGACATAGTTTTAACAGTGTCCTATTGCGTAGCTGTAAAAAGTTATTCAAAGCTCTGCCTAATTCAAGCCTCTGGTCCAAACAATATTATTTGCATTTGGAATGTTATCCTATTTAATGTAATTCAACGTTATATTTAACAAACCAACCAAAACCCTGAATTTTTATTTATACCCCAGAGTATTATGAACTTTTATATCTGTATAACAACTCTGTAACAATATTCTAACAAATAAATGAACTATTACTATAAAAAGCTGCAAGGTCTTTCGTTCCCTGCACTTATGCTATCAATATGACGTTCAATGCCATTAATTATCTCTAAGTCCCTAATAATTATGTTTTTCATTGCATTGTCGGGGATGTTCTCGCATCCCGTATCATCTTGATTGTGGGATGTTTAACCCCGATCATGAAGATTGACGTTTTATTCAGTTAATGTGTGGTGAATTTAGCGTTCATAAATGTGGACAATATTATTTATTATTACTTGTTATAGAGCAATTTATGATGGAGTTTCCATAAGTTCATGAGTTATGTTACGTATGATTTTCTAATGCTCGAATCTGCTCTGCTCTACATTTATATACTTATGCAGTCTATTTATCCATTTTAGTATACCTAGGTTTCACAAAATACCTGCTAAGAATTAGAGTGTGATCATAGAAATATACCTAGTAAAAACTAGAGACTGTCTTCTATTTATTGCCTTCAAAGTAACGCAGACCTTAGCAATATTAATCAGAGAATAATTGAGATATAAAGAAAGCATTATTATTCTGTCTTTCGATACGAAATTCTAACTACAAAGAAAACGGTCTCTATTTCTCTAAAATTAGGTTCAAACGCATCTTAAAATAATAGGAATGACGTATTCACGAAGATGCGTCCCCCAAAGTTTGGCGGAAGACAAGCCTCGCTTAACAAAAAATATTGCACACACAGCTTGGTCTATTTTTGAGTGCATTTCGCGCTATTTTGGCGTTCCCTACGCGAGCAATGTGTCAATGACCTCGTTTGGTGGCGTTGTTCACTCACTTTTGGGGAATTTTTGGGACGGTCATGTTTGTATCGAAATGTTAAGCATTACGCGCCGGAATTAATTGGTTGTTGTGACGTTTTCAGTTTCATGACTAGGGACGGTCTTTGTTTTGTACTGGCACTGTAGGTTTTAAGGTATTTGTAAAAAGTTCATATCACACATTACTTGTCCAACTCACACCAGACATCAACATCACTTACACACATGTCTGTAAATGGATACTATGAAATATATTGAACAAATGTTTTTCTAGGAAGCTATACCTAAGCATTTCACTAGGTCAAGGAACTGGGTCTGTTAGGGTAGGTACTTTCTGGTATATTATTGACGGCAGAAAAACATTTCTTTTAAACATAAGCGAGCATATTTAAATGTCTTTAGGTAGATTATCAAATGCGCGTTCATTACAACTTTATAATGAATGATAGAGTTCCTGATTCCGAAGGCAAGGCGCGAAGTTCAACGTTAACATACAAAGGTGCAGTGAGGCGCGGCATTAATTTTTTATAAGCTGATTTCGGCTTTATTTTATCGTGTTGACGCCGAGCAGCAGCGTTCGCGGCGCACACGGCTACAGTTACTCTGTACATGCGCGCGCGCACTCACTCACACACTCTCACGAGCCCTCCTCAGCGCGCTGCAATTCGTCGGCGCGTCCACCCCCCCGCGTCCCTCGCCCTCCGCACGCGCAATTGCACTGCACTCCGGCACGCTGCGCTGCGTGCGTAAAAAGCGCACACAAGAGGTGCGGGGAGGAGGCGAACAGGCACACAGGCCTGCCGCGACCGGCCGCCTTCCACCAACACAGTCACTGCCAGACGCTCGCGAGAGCACGCCGCCCCCACACAGGGCGTAGCCACTCGCGCGAAACAACCCCGAACGTGCTACGAACTTTGTTAAGTGCAAGTGCGGACATTTTCACATGAGTTCTCCTGATATAAATATTTTCAACAACAATCCTGCTCACGTGCAGATGCTGGATTAATTTTCTTTGAGGTAAGTTTCACTTATTGTTTTTAATTTTACTTTCGTAGCGGTGCTACGCTTTCGTAGCCGGCTGATAATGCAGGACCTGTTTTGTTTTCAAGGTTTGTATGAATTAAATAAGTGCCACGATTTTGCTGTCGTATTTTATGCATAAGCATGTGGATATAAAGATGAAAATAGGTAAGCCGGTGCGGTGCAAAATTTATAGAGAACACAACAGGAGGGAATCCGGCGTAACTGCTTTCATCGGTCCCCTAACTTCGATTAAACCTGCCGAATAAAAGGTAAAAAGTCAATTTGGCAGTATGGAAGGGCTATAGAGCGTAATATGTAAATGGGGAAGGGCGGTGCAGTCGGGCAGTCGCGCTGAGGCGCGGCATACGTCGTCAGTCAGTGCTGGTCGCAGAGCGATGCGCATCGCGAACAGGTTGCACGAGCTTTGTGTACGCAAGGATTATCACTTTTAACAGACTAGTGCGTGACTTGGAAAATTTATCTACGATGTATCCCGCCTCTACCAACTACAATATTTTGCCAGGTATATGTTTAATATATTATTGATAAGTTGTTTAGATATAATTTATGCAAAGTTTAATTATTTGTTAGTTTATGATAATTTGATCGCGGTTTGAATAACTTTAGTCAGTTGAAACTTGAATATTGGTACAACAAAAGGAGTTGATACGAGTTTACATTAATAAATAAAAAATACATTCCAATTTTGCGATTAGGGTTTTTGTTTATAAATATGACTAGAAGTTTTACTTACTTTAGGTATAACAATTTTTTAAATCTTATTGGAGTAAAAGTCAACCAAATAAAACTACAGGATAAATTCTTTGATTCTGCCCATTGGCATTTATTCGTTGCTTGAATAATGTGTTTGAAAATATCTTCTTTTTTGTATTATGTCAACAATAAGGACAAATATTTTATTAAAATTAGCTTTTAAGAGCCTCTACATTGCAATTACAATGAACCGAAAGTCTGTAAAAACAATTTCGTCGCAATAACGGCTTTATTTCATAGCCGTTAGAGCGGTTGTTGTAGTTCAATTGTTACTACCCAGGTGCGGTTGATCGTACGTTTAAAAAAATTTCAATATTACAGGAACTCTATAGTTTTTTTTCTCTTACAGAATCACAACTCAGAAAAATGGGGAGCGTCGAAGGACCGCAAACTTTTTGTTTGAAATGGAATCACCACAAAACAAACTTAGTGGAGATCTTAGAAGCCTTGATCAAGGTGGAGACCTATGTCGACTGCACACTAGTGGTCGACGACCAGGTCACCTTCAAGGCGCACCGAGTCGTCCTAGCTGCTAACTCTCCGTACTTTCAGTCAATATTAGCTGACGTTCCAATGGACCACTGCAGCATCCTTTTTCCCGGTGTTAAGGATTTCGAGATGCGTGCTCTCCTCGAGTACATGTACACGGGTGAGGTGAACGTCACGCAGGCTCAAATCCCACACATCATGAAGGTGGCTGAGCAGCTGGAGGTGAAGGGTCTGTTCGACATGACGGAGCTGCGGCGGCGGCCGGGCAACACGGAACGCGCGCCGGCCGCTTCGCCCCCGCGCGTTGTTCCCGCCGCGCCCTCCAGCGTGTCCCCGCCTGCGCCCGCGCCCCCCTCGCGCTGGCCGCCACCACCCGCCGCGCCCGTCCTCTCCGCCGCCTACGACTCCTCTGATATGAATCCTCTCAAGCGTAAGAAATTGTCCAGCATGCTGGCCACTCGCGACACTCCCATTTTAAGGAACGTTCTAGCCCAAACCTCTCCCGTGGACTCATCGCAGCCCATGTCTCTTGTGTGCCACCCAGTAAGCCAGCACGTACCACCTCGCCTCCACTCCAACGGATCAGCGCATGAATCCGAACGCGCTCCGAGCCCACATCGTCCTTTTGAATACCGCCCTCGTAGACTTTCTTCAAGAGCTTCTTCACCCCACTACAATAGATCAGACAGGTCAGAAGATGCTCACTCTCCGTACACAGAAAGATCCTTTGACGATGAAAGCCAACGCACTTTCCATCCATCGCCTCCACCAAACAATTTTCAACAAGACGTGAGAGCCGGATTAGCGCCATACGTCCCACCACAACAGAAACCCGAATGGAAGCGATATAAACAATACACGAGATCCGATATTTTATCAGCTATCGAATGTGTGCGTAATGGAATGAGTGCACTACAAGCATCGCGTAAATATGGCGTGCCTTCACGTACATTGTACGATAAAGTCAAGAAACTCGGAATAACGACCAGCCGTCCAATGAGTCGAGGGGTCAAAAGAGAGTCGAATGGAGCTGCATTCCCATATGGTTTAAGTGGAACAGGAGGCGTAGGTGAAGATGGAAATCCATCAACACCGCTTATCGATCCATCATTCCTACAGCAAGCGTTAGAGGGAGCGACAAGAGACGGTGGCCGAGAGGCTCTACACGCGATGGCGCTGGCCGCGGCCGCCCACGCGGCGCTGGCTCCCCGAACGCCACCTCGGTCGCCACCGCACTCACCGCGGTCACCCATGCACGACGACGATCACGTCGAAGACTTGTCAGTACCTCGTCAACGTGACTTAGACCAGCCGCCTGGGGTTATTGTTCCGCCGCGTAATTTTGCGTTAGATTGTGGTAGCGAAAGAGATTGAACGATAAGACATCGTGGAATGTACATTCGAAAAGACTGACTTAGGCGTACAAAGTTAGGAGTAAGGCACTTATTGGTAGGCTAACTGGTAGGCCGTGCCGCGTCCGCACGCCGCCGATGACCGGGCGCTCCGGCCGGGCGATTGCAATGGGCCCCGCGGCCACTTTTCTTGTACCTCTGTTCTTCTCTATTTATTTCAAAGTGTCGTCGAAGCTTGAAAACGAAATAAAATTTCCGTTTGATGCTGGACGACGCCTTATTGTGATTTTATTTTTGTTTATGTTCTTCTTTATTTTTTTTTTGTTTTATAACATTTACGTCTTTGTTAATGAATAGCAGAATAAGTTAGCTTTAACTAGTATGTAGTTGTCTTAGTTTGACTGGTAACTTTATAGGGCCGAAGGGCAAGCAGGCCGCGCCGGCCATGCCGCCGCGCCTCGGGCGGGTTCCCCTAGACAAGTTATTGTGCAATTTGTTGTCCGCGACTGTGATGTTTATAGACTGAAATGCCGCTACTACCTCACGCTCGCTACAGCTACTCTAGTCCACCGCGTCGCGCCATGCCATACATCTACGTGAAACAGTTAATAAGATACCCTTACTATATTGACGACAATGCATGTTGAAGAGATCTTGCGTGCGACGCACATGTCACCGCGGATAGCGACGTATCCACATACCGACCTATTCTATTTTGTTTCCTTACGTTACGGGTTAGATTAATTTATTAATTTGTTCATCGATTGCCATAAATGTTCGTTGTTAAATATCTAGTTGTGCTCACCATATCCTCAATTTAAAATGTTTTGCACAAGCACGGTGGTTCATATTAGAGTTAAGAGATTTCATCAACACTTTAGTTAAGAATGCTCAATGTTATTATTAGGTTTGTGGTAACATAAAAAAAAAAGTTGTCGTGATGCGCCGTTATACGTAAAAATGTCTAGTTTATTTTTTCATATTTGATCTATGAGTGTAATACCGTGTGTTTCGCTCGTTGTATAAGCTCTTGTTCTAATTAGAAAAATATCCAAATGTACAAATCTGCACATTTTCACTTCTCAGTAATTCCTGTTCGTGTAACTATCACATCTTCTAAAAACTTGGTTTCTTAATTAGATACCCATGTATATTAAAGTCCTAAGAGTAAACATATAATTTTATATTATCCTTAAGTTAATAAATACATTACTTATTATTTGGTAATTGATTGGAAGACTGATTTGTTACTTTAGTCTAGTTTGAAAATGCCATAGATATCTACGAATGTATCTACCTTAATTTTGCAATCGCAAATATATAATTAATTCATTTAAATCACTGGTGTGTGTGTGTAGAAGCTACACTTTGGTAGGTTTCACTATTTTGTGCCTTTGTTTGTTGTAATTAAAACATTATCTATGTTAGGACATTCCAGTAGGTGTACTTTTTGCACTCTTGTGTTTCGTGGTTGACCATCAGGCGTAGGACTAGGGCTTCTACTGACACCTACAGGTGCCTGCCATTACAATTAAATACCTCACATTTTTTGTTAAATCAAATGTTATAATGTAATTATTATATATCCACTTTTGTGCCTATAAATATATGTTATTAAGTATGATGTTATTGCACTATAGTTCATCAATTAAGTTGGGATTTGAAAATAAATCGTATGTACTTTAATATGTAGTTGTACTGTATGTATACACTTAAGTTATATTAGATCGAGTTTGTTTATCTCGTAACTACATATTATTATAGTAAGAACTCTATATTTACAGATAATATAATGTTACAAATATAAATTAAACGTTTAATATCAATGATCATTTATTTTTCATTCAACATCAAAAACATCATCATTAAAAAGCATAGGTAAAGTAACCTACTGTTTACAATTATACCTAAAAGATAACTATAGCTTCGAGAAATGATTAATATCTTTAACAAGCATAATATCTTCCCACTGCTGGGACGTAGACATCCTCTTTATGAAAGGGGGAGCCATAATCCACCACGCGGGCCCAGTGCGGATTAGTGGTGACGTGGAGATAGGTATCTACCAACCCGCACTGGACCCGCGCAAACCAAAAATTCGAAGACATGTGAGAACATATCTTCGAATTCTTGGTTCTAGGTCATGCCGGTTTCCTCACGATTTTCCTTCACCGTTTTGAGAGCAGCGGTGATGAAAGAAAATACACAAAGTAAAGTGTCTGCCTGGGATTGCCTCTGAACTCTGCCTCGAATTCATTTCAACAAACTCTTACTAAACCACCTTTGTATTTGCGGAGCTTTCTAGGCGAGAAGTAGGTACACACTTCTCTATCAATTAATTATTCATAATACATCGAACGAAGAATCCTTGAACTTCGTTGAAACAGCCTACCTACAAATAACTTCTGTCTTTCATCGCAAAAAGATGTGAGCAAGATTGTAACAGCATAGGTATTATGCACCCAAAGGTTTTGGATAATGGAAGGTATGTAAGTACTTAGATAAAATTTGATTTGATTAAATACTAAGATCATCTATCTAGTCTTGTTCTTCAGAACGAAGCAAAAGGAGTAGGTATGTAAAGATGATAGCTGAGCCCTGATTCACAACCATACGACAGGCTATCGTATCGAAAACCTGACATTTCGATAACCTGATTTGACTTCCCCTCAACAGCAAATAGCTGTTGGAAGAATAGCGGGCGTCTATTTGATTTAAACTGACAAAATTTTCGAGTTTTGGACTTGTGAACAGCATTGAGAAGACTCCTACGATAACAATGATTAATGTTCGATACGATACGGAAGCATA
Organism: Amphipoea oculea; assembly: GCA_945859645.1. Taxonomy (NCBI): domain Eukaryota; kingdom Metazoa; phylum Arthropoda; class Insecta; order Lepidoptera; family Noctuidae; genus Amphipoea; species Amphipoea oculea. Next base: position 12,004,148 of record OX243866.1, on the reverse strand, counting down.
TCGAGTGTTTGTGAATAAGGGGGCAGGTGACGTCCTATAGTTTCTGCCTATACAGGATAATTTTGTTATCACCATCCAAATTTTTACAGGGTGTTCTACCCATGAATATGAACAACTTTCACTATGGGACCAACTTTGAAATCACGAAAAAAAAACAGCTGTTTAATACAAAAGTTCAATACCTACTTGATCAAAATGTATGAAACAGCTGATTTTTTTTTCGTGATTTCAGAGTTGGTCCCATATTGAATGTTGTTCATATTCATGGGTAGAACAACCTGTAAAAAATTGGATGGTGATAAAAAAATATCCCTGTATACATGGAAAGAAGGCGCGAGTTTATGTGTAAACTATGTATCTAAAGTCTATTCAAACTTGTTTCAAATTAATATTATTTCAAGTTAAACAAATATCAACTTTATTTTAATCGTAATTAAGTTGATTTCAGAGTGACTAGCAATATTGAAAAAGTCATAAAAATGTTTGAAGTTGTCGCGTAAACTGAACTCTATGATTTAGGATTTAAAGTTATTTTTCCATATACTCATATTTGTTTATATTTTTGGCAAATAAATCGGGAATGCAGATTGTCTAGCTAGGTAGTCGGATTTCAGCTACAGCATTCTCGCGAAAAACTAGATAAAGAAACGAAAAAAACTATCTGCATTTTTGATCATTTTTAGTAGAGCCGTTTTTGTTGCAATTTCATTAGTTTTCACAAGTTTTTTATTTCCTTAAAGTAATCGAATCAAGAAATCGGCTTCAGAAGAATTACCTTTTGCCAACAAACTGGTGATCGAAGTACGAAATAGGTGGTAGATATCATACTGGTATAAATACTTCAAAACATCAATGAATAAAATTATAATTTTATTCACAATCCTGCCAAGTTACTTATTATTTACATTGTAAAGATTTTGTGAGAAAAAGAAAAATAATTGACATTATCGCCATCCGGTGGCTACGACTGTCAACGGTTGCTCCTTACTACGTCATTGTAGAAGCCGCGCGCTACGGGCGGCTACGAACGGGCGAGCTACGGCTACGCTTTCCAGGAGTTCCGAAATATAACAGCAGATGGCGTATTAATATTGGTCTACGAAATTGTTTCGGAGTTAAAATAACCAGTTTTTAGGCACTGATATATTGTTTTAAACATAATTTTATTACGAGAAGTACTAAATAGTCTATGTACTGTAAGAAGTAAACTATATCCCACTGCGATAAGAAAAAAACACCTCCTCCATCTATTGCCAACAACGGTAACAAGTAATATGTTGGAGAGCGACATCTGTCAGGGGGTAGATAAATGATTTGTTGGATAGATCATTTTCAATTAATAATTCTTTTTTAAATGTTTACGCTCGTTCATCCGACTGAATTACGTTAAAATTTAAAACAATGTGTTTTTTCGCAAATAACACTCGCTGGACTAAATATATTCTTAGACCCTTACATGTGATTAACTTTAATAATTGTGTCATTGCATTGAGTTATATATCAATGTGTCATTGTGTAACCATGGTCTCCTTACATGTGATGTAAGTGTTGCAAAAGTAGTAAGAATAATCACTGAAGCTACTCGCTTGACTTCAGCTTTTCGTTCTTGTATGTACAGACGCCAGCACATCAACCTACTACAATCTGTCAAATTTCTTCAATAGATTTTCAACTTTATCACTGAAACATAAGGTTCAAAGTTGATTGGGAAAATGTGACAGTTAGGTGTAGCTTGATGTGCTGGCGTCTGTACTTAATTAAATGATTAATAGAATGTAGAATAACATAAATAGTAATTCAAAAAGTGTTTGTTAAATGAGCGTTCCCTGTTGTTAAATAGTGTATATAGATCTCATATAAATAAAATTTAAACGATTGATCCGATAATTAATGACAAATGGACTGTCAAAATCTAAGTTTAAGATGACATGAGATTTTGAAAAATCCAGCAAACTAGTATAAACCCATTTAATTGGTGGAAACTGGTTTTAAGTAAAGGTGCTATTTGGAACCGAGCTGCCAACTGCAACTGCCGACAGCACGTGCAGCGGCTTCATATAAATACATACAAACCAGCGGCCGATTGTATGAAGCCGCTGCTGTCGGCAGTTGCAGTTGGCAGCTCGGTTCCAAATATCACCATTATGCTTGAGTCTTGAGTATGCTTCTAATTAAACCTTCAGATCTTAGACTTAGGGCATATTATTTAAGATAGGTACGCATTAATTCGTGACATTATACTCACGGATTAACCAAGGCCATTGATCGTAAAAAAATGGGGAAAATAAGTACACCGCACCGTACGTGTGAATGCTCACATAAGACAATTTATTATTATCTAATAGAATTTATATTAATTTTGCCAAATATTTACGCTAGGTATCTATTTTTAAGATGTAGGTAAAGTTTGTAAGTTTTGGAAATTATCTCCTAGTAATCTCCAAGATATATTATTTTCCTCTATCCAAACCTACTAATCCCATTTCCAAGATTCTTTGACTGATAGAAAGCTATACCCTATTGCCGAGTGCCCGATATGTTTTGGAAGAAAATAATAATAATTATGATAGCAAAAGTGAGTTTCCGAACGAAAGATATGATATGACGTCATACTATCACACCACCTATTTTCTTTCTTTTGATTGGTTGTAGTAGAAATCATCAGACAAATGTCAAATGAGTAACAGTTACCAAATGCCAAAAAAAACGTAAACAAGTGTATTTTTAATGTGTAAAACAACGTTTTAGTGGTTTATTTAGTAAAAATGGATCTCAAAATGGAGCAGGATGATCCATTTATTAATTCAGACGTTTTTAACGTTCATGACATTGCGGAAATAGAAGGTAAGACTTGCTTAGTTTGTTTATAAAGGCTACTACAGCTCTTACGTCGTAAAAGAGTGAGTAATTTATGTAATAATTGGATAATTTCAGACTTTCTTAGTGGTTGTGATGGAGATTTTATGAAGACACTTGAAGATGAGCTGGCTCGCGTCGATGATCATCCACTTCTCAGTGTTGACACGAAAGTTAAGTCCGAAATTACACCACAACCCCAAGTGTCGCCATGCTACAACCCTATCGGAAACCCTATGGTGTCACAATACTCGCACAGAGCAAAGACACAGCCAATAACCACTCCACAAGCTAAGAGTAGTCCTGTACAAGGAGTGTATGCTAGAGAAGAAAGTTATAATTTGCCACTCAACGATGGCGCTCCGTTGCCTGACGTCACGCAGCATGGGCGCAAGAGAATACCTGCACAGGCCCCGGCCCCCATGCTTGTGCAACAAGTAGTACAGAGTCCACTGTATGTGAACTTGGCACCAAATGTTCAACAACTTCCCGATAACAGGACGTCATTGATGCAATTGGATGGAACCACGCAAATGAACCAGCCTGCAAAAGCAAAGCCTACAAGCCAACCTTTGTTAATACAAAACAATGCCAAAGGAATGACACCACTTATTCTGAAAACTTCTGATGCAAGTTTTTCTCCAGTTGTGTTACAGTCAAATATTATTAATCCCGAAACTCAAACTTTTATGTATACCAGTGCTCCTATACAAGGTAAATACTTATAAGATTAATATAAATGATAAATGATTTTATTTCCGTAGGTAGGTTTGTACAATCACTTTAACATGTCAATCATATTTTAAACTACTCTGAGAAGAAAGTCATAAATTGAGCGGACCTGTCTACTCAGTGCTCGCATTTGTCAGTAATTGTGCAGCTCACCTCAGAATTTAAAGAGTTCAACGATTTGATGAACAATATAATTTTTTGACGCAGTTCTTTTTGTTTTTTTTTTTTTATTGCTAAATGGGCGCACTCTTGACCCCGATCACGCCTGATGGAAAGCGATAGATGAGGTCTATGATGGAACAAGCGTGCCCAGAAGATGTTTGTTGTTATTTAGTCTTTTTATAAAGTTACTTAAATATCTAAGAACGTTTTTATGCATCCTTTTGCAGGAACAACACAAGGCATCATTACAAACACTAAAGGGAACACAGAGAACCGGCCCATACACACATTTTTTACAAGCAACAATGGACCTACACTCCTAACAGGAATACCCGTAGTTCTTGATGGAGAAAAGATAACTTTAAGTCAGGCTCCAAATATGGGAGTACCAAAGGTTAAAGAAGTGAAACGAAGTGCGCACAATGCTATTGAAAGACGGTACAGAACTAGTATTAATGATAGAATAATTGAACTAAAGAATATGCTGGTTGGAGAAGAAGCAAAAGTATGTTATTTTTTTTTACATATTACATAATAATAATAATATTGCATCAGCATTTTTGATGGCATGATGCAAGGATGATATAATGTGATATTTTCATGTTAAGTGATAAACATATCAGGTGATACTTTATTTTTATATAGGCTAACTTATTATCTTAATTCTAAATAATAATCTACCAGACTTTGTTTAGTTACTAGAATATAATTAGAATCAAGTTATTTGCATTTTTGTGTATTCCGGATGTCCAACTTAAGCAATGAGAGTTTTGGACTTGTTTGATTCTGGGCAAATAGTCATATAAATAATAATAACTTTTATTTGAAGAATAAACATGAAAGTTTATTATTGTTTGGTTGTTTATTATTATTTTTATTTGGTTACACACTAGCAGTTAATTAACTGATGCATTTGTATTAAATATCTTGGAGATATTCTTGAAGCAGTTCAGTGTGGGAGCTGTCACAGCATTTTCTGGGAGCCTATTCAATGCTGTTACAACTCGGTTAGACAAGAATTGCTTTAAAGGCTTTTCTTAGGCTAGCATATTTTCTATAAAAAAGCTGAATACTCCATAAAAATAGCAATATTTATACCTCAGATAAAAGTTATTTGACTTTTGAAAATTCAGCCGTAAATATTTATTTAGCTTTTATGATTTTGTGTTGAATATCGAAAACAAGGTAAATATCGCCATTCATATTGCAATTTGTTCAATGTGTAAAATTTCTATTTTTTTATTATTTCTAAGGTATAATTATTTATGGAAATTTCAAAATGCACATTTAATAGAACACAATAGTTAGGAAACATCAGTTAAAAAAAAAAACATTTTGTTGTCATAAAAGATTTTTTTCCAGTATGCTGTTTTTTTACTCTCTTGTAAACTTGTCATTTTTAACATAGAACTAATTGCAATATGAACAACGATATATACAATAAACAATTAATTTTAATTATTTATACCAAATCTTCCAGTTGAACAAATCGGCTATTTTAAGGAAAACAATAGAATACATCAGGTACATGCAGAATCAGAATACTCGTTTAAAACAAGAGAACATGGCTTTGAAGCTGGCGTTCCAGAAGTCAGGAGTGAAAGAGCCACAGTTCGACGTTACATACACTCCTCCACACAGCGACATCTCATCACCATCCAGTTCACAACACGGATTTGATAGTGATTCACCTTCATCACCTGAGTACAAGGTTGGTATTACTACAATTCCAATTTGTTGTGCTTAATTGCAGAAATCTAAACAGAGGGGCAATTCTCGTGATTTTAAGAATGTTTCACAGTCTGATCTCGGTCTCAATCTGTCAAAAATACTTCTAAAATCCCTGCATATTGTTTTTGACATTGATTGTCGCTGAGATGAGATTGCGACCAGATTTTGAATGTTTTAATTAAGTATGGGAATTAGCCTTCAGATTAAAGAATAGGAAGGTAGGGAAGATATGGAAATACTAAATACTAATACTAAACCTTAGAATTCTAGGAAATCTACTGTCAAATCTTTTGTCAAATTTTTTGATTTCCTGAGATTGATTGATGATTTGAGTCAAATCTCATGTTAGTTAATAGCTGGGCCTCCACCGGACGATCCAGTGCGCTCCGATCGGGCGCGGCAAGAACAATGCGCGGTCAATGTGGAGGTGCCGCGCGCGATAAGAGCGCACTGGATCGTCTGGTGTGGATCCAGCTATTGAGCATTGTAACAACAGGCAATCAAATTAGATGACATTCGATTTTTTTTACAACATTTTTATTGAGTAGACTTGAGAAACTGAAGGATAGTTAGAAATCAGACCCGGCCAGCATTGTAAAATCAATTTATAAAACAACAAAATGTATGTAGAAACAGTTTCCAATTCTGAATGTTCATGTGTAACCTTTTATTTTGTTTCCAGGTTGAAGATAAATATTCGAACAAGATCGTCATGGGTATGGGCGACCACTCCCGATTAGCGTTATGCGCCTTCATGGTTGGTTTAATTACTTTCAACCCATTCAGTACATTCTTTGGAAACTTCATGTTAGAGTCGTCTGTCACAGATTTCTCTGCAAGAGTAGATCAAAGAAAAATATTGGCTGATGATGACTTTAGTAAGTATTTTTTTCATTGAATATATTTTTGACTACTGCCCGCGACTTCGTCCGCGTGGAATGAACATAATTGTCAAACAATTTTAACTGTTTATAATATCAGTTAACATTTTCTTCTTTAATTTATGTGGAGAAACTAATTTAATTTGTATGTGGATTAATTTGCCATTGCTAGTCCTATGAGCACATTAGTCCACCAACAAATTAGTGACAAAAGTCCTTATTAAAAGAAAAAAAAAACATTACTATACTTCGTGATTCTCAAAAGGGAAGCATGACTACTAACAGTACTTTATAGACTAATTTACTAATTGTCAAATGATTGTGGCTTATTAATTTCACTTTCAACCTTTTTTTTATAAATGCTATGCTTTCTAAGCTTCAATAAATGACTGATTACAATATTCTAGGTTCTACGGGAGTATCATGGGGAATGTGGCTGTTCAGCACTTTCTTCATATATCTGATAAACTTTTTCGTACTGGGAGGTTGTCTGATCAAGTTATTAGTTTATGGAGACTCTGTACCGAAATCGCAATCTAAAGAAGCTGGACTTTTTTACAAACATAAACGACAAGCTGACAACTTTTTGAAAAAGGTGACCCTTCCATTTTTTTTACGGTACCTATTTGATTCAAGTTTTCGATTGCAGCTCATGGTACGCACGACGACATATCAAGCAATTCAGTTCCAGTATAAGCTGACTTCTCATTGTACCAAAAGCCTATACAATGCCAGGTCAGCTAAACTGGAAATGTATAGCTTGATGTGTCGTCGTGTTTACAAAGTTATTTCGGATAACCCTTCGATGCTTCTAGACACCATACAGGAAGGCAGGGACACCAACGCGGAAACTGTAACCATGGAAACGAAACATGGTAACAGGTTACTAGTTGCTGTGCCTGCCACCCTGTATAATGTTATACCACTCAATTAAAGGTACAACAAAAGACGAAGATACAAGCGTAAAAACTCACTGCAAAAGCGCAAGCTACACTCATTATTACAGAGTAATTTTCATTATTTTAATTTTGAAGGCTGCACCTATAAATAATTAAATCGATATTTATTAAGAATTACTTTGCAGGGGGACTTAACAAACGCACGGTTGGAACTACATCGAAGTTTAGCAGTATCTGGGAAGAGCGTACAAGCAGGCGGTCAGGGGCACGCGAAGTATTCCGCGCTCATTGCTGCTGTCTTGCGACAGATGCTGCAGAGATTACCCTTTGGATCTTTCCTCGCTCGCCGGGCTGGCGATTTGTGGAGTGATAGGTAGGAGTTTAGCAGTTCTTTTATAGTTGATGCTTCTTTAGTACCTATGTGCTACTTAAATGTGGTTATGATATTGATCCTTATTATTACTGTTTCTGTAAGTATATGTTACCTGTTGGAATGCCGTCCGTTGGTACAGGTCAACTCAAAAGCTGCAATGGCTCCTCAAAAGGCCCTTCCAGACATGGCCCTGCATTGTTAGACTCACTTAAAATCCTAATAATACAATGTGATAGGGGTGAGACTTCTAACCCGTTAAGGCTGAGTACTACATCTAATTTTATCGACAAAAAAAATAATATGGGGGGTTGAACCCCCTTCCCCTAAAAATTATGGCTATTTTTTTATGTACTACGGCGCGCTTGATACTTTATGTGATATCAAAGGTTGTATGCGTTGTAGAAACAAAAAAAAAACGACAAACGGTAGCTAATAACCTTGGCTAACTAATTCATTACTTTTTTCATATGTTTGATAATGTTTTGGTGAGAAAAAAAATCATTTCTGAATTATTTTGACCGAAAAAATCGCTATTTTTCAATATTTTCATATTATTTTTTTGTCGATATTACCCCCCATATTATTTTTTTTGTCGATAAAATTAGATGTATTACTCAGCCTTAACGGGTTAGAAGTCCCACCCCTATCACATTGTATAAAGTTTGGACTTCAAAAGAGACCATGACCTCTAAGTTAGTTTTCTCAGGGATCAGTCAGCTAAGAAATGCCAGAGCCATGTAGTTGAAAATATTGACGTGTAAAAGTGACTTAAAAGATCTACTTACATATAAATAAATATTTCAATTAATTTCACCAAAATGTGGATACTCTTATGATTGGGTGCGCAACAACCATACCTACTTTTTAGATTCAAAGCTGCGTTATATTATAACACAGGTTATATCAAAATATAGTCAGATTTCGGTATTTATGTTCAACTGGCTCGCTTAGTACAATGCTTGATATGCCCAAGCGATCTAATCTATGAAGCCACATGATAATGACAAGCCGAGGTTTCAACAATCGAAGAAATTGATCCCTTTTTATTTTAGTTATTACAAAGAACTTCGTTAGTAGCATTCAGACTCCATAGATCCACAACTTTTATTTCCACAGTCCTTCAAGAAGAGCCACCCAACACTGGGCTGCAGAAGTATCAACGGTATCCCATCGTCTCGCACAACTGGAGATCTTGTCAAGCCACAGCGGTAGGAGCGAACGCGTCCTCTTGGCCTTGCAAGCAGTCAATCTGGCTGAAGTAACTGGCAATAAGCATCTGTTGGCTGATACGTATGTTACGGCCGCGCTAGTGTTCAAGGACTATATGCCGAAGTTCGGGAATTGGTTGTGTGGGTAAGTGGAACATAGAAACAATATGTTGATTGAAAGCATACGTTTTGTAAAGACAAAGAACTATGTGAGAAATAGCCTTCATGTGTTTATCCTTTATTTCGTGTGCAATAAAGAGTATTCTATGTCTATCCATCTAACGGGTGTAATAATATCCTTAAAAAGCCAAGAGTTCTTACCGTTTATTGTATTTTTGTACCGGATCATATTTGGGAACCTTCTGATTATGGAGACATTAGGTCAAAGTTTCAACTTTTTCTGACGTAGGTAACTTAACGGTACTCCCTGTACCGTTGCATGCACCCATAAGCGAAATGTTTTGCGTGTGTCGTTTTTCAGCAATTACTTCTGCACAAACTTACTTAGTTTGACATACCTACAGAATGCTTAGATGACGGCTTCATGATGGGTCTTTTTATACCCTGAATAATGTTAACATTTTTCTTTGCAAGGTATTGAGTAGTAGATTCTGCTATAAACATTTTATATCCTTACTAAGCAAAGGTTTCTTTAATTAAAGGAAGTAAAAACTTGCTTTTACTTCCTTTACATCAGAAAAAAACGTGGTCGTGCATTCAGTCAAATTTAATTCTGCTGACTGCGAATTCCATGTCTTTATATGATCGAAACTGATGATTATTTCACACAATATGTAATCCATTCACCAGGTACTATCTCAGCCTCTGCCGCGTATGGTGCACAGACTCCCTATCCGAATGGCCGGTACGTCTACGTTGGGTGGGCAGCGCGCGCGGCATGCGTTTCCTGCGCACACGCCGATGGACGTATGAACGTAACCCTGCTACTTGCGCGCTCTTCTGTCGACTGCCTGACCCCGCTGATCCATTGGCTTATGCTATGAGGGTAAGTTGTTGTGAGAAGATTTTATTCAGTTTTCAAACATGTCTAAAGCCGCATAGCTATTCGTTAACTAAAGTGGCGCAACATTGTATTAGCAAAATTTTTCTGTATTTTGGGAAGCATGTTGCTGGTGACTTGGAATATTGCAGGTTTGCTGGCAACATGAAAATATTCCGTAATAGCTTCTGCTCGCAACTTCGTCTGCGTCTTGTGTGTGTTGTCTTGGTCCCCTGACACACCCCGTCGCATCGCATTGCCTGCCCGCGCTATCACTTAGTTTTAGCTTAGCGTTTTTTCTGACTTTTCTTTTTTCTCGACTCCCTTTAAAAGTCGTAGCGTGATGTTAAGTAGCCTATAAACCTTCCTCAAAAATTGGGCTGTTAAATGCAAAAAGATTTTTTCAAATCTGACTGGTAACAAACTCTTCAGCTTTATTATTACTCCCTTACTAATAAACGTGGTATATCAAATGAATAGTTACACACCGATTTCTCTCTTTCAGTCGTCAGTAATTTGATTTTCGAAAGAAGAAGACAAAGCGTTGTGTAAATAAACAGACGCTAACGTTTATTAGTAAGGGGGTTAGTATATACAGGGTGTCCTGTAATTAATGGGTAACCTCTTACGGGGTCATTTATGTTCGCATAACTCATCAAAATGTAGGAAACAGCTGATTCTTTTTTCGCGATTTCAGGTTTGGTCCCATAGTAATATTTTTTCATAATGATAAGTACAATTACCCCTTAAGAGGTTATCCATTAATTACGGGACACTGTAGAATCATGGGAAACAAAAGCACATCTTGTGACCGCAATTTATGTTAATACGGAGCAACTTACGTGGGAAAATAATAAAATAAGCTAGTAAAGTGTTTAGGTTAAAACTTTTATACTTATATATACGATATACAATAGTTATTTATGGAACTATTGTATAATAAGGGGTATTAGTATCACACGAGTGTTTTAATACCTAATTATGTACATTTGCATACAAGACTTTATCTACACCCATGATATGAATCCTCTATAAAAGGTTCTGAAATAGTTTTTTGCAATACTAATATTGAACAAAAATGGCGGCCCGCGGGATACGACGTAAATTCGAATAACATATAATTTCTTTTTTAAATTACGGCGCTCTGTGGTAGTGAAACGCGCGTACATGCCAATGTTCTTTTTTTGAAAAGGAGTTGCATAATGAAATCTAGTACAACATTATAACACTCGTTTAGATGATATTATGGTTACTATGACTCTGGTTGTTTTAATTTTGGCAATAAGCTACTTAACTGTTTAGTGTTTCAGAAACTTTTATAGAGAATTTATAGCATGGGTGTAGAGAAAAGTATACTACTTCAAAGAGTTATACAAAAATAAGTGCATTATAAAACTCCTGAACAGCAATACATATTTGTAACGACAGACCTGCTGGTATGATTTGTTTGTAGTTAAGGGGACATCACTGACAGCTGAATTTTGTAATGCATTAAACAATCTTATTGTTACACCACTTGTTAATGAATCAGCTAATGGCGATCTGCATAGTTTCCCTTCCAGCTATCAATATTATGACATAATAACTTTATCAATTGATTACATAAATGAAGGTATTATGTATTATAACACGCTTAACAAAGACATTGCCAAGGTGCACATAATGAGGTGGTTATACGTAAAGGGTGTTTATCTTATTGGTAATTAGAGCAAAAAGCTGGGCGGTGCAGCTGCATCTCAATAGTCAAAATTATTTAGATTGCGACTGGTCGTGTGTTACGCAATTAGAAAGAAAAGAAGAAAGAAAGAAAATACGTTTATAGGATTCTGGTGTAAATGAGTATTTTACGATGAAAAGACTTCTCCAAAATCGCTGTATACGCTCGATGCAGCAGAAAGACTTCATTGATGCGGCTGGTTCTTCCTTTTCAATGGATGCAGAGAACGTGCTTGTGCGTAGCACAGTGCCATAATACTACAGTTGTTAGGTTAGAATAGTTCTAAATTATCTGAAATTGCTATCAAAGCAATTTCAGATAATTTAGAACTATTCATAATTCTGCCGCAGCAAGCGAAAAGGACGAATATCGGTCAAAAATGTAAAGAAAAATAAACCTTACTGAACAAAAAAGGCGCATCCATTCATTTTTCTCCATTCCCTTTCCTCAGATGCGCCCATTTTACTTACGGCAGCAGAATTGAACGAGCCCTTTTCGCAAATCAAATAGAAGTTACATAAAGCTTACACGAATTGTTCATGGCGAGATTGTCTCCTGCATCCCCTCAAGATTTTACCTGGGGTCTCCTAAAAACCTACAGAGACCGTAAACAACGTTAGCCTCACTACTAAAATTATATTTTGGCTTTAAAATTATTTATCTTATAATTCTTGACCAAAACATCGACGTTGACCAAATCAATTTTGGAGAATAGGAAAGGGTTACAAGTTGTAATAGTGAACCTCATGTCCCAGGCTTATCATCTGGAGCTTCTTCAAAAGAGCCTGCAGATGCTGCTGTGTGCCGATGAGCGAAGCAACACCCGTGATGTACTGGAACTGATCAAACTGATTACTGATGACGTGTCCACGGACGCTCCGCATCATACTGGTAAGGTTCCCTCATACACCTGATGGATCCAACAGCTTCATTATCATTGCAGCCCGGATTTATCCACTGCAGGGTTTAGGCTCCCCTTTTTTCTGCCAACAGCTTTATAAATTGAATATAATAAATTAAAGTAAGAGCAGAAATGGTTGTGTTTTAGTTTAATATGGAAACCGGTTGATCTGCAGATCATTCATCTATTGTACAGATGGTCAAAAATATCCGAATTTTCAGCCATTTGAAATGCAAACGTAAAGGTTAGTAGACCAGATTTTTCTAACAAAGTTTATTTCTACCCCAATCAAGCATCACTTGCTGATGTCATTTTATGCGTAAAATACCCTTGATAAAGATCGTTTTGTAGATATTTACGTCAATTTATGTCAGGCACTGACTAGTTTGACAGGTCTGAACTAATGTTTATCTTCTGTCCTTTTCTTAATGAAATAGAAAGAAAAAGATGTACTGAAATTAAATTTAGTTTAGTTTGTGAACAAGGGAATCGGCGCCATTATGTGAGGCAAAAAAGCAAATATCTCATTTTTCGTGTTAGACGTAAGAAAATATTGTATTCTTATTTATTATTATAATAATATTAGGTGCTCTCGAGCTGTCTATTATGTTTCACCTGCATGTTCTATTTCTGCATTGCCCTAAGGTTGACTGGTAGAAAATGCCTCGGGCATTAAGTCCGCCTTGGTGCAGATTTTTTTTACTTGTGCTTATAGCTTTAATAAATAATATTAGTAAACATAGCACACAATAACTAACCTTGCAGGTTGCTGGGACCCAGTGATGGAATGGTGGGCCAACATCGTGGGCGTGGCTGCCACATGGTTGTTGGCCGATACTGGTAAAGCCGTGGAAATTGGCGACCGTCTGAACATGCTGCCCGAACCGCTCGCCAACTGCGAAGATCCTTTGCCAGGGTGTGTATAAAAGTAACAACTGTCTGTGCATGAAAATTGGCAAAAGTATTAAGTATAAGTATTTTTGGGACTAGTCTACACCTACATACTGAACGATAAGGACACCGACGTGCGAACTGTAAACATGAATTCAGCACATGATTCTAGACCACCGCGCATAGAGATTTTTGGTGAGTTATCAAAAAAAAAAATGTTTCATAGACAATTGCGATACCTACGCGGTCAAAATGTATGGAACAGCAAATCTTTTTTTAAAAACCACCGACAAATTTGAAACAGAATCATGTTTTGAATCCATACTATCAGGCTGCGCGTCGATGTCCCTGCCATCCTGTGTTACATTGCAAATAAAAATATGTATAGACTTGTCCCAAAAATGCTTAAATACGTTTAGCCTTTACTGTTCCACTCTTGGACGAAGGCCTTATGCCTTCCGTTACCTATTGTTGGTTAATTTCATAGTTAACTACATTGATTTTGAATAATACTTGCCTTCGTTATGAAAACTTAACTTCTTGTTTTCCCATCGCCTGCAGTTAAAATACACAAAGATTTTAATTAAATCAAGTATATCGCATTTTTGTATCAAAAATATCACAAAGATCATGTTTTCAACTTACTAATACAAACCAATATATAAATTGTACCTGTATAAAATACAGGTCAACAACATAAAAATTAAAATAAATTATTATTCAACAGCAGTCTAATTAACAATGAGCAGATTCTCATACATGCGAAAACTTAGAAATTCTAGTCGCACTGGTGTTTATAAAACAAAAGTGTATAGTTTATAGTTGTTGTATTAATAACTATTGTCTTTGGTAGCATAAACATGAGCTGATGAAAATATAGCTATTGTACTATTATTCGTAGGGCATTGCACATGGCATACAAAAGCCGCCGTGGCCTGTTGAGCCTCGCTCAGTGTCGAGATGAACGTTCGTTCGAGAGGACTGCAGAGACAATACTCAAGGTGTGTGCACATTTATTCTTCAAGTGTTTGTTGTAAGTTAGGTGAAGATAGTGCGTGAAGTTTTTAGCAAGTGAAAATTTATGAATGGGAATTCGACTCCAATCTTTTCTGTGTTCTAAAATATAGGGATATTGATTGTTTTTTTTGGTTACTAGCAGCGCCCCGCTCGATTTTACCCGCATAAGTTTCCCGTGGGAATACCGGGATAAAAATTATCCTAAGTCCTTTCCCGGGACTCAAACTATCTCTATACCAAATTTTATCTAAATCGGTTTAGCGGTTTAAGCGTGAACAGACAGACACTTTCGCATTTATAATATTAGTATGGATTCTAATAATTGTTAGTCTAAGGTTTTAGTAGAGTTCTAGTGCAGTGTCAGAATTTAAAAATCCTTTTATAGAGGACTATAAAAGGATTTTTAAATTCTGACTATTTTTTCACCGGATAGACGCGTATTATATGTGTTTGGTGAAGTGATGAGTAAATATTATGAATACAATATAGCTGGTTTGTTTGATCTAATAACAATAGAAGTGTTTTAATATTAAAGCAGTTTCATTGTTCTGAAAAGTACTTGATACAATGATACTCAGGGTGTTCCAATGTAGCTCATGTAGTGTTTATGGTAGTAAGTTAACTAATTTTAAAATTCGTAGGGCGGACTAACTTTGATCTACTTCCATTTTCAGGTCTGTGATATTGCTGGAACCAGGTTAGCTGATTCCTTGGCATATTACTGTTGCCGAAAACCCACACAGCTTATGTTGGTAAGTTTCAACAAAAGAGGTTTGTATATATTTTCTTTTTTAACATTATTTAATTTAAAACTTATTTTTTGCTCGTTATTTTTATGCTCATTTTCAGTTTTATTCTTTGAATCATATTTAGAAGGAGCTTGAAGACATAACTATTACGGGAGTGCATTGTAGTTGCATTGCACTGGATTACACGAGTTGTGCAATATTACTACAAGGCAAATCTCGCATTAGTTGCATTCATCACATCGAAGGTGTTTCTTGCATGGTTTATTTTTTTTTACTTTATTGCTTATTTATAATTATTTGTTGTTGTTAGTTTTTATTTTTAAATAATATTTAATTGTATCAGTAGTTTAAAATTCACTGATAAAAACATGTTGCAAAAGCATGTGGCATATAAGATTCTCAATTATTTCGCATGAGTCAAGCTAGGGATTCCTAGGAAAGCGGCTTCGTCATATTGTAACGACCGTCCGCGTCATGAAAATCTGTCATTTCCACCATTACTTGTCATTAAGGTGTCAATAAAACGCTCTGTGTTTGGACAGCCGATATTGTGTGACCGTTGTCCGTTTTCTTAGGAAATCAAAGCTTATTAAGTAGAGCCATTTTCATAAATATGTTAAGAACGGATTTTTTAAATATAAATCAAGTAACCCCCTAACTTACTTGGGTTCTCAACTTCTCACAAAAGCAAACAAGATAACAAGTAAAAATAACAAAAACGTTTGGCCACTCCATCGAAGGAGTGACACTGGCGTAAAAATCCTTTGTGACGTCATATATTTTCAAAATAAATCACACAGCAGTACTTAACGTCTGTTTGTTTTGATACCATTGTGCATTCCAACGCATCTTACCAAGTGATTCAAAATAGAAAATTACTATTTCAAGAACTCGAATTCAAATTCAAGCACATTCGAATATTTTCATATTGTACGTATATATCGTCGATGTCGTGGCTTATTTTGAAGCGATCAGTCGATGGGTACCGAAATTTAATTGGATCTTTAGCTAATCTTTGTGCTCACATGTAATTTTTTGTAGACATAGAAAGTGCTCACTCTAAAAAGTGACCAATTTCAAAAAAACATTGCATTTTTTTGACACAAATGTAAATTTTGACAGCTTATGCAAGTTCTATGCTGTGATTGGCTGCTGGAGGTCCGCGCGGGCGTGTGGGAGGAGAGCGCGGACCGAGCATGCGTGGGCGACGTGGATGCGTATTGCGGGCCTGCACCGCACGCGCAGTTGCGAGCCTTCCAACGAGACCTGCATTCTTTGAGGAGGATATCCCAGAACTTGCCGGTTAGTATTTCATTACACTCTCTTTCAAAAAAGGCTTAACTGTTTTCTAAATGATGTGGGATATTACATTTTACTGAACAGAGATAAATGATGTAACCAACAACACTGGAACTCTAAAGTGTGTACGTAGCGCCACAGCTTAGCATTGACAATGCAGTTGCTGACTGACGTGTCAGAATGAGCCGTTGGAGTGCCAGGGATGCCTCCTGTATTTGTGCGATTTCGTAGTCTTGTCTACTTTTACCTTCAAGTAACCAACAACTTCATAATTCTAGTAGAGTAGAATTGATTACACACTTTTTTTTAGTAAAACTTAATCATATCAACATGTCTCGTTGTCATCCAATGTTTGTATTTTTGTTGGCGTAAAACGTTCTTGCGTTAAACACTCCGTGGTTAAACATAATTAAATTACCCATTTCTCTTAGTTCCTCCAATTATCTTGCTTTTCACGTTGCACTGATGTGTATTAAATAACTCACTAAAAGGCGCTATATTTGGAGATTGCTGTGGCAATAGTTAGTCTTCTCTCAAACTAAGGAGACTAAAAGGTGGCTCTTCTGCTATTTCTAAATAGAATATTAATCAACCTATTCTATAGTATGGTACAGCTCCGTGTATCGTATCAGAATCAGAATATTTATTTGTGAAACATAGGTATTTACATAATGGTCTTTGGTTAATAACATGGGCGCTATGTTTTGCCGTGAAGGCGTACAAATATTGAACAAAATAAAAGCAAACAATAAAAAAAAACTAACAGAAAAAAACAAAATTAAATAGGTAAGTACATACAAGAGAAAAAAAGTATTTTAAATTTCATAAAATATCTTAATAAAATCTACTATTAAAGATAACCTAGAAACAGATTTCTTAAAAAAGTATTGCACACGAAATATTAAAAATTATCATTTATAAAATCTTCTACACTATAGTAACATTTTTTAATTAATACTGAGTAGAGACTTTTCTATAGGGGTAATTTTTTTATGCTGTCGGGTATTTTATTATAAATTTTCGGAGCCATGCCAAAAAAAAAACTCTTTTTCATTAAAGCGGTTCTGCATTTTCTGTCGCACAGTTTATTCATATATTGAGAACGCATTGGAGTGTTTTTCACATCGGATAGTTTTTGAAACAGGCGTAAATTAATTTTAACAAACAAAGCAGTCTCGTAAATGTACATTGCTGGCATAGTCAGTAATTTTAATGATTTAAAGTGAGGTTCTTCTCTAGTTTCGGTACCTACTTTTTAAGCCACACATTGACCGAATACAACGTTTTTGCGCTTTAAAAACAGTCTCTCTGTCAGTAGTAGGATTGAGGTTGTAATTTGGAACAGTTGATGCGGTTGTTATATCTCATAAACAAATTTATTTTGTCTCAAACTGTCATTTCACACCACCTGCCTCACAAATCAGTGCTAATTAGTATCATCATGTTTCCAGTGGGTGACTTCCCGCGTGTTCCTGCAATCTGCGGTGTGTCGTATGATGGCGGGCGCTTCGCCGCGACGCACTCAACAGCTGTTGGACGGCAGCCTTAGACCGAGGCTTAATCGCTCGTCTATCATCTGTGGCAAAGGTAATAACAGACACCACAGTATACTACTGAATTGTTACTATACTGGGAAAGGACATTATAGAAGGCCCTAAGAATATTAATTATTTAGACAGTTTTTTACGGGTATATTACAAAACTTCTTCTTTTGACATGGTTTAAATCATCGAGTCAGTTATTGTATTTCGAACTTTATTCTGACTATTGTAAAGTTCTTATTACGAAAGCTGACTTTAGAGCCGAGTCTATGTGATAATTTTGTATTACAAACTTTACATCAATCGGAAGAAGTTTAAAAAAGTATAATTTATACTTTTTTTAGGCAATAGTTCAAAACTTGGAGTGGGACTAAAGTTAAAAATCGTTTTGTAATGAGACTGTTAGGGATAAATTGATAATACAGCTTTTGGTCAGTGGGTCGTCTTAGGGACGGTTCTCTTAAAATACACTATATGTTCATCCAATATCCTCCTCACAAAAGCAGAATATTCATAACTTGTTAATGCTTGACAGAGAGAGCGCTCGAGGGCGGCGGCGGCGACGGCGAGCGCGCCGTGGCGCTGTACATGGCGTGCAGGCACCTGCCGGCCGCCGTGCTGGCGGCTCCGGGCGAGCGCGCCGGCATGCTGGCGCAGGCCGCCGCCACGCTGCAGAAGATAGGCCACAGGAGCCGCCTGCCCCACTGCTACCACCTCATGAAGTCCATAGGAACCATGCCTTCTGCACCCTAAAAGTGGTGTTCTTCCGCCTAAATATCAAAAATGTATATAAACTAATGATTGTTTATTATTGTCTTTTGTTATTTGAATAAAATTTATTCATATCGTAATAAGTACTATTGTAATAAACGAAATTTTTGTATAAAATTGTTTTGTTTTGTATCCACTTCCACCTAAAATATTGAACATTCAACAGTCCCATGTAGACTTGATAAGCACAAGAAATGAACCTTTCTTAGCGACGCTGCTCGCGGCGAACAACTTGATAGTAACATGAGTGCGACTTGATATTGATACTAACTTTATACCCAGTTAATCAAGGTGACCAGGATCAATTCAATATTTCTTGCTAAAAGTAGAAGAAATTTGATAATCAATGCAGATTTTTTGTGTTACTAACAGTTTTGCTAAGATTTTGAGGCAGTATTTTCAGTGATATTTTCGCTTCTCGAGTTCTCCCCACTCGTCATCTTGCATTATGAGACTACGCAGAACGCGATGAAATACATTTTCTTAGTGCGGCACGAGACTAGAATACTTCACTGTATGTTGTCGGATACATGTCGCGTGTACGGTTTTAGCAGCCCAGCCCTATCTGTCAATAAAATTGTCATGACGATCGCATCGCATCTCACATATCTGTCATGTTAATGTCAACAGTGAACAGACAAAGCTACACGATTTACAATAAAATTCAATGTTATGGTTATTTGATTTGGAAATAAAGTTAATAGAAGTTGGATCGATACATTGAATATATTCATCTTCCCCTTGAATTACAGATATGATACGTATCTTGTAATCATAGCTATATACGTAACGCTTCCCAGGATATATTATTTTCCCAATTATCATAATGGTAAGTGAATGTTTGCACATACCTATTGATGTATTTGATACCTGTCGCTCGTTGTTTATTATGATTCATTTGTACACATCTTATTAACGCATACTATTTGCCTATTTATAAGGAAAAAAATGATAGCAGAATACAAGAGGATGCCAGGATTACACTGTTTCTTAGTACCTACCTACTTGGTGAATTATTCAATGTTGTTAATAAACAATTTCAGGCAACTGCGGTAGCTAACGTTCAAAAGAAATCAGTGGGCTCTAACAACACAGGTGGAGTCCGTAAGAAGTCAGGACCCAAGTTTGAGTTGACAGATGAACAGAGAAGAGACATAAAAGAAGCATTTGATCTCTTTGACACAGAAAGTACAGGAAAAATAGATACAAAAGAATTAAAGGTAGCTATCCGTGCTCTAGGTTTTGAACCTAAAAAGGAAGAAATTAAAAAGATGATTGCAGAAATAGACAAGGGAGATGGTAAAGTTTCTTATGAAGACTTTCAAGAGCTGATGACTGTCAAGATGGCTGAAAAGGACACCAAAGAGGAGATTATGAAGGCATTTAAGCTGTTTGATGATGATGAGACTGGTGAGTGCAAAAATATTATCAAGCCCTTTAGTTGCTATGCCTAGATCCTAACTTGTAGTTTAAAAAAACTCAATTTTTGGAATTCATCATATTTGGTTTCTCAAACAAATTCAAATATAATCAAATGTAGGTAGTTAGGGAATGGCTTCTTAGACATTCTCATGAGTAAATCCACTAGCTTTGCATTGGATTTGTTATGAAAATATTTTTTACAGACATGCCAGAATTATTCATTTAAACATCAAGGTTGTACCATTTTTATACGTCTGAAATTTAATATTTGCAGGCAAGATATCTTTCAAAAATCTAAAGAGGGTGGCAAAAGAACTTGGTGAAAACCTAACAGATGAAGAGCTTCATGAAATGATAGATGAGGCTGACAGAGATGGTGATGGAGAAATAAATCAAGAGGAGTTCTTGCGCATTATGAAAAAAACTAGTCTCTATTAGATATTACAGATGTCTATTGTTATTAAGTATGGTAATACATTCAAATTATCTTTGACTGCAACTGAATATTTAAGTCAAACAAACAATGCAATTATTTTAAGGTTTACACAGATATTTTTTAAATCCCAAATATTTTCTGTCTTGACAATTTCACAGGGTAGCAGGTGTTAATTTTGAGTTTATGTCAGTACTATCTCAGCTCTCAGCCCAAAATTATAAAAATATATCTAAATGTTATATAATGTAGATAGGTATAAATATACTTGTAGTATGGTTTTAACAATTTGGATGTACCTTTTGTTTCTCTCTCACAGGTGTGTCAATTTATTGTTGTCATAGAGAATAGAAGTTTCATGAAATTTATACCAATAGTGAAGCTCTATACTTTTTCAAGCTTGATGTTTCCACTAAGCAAGTGGTTTGTGTGCTAACACCCTGTACAATGTGTGAAGTTTCACATAGGTGGCATCCTTAGTGTAACTCACCAAGCATTGACTGTGCTAGGTCACAAGTGGATATCTGTTTTGTGACATGTATGCATTCAAAGAATTTTTGTTTCATCCGAAAAGATGAATTGCTACAAGTGCCCCAGTGCAGATAAGGCTTTATATTATTAGTGTTTCAAATGGTACATTTCAGCTAATGTAGCTGCTTAGCCTAAAATGATAATTGGCATGATGTATTTTAATTTTAAATAACTCTGGATAAGATATGTGTTGTTGTAGTTGTTGAATGTGTTCAGTTCACATAGGTTTTATGAACAAAGGAGGCTACTCATAATTCCCGTTGATTAGTCCTAACCTATCTTTAGGAAGATTGCACTATTTGAGTGTTTTGAGGGTAATTGATTTGTCATTTTGTGTAATGTTTTGGTTTTGTAATACCTAACTACTTACTAGATTTTAAAGGCAATGAACAAACAACATAAAAAATAATTTGATTTTAATTAAAATAGCATATTTTTTACATTCCAAAATATGTATATTAAAACATGCTCTTTTATGGACATCAATAATTATACAAACTAGTTCTTTAAGAATAAAAGATCTGAATCAATATCTGGTTGGATCACACATACACTATGTTTCTTATTTCTAAGCAAATAACTGCACAAAGTTTTCGATAAGTTTTAAAATAAGATTAAGTAAGCTTAAGGCCTAATCACGTTTTCTTTACCATCAATGTTCTACCTCTTAAAATGCTTTGATTTATCAAAGAACTTCGACTTTGACTTGCCAAAGTTAATATTATTACCTTGAAGTGTTTATTATTTGATTAAATCAAAGAAGTATGAAATCTGTTTTGTTTTATTTTGCTGTTTTATCTTAGACATACGCTAGAGGACACCATTTGGGATATGATAACATATGCTTAGTGACTGGAGTTCCAATCGTTTTTTTAAAGTAGGCATAATCATTTGTTTTTACACAACTATACATAAAAATCCAATAAAATATGAAGGATTTAAAAATTTATCACAATTTGATTGAATTGATTTTTTGGAGGAAGTCTATCTTTCATTGGGTTAAGTCAAGAGAAAAGGCTAACAATAAATTATATTTTCTCTTTATGAATCACTGGTTTAGCTTAATTAGCCTATAATGTTCCCACTGCTGGGACACAGGCCTCCTGTGTGAGAGGGAGTGAGCCGTAATCTACCATGCGGGCCTAGTGTGGGTTGGTAGATGTCACATTTTCAAATTCACATTTTCAAATTCTTGGTTTCTTCACCATTTTGAGAGCAGTGGTGATGAAATAATTTACACAAAATAAGGTGCCTGACTGGGTTCAAACCTACAACTCGAAAGTCGCAGCCATTACCACTGCCCACATTGGTTTAAAACTGCTTGAAGTATTAAGCCATCTTATATAATTTTACTGTGGTGAGTAGTACTTAGATACTGCTAGTTTTAAAACTGTTGCTTTAGTTTTATCAGTGAAGCCAATTCTCTTATCAAGTTTTAACCACCCATGGAGGCATTTGATTGTGAAATTAACATTAGTTCAATGTTTATTACTGATAAAAAGTATTTGTGCTGATAAAATACCCCTTACTTATATCATCTTAAGAAATATCTTTTTGTATCACAGACAAACTTCCAATTTATGAATGGATTTTTATATTTTTTTTATAACAATTAAGTACATGAAGAAAAAGTAACAATAAGTATATTTTGTATTTGTTATTTCTTAATTGTGTGGTTTTGGTTGCCTCTCCCTCATTTAAGAAATGTATGGCAATAAAAGCATTGTCATGTTGATTCTTACAACAAAAACATTTTACATACATAAAACAATAGCTGAGCTTAATATATAGGAAGCAGGAATACATGCAGTTATACACTAATCCTTTCTATTACATTGCCTTCAGGCTGTCCAAAATATGCTTTTTCACACATGTTTACAAATAAACCAGTCTCAACAACACCAGGAATCATCTTTATAACATTATTTACTTTGTCCCAGTCCAAGTTTTGGTTAGTGAATATCCAGTCAAGGATGAAGTTACCATTATCAGTCACGACAGGGCCAGCCTTAGCTATCGCTTTTCGTAACTTAACTTCTCCTCCATAGAGAGCCGCTATCTTGTTCTGAATAGGAACATATGCCATTGGAACTACTTCAATAGGTATTCCTTTTTTATACCTGTCTCCTAGCTTTATAGAATCTTTTGTGTAGTCTGCTATAACTATGAGTTTCTTTGAACAAGAGGCAACTATTTTCTCTTGTAATAAGCAACCGCCCCCACCCTTTATCAGCGTCATTTGGGCGTCCACTTCGTCAGCTCCATCGATTGTGACGTCAATCATGGGATTCGTATCAAGCTCGCCCAATGTAAGGTTATGTTTGATGATCAGCTGTTTTGCTTGAAACGATGTAGGCACGCAGGTCACCTTCAAATTCTCCGTTTCTACGCGTTCTGCGAGTCGTTGGACTGCATACACAACTGTGGATCCACTTCCGACGCCGAAGATGCAATCCTTTGTTACGTACTCATCAACTGCCCGGTGAGCGGCGAATTGTTTAGCTTCTTCTAAAGACATTTTAGCACTTCTACAATACCGGTGTAACTGTACACTTGCAGCACTGTGTTTCAATATCGCTGTTGCATATACTTTAAGCAACATGCAGCATCGGTGCTATTATTAGACTAATGTTATACGTATTAATTATTACGTATAATATACCAAAGTAATACAAACAGCTATAATACAGCACTGCTGCAAACACGTGAGAAGACGCGACGACAAAATGTCAATGTCAAAGTAGAAAATTTGAAATTGACGAATAACGTGACAGTGACAGTCACGCCAGTGACAGGACCAGGACACTGACTGACACTGACATTGACAAACCAGAGTTGCTGCTCAGAAAATAAAATAGTAGAACCACAGATCATGTAGTAGAACAATGGAATCATGAAGGAATAGTCAGTCTATTAGTTTAGTTTATAATTTTAAGTATATGTCGCTTGCTTCCGCGTCACCAGTCCTAACTCTCTACAGGGTGTTACAGAAAGGGTATATCAATACAAACGGGTTGAAGAGTGTATCTGGTCTAGAATCTCTGTACAAAATTTCAGCTCAAAAACAGTAACTTTGAAAATGCTTAATATTTTTTTATTTCGATAGTTTATTAAATTGAAATCATAACAAACATGTCACCGCACTACGAGGGTCATTATCCATTTTCTGCAGTGTGTCTGTGCGCCTAGTACACGCACATCACGCCGCCGCGCGCCAGTGCAGCGCCGTGATGTCGAAATAAAAAAATATTAAGCATTTTCAAAGTTAATGCTTTTGAGCTGAAATTTTGTACAGAGATTCTAGACCAGAGCCCTGATTCACAACCATACGACAGGCTATCGTATCGAAAATCTGACATTTCGATAACCTGATTAGACTTTCCCTCAACAGCAAATAGCTGTTGGAAGAATAGCGGGCATCTATTTGATTTAAACTGACAAAATTTTCGGGTTTTGACTAATGAACAGCGTTTAGAAGACTCCTACGATAACAATGATTAATGTTCGATACGATACGGAAGCATATCGAGTGTTTGTGAATAAGGGGGCTGATACACTCTTCAACCCGTTTTTATTGATATACCCTTTCTGTAACACCCTGTATATATTTTGGCTGCTGAGACCAAAACTACAAACGTACAAGTGTACAGGGATGTTTTATAAAATGCGGCTGTTACTTTACAATATTGTGGTGTCTTACGACTTCCACACGAACGAAGTCGCGGGCAGAAGCTAGTGTTTGATAAAGGTAAATCACTTTTCTTCTGAAATGTACACATGTTGTTATAACATGGGATTCAACGGAAGTAGCAAACGGGATCCATTGTTAATACCTAAAATGGGATTCAAAAGTGGGATCCAACGAAAATAAACGATCTCATCATCTTATTTTACAAAAAACTAATGTTTTTAGGCGGTAAAGGTTTAAAGACCGATTCTAGTTGACATGCGGATAGGGGGGCCCACAGTCGTGGATTGCTTAGGGCATCAAGTAGTCTTGACTACTACTACAGTGACTACTACGTCACTGGGTACTGGGTTGCTTGGGCCGGAAATCGAACAAGCTTGAAGCCCCATTTACACGATGCAAGTTTGTTGCCAGCGGCATACAAAAAAATGGATGCACAAATTAGGTAGGTACTAGGTAGTCTAAAGAAGTCATTTAGACAGTGCAATTTTATTGTAGTAAAGTAACTTATGGTATCTGCCTACCTATGCCAAAGGTTATTCAATTGAATCGCATCGTGTCAATCAAGCTTTAATGTAAAAAAATAGTATCATGAAGTATTTTTATTTACTCCTAAAGTTAAGGGGATTACAAGACCTAAACGCAAAAAACGCAAGTTTTAGAAGCAATAAAAGTATATGATCGACTACAGTAAACAATATCAGAAAAATATATGATATTCTTCAGGATATATGCTAGATAGATAGTGTATTGACAACTAATACAACTAATTTGTTACGATAGAAAAAAATCATGAAGATACCTCTAAAAACTTTCTTTTTACAATAAAAACCATACTAATATACATACAATTATTCTGATTTTTAGTCAGATTATTCTACAAGCAACATACTAAAACTCTAGTGTTTTAATTTTTTAGTCCAATCAATAGATTTTTTGTAAATAGATAACTGCTTCATATTTTGCAATAAATTACCAGCGTTGTGTCATCGCGCTTCTCTTTCTTTTCTATGCAGTCCGACAGTGACCGCGCTTTAGGTCATGTAGTGACGTTTAAACTAGTGTTGCCTAACTATCGATAGTTGATGTATCGATAGTTGACCTCGAAAAATAGTTACAATATCGATAGCCCTATCCATACTATTGAAATTTTACAATACTATCGATAGTATCTATCCAAGAAATTGAGCAATACTATTGATAAAGTGCAATACTATCGATAGTATCGATACTATTGGGTATAGATACTATCGATAGTATCGATACTATCACTATTATGGCGTATTTAACTGCAATCACTGTCGATACTATCGATAGTTTTACATCGATATATTATCAAAACACAATTGTATCGTGTTGGATTCAAACCTTTATTAGCGGCTTATGCAGAAAAACTGAAGTTAACCATCGAATTTACCAATTAATAATATTATCACACATCTTGCAACTAATTTTGGTGTCATTAATCTTTTAAAAAAATTACCACATTGCCGATTTTTTATTTTTATCTGCCATCACGATTCAAACACTCACGCAAATCACTTTTAAAATCTACAAATGGTTGGCTACCTAATCGTGGTCACATAAATTAAGTGAGTAGGTACTTATCTATAGTATACAATAACGGGAAGTTACTAGATAATACAACTATTTTCGATATGAACTAATAATGTTGACTAAAATTCCGGTGCAATACTATTGAACTTTGGGTAAATATTGATGCAGTAAAACTATCGATACTATCGATAGTATCGACAGTGATTGCAGTTAAATACGCCATAATAGTGATAGTATCGATACTATCGATAGTATCTATAACCAATAGTATCGATACTATCGATAGTATTGCACTTTATCAATAGTATTGCTCAATTTCTTGGATAGATACTATCGATAGTATTGTAAAATTTCAATAGTATCGATAGGGCTATCGATATTGTGACTATTTTTCGAGGTCACGATAGTATTGACAACCTATCGATAGGCAATCGATAGTAAGGCAACACTAGTTTAAACGACAGAAATGTATGGTTAAACAGTCAATAAGCACTAGGTACTTATCTCTAAGCAACGTTTATGAATAAAGGGGAATACTTATAGGTAGGTATTCGTATTTTTGTCGGATCGACACCTGAAGGCCAATTCCCGTAATTCATCATTATCATTAATTATTTCAGCTGTAAGACGTCCACTGCTGGACATGGATAGGGGCCTCCCAAGCACCTCCACATCGACCGGTTCTGTGCTTCCCGCATCCAGCGGATTCCTGCGGCCTTTACAAGGTCAACGACGGTTCCCTTAATTAAAAACGTTCAAGATCTAGTCGCAATCTCATCTCAGCGACAATAATTAATGTTAAAAACTTGTCAAAAATTTGTGGAGAGGTACTTACTTTTGACAGATTGAGACTGAGATCAATGTTATTAAAATTACGAGAATTGCTCCTCAGAGAGAAGCAAGTGACTTGACTGTAGGTAGTGTAGTAACCCTACCTACAATCAAGTCACTTGCTCAAAAATAAAGGAATGTTTAATATGAATAAAATTGAATAACCTAATTAATTTAACACTCATATTAGAACGTATCTACTCGTTTCTAAAAAATATATAGTCCAATAAGTTTTATCAACATTTATTACTCTCGATAGACATTTCAAATCATCTATCAGGTTATCATGATCGTTCAGAAGTTTTTTTACTGTTTTTAAATGAGTCGCCAGGTCTAATTCTCTAATATTTACTAGTGATGAACATCTGGTCAGTTCAACTTTAGTCATCGTCAGTTTTGTGAAGTTTTTTTGAAGTGCGCCTAATTTGTACTCTGAGCATACGGCACCAATACGCTGTCGTGATCTCGATAAAGCGTCACTTTTCTCTTTGTAAGGCTTTATAAAAGTGCGAAGGTTTCGGAGTTCATCTCTAGCTGCTTCCAAATTATTTTCCATAATGATCATTTTGGTGCTTAGAAATCTGTTCTTCTGTTGCAGTCGAATGGACCTCTCACGTTCCTTGCAATGATCTACGTGATACTGTCCGCAGCAAACAATAATGTATTTAAGCTGTTCGACAGTGGAAATATTTTCTGCGGGCTCGTTTCGCATTCTCTGTAACTGTTGATAGCCCAGTTGAATAGCGTTGCTGAAAAATTCAAACTGATCACGAAGAGCGTGTTTTTCTTTACTTAAGTTGATGATTATTTGATTTTTTTCACTCTGTTGTTTTTCTAAATAGATATATTGATTTCTTGCATGATCTAAATGTTTGCTGAGTGATGCTATTTCAGTTGCCTTAGCTGATGATAGCGTTTTTGCCACGGCTGAAAATAAAGCAAGTTTTCATGTTACGATCGCTGCTTCTACGCATTTGTATCTAGGCATTAAACTAAAAAGATGTTGGATAAGTTTCTTATAATTTAGGCAGTTGGTAAAACTTTCTACTTTTTTGTTGGATAGGTAAGTATTAGGAAGCCTTTCGACTACATGCCTAATTCTTACTTGTAGTGAGTTTTTATATAATGTAGGTAGGTACCCAATACTGGGCGGAAACAAATCACAACAAAACAGCAGCTACAGATGTTTAAATTCGGTACTTAAGGTATTAGTATACTTGCCTACTTAGGTATTTGTAGACGGTTACCTATAATTTACTTACCACATGCCGTATTAAGATTCGATCTCAGATGTTTTATTTGGAGATTTCTCACGTTTATAGCGCATTTGTATTTTATTAGTTGATTCAATATTTCTGCATCGTTGCATTCACTTTGAGTGACGGTTTCATTCTGAAGCCTGCAATTAGGTACACTTTAATAAAAGAAAGAACGGAAGACAAATCAAAGAAAATTTCGGAGTGCCCTGGAGTGCCTATGTGCGACATTTAACTATTAAGGGTAGGTACTCATTAAAATTAGGTACCTATACGTGATTCTTTGGGTCGGATTTGGTGTAAGTAATGTTTTGGAACAGTTATTGGACTGAGTTTTTGGCTTGCACTTTTAATTGCAACTCTGCACATAATAGGTACCTAGGTAGTTTATCACTATTTATTTATTTATATAGGTAGAAGGTTTACTAACAGCTTCTGTACCTATACAACATATTATAAGTATAGGTACCTAACTATTAGCTTAGAGCTTACACGGCTTAAAAGTGTTACCACAGCAAATAGTACATTACGATACGTGTGACTTGGTAATCCATTAATACTCACGTACCATATTTAAAGCACGTGTATAAATGTGCACTTAAGTCATGCTTTTCTGTGTAAAAATATAAAACTAGTGTCGTTAGAACCAAGGCAAAATTAAGACATAAAGAAACACTAGGTTTGTACCTACGTACTTTTGCATTTCATTTGCTATAGCACTAAGAGCATTTCGCATTTCATCAGCTTCGATTTCCTTATCACTCATTTCTGAATGGACTATTATAATTATAGGTACTAAATAGGCAGGTAGGTACCTATTCAGAAATGAGTGACTTACCTAATATGAGCTTTGTAAAAAAAATGGAATAAATTGACTTTTACTAAATATTTTTCACACCATTTGAAATTTACTCGCTATCAAATTAGAGAATACCTAACACATAAAAATATATAAAAATGTAAGAGGAGCGAATCTAAAAATTGACCAGGCACCAGAAAAGCACATAACACTTTTTGACTTTTATAATACAGACCATGGTACAATTATATACTTCGATACAGACTATACAATATAATTGTTTTATAAGCAGAAAAGGCAATGAAACCATAGTGAAAACGGGACTGATTATAGAAAAAGACAATCTATTGACAACATAAAGCTGTTTCATAATATTTTATTAGGTAAGTATCTTTGATTTCTGCTGTTGCTTTTAATAACGTTATTTCGAGCACAAGAGCTACATCATGAGTCTAAAAGAAAATCCGTAACTAGAAATTGAAATTTGGCAAAAAGAACAAAATATTGACACCACACTAACTAACAGGGACCTAAACATAACTGGCGAAATGTGCGTGTACTAATCTGTGTTCGCGATTTAATTGCCAAAAATGTAAACAAATGTGAATTAATGGAAAAATAACTTTAATTCCTATAAAATAAAGTTCAGTTTACGATACAACTTCAAAAAAAAATATAACTTTTTAAATAGTCACTCTGAAATCAACCTAATTTCTATTGAAATAATGTTGATATTTGTTTAACATGAAAGAACATCAATTGAATAGACTTTAGATATAGATACACCACCTCTGCTTAAACCTTCGGGGATTATAGACAGGATGTAATGTTTATGAAATAAGCCTACCTACAGCTTTACAAACAAACATAGCTAAATTTACACTTTTTCCGAAGAAAGTAGACACTAGGCAGAGACTATAGAACTCCACGTGAGACGTTCCTGTTCCTACACATCTACACCTATGTAGTTTTTGACCCCTAGGATAAAACCAAACAGAATAAGCAACATAGATGTACCGTCAAAACGAAAAGAAAGAACCCCTTGGATTATTCTAGGGGTCAAAGTTTATAATTTTATCAGTAGTACCTATATGTAGCTACGCTCTTGTCGCTATTGTACGAGATAGGTGCCCATCCAGGGCAGACATTCAATACATTGTTATTATTAAGCCGGAGCGTAGTGGTGTGCCAGCCAATTTTCCGGCAAACGCCCCGGCGGCAAACGGCGATCCGGTATTCGTTTGTTCACGAGACAACCGCTCCGTGTGGTAACCATTTCACGCTCGATTTCATCTCCAACACTAAAAATAGGGACATATCTTCCGAACGATCTATTATGTGGAATAAGAGAAAACGAAAATAAATGTTTTAGTGTTAAATAAAAATAAGGGATCGACTTGGGTGATGCATGTTTGCACACGATGTTGACAATATTTTAATAGCAGTTTGTACCAACTTAACACAACAGATTTTTCTTAAAAATAAAAATAATTTACAGCTCAAAAATTAATGAAAAGATTAGAATCTAAAAGCTTCTGCTAAGCTACCTACAAGGTTTGTTATCCTTAAACACTTTGTACCTGATCTTTCTACTAAAGAACATAACCAATACGTTCACTATAATATGTCCTCCTAGGGCAGTCACTCAGTTGATATTAAGCCGAATAGAGCTTACAAAATTTTGTGAAGCTTTATCTTAAAAAATGTAGATTTATAAACCTGAGGGTTTACAAACTACATTTTTTAAGATAGAGCTTTCAATAACGAAGTAAGAGACCAATTTGAGCCTAGGTCTTTTAGTTCGTTATTGAATACAAAATTTGTTTGTTGAACTAGGATTAAGCCCTAGGAATAATAGGGATGTTCTGAAAAAAAAATGAGCCATGAAGGAAAATAATTTCAAGAATTGATCTAGATGAAGGTTTTACGCTGTTCAAGAAAACATTTCTTCGAAAAATGTATTAGCAAAACTAAAAGGCCAACCTAAGTACGTAGGTAGACGGTATTCTAAGTAGGCTTGATGAATGAAAATGATTCACCAATATATTCTAAAAGGATCTCGATCTTCTTACTTAGCCGTTATCCGCACGGTCGGTTTATTTCAATTTCGTTCATAAAAGACGCTATTCTCGGATTTGAAGTAGATTTATCATGCTCGGATAAAGCGGGCACTTTTTGTGCTTTTCTTGTGCCTGGATCTGACCCGAGATCTGTCCACTTAATGTGAATAATGGTGTACGATGGAAAACGAATGCGAACGCGAACACAAAGGACAACAATGCGAACGATTCCAGAACTCGATACAAGGATTTTGGCGAGATAATGCTTGTTGTTGTGTTTTCATGGCTTTATGTTTACTTGAACGCTAAGATTCTCCTCCGCGGAACGAACGAGCTTATTTTTTTCATTTCCAAGTTATTGTGCTTAGTTCTCAAGCTCTATCCGAGCAGTGGTGGCCCAGTGGTAACGGCCGCGATTTACGAGTTTTAGGTCGTGGGTTCGAACCCAAACAGGCACTTAACTTTGTGTAAATTATTTCATCATCACTCAAAACGGTGAAGAAAAACAACGGGAGGAAACCTGCATGTCCTAGAACCAAAAATTCAAAGACATGTGAAATCCACCAAAACGCACTGGGCCCGCGTGGTGGTGGAGTACGGCCCATTCTCTGTCACAGAGAGGGGTCTTGTATTCCAGCAGAGGGAATATTATAGGCTGGACCATTATTTCGTGTACCCCACAATTTATTGCGATCAAGTTACAAAGACAGGAATTTCAAACCTTAGGAACGAAAAGATAGAGTGAAATGAAAATATTGTGTTATTATAAATGACTTATTCTAAGATAGGCATGCTTGCAAACTAAATATACCTACACAACAGTTTGGTCTACTGCCGTAGGATTTAATTTGGTAGAATCAAATCATACTCCAAAACATTGACAAAACACGTGCATTTTTACCTTTTTTCCCAGTAGTTCCATGTAGTGCAACCTAAAAAAATTAATATCTAAACTAAAACAATTTTAATTTTTTTCATTGTCATTTTCCCAGGAAATGTTGATGTTGAACAACTAGACAACAGTGTCACGTTGTGCATGAAAAAAGCAATTGAAAAGAATTATATTAGTAGACATAAAGTTCGTTTTTTAATCCCAGGTACTAATCTGACATTTAAGTCTTATGATTACGATTTTTTTTTTTACCATAGAAGTTTGACATTAGGTACAACTGTCAAATTAGTATCTGGGTTTAAAAAACCGAACTTTAGGCCTGATTTTTTCAACGCCAGAAAGTCTCATCCGAGGAACAATTTTTAATTTTTGACAGTTCTTCCATACGGAATCTGTCAGACGTCAATTTTATTCTACGTATAAAATTATATATCGATTGAGAAATCAGCCTTAAAACATAAATGGCGAAATGCTACTATATGTACCCCTCTGCTTAACCCTTCGGAGAATACAGGCGTGATGTTTTGTTAAATGGTATATAGATACTATACGTTGACAAAAAGTCCTTCCCTAGGGTCCAAAGTATCCCCCTATCAAATTTCATCAAAATCGGTCCAGCCATTTCGGAGATTAGTCAAAACAAACAGACAGACAGACAAAAGTTTTAATAATAGTTATTTTGTTGTAAGTACTTACCGTATATACTTTCATAAGAATTTAGTAAAAAGCAGTTCAATTTTCAATTTTATTTATTTGTATGTATAGTGAGCAGTGGTGGCCCAGTGGTATCGGCCCCGACTTACGAGTCGGTCGTGGGTTCGAATCCAGACAGGCGCTTTACTTTGTGTGAATAATTTCATCACCACTGCTATCAAAACGGTGAAGCAAAACATCGTGAGGAAACCGGCATGTCCTATAGAACCTTTTTTGTTCAATCGAAAACATGTGGCATCTACCAACTCGCACTGGGCCGGCGTGGTAGATTCCCCACTCCATCTCGAAGAGAGGAGGCCTGTGTACCAGCATTGGGAACATTATAGGCTGATTATGCAATGCATTCATAAAAAAAAAAACTAAAATATAACTAAGTAGTTACTTAATTAGTAAATAGTTTCTCTATAAAAATAAAAAATAGGAACAAACCCAAACATATCCAATATATGTTTGGGTGTTTTGAATCAGAGTACTTAGAGCAAATATATAATGAAGAGGTATTTCATTTTGTGAATCTTAATAGATTCAGTGCTAAAGTCAACACCCATATGCTGTGCACATTCTATAGGTACACATAGCTTAGTTAACTTACATTGCATTACCTTCAAATTAGAACCAACATAACTTATCAGCGAAAACTAAGTAGAGCACGATTGCATCGCAACATTATACATCTATAGATATTTTAATGCACGTCGTCATATCGGCGCTGAGATGAAGACGATATCTGAGGAATGCGAGACGTCTACGGATAATCGATTCCTTAGAGGCAAAAGCTCCCGTGATCGTGAGAGATGCACTCAAGATGAAGCTACGCTGAGTATCCTACTCTGACGTAGGAGTTCCGTGTTTATGTACTACGATAGCCTTGATACATTTCAAGGAGGATCGTCTGCTTGATGGTCAAAAGAGATTGGAATTTCGGAAACATGAATCTGGGAATGTGAATCTTTTCTGTAAAACACAACACTATATAACATATCCCCACGACACCAATGTTATTTTAGCTTCTCAGGGACGCGATGCTCTAAAGAATTTATGCCATGTATGATAACAAAAGAATCAGCATTCCACAAGGTACGGAGGAGTCACGCGACCGCTCGGCCGGTCCGTACACCGCGTAAATAGTTAAATCTACTACTCTAATACAATTTGTAGTAAACCATGATCCCGACGCTAAGGTCGCATTATCGGATTGGAAAAAACTGTTACAAAACAATCTTGGTAGAACAAAATTGAATCTTACATGTGAAGTTTTTAAGACGCTATTGGTTTGTAAGTGGAGACGTGAATACGAGGCCGAGTTTTACAATGTTCATGTGACGGCAGGACCTTTTTGTTGGGCCTTTTGTGCAGAGAATCCGCGATGCCCTGGGGGCCGAGGGGCACGATTTCCATTACACGAGAGAGTTTTTCGAAGAGGTCTTTGCTTTCCGAAAATTTTACACTAGATTCAATTATGTTTTTCTAAGGCTGCGGGTTGATAAATCACCATGAAATCTACTGTAGGCAGGTTAATTGCTCATGGAATTCGGTCTTGCGGATAATTTTATGGGTACTAGGTACTTTATAACGGAACAGGATTGCCATGGTTTTTTTCCACAGAGTGGAGACACATTAGTAAATTAAGCAAAAACATACTGATACCAGCCATATCTGCGTGCTGAATTCTACAGCACTATCTATCCACGATCATTAGTCTGTTCGCTGTCGAAAACGCCCACTATTAGATGTGAATATTATTATTAATTAGAACATATTGACATCCAATCAGATACTCAATACCGGAATGATTAATTCAGTGCATTAGAACTAAGTTATGTAGGAGAGCAATAACACAAGAATGACAAAGTATTGTAGTGTAGGATACGTTACGGACGATACAGTGCGACGTTCAAGATCAGAAGTACGTGCACTTGCGGTCGGATGTGGTACAAATGATGCAATATCGGCAAGTCACGTTTAGCCACTATTTTGAGCTCCCAGTTTGGTCTCGCCTGAAACTCAATGACTTGCGTCAGTTTCTAGAATATTCTTCGCCTGTTTGACAAGTGTATGGTGCAGCTGTAATCAATTCGGATGCTAAATGTATTCTACGAGTACTATTCTTGATTGTTTTACTTCATCGTAATTTAGACTAGGGTGCCAAACATGCAAGTTAATATCAAAATACAACATAATCAGCCTATAATGTTCCCACTGCTGGGACACAGGCCTCCTCTCTATGAGAGGGAGTCGGCAATAATCCACCACGCGGGCCCAGTGCGGGTTGGTGGATGTCACATGTGTTCGAATTTTAGGTTCGATTTCTTCACAATGTTTTCCTTCACCGTTTTGAGAGATCTGGTTATGAAATTAAATACACAAAGTACAGTCACGTCTAAAAGTATGTATACACTTGGCTTTATTCAAAGGCGATTTCCTCCTTTATTTTTGAATGAAATTTTATCTTATTACGAAAGTAGTATTTTCGAACCCATAGGTTTATGTTAAGTGTCGTATTTCAACGTTGCATTCGTTATTTCACGAAAAAATCGCACTTGAAAATTGCCAAGTGTATACATACTTTTAGACGTGACTGTACTTAAAGTCGCGGCCGATACCACTAGGCCACCACTGCTCATGCTTTGTATGAACCCCATTAAAAGGTGGTTGTTTCGTTCAGAAGTATTTGTTTGCTGACAGAAAAACTTTAGAACTAGAAAACTTTTTCTATTACAAGCGTGATAAGATTCACTGCTCTGGTCCATACTAGTAAAGACAAAAATAATCACGCAAGTTTTTAAAAGGCTTACAACTCTCAAAGGCATACCTACCAAAATTGTCACCGTATATTACAAACATCGACAGCAGGCATTATTTCCGTCGCACATAAAACGTATGTTACAAGGATACATGACTTACTTGGGGACAAAAGTCAGGCGGAACATCTGTTAAGCAACTTCTTAAAGTTGTGTGTAAGAACAATGTAAAATGTGTATCCTTAGGGCTCGCGGGCCGCATGGCTCCCGTGCAAACTTTCAATATCAACCTCAATCAATATACAGTTCGGCCCAAGCTCTTTTTATGAAACGTGTACACGCTTTATACATGTTAATTTTTTTTTGTTTAGGTTGACATACTTACCTAGGTAAAAAAGTATGCACACAAATACCTCATTAAAAATAATGTTTCTCTATATTTCACCACTAGCTGTGCCCGCGACTTTGATCGCGCCCATGTCGGAATACAAATTGGATTTCATAGGTTTTCATTTTTTTGCGCGAAACCCTAATTCTTTTTCTAAAATAAAGTAGCATAAGTATTATAACATCTCGAAAGTGCCGTCAAAATCGGTCCAGCCGTTTCGGAGATTAGCCGGACAGGCAAAAAAATAAAAATGTTTTTTTTTATTATAAGTACCATTAGTAAAAAGCTGTTATTTTGACATTACATACAGATAATAATTTTTTTTAGCATAGAGAGCTCCATAAAATAATTTAATAATAAAAAAAAAAAAAACTGTTGGCTGACTTGTTACGTTCTTTATTATTATTATAATTAGGTTCTTTATTATTATTAATTTATTATTATTAGGTAGGTACCTAGTATATTTACTTCGTTACTAAAATAATTAGTAACAACAAAGCTTTCCCTTTACTCTCAAATTCTGTAATCTAATGTGCTTTCGTGAAGCAGATAGGCAGCCAAAGTGAAATTCAATTATATTCCTTTTGATAGTCTGTTTCTACCAGTCACTGGCATTGAATATCATATTACAGTGAGCTCCAGCCTAATTGAAGCCAGGAGCGAGACTGAGAAACCCTTTGGAAGCATTACCTGTGAATTTCCATACACCTATCAACCAAAAAAAAAAAGAATTCCGATACAATACCGCTACCGCTTATGACTTTTTTAAAATATTATGTATGTATAATAATGTATACAGGGTGTTACGGAAAGGGTATATCAATACAAACGGGTTGAAGAGTGTAGGTATCTGGTCTAGAATCTCTGTACAAAATTTCAGCTCAAAAGCATTAACTTTGAAAATGCTTAATATTTTTTTATTTCGACATCACGGCGCTGCACTGGCGCGCGGCGGCGTGATGTGCGTGTACTAGGCGCACAGACACACTACAGATAATGGATAATGACCCTCGTAGTGCGGTGACACGTTTGTTATGATTTCAATTTAATAAAGTATCGAAATAAAAAAATATTAAGCATTTTCAAAGTTACTGCTTTAGAGCTGAAATTTTGTACAGAGATTCTAGACCAGATACACTCTTCAACCCGTTTGTATTGATATACCCTTTCCGTAACACCCTGTATAATCTATGAATTAGCTTCTTTATTAAGTATTCTACAGAATGTAACTCAAGAATGCTTTCATTACCACCTTAGATTACCAATAACAGTACCTATAGCATAATCAGCCTATAACGTTTCCACTGCTGGGACACAGGTCTCCTCTCTGTGAGTGGGAGTGGGCCGTAATCCATCACGCGGGTTGGTAGATGTCACGTCTTTTTAGTTCTAGGACATGCCGGTTTCCTCACGATTTTTTCTTTC
Source organism: Amphipoea oculea (assembly GCA_945859645.1). Classification (NCBI taxonomy): domain Eukaryota; kingdom Metazoa; phylum Arthropoda; class Insecta; order Lepidoptera; family Noctuidae; genus Amphipoea; species Amphipoea oculea. Next base: position 11,966,683 of record OX243866.1, on the reverse strand, counting down.
ACCGTTTTGAGAGCAGTGGTGATGAAATAAGTGACACAAAGTAATGCACCTGTCTGGGTTCGACCCCACGACCTCTAACTCGTAAGTCGGGGCCGCTACCACTGCGCCACTACTCCTCAGGCCACTGACACGAAGTCAGCGGCGACAGAACAGCGGCGGCGGCGCGGGGAGCGCGCGAGCTGCGCGGCAACGCAGACTCGAAGCCAACGGGCAGATCGCGCGGTGCCTAGAGCGGCGTAGTGTTGTGTAATGAGAAAGAGAAAGAGAGAGAACAACACTACGTCAATGCAGACGCGCGGGCACCGCTAGACTGGTGCGCACCGCTCGTATGCCCCTCGCCGAACCGCGCCGCGCCGCTGCTTTCGTGGCCAGTTCCATATAAATCTATGCATTGAAACGCGCCGCTCTCCGCTCCGCCGCCGCCGCCGCTGACTTCGTGTCCATGGCCTTAGGATAATAACAGTATATTATAGAGATCAATTGAACGCTTTGGGCGATATTGTTATATTTGTATTACCTAATACATCATTATATTGCTATGTTGGTTAATGGATGGTTATTTAGTAGACTTCTCATTTTCTCTCAATTTTCCTCAGCTTTTTCTGTTCTTATTCATAATTATTTGTCTGTTTAATAATGTTATGAATTGTCTTAAAAGCATTGTATTTTTTTTAACCTTTTGAACGCCATTGTCACATATATGTGACAAACGAAATCTTACCCTGAACGCCAACGTCACAAATATATGACAAACCGCACCATATTATGAAATAAACAATTTAATCATTACTTTTTTTTGTGTGTTTGTTTTGTATTGCATGAAACTAATATAAATAAACCACCAATATCGAGAAATTTGTTGTTTTAAGTGTGTGTGTGTGTGTGTTGTTTTGTTAAAGTGGCCTGGCGTCAGGGGTACGGCGATAGGTTTATACTCTGGCGTTCAAAGGGTTAAAGGAATATCAACGCAATCAAAAATCCATCTGGTTTGTCTTTTGCCAACCATGTTGGGGTCGGCGAATTTTATAAAGAGCGACTGCCTATCTGACCACCACAACCCAGTTACTGGGTAACACAATACCCCTTGGTAAGTCTGGTTGTCAGACTTTTTGGGCTTATGACTACTCGTAACACAAGTCAAAGATCCATTAATGACAGCGGCGACCGAGGCACGGAGGGGTCTCAATTTGTAATGGATGGTCACCCATCCACAAATCAACCGCGGCAAGAGTATCTTAACCTTCGATCGACCCGTGCGGCTGTTATTTTTTAGCCACGAGCCCCACGGAATATAAACGCAGTATAAACTCAAAATGTGATATTAAAATCGCAACAAAATCCCACAAAATTATACGTCAGACACCCCTCCTTGAAGGGTGGTATGACGAACGAGGGTATGCAACGTAAATGTTGATATTGTAATTACAAAAGTTATTATGTCTGGTGCCTGAATAAATGGCCAATTCGTTGGAAATATTGTCGCTACGGTAATGCCAGGTGATTCGGCGACGGGCTCCCAACAATGCAGTAAAAACGTTCCGTAATTACGATCATTTTATTTGCTATTTCATTAACATGAACGGTGATCGGCGTCCGGATTGTATCTGTTGTGTAATAATAATAAAATCAATACAACCTATAAAGTATGCTTATTTTGCTGTATTCAGTTTACCTGAACAAATTGAGGCTCTATTTTTGTTTTATTTTTTGTTGATTTTCAGTTACTTACATGAAAAAATAGACTGTACTTTTACGGAAGATTTTTTCCAAAAAAACCCAAACCCTGCATGTCTGTTACAGGTATAATTTAATCTTTAACCCTACTTAGTCCAGTCTTTCTTACGCTGAATGCGTAGCCAGTTCTAAAAAATCCTCGGTAACTTTCTTAATTCCACACACGTATTTGCACAATCACAATAACGTTAACCTGAAAAACATCTTTCTCCTAATCTATCAGAGAAATGGACTACTCACGAAGTGTCACAAAAAAGCTGTAGAGAAAACCTCGCATATTTTCAAGCTACAACCCTTTTAATTGAACGAATAAAAACAGGCTAAAAAGTTGATGCTAAAATAATGAAATTAGTAAGAGGATTAGCGCAGGCCGGCCTCAGACGTACGTACTAGTATGCAGGCCCGTGTGGAATGAGGACCGCAGTGAATTTTCTGCTCCGTCGCGTCGAGAGATGGGGGGACCTTCGAAAATGCCTAATAACCTGCGCTGTTTAGCAAATGAGATGGTGGTTTTAATTAGTAGGCTAATAGGTTTTAGACTTGTAGTTTTTAGCTAGATAGGTAGACGGTTGAAAATCCTATGTTTTTATGATTATCATGATTAGGTTAGTATTGTAATTAACTTTTGCACTTTTCTAATTATGTTTTCAGAACAAAGCATTTCTGATTCTATAGAAAACTATACATGGAAGAGAGAAGTGGATCAAATATCCACTAACTTTTCAATCGAATGCAATCACAACATAACACGCAATTCATTAAAAAACCAAACCATATCGTCACCAAACCACCAACATACGTAATCCAATCACCAACACTATATGTTGTTCCACAGCGTAGTAAACAGACGAATATTTGCCTACGTTTCAAATTCTCGGCGCATTCGAACACGCAGGGCATTTCACCTGCCATAGTTTATTACCTATTCAGCGGACTCGCACAAATAAAACTGTATAATGCATAAGCGAATGGCGAGTTTGATTTACGAGCGCGCGCGGCGGCCGGGCGGCGAGTCGCGAGCGGAATAACTAACGCCACCTAGGGGCTATTCAAATGCCCTTATCCCGTGTCCGGCTGTTGTTTCACTTCAACATCTTATTATTTTAGTTTTGGGAAACTATTTGCGTAATGTTGGTTGGTGGCTCTTGTTTTAGTTTAATTCGTAGAATTCACTGTTGGTTTTAGGAGGTTCAATTAAAAAGCAAAGTGCTTGGAAATTATAATTTCTGTAAATGGCTTTAATTAATACATTTTTGTTGTTAAGAAAATAAAGTAAAAAGTTTTTTCAATAAAATGATCTGCCCGAACATGCGTAGCTTGTGACCATCTGTCTGCATTGTATTTATTACTAACGGCGTATATGTATGGATAACTTATTTAGTGGGTGTCATAAAAATGAATTTATAGGCACACTAACTTTTTGGTACGACTCTCTAAAATTCATATTTCATTTGCTAGTTCGTTGGAACTGTAATACCAAATGATATTTGAATGTTGGCTGTAGAAATGAATAGTTAGTTTTTGATGGTAAATGGTGTAAAAATAATGAGTCGCTGTCATAAAAATATTTTCATTTTAAAATATATAGGTATTTTCAGAAATAATTCAACTGAAATTTTCTTTCTTGGGCTTAAAGAAAAATAATCCTGAAAAAAAAAACAACAAAGACCTACCTACTATTTAGAGTTCATATGTGTCCATATCCATTGTTCCAATTGCGAATGCTTGTTGTATGGTCAAACCTTTCAGTTGACCCTTACGATGTGGTTACTTAAAATCCCCAAAGGATCGAGATACACGGTTTCGCTTTCACGAGACCATTATTAGAGATACAAACTTTTAACATAACATATATGCGTTATAGACTAAATACCAATGGAACGCTACGTATGTACGTATACCTACTTAAAGGATTTTAACCTAATTGATGGATTTCAAATTACCTATAAAGCCAAAAAATTACCACTCGAACCAACAGACGTGATGAATAGCTATTGAGACATTAATGTAATCAGAAATACCTACACCTAATTTGCTAATGGAGCCAGGCAAGGTGGCTTAAACTCTGCGAAGATTGTGATCTGGCAAGCCAGACCTGTAGCTCTTTACAATCTAAAAGATTAATAAGATAGTTGTCTCATAACTTTTCAGACAATTTCATGTGGACCTCTAATCCTTTGCGTTAAAAAAGATTTCGCTCGCAATTTATATATAAATTACAATATGGCAATAAATGTGAAGCTTTGTGATTGCATTATTTAGGTACCTACCTGGATACATTTTCCCCGGGAGTGGTGTTTGAGTTCCTAAGTGCACATAAAAACGTAAGCAATCAAGGGGCCAGATGTTTTTGCCAAGCACATAAACGTGAATGGCGTGAATTGCAATTAAGCTCGAGTTTCGATACCTTCAAAATATATGCAATAAAATTTATACTACCTTTTCCGAACAAAATCTATTGCGAAAGTAGATAAATGGCATAATACAAAAGAACCTTAAAATCGTTAAACTCGTCGATATTTTAAGCTACGAGAACCAATGATTTTTTATTGTTTTTAGATCTTATTATCATTATTTTGTGTACCTTGCAACTAAGGATCAAATGGAGGAATTTTAAGTAAACCACACTACGTACTACTAAGTACAAGTTAGATCATATTTATTTTCGACTATAATTTCTAATTTACTCAAGTTTCTAAATTGTAAACCTTACATCTTACACAATCGTCTGTGGTGATCACTCTTGCGAACTGCATCAACATTGTTAACAATTCATTGTTGGACACCGAACTGTGATTAACTCTACAGCAAACAACTCGTATTGTAACTGATACAATAATTATGTAATTGAACTAATCTACAGTCAATATTACTCGAGTTTGAATAACTTTCTTAATATTTATTGTTGTACTAGCAGCGCCCCGCGATTTCACCCGCATAAGTTTCGATCCCGTGGGAATATCGGGATAAAAACTATCCTATGTCCTTTCTCGGGACTCAAACTATCTCTATACCAAATTTGATCTAAATCGGTGCAGCGGTTTAAGCGTGAAGAGGTAACAGACAGACAGACACACTTTCGCATTTATAATATTAAGTATGGATATAGTATGGATTCTCTAGCTAAATATTGCTTGAGATACTAGCATGCTAGTTTTTAGATACTGCCATGTTGTTTTTGAGATATTGGTATGCTACATAACATACATACATAATCGGCCTATAATGTTCCCACTGCTGAGACACAGGCCTCCTCTCAGTGAGAGGGAGTGTACCGTAATCCACCACGCGGGCCCAGTGCGGGTTGGCAGATGTCACATGTCTTCGAATTTTTGGTTCTGGGACATGCCGGTTTCCTCACGACGTTTTCCTTCACCGTTTTGAGAGCAGTGGTGATGAAATAATTTACACAAAGTAAAGCGCCAGTCTGGATTCGAAGCTACGACCTACAACTCGTAAGTCGCGGCCGTTACCACTTGGCCACCACTGCTCTCTGATATGTTAGCTCATGGGCAATAAGAAATTGTAAGATAGTTCACAGAAATGCATACAACTATCTTTCTGATATATTTTCTAAGTCTCCTCTTACGATGCCCACGGGAAGTGACGAAGTAGTCTATCTGAAAAGTTCAAGACACAGCTAACATAAGTAAAATTTACGATTCTAAAATTGAAATATATGTAGAAAAAGGAAAAGTAAAGTACCTAAACAATTTTGAAGCCTAAAAAACATACCTACTCGTTCCAATTTGCTCTGTCAATATTAAAAAAAATATCGGTTTTGTTACAACCATTATAACATTATTGTTGAGCAGTTAAACTTTATTACCGATTTATTTTTCTTTGACATCAGAGATTTCGTAATGTTTGTCTTTTTATGAGCTTGTGAACAGTTTGTGTAATCGCTGTTTGATAGCGGCTATTTATTTCGGGTTCGCGCCAAAGTACCGATAAACTGTAATGACGTTGGAGCAAATGTATTAAAGTGTTTTTGTTTGTCACGTTCGGCCCTTGCTAGGTGCCATAAGTGCAATGGTACACGTTCTCTTGCAATCTCTACTAAAACCCAAACTTGCCAACGATTTAAGAAAATTACAGCATCACCCTTATACACGCAGACATTGACATTCATCAGTAAGTTATACAAATCATAAATCTTTATAAAACGTTGATTACAGCTGGAGGTAATCAAAACAAATGACTACTATGTTCTCACAGAAATAAATTGTTTTCATATTTTCCCCGACATCGTACTAATTGATATAAAATGTTGGCGTTTTTGAGGGATGGTACTGTTAATAATAGTTTTAGTTGTTTATTTCGCATCTGTAACTGTAGGCACGGTTCGAACTGGCTGAGTAGGTCTGTAGACAATCTAGTTTGTGGGAGCAGATGCTAACCGGGTTCAGAGGAAAAAGGGAAACATTGTGCTAACGATACTCCAAGGAAGATACAAATACTGTAAGAAATATTTATGGAGGTTTTTCGGATTGAAATCCCTAAGGATACCGGGACGCGACGGTCTGGCCTCCGAAAATAGGGGAAAACACGTTTCAAATCCCTCGCCACGTATAACTCTTAATACACGGATTATAGAATGGCTTCTTAAGTCCTGGGTGCTAAAAGAAAGATAACAAGCAATTAGGATGCGGTGATAAAACCTAAATAACTATTTATTTTTTATAAAATGGCCTTTTCCAGACCTTCATTCTTCTTTTTCTTTTATATTCATAAGTTAAACTTTATTTTTAAGCCAGGGATGAGCTTTGTAGGAATATTGCGTTAAACTAATATTAAAATCGGCCCCGATGAGGTGCTTACGTACGTTTTTTGCGTTCACCTGGGCCTCGTAAATATTACCCTCGACCATAAAATGCATTAGTAAAGTCTGGCTTTGAATAATGCTAGCACCGCGTTCTTTTCTGCGGAGGAAAATAGCAGTATAAAGAAAGGTCATACGTTACCTGTTACGGTCCACTGAAGTTTAAAAATAAATACTCCGCGTGGGTTGAGTTCCACTTAAACTACTATCATAGTGTCTACTATAAATTTTTACGTGGAAATATTATGAAATGTTCTTCGATGTTATTTCAAACGATATTGGTGACTATTGAGACATGTTTACAATTTCATGTACCTACAACGTTTTTCAGGAAAATTGGTGGCAATATTGATAATTGCTGTTGATCTTCAATGTTACAAATCATTCACCAGTAATCTGCACCCTAATTTTGTAACATAGTATCAATCACAATCTGAATCATTTTGAAGGATATTGCTAATCCATTGCTTCATATGTTCAAAATACGTGTCTGCTCAACAATGTAAATAACGCAATGAATGATGTTGAACTGTCAAAATGAAAGTCATTCCAACTGTTAGTGTGTTACGTACAGTAAAACGGGGCTACTTTGACTTCCAGGGTTACTTTGACAAGGCCGATCACAACGCTATGACGCGTTCCCCACACCCCGCGCTTCGCGTAGTATTACTCGAGGTCACGCACACTTGCTGAGCACACGTGAAAACCGATTATGGCGCTCTGTTAAAGTAGTTCCAACGCCTGTCAAAGTAACCCTGGAAGTCAAAGTAGCCCCGTTTTGCGGTAATTACCCCAGAGACCTTACATTATGTGGTGGTTTTGGCGTAACCCGAAGAAAAATGAAACATGACATAATATCTCGCCTGTACGGGTTAGGCAGTGGTGTACGTATAGAGGCGGACACAGACATTGCGAGGCATACGCCGCGCACCGCCGCGCACGCCTAGCAACACATGCCTCGATATAAATTTTCCTCGAGTAACGAGTAGCATCAACACAAATATGAACGTCCACCAAAGAGAATGAAACCAGGTTGTATAGTCATTGACGTCTACATATTGCGAAGCATGCGATGAGCGCCGTGTGCTGCGTATGTCTCACAATGTCTGTATCCGCCTAAGATACACCCATATTTTGCCAGTTATGTATAAGTCCCATTTAACAGGAACAAGCCTATTGCCATCAACTGGTTACAAATCCAGATTCTGGGCTGCTACTGAGAAGTTCCAGATGAAAAAGCGCAATAACACTTTGCCCGACCCAAGAATCAAACCCAGGACTTCATGATCAGCGGTAGCGCTTGCGACCTCCCGGAATATCTCAAACCAAGACGATTAGGCGGGTAGTCATACCGTTGAAGAATATGTTACGCGTATAGTCCGCGCGGAACTAGTTGGCCGCGCCTTAGGTATGTGAGCGGTGGGACGGAGGGGCGGGGGTGCATTACTCAGTACGTGCGTTGCGAACCGCCGCATCACCCCTGTCTCCACCTCAGCGGCCAACGGACGTAGGTCAACACAAAAAAACAAAACCAAACCAAACAACAAAACTAAAACAATCATAACTATATTTAGATATATCATGATATATCTAGTATAACTATATTTAGATATATCATGATATATCTAGTATAACTATATTTAGATATATCATGATATATCGGATCTAAATAAAGTTATGATTGTTTTAGTTTTGTTGTTTGGTTTGGTTTTGTTTTTTTGTGTTGGTTTGATTTGATTTTGATAGTCTTGATTGCTTAAGATCCATTATTATTATGTAAGTTTTCACGAAAGAAGTCTACCTCATCACTTTTCAACCACCATAATTTTACCAACACCCAAGTAAAAAGGTTAGTAGCAATTTATCTTATCGTATCTAGTGGAGTCGGGACCAGCCCATGAGTAATGCTAATTAAGTAATGACTCTTCAGGGACACATCGCAAAAGGTTCAGCTAATTAATTAATGACCATTCATTCCTCCGAAAACTTGAGGTGATAATGTTTTAAAGGTAAGAGTTGAGACGTGTGAGTTTGTTTGTTTACAAATAGTTGCTGGCGTGAGATCTTGTGTAGTTTGTCGATGTCTAAGACATATAGTTCTAAGAATATTGATTCACTAGCAGCGCTCTCGGTTTCACCCGTATAAGTGTCGATCCCGTGGGAATATCGGGATAAAAAGTATTCTATATGTTATTCTGACATTATAAGCTATATTACTGCAAAGTTTAATCAAAATCCGTTCAGAAATTTTTGCGTGAAAGTGTAAAAAACATCCTCATAAACTTTTACATTTATAATATTATATAGTAGGAAGTAGGATAGTAGGATAGGATAGTAGGAAGTAGGATATTGGTTCTATGAAACGATGGGTTATGTGAATAAAAGACGTTCATAGACCTTTTATATATTGCATTTGTGTATTTAAATCATTACTGTAACTTTACTGAAAACTCGTCATAATATATTGTTATATAAACGTGTCGTAGCAACTACAAGACTCAACACTCTATAGTAATAGGTACTTACCCTTTTTCCAGTATAGTCAAGTTTTTGATTAACCATTTTTATAGACAATGGTAATAATAATTTTGTCAATGTACTTCTGTTGTTGGCTCGTCCGATCCTCGATGCTCGCGGAAAAACGTTTTGTTATAGGTATTTATAATTTAGAGTTAAGTAAAATTCCACTTTTATATTACAACTTTTGCCAATGTAACTGGAACACCATGACATAATAAACTTGAACCAAGACCCAGTTATCTTTTTATATGAATTATGCAATGCTAAACATGACTTTCATGGCCTTAACCGTCTCCTTCGGCTGCTTTCATAAGTAACTACTTGGACTTTATGAAAAGGTCTATTTTAAAAATGCTGTATAGTGTGTTTGTAGTGTAAGTCGTCGTTTGATTAATAAGGGTTGTTTTCGTAGGTACGTCGTGCTACGTCATGTTACGCTGTGGTGCGCCATGCTACCCGCACTACGCCAGGTTACACCATGCTACGCGGCCCTACGCTGCGCTACGTTGTGCTACTATGTGGTACTTCGTGTTACGCCGTGCGACGCCTGACTACGCTGTGCTACGAATTGTTACTACATGTTACGCCGATCTCGCTTTGCTGTGCTAGTTGTGCTATGCTGTGCCACGCTACGCCGATCTACGCTTTGCAACACCATGCTTTGCTGTGCTAGTTGTGCTACGCTGTGCCACGCTACGCCGATCTACGCTTTGCAACACCATGCTTTGCTGTGCTAGTTGTGCTACGCTGTGCTACGCTACGCCGATCTACGCTTTGCTACACCATGCTTTGCTGTGCTAGTTGTGCTACGCTACGCTATGCTATACCGTGCTACGCCGCGCTATGCGTGTTACAAAAAGATAAAGATACATTTAAATCATTATCATTTGGTGCCTTCTCGTAGATCGTTGCAATAAATAGCCTGGAGACAATATTGGTTTATGATAATAGCAATATTGTTTCAATTCCTATTAGAAAACGAATTAAATTATGGTCGTAGGACGTAGGATGTTTGTAAGGGCAAAGTAAGATGCTACGTACGAAATCCCTAAACGCTCATTACGATAACTATGGGAAGAGATTAGAGCGTTTCTATAATTCATAAAAAGGTGTTCAGCAAAATATTCTACCTTTATTACTACCTTCTTTTACAGCTTTGGTTCACAGGAAAATCATACTGACAGTTAAGATTATATATCTTACATTTATAGACCTTAAATCGTTTTTCATAAGGGTCCTATTCTTTATAGCGTATTGATGGCTATTATGTTTGATGGTTTTCTGATGTTTGATGGTTTTCTGATATAAGTTGGCTACTTCTTTTCCATGGCCTATCACATGTGTTAATAGGTTATAACTATGTTTTAGTGAAATTGATTAAGATATTTAATCTAAACAAGATCAGTTATTTTATTCCAGATAATTTTGTAACCGTATAATTAACATAGTTGACAAAACCTGCAAATTGTTTAATTTATTTACGTAAATTAATCCATAGTAAACCACGGCGTTAATGTTACGATTAGTTTAATTACTCGAGCCGTAAATTGACATGCAAACATGTCGAAAATCTTGGAATAATTACAAGTAATTGTTCATTAATTTGAGTTATCGATACCGCTTTCCAGTTAAACGTAATTATAATTCTGGTATGTTAACATGTTTATGACTTTGAAGACCAGCAGAGGAGAGATCCCGACAGCAGGCAAGATCACCTCAAGAGTATGTGCACGTACCTTTATACTTTTACCTTTACCCCTTTACTAATAAACGTATTATATCAGATGAATAGTTACACACCGATTTCTCTCTTTCAGTCATCAGTAATTCGACTTTCGAAAGTAGAAAACAAAGCGTTGTGTAACTATAGAGACGCTATATAACGTTTATTAGTAAGGGGGTTACAGTCAAGATAGGTTAAATTAGCCACATCATGGCTCACAAACAGTCACCGTAGCCGAAATCGGCATGGAATGCAGACGCCAGCATATCAAGCTACCCGAAACTGTCAAATTTTCCCAATGAACATTGAACCTTATGTTTTAGCAATAAAGTTGATACTATATTAAAGAAATTTGACAGATTGTAGTAGCTTAATGTGCTGGCGTCTGTACATACAGTGGCCTCCAAAAGTTAGTTGACATTTTTCCACCACAGCTGTGATGCCAAATTGTGATTTAAAATTTAAAAAAATATCAGGTACTCCTAACGGATTCCTTTTTTATTTTTTATGATAAGTCAAATTTAGTCGAATTAGTCAATCAAATTTTTTAGTTGTTCAAAAATTTGGATCACCAGAATTTTAAATCATAACGTGGTGTGTCACAGCTGAAGAGGAAAAATGTCAACTAACTTTTGGAGGTCACTGTATACAGGGTGAATTTTCCAAGTGAGCATGGATGGCCAAATTCGAAACTATGAGGAATAGCGAAAAGTACTCAAAGAAGTCCCGGGCTCAATTTTGATGAAAACTAAAACTGCGTCATTGGATTTTTGAAAAATCAATAAGTATAGCTAGCCAGGAATCGAACCTGTAACACTTTCGCGGACAGTCTCAATTTAAATCGTGTTCTAGAATGACACAACAAATTGCCATACAAATATATTTGACGTTTAAATACGTTGTGTTGTATGATATTACATGTTTAAAAGACAATATGACAAAAACGTCTTATCACGTCATCGTTTGAATGTACTTTAGCAGAGGTTTTTGATGATTTCTGGCAGTAACAAATACGAGAACACCACCAGATGGATACATCTGGTAGAGAAGGAGATATCCTTGAGGGTCAAAATCTTAGTCATGTCCAAAGTAGCCATCACGATTAAAAAAAAATCAAAATCATAAGTCATTTATTCAAATTAGGCTGAGAATCAGCACTTATCGAATGTCAAAATTACATAAGACAGTCCCTCAAAACGCCGCCCTTCACCACTGTCTAGTGCTTTCGCTGGGAAGAAAAAGTGGCGCAACAAACTCCTCAGCAGATCCTGGAATGGGTCCACCTCGGTAGAGTCATCGGAATCCTCAAAAATTCTCATTAGATTTCTCTTGCGCTTATCCATCTAAAACAAACAAAATAACTCATGAAATACAATTTTCATACAATATAGTTAAAATTGAATTAGTTTACAACCTAATAATAATAAGATAATAGCATAATCTAATTACTTACGATGTTTATTTGTCTGCAAATATTACGATTCACCACTCCCGCGCTGACGGAACGCGCGCACCTCGCTACCGTGACACTGCCGCACTGAGTGTAGGGAAGCGTGAGGCGCGGGGTACGTATAATCACGTTGTGCGTATGTGTGTAGTGTCGCCGCACATTTTCAACAGTACATTTTTGAAGCGGTTAAAAACAAAGTTCGGGTGACAGTAGAATTTTGAGTTTTTGATATGTTGTGACACAAGGTACAATATAACGAACTTTTGCTTTAAAATTCGACGAACATCAACGTCCTGCCGTAAATAATATTCTGTTTCTGAACGTCATCATACGTTCTGCCGTATCAAAATCACAAGTGATGACGTACAATTACGTTCTGTCCGCGAAAGTGAAAAAAAAAACACACTACATACACCATTTGATAGTATCCCTAATAAGGATCAAATTGTGGGAAGTAATGACATACACAGATATGTAGTGGTTTCTGGGCTGGGTGTTCAACCATGAGGTTTGTACCTATTTGTAAAGTGTAAACGCACCTACTATGCAGCAGTTATGTAAGTATGGGACCAAAATATGTATGGTTGATAGTTTGACATTCGACATTAAACTTTCAATAAAACTACAGTAGGTATTGTAGAGTTTTTTTTTTTTAACAAGTTGGATTAAAAAAATCAGAAAGTCCTTTAAATTAAAAAAAGAGATGAAAGAAGGATTAGCAAAGGGCCGTGTGACATATTTTTTTCATTGTATTATTTAGAAAAATCTTTTATTCCATTGAAAAATAAGTTACAGCAGTGTTAATACTATCTTATACACCCATCTTTATTTGATAGCTCCTTCCAAAAGAGGTTTCGTCTAAACACGTCTCTCATAAAATTCTATTTTTATACTTAAAAGAGTTCGGTCGAAAAGGCGCCGAATAAATATATTCCAGACGGATAAAAATTTATAGCGGATCGGTTCGACAGGAAATATTGAAGAAGTTAGATTGAGGAAGTGACGACATTGTTATTATCGCCTCAATCCTGCTCGAGCTCTGAAACAATCTTTGGCATTCTCGCTCCAATCGGTCGTTGAGCAGTAAAATCTCTGTTATGATTTCCATCGTCGACTTTCATCTTTAAATATTATCCTTCCAATTTCACAAAATGTACGTATCTCCTGACAATAGAGAACTACTACTAAATGGAACATGTATTTTATATGAAAGCTCCATTGTACTCTAAATAAAAGAATAGGTGTTTGTTCTTTTTGCGGGAAATAATTTTTCAAGGCGAAACAATTGGCCTTAGTTTAAACACTGCTTGCTCACAACTCAAGAGGGCGGAAGCGAAAATTTCAGCTTTTTCACAGTGAATTTTTTGTCGTACTTATACCTAAAACAAAGCGTAATGACCCGCACGGCACGCATTTGTTCGGGAACAATCCGAATAGGCCATTTTTCATGTGGAACAATTGAGGGCGGTACTCCGACACAATTGGCAGAGTATTTTGTCAAGCGGTTGTCGTACGAGACTCGAGCGCAGAACATAATAAGTGCACTCCACACGCCCATTCGACTAGTCGGAACGAAAACGGAGGCTTATGAATAAACATATTTATTTTTGTTTGCTCTTATAATTTTCTGTTGACGATTTGGCAAAATATCTCGCACAAAAAGCATTACTCTCTCTCATTTTCCGATAAAATACTGTTTTTATTCTGTACTGGGTGGTAATTTGAGATGGTACAGTAATAGCAATAAAAAAGGTACCTAAACGTTATTAGGAGATCATACTTCACTTTGGAGTAGTGTTATAAAATCTGCGAGTGGAAATAATTATATTTTCCCATTACATGAAAAAGAACAATAAAGCTCATGATATCTAAGTATTATTTGTGGTATTAATCACCTGACGAAGTGTGTTGGCCGATAGGGCATAAAATCTCGCCTCTTATGATTTCATGGCGGCTGGAGGCAGTGCGCTGGAATTTTTCGTTTTATTTTATGATGCCAAGCACTGTCGCGGAGAAATATTGGCTCAGCGGAATAGCTCGTAAAGAAAGCCGTTTTCTTTCCACGGGGTTACGCACCGCAACTACATCCCGCCTTATGCTCACATTTTATTATTAGGCCTCATCGAGATTTTATGTCACACGAGATTTCATTTTTAATTAGGTATGCTTAGAAGACAGGGTAAAGTAAAACCAAACGTTCTCAGATTTGTTATTCTTCTTCTCACAGAAGGAGTTCTACATAAAAAATGAACAGTTCAAGATTAAAAAGGGATTAAAAGGAAAGTTCTACATTACATAGTTTTTCAATCGCGGGGTCGGTTCGACGGCGGCGGGCGGCGGCGGATTGCACGGAGGTTCGCATTTTGCCGGTTCGGCTCACCGATCCTTTTTCCTCGCACATCATTATTCAAGTTAAGTGGACAGGCCCCGGTCAGGTTAGTGGATGAGTAACAAAAATTCAGGGGGTTGAACACAAATCGGAATATCGTATCATGAAAGGTCAGACACATATGTTAGGGTTGAATTTCTTATTATATTTTGAGATTGATGCAGAATAATGGGTTACAAATTATGTATGTTGTGCTGTTACACGTGTGTCAGTCAGTGTGATGGAGGTTAATAAATGTAGAGCCACAGTCACAGGTATTTAGTTGGTATTTATTTTTTAAAAAATACAAGAAGATTATAGTTGTGTTGCAGCACGGTTTCAGTCTCAACACCATCGCTAACACACAACCATAGAAATATTTCTATGCACACAACAGTAATTGCTTTTTTGTAGTTTTATTCAAAATCAAATTAGTCTGAGAATCAGCACTTTTCAAGCGTCAAAATTACATAAGACAGTCCCCTAAAGCGCCCGCCTATCACCACTTCTTGAAGCTTTCACTGGAAAGAAGAAGTGGCGTAACAATCTCCTAGAAGCACAGCTATCTGTGCAGTTAGAAAAACTTTATTCTATATATTGCAGCACGAATTCAACACAACATTTATCGAGCACAATCATCATCTAAATGCACAAACAGACACACGCAACACATGACGAGAAGTCAGTAGACATCGAGTACATAGAGCATCAAGTACCTACTTATTCATGAGACAAGTAATAGTGTCCCAGCTCCCCTAGCTGTCAGGACTCGGCTCGTGCGGCGTGAACGGTGCAGGCCATTTGCGAAAATTCAACAATACCATTGGATTTCTCCTGAGACCGCTCCTCACCGTCTCTATAATAAGCTAAGCAGATGTAGCGAGGTTACGTCGGTCTGTGATCAATAGTGACGTAATGATGGGGGTAGTTTTAAAGTTAACATAACATAGGGTCCAATTAAAAACCGATGTCAGGCATTAGTGGTCTGACATTTCTGACACTTCTCCATAGGTATCTACGCTTTGGAATGGGCAACTAGCTTCATATTTTCTGACTGACTGACTTGAGAATTCAAAAGTGCCTGTAAATGGTTTAATTGAAATAAATGATTTGAGTTTTGACTTTTTTTTTTAATTTATGCTGAACTGGGCCTGTTTGGCGCACCCGTGAGGCACACAATACTCTTTTAAGTTGTATTTTTTTTATTGTTTTTGTTTGTCTTACTTAACCTGGGTCAAATAAACTTATTTTCTCTCTTTTCTTTCTTTATGTGACACTGCAGGTGGTCGAGGAGGAAATAACTGTTGGTAAATAAGATAATTTGTACAGTACCCTGTCCACCAGTGATTATTTATTTAACTTCAGATTAACTTACGAAGCGTTAAACGGTTTCCACTGCAGGGCAAAGTCCTCCCTCTCCCTTTTCCACATAATTCTGTCTTTTGCTGTAGGAGTCAAGCTCGTCCCGCCATCATTGTTTGAGCCTGCCGCGATGGCGTCGTGCGTTTAGTTTGCAATCCTCTGATCTAATTAATTTTCGACTCCCATAACCACAACACACACACACACACATTAACCTGACGAAAATTGCCGAGATTACTATCAGGCAGAAAAATAATTGCAAATTAAACATATACCTAGTAAGGTGCGAGGTTGGGCTGATGTGTCATTATAAGTTACAGCGAACGTAAGGCTGATAGTTGGTCATTATCGTAATGTCTGCCTAGATGAACGGAGTTCTGTGTGATCGCATAATTAACTTACTAAGCATCTAATAAACCATCTTAGATTATTATTGCGAGATTGTTTTTATACGCCGACGGGCATTTTATTAGGAATTGCTATTATTGCATGATTTGTAAGGCTTCGTGCGAAGTGATTGGGAATTCTTTTCTAGTGTATGATGGCTTGTTTTACCACCTAAGGCTAAGTTCACTTCAATCAACTCAGCCTATCGCAGTCCACTGCTGGACATAGGCCTCTCCCAGACTGCGCCACAGCACCCTGTCCTCCGCACTTAAATTAACTCATTTTGGCAAATAATGTGAAATATACTTTGTTTAATACAAGGTGGATAGAGCGGACTGTGACTGTTTCGCAGTCTGCGCTTTATCCACCAGCGCAAATTCCAGTAATTAAAAACGTTCAAAATCTAGTCGCAATCTCATCTCAGTGACAATCAATGTCAAAAACTTGTCAAAAATGTACGGAATTTACAGGTGTTTTTGCCAGATTGAGACTGAGATCAGACTGTGAACGTTTTTAAAATTACGAGAATTGCCCGTCAGATTCCTCATTAGTCCTGACGTTATATAAAAGTAGTCTCCGTTTTTTTTTTTAAATTCTAAATGCATTACTTGATTTTCATATTTTTGCTAACTCACAGGTCTTCGGCAATGCTGTGTTCTCTTAACGGTTCAATATTCGTTCTGAAACGCCAAGTGTTTCACTGAAAGCGCTACGGCCCTGTAAGCGCGCGTTTGTCGACTATTGTTTTCCGCTTACGACCCTTGTAGCTACTAGGCGAGCGGCGATTTAAGCCCTCTGTCTGTGTGGATGGAGCTTTATTGTATTTATAGCCATCTCGATGATATTGATTGCATTGTTAGCATCTATTGTAAAGGGTTGCAGATAAATGGGGTCGGTAAGTGACATTAGGGGTAATTCAATATTTATTAATATTGATAAGTTTTTTTTGTGGTCGTTGGTTTTAGGTCTGTCATTTGAAAGTGTACTTTATTCCCTTTATGATTAGTTTGTATTTTAGACATGAGCTGCGTTTATCTAGTTTACTTAATTTGTCTGCAGTGCGATAAATATTTTTTATCTCCAATATAGCTCTGCCCGCGACTTCGTTCGAGTGCATGGCGGTAAACAAATTGGATTTCATGGGTTTTTATTTTTTGCGCGGAACCCTAATTCTTTTTCTAAAATAAACGTAGCCCAGTTAGGTACTTCTTATAGCATCAGCTATCAGCTGCCAGTGAAAGTCCCGTCAAAATCGGTCCAGCCGTTTCGGAGATTAGCCGAAATAGACATACAGATAATTTAAAAAAATAAAAAAAAATATATAAATTGTCTGTATGTATAAGGTATATATGTGTATATGTAAGTATGTATAGATTAAATTAGAACGTAAAAACGTACAGATGTCAATCCAAATTAGTCTGGTGAACATTTATTATCATAATATTATTTTAATGATCTGGTATTCCGAACATATCGTCCGAACCGTCATTCAATTACTCGATTAGTCTGATGTCTGTCTAGCAACATAGAATAATGATGATGCAAATCTGTATTACCTACACAGTCATAAGGGTTAATCACCATTGCTACGTATTAATCACCATTGCTCTCAAAACAGTAAAGGAAAACATCGTGAGAAAACCGGCATGTCCTAGAACCAAAAATTCGAAGACATGTGACATCTACCAACTTGCACTGCCTCCAACAAAGAGGAAGTCTGTCTTATAATGTCCCCAACATTATAGGCTGTTATGCTAAACTTGTGCATCATGATCATTATCATTTCAGCCGAAAGACGTCCACTGCTGGACATAGGCCTCCCCCAAGCACCTCCACTTCGACCGGATTTGTGCTTCTCGCATCCAACGAGTTCCTGTGGCCTTCACAAGGTTGTCGGTCCACCTTGTGGGAGGCCTTCCAACGCTACGTCTTCCGGTACGCGGTCGCCACTCTAGAACCTTCCGGCCCCATCGGCTTTCTGTTCTGCGAGAAATGTGCCCTGCCCACTGCCACTTAAGTTTGGCAATTCTTCGGGCTATGTCGGTTACCTTGGTTCTCCTGCGGATCTCTTCATTTCTGATTCGGTCACGCAGAGAAACTCTAAGCATAGCCCTCTCCATTGCCCTTTGGGTGACTTTCAGCCTTCTAATAAGGCCCATTGTGAGCGACCACCTTTCAGTGCCATATGTCATCACTGGCAACACGCACTGGTGATGATACATCTTAATACACTGAAAAATATGACTGGTTACTCCTAGGCAACTGTGTAGTCGTCTTCGTAATTGCTTCATCAACCTAAGACGGAATGTCATTTATACGTCATAAAACGACAAGGTCTATTTGTCTATGTGACAGTTAGATAGTTTCAACCTTAGTGAAGTTCTAATTTACTGAAAATTACTGTCAAAAATGATAAAGCAATTACGGCGTCGACTATACACCATCATCGACTACATTATCTCTTACCATTTCGTGAGAAAGAAGTCAAACGCGAGTCTATAGACTCGCGTTTGACTTGTTTATTTTTATTTTATAAAATAAAAATAAACAAAAGAACAATCTCAAAAAATCTCTGTTTTTTCAAGTGTTCTGTGTTAGTCCATCACTCCTGTCGAAACAAAACACTAACAAAGAAACCAGTACCCAAGTGTTTACAGTTTACGTAAAAATAGAGAAGGCTCCCGAGCGAGAAGACAGATCCTTGCTAAGATTTATAGAAGGCGAGGTCACTTGAATAATGTCTCGCAAATGTTAATTATGTACATTGGGGATACATTCATTAATTCGACTTAGGCCCCATTCAAAATGTTACATCGTTAACGAGTATTGTTTTTTGTTCTTTGCAGTTGTTTAATGATTATTATTGTATATTTTTATAGATTATAAATACCTAAACCATATTATACAATATGTTTAGGTATCATGTATGTATTTATTGTATACAAGCTGCGCCCCGCGGTTTCACCCGCGTAAATGCCGATCCCGTGGGACTATCGGCATAAAAAGCCTATATGTTAATCCAGGGTGTCAGCTACCTCGATACAAAATTTTATTAAAATTGGTCCGGTATTTTGAGCTTGAAGAAGTAACAAACATATAAACACACATACACACTCACAAACTTTCGCCTGTATAATATTAGTGTGATATGTAAATGGTACACCACATACTATCTTCAGTATTGTCTCTCCTTCTCCCTTAATCCATCCAAAGGTTGTTTACAACCTGCACTGCGCCCACATGGTGGATTATGGTCCACTCGCTCTCACAGAGAGGAGACCTGTGTCCCAGCAGTGGGAACGTTATAGACTGATTATGATTGATGATTGATTATGATGATGATTATGCTATTTTGTTAACATACCCCCATTTGTTTACCAGCTGAGTGACAACTACGCGTCGGGGAGCGAGCGGTACTGATTTTCATTTGAATTTCTTTTTCAGCATAAGTCACAAAGCTACTACTGTACAAATCCTTCATTCCAGAACGCCAGTAATGATTACGTACAAATAAACGCATGTAAGTCCTTGGCACATAACGCTGTATTACGAGAGCTCTCGCGTTTAATTTCTCAACACTTAATTATTTCAATATTTGCAGCAGAAGTAATTAAACGTTGGCGAAATTATGTAATTATCGCTCATGTACGAAATATGAAACGTTACTCAATCATATATTTTTTAAACTATACATACTTATGTACTGTTTTACGTATGAACTTTTTGAGGATACTCAGTGTTTAATTAATCTTTTTCAAAGGGTAAAGTCACCACAGGTATAACCCCACATGGCAGTGGTAAAGCTTTTGTTTTTTGCTGGTTTATTTTCCGTATGGTAATGTTTGGTGATGGCTTGTGGCTAAGTAATAACAGCCGCACGGGTCGATCGATCAGGTTAAGCTACGCTTGCCGCGGTTGGTCCGTGGATGGGTGACTATCTTCACATACCAAGACCCCTCAGTGCCTCGGAAAGCACGTTAAGCCGTAGGTCCCGGCTATCATTCGTGGATCTTTGACAGTCGTTATGGGTCGTCAGTAGCCCGAAAGTCTGACAACCAGTCTTAGCAAGGGGTATCGTATTACCCAGTAACTGAGTTGTGGAGGTCAGATAGGCAGTCGCTCCATGTAAAATACTAGTATTCAGCTGCATCCGGTTAGACGAGAAGCGAACCCCAACATAGTTGGGAAAAGGCCAGGCAGATGATGAATGTTTGGTGACATTGATACTTGTCTAAACCCCGGGATTAAATTCTATTGTTCACTTAAAAATAAGATCATTATAAAGTATAATAAGTAGTAATAGATAGTTGGTGGTGATGGGCAAGGTAGATGGGAAAAGGCCTCGCAGCCGGTCAGCTAACCGCTGGTCAGACCAAGTAATGTAACCGCCCTCACTGGAATCGCTGTTATGACTGCCCTGAGAGAAGCTGCGAACCGCACGAAGTGGAAGAACATCGTACATAAAGCCACGAAGGCCTTTCTGGGACACGACCTTCAGTAATGAAGTACGCGACCAAGAAGAAGAAGAAGATAAGTGCCCACATTGTTAGATAAGATACATAAGATAATTACTATTTATTCATTATCTTTAGTATATATACTGCAATCTGAGTCTGAAAGGTCACACGCAAAATTAATCTTCATTTTTAATGAGTCTCTCATTTCTTATTATTACCTACCATTATTTGATCGCAAATAAAAAATGAAACCCTCGTTAATATTTAATAGCCACTCCAAACCTGCAACGCTTAGCATTTCGTTTAAATGGACGAACGATCATAGATAAATATAGTTTGAATGGATACCGATAAATTCGGTTTCACGGCGGAGGTTTATTCGTTTACGTAAACTTTGAGATTGGCTCTAACAAGGCTGGGAGAGGCGGAGAGAACGCCGGTGATTTCTACTCTTAAAATCCAATTTAAATGCATTCCTCTGTGCCACAGGAGGGCCCGCCGATACGCCCCGGGGGCCAATTAACTTATTCATCCTTAACATTTCATTGCTCAACTTGGATACTACTTTTACGCTTTAGGTACTTTCCACGTCTCATCCTTATGGGTTCGGTATGATTACCTGCCGTTAACTCCTGCCCTTGAATTTGCATAACATAAATACTTTCAAGTGGCTCTACGGATTCTTTGTGCGGAGAGATTGACTTGGTTTGTTTTTTGATTTCGAAAAAAAAGAGGCAAGTATCTGCACGAATGTAACATATTAGGTATGTGTGTGTGAACGTAGCTTACCTAGAGTAATTGAAACTGATTCACGTCATTTAGTTATCTTTAACCTCTAGACTATCTCCTCATGCGAATCAGTAATATATCGAGTTGAAATAAAATAATTTTTTGAATGTAGGTACGAATCCAATAGCAATAAAATCAAGTAAGAAATAAAACATTGTTTTTTCAGTAACTGGCTGAAATATCATATACACATGTTTGTGCCATCAGACACTCTGGTCTCACACTCCTTAAAGTATAGCTAAGCAATAAAAACCACAGAGAGTAGTTCCGGAACATTATTAAAATTTTGGGGTTTATTTATAAACGATGATTAAAGATAAGTGACGTTCAAACGTCAAAAATGTATGGTTAACAGTCGCTAATGACTACTTAACTTTAAGCAATGTTTATGAATAAAGAGGTTATTATCCCAACCAATAACAAATTATCAGCTGACATGAAAGGGCTCCAAGATGTCCTCTCCAAAGTCCCCGAAAGTCATTTAAAATGCAATTTGAACAGCCTAATAGAAACGTTCTCACTAAGAATTGTTGCAAAGTGTAATGGGTTCAGGTGAAATTAACGCAGAAAAATAGGAAAAGTTAGAACGAGTTTCCCGCCAAGGTTTTTTGCCTTCGCCAAGTAGCGCTGTGATTGTAAACCGGTGAATTTATAATGCTATTTTCGAACTCCACTTCATCGAGAAGTTTTAAACCGGTTCATAATTTTGCTTGAGAGTACGTAACGTTTAGTATTGAAAGGTAAATTCAGTAAGTAGGAGTTGAGTAATAAAAACGATTTATTTGCGTACATTTGGGGCGTTTGATAATGAGTTTGATATACTGCGCCGAGCGGAACAGAGCACACAACACGTTTGCGGGACACTTTGCTCTGTGTGCACCGTGCCTAATGTGACGTATGGCTTCCTGTGCTGCTGAATTTTCCAAATGACTGTTTCCGTGTCTGCGCGGTTGGAAAGGGTTGGAAATGATTTATCTTGTTGGAAAAATCGCTAACATATTTTTATTAAGTGCAATATTTTCGTATGCAAATTGAGACTGGTGATTTCGACGTTTAACTTCAGGGTCCTTGAACGGACACGCAATTGTCATGTGTAGGTCTTGTAAGTCGCAGTGCCTAATTAAAAGAATAATGATAAAGTTTTTTTTTTTATAAATACTTAATACTGGTTCTTTATCAGCAGAATTATGGCAATAAAATCATTTATTAATTTGTTTACAGCTTAAAAAAAATATCCCTAGACATTACCACGATTATCTAAAAAACAACATCAGGAAGACATCAACATAACCCTAAGCAAATCTGTTTGCAATTGAATTATGGATAAAAAATAAAACGTTGCTTTTCAGACATCTCTCGGACCCTATTTATTTGAAAAGGATGAGATGACTCAAGCAGATTCGCGCGATAGCAGCGCGCCCTCTGTGGATTACTTTGCAAGTCTTTTATACGAGAGGCCAGTATCATCACTACTTAAGGATATTAAAATCCCCTATTTGTGTAAGGAGCTTGTTTTCTCGCTGACTGTGGAGCGTTTATCGAATAATCCTGATAAAGCTGAGTGAATTGAGCGTGTACAATACTGAAATAGAATAAATAAACTGTAGATATGGCGAAATGAAGGTAGTATAGCGATATCTCAGAAAATACCGGTGTACTCCAGCTAACGTTTATTATTATGCGCAAATAATTAATCAAAGATTACGTTGAAAAACGAACGGATTCAAGGAATCAGTATAGACACACATTTTGATAAGAACATTCGTGGAAACAACCAAGACAATTACCTACCTATGTAAATATTATTTATAGACACAAGTCTATCTGTCTTGAACTCTTGACAACTCTTCTAGGTGCCTATCGAGACGACCTCTCCGTCTATTTAATTTATGAAAAATGAAGGATATCTGCAAGCACACAAAAATATTATTTAGCTTGCACTCATGAATGCAACTTGATTAAAACCGAATTGGTTGATGAGACGTATAAAAAGTCAACCAGTAAAAAGCAAGTTTTATAGAACACGTGAAGCAAATGCCTGAACATGAAGTGAATAAGACGTATTGGAGGGTTTCTTACTTTTATAGTTACTTAGCAGTTCAAGTTATATTAAAAATACCTAGTAATATGCTAGATCGTAATGTGAATATAGTATCACTAACTGCAACCGTGATACTCGAAGAAAAAAAAAACAACATTTTAAAGGTTTTATTTGCGTCTTGACCTTATCTACAAATAAAGGAAATAGCATTAACATAATAATCCTGATAATTAAGCATCTACGTACATCTTAATGCGAAGAAACTTTGTTATTACATAAAAATTAAAATTTACAGTGAGATCGGTTTCTGAGGGCGAGCATCTTTGTGCAATAAACAGTGCTATCTTGCTGACCTTACGGACGCAAGCTAAGAGTTAAGTAAATTTGACCCAAATTTGATAATAGTGATAAAATACGAAAATTCAGTCGATGCAAATCACTGGTACTGTCTACATACATTCGGCTAAAGTGACGTTTTGTGAGAACAAGAGTTTCCTGTTTCAACGTTCTTCAGGAATTCAGATTCTGTTAGTATTTTTATTTATTTTTAAGGAAGCTTAGAGTCTGTTTCACTATAACCCTCGGAAAAGTCCTAGTTAATAACTTATAGAAGATAATTTAATTTGAATTCTTTTCTATACTATCTAGTGGATAGTGCCCATCTGGAAACCGTGAAACAAGCCCTAAGGTTAAGCTAGTTGAGTTAGCTAATATTGCATGGAGTGAGTTTTGTTAGAGAGCCAAGTCGGAATGCACCACATAACATTGGTTAGGTGCCGGGTGACACGTATAGATACAAATGTCTTAATTACCGCAAGGAGACTGGAGTGTGTTAACACACGAGTTTCTTATAATCACCTGGCTCTAGGTGACATTCATCTAAAATAGCACAAGGATATAGCTTTGTGCTTTTTTGGATGAACGTCTCGCTAAATGGCAGGTTTTGTATTTTTTTAATGTTTAGTGTTTCTCCCAAATTTATAATTAAGATGTAATAAGAAAAATAATATAATTATCCTTCAAATTAAATTATTAAAAAATATTCATAAGCCGCAAAAATATACTCGGTTAAATTTTGACGTTAATAATCACGTTCCATAATTTCAGGTAGATAATCAAAATGAACAAAGCTCTATTATTGCTGTTGGCTACGCTTGCCATATTGGCAATGTCTGAAGCGAGATCTACTTGGTAAGTACCAATATTGTTGATCTACATAATTCCCGGCAGATTGGTGAAATAAACATGAAATGTAACACAAATGAGCCATCCAAACTTATACAATGCAATATAAAATGTAACACAATAACCATGCGAATTTGTATCATGTTACAACATAACACCTCTCTATTTCCCGACATGTAGACAGAGCTTTATACAGACAGATACCTATTAGTATTTCTGTATGTAAACTACACCCACATTTCGCAAATTGTGTTGTCGTTGGTCTCGTGGTTACAAGCGCGTCTGCTGAGCGTGGGGTCCTTTTTTCTTTTTTTTTTTTTTTGGATGGGAAATCATCAAATGACCCCTCCCGCTCTGGGTGGAGCGGAAGGGAGTGTCAGACTCTTACTGACTAAAACCCATCCGTGTTCCTTCCTTAGCCCTTTATGTTCCGGGGTAGCGGTAACCCTTTCGGACAATCCCGCACCCCCGGCAGGCTTCGGCCCTGGCAGGCCCCTTCCTTTTTGCTGACATCTCTTTGAGGCGCGCGTGGAACACGTACGCGCCGTCCGGCACGGGCCTGGTCCTGATCGGACGGTGAGCTACCCATTACTCTCCGTCCGCAGGCCCGCGCCTACGGTGGCCGGAGCGTGGGGTCCTCGGTTCGATTTCCAGGTCGGCCAAAGTTGTTCGGTGTTTCCATTACGAATTTCTTAATAACAGCCCAGAGTTTGTAAGGTACCTCAGAAAGCACGTTTGAAGCCGTTGGTCCTTCGATTATTATTAATTTAAGAGGGCGAGCCTATTGCCATTAATCAGGCACAAATTCGGACTCTAGGGTGCACTTTAAACATTTTAATGCATATATCCAGTAACGCTATGTCAGATCTGCAGATAAGCCGTGGACCCCATGCTCAAGAGTTGCAACGGCCTCGTTGATAAGGAAAAAGGCATGCAGACTGCCTAGTCTGCATGCCTTTTTCCTTACCAAAACATTTTCTTAGTTTCACTGAAACTGTCTTAAGACTTTGCAAGACTCCTGATTCCTAAGGCTGGGTCTAATTCCCACTTCTAGAAAAGTGTAATTGGGTTTTTACGTGTTGTTACCCATTTTAAAATTGGAATTGGAATTGCACCCAAGAAATGGCGACTATCTCTGTGTTTAACTCTTTGAAAATGTTAGGTAAAAGGAGGCATTATACGATGAATGGACAAGATCACGAGACCCATAGTTATGTTCAGAGTTTATTTTAGACCATAGCATAAGCAGCCTATAACGTTCCCACTGCTGGGACACAGGACCTGTGAGACGGAATAGGCCGAAAATTAGAAGACATGTGTCATCTAGCAACCCGCACTGGGCCCGCGTGGTGAATCACAGCTCACTCTCGAAAAGCGGCGTCCCAGCAGTGGGAACATTATAGGCTGATTATGTTATACTATGTCCCATCGGAGTATGAGAGTGAGGGAAGAGGGAGTGCACCTGTGTCTGCGCGCACACTTGTGCACCCCGCGCCGGAGGCTAGTCTCCGTTGAGATTGGCCGCCGTGGCCGAAATACGGTCAGGAGGACTTTATGTTATACTACTGACCTATATATTTTTCATTTCTTTTTGTTTCAGCCGTTCCCGGTGTGACGATGTAAGTACTTATGACATGCGCGGCATATTATTATACTATTTTTCTTCGATGATTTTTGTGCTCACGTTTATGTTGTTAACAAGCAACTCGTAGGTATACGAGTAGTTCCACGAAGTAATGAAATGAATGCAGATATTTTTTCTTTTTCATCTGTAGGTACACCCTCAACCCATGTAGGTTAGGTATTCAGAGAAAGACGGTAGAACACGATTTTATGGCTAAACGCGTTCGAGAGGTTGGGCGGTGGGGACCACAAAACACATGTAGGTATTCTTATCCCACGCAAAAGTATTGAGTCATAATCTTGACTCATAATCAGTTGGTTAATCAAAATATTGTGTCTTCAATCCCTATATATTGAAAATATTGTTCCAAATTAATCTTAAGGCCTTCACTGTTATCTGATTAACCTAAAAAATATGAGTTAATCGTGTAATTATACAATTTTAGCCAATTATGACGCAGTAATAATCTTATTTAGTAGTAATTTAGACCAGATCACGGGTGAAGGATATGATATTGACGTCCGCTATCACTGTTTGTATGGATTGTTATTGTAACCCAAATGTTTGCATAAATATTTTTGGCATCTATGGAAGGTTGAATGTATCGGGTTTATTATATTTTAAGTATTTACATTTGCGTCTGAATTCTGTTTATACTATCGTTATTTTCTCTTTTCTTTCATCTATACTATTAATAATACTACTAACAATAAAGCTGAAGAATTTGTTTGTTTCTTTGTTTGAACTAGATAATCTCTGGAACCGGCCGCATTTGAAAAAAAAAAATGTTTGCATTTTTAGCTTAATTATTGAGAAAGGCTATAGGTTATTTAACATCACGCCATGATCCTAAGGAGCCTAAGGAGCAAAAAGGAAAAAAAGTCAGAAGCTAAGCGAAAACGAAGTGATAGTGCAGGCCGGTTATGCGATGCGACGAGGTGGGTCGGAGGAACAAGAAACTTACGCGGAAGAAGTTGCAGGCCGAAAAAAATAAAGAAATGTGACTTCGACACTGGCTATTAAATTAGATAGTTAGGTACTTTCGAAATTAAATGCCATCGTCACAGTAAACAATTTTGCACATAATGTAGATCTGGATAAAGACACGTTCCAATACTTTGTATTTCGTTAAACATTTGCTAGTATCCCAATGGCTTCAAATTTTTTTTTTACTAGCCATGTCCCACTGCTGGGCAAGGCCTCTCTACTCTCTTTCCACCTCTCTCTGTCCAGAACTGCCAAGGGCCAAACTTTATTAAAGGAGTCCAGCGCATTCCTCCATCTCCGCCTGCGCCTGCCGCGATGTCGTTTGCCATTAAGCGGGACCCTCTGGGTCGTAAGTTTGGGCCATTGATCGTCTGACATGCGGCAGATGTGTCCAGCCCAATTCTACTTAAGCGTGGCAGCTTTCCGGGTGACGTCGGTTATTTTAGTGATAGAACGGATTGTTGTATTCTTAACCCGGTCCACAAGTTTAATTTTTAATTTATGACTTCATTAAATTACAGAAATCCAAAAACAAATGTGGTGGTGACTCTAGTTCATCATCATCATCGTCTTCGTCTTCTTCATCATCTTCATCATCCTCTGAAGAAGATGGAAACGACTGTGACTGCTGCGGTAACTGCTGCGGTGACAGCGTAAGTACCTAAGGTCCCGTGTACACGATGGACTGCCATGAATGAAGAGCTATAGTCTGTTCCAAAAGTATCTGACGCAAATGCAAACAAACGGATCAGAAAATGCTGATTTGTAGTGCCACTTAGAAAATAAATGCTTCGATTTGATTATTTGAACACTTAAATCCGAAATCCTAATTATGAATTAATATATTTTCTATAATGAGTGATTGCGTAAGAATTGAACTGGTTTGTTTACCAATTCATCGGAAACTTTTGAAACAGGCCATACTTAAATATGATAAGAATAGATTTGCAGGTCTCACCATAATTTATCAGTTTAGCTGAAGGCATTGAAAGGATTCTTGAATACGATTGCTTCTTGTATTGGTTCCTTCCAAGACCAATCATAATTATGCGGTTTAAGGCTACCGCAGTATGTTTATTACACATAAAAGCTGTTAACTAAAAATATGTAGTTACCTGGGGTTCTCCATATTATAAACAGGCAAAGGCTTCTAAGAATCATAAGGGGAGGCCCTAAGACTATGAACCAACTATAAACTAGTTTACCGACGTCATTCGTGATTCAAGGCCTACTTTGATGGATTCATGATTTGTATTGATAGTCACATCATGCACAATGTAAGAGGCTGGTTGTGCAACATAAACAATTTAAATAGCTTTAAGGCTGATTTTTCAATAGTCAGATGACTTTTATCATAAGAACAAATCTGACAGTTTGACATATTTTCTATACAAAAGCTGTCAAACCACAATATTTATTCCTCAGATAAAATTTCAAAATCAGCCCTTATCCGATAAATCTTAAAAAAACTGATCTTTACCTATCAGTGGAATGATAGATATTGCTTGCTATTTGAACATTAGGTACTTCAGTTGGTGTCGTTTTAAACTACAACATTTAACTTTTTGTAAGCCAGAACAATCTTTCTGTTCTATGTCGGCAGCCTATGGGGAAATCATAATTCACAGTACAAACAATTAGTATAAAAAAGAGCAACATAAAAAAATGGCGTGAATAAAAACGGCTAGCACGCCACAAACCTAGGCTTTAGGTACATGTATTAATGTAAATCCTACGTAGCCAGAGAATACAGAGAAACAGTAGGACTGCGAAATACTACAATTTGTTCGCAGAATGTTACCGTTACGAGTAGGTACGAGTTTCTTGGAGCGAGGCTCGATTGCGACTGTAATGAGCAATAATGATGAAACAGTTCCCCGAACTTTTACCGAGCTTTATTTTATTTACACTTTAACAGATATTAGGAGGGAAGTCTCCTTGATTTACTACGTTTTAGTTAGCTATGTTCAAGCAATTTTTTCCGTTTACCTATTTTTCCACTGCTGGGTAAAGGTCTCACCCATATTTTTCCACTTTTCTTTGAGCTGTGCCTCTTACAAGTAATTAAATAGTTATATTTTTAGTATGTATGTATTTATGTATCTATTATTTAGGATATGTATATATCTGTGTATCTATTTTAGTATATTATTACTCCAACGACAACCCCATTTTATGTCGAGGCAAATCACGGTCCATTCCAAAGTTGGCTGGAAGAGATCGCAGAAAGCGATAAGGCCGCCCATTGTATATTTTTAGTGATGGATAACTTTTTTTGTTATGTATTTTTGTGGTGTATAATAAAGTATACGTATATAAATAAATAAATATAAATAAATATTTGATAATAATTAACGATTGTCAAAACGATGGATGGACTGTGTTTATGATGATATTAGAAAAGAGGTGACTACCGAGATGACGATTAATAGAGAAGTATGGAAGAAATAGAAATGTTGCGCCGACCCCAAATAAATTTTATAAGGGCACGAGACCCATGCCGAAACCCCTACTGTGTCTCGGAAAGCCCGTGAAGCTGTTGGTCCCGGCTGGCATTCGTGGATCTTTGACAGTCGTTACGGGTAGTCAGAAACCCAAAAGTCTGATAACCAGTCTTATCTAAGGGTACCGTGTTACCCAGTAAATGGGTTTTGGAAGCCAGATAGGCAGTCATTCCATGTAAAATACTGCTATTTAGCTTCGTCCGGTTAGACTGGAAGCCAACCCCATAAATTGTTGGGGAAAGGCTAGGCAGATGATGATAGTTAACGATTAACAAGTACTTAGGCAACCACTAATATAGTTAAAAATGTGTGTGTATAGTAAGAAGGTTCCTCTCTTCGGAGCCCTGAAAACTGGTAACTTAGACCCTATTTCCGATGCCCGAAGACTAAATATGAAAATTGCGCAAACAACTTTCATAGTAATGTAGTAGAAACTTATCACCTTTGAGAATAAAAGCTCATTAATAAATTCCGTAAAACTTACTTTAAAATTTTACGGAAATTTATTAATGAGCTTTTGTTGATAATTTAAATAATTGCGAAGTAAAGTTCGTAAATTCTCTGAACAAATTAAATCAAGTTGAACACTGAAACCACCGCTGTAAATAATCATTTGTATTTTTTGCAATAAGAATGAAACATTTTATTTAAACTCGGTTGTTTTCACTGTGTGACCAGTCTGTTTGAACAAATCCTGTTTTATTTGTCATTTTAAAAATGAACAGTCCGTTCACAGTTAATTTATCGCTGACAGCAGCAACTTCATTGTAACGAAAATAAAGATCACAATAATTTTGACAGTCTTGTCAGTGGCAGTAACCCAACTGCAACCATATTTGATTGAGAATAAAGAACCCTGTGATTTGGACAGAGATGCAAAATCAGAGGTAAAATTACTTTAAACGGACTAATTATGTGTATTTTTTAAGTTTTTTTTTTTACGTCGGATTTTCCGTGCTATTTTTTAACTTAATCAGAGAGGCAATTTTCGTAATGCTAAGAACGTTCACAGTCTGACCTCAGTGTCAATCTGTCAAAAATATCTCTAATTTCCCTACATTTTTGACAAGTTTTTGACATTGATTGTCGCTGAGATGAGATTGCGACTAGATTTTGAACGTTCTATAATTACGGGAATTGATCTACACAACTATTCCGAACCACAAATTATTCCTTATTCTAAAAATGGTCGTGACAAGCGAATGTTATAAATATTTTTTTTTTCTAAATTTCAGGGCAAAAAAAATCATAAGGATTCCTCGTCGTCTTCTTCGTCGTCATCATCATCATCATCATCGTCTTCGTCTTCATCATCATCTTCCGAAGAGGACGAATCTAACAAATGTCCCTATGAGGTAAGTACTATGAAATTCCCACTTCGATTACCGGCCCAAACTGCTGAGAGAATATTCGAGAAAGCATTGCTTAGGTATGTTTTTCTAAACATACTACAAATAAAAAAAATAAGTGTCTGTTTATAATGACAAAATGCCAGCTTTTTAGTAAATGTAGATACGATACCTATAACAAAAAAAAAACTGTTTTTAAATTTTTTGTCCTACCCTCTGTTTGATTGTTCCGGCTAAATTCCGAGACGGCTGGACTGATTTTGATGAAATTTGGTATAGGGATATTTTGTACTCTGGGGAAGGACATAGGTTATTATTTATCGACATACTACCCAGGTGAAGCCGCGGGTGGAAGCTAGTTTATTTTTAGTTTAGTTTTAAAAATATACATTTAAAGCATACTATGCCATTTCCTTTCTATCTGCGAACTAAATAAAATAATAATAGTAAACTTAAAGTGTCACTTTGTAGTCTTTTCTTAGGAAACAAATCTGAAAGTTTGACAACCGTTGATCACTTACTTGCTGTTCTACTTTCAGACATCTGAGGGGCTATTCTCGTAATTGTAAGAACGTTCACAGTCTGATCTCAATCTTAGTCGGTTAGAATTAAAAACGTTCAAAATGTAGTCGGAATCTCGTATTAGCGACAATTACAAATTTTGACAAGTTTTTGACATTGATTTTCACTGATATGAGATTCCGACTACATTTTGAACGTTTTTAATTACGAGAATTGGCCTTCTGTTAGCTCATTAGCTGTTTGTTAGCTGACTTGACAGAAGTTGTAGAGTCATCATATTTTTATTTCTTCAAAATATTTGAATTCTTCCTACAAAAATAATCCATTATTTTTCGTTGTTTTTTTTTTTCAGAATAAGAAATCAGGCCATTTCAAGAGCAGCAAATGCGGCGGTAGCAAGCACTAAATTCATGATGGCTGAACCTTTGTTACTTCAACGTTTCTTGAACTAGATCCCAGAAGTTAGATGACAGGACACAGATTGAAACAACATTGAAGCCTTAATTTATAAGTCTGTGATTTAATTTAACAAAATCATTTTTTTTTTCTTTCTTTTGTGTAGAATTGTTGAATAAATGACTGTTATATTCCTAAGACGCCTTTGAATGAAGGTCTTTCAGCGAAGAAGCAATGCAAGGTCTTGAAACTCGATAATGTTGGGTATTTATTTACAAGGTCTTATGGTCATACAACTTTCACAAATGCTGAAGTAAGTTAAAGTTCTGTTGATTCCCTAAAGAAACTGATAATTATATCTGTCTCTCTTTGTATACTGCACCGGTTTGACGTCATCTCGTCAACGCCGACTGTCGCTGAAAACCAGCGCTGGAGCTCTGTCTCGCATAGTATCGTAGCATTATGCTGAGCGATGGCCGTTTTACGTGGATATGACGCATATTTTCCCTCACCTTGTTATTGTTTGTGTTCTTGCTCTGCGTCATGTTTACGTATTTTCTTTCTTTCTATAACTAAGAAAACTAGATTAGATTTTATGTAAGTCCTTCCATAAGTCTTGCTAATTGGATAATCGTCTCTTTCTAATTGGCTCGTACCTATTATTGGTGCCTAAATGAGAGAAGAAGCCTTTCAACAATTCGTTTTCCTGTATGAACTTCAATATAAATGGCTGAAATTATTTATTAATGACTTTGAAAAACCAACGACAATCATTGAAGGAAAAATTGTGTTAATTACAATTGAAACGTCATTGTTTTGCCCCCCCCCCCCGCTTAATTGACTGCGTGTCATAACGGGAATTGCATACCACACACTCACACAGATACCTATAATATTAGGTACTTTTTATGTAAAATACCTAGTCCTGGCTGTATTATTCATTAAATACCGTTATTACACTGAAATCAAATACTTGTGGCAACAATTACCTCGTAATAAACATAAAGCACGTTTATTTTATAACATCATCGCTGTCATTTCTATGTTTTAATTATTGACATCGCATTGTATTGTGCCATTATTAAATTATTTTGGTTTACTTGTATCATTTCATGTAAATGTTAACATGTGGTGTTTAATTAAAATATCATAGCCGGAGGTAGGTATTTTAATCACGAAATGCCTCCCACGTAAAGCCGGTGCGTGGCATTTTTCACTCACTAGCGTCATTTGTGCCGTCAAAGGACCTGACATATCCTTTTATACTGTGTCCGATATTGTTGCTAGTATGTAAACAGCTTTTTTTATAAGTACATGTTATGTATTGCGGAATAGATCCTGCCCAATATGTTGATAAAAGCACAAGGGCAACATAAAAGGAATATAATAATCCAGTGTAGTTGCTTCACTTAGGTAACCCTAAAAATTGTTAAAAAGTAAAAGAAATATTCAGATATTATTGGCTAACGAGCGCACAGTTGGTTCTTTTAAGTAAATCGGATCCGATCCGATGGCTCGGAAAATTATAGGATAAAGAAAAGCGAGGTTAAATAGTAGTTAATAAGCAAAGAACCTTTACAAAAATAATTATTTTGCTACTAGGTAAGAAAATAAAACAATTAATTATAGCATTAATGAACACTCCCGCTTTGTTGGCAACAACAAAGTAGCTTCATTCGAACGAAAGGCTTCAAATTTAATTCAAATGGTCAGTTTCCCAACAAAAAATAGGTCTATCTTGTTCCGAAACGAAACGAATGAAATCGCTGAAGCGGATTTGTATTGCGGGAGCGGCTAACGAGGATTTCAGCATGATGAACTATGAGAGCCCTTTATCCAACCAGCGTAATCATCAATTAGGTAGTTATTACTTACTGGAATAATGTGCTTCTGTTTGTTTTATTTTAGTTAGATGTTTTGAAGCACGTAGATTCGAAGCGGCTTTTTTATTGTACCTCGTACCTACAGACAACTGCAAGTTATTTTGATTTGGCAGCGCTTTTATTTTGTAGCTGTTAGGGGTCGATTTCGTAGTTCAAGGGTTACTACTGCATGATGTGTGGTTGTCGTGTTGTTGTTAAAGAAAGCGGATAAGGTATAACGATTCTACAGTGAGTACCTACTAGCTGCTGCCCGCGACTTCGTTCGCGTGACATTAATACCTTTTGATTTTCTTTATTTTTCTAACATTAAAGTAGCTTAAGGTACTCCTTATAACATCAGCTATCTGTCAGTGAAAGTCCCGTCAAAATCGGTCCAGCCGTTTCGGATATAAGCCAGAACAGACAGACAATTTTTTTTTTTGATATAACAAAAATATATATACGTACTATACGGAACTTATACATAAGTTCCGTATATACTTTTATATGCATTTAGTAAAAAGCTGTTATTTCAGTTGGTAATTAGGTACCTATACCTATATCATCCAGAAGGACACAAAACCCATTGCCCCTGTTGACTTAGGTAATTTTCTTAATAATGCTACTTTGGGGATCAAAATTATTTGTTTAAGATGTCTGGCTTCAAATGAACTAAAAAACTATTTCAGTAGGTAATATAAAAAATACGATAAGTATTTAATTATACCTGAATTAACTAAAACAATTTTTTTTATTCTACCTTTATTGTCCCACTGCTGGGCAAAGCTCTCCTCCATAGCTATTTTTTGTGCGTTGCCTTCTCCAACCAATCTCCTATAAACGGGTCTAGGTCGTCACGCCAGCGTTTCCAAGGCCTCCCTCGGCGACGACGCGCGTCTTCTGGCACCCAGTGCATGACGACTCCGGCCCATCCGTCCCGGTGCATCAAGGTATGGCCCGTCCAATTTCCACTTTAGTCTAGCAACTTATTGCCCGCATTGACAATTAACAAACTAAAATAAATACTGGATTCATGATTGTAAATAGTCTAGATGGGTACCTAGTTACGGAACACGTACGAAAGTAGTGGCTTGCATTTATTCGAAGATAATTTATTCCAATCATAAAATACTGTAGGCATGCATGTTTGTTAGTCAGTTGGCAATAGACGCAATAATAGAAGTCAATTGGCGTAAGAGGATCAAATGGTCCATCTACAGATGTGAGTATCTTGCGGTGCGAACTGTATTGATTAAAAACTCAGTATCTCCTCGTATTCTTTCTCTGAAACTAGGTCCAGACAGTCGTTACGAAAATACTGTGATGGAGAACTTAGTTTTTGTTGTTGTGTATACTGCTTCGCATTTTCAAGCCAAGGATTAGTCTTGCAAAAAGCGGTTGAGGATCTAACTAACTTTTATGAAGTTGATACTATAAAGGAGTCTGACGACCGTCCTATCATAGATTACCAGAAGAACAGTGACGATAAAACTGAGCTTGCATACATTATATTTGTTCCGAAAGACAGTCAAGATAACAAAGTTTTACTAGAAAACAGCGAAAACTACAGTAAATACGTCATTATCAAAACAAAACCAAAATTACTTGACCTCAATTCGTATTCGTTGGTTCCACGTGTTGATAAATCTAAACAAATGGTAATGTGGCTCAATGTGTACTGTGAAATGCATCCGGATTGTGACAAGAATAAGTTAAATGAAGAACTGATGAAGGTACGCCCCTATTTAGAGTTTTAAAGTACAGTGAGTGAAGTAGGTACTTAATTGACGTAATAATCATTCCCGACAAGGAAAAATAAATTGTTAATAATTATGCAGACTGTTGTAGAGCATTACTTTATCCACTTGAAGCATAAGTCTTAAAGAGTGTATGTTATAGCAACATTATATGATGAATCCTATCATTTGGGTTGTACCTAAGTAGATGAGCCCATGCGTTCAAGCTTAGAATTGGCCCACTTTTAGATGAATTTAAGATTCGAATAAGATCAGTTCATATTTGTCACTG
Organism: Amphipoea oculea; assembly: GCA_945859645.1. Lineage (NCBI taxonomy): Eukaryota > Metazoa > Arthropoda > Insecta > Lepidoptera > Noctuidae > Amphipoea > Amphipoea oculea. The sequence goes on along the minus strand of OX243866.1, from coordinate 11,930,573 downwards.
GTGGACAGTGCGTGTTGCATCGTTTGTATTTTGACCCTTAAATATTACCAGTGTTGACGTAGTGAGTTAAGCCCCGTATTCATGGTAAACTTTTCTTGATCAACATTGTTGATGAGCAATCACAAAGTTGCTGGAAACAAAGTTTATATCAATATGTCTTGTCCACACGCCAGTCTGCGTCAAAATGTTGCCTGAGGAAGTAGTGTTTTTGTGTTCTTTGTATCTAGTGTATTGCACACCACTGCCATGTTTATAAACTGGTTGCAAACACGTCCACACACGTCAACAATTGTTGATAAACAGATGTTGTCGCTCGTCGAGCGAGAACTTGTCAACATGCCATGATCAACTCTGCAATACGCAGTGTTGCCAGCAACATGTTGACTGCAACTCAGCAACATGTTGATTAAACTTTGTTTATAAACAAATGTTTACCATGAATACGGGGCTTTAATTTACAGATTGCTCTCATTAGTGATTTTGTATGTTTAACTTTAAAGATAAATTCCTAAGAGCGATGTGCTACATTCTTAAATATTACGTGCTGATTTTATATTTAGGTAATGTGTTCGGAAATATGTAAAGTAAAATAAACAAATAGTTCAATAGAGATAAATTAACACCATATTGGCGAGTGTTATCGTATTTGTGTAGCGGTCTGGTAATTGTGGACTGATAAACGTACGGCGGGCAGAGCGGTATGTTTTAGTATTGTAAAATGACTTCTGTGTCGACACGGTTTATTGTGTTTAGTTTATTAATCAGTTTCCTAGCTTGTGCCGCCAGCACTTCTTTCTCCGGAAAGTTCATATTAGACATATTCGGGAACCCGATTCAAGATCTCAAGAATACGTTTGTAAAACCAGAGGAAACTCCCAAATCCAGTTTTGTACGAGAAGATTTTTCTGATAATAAAGCTCCAGACAACGCTAAACCTAAAATGATTGACGTGCCAAGTAACACTGAGAGGTGTGCTGCTGGCGAAACCATGGACGTGAATGGAGTGTGCAGACAACCATGGTGAGCTGTCGCACCAACTATAAATACCTATAGTTGCGACGTAGTATGTTCATTGCACTACAATAAAATGGACGCGAAATGTGTGTTGTTTCTAATACTGATGGTTCAGAACACGTGCTGTCGGGCTGAAGCAGGAGTTGTTTTTAATTACCACGATAAATTTCGAATGGCGACTTCGACTCCGGCTGTGGAATTGACGCAACACAGTCGAATCATACGAGTACTGGAGTTGGAATGCCCCTTGGGACAGAGACGAGATCAGCTGGGAAACTGCAGGCAGAGATTTTAGAGGTAAAGGTTTTAATTATTTGGACGACGCTATCAACAGTATTTGTCATTAAATTGCCAAGTTAAGTAAGTGTTGCTAGTTTATCAATTGTAAATAATATGTACTTCAGTCATAATGTGTACGACGTCACGACCTGTGACATTTACTATCCATACCCATTTATGTTGCTTGGATTTAAAAATAATAATAAGTATTTCGAAAATTACGCTGAATAACAAAAAGGAATTAAATAGTTTTTATTAATTTTCTATATTTACAAGTAGGTACGGACAGCATCAGAAAAAAGGAACCCCCTTTGGTAATGAGTTATTACCAAAGAGGGTTCCTTTTCTCTGCCGCTGTCTGTACCTTGTTGAAAAAACATTATTTTACTTAGGATATATTTACCTACTTAAAAAAACAACAATTTAACATAAACATTTTTTTTTCAGATGGTGCTATTGCTAGATGACATTGAAAATGAAAAACCATTACCAACATATTTAATATTTAACCTTTTGAACGCCAGAGTATAAACGTATCGCCGTATCCCTGACGCCACGCCACTTTAACAAAACAACACACACACACACACACTTAAATAACAAATTTCTCGATATTGGTGGTTTATTTATATTAGTTTCATGCAATACAATATAGACGAAAGCTTAAACTTTTAAATTATATAAATAAAAATACACAAGAGTAATGATTAAATTGTTTATTTCATAATATGGTGCGACCCGTGCGACGTGTATTTTATCATATATTTGTGACGTTGGCGTTCAGAGTAAGATTTCGTTTGTCACATATACAGGGTGAAATTGAACACATGCGACAAATCGAAATGGGAGATTTTACTCATTATTATGAACAACTTTTACTATGGGACCAAACCTGAAATCGCGAAAAAAAAAATCAGCTGTTCCCTACATTTATGTTTGCGTAACTCATCAAAATGTAGGCAACAACTGATTTTTTTTTCGCGATTTGCGGTTTGGTCCCATAGTAAAAGTTGTTCATAATAATGAGTACAATCTCCCATTTCGATTTGTCGCATGTGTTCAGTTTCAGTATGTGACAATGGAGTTCAAAAGGTTAAAGAGGATAATTTGACGTATTAACTCATAGGTATTTAATCAGTTCTCGGAATATGTTGTGTGATAATTTTTAAAAGGTCAATCGAGTTATCTTATAAACCGCAGTCAATCTCGAGACTTCAGTCAAGAGAAAATTATCAGACAAGACGCGACTCGAACATTATAATTTCACAAAATGAAATTAACTATTTCCATTTCATTTTGTGTTATGTTAACTCTACAATATAATGGCGCTGATGGGGAACTCAAGTTATTTGGACGAATCCATGAATCTTTAAATAAAGCGAAACAAGATGTTCATAACTTATTTCATCCAAATGAGGAAAAACAACAGGAAAACAATGATGCGTCCTCGAATATTCACTCTCTACAATATAATGCCGCTGATGGGGAACTCAAGTTATTTAGACGCATCCATGAATCTTTAAATAAAGCGAAACAAGATGTGCATAACTTATTTCATCCAAATGAGGAAAAACTACAGGAAAACAATGATGCGTCCTCGAATATTCACTTTAAAGAAGAATCGGAAGAAGACTTTGCTGCTGCTGCAGCTGCTAGGAAACCAGTACAAGTGACTCCTGCCCCTGCTGCCAGTACGACCACACTTGCACCGACTACGACTACTGCTAAGAACGGAACAGATGACAACGGCCGGGAAAACTTTACGGGCGGATGTGTCCCAGGCTATATGCGAACCGCTGACGGAAGATGCAAACCCGAATTTTCAACGACTTCATTATTATAATACTTACTAACTACGTGTCTAAGGTAACGTATCAGCGTGTACCTATATTTTTTTTCTCGTAAAAAGTTTTCATACATTTAGTAATTTACTGCTCCATCTTATGTCACGTTTGTGTAATAATGTATTATGGTTTTTAACGACATTTAACAATGTAAGCGTTTAAATCTCCATTTTTGATAATAATTGTTTATTTTTTCTAATAAGTATGTTATACGTGAAAAAAATTTATTTAGAAAGCTTTTATACATTTAATAATAAAATATTTGCATAAAAAATGAGATAATTGAAATAAAATTACACTTATTACATAATTAAAGTGTTTAAACCCTTATTTAACTTCCTGTCTCAACTTAACATTTTAAGCCAGTTCCACAAGTTGTAAAATATGTATTAGGAAATTCATTTTCGAATAAACTGAAGTGGTGTTGGCGATTTTCTTCGACACACGTCACACAAAGGGGATTTTATATTTATCATATGTCATTGTGTTTTAAACCCACCCAAACCCACATTTTAATGATATTCTATTATTTCTGGAAATGTTATTAACAATAACGAAAAAAATATTTTAGACACAAAACTTGGTTGTAAGATTGTTTCCGATCAGGAGGTGGTCTTCGATCATTAGGAGGGGGTGGTGGTCCTCGATCATAAGGGGGTCTATCACGGGGCGGAGGAGGTCAAATAGGTCTATCTTGTTCCGAAACGAAACGAATGAAATCGCTGAAGCGGATTTGTATTGCGGGAGCGGCTAACGAGGATTTCAGCATGATGAACTATGAGAGCCCTTTATCCAACCAGCGTAATCATCAATTAGGTAGTTATTACTTACTGGAATAATGTGCTTCTGTTTGTTTTATTTTAGTTAGATGTTTTGAAGCACGTAGTTTCGAAGCGGCTTTTTGATAGTACCTCGTACCTACCTACAGTCAACTGCAAGTTATTTTGATTTGGCAGCGCTTTTATTTTGTAGCAGTTAGGAGTCGTTTTTGTAGTTCAAGGGTTAGTACTGCATGATGTGTGGTTGTCGTGTTGTTGTTAAAGAAAGCAGATAAGGTATAACGATTCTACAGTGAGTACTAGCTGCTGCCCGCGACTTCGTTCGCGTGACATTAATACCTTTTGATTTTCTTTATTTTTCTAACATTAAAGTAGCCTAAGGTACTCCTTGTAACATTAGCTATCTACCAGTGAAAGTCCCATCAAAATCGGTCCAGTCGTTTCGGATATAAACCGGGACAGACAGACAGACAATTTTTTTTAGTTATAACAAAAAAAAAACACTTGTTTTGTTGTTACACTAAAGTATATACGGAACTTGTATATACGTTCCGTATATACTTTTATATGCATTTAGTAAAAAGCTGTTATATCACTAAGTAATTAGGTATATATCATCCAGAAGGACACAAAACCCATTGCCCCTGTTGACTTAGGTAATTTTCTTAATAATGCTACTTTGGGGATCAAAATTATTTGTTTAAGATGCCTGGCTTCAAATGAACTAAAAAACTATTTCAGCAGGTAATATAAAAAATACAATAAGTATAATAACCTGAATTAACTAAAACAATTTTTTTTATTCTACCTATATTGTCCCACTGCTGGGCAAAGCTCTCCTCCATAGCTGTTTTTTGTGCGTTGCCTTCTCCAACCAATTTCCTGTAAATGGGTCTAGGTCGTCACGCCAGCGTTTCCGCGTCTCCTGGCACCCAATGCATGACGACTCCGGCCCATCCGTCCAGGTGCATCAAGGTATGGCCCGTCCAATTTCCACTTTAAGTCTAGCAACTTATTGCCCGCATCGACAATTAACAAACTAAAATAAATACTGGTTTCATGATTGTCAATAGTCTAGATGGGTAGATACGGAACACGTACGAAAGTAGTGGCTTGCGTCTGACCTCGAATATAATTTATTCCAATCATAAAATACTGTAGGCATGCATGTTTGTTAGTCAATTGGCATTAGACGCAATAATAGAAGTCAATTGGCGTAAGAGGATCAAATGGTCCATCTACAGATGTGAGTATGTTGCGGCGCGAACTGTATTGATTAAAAACTCAGTATCTCCTCGTATTCTTTCTCTGAAACTAGGTCCAGACAGTCGTTATGAAAATACTGTGATGGAGAACTTAGTTTTTGTTGTTGTGTTTTTATACTGCTTCGCATTTTCAAGCCAAGGATTAGTCTTGCAAAAAGCGGTTGAGGATCTAACTAACTTTTATGAAGTTGATACTATAAAGGAGTCTGACGACCGTCCTATCATAGATTACCAGAAGAACAGTGACGATAAAAATGAGCTTGCATACATTATATTTGTTCCGAAAGACAGTCAAGATAACAAAGTTTTACTAGATAACAGCGAAAACTACAGTAAATACGTCATTATCAAAACCAAACCAAAATTACTTGACCTCAATTCGTATTCGTTGGTTCCACGTGTTGATAAATCTAAACAAATGGTAATGTGGCTCAATGTGTACTGTGAAATGCATCCGGATTGTGACAAGAATAAGTTAAATGAAGAACTGATGAAGGTACGCCCCTATTTAGAGTTTTAAAGTACAGTGAGTGAAGTAGGTACTTAATTGACGTAATAATCATTCCCGACAAGGAAAAATAAATTGTTAATAATTATGCAGACTGTTGTAGAGCATTACTTTATCCACTTGAAGCATAAGTCTTGAAGAGTGTATGTTATAGCAACATTATATGATGAGTCCTATCATTTGGGTTGTACCTAAGTAGATGAGCCCATGCGTTCAAGCTTAGAATTGGCCCACTTTTAGATGAATTTAAGATTCGAATAAGATCAGTTCATATTTGTCACTGGTGGACAGTGCGTGTTACATCGTTTGTATTTTGACCCTTAAATATTACCAGTGTTGACTGTAGTGAGTTAATTTACAGATTGTTCTCATTAGTGATTTTGTGTGTTTAACTTTAAAGATAAATTCCTAAGAGCGATGTGCTACATTCTTAAATATTAAGTGCTGATTTTATATTTAGATAATGTATTCGGAAATATGTAAGTAAAGTAAAATAAACAAATAGTTCAATAGAGATAAATTAACACCATGTTGGCGAGTGTTATCGTATTTGTGTAGCGGTCTGGTAATTGTGGACTGATAAACGTACGGCGGGCAGCGATATGTTTTATTTAGTATTGTACAATGACTTCTGTGTCGACACGGTTTATTGTGTTTAGTTTATTAATCAGTTTCCTAGCTTGTGCCACCAGTACTTCTTTCTCCGGAAAGTTCATATTAGACATATTCGGGAACCCGATTCAAGATCTCAAGAATACGTTTATAAAACCAGAGGAAATTCCTAAATCCAGTTTTGTACGAGAAGATTTTTCTGATAATAAAGCTCCAGATAACGCTAAACCTAAAATGATAGACGTGCCAAGTAACACTGAGAGGTGTGCTGCTGGCGAAACCATGGACGTGAATGGAGTGTGCAGACAACCATGGTGAGCTGTCGCACCAACTATAAATACCTATAGTTGCGACGTAGTATGCTCATTGCACTACAATAAAATGGACGCGAAATGTGTGTTGTTTCTAATACTGATGGTTCAAAACACGTGCTGTCGGGCTGAAGCAAGAGTGGTTTTTAATTTCCACGATAAACTTCGAATGGCGACCTCGACTCCGGCTGTGGAATTGACGCAACACAGTCAAATCATACGAGTACCGGAGTTGGAATGCCCCTTGGGACAGAGACGAGATCAGCTGGGAAACTGCAGGCAGAGATTTTAGAGGTACAGGTTTTAATTATTTGGACGACGCTATCAACAGTATTTGTCATTAAATTGCCAAGTTAAGTACCTAACTGTTGTTAGTTTATCAATATGTTCTTCAGTCATAATGTGTACGACGTCATGACCTGTGACATTTATTATCCATACCCATTTATAATTATGTTGCTTGGATTTAAAAATAATAATAAGTATTTCGAAAATTACGCTAAATAACAAAAAGGAATTAAATAGTTTTTATTAATTTTCTATATTTACAAGTAGGTACCTTGTTGAAAAAACATTATTTTACTTAGGATATATTTACCTACTTAAAAAAAACGACAACAATTTAACATAAACTTTTTTTCAGATGGTGCTATTGCTAGATGCCACTGAAAATGAAAAACCATTACCAACATATTTAACATTTAAAGAGGATAATTTGACGTATTAACTCATAAGTATTTAATCAGTTCTCGGAATATGTTGTGTGATAATTTTTAAAAGGTCAATCGAGTTATCTTATAAACCGCAGCCATTCTCGAGACTTCAGTCAAGAGAAAATTATCTGACAAGACGCGACTCGAACATTATAATTTCACAAAATGAAATTAACTATTTCCATTTTATTTTGTGTTATTTTAACTTTACAATATAATGGCGCTGATGGGGAACTCAAGTTATTTGGACGCATCCATGAATCTTTAAATAAAGCGAAACAAGATGTGCATAACTTATTTCATCCAAATGAGGAAAAACAACAGGAAAACAATGATGCGTCCTCGAATATTCACTTTAAAGAAGAATCGGAAGAAGACTTTGCTGCTGCTGCAGCTGCTAGGAAACCAGTACAAGTGACTCCTGCCCCTGCTGCCAGTACGACCACACTTGCACCGACTACGACTACTGCTAAGAACGGAACAGATGACAACGGCCGGGAAAACTTTACGGCCGGATGTGTCCCAGGCTATATGCGAACCCCTGACGGAAGATGCAAACCCACCTTTTAACTATAATACTTACTAACTACTTGTGTAAGGTAACGTATCAGCGTGTACCTATATTATTTTTCTCGTAAATTGTTTTCATACATTTAGTAATTTACTGCTCCATCTTATGTCATGTTTGTGTAAAAATTTATTATTGTTTTAACGACATTTAACAATGTAAGCGTTTAAATATCCATTTTTGATAATAATTGTTTATTTTTTGTAATAAGTATGATATACGTGAAAAAAAAATATTTAGAAAGTTTTTATACCTTTAATAATAAAATTTTTGCATAAAAAATGAGATAATTGAAATAAAATTAAACTTACTACATAATTAAAGTGTTTAAACCCTTATTTAACTTCATGTCTCAACTTAACTGAAATTGGAGACATTTTAAGCCAGTTCTACAAGTTGTAAAATATGTATTAGGAAATTCATTTTCGAATAAACTGAAGTGCTATTGGCGATTTTCTTCGACACACGTCACACAAAGGGGATTTTATATTTATCATATGTCATTGTGTTTTGTCGATTGCCGTGATAAGTTATTGTTTATAATTATAGTAGATAAGTCACGCTTTTAGTTGAAAACCCACATTTTAATGATATTCTATTATTTCTGGAAATGTTATTAACAATAATGAAAAAATATTATAGACACAAAACAATTCAGGCAAGCATTTCTAAAATTAAGAAAGGTTCGACCTAAAGCCTAAGAATAGTATTACATAGTTTTATATTATTTTATTGTACCAGTCTAATTTGAATAGAATATTTTCTTAAGAATTAAAACAACCTCTGTCTAAATATTGAAAATAGCAGAAAGTAAAACTTCCTTGAGAAGTTCTCCTATTAATTTCCTTTTTGAAATTATTTACGTGAATCTTTGTTACTGAGGCCACATAGAAAATGGTAGTCGAACTCATAATTGGTTAATCAGCATTAGGTTGAATGTCGCTTGTATCTCTTAACACGAAGAGGTCTATTTGTCTATGCCACAGTTAGGTAGTTTCAACCTTAGTGAAGTTTCAATTTGTTAAAATTAAAAAAGCAATTTCGATCGACTACAGTCCTTTCACAGTTATTTTACCTCTGATTTTGCATCACTGTCCAAATCACAGTGATTTTTATTCTCATTCTTTTAGGGTTGCTTTTGGGTAGCTGGCACTGACAAGTCTGTCTAAATCATTAAAGATAAGATAAAACATAAAGATGCATTTATTTGCTTAAACATGTGTAACATGTTACATAGCTGATATGCACATATGGATGGAATAATATTTCTGGTTCATCATGTTTTGCCATATTTGGCGTACAAAATAGTTTTAGTTTGTAGTAATTAGTTGGAGTTATAAAACGAAATAATCAAATTATAGTCACAAAAATATAGTCAATAAAATCAATAATAATATAATAATTAAAATAATTAAAACAATGATACCTACATATTAATTAATTCAAAATTTGTCATTTAAAAACTCCGTAACATTATAGTATCCCTTACTAATTAGCAATTTTTTTAGCTCTCTCTTGAATGAATTGATATTCATTTCCTTAAGGGAATTAGGAATTGTATTGTATATTAATGGGGCCATGCATATTACACTTTTTCTTAGTAATGCTGTTTTGGGGGAGAGTGATTGCACCCAAAGTCTATACTTCTCGCGTCTATTTCTGCCTGCATTATTAATCCGAAGGGGAAACAAATGAGGATTGATTTTTACAAACAGCGATATTTCTAATATGTAAAGTGACGGAAGTGTTAGAATTTTGTGCTGTATAAACATTGGTTTGCAACTGTCAGTAGTATGCAACCCAAACATAGCTCGTATACAACGCTTTTGTGCTTTGAACGCAGTGTCCTTCTGAGTTGAATTGCCCCAGAAAATTATTCCAAATCTTAAAACTGATTCAGTAAGCCCGTAATATGCTGTAAGTAAAGTATCTGTGTTGACAGTCGGTGCCAACTTATAAAGAGCATATGACGAAGTACTAATTTTTTTACAAAGTTCGTTAATGTGAGTTTTCCAGTTTAATTGTTTGTCAATGATTAATTCCAAAAACCGTGCTGTTTCAGCTTCTTGTATTATAATGTCATTGTATACTAAATAAAATTTTGATGTATTACGTAACTTCTCTCGTTGTCTAAAATGCATTATGTTTGTTTTACTAAGATTAATTTTCAAATTATTATTATTAAGCCAAGTAATTATAGAATTTGAGGAATCACTAGAATCAGGATGGTAGTTAATTATATTTTTAGGGGCTATGGTAACAGTACTGTCGTCAGCGAACAATGACATGGGTTCCTTAGTTGCATTTGGTAGGTCATTAATATATAGTAGGAACAAAGGCGGGCCTAATACACTTCCCTGGGGAACACCATATGTGACGTAACGCTTGTCAGAAGAGAAAATCTGTTCCCTTTTACTTTGAATATTAAATTTTGATATTTGGGTTATTTGTTGGCGGTCTAATAAATATGATTTTATCAATTGTAGGACATTCCCTCTTATACCGTAAGCCTCAAGTTTATCCAGCAGAATATCATGATCTACATAATCGAATGCTTGCGACATGTCACAGTAAATAGAACAAACAGGTAATGATTTGTCTACTTGTGAAGAAACTACGTGTAAAGAATCATAAACCGCCATATTGATATTTTTATTTTTCCTGAAGCCTTTTTGCTCATCACAGAGAATTTCATTTTGTTCTAAGTAGCTATTAATTTCACTGTATATATATTTCTCAAAGATTTTTGAGAATACAGAAATTAGCGCTATAGGTCTATAGTTCTCCATTAAATATTTATTATCTTTTTCAAATATAGGTTCAATAATTGTCAATTTGAGGTCTTTTGGAAATATCCCACTTTCTATACAAAGGTTCAGAATATGGCTTAAGTGATGAGAGATATCTTCATTAACTGATCACTTTAGACGAAATACCGTCATTCCCTACACTGCCAGTATTTTTAAGATTTCTTATAATTTTCTGCATATGATAAGGCAAACAAGGTGATAAAAACATTGAGTTCGGTTGGGGATTAATTAAGGCTGTGGATTCTTTTCCAGCGCCTGGAATAGGATTTACTTTTTCAATGAAATAATTATTAAACGCATTGGCAATTTCTGCAGGATTTGTTGTAAATTTATCGTTAATTTTTAATTTAGTTATTGATTCTATTGGAATATTCAACTTATTATTATTTATAATTTGCCATGCCGTTTTCCTTTTATTAGACGATGTTTTTATTTTGAAATTGTTTTGAACACGTTTAGTAAGGTTTATAATTCGTTTTAGTAGCTTTGAATATGTTGTATATATTTTTTTTTGTTACTTAAAGTTGGTTTCCGTCCGTCATTGTGATCTTTATTCTCGTTACAATAAGGTTGATGTAAGGTTTGTGCTTTCAGAGGTAAAATAACGGTGAATGAACTGTATACCTACTATTACTGGATTTAAATTACTCTTCAGGAGTAACAGCTACTGCTTGAAATATTGGGTAAGGTTTAACTGGAGTTATTGTTGGTGGTTGTTTACTTGTATTTTGGTAACGATCACCAAAATATTCTTGTAGAGCAGCAGCCAGTTGCTGCTTGTTTATGTCACTTTCTTTCTCATTCATGTCACCTTCGGGCATGGCGTTATTATTTGCTACATTATTACCATTGTTTCCAGGGCGTGCATTGCCTTCGTAGTTAGGTTGTTCGTTTTCTTGTGGCCATTTGTTGTTTGGTGGCCCTTCATTTCCGGGAGGGCCTCTGTTGTCTGGTGGGCCTCGGTTGGCTGGCGGACCCCTGTTGTCTGGCGGTCCCCTGTTGTCTGGCGGTCCCCTGTTGTCTGGTGGTCCCCTGTTGTCTGGCGGTCCCCTGTTGTCTGGCGGTCCCCTGTTGTCTGGCGGTCCCCTGTTGTCTGGTGGGCCTCTGTTGTCTGGCGGTCCCCTGTTGTCTGGTGGGCCTCTGTTATTTGGGGGTCCTCTATTGTTGGGAGGACCTCTGTTCGCAGGTGGGCCTCTATTTTTTTGCTGTCCCCAGCCTTGGGGGGATCGTTTGTCTATAAATAACACAAACACATACGTTAATTTCATTTTATTAGGCCTCAAACGCGTACTTTTTCATCCCACATAACTTACAATGATATATGTTTTTTAAAGATGATGATGTCTTAGCTCATAGTGGACCGAACTTCTACATATAACGATAGGTCAAAGCTACAAAAAATATTATTCATTCAAACTACCTTTATTACTGTCGGAAAAAAAATCTTGTATTATTCTATAAGATTATTGTATTACTTGCTGAGATGTTTTTATAAAAATAGAGCTGGGTACTTTAGCTGTGTCATGATCTTTAATAACTTGAAGTAGGTATAGGTTTAGTTAAATTAACGCCATAATACATAAGATTTACGTAGTTAATACATTAAACTTATTTTGTATTTTGAGTTGAATAAGCTTGAGTGGGAAATACAATAGAAGGCAGTAGTAATAAAACAAATATAACAAGAAATTTTATATTAAATATTTTAGGAACAGAGTGATAATTAATTAGGTACATTTGTTTGTCATTTGTGTTACTGTAATTTCTAATTTTATGAAAATTAAGAGGAAATGCGGGTCGTCCTTTCTCCATAGAAACGCTCTCGTCTGTTTTCTTTCTGGTTAATGATTTTTACCGAATAATAAATATTAACTAATTGTATATCGCTATGTTTTGCTTTTTGATGATACCTTATTTTTATAAGCACTAGAACCCTCAAAAAATGCCGATTTAAACCGCTGTCAACAGAGGCCTAGTGTACAAATTTGATAACTATTGATGAAAAAGATGAAAAAAGAAAAACATAGGGACACACTTTATATCCTTTTTATTCAGTGTATGAAATATCTTTTAAATTGGTCCAATATTGGAGGAGGAAATAGGCGAGAGCCAAACCTCGAATCGACTTTCTACTTAGGCTTTTACAAAAGTCTCTCCGACCGCATTTCCTCTTAACAACACTAAAAATCTAGTACTTTTATAATCAATTTTCTGGAGTAACAGCAGCAACCTGAAACATAAACGGAGATAAGGGACGAGCAGTTGTTACAGTTATATCCCGTTTCATAGCTTCTACTGCCTTTTGTTCATCATTGTTAAATCTAACATTAAGCTGGTAATGATCATCTGTTCCAGCTTCAGTAGTTGAAGGTGTCCGAGTAGTATCAATCAATTTAGCCGAATTTTCCTCATATTGGGAGTATTCATTGTTTTCATTGCCTTGGTTGTAAGATTGTTTCCGATCAGGAGGTGGTCTTCGATCATTAGGAGGGGGTGGTGGTCCTCGATCGTAAGGGGGTCTATCACGGGGTGGAGGAGGTCTGTCATGATAACGGTCTGGTGGTCCGCCATGGTATGGCGGTGGTCTTTCTTCAAAACGGTCTGGTGGTCCACCATGGTGTGGAGGTGGTCTGTCATCAAATCGGTCTTGTGGTCCACCATGGTGTGGAGGTGGTCTGTCATCAAATCGGTCTTGTGGTCCGCCATGGTGTGGAGGTGGTCTGTCACCAAATCGGTCTGGTGGTCCGCCATGGTGTGGAGGTGGTCTGTCATCATAACGGTCTGGTGGACCGCCGTGGTGAGGAGGTGGCCTGCCATAGTCCGGAGGTGGGCCACGATGGTAATGAGGTGGTTCGTCATAGCGTGGCGGTCCCCCATTACGTGGTGGGGGTCCCCCATTCGGTGGCCCACCTCTATGCGGCGGTGGTGGCGGTCTGTCATTAGGAGACTGCCGTGTTTGTCTATCATCATAGAATCTTCTGTATCTATCGTCGTAAAATGAACGTGGAGGTGGAGGTGGAGGTCTCTTATAATATCTATCATAATAATTTAATTTGTAATCATCTGGTGGCGGTGGTGGCGGGGGATGGTGGTGATGTGGTAGAGGAGGATAGCGATCTGGAGGTGGTGGAGGCGGGTGGTGATCAGGTGGCGGTGGTGGTGGATGGTGGTGAGGAGGTGGAGGGGGCGGATGGTGGTGTGGAGGTGGTGGTGGCGGTGGTTGCTCATCTGAGTATCCCCCATACTGCTCACTGTCATAGTTATAATACTGATTGTCAGAAGCCTGAGCCTTTTTATCATCAGGCAAGCCATTAAGAGGAACGAAAGAATCGTCAGCACTCTTTAATTTGTAAACAGCGTAGTTCGAATTCTGAGATACTAATTCCAAATTGGTTTCAGACAGTTGCTGATAATTCTGCCTAGCATTAGTGACGACATTGACAGGTGCTAGACGTGATGACTCTTTGCTTTGCAAGTCTGTTAATTTTGTTGGATCTATTGATGCAGCATCGATGTAGACTAAGTCAACTGTTCCCGAACTTTGACGTCTTGTTCTTGAAGCACCATTTAACTGGTCAGTCACATCTTGACGCGTTGACTGCTTTTCTGATAAAAAAAGATAAGCGTGTCAAAGAGTATCACTTGCAATTAATGCTTTTGTTATCACACGGTATTGTTTGGTTAAGTAGTTAGTAACGGTATTTAAAGAGATAGTGAAGTCAGTAGGTAATTTTTGGGAAATCCAATAATGTTAAACATATTTTACATTCATTTAGAAAACCATTTAAAAGTGATAAGAATGTACGATGCGATGGTACGTTTATAAAATAAATAATGTTATAATCAAGTCACATTCCTTAACCGGCTGAATGCCGTAATTACAGAACGAATTAAAAAGCCAGTGAGTCTCGCGTGGATCCACGTTCTACGATACGAAGGGTTAAGGGCTCCCGCAGACAGGCGAGACGCGACAGTGCGACGCGACTCAAGTAGCACAATTTCTATGAAAACTTCATGGAAATTGTTCTATCAGAATCGCGCCACACTGCGGAAGCCTTAAGACATGCACCTTAACCAAAACGTATTCTTAAAAAGGTAACCATAGGTAAAAACTTACTCATTCAATATGATGCTGATTATCAACTTGCAAGATTTTATTTGTTTTAATATTGAAATAATCGCTTGCAAAACACAAAAAGCGTCAATGACCTAGCTGTGCGATTTGACAGTAGTTGACCTCAACATGACTTTTATTCGTGTGCAGCGGTATATATTTTAGTTTTCCCTTGATACTGCTATTGTGGTAGGTATATGTACCCAACTGTAGATAATTGTTTCCAGCACAAATTCTTACTAAGGTTATAAGCTTTTGTGAACACGAGATACTAATCACTTTTGTTATACGTAAAATGAACAAGTATATGTAATATTTTGCACCTAAAAATCTATGGAATCCGCGGGTTTTAACAACCCATAGATAGGCTCTAGTTCCAAATTATAAAAAACATCGTATAAAACTTACTTTACTGCTCAAGTTTCGCATCATACTTGATATGCTAGGTAGGCTAGGTATATCTATCTAATATTAAGTATGATGTAGCAGTAATACAAAGTAGTCATGTCTTCAATAATAGTTTTCTTAAAGGATAAGGTGCATAATGTACCCAGCTAACAACTTTTGCGCATAATTTTACTATTTAAATACTAATGATATTCAATCATAACATCCAGTTAATAGGCAAACACAATCTTAATCAAACACTCATTTAAAATAAAACTATAGGACAATATCAGCGTAGTTCAAACACCTCGACTAATTTTACTAACCTCGAGAATTCTCGAATCCGGGTGCACAAAAAACGATCGTAACAGCACATAAAACAAAGACAAAACACTTCAACATTTTGATAAACTTGAGTTTAATATTATTTAAATAATGTTTATTCTTTACACTGCTTTTTGAACGTCCATCTTCAATCTATTTAATGGAAAATGAGTATGTATGTATGAGTGGCAAACCGAGAAACCGGTTTGTGAACCAGCTGTTATGATCAATATAGGATCTAGGTAATAGGTACATACAGGTACCCACGTCATCAGCGAGCTCGCAAAAAACAGGTAAGATATAAATTTTCTAAGATACCACAGCTTATGAATTTAATAGAATCATTGATCCTAGGGCTGTCAAAGTATCGTATACAGTTTTATTTTTATGTTGACGTTTAATGGACAAGCTGGTGCCAATATCTTATGGAGAGGTATGTCTGGAGGTGAAGTGTAGGGTAATGTTTTCTTTTAAGTCTAAAAGTTTAATAGTCGCTGTTATTTAATGAACTGCGTGCCTTTTTATTGGAATTATTCATTACTGAGAAAAATATTCTATTGAAATATTTTTTCATGGGAAAATATTGCGTTCAACCCTATATCTATTTTTTACCTCAAGCCCTTTTTTATTCTATTTTTAAAACAGCAAAGTGGTGCCATCCACTATAATTATTCAAGTAATATCCATAACAGATAAATTGTGGGAATATCGTTTCTCAAAGAACCTTAAAATCAATATTATACAGGTGATTTTGTTGCGCCACTTCTTCTTCCCAGCTAAAGCACTAGAAAGTGGTGAAGGGCGGGCGTTTTGGGAGACTGTCTTATGTGATTTTGACGTTCGAAAAGTGCTGATTGTGAATTTGAATAAATTACTTTTCATTTGAATGTCAGATGTTATTGAAGGCCTGTACATATAGGTACCGGGCGGCTAGAAAAATTTAAACAAAAGACAGAAAGAAATAAATTATAAAAAAAATATGATAATAAATGATTGGTTTTAATATGATTTGGTTACTTACCCAACCTGGGAAGAGAGACGTAACGACATATCTTAAAATACGAATTATTTTTTTTTATACAATTTAGATCCTAGTTTTTCCAATACTTGCTTATTCAAAAAATGCCCCAGAAGCGCACCAGACAACATAAACCCGCCTACCCCACTTCTAATGCTGTCTACTCCATAAATACCACTACACCGTCAGTAACCATTAGTCCACAGAATCAAAATCAATGCTGCCAGTATAAAGTGAAATGTAAAAGCCACTTACCTAATACTGAAAGCGGCGACAATCTCATTCCGGCGACAAATTGAGAACACCTTCCGTAGCCGGGACTCCGGGAGCCGCAGGCCGCATTCGCTGGTAAATAGCTATTTATTGTGGCAGACACCGAGACACCTGTCCTGCGTACGGTGGAGTCGCACTAAATGGAACACAAGGACTCTTTTTATTAGGTGGGAATTATTTATTCATATTCATTTATTTATAGGAGAACCTACAGCTGTAACAGAGGATAAAAATTGTAGGTATATGAGACATAGATCCAATTACAGGTTCTCACTTATTGCTTTAGTTGGTTGGTAGGTTTGGTTGCAGAAGGACCTAAATAAATAAATACAGGTTGTAAAAGTCGTAGACGCGCAAACTGTAACCATGAATTCAGTACATGATTTTAAAACCAACCGCGTTTTCCCTCGTTTATAAAAAAAAAAATCTGCTGTTTCATACTAAGTACGGTCAAAATTTAAGGAACAGCTGATAATTTTTTCATGAGCTGAATTAATGGTAAACTTTTACGTGTCGATGAATCTTTCGCTGTGTGGAATTCGCAGATGGACTGTCGAATCCACTGTGTTACAAAACCGCTAGTTGTTTCAAAAATTAGTTCTAAATTTTCGGCTCTGCGTGAGACAAAACTAAGAATTAAATTCGACAATCTGACGTTTCATTTTATGAAATTTTACATAACCTTTAATCGTTGACATAAATGCAAAACGTTTATGAAATCCTGCGTGTTAAAGTTCAATAATAGGCTAGTTTCCTAAAAAATTCTAATTAGTCCATCAGTTAGATTATCAAAAAATATTGGACCCTTATTTTTTCTTTTGTCAATTATATAAAAAATGATGAAGATATTGCCCGTTAAGGTTCCGCGTAACGTCACGCCGTGCGACACTTTTTAGCGCGGCGTGACGTCACGACCCCCCACTCCCAAATTTTGACGCGCTTTATATTTGTCATTTTTTGTTTGATTGACAAAAGAAAAAATAAGGGTCCATTATTTTTCGATAATCTAACTGACGGACTAAATCTAATTATTATTTTTTTACCCAGGAAAATACCCTATTATGAGAAACCGCTAAACGTCGTTCAGCTATTTTACATAATGGAGCTGTTTTGTAAAACAGCTAGCGGTTATTTAAAACAGCTAAATAAGTAATCCATCTGCGACTTATACTTAGTAATATGAGGTGGCGAGATAATCATCAGAACGCGTACCTCAAGGGCTGGTTCGAGTTACTTAGGATTTTGAAAATAATACCTAAAAGAATTTGGGTTAGTATGAGTATATGTATGTTATTTAAAGATTGCTTAGGCCTAGACTGATAAACGTTACTTAGTACTTACTTTGGCTAAGCATGATTACTGTCAGTTTTGTACAACTGTCAAATTACAAACGTAAGATGGGAACAGGAACATGGCAAGCCAAAGCATGTTCTAAGTAATGAAAAAAATACTCATAACTTACTAGCTGTAATTTTAAAGTACATAATTGTGGCCCAGTAGAAATACTCACGTAGTAATAGTTTCTTTGCAATTCTACATTCTTCTCTTGTATCGATACGAACTAAACAAGATGATGTTGTTGTTAATTAAATCTTTGTTAAAACAACATTCAATTGTAGAATAGTTCACTTGATGAGGTTTTGAGTTTGACATTTAGTTAGGTTGTTTATTCTTTATGATAAAAAGTATTTATTAAGTAAATAAACCCTTGAAATAGTTATGTAACCTGAATGTTTCTGAAGTCTTATAGAGTCATGACGAACAGGGTGTAAAGTTCACTTATCTTGCATAGAAAAGGGAGGATCCTCCAACCAGATGGAGGTTGTGCCTCGTGGGCAACTGCCCGTAATAACGTAGCTGTTTTGTAAAACAGCTAGCGGTTATGTAAAACAGCGGATTCGACAATCCTGCGACATATATATGCTAGTTACGTGGTAAACTTCGCTTGCGCGATGCAGAATTTTACGTGACGTCAGTATGTTGCGTAGTTCGCATGTGGCATAAAGGCATCCATGAAGTTCTGAAGCTTATCTTCACAATCATTACTGATACCTACCTAGTAGAGTTCAGTGACGAGCATTAATACTTACGTAAGATTGAAAAGCGATTTTCTCCTAAATTATTAATAGATATTTTGTGGTGTTCTGAACATAGTATTATCAAAATATTATGAAATAGGACCTTTCCTCAAAAATGCAGATTTTTATGCTCGCGCCGGTACCTGTTTTTATCACTCGTATTTGATTGCTTATCTAAATCCTAGCAAACGTTCAAGTTTATTCGGAATAGTTTCCACTTTTCCCCTGTTTCCTCTAACACGGGCGACCAAAACCCCGTTCTAAACCTCACTGTCGCCTACCCTTGACACTGTAATAGCCTCCGCATTTATACTGAGTACGCCCAGCACTACAGACAGACACTCCGATATAATTTAATGCATAGTTTCTGCTTTTTGGACGACATAATTGTTTGAAAATATTTTACGAACTGGTTTCTTATTATAACTAGTTTTTTTTTACTGTTAGCTAATAATACAATACGAGCATTCGCTGGAACTACGTGCGTATATAGCATAAAATATCGCACAAGAACTATAATACTAAAAAAGTATTCAATTATAGAGGTTCAAGGTAAAATGTTTTGTTCTTCACCTGTTTACCGCTAAAGATGACTCGTTGATTCATCAAATCATTTGATACAACGTTTTTGTAAGGTTTCAACCTACCTAAGTACCTACCTATAGATAGATTTATTTATTTCTTTATTTATAGTTTTTTTTTTTCTTTCGGTTTAAAACCAATTACAGAAAATTAAGTTTTGTATATACATATGCAGATAAAAGAGAAAATATAAAATTTTCAAGTTCAGGTAAACAGTTTCCAGAACATTTTCATAAATCCCTCTCACAATACTTCTATCATGCCGATAAAATCTTAGTCCATTCGTCCGCACACAGATCGTTTATTGGTTTAGGGTCAGATTACGTGGTACTGGGGACTTAGCTGGCGCAACTGTGCGGCATGGAGGCACAGCCAACAGCCCGTGCTTTCTGCCGCGGCAGTAATTGTCTGGGACAAAGAAGCGACCTAGCATAGCATGCAGGTCAGGCGCGTCAATAGTGCCACGGAGCGTCTTACAAGCTATGGTGAGCTGGTCTTTTGCTTGCCTTGCCTCTAACGAGAGTACTCTAGACTCTAGATAGAATACTATTTTCACTCCTCTTGCTCAAAAAGACCGTCATTGTAGCGTACCAGAGCGAGGAAAAAATAGCATTAATTCCTCTAGGGGAAAAAGTATTTATTTAAATTTGTATCTGTTACAACATAACGACGAGCCTACAAAAACAAAAAAGTCTTTATTCATACGTAGAATAATTATGAATAAATATTCGACTTATTAGTGTTTCATAAAAAAAGAAGAACATTTTATTTTTGAAAATGGTACTAAAAGCGGCGATCTCTTCGGTAGAATGGGTGCATTGCGTTGCGGCTACTGAAGAAATAAAAAAAAAGACATTGGAGCGAAATCTAGTAGTCTAGTAGGTACTAAAAACGCTTTTAATTTGCTCAGTTCACTTATACATATTGTATTGTATATAATACTTATTATGTTGCTCTATAGTATGCTGTCAATCTCAATCCAAGGGATACTAATGGGTAGTTCTTCAGGGACAAAATTTTCGATGTCTGTGGGTATATTTCTGTAACCAACTAACAAAACGGCATGTAATTTTTTTTTTGTACAGTTCAGCTTTATGGCTTACTAGGACAAATGATATTTTTTAAATAATTGCTGTCTAGGTACAAAATAAAAATATTTGAAGTTTGTTCTTCTGATTCATATAACGCGTCCGTTTGCCATTTTCCGGAACAAAATGGTCGATGTCGCATTTTCCCTTTAATACATCAATATAAATTATAATTATATCGAAAGGAAATGAGTTGTGCTCTTACAAAAAAAATGTGTATTGGTTATAACTACGTTAGTTTGTTTATAAATAAGTAAATAAGGAGTGTCCGGCGTATAATACTGATTAATGTGGCGTAAGCTTCACTTGACCGTACTTGGTCGGGTAATATTAATTAGAGTCTGGCTTCCCGCGCGGGGGGAAGCCAGTCGTGCAACGGATGAGCTAGAAGGTGGACCTGCGGCTGGTTGGCTTAGATCTCGGTGTTACGAAGGAAAATATCTGATTCACCTGTGTTTGGTTCAGGTGGCATTATGATTACAATGCCTACTTTATAAAATTTACTTTATTGTTTTAAAACTTCAATCTGTGTTTCGTGTGATGTTTTTAGGTTGTGGAATCGTGTAGAAAAATGACAATAATGAAGTCTGTATGTATGATGAGTTATGCATGATTGTAGGCAAAATTCTGATTCAATTGTGCCTGATTCGTATGGTCAAAGCCCCTATATGACTAATGAAATAAATTAGATTTCCCCTCTCCAGCACTACAGGAGTGCTTTTGTTGCATTATAATGCCCAATGTTTGACCGTGTACAAGTCAGTAGTGCTAGTCTTATTTATTATTATTTATTTAGCTATAACCTTTTGAACAATTAAAAGGTGATAGGAGTATAAAACTATTCTAAATATGACACTTTTGATATGTCTTAGTCTTAGTTAAGAATGAATAATTATTGTTTAGAATTATCAATCAAAACTAACGGTGTATTTATTACTTTTTATTTCTGTTTCTGATTCATCTGGGCACAAAATATTCGAACGTCGATATCTTGAAAACTACTTTATAAAAACGAGTCCCTCATACAAACATATGTTATTTGGTATGTCTATTTTCATAGGAACATGTGTTACAGAGCTGAAAGTGAAATTAAATTTTGGCCATATGGATCAGTCGAAGAATCGAATTTCGAAGAACTACCCTAATAAAGCATAAAACCTACGGAGGTACAGCGTCATACTGGTTTGCAAATCCGTCATATACTCATTTTCTTCAGATGAGTCGTAATTCACAGGGAAGATGAGCATCTATTTTCTTTTGTGTTCTTATCTTATTTCTTTTACTTGTTTTGTCAATACGTTTTAAATGTGTAAGCAAAAAAATATGAATAAGGCAGAATTGTCGATAAATAAGAGGAAGTCCTTACTGAAATAATATTCAAAGCAATTGAGTCCGACTAACCACTTCTGTAAACTCCGTAATACCAACTCGCGGAAGTATTACTGGCAAAGTACCGCGAGTTACAACATTCTAAATAATTCTAACTCAGCGGACAGCTTCGGAACTAACAGCTAATTTAGTGCCTTTGCGATCAGAAGAGCTTGCTTTGACTCTTGTGTTAAATTTGCAACAATCCGAAATCAGGCGGAAAACTATCGAAGCTCAGAGCGCTCAGAGCAAATGTACGGGAAGTTTCCGACAGCAGGCGAAGAGTCCCGACGTCTTCGTTCGGCTGTTCCAAGTTCTAATAGTTGGCCTTCGCTTGGCGAAATAAATGAAGGTGCAACTCGTTAAGCGATATAAGTTTGCGACGGCGAACTCGTTTGATACAATTATAAACTGAATCATGATATGAGAACAAAGAGTTACTTTTACCAGTTAATTTGACAGGAGAGGTTGAGCTGAGATGATATATTATACGGTATGTGACACGCTCATGCTTTGCACGGACGTAATTCACTAATGTATATAGAATTTGTGTGAAATTATGTGCGTAAATTCAAAACGGTGAAAGAAAACATCGTGAGAAAACCAGCATGTCCTAGAAGTAAAAATTCGACGACATGTGACATCTACCAATCCGCACTGGGCCCGCATGGTAGATAAAATTATAGTCCACTCCCTCTCGAAGAGAGGAGGCCTCTGTCCCAGCGGTAGGAAAATTATAGGCTGATTAATCTTATGCTATATTTACTATATAAGGTGCTATAAAAATATCTGCTACGGCTTCAATGGGAGACCGTATTCTGTATATAGATTACAAAGATAAATTAATGATTTTATGTCATAAATTTTTTCATACAAGTAAATGTGCATATTTTGAATTGATTTAGTTGCATGTAACCGTCCCTTAGTAATTAGCAGTGCCGCACCGTCATTTCATTTCGCAAAATGTGACGAAGCGTCACATCGCGCGTAGTTTGTGAACCACGCTATGCAGAATAGAGTAAATGTTTATTTAATTACTTTATTTTCTCAAATTGATTTAACTATTCTGGGGTACAAAATTTCTTCACTACTGTAATCTATATACAAAATACTGTCTCCCATTGAAGCCGTGGCAGATATTTTTATAACACCTTATATTGATAGCACAGAAATCCCCAAATCTCTGTTATGACATGTTGCACTACATGGATCTCCATATTGTACGACATGTGCTTATACTGCTATACACATAAGCCTTCCGGAATAAATTCTCTAAATTATGGTGAAGTTCTATAGTTTAGAAGAACTAAGCGGTCACACTTACAGACGTGGAAAGCGACTGTTTGATAAGTAATATTTATAGAAGTAATTCGAAATCTCCCAGCTAGATCTTTTACATAGTAACAACAGTAATTATCTCCTACTAGAGTTTATAAAGTAATTGTTGCCCATTAGAAAAAAAAAACCAGCCAAGTGCGTGTTGGACCTCGCACAATGAAGGGTTCCGTAGTTGGAATGAATTTATCCCAAGAACAAACTTGTTCTCCCGTACATTACAACTGCAAATTTAAGTTGGTCGACTATTACTCGTAAACTTGTAAAGCCTACTTAGCTGTGATAGTTTTCCTTTTAATTTCGTTATATATACTACTGCCGTGAATTTTTCACATATCCAAAAGTAACCATTTGGCTGGAGGGGGGGGGGGGGATACTTGACTAACAAAAATTACCATTTTATAGCTTAATATTTCACAAACGGTTCCCTGAATCAAAAAATGGATTTCGCAGACCAGCAATATTTTTGAAAGACTTATACAACGATACCCCACACTATGGGTAGACGAGAAAAAAAGAACATCCCAACTTTACGTGTAGAGGAGGTAAACTAAAAATTTGTTTTTCAAGGTTTTGTTTTATCACTTTGTCGGCGTTATTAATATGTATATCTATGCCAATTTATAGCTTCCTAGTACTAAGATTCTCTGAGCTAAGCTGCGGACAGACAGACAGACGGACATGGCGAAACTATAAGGGTTCATTGTTGACTACAGAACCCTAAAAAGAACCGGGATCGACAGACCTAAAAATAACTCTTGAATCGAAATATTTCGTATGCGACTTTTTACCACGTGTGCGATGCGATGAAGAAGATTTTTCCCCATGAATGGCAACAGGGCCTGTCCCTGCAATAGCACCGTCACACCGTCAATAAACTTTGGATATAGGTATGGTGGTGTAATAATAGGTATGACAATGGTAAAAACCCTGATACAAATATTTACAAACCCATTCATTACCTAAACAGAGTATAAATTCAATTTACTCAGAACCAAGGATACCGCAAGGGCGCGTCATCGGCCCATCACGCATCAAAAGCGGATGGATACATCAAAGGTAAACAAAGTCGCGATATAAAGTTACGTTGCGGCGTTGTCACGGCGGACTAACACAAATAGCTCAATTAAACGAAGCCGATGTGTCCGGACATCGCTGCAACAAATGGACGAGTCATCTGTCCACGTATCGGTACGGTGTCACGTTCTAAATTGGTTGCGTACCGTCATGTTTTTTGGCCATAGTAAAAATATATCGAATAGGAGCAATCAATTGTACTTATATTGCAGTCAGTGGTGTTTTTTTGTTTGTTTTTTTTTTTTTTTGTGGGCGTTACTCTGTACGTGTATGTGTTTAATTTTCTTGTTTCAGCCATATTTGTTTTTATTGTATTTAATTTTATATTGTGCTCCTTTTTAAGGACCCAGATCAATATTCAGCAAAAGTTTTCTTTACAATATTACACGTAATATGTTAGCTAGCAAGACACGAAAATACTTAGTTCGCGAAATACAAACTATGAACCGACTTATATCACTAATTAGACAAACAGCTTTCAGACGATACTCTCGTTTCGAGTTGCGTCGCCATTCTAATTATAGAGATATAATTCGTTCAAATAATATAGTAGCAAGTTAGTTGTAATATTATTAAAAGTTATGCCTGTATAAATCAAAAGCCAATAAGCTCTCGATTGTATTCCCGAACAAGTGGGACTACAGAAAGTTTCCTCAGTTGCAGCACAGCCGCTGGCCTAATTGGCTAGAATTTTCGCTTAATATTTACAAGTTTTAAGCAAATGCAGTCGGAATGCATAGCCGTAGTTTGTTGTAATACACTGGCTTTGGCTAGGTACGCTTCGCAACTTTTAATAAGATTGAGTTTTAAATCGAATACTTACTGGCGTCTTATTTTAAGGTAACCCGATTGATGCTCTTAATAAGGGGTCAAATTAAATTAGCTAGCAGAACTCCGCATACGTTATGGATATCGATACCTAAACACGAAAAAAATAATTTGATGATTTTTTTTTGTGGGGTCATGCGCAGTTAATGCATTCACTTGAAATTTTTTTTGAAGTGAAAACTTCTTTAGCGGCGTTGCACACTTTTTGTAATGGGTAAAAAATGTTAAACTCGCGTCAGGGCATCGCGTCAGGACACGTGACCGTCAGGAGAGATTCCCCTCCCCCCATCTCTTTCTACGGCGCGGCGGCGGCGCCAACCGAAGTGAACCAAGTGAGACACGATAATGGATGGATGGATGGATGGTGATGGTGATGGTGATGGTGATGGCGATAGCGATGGTGATTGTGATGGCGATGGTGATGGCGATGGCGATGGCGATGGTGATGGTGATGTGATGTGATGTGATGTGATGGTGATGGTGGACGCGGACGCGGACGCGGACGTGGATGGAGAGCTGATGGCTCGACCGTCTGTGTAGTAGCCACACTGCTGTGTATTCGTAAAATTCGTGTATATAGTGTTTCAAAAAATGGAAATTGAACAAAGTGCATCGATTAATGAAAAAAGTGACGCAGAAATAGTGAAAAAAACTTAGTCATATTAATTCAATTAATAATTGATTTATTTTAAAGTTAATATTCAAGTTTTCACTTCTGCCGGCACTCCCGGAGTGCAACCCGTCTTTTTTTTTGTTTGAAATGGATTTGCTCTTGACTCTAGTCTAGGTCAGAGGTGACAGAGACAAAGTCGACGATGGAGTCAGCTTACCCAGAAGAAGCCTGCTCACTCTCAGTTCATATCAGTGTTAAAATTAGTTTTTTATGTGTAAGCTTCACAGACGTGATAAGTATCGATATTTAAATACGACAAAACATATTTTCTCAACTCGTACTTCAGGTAACAACACTACCATCGGTCGTAGACCCCTAAAAAAAACATCAAAATATCTTTTTCAATTTCATTTTATCGTGTTAAGATATCGATACTCATCACCTCTGCAGTTTCGCTACCTAATTTAACCATCTAATATTTGCACATTAGATGCGTTTTAAGGTAATGTTTAAGTTGAAGTCAAATACTTACATATTCATAAAGGTGAACATGTTAGAGCAACTAGGTGTATATTTTTAAGTATTTAGTCAGCACGAGATTATCAAACAACTTGTCTATACACTCTACACAGTGGTTGAGACATCAAAGGCCCAGAGTGAATAGGTAAAACCAAATAATGTTGTTTGTAATGACATGAGCACGTAACGTAGTCACAAAGGTGTAAATCTCTTAGTATCAAAGTCTTGCCGGTGTTTTATGTTAAATAATTTAATCTCACCGCTGGCAAGGAGCGCAACATGTTTTCGCGTAATTTAATCAATAACCTTTGTCCTAACGTAACGAAATTTATTTCACAAAATGGGGCAGATAAAGTGTATTATTCAATTTCGTGAGCATAAGGGTGTAAGACATTCATAGAATTTTCAGTATCAATAAAAAAACAGTTGTCTTGAAGGGCTGGTGGAGTGGGGGCTACATTGGAAAAACAATATCGCGTTCATGTCTCAGTCTATCAGGCAGAAGTCAATGGCGAGTTCCGTAAAAGTGTCACGTAATATGTAAATCGTTCAGGTCGCGATGTGGCCCGACTGTCAAACACATCCGCCGGGTCAAATACATCTTCTGCCGATTTTTTCTCAATGATGGCTTCACTTTCGAACTGATGAAGGGGAATTTATTACAAACACATTTTTATTTTTGTTACATTGTGTGTTTGTTTGGTAAGGTATACTTAGTTCTTATAACAGAGATTGTTGTGCGTCTTTTTCGTTTTCATCACCATCCATTTCGCAGTAAGCCTTGCATGTGTATAATTGCAATTTTAGAACAATGCATGATCGCCTCACTACAGAAAATCTGCAGGCGCTTTAATGGAAGCTATCATACAAATAACGAAACAATTGGTTTCTTTAATCCCGAAACTGACCATTAACATTACGCCAACATCAATTATAAAACATGGAAACCATCAAACTTTCAGCAGCCTTCAGGAACAAGTTATCTGAGTGTAAACTATAAAACAAAGTGAATGACATTTGATTCCCTCGCACACCTCGTTAGTGCAGCTTAATGCGGCGCCGTAGCGTTGCTCGTTTTATTATGCTAACGGGCGAACGTTATAATATTTTGAGTATAGTGGAGTGACGTCACCGGTGGTGACATGCTGCATATTTAAACAAAGGCGTCGCGTCGCGAGATTCCAGCGAAATTGTTGCGCCATTAAGCGTCACTCTAGATAAAAGTGTTGCGACGAACAATCGCAACAACGTTTTAAATTCCGTACCGAGTGTTATTCGACGATAATTAACGACGATCGTGCTAAGTTCTCACTACAACGAATCAACGACGGCTACGTAATAGGTATTGCCATTGATTGCTGTATCTGGAATTGGACGTATTTGTTTCTTTATCTTCGTTTAGTAAGAAATCGGTCCTGGGGTTATCTCGCAAATCCAGAAATAGCGTTCATGATAGGTAGCCATTATTATTAGCGCAAAATAAATCATGTTTCACTTTCCACAAAGCATAAGCATAATCAGTCTATTACATTAGAACATTATCTATATATTTATAGATAATGTTCCCACTGCTGGGACACAGGCCTCCTCTCTGTGAGAGAGCCGTAATCTACCACGCGGACCCAGTGCGGGTTAATAGATGTCACATGCCTTCGAATTTTTGGTTCTAGGACATACCGGTTTCCTCAAGATGTTTTCCTTCACCGTTTTGAGAGAGCAGTGGTGATGAAATTATTTATACATACACACAAACTTTACTTTGTAAGCCTGCCTGGGTTCGAAACCACGACTATTTTTTACAACTCGTAAGTCGGGGCTGTTACCACTGGGCCACCACTGCTCCTTCCAAAACAAAAAATACTTAAAAAAAAGACAACTCTAATAGTAGCAGCGCCCCGCGGTTTCACCCGCATAAGTCTCGATCCCATGGGAAAATCGGGATAAAAACTATCCTATGTCCTTTCCCGGGACTAAACCTATCTCTATACCAAATTTCATCTAAATCGGTACAGCGGTTTAAGCGTGAAGAGGTAACAGACAGACACTTTCACATTTACCTATAATATTAATACTTCTAGGCGAGAGTGCACCATCACTGATCGCATCATCGCTTTATGATCGGGTAAGATAATCGTAAAACTAAGCATACTTAAACACCGATACACATAACTGATTATCATAAAAAATAAAATACTACGTACAGTTGCTAGTTATTCCGAAGAGGTGTTCCAATTCGGTATGCAGAGTTCACTTATAAACCGAACTACATCGAAGCATTTCAGTAAACTGTGCGAAGCAGTGCTTGTTAGCACTAGGTCAATGAGGCGATCATTTGGTGTTTTCCTATAAATTCAGCTTTATGTTCGGCTGCCTGTGCATACGTGCTCGTGTACTTAATTAATGGGGCTCATATTACAGCATCTCTGCTCATACGAGCTTGGTGCTCTTACATAAACCTGTATCGTGTAATATTTTGCGGTATAGAAGAGAGGTCATAGTTTGCGTGGTCTTCGAAGATGAAGTGAAAACTGGGTGAAGTGACTGTATGGAGAATACAGGGACCATTACCGATCTTCTTCTTCTTAGCGTGTCGATGGCAAAAATAGCACGCAAAAAAATTTTTTTTTTTGTTTGGCCTAAATTTCAGCAACGCGGATACCATTCGCTGACGCAGCCATTATGTCCTCAGGTGTGCAGGTGACAGAGAATGCGATACAAGATTGAAGGTGAACCATTGTCTGTGGAGAGACAACCCATCTTCATCAGAGAAGTTCTAAGATAAAAAGAAAGTTTTTGCTTGCCTGCTGTTACGG
The DNA here is from genome assembly GCA_945859645.1 of Amphipoea oculea. Classification (NCBI taxonomy): domain Eukaryota; kingdom Metazoa; phylum Arthropoda; class Insecta; order Lepidoptera; family Noctuidae; genus Amphipoea; species Amphipoea oculea. The sequence continues at coordinate 11,901,453 of OX243866.1, read as the reverse complement.
CGATCTAGTTTTGTTGTCAAAAGTGGGATCCAACGAAAATAAATGTCGTAGAGTAGGTTAAGATTATGGCAATAAGTTGATAACGTGGTGAGGCGTGTCGTGAGCCAAACTAGACCGCGCGATCTGCTCCTTACTGGAATCTGGAATTAATCTGTTGTTACCAAAACATGCACGTGGGTCGAACTGTAAACTGTCGTAAACACTAGTTTTAGATTAATATGCTCCAAAGGTTCTTCTAGAACGGAGACAGGTGTCTACTTACCTCCAATGACAAGACACGAACACATACAAACATATTATTCACTTAATCGGATACTCCCGAAGGAAGTTCGCAGTCTAGATGCAGCAACGCAATTCCATTTAGCTGCAGGGCGCTTCTCTTGCACAGAACTTAATTCTGAATGAACTTTGAATTGGAAAATAAATTCAGAACATGTTGCTTTGCTTTCATTATTATTGCAAGCCACGCGGACTATCGACGGATACTGTGACGCCATGCAATCACTTAGAATAGACAAAAATATTCATACGAATGCTTTTATCATATAAATTTTAGGGACGACTTTGTTCGCAGAAACTTTTGCGAAATTATCTGACGATGTAAATCCTTTTAGTGCCTTTGTGGTTTATTTTTATACTGCCCCGCTGATCTCGTGGTCGTAAGCGCGACTCCTGAGCGTGGGGTCCTGGGTTCGATTCCCATAGCGGGCAAAGCATTATTGGGTTGTTCCAGTAGGAATTTCTCAGTAACAGCCTGGAGTTTGGAAGTTGGCGGTGTGATACCCTTGTGCACTAAAATATCTCCCGCGTAGATGGCTAGTTTCCGTTGAGATTGGCTGCCATGGCCGAAATTCGGTCTGGTGGACTATAATTTTTTTATTAATTTTTTTTTTGAACAAATAGCATATATGAATACCCACATCAAACTGCATGATGCCCAGTTTGGGTTTCGGCCAGGTCTGTCAACAGAAACCGCTATTCTTAGTTTAAAGCATGCTCTCAAGTATTACACAGACAGGAAAACACCGGTCTATGCATGTTTCCTGGACCTGTCCAAGGCTTTTGATCTTGTCTCTTTTGACGTTCTCTGGCAGAAATTGTCTGATACCGCGGTGCCGCCGGAGCTCGTCTCACTTCTGCGGTACTGGTACATGAAGCAGGAGAGTCGGGTGCGATGGGCAGGAGAGCTCTCAGAGCCGGGTAGGCTAGAGTGTGGAGTGAGGCAGGGTGGCCTGACCTCGCCTTTGTTGTTTAGTCTGTACGTGGCACTGATCGAGCGGCTCAGCAGTACCTACACGTGTCGGTTGCTTTATTGATGGGGTTTGTTTCAATAATTTAAGCTATGCAGACGACATGGTGCTGCTGACCCTCTCGGTCGGTGCACTCCTTAGCTTCTCGATATTTGCGAGTCGTACGCTGCTTCTCATGGCCTTGTCTACAACGAAGGCAAGTCGAAATACATGGTCTTCAAGTCCGATACCAAGTGTCCCTCCACCGTCCCTCCTGTATTACTGAACGGTGTGGAGTTGCACAGGGTGTACTCTTTTAAATACCTGGGCCACTGGAAGACAGATGATTTTAAGGACGACGCAGATATGGAGAGGGAGCGCAGAGCATTGTCGGTTCGGGCTAATATGCTGGCCCGCCGGTTCTTCCGATGTACGGTGGCAGTCAAAATAACGCTGTTTAAAGCATATTGCATGTCGCTGTACTCGGGGAGCCTGTGGTTCAGCTATACCCAAAAGGCCTACAATGCTCTGCGGATCCAGTATAACAACGCATTTAGAGTGCTGTTGCGTCTGCCTCGGTTCTGTAGCGCGTCATCTATGTTCGCTGAGGCACGTACCGACTGCTTCAATGCTGTACGGCGTAAGAGAGCGGCCTCGCTGCTAAACAGATTACGGGGCAGCCCCAACAGCGTTCTACGCGCTATAGCTGGGAGACATGACAGCCCGTTGGTGAGGTCACTTGTCACCTGTACATTGTCGGTGTTATTAGTTAAGTACTAACATAGGTTAAGATTATTGTTACTAACCCAATGGATCTCTGTTATCCGATAAAGTAAAATAAATAAATATATATTTGTTCAAAAAGAAAATAATACACAATCATATGGGTATTTTGAGTTTCATTGAGCTGTCAGATTAATTTTGATAAAGACCTAAAGACGACGCCATCTATTGGATGTTTGTAAGGTTCCAATGGCCCTGTAAGCGACTCAACTAGCGTAAGAACTTTTTGCTGTAGACTTTTATTGATGTGCACTTTTTTATCCGACTTTATTATCTGTCTGTTATCGTCGTTGAATATTTTTGCTTAAAGTTTGTTTATTCATGGTTTATTCGTTTTCGCTAAAAATCCGTAATTTTCTTTCACTTCGATCCTATTAAGACCATGATAGGCCCTAACAGAGCTCTGAAAAATAAAAAAGGATGAACAGAAAACACAAGCATATCGAAGTATCGCGACCATCCCTGAATCCGTAATCCCGCTAAGGAGCCGTAAATAGTTGTTTGGTTAACGTATAAAAATTACAAGCTTCACCTATAGAATGGACGGCTTGGGATTATCACGGCGTCCACGCTCCCAGATTACCTCTGGCTACGGTTAACCGTGAGTTATGATAGCTTTACTTCGGTTCAATCTTGTTGGCGTCTATGAGAAAATACTGCAAGCCGACGCCGCGCGCCGGGCGGGTGCTAAGATTGCGGATATTTAGCGGGTCTTTGGATACTTCGCGTGCCTTAGCGTGCCTCTTGCTCGGTCACGGGCTTCTGTATTGTCTCTATATCTGAATTATTTTAATAGATTTGTTGCTCACATATTTTTATTTATTAATGGACACTTAATCAAAAAATACATAGAGATAGAAGAGTAAAGGTAGAGGTACTGCTCATTTCATTCGAAATTTCTTTCAGCAGACCTGTGATTGAATGAGAGATGCGGACACATTTTTGTGTTCTGGAAAGTGAAATCATTATTCTGTTAATTTCTTCATGATTTATTTCTTCGGTTTTATATATGAAACGCGAGGGTACCTATGACTGGATGTTTTCATTCACAGATAAAAACATCTTCGCGTCGATACGATCAACGCAACGCTCTAATACACAACCGGAATCAAACTCACAAAATTACATTTTCGTCGGAAAAACCTTCATTCGAAGACCATTTTTCATGTCGAAAAGTTCATTTGCGGTATCTTTATAGCTGTAGATGCTTACCACTAAACGTAGCCTTCTGACTTTAAGCAATTTTTTGGGAATAATTGCGTAGATTTTTTAAACTGACTGGTGATTGCTGAATTGTACTTCTGACAGTTTTTGTGTGGGTTCTTTTTGGACAGTTGTAACTGTAGGTATCCATGAATTGAATTTCGCAGAAATAACTAAAATAATGCTTTTGTGTCGAAACATTGTTAAGACTAGTCGGAATTCAATACAATTTCGACAGCTGTACCTATTATTAATTTTATTTTAATAAATGTCCTTACATTGAGAACAATGAGGTATAAGTAAAAGAATCAATTTTCAGAAGAGGATATTAAAAAGCAGAAAAATGACGAATTCAAGGTAAATCTGTCGAAAGCCTTTTGACGCGTTTATTGACCGAACACGCTTTTGTAAATATTTTCATCATTCTGTTCGTAGGATTCCGTTGCTGGGAAGGCTGGGTATACTGAGACAATCTATTTTTTGTAACATAGATTAACTAACAATCTTTAGGTTTTAGTTATAGTTTGGGTACTTTTAGGTAAGCTTAATTTGATAACATTTTACTGTCTATTTAGATCTAACGGCTTGTGAGCTTTGTGTAAGCGATTAAAAAGACAACTTTAGGTAGTAAAATAATAAACAACAAAAGATTCCTATCGTAAATAACTCAATTCAAGCAGGTTATTGGCCGTTCCAATACGTTTACACATTTATATTGACTTTTCGTGCTCCTAAGCTACTCAATCAACTTGCTTTTGTCAAGAACTTCCTTTGAAAAGTTTCCGTACAGACACACCAATTTACATGTTATTGAATTTGTATACGTTCGTTAAGTCGATCCAAAATAAACGTCTGTATAAGACGGGCTGTATAATATTATGTTTGGCTACCTTGTTTAGGGAGTTAACTCTTTGTTTTGAACCTTCTTCGTGATAATGACGTATCATGAGTAAAAATAAACATTTATTATGAGTTGTGTTAACTTAGCAAGTTTATTAGCCGCTCACATAGACAACAAAGAACAATCTGAGGGTGTGACTCTTGGCGACACTACGTGTCAGAGTTAAGCTGTTGTTCTACTATAAAACATAGCGTTAGGCATCTAGTGTGGAGTCTATTAACTCAGCACTTCACATATTTAGGTCCAAATGTCCACTATAAACCGTGCCAAGCAAATGTTTTAATTAAACGCATGATCCAACATCGTTAGCCATTAAAATTTAACAACGCGTAACATTATAAAAAGGGCATTAACTAAAGTGCAATGGTCATGCGGCGTATGTCGGGCTTTAATCCACGCAACTAACTGCACATTCAATTTAGATTCGTGCATAATGCATGCTGGCGGACGGGCACAGACCCTGCGAGCATTTGCTGTATCTAATTACGTATTATGCTTTGCCATGTAGACAGGCACGTCTGTCGACGATGAATATTAGATCATGGCCGGCCTATACGCCTTGATATTGCACCCAAAGCAACGCGCTGCCCTAATTGCTTTCTACAGTTTCTAGTATTCTATGATCGGTATAGGACATTGATTCGTAATTTATCCGGGAAGGTTGAAATCTGGACGCTAAAGTGTTGGCGTAGTGTTGTTAAGTACGGACGACACACGACGCATAATGAGTGCCTAGAGGGGATGCTTCTCATGTCGTTGGCGTTCTCTCAGTTTTAATGTGTTTTATTGGAGAGTATGAATTACCGCTGTAAGTACTTTGTTTAGTATTGTGTTGAGCTGTGGTGGCCCAGTGAGCAGTGGTGGCCCAGTGCTATCGGCCGCGACCTAAGAGTTGTAGGTTCGAACCCATACAGGCGCTTTACTTTTTGTAAATTATTTCATCACCACTGCTCTCAAAACGGTGAAGGAAAACATCGTGACGAAACCGGCATCTCCTAGAACCAAAAATTCGAAGACGTGTGACATCTACTAACCCGCACTGGGCCCGCGTGGTGGATTACGGCCCACTCCCTCTCACAAAGAGGAGGCCTGTGTCCCAGCAGTGGGAAAATTATAGAAGTGAATGTTTCAAAGGTTATATCAACATTTTTATAAGGAATTTATAAAGTGATAGCGTTAATAAAGGTTCATACTAATATAGGTAGGTACATGCTAGACATGTGTAGATACTATGACCAACAAGATGTTATATTGACAAAACCTTTTCTATGCCATTTTTATGCAGCCCAAGTAACTGTCTGTGCACTTAGTTACCAAGAAAAAGAAAAAACTTTCCCCAAAGAGAAATAAATGACAATTGATAGCGCGCGTATTATTTTCCAATTTCGGCAGGGAACGCAAAAATGGGCATGTTTATAGACTACGGTCACCTAGCTTAACTTTAGGCAATCATACAGTCGACCCTCGCCATCTCGGTGCTGAAACTGTCGTATTTCCTCATAAGGGTGGAGAAAAGGCCGTCATAACTCACGGTTAGCCGTCTCCCTAGCGTGTTGTAAAGATGCCCTTAACACTAGTCTTCATTTTCTAGTGGGGGACGCTGCATTTGTCTCTGCTTCGGATTTTATAGTCCAAATAAGCTTTGTAAAGTCACCTCGCTTAAAAATATGGACCTTATCTGCGAAAACATCTATACTCCATTTATTATAACATTAGAAAAAAGAGGCTCGCCGAAGGAGGAGTACGAAACCTTTTATTTTCAAGTTAAGTTCAAACAATTTTAATAAATAATTTATGTGCTTGTTTTGTAAGTAACAATGTATGGCGTACAATAAAGCATATTCTATCTACCTACTCGTCACGATGCTTGGATAGATACATAAAATGAAACAATTTTTAGTAACTATCAGTTTATTAAAAACAACTTTATATAAACCGACAAAATTAAAAAACACGTGCTGCCACAACTAATGAAGGGAATAGGTAACATTTTAGACTTGGTAGAGTTATAGTGACATGAAAAACGTTCCCGGTACTGTCCGCCCCTGCTTCTTTTAGATTTTAAACATTGACACGACAATATTTTATGTAAAAACTAAATAATATTAAATGAAAGCCTTGTAGTTTTAGAAGGTAGGTAAATTAAATAAGTACAATTAAGTGTGACTGTTGTTATTTAAATTGATTATATTTAACTCCACATCAATCTTGACTGTAATAATGTTTGTTGTACTTTTATTACAAAGTGTGCCCCTAAAAGAGCCTTTTTTAACTTCTGTCTAATGCTATAGTAAATGGAGTATAGGTACAGTGGAAATTGTGTTGGTTATTGAAGCTGCTATTATGTGGTTTAAAATTTAATATTGCTTCATATACGTACTGTATTTATCAAGTATTTCTGGCCTGTGAAACACAAAGGGTTGGCAATTTAATAATTAATTTCATAAATTCCACTGGTGACCCATCACTCTGGGCATATTGGGTAACGGCAAATATGTAGATAGTACCTACTACGTCTCTTCGTTATTATTTAGCAAGCCTTTTCTTTTATACCTTAACTTGTATGTTAGAGTTTATTTCCCAATGAGGGTGGGTAGACTTTTAAGTGAAACTCTATACTACTGTGTCTGCTACGGGCGTCATTAAAAGTTACAACATCGCAAGTAGCAGTAATAATAACTCTTAGTAATTTCTGAGTAGTATATGGAGAATTTGTACCCGAGCATTACCCATCATCAGTGGTCATTAGAGAATAGGGGTCACCCAGTGGTATCGACCCCGACTTACGACTTGTAGGTCATGAGTTCAAACTCAGGCAGGCACCTTACTTTGTGTATTTAATATCATCACCACTATTCTCAAAAAGGTGAAAGAAAACATCGTGAGGAAACCGGCATGTCCTAGAACCAAAAAACTCGAAGACATGTGACATCCACCAACCCGCACTGTTCCCGCGTGGTGGATTATGGCCCACTCCCTCTCGACGAGAAGAGGCCTGTTTCCCAGCAGTGGGAACATTATAGGCTGATCATGCAGTGGTCATCGCCGTTTAGCAGTCCACTGCTGGTCATAGATACCTATAACAGCACTCTGTTAGCTTCTAATATACCAATTACCAGCCAGTTTGTGAAAATCGTTATGCCACCTATCCTAAAGGCTTCGACCAATTTCAATTAATACGCAAGTATGTAACTATTCAATTAACTTGATTGAAATGCGCATCTCAGATGTTAAACGTATGTACACAGTAGTAATGATAGCTGTCATGTTAACCTATTAAACGGCTCTGTTTGTATGAACTATGCATAGTTTAATTTATTATGTTAAATGCCAGACACACTGTATTTGATGGACGTAAGGTTGATTGATTTGTATGTAGCTAATGCTGCAATTAAACACACCAATATAAAGGCGAGGTGTGTTCGAAAACATTACAATTTTTGTTGAGATATTTTGTACTGCTAACATAATAATTATTAAAACAAAAACTTGAACAGACTTTCCTGATCAGCGGGGTAATTACCGTAAAACGGGGCTACTTTGACAGGCGGGGTTACTTTGACCAGGCCGATCACAACGCTATGACGCGTTCCACCCCGCGTCTCGCGCAATATTACTCGAGGTCACGCACACTTGCTGAGCACACGTGAAAACCGATTTTGGCGCTCTGTCAAAGTAGCTACAAAATCTGTCAAAGTAACCCTGGAAGTCAAAGTAGCCCCGTTTTGCTGTACGTAATATACTAACAGTGACCATGGCTTTCATTTTGACAGTTCAACAACTTTCATTGCTTTATTTACGGTTGAGCAGACAGTTTTTCGAACATACTTATGAAGTAATGTATTAGCAATAGAATTCAAACAAACTTAGATTATGACTGAAAGTGTGTTACGCGATTAGGGGTGCGGGTATTCAGTATTCTGAATCAGTTATTTACTCATAAACAAGGTTGCTTAACTGTCTAGAGACTGCTTGGTTGCGTTCTGGTCAAAACGAATTTATGGTAAGAGGAACAACAAGCTGTGGACACGATGGTGTGAACATTTAGTTTGCCTTTCTATTTATTTAGAATAAGCACACCAACAGCACTGTCACTTACAATTCAAATTAATTAAATAACATCTAAAGTTGGCATTTCAGTAACCATGCAATTAACATGCATGCCATTGACATAACGATATAAGGGCTGATTTTTCAATTATCTGATGTCGGCTTTACTTGCCATAAATAAAAATAGAATAGAACTTTATTCGAGGAATAATTTTGTGACAGTTATTTCATACAAAAGCTGCCAAACGTCAATTTTATTCGTCGAATAAAAATTATCTGGCGATGGAAAAATCAGCCCTTAGAGAAACGAGGAAAAAAAATGCCTGTCTAATAGACTTAAACCTAGAACACTTCAAAATCCAAACCAATTTGATCTACATAGGCGTGCACTGTTTAAATAGGGAACGTCTGTATGAAGCGAAACTCTTGGAAAAAATATCAGTAGGGTAATCCGTCAACTTGGACCTTTCTTTATAATTGTCTTGCCATACGTGTTAGGGATCTTTTAAATGTGGTATATAAGGTCGATGTAGGCATTTCAAAGATACAATGATGACGCTTGCTCCGTTGGCTAGACCTTAAGTTAAAATAGTTTACCAATGGTGCATGGTGGTTGGTTGTGGTGTAACTTACAGACGATAGGCATTGATACCACCATCTTTTTCAAAAGCGTAGCACCGTATATAAAGCTACGTGACTTGATCTGAGGAATTCATTGTAACATAAGTCGTTAGAGATATCTGAATGAAATGTTTTCATCACTTTCGCTGTTTGTAAAGCTTGCTCTCAGTCAAATAGTTTCAAATAATGGCCGTCTCCGGTTTCAATAAGCAAAATTTTCAATATTCTCAATCCACGTTAACGACAAAAAGAATTTCATTATTCTCATGAAAAGAGAAACGAGAGACTGGCAATCATTCTTTTTTAAATCCTAGTAATGGAGCATCCGAAACGGCGCAGGTCGTTACATTGCCTCACGTGGTGTGAGCACCTAATAGCCCTCCTCTCTATTCCTCACTATTTGCCAGCTGCCTGTTTTCCCACGATTCCCCTGCTAAAGGTTATTGGGCCTGCTTTCACGCTTTTTATTGCCTGAACGCAGTTTGAACTCAATTATTTTTATGGTGGGGCAAATTGCTATTTTGTTGCTTTATCACGATTATCAAGACGAAATTAGTTCCGCGATTGATAGGATTTTTTTATTTGCCAATTTGCGCTAGTGTGGGGTTGCTTTCAAAGTGGTTATTTTCTACAATGTTAGTTCGTTTACCGTATTTATTGTTGTCGTAAAATCTAAACAGTGTCATGGTTTCGCGAATGCTTTTGATAATTTTGTTGAATTTAGGACAAGATTTATTTTCAAAATTGGATAGGCATTAATTTGTCTTGGCGTAGTCTGCGTTACGAACAAACTAGCGAATCATTTCCCATGGGGGCCATAGGAGGCGACTAAAGAGTAATATCTAAGGGAAGTACAGCGACATCCACTTTCACCATAAAATAGTGTTGGTCCATCAGCCAACTTGATGAATGTAACTTTTTAGCCCGAAATTCGATTTTTGGGAATAGTGTGTACATATAAATTCCTTGATTTTTGCCTATTTTTTTAAATTCATATTATAGGAATACAATATTTGTAAGTTTCGATCAGGTTAACTTTTATCATTATGCATATCTAGTAGCTTTATTTTACTTGAACAGGTTTCGAATCTCAGTTCGAACCTTTATCATGTTACACTATTTTCACAAAGAGAATTCATAGCCAAGTGTATCTGCGCCTGCCTATTTCCGTGGACATGGTAAAGGGACCGGGTTTTTAAACCCGTTCGCTCGTAGCGCTGCGCTTTGATATCAAGCTCTTTCGAAGCTACGTCAACATGCAATCATGTGCACGCTACAAACCCATACATGCTTACCGTGTAGATATAGCCTAATTTATGTAGTACCGGAATTATTATCTGTGTTCGTTTTCTAATATGGCGGTCTTTCCGTTTTACGTCTTTGTACATTTATTGCCGAAAAAATGTGTCTATATGTGATATTGTGGCGTTATTTTACAAGCTTCTGCTTGTGTTGTGTTGTTTTTTTTTTGTTAACTCGGGATTTTTTGTTGATCTTTCGGACAAAATAAACTGTTTTGTATTAGTTTAGTTTCTTTAAATTAGTAAGAAACTCACGTAATTACCACGTTAAAGACGTAAGAGTCTATTAGCTCTTAACTAACACTTATTTTAAGTTGCTTCATCATTCCTCGTCTTTTCTGTTGGCTTACACAAATCCGATAAACCAGTAAGAACATTGTGCTTACGTCAATATATTTAAAATCCAGACATGTAATATTATTAGCGATAAAATCCATGTCATGCCAACATGAACGAGTATTAAGTGCGAAGATTTCGTACAAGTTAATCTTCCGTACGAGAGTTTGCAAATGAAGCCTTAATAATCTCCAGCCATCTTTCACGGATTACAACGGATTGACACGATTACTTTTACGAAAAAATGCGAATAAGACGACGGAGAGAATTCTTGGCTTGTAAACGTGGATAAAATATATGGAGGGGCTTTTCTGTGATTATTTTGGCATTTGAGGATTATTTTATATTTACGGCGTGTTTTTTCTCGTAACAAAAGACTTTTTTAAACCGCGTTTAATAATTAAAATAAGGGGTACCCCTCGTCTCATAAATGTTGGTATAAGTAATGAGAGTCTGTGTGTGCGTGTAAAGTTAGCAGTGTGTGCTCAAAATCGGACGCTTCCTGACCATCATACTTTGTCTGGTTAGGTCTGCTACAATTACTTTTAGAAGGTTATTATTGTAGTGCGCCATGATACATCGATAGTACATAAGATGCCAGATGTATAAGAGTTGTAGGTTGATACTGATCTGCGTTAATATCCATCTAAAATAGGAATCTCTTCCTTAATTCAAAATCTATTTAAAGACAATTATTTAAAATCACTTTAATGTAACGCAAACGTACAGACCGTCCTTTCAGGTGCTACGGGAATTGAATTGCCAGAGGCGAGAGAAAAAAGAAACAGTTTTGTTTAAGCGACTGATTTGAGAGCAAACACTGCCGTAGACCGGGAGAGCCGCCCGCATCTCAATATATTGGTGCATAACGTTTTAAACCCGAATGTTCTGGAATATTTTCTATTTTAACAGGAGCTAAAAGTTTAGGCGGGTGTTTGAAATTCAATACTCAATATATTTAGGTATTGCTTCTACATGTGAACTCAGGTGGTAGGTTTTACAGAATATGATCATTGTGAACCCTGTCGGGCACAGCAAAAGTAGGAGAGAGGAAGAGGGCTTTTATTTGACTACTTTGTTTGTATAATAAATATTGTACCTAATAATATTTTATAATAGTTATTTATGCAACTGTTGTAGTTTTGATTTTGGGCAATGTCCTTTTTGATCTTCTTTCATTTTTTGTGTTAATTTATTATATATTTTAATTGACTTGAATTGTTTTATTACCTTTTCCAATTTCTAAATGAGAAGCTGGGCTGGGATGTAAGGTTTTTACTTCTAGTCCCAAAGGACTCCAGCATACGCTGCGAATGTAACCGGTGGCTCCACCTGTGTTGCTGCTGTCTTCTTGGAGGTAGCCTAATGAACGCCACAGAGACTCGATTCAGAATCTGGGCGATTCTAAAGGTGGCTGTCTGGCACATAACCAATGTGAGGAAATAGTGATGTAATACGAGTAGAAAAGAAGGTAATGAGTTTGTCTTGTTTATATATGCAACTAGCTGTGCCTCGCGGTTTCACCCGAGTAAATGTCGATCCCGTGGGAATATCGGGATAAAAAGTAGCCTATGTCTTAATCTAGGGTGTCAGCTACCTCCATACAAAATTTTATCAAAATTGGTACAGCCGTTTGAGCGTGAAGAAGTAACAAACATTTAAACACACACACACTCGCAAGCTTTCGCCTTTATAATATTAGTGTGATAGACCTGCAGTTCAACCAGTTCGTCAAAATATCGTGGCATATTTACCATGTACGAATATTGTAACATTTGTATAAGCTTTGTATTTGGAAACTGAATTTTTATTAGACTTTGCTACCAAAATTGTGAAACCATTTCAATTTCATAAATCTGTTAACGCTCTAATATAGAAGAACTAAAATAAATCAAGTCCTTCACTAAATCACAGCCATTGATTTTGCTAATTCAGTTTTTCTCGTAAAAAGGCAAAGGTGTTACGCAAGGGTGCCATAAGAAATATTTCGGGGGTAGCAAACTTAATTAGCGTGTTTTCTTTGATTACAGTCATCAGTGCACCGGCTGGTCCAAATGTTCAGCTCACCTGAGCCACCGTTTCGCTTAACTAAATTACTACAATTTCTTACGCTCTGGAAGGTTGGTACAAAAAATTACAGGTAGCTCTAGCTAATTCTTATGTTGTTAGCAGTATAGGTAGTGTTTTGTTTTTGTGTTATTCGAGTTTTGTTTTTAAAACGATGTAGTTTCTGATGTAGATAGTGTGTTTGTCAGAGTTTTTGTAGTTTGCATTTGATGTGCGTAAATTGTTGTTTTTGTAAAAGATGGTATATCAGGTGTCACAGTGGGTGTTGAGAATGGACCATGACAATAATAAGCACCAGTACCAGGAAACGTAAAGTGTGTCTAAACGTAGGAAAACAAGATAGGTAATCTTGTTTTCCTACGTTTAGACACACTGCAATAACCAGCGTGTCTGCCAAGAGTGATTTCGCAATCTTTTTCCTGATCATAATCAATAATGGGTATAGAAAACAGTGTTGCCAAACCTTGGAACAAATACAATGCCAAAATACCAAACAATCGACACCTTCATTAATGTCTCCATCATCGGAGCTCAATTTATTTAACTCCACACAAATCATTATATTCATTCGCAGCTAAAAGACAACAATAAATAACAAAACTTAAACTGTCTCTACAAATGGTCCATGGGCTCAGTTGACTGTGCAAAATCAATTCGTTTGACGTCTGTTGTAATAGAAACGACAGGGGTGTAATTTCCCGTTGTTTGCAATGCCACACCGGCAGGTATTTGTCTCAGAGGCGATGCTGCGCTACCTGTCTTGTAGCTTGTCATAGGAAATATTGAAGTGACTTATAGTTTCTTCTATTTAAAGCTTTGAAATATGTTGTTTTGTATTCGTGCTTGCGTAGTTTTTCAATATGTTTATAGTGTATGGTTGACGAAAACTTTTTCAGAATATGTTTACTTTTTTAGGACAGAAATTCAAGAAGGAACAAGAAAGTTGACACAGAAATCATGCGTGATCAAGAAGTGATAATGATAAGCAATTTTCTAAAAAAGTCCATTCCTATAAATAGTGGTTGCATTTGTCACCTTTTCGAACTTTAATTTTCATTTAAAATGTGGACTTAGTCAGAAAAACAATAAACGGTAAGCAAACATTTACCTTACGGTGCTTAACATATCCTTGACTGTACAAAATTAATGATCTTAATATAAATATGTAGTTCTAATTTAGATATTAAAATACCTTTCCAAATAGTACGCGTCGTTCAAAAGAAAAATCGCAATATTAATCCTACCGTATGTCCAGTCCATTTTTTTTAAAAACAGGGTTGCCACTGCTCCACGCTGCACACCTTTGAAAATCCGGAAAGTACGCGTCGCTTTATAGCTTGTGACTTGCCTTACTAACTTAATAAACTTTCAGCTAAATAATGTTTTTCATCTCCTCTTGTTTCGAAAACAAATTGCTTCATTTTTGGCTTGGAGGCATTAACAATGAAATTTATCACCTGCGTATGCCGTATACTGATGTCATTTAACACCCCTCTTATTTAAATTTTTAGCGGTATAGTATGTTTCGTAACGATCGGTTGATTAATCGTGTGTTAAATTTTACGTAAGTGACGTTGGAGATTAAAATGTGATTTAATTTTAATTAATCGTTTTCAGGTAGGGGTTTGTATCTACCTATGTGTTTCGCAGACGTTGACACATTTTGTTGCTTGTCCTATGACGTAGGTTTAGACCAGCAGTGGTATTCTGTAAATACCTCACCGAGTAAACTTGAGTGAAGTGAACTGTCAATAGTCAATCCCTAGTAACAGTTGAAATGACAGCTCACTTCACCTTAGTTTTCACAGTGAGATTTTTACAGAATAGACTGGTAGGACTTAGCATAAGCATAGTATCATTAGCCCACAATGTTCCCACTGTTGGGTGGGACACAGGTCTCCTCTCGGTCCATAATCCACCACGCGAGCCCAGTGCGGGTTGGTAGACGTCATAATTATGTCTTCGAATTTTTGGTTCTAGTATATACCGGTTTCCTCAAGATGTTTTCCTTCACCGTTTTGAGGATTTTGAGAGCACTTGGTGCAGAGTAGGACTTGATGTCTTTCAATCATAAATATCAGAATTAAACACGAAATTTTAAAAATACTGTAAAGTTGTAGGTTGCCGAACACGTGATTTGTAGCTTTGTGCGTGTAGAGCCTACGATACCACGTGAATTGTAAATCAAACGTTAATTACCCCAAGTGAGTTGGTAACTGTTATACAACCTTTCGTATACAAACATCGGCTGTGGTTTCTGAGTTCGTAATAAAAGAGAATTTCCCAGAAACAACTTTGTGTAAATGAATAATATGTGCAAAGGTCAAATACGTTTTCACTTGAAGCTCTTAGAGACAGTTATTAAAGAATAGAACACACAATACAATTGTATCATGTTGCCATTTTCCTAAACATGACTTATTTGTAATTCTATACGTTACTTTCCCACAACAATTACAAAGTGGACGACCACTAATATCCTTGTGTTAACATGACAACTAACATCATCACTAATTACGGTTGCTCTAACTAAATATAGAAACAAATTACGGTTAACATAATAATTACGAGATCACAGATTCGAACTTCCAATAACATGGCACACCTCTAGTCCCGTAGGGTTGCGATCACGTGACAGATGGCCAGGCCCGTACTCGGAACAGATAATTAACACGTTTCTTTTCCAACGGACGACTTGGTACACAACTTTATTAATACCGGTGGGGACTAGGCTTTGAGGGTAACAAACTTTTCTAATGAAGTCGCCCAGCGGAATATTACTTTCGTTTGTAGGTGCTTTTAATTTGTTATTTACAGTTCAATTAGACGCTGCGACACATTCTTACTTCAAATTATAGCAGCGGCGCGTTATTTGAATTGATGGCCTGAATTATTTTAGGTTATGAATATAATGACCGTGTTTAAGCTAGAAATATTAGGACAATCTACTCGTATTATTAAAAGACAAAGAGTAAACTATTTTTGAAGAAAATATTTTCACATTTCAGCTGGCACAGAGAAAGATATGTAAGAAATATCAGACGTCTAGAAATGTTTTCGCAACGCTCGGCGTGAATACTCAAACGCGATGTAACTTATTAATGTTTAAACGGTAGAACAAGGCAGTCGTTACGTACCTATATGTCAAGTCGTAATGGTAATTCGTTGGGAATGCCGAGTAATATTCATGTCAAGATTTCAAATGTCAGGCATAGTGAAGGTGTCAAAATCGCAGCAAATGTGTTTATGCAAATCAGCATCTCCATTAATATTGCCTTCCCTTGTGAGACTCGCGTGTAAGCGCTTGTTTATCATGTAAGTATGTTATTGTTGTACATACGTCACAGGCGACTAATTGAATAAACATTCGTTAATTAAGTAATTAGTTTACATCTGCTGTATTTTGATTTGGCAAGGTTAAGGAGAATATCGTGGAAAACTGTTACCCGTTCCGACTTTGGGGTCAATGTCAAAAGTAGGAGAGAGTGATTAAGGTTATTCTGAGTAAATTGTGTGTGGAAAGTTTCCCAGTACCTGGAATATTTAAGTTTATAATGATGTTGTGTCTACGTAAGAAATTGATATTGTGTGTAACTGAACGCTGGTTTGTATCAAGGTTATTGCCATTTATTTTTTATTAACTTTATTTTGTTTTTATTATTTGTTGTTATAGCGGCAATAAAAAAACATACCTACTGCATTTCAACTCTCGCACTATTACGGGTCATGAGATACAGCCCACTGCAAAAAACGCCGAAAATCAAGTTTCTTGTATGGAGGCTCCTTTAGTTTGTAACTTTATTTTATTATTTGTTGTTATAGCGGCAATGGAAATATACACTGTGAAAATTTCAACTGTCTACCTATTACAGTTCATGAGACGGACCGACAGCGGAGGCTTTGTAATAGCGTTCCGTTGGCACCCCTTGGGTACAGAACCCTAAATACTGACTCTGGATTTGTTTTTGGTCCTTAAGATATAACAAGCAAAATTCTTTTTAGAAATAGGTATTTCTATTAATACAAGCATGATGTTTTGTTACATAATCAGCCTATAGATAATGTTCCCACTGCTGGGATACAGGCCTCTTCTTATCACGCGGGCCCAGTGTGGGTTGGTAGATGTCACATGTCTTCGAATTTTTGGTTCTAGGACATGCCAGTTTCCTCACGATGTTTTACTTCACCGTTTTTGAGAGCAGTGGTGATGAAATAATTTACACAAAGTAAAGCCCCTGTCTGGGATCGACGTCCTACAACTCATAAGTCGCGGCTGTTACCACTAGGCCACCACTGCTCTATTTACACATTACACTTGAATAAAATACACACAGAAAGATCTTACCAGCAACAGCCCCAATCCTAATGCCATCTAAAACCACAAACACTCAGGACCACAATTACTAAAATAACAATGTTAAGCACAAATACTACGGATACTAGCATACAGCAAGTTCCCAGATGTCAGACATTGCTCACGAAGTGGGTTCACTGCAGATGCCGCAAATATGCGTGCAATGTAAATTTGATACCCCGAGTGACAAGCGCGGTCGGCCACTGGGTTTCATCTATCCGAGCTATGCCGCTAATCTCTGGGAGCATGTTTTGACAGATTACTTTGGCCATACTTACGTTAATTATCGCATTTCGGACAGTAGTTTAAAAAGTTACGGGATACTGACTTTTGGAAGAATCTACATGAACCCCCAAAATGTAATGTGTGAATACCTAAATTATTTTACTATCCTATGCCTGTCCCGTTACAACCTCTTAAGTCTTACGCTACATTAGTTCGAATGCTGTCGACTAAGAATTAGGACCTAAAGTTGTGACTAAACCTTTGTTTAATATCAATTTATCAACCGTGGCAAATTGAAACTCAATCTCAAAGCATTTATCCATACTAATATTATTATAAATGCGAAAGCGTGTCTGTCTGTCTGTTACCTCTTCACGCCTAATCCGCTGAACCGGTTTAGATGAAATTTAGTATAGAGATAGTTTGAGTCCCAGGAAAGGACTTATGCGGATGAAACCGCGGGGCGCTGCTAGTTTCAAATAAACCAGTGTCAGGCACATTTGAATTGTCAAGGGGTCGGTCAGTCAGAAAGACGAAGCTAGTTGCCCATTCCAAAAGCGTAGTAGGCACCTATGGAGAAGAACGGGCAAGAAACCTCACGGAAATTGGTATCTCTACATCCCATAAACATGATAGTTAAACACATGATTACTACCATCCAATCACTCATACCTGAACTTAAGGGTGCCTCATTAATATTACAACCGGTAACCACTCACTGTTACGTACTTAGTATTAGTTGGGCCAATAACTTCTCAGTACTAAACTTGAGACGCAACCTGCTGGAGTGAGAAATTGGACGCACGTATCCCATTTTGTGGAGACAAAGCCTCTTAATGTGTGTAAACTGTCCAAGTCTTGCCATTTGGCTGTGGAACTGGCAGATATGAATTAGGAGAGGAATTTATTGAAAGTTTAATGCTATGATTGAGTAATGATGATGTTTTGAATTGGTGTGTACCTACCTACTCTCTTAAATCATTGATAGGCATTTTAACAGTATTACGAGATGCATTAACGTACCTATTTATTTAACTTTGACGAACTTCCTAATTAAAATCAATATTATTTTGTCGTATTAAAAAAAAATCTAATTTAACTTTTGCTGCATATATGCTGAATAATGTGCAATTTTCAAACACAATTTGAAATGTTTTATGAATAAATAAAAGCATCTGAAACACAAAAATGGATTTTTTTACTTTCTCATCTTAATGTCAAATCAATGCATTAATTCAGAAAAAAAGCAGCTGTTTCATACATTTTGGTCAAGTAGGTATTGAACTTTTTAACCGACTTTAAAAAAGGAGGTTCTGTATTCGACCCGTATGTATGTATTTATATATGTTTGTATGTCCACGATTATCTCAAAAACTACTGAACCGATTTTGATAATTCTTTCATTAGTGTGATCTACATACTTTCAGGAAGGTTTTAGTATATAATACATTAGGTAATTATTCTTATGTACGAAGTTATATGCACAAATGTACTGCATCTCCGGCATTTCTATGTGAATTTTGATGATTCTTTGAGTCGTGTCTTCAATTCTTCAATGCACTAGTGTTAATTGAATTTGTGTGGGGTAGGTACAACTAAAAAAAGGGAAAATAAAAACTTTTTTACAAAAAAACAACCGACTTCAAAATAAACACTACAAAGTGAAAAATAACTTTAATTTCGGAAGTCGGTGTCAAAAAACGAAAATGACAAACGACACCGACTTCCGAAATTAAAGTTATTTTTCACTTTGTAGTGTTTATTTTGAAGTCGGTTGTTTTTTTTGTAAAAAAGTTTTTTGTATTAAACAGCTGATTTTTTTTCGTGATTTCAGAGTTGGTTCCAAAGTGAAAGTTGTTCAGTTCGATGGTCTAAAGCACCTCTTAAAGTTTGTTGGGTTAATTTTGAAACACCTTATATGTATAATATGTATATCATAATATCATAACATGATTTAAGATTATTTTATTAATTAATATGGTTACACAGTGTGATTTCTTGTGTTGGTTTCCCAAGCTGTCTCTTCTCAAAGGGCTCTTAATATTTATATGTACAGTGTACACCTAATTCAGCAGCATTTTGTTTTAAGAAGTTGAAATTAGCATATGTTTACAGTAACGCAATTTTTCTCCACCCTTCTGGGAATAAAATCCTAACTAGTCCAGTAGTCTAGTCTAGTAGTCTAGTTCTATATTTATGTCTGTGTCTGTGTCTGTGTGTGTGTCTGTGTTTGTGTGTGTTGTGTTTTTTGTGTTCTATGTTTATGTGTGTTTATGTTTTGTGTTTGTGTTGTGTGTTTTTTGTGTCTGTAATTTATATGGTGTACATAATAAAGAGTATTCTATTCTATTCTAGTGCGAGAGTCTTTTTTCTAATTCCACCTGCCTTAAAAGAAAAAAAGATAAGTTTTAATACTAAGAGTCTGCAGAAGATCGTCGGTGATCCCAGGAGGCACTTGGAAGGTGAGAGGGCGTGTGACCGAATGCCCGTTTTGTTAGCACGTGATACTTTTGCTAAGCTCGCCATTGACTCCCGAACTATGAAACCGTCACCAGAGGTATAATCACGTAAAAAGGCTCGCCAAAGATTTCTTGCCTTACGTTTTCCTGAGAAATTCTGTTTTTATTTATTTACGGGAATGTTTGAAGTTGATATTTTTAGAAAAAATTAAATTAATTTTTAATTCATGGGTTAATTAACAATGGTTAATAGGTACATGTAATTAAATAATTAAGGTACGCACGGCTAAACAATAACCAGTGTAAGCTGACTTCCGATTGTACGAAAAACCTATACAATGCGAGGTTAGCTAGAACTGGAAATATAAACTATAGCTTGATGTGTCGCCGTGTGTACCTACATTTCCAATGCAACATGCAAGAACACGCTCGCCTTATTCTCTTTGAGGAACTGTTTTCTATTGATTACAAGTATGTACTCACTAACTTTACATTATTGTGGAATCACGTTTCGTGTAATTTTTTAACCGACTTCTAAAAAAGGAGGAGGTTCTCAATTCGAATGTTTGTATTTTTTTTTTTTAACCGACTTCTAAAAAAGGAGGAGGTTCTCAATTCGAATGTTTGTAAGTATTTTTTTTTTTTTTTTGATGTGAAAACTTCTTTAGCGGCTTTGAACACTTTTTGTAATGGGTAAAAAATGTTAAACTCGCGTCAGGACACGTGACCGTCAGGAGAGATTCCCCCCCCCCCTCTCTTTCTACGGCGGCGCCAACCGAAGTGAACCAAGTTTAGTGACACACGACAATGGATGGATCGATGGATGGATGGAGTGGAAGTGGAAGTGGAAGTGGAAGTGGTAGTGGAAGTGGAAGTGGAAGTGGAAGCGGAAGTGGAAGCGGAAGTGGAAGTCGAAGTCGGAGTCGAAGTCGAAGTCGAAGTCGAATTCGGAGTCGAAGTCGAAGTCGAAGTCGAAGTCGGAGTAGAAGTCGAAGTCGAAGTCGGAGTCGAAGTCGAAGTCGAAGTCGAAGTGGAAGTGGAAGTGGAAGTGGACGTGGACACACTGCTGTGTATTCGTAACATTCGTGTATATAAAGTGTTTAAAATATGGAAATTGAACAAAGTGCATCTATTAATGAAAAAAGGGACGCAGAAATAGTGAAAAAAAATGAGTTATATTAATTCAATTAATAATTGATTTATTTCAACGTTAATATTCAAGTTTTCACTTCTGCCGGCACTCCCGGAGTGCAACCCGTCTTTTTTTTATGTTTGTTCGCGCATAACTCCGTTGCTTGTCAACCGATTGGAAATTTTTTTTTTTGTTGGAAAGGGTATATTTCCCAAATGGTCCCATGAAAATTTTATCGAAATCGGACAAGCGGTTTTTGAAAAATCAACAAAAATCTAAAAATTTATCTACATTGTCTACATTAACGATCTTATTGTTTACTTTTTTGTGGGGTAGGTACAACTAAAAAGTGAAAAATGAAAACTTTTTAAACAACCGACTTCAAAAAAAAACACTACAAAGTGATAAATAACTTTAATTTCGGAAGTCGGTGTCAAAAAACGAAAATGCGGAACCAACGACACCGACTTCCGAAATTAAAGTTATTTACCACTTTGTAGTGTTTTTTTTTTTGAAGTCGGTTGTTTTTGTTTTTGTAAAAGAGTTTTTATGCAACAAGCAATGAATTTGCATAGGTACTTGGAATTGTGTTAATAAGCCATTTGGTTAGAATTATTGATTTTTTGTTAGGAAATTCCCAGAGATTTTATCCTTATTCAATGAATGGCTTTCTCCAATTATAGGATACTAAATACCGAATTCAGGTCAACTCCGAGTAGGGATACAACACACATTTTTTTGAAATATTTTTCTTTCATTGTTAATAAACAAATGGCAATCGCTTTCAAAGCGGTTCGTATTGCTAGGCACTGAAAAGCTTGTCAGTCCTATACATTTTTAATTTCTCCAGCATCGTTACTGCTAATAGAATCACTGTCTGGGTTCTCAGGTTACGTTCGTAGATATACAGGGTGGCAGGCACATCGACGTGCAACATGTTACCATGAATTTAGTACATGATTCTGGAACACCCTGCGTTGAAATTTTTTTGTCGGTTACTTGTTTAAAAAAAAACAGCCAAGGACTCGCGCACCGAAAGGCTCCGTAACAAAGTAGGTATGTAAATAATTCAAATTTTTTTTTTTGAAATGTAACTTACGTTTTTCGGATTTTTTCCTTTACTTGTGCTACTTGACATTGCCTCTTGCCAAATTTCATGATTCTAGATCAACGGGAAGTACCCTATAGATTTTGATTTCGGAATATAAACGCCCGTATCTTTTGATTGCGTTAACTTAGAACTTTGATTTTTTCAGTGCTTTAAGGTATTGTAGCCTTGAGTATTTGGTATTAATTTCATCTTGATAACTTCACGCGTTTCTGAGAAAAAGGGTCTTGACTGATGGATAGACAGACGGACAACGAAGTGATCTTGTACCTAAGGGTTCCGTTTTTCCTTGTGAGGTACGGAACCCTAAAAATGCTGTTCTATACATTTTGACTGGCTGATTTTGTTATCTATCCTTTATCTGAAAAACAAAACTAAATCCCGTTTCCACACTGTACGAGTATATTGAATGGTTTCCGAAAAATCGCCTGTGACAGACAGGTCGCCCGGCACGAGAGTCATTCAATAACACTGTTCGTTCTGTACCATTTTTTGTATATACTCCAAAATGGTAGACACATTTTGCCGATGGCTATTACATCCTATCTTATAGGGAGCGAGTCCGTTGTCGCTTTTGCATACAGAATGTTCCGCTACGGGAAGCATCGGAGAGGCATTTCTCGTATTTTTAGGAACGTTCGTATTCTAATATTAGTTTTAATCTGTTAGCAACCTCTAAGTTTTGTAAAATATTGATTGTCACTGATATGAGTATGTGACTAGATTTGAAATGTTTTCATTAAAGCGAATTGACCTTCAGTTCTTCAGTTTAGACCTTTGAAATCTTACAATTTGTCACTTTACAAATACAGATAACAGTTAATTGGGTCCGTTTTAATCTATATCTACATGGTACTATATTATTTTATTTAAATACCTTATTTATCCATACATAACTTTTACAATATTTAACACAACTATTTACACTAGGTACCAGTGTAAATAGTTGTCTACACTTATATAATATATAATTATTAATATTATAAAGAGGAAAGATTTGTATTTTTGTATGTTACGAATAAACGTAAAAACTACTGGACCGATTTCAAAAATTCTTTTACCGTTAGAAAGCTACATTATCACTGAGTAACATAGGCTATATTTATTACAAAAAAATTAGGGATCCCTTAGAAATTCCTACTAAAACCAACCCAAGGTGTAAAAAAAATAGCCATAAAATGTCTTTCATCGCATGCGCTGCGGAAAGTATTGATGATAGAACAAAAAAATGTTCTACAATATTATAGAACATATCAATATCTACAAAAAACTTCGCGATACCATATGACCAACTATTGTAGTTATGTCACTATAACTACTTTTTTACATTTTAAAAGTTGATAGAAATGCCGATCAAAATCAGACCATGTTATCTATACCTTTGTATTAATTTTTATCAAAATAAATTATTTTGTATTCAAGACTGTTTCAATGCCTGTTGATTACTTTTTGAATTATTGAAATCGGACATTCCATTCAAAAGATATTACGAAATTAAAAATGTCAGTAGAAAAAAAAAAATACACGCCGACGCGGACGACGCGCCGCGCCGGTGCGTGTTGCTCCACGCAGCCACAGAATACGACGTAGCGCAGCGATAAAATTCTCGTGTCCACAGTGTTTGTAACAAAACTCCTCTGAAACGGCTTGACCGATTCTTATGAAATTTTGTGTGTATATTCAGTAGGTCCAAGAATAGGACGTAAACTATTTTTTATTTTATTTTAACTGCTACTATTGTTCGTGTAGGGTAGGGGTAGGGTAGGAGTAGGGTAGGAGTAAGATCGGGGTAGGGTAGGAGTAGGAAAGGGGTACGGTAGGAGTAGGGTAGGAGTCGGGAAGGGGTAGTGTACCAGTAGCGTAGGAGAAGGATAGGGGTAGGATTAGGGTAGGAGTAAGGTAGAACACCACGCGAACGAAGTCGCGCCGGGCAGCTAGTGTTAAATATTGTAAAAGTTAAAAAAAACTAAATGACTAACTAACTGTACAAATAAATACCTAATTCTTTGAAGGAGAACATTTTTGATGAAAGCCAAGGGGCTTGGGACAAAGGCAGGCAGAAGATTTGATCATATATAACAATAACAGGTATCTTCTACAAACCTGTATATCCACAAACGTGTTATGCTTTTAAAACAGCAAGCAACAACCGACTATCTAAAAGACAAGAATATTCAAGGACTTATGCAAAGCGCGTGAATCCTTAGGTACACTTGCTTTCACAACATTGCCAATAGAAGGCACGAAAGAGAATGTAATACAGGGCACAAGTTGCACCGAGCACCGGCGGCGTGCAATTCGCAAAGCCGGAACGATTGTAAGGATTTATCAATATGGGAGGAGATTCGCCCGGCAATACTACACGGCTAGTAAAATGTGCAGATACCACTACAAGATTTGTGGATATTTGTTTTTGATTACAAGATAGCTTTGAAGAAAGCTGCAGGTGTGCGAAACGTAAAAGTAGAATTGAAAGTTAAGTGAAGTACTTAAAGTCCGGCCGTCAAGAGAATGCGTTCCTGAGACCTGTCATTTGATACAAACGATACCTGCTTTGCGAATTCGATCTTTATTAGCTACTAGAATTGTCGCACTGACAGGTGTCAGGAACGCATGCTCTCGACGCTGACGGCCGGACTGTAGATTTAGGTAGGTACAGACGCCAGCACATCAAACTACCCGAAACTGTCAAATTTTCCCAATTAACTTTGAACCTTATGTTTTAGCAATAAAGTTGAAAAATTATTTTATAAATTTGACAGATTGTAGTAGCTTGATGTGCTGGCGTCTGTACCTTCTTATTAATATTTGCTTGCTCTTTCCTATTATTGGACAATGGCTCCCATTAACTTTCACCGAATACTGTTCAATGTTTCGTGTCATTTTAAACGTTAGCTGAATTTAAGGAGCCAGATACCAGGAAATGAAGGAGCGACTGCGCCGACTGGGTAATAAATAGTAAGAAAAGCTGCTACAATTGAAATAAATTGTTAATACAAATGAAATATATCTTCAGCTTATATTCTAAATATTGTCGTTTCGTGGTTACAAAAGCCCTTGTTATACTTTTGTCATCGCTATTTGTCAAGCTGCAGCGGGTACGAGGTTTTTATTTCATAAATCAGCTTCTTTGCGTCATAATACCATGACAAATTTTTGAGCAGATCTAAGCATTCATTTGTGACCAGTAAGCTGAAAAAATGGGAAAAACGTAGCAAGTTTTTGCGCCAGATTGTACTGTTATAAAATAAAATGCTAACGAATATGTTTTTATTCTTGGCAGGGTAGTGGGAACTGGGATTTTTACGATACGTTGAATTTACAATCGCCTACGAAAGCACACTGTCTCGAGCAAACCCTTTGTTTGTTCTATTCAAATCCAATGCTAATACGTTCACAAAATCAAAGAGGACGGATGTTCTTCTTTGCGTCGCTAGAAAACGGAAATTTGAATGGATCAGATGAGATTGTTACATTTTGTTGGTACTATTCGGTACGAATTGGGATGGTTATGTAGGTTTTGTTTCATCTTACGTTATTTTTGTTTCTTTTAAATTGTGAAAGTCATCTAAGCGAATATCGGTTAGTTTAGATTTCAGGTGTAGGTATGGTGATTTAATCTACAGCAGTGAATTTATACCGAAAGATCCATTAGTATAAAAATGGTCTTGAATCCACTTTACACGAAGTCACAAACAAATTACAACGAAAAACGAAACACATTAGACGCCAGAAAAACGGTATACATTGTACATATATACGGGTACAAAATCGTAATGACATCGGCAATGTGGTCTTGGGGCAGTTGAGGGGGCAACCGCATTAGTGCCCCTCTAATGGCTGTAGGTGCCCGAAAAGTTGGTAACTTGCGAAATCTATCGCTCGCCAGTTCTTTATGAGCGACCATTATCATCGCTTCTGCGTTTTCCGATAAAACGTGTTCACCCTACTTTTAACAGCAGTTCTCACCGAGTTTAAAGAGCCTATAAAATTATTATATTCAATTTATCATGAAGAAAATTGTTTCTCTTATAGGTTTTGCGACATGGGTTGAATTAGTAATGTATTTTTTGGTCACCTTTGATGGTGGAACTTTGAACATGCACAAAAAAATTCTCCACGGATAGCCGCCGATTGGTTTCGTGCTAAGGGCATTCGACTCTTATAAAATACAGTAAATTAATGTTCTTCAAACATTATTGTTGTGTCTCATTTTCTACCGTAGACTAAACACCTCTGTATCATCTCTTACCTTCACTAATTACTTATTATTATATGGTTAGACACACTAGCAGCTAATTAACTGATGCGTGTGTATCGTACAGCTAATGAACAATCAATTGTACTCGTTTAGCCAAAGTACTAATTAGGTTCCCTTCGCCAATACAAAAAGTGTTGTTAGTTGTTATACAGTGTAGTGACCGTAGCTGCTACTAAACAGTTCATAAATAAAACCGAGACCGCTAACTTTCCACTTAACTTCTTTAAAGTGTTGGCTTCCTGTTTTTAAAACTCTGTTGCTTTTTGCTCCAAGGCATGAAGGCGGAAGGTTGCAAGTTCAGAACAAGCTTTTAACACTGTGAGTAGGTACTGGTGTGAAAAATGTGTACGAATAGATTACGTGTGTTTGTTTTGTCTATCTATTATCATAATGATGGTTTTTGTTAGTACCGTTTTTGCTTGCATTTTTTATACGAATAAAGTAGATACCTATCTACTTACGTCATAACTACGTTTTTACGGCATGCTCTGTTTCATACGTATGTTTTATCTATTTAATAGATATGTAAACACTGTCTCATGCACATCATAGTGTGGAAGCTGTCACTAATGTCAACTGTCAGTTCTCCACGAATGGCGGGAAACAGTGAAAAGTGGAGCTTGTCTGCACGAAAGGCTTTGGTGTGGTGATGAGTTAGTGTAGAACAATATATTATTCAACTGGATGTTACAGTACGTCCGCTGTCTAAAACTAAGCTATCCATAGGTACTCTTTTAACTCTCCGTCCGGACGTACAGTAAATATAGTACCTACAAGCTCTTATCTTTTTTAGGATTCCGTACCCAAAGGGTGCCAACGGAACCCTATTAGTAAGCCTGTGCTGTCCTCCGGTCCGTCAGCGGGTTGTATATCATGAACTGTAATAGGTAGACAGTCGATATTTTCACAGAGTGTGTATTTTTATTGCCGCTATAGCAACAAATAAAAATAAAATAAAAATTTCAAGGGGCTGCATAAAAGAAACGTGACTTTTTCGGCATATTTTGCCTTGTGGTATGGAACCCTTTGATTGCGAGTCCGACTAGCACTTGACGTGTTTTATAAAATCTCATTCCTCTATCCGATTCGTAATAATTAAAGTTCACATTTAGAAAGGAGTTTTGTCCATAAAACCGATCCCCACAGATTTCCTGACCAAACGATTATAGGACCTAGAATTGAGAAGTCTTGCTTATTTGTACAGACGCCAGCACATCAAGCTACCCGAAACTGTCAAATTTTCCCAATCATCATTGAACCTTATGTTTTAGCGATAAAGTTGAAAATCTATTAAAGAAATTTGACAGATTGTAGTAGCTTGAAGTGCTGGCGTCTGTACTAGACCTACGATTCCATGATTCATGTAATATCTTTCGTTCCATTAATTTTATAGTTGCCAGCTCGTTAATTTGTTTGTGTGTAATCTGACGTAATTGATCGAAAACACGCAATCCAAAGTTAGGGGCGCCATTGCGAAATTCACGTCTTCCAATCTCTTTATTGTACTGTTAGTTCAAAATGCTCTCAGAAATACAGTGGCCCAGTATACCTATGTACTAGGTTGGAGTCCCAGCTGATTTGTACCTGCTCTAATTAGCTCTGTAAACGAACTTAGTTCGTGCCTGCAGCGTCTTGTGTGGTATTTTATTGCAGTTTAAGATCCATAGAAAATGTGGAAGTTTACCTCATCTTATGAACATGCTACTACATGTATGAGCACGAAGATGGTAACGCTGTTTTCCCTCGATATAAGACTCGTTTTGACTGGCTAGAGATTTTTCCAGAGCTTTTCTCAGATACAAGTAATGTTTAGTTGACTATTTGATTTCACAATCAGCACTTTTCTTCGTAAATATGTATAATATTTAACTTATTAAGGACGAATTTCACCAAACTTTTATACCTAGAATAAGTCTTATCCTGAGATATGTTTTTTAATTTTTTTTACAGTTTTTCCATAGGTACTAGAACTGTAAGACGTCAATTTTATTCTACGGATAAAAGATAAAAGCAGCCCTAAATCATTTTCATTATAGTACATTTTCGTCCTACCTCATTGTTTTCCTTACCATGCCCTCTTCATAATTTAACACGCCAATTATTATTTGGCACTACATTCCTATTTCCGTGTCTAGATTCCTAATTTGTGGATCTCCCGGTGCGCGAAGTGCGGGTTCCCTTTACCAGTAGTGACAGACGTTGACTTCACGTCAGGAGTTTATTGTCTCCTAACTGCTGTACGAATACCGCCTCTGAGCTATTCAAGAGCTTTAAAGCGAACTCGAGCTGAAAATTAGTCTCGTTTTTGTGTTTTATTTGTGAATTTTAAATAGCAAAGGTTAAAGCGTTAACCTAAACGTAAGATGGCCTACAATAGCGGCACTATGATGGCTCATGACGGTGGCACGTTTTCATTAATATTGAGTTGCAAGGGAACAGAATGGAATATACACACATCAAAAGTGTCTAGGGATCAAGCATTTTTATGCGGATTTCTTGAGATTGAGATGTGGCTTTGTAATAAATTTATGATTTTATAAATTTATATGGATCCTTTTTGGTGCATTTCATAATTTGAATCAGGAACTGTGAATCAAATTCGAGTAAAAGATGAAAATCAGCTGTCAATATTTTCCCTATAAAAACATACAACGCATTGAAGACATTATTAGTGCTACTGTTTCCCTACTACTGATTAAAACCAACGTTATTATGGAGCGGCGACGTCATTTAAGCAGGGAAGAAATGCTCAGAGCCGTGGGAATGATAGAAGCTGGTTCCCGGCAACGTATTGTGGCTTTAGCTCTGAATACAAGTCAGAGTGTTATCAGTCGACTTTGGACACGTTACCGAAGCACTGGTACCGTGGCTGAGCGCCATGGAGGACGGTATCGCTGCACCACACGGAGACAAGACCGATACATTCAAATCTTAACTCGAAGAGCTCCAACAATAACCGCCATGATGTTAGCCGTGAGGCTTCATCACTCTTCAGGGAACTTAATTAGCGACCAAACAGTCAGAAACCGCTTGCATGAAGTGAACCTTCATTCCCGAAGACCGCTACGGGTACCAGCTATAGCAATGCACAATCGTAGGATTCGATATCAATGGGCTCTTGAACACAGAAATTGGGCAGAAGAACAATGGCGTTTCGTGTGCTTTTCTGATGAGTCTCGTTTTGGTATGAGACCGGATACAAGACGTATACGACACTGGAGAACCCCTGGACGCCAACAGCGATTAAAATCCTGCCAGGAAGTCCATCCTTATAGTGGTGGAACCATCATGGTATGGGCGGGTATTTGGATCGGCGGAAGAACTGAGTTGATTTGGATCAGAGGCAACCTCAACGCTCAAATTTATGCTGAGACGATTGTATCAGACGTCATCGTTCCTCTACAAGTGCAAATCGGTCCCTTATTTCAGTTAATGCATGATAATGCACGACCGCACACCGCAAGAGTTGTAAGACAGACTCTCGCCGCAGCTAACATCAATGTCCTGCCCTGGCCTGCTCAGTCGCCAGACTTGAACCCGATTGAGCATGCATGGGATATGCTACGGAGAAGAGCTCTGCCGAATATGGAGGGTATCCAGTCGCAAGAAGACCTTTTTTTGTTGTTGCAACGAACATGGGCGGCCATTCCACAGCGTGATTTGGATGAACTCATTTTGAGTATGCCAAACCGATGTTCTTGTGTTGTTAGTGTTCGCGGTAGAAACACGGATTATTAATTGTTTAAGTTACCCAATAAAATTTTAAAGAAAACTGTTATTTCAGTCTTTTTTTCGAACTTTTGTGTTAGTGGTTCAAATGTCAAAAATCCCTTTATTAGGAAAATGGCAAATTTCTTTATTAATGCAAAGGTGACTTGGTTTATCGTTACTGTGACAAACGAAAACACTTTATTTGATGAATCCTTAAAGAAAATTTTAATTAATATCAATAAGGAGAAAAGTTATTGCAAAAATATATGTTGATCCCTAGACACTTTTGATGTGTGTAATAATAGTACTTATACTCTTTATTAAGTACAGACGCCGGGCACATCAACCTACTACAATCTGTCAAATTTCTTTAATAGATTTTCAACTTTATTGCTAAATCATAAGGTTCAACGTTGATTGGGAAAATTTTACAGTTTCGGAGAGCTTGATGTGCTGGCGTCTATACATCATCTGCCTAGCCTACAACATGCCTTGACTAAACAAATATGTTGGGGTCGGCTTCCAGTCTAAACGGATGCAGCTGAGTACCAGTATTTTACATGAAACGACTTCCTATCTGACCTCCACAACCCAGTTACCTACTTACTGGGTAACACGATACCCCTTGGTAAGACTGGTTTTCAGACTTTCGGGATTCTGAAAACCTGTAACGACTGCAAAAGATCCACGCTTAACTTGCTTTCCGAGGCACAGAGGAGTCTTGGTATGTAAAAAGATGGTCATGGTCACCC
This sequence comes from Amphipoea oculea, assembly GCA_945859645.1. Taxonomy (NCBI): domain Eukaryota; kingdom Metazoa; phylum Arthropoda; class Insecta; order Lepidoptera; family Noctuidae; genus Amphipoea; species Amphipoea oculea. The sequence goes on along the minus strand of OX243866.1, from coordinate 11,870,960 downwards.
ATCCACGGGCCAACCGCGGCAAGCGTAGCTTAACCTGATCGATCGATCCGTGCGGCTATTAGTACATAGCCACAAAGCCCTCTCTTCTCTCTTTATTAAGTACATCATTCGAAATTAGAGAGAATTGTAAATTTAGAGATGCATACATACAAACAACAGACGCAAACAGATGTACTTTATAAATTTGCTTTTCAGTTTATTGTTTAACCATTTACCTTAATTAACAAAAATAAGAAAATTAAAACCTAACTTAACTAAAACTATACAAAAACTAAAATATAGCGTCGAAAAATTCATCCGCATCGCTGTCGACTGGTAATGTACCCAAGAGACTGGCGGCATTGCCACGTTGTATGGCAATGCTTAGCCTTTGGCCAAGGTAAAAGCCAGCCCTTGGGTCACGGGAAGTGTCAACCAGCCGTTTTGAAATTTCTTTAAAAAGACCATGAGCACTCGGACCCCACGGCCCGAGGGTTTCAACCCCAAACGGCTCGAAAATATAATTTCCGATAAGGTTATTATATTTTCGCCGCTTGAGGTTTTCCGCAGCCGCGCTTTATAAATAGACAAACTCAGCTATAATTTTATCATTTGTAAGCTGATACTAGCGCCATCCAGCAGTGTCACTGGATTAATTATTATTTTTGTTTTCAATAACGAGCAAGGCGTGTCTGGTGCGAGTTAGCATTTGGGAGTGTCCCATTTTGACGATAACTGCATAATAAAGCTGGACCACAAAAAAATGACAATCAATGGGTGGTAATGACGATAGCGTGTAACATTTCAACTGTCAAAATTCAATTACTCGTAGCAGCATAACCTTCTGCATACAAAAAAATATCTGTATACCTATTACGAAACTTTTGAAGTTAAATAATAGTTATAGCAATAAAATTTAAAAGAACATCGAAGGCACGATTTCCTCTTCTCGGCAGGCCAATTGAGCTTGAACGCGTTTATGCATTTCTCTCACTTTTTTATTTTATTCAGCCGAGGAAACGGAGATTCCTTAGTTTTTCTAATTTAAATAAAAATTCATTTCAATAAGGAAGAATTGTGGAATAAAAATCGATTTAAAACTTTTTTGTTATTGAAAACTGTGTTCGGAACTTCTTTATCTGGAGTTTAATCAAAATCTACTTTGTTCGGACTTCGGATAGAATGGCTTTTAAAATCAGATATTTCAGCCCTATGTGGACCTTTATTATAAGTGGATTGCTTCATAAGTCTATGTTAATGAAATTTTTTTCAGCATCTATACTTAGTTATCTACAGGGATTTTTTTCTGAACTAGTCTAACCAGATGCTTTATAGGTATACTAAAGATCGTTATTATGCAAAAGGACTCACCTAACTCCTAAATAATCTACGACTATGAATCTAATTTACTAATCATTCAAGCTCATAAAAAAAAAATCGACGAATTCTCGTCCACTTAATTCATCAGAAACTACAAAGTTCGTTAACAGATCGTTTATAATTACGAGTGATATTTATTTTGATAAAATTAAGAGGGTGTGTCTAGACAGCGAGGCGAGGCGAAGCGATGTGGGCGCGCGTGACCCGGCTATAAATTGCCTGTTGGTAATGACCCCGCTCAGATATCGAATACACGTCAGCTTCGATACAGTATCGACTACAGCACGTAGAACTGATTTTTATTAGGCTGTTTAAAATAATTGTATCAAGACAAAGTTTTTTCTAAAAATTTTTTTTGCATTTACTTATTAGGTTTAGGTTAAAATCACCCATTTACGTTGGTGAATTTATAAGAACAAGAAAACAAAAATCAAGCGCTATATCTTACTTTGCGGTTACGCCACGTGACCGCATAAAACTAGGAGTAGAAAGTTGTAAAATAAACGGAATATTATCTTTCTTGTGGTGTCTATGAGGCACTTACGCATAAAAGACGCCACGTGTTCAAGTGACAAACTAAACTATTGCAAGCAGTATTACAATCTAATACACAGCTATTATAGGTACCATATAGGTACCTATAATAATCGTAACGTCGTCTCTATGTATACCTCAAATACCGATGACAATTATGCACTTACACGGCGGACAATGAGCAAAGCCTATCATGAATCTGCTAGCGCCACCTGACGGTGGTCGGTGACATGCGGATTCTCTTTGTGTCCCGCCAACTACCGAGCCACCGTGCCTACCAAAGAGCATTATATTGTACGAGCAAGCCAATAAAGCAACGACATTCGCTATTCACACAAGACGGATGTTGTAATAGTCAATTGTATTTGTCAAGATTGTTGTTGAGGAAATGGAAAATAAAGGTCGCTGGATGGAATTTTATGTAGTCGTTCGATATGATATTTAAATTTGATCACGCAATTGATATTTTGTTAATGTTTGAGTTGCGTTTCATACTTTATTTATTTATATTTAATAATAGGCAACAAAGGACTCAAATACTATGTTAGTAACACTACGTTGGTAAACTTAACCTACCCACTAAATTCCTGCTACAAGCTCAACATCGATGTGCAACGTTTGCAGCAGTGATTCACATACAAGCAGTCCAGTCTGCTCGCGATTCACCGCCATATAATGTTGGGGCTGGCCCGCACTCGGCGCACCACAGAGGCGCATTTTTTTCGCATCGTAGCGTAGAAGCAATGGACACGATCTTCAGCAAACATGCCTGAAGCGCTACAGAAGCGGAACAGCCCTATCAACACCCGGAACGCATTCTATTGAATGCGAAGGGCGCTGTACGATTTTTGAGTGTAGGTAATCTACCCACAGGCTGCATGTGTAGAGGTGCAATATGTACGAAATATGTAACATTTTTTTTTTGAAGTGAAAACTTCTTTAGCGGCCGGCGTTGAACACTTTTTGTACTGGGGAAAAAATGTTAAACTCGCGTCAGGACACGTGACCGTCAGGAGAGATTTCCCCCCCCCCCCCACCCCTCTTTCTACGGCGGCGCCAACCGAAGTGAACCAAGTGAGACACGATAATGGATGGGTGGATGGATAGATGGATGGACGGACGGACGGACGGACGGTGACGGTGACGGTGACGGTGACGGTGACGGTGACGGTGACGGAGACGGTGTCGGTGACGGTGACGGTGACGGTGACGGTGACGGTGTCGGTACGGTGACGGTGACGGTGATGGTGACGGTGACGGTGACGGTGTCGGTGACGGTGACGGTGACGGTGACGGTGACGGTGTCGGTGACGGTGTCGGTGACGGTGACGGTGTCGGTGACGGTGACGGTGACGGCGACGGTGACGGTGTCGGTGACGGTGTCGGCGACGGTGACGGTGACGGTGACGGTGACGGTGTGACGATGATGACGGTGACGGAGACGGCGACGGTGTCGGTGACGGTGTCGGTGACGGTGACGGCGACGGTGACGGTGACGGTGTGACGGTGATTACGGTGACGGTGACGGTGACGGTGACGGTGACGGTGACGGGTGACGGTGACGGTGACGGTGATGGTGGTGGAGACGGTGACGGTAACGGTGTCGGTGACGGTGACGGTGACGGTGACGGTGTCGATGACGGTGACGGCGACGGTGACGGTGACGGTGACGGTGACGGTGACGGTGACGGTGACGGTGACAGTGACGGTGACGGTGACGGTGACGGTGACGGTGACGGTGACGGTGACGGTGACGGTGACGGTGACGGTGACGGTGACGGTGACGGTGACGGTGACGGTGACGGTGACGGTGACGGTGACGGTGACGGTGACGGTGACGGTGACGGTAACGGTGACGGTGATGGTGGACGTGGATGTGGATGGATGGATGGACAGCTGATGGCTCGACCGTCTGTGTAGCTACACTGCTGTGTATTCGTAAAATTCGTGAATATAAAGTGTTTCAAATATGGAAATTGAACAAAGTGCATCGATTTATAAAAAAAGTGACGCAGAAATAGTGGAAAAAAATTAGTTATATTAATTCAATTCATAATTGATTTATTTCAACGTTAATATTCATGTTTTCACTTCTGCCGGCACTCCCGGAGTGCAACCCGTCTTTTTTTTTTTTTTTATTATATTCTAGAACAACGTGCAAACCTGCGAGCGATCATATTAGCTCTCACTGACAGCGCCCTTCTTTCTCTTCAATATCATCAGATATTGAAGAGAAAGAAGGGCGCTGTCAGTGCGAAAAGACGGACATATTTTGACCGCTGACCTCAAAGATGATGATTCATCTTTGAGGTCAGCGGTCAAAATATGTCCCAAGTATATCACCATATATGCCTTTATAAGCGATACTCCGTTCAACTTGACCGGGGGCATAGTATCAGAACATCGACCGCTCTCACAAAAGACCATGACTTCACTATTAGTAACGTTGTAGACCAATCCATGATCTAACGCATACTCTTCGCAGATGGTCACCAAACTCCTAAGACCACAAACCAATGCGCCATGCGGTTTTAATAAGACAAACTGAAATTATAAATTTTGTACCTAACAGGTATCGCAATTACTATAAATAAATTTGTACCTAACAAGTCTTTTAAACTTTAGCTCTCAGAAGTTGTAGTCGGGTTAATAAGGATTTCCCAGTCACCACGCGGCCTCATTGCAACCTAAAAGTTTTCCCTCAACCTAAGATAGTTTGACAAGAAATGGCTATCGCATAGAAAGGGTCACATGTTCTTCATTCCTTTCTATACCATACGCATTTTTCAGTAAAAAAATAACCGCCCATCAAAATCATAAGCAGATCAGTAAACATACAAAAGCCAATATTGTAGAACGAGCTAAGAAACATAAAGGGAGTGCTGTCAGCGACGCGAATAAGTTTACACTTAGTTAATTAAAAGATTACACACGAATGGGTAATTAACGGCGGATTTGTCCTCTCATCTGTTATGTTGTCGCATCGGGTGGAGCGCACAAGCGAACGTAGTTATAATATACGTTCGAGTTACGTGTCTACTTGCGTTGAGTGTGCGTGTGTGCGTATTTTTTGCATGTTTGTTGTGGATTTAGGTACTTTTGTTGTAGACTAACAGGTACTTTCACGCTGATCGGGGATAAGAATCAGAAATAAACCGTTGAATTGGGTAAAGTTTTACAAATAAAGCAACACATTGCGTCATGCTCTGGCTAAGGTACTACTGTCCAGATAGGGTGTTTTATTAGTTTATTGGACACGTATGGGTACTGGTATGCGCGTAAAATGCATTTTGTGGACATGCACGAAAGCCTCAGGTGCCTTTGGATTTGTTTTTGTAGATTCTTGCTGTCTTGTTCCTTTGATAAACTGGGTGAGTTTACTTTAACTGAGACATTTAGATATTTTTTACCCTATACTTTTTGAATTCTTTTAAAAAAGCAATTCTCAGTATTTTCATTTTCTAAGATTCTTTATCTGTCTTCAAAAGGTTAAAAATGTTGTTTGTGATGGCACTGGCTATGTCTCAAGGAATGAAAATTACCTATTCGCAGAATGTACCTACACTTTGCGATATACACTGCAACATTCATAGAAACAGTTCTTGTTGACATTGCTGGAAAATATACAAAGCCGATTATTAGTAGGTAGATATCTGTAACATAGTTATATGTAAGAAGTTGGAATATACATAATTAGTTTAAAGTGACTTAAAGGGGACCCCTTTTAGTAAGCTTATCAAAACTACTTACCCACTTCAGGTTCACAGTAGGTCTCTGAGTTCCTGTGTTCGTTAATGGACTACTTCCGCCTAGAATGCAATATAGGCTATTCGATACCAACTTTTATCACTTTCAATTCAATAATCCTCGAATAGAATTTAATCATGCACCTAAAAGATCACTACAAACGATACAATAGCGGTATTCTCATATTGATACCACAGTATGATCGCCAAGTACTCAGATAAATTAGAATAGATCAAAGGACATGAAAAATCAATGGTGTAAAGAAGCGAAAACATTCAATTGATCGGTGGTCAGAAAGGGTTTGGGGTTTTTGATGGATTCTAATTTAAAATTACTTTGCTTTACGTCGGTTTCGATTTGAAAGCTTCGACAGAAGATTTTAATTAATGTTGGCCCCGAAATAATAAAACTGTTTTTGACCAGTGTTTTATTGCTACACATATTATTATGTATTATTTATAATAGCGATATTTCCTGTGATGACCAATAATTATTGACTAAGGCCTAATTTTTCAGTCTTCATCTTAGGAATAAAAATTGCAGTTTGACAGCTTTTGTATAGAAAATATGTCACATCGCCATATTTATTCATTAGATCACAGTTATCTGACGATTAAAAAATCGCACCTAAGGGCTGTTTTTCAAAAGACAGATAATTTTTATTCGTGGAATAAAATTCACGTCTGACAGTTTTTGTATGGAAGAACTGTCAAAAGTTCGAAATTATGCCTTGGATAAAATTATCAGGCGTTGGAAAAATCAGGCCAAAGTAAAACATCATTTCTGTGTTACCAAGTTAGTGTTTATACTAATGTAACAACAAAATCCATTTTCCTGTTTTCACAAATCCCGCAACACTATCTTTTAACGAGTCCCCGATTCAGCAAGAATATGTACAGTCTCTTTTATACTATTGACATAAATGTTGATCACATTGTTTTTTCGATACTCTGGCGGTCTCAGTTCCCCCTCAAGGGTCGGCTGAACGAATATAAATGAATCTTATATTTATGATACTTTTTTTCTTTTCTCTCTTCTTGGTAGCATTTTATTGCTCGTGAAAGGGTACGAATTGTTTTGCTGACAGATTTACGAGGAAAGATTCGGCGTTTATTTTATCTGTGACTTTTCCATTCTTGAGGAAGGCAACTTTGATTGCAGAAACGTTGAATACAAATTTAATATCGCCGACCATTTTATGATTTATAAGGGAGCTGTCATGTTTGGGTTGACCGATGCGGTCGTTGTTCTGCGGGGCTAACTAATAGATGCTGCGGAGATCTATCATGATTTTATTCATCCTGAATTCCTGACCTTTGCCCGCGTGAATAACTTCAGTAATAACTTTTTTGTAAATTGCAAAAAACCTCTTGCAATTATTCATTAAAACGTAACAAATGGTGTGAGATAAGTAAATTGCACCCATGTAGTCATTTCATGGCGATACAAATTAATAGTTCCCAGAATTTTAATTTGTGTTCAGTTAACATATTTGAGTAAATTCGAATGACGACCTTTAATAGTTGAAGGTTCCAGGAATATAAAATTGGAACTACGTTTCCATAAAATCTATATCTATCTATACTAATAATAAAGCTGAAGAGTTTGTTTGTTTGAAAGCGCCCATTACCCATACCCATTGTAAAGTTTCTATATTTAATGTCTGTAATTTATATGGTGTAAATAATAAAGAGTATTCTATCTCTGGAACAACCCGTCGGATTTGAAAAAATCTTTTTGGATTTGATAGCCGAATTCTTGAGGAAAGCTATAGACTATATCATTAACATCACGCTAGGACCCGAAGGAGTCGAGCCAAAACGTCGGAAAGTAATAGCGCGGGCAGGCTGGTGACGGGGTGGGTGGGGGAATAAGAAAGTTCCCGCGAAAAAAGTCGCGGGCAGAAACTAATAAAAATATAAATAAAACCTGTAAAGGTATAAATTCTGAAAACAACTGCAGCAGTTTTATAGTAGCTAGAAATAAGATGACGTAACTACTGTTCATAATGCCATCAATAGCTACAGAAAAGCGAGCCCGCCACTTGAAAATTCTCAGCCTTTAATGAACGTATTTATTCTACGTATAGAAATGTTCGATGTAATAACAATGTTAGCTATTAATTCGTTCACAGCTATGCTGGAGTGTTCGTGAGGCGACGAGAGGCTTGAAGGCAGCTAACTCGATAACAAGACACAACAGCTTTCCTAATTGCAATTTATTGCAGGTACTGCAAACAAGACTGTTTCAACGCTCACGTATTTTAAATTAATTTGTAAATACAGACCTGTAATTACATTTTGTGACGAGGATAGGTTAAATAGACTTATTGTGAAGAATAATTTATATTGAACTATAAATTATGTGTATGTAAACGCTGTTTGTGGAATGCTGCGGATTTACTGGAAATAAAAATAGCCTTGCAGTTTTTGCAACGCTGAAGGCATTTATATGATTGAATTAAGGTTATGTATAGTTATAAATATTCATAATTCAATCGTATAACTAATCTAGTAAGCACAGTTTTATTTATTTAATATTAGCCATGACTGACCCACTGCTGGGCAAAGGCCACCGAGCTGCCAAGGACCAATCTTTATTAAAGGAGTCTAGCTCATCTCGCCATCTCCGTCTGGGCCTGCCGCCAGTAATGACAAAATGTTTGTTTGATTGACGGTTAAAAACTAAAAGTAACATTATCATGGTTTTCTAGGATGATAAAGCCGATAGTGAGGTCGAAATAAAAATCAAAGATGGCGGCTGCGAAAACTTTAAAATTTTTCATCATTGGTGTCGTATGCATGGCTTTTAAGGGTATTTGACCGATAGTGAAGTCAAAATGAAAATCCAAGATGGCAGCTTTTGAGCCCAACTTTGCGATGTCGTTTGATTAAACGGGCCCTAATAATCATTAACCGGTTGAATGCCGTAATTACAGACACAATTAAAAAGCCATTGTGTCTCGTGTAGATCTACGTTATACGAAAGGTTAAGTATATAATATTATCCATCTCGCGCGCAGGTTTGACGACTTTCAGCCTCCCGAACAAGCCGGATTCCGTAAAGGCTTTAGCACCGTAAACCACATGCATACGCTGCGACAGGTTATACAGAAGACCGAAGAGTATAACCTGCCTCTCTGTTTAGCGTTTGTGGACTACGAGAAAGCCTTTGATTCGATCGAGACATGGGCTGTACTGCAGTCTCTTCAACGGTGCCAGATCGACTATCGGTATCACGGTACATCGAGGTGCTGAAGTGTCTGTACGAAAATGTCAGTCCGACTCCAAAATCAGACCTCGAAACCTATCCTTCTGCAGCGAGGTGTGAGACAGGGAGACGTTATCTCTCCGATGTCTGGTTCTGGACTCACCTTCGGTTTGCCGACGATATCGTAGTCATGGCTGAGACTATAGAGGACCTCAGTACAATAGTCGATGACCTCAGTAGACCTCAGGACCTCAGGAGAAAGAGTGGGTCTTAAAATGAACATGGACAAAACGAAGGTCATGTCAAATGCCCATGTAACACCCACTCTTATAAATATCGGAGACGCTACACTCAAAGTCGTGGACGAGTATGTTTACCTAGGACAAACTGTCCAGTTAGGTAGGTCTAACTTTGAGAAAGAGGTCAATCGTCGAATCTGACTCGGCTGGGCAGCGTTCAGGAAGCTACGCAATATCTTCTCGTACCACATACCGCAGTGTCTCAAGACGAAAGTCCGACCAGTGCGTGTTGCCAGTGATGACATATGGCACTGAAACGTGGTCGCTTACAACAGTATTGGATGGCTAAATGTCACCCAAAGGGCAATGGAGAGGGCTATGCTTAGAGTTTCCCTGCGTGATCGAATCAGAAATGAAGAGATCCGCAGGAGAACCAAGGTAACCGACATAGCCTGAAGAATTGCCAAACTTATGTGGCAGTGGGCAGGGCACATTGCTCGCAAAACAGATGGCCGATGCGGCCGAAAGGTTCTGGAGTGGCGACCACGTACCGGAAAACGTAATGTTGGAAGGCCTCCCACAAGGTGGACCGACGAGCTTGTGAAGGCCACAGGAACCCGTTGAATGCGAGAAGCACAGAACCGGTCTAAGGTGAGGTGCTTGGGGGAGGCCTACGTCCAGCAGTGGACGTCTGTCGGCTGAAATGATGATGATGATATAATATTATTACCACGTTTCACTAAAGTTCAGGATAGATTATTATATCGTAGATATTATAATATGATAGGTACATTCACATATTACAGGTCAACTCACAGTTAAGTCGTCTGAATCTTGGAGATAAACACATCTAGTTTAATTAAATCAGTAAAAAGGTAGGGACTGTCTCTTTACAAAGAATGAAAACAAGCAAATAAATCTATGTTTATTTTTTAATCAGATCGCAAGTTTAAACAGTTAATAATAATAATAATAATAAAATAAACAGCAAGGATTGCACTTTATAAACAGGGCAACATTAAACAAGAGAATTTCCTTACAAAGATGTCTAAGTAATTATCTCAGTAGTTTTGAAATTCCATTTTGCCGATTGCACACTTTGTGGAGGAAGCATTCCTTCTGAACTCCTATTTATAAATTCAGCGAAAAGCAATTAATTTTAAGTCAACAATAGAAAAGTTCCCAGTTGTGATGCATTGTGTTCCGCTTTAGCCGTTTGCTTTCTTGAACTGCTTATTCAATGATTTTCTTTATTAGCCGCTATTGAAAATAAGAGAATGGCCCTGTTCTGTTCTGTTTTGTTTATTTAATTTGCTTATCGTATTTGAAGTCGGTTGTATTGTTATTGGATTTTGTGTTTCTTTTAATTTCGTATTTATCTTGGCGATTTTCCGAATTATAGCTGATGTTTAATTTGCTTTAGATTGTTCGTGCTTCACTGTATGTTGATTTATCCACGATCTTTTGATCCTAAGGTGTAAGGGTAGGTATATTAATATTGTAAGCAATACAGGGTGAAAGTGAACACATGCGACAAATCGAAATTGGATAATCTACTTATTATTATGAACAACTTTTACTGTGGGACCAAACCCGAAATCGTGAAAAAAAAATCAGTTGTTCCCTACATTTTGATGAGTTATGCGAACATAAATGTAGGGAACAGCTGATTATTTTTTCGCGATTTCAGGTTTGGTCCCATAGTAAAAGTGGTTCATAATAATGAGTAGATTCTCCAATTTCGATTTGTCGCATGTGTTCAATTTCACCCTGTATACCGTGCTCCTAATTAAATCCTCTTTCAAAAGACAATCTCTGAATATAATTATCCAATCAATTGAATGTCATCATTACTCTTATTACAATACCGCACGCAATTAAGCTATAATCAAGGCACCTCATACAATGTAGGATATACCTGATAGTTCACGTTTAACCGCTCGGCTAAACGGCTTATATCACAAATTACCTGAAATTAAATGCCTCTTGTTAGATTGTTTGTCCTCAGATAACAAAGCAAAACGGTATCGGTTATACAATAGCACTGAAAGGGGATTAATTTGTTGACAGTAAATTGGATCCTAATGAAGCAAAGGCTCTTTGGATAAACAAGACGGTCGTCTTGGCCCCTGTTTACATGATTCAACGGTTCGTTAGCTTTGTTTCAAATCCAATCGGCCGTTTGTACAACTGTCGGTAGTTCTACGTTTACTGTGCAAGCATTGTTTTCGATGACTAACGCCTCATGTACCTATCTATTTGTTTTGGGAGTCGGCGTTAAAAAGTCTTAGAGTAAAATATGATAGACTCCTAATCGTTGTTTAAGACAATAGGTATGTTGATAAAAAAACCCGTGGTTAAGCATAAGCGCATAATTCAGTCAGAAAATCATCGCAAAGCTTGGAAGACGCAGAAAAAGTTGGAAAAATATTCCATTTTTTCCTGGATTCGGTTGGGTATATAATGTGATCAAAATATAAATGTAATAATAAAGTCAATTGAACGGATCAAGAACTCCTGTTGAAATGTAAATAGAGCACAGCGAATCATAACACTGACGATATTCGACACTGTTTATGTAACGAGAAAAGTTCAAGAAAACAGAACTTTCAGCGAAGTATCTGAAACAATTAATTTGTTGTTTATCTGACATAAATTATAAAATTATTCTCTATCAGTTGTTTTAAAGTTAAGTCGTCTTCTTACTTTAAATTATTAGGTGGGTATATTTGCATGTTGTGCTTGGGACAACAACATATGTAATAACAAGTACATACCCACCTATATGTAATGACAAGTATTTTAAAGTGAGAAATCAAGAACAGAAATTGTTATTGGTGCGGTGTTATACATGGCGTACGTTTCTTAACGTAACATAACTTCAAGGCTTGTTACCCGAAGGGTTGGGCAGAGGTGTACCTATAATAATAGTACGCCCACATTTCGCCAGTTATGTTTACGTCCCATGTAATAGGGGGCGAGCCTATTCCCATCAACCGGGCACAAATCCAGACTACGGCCTGCTACTGACAAATTCCAGTTAAAAAAACTTAATATCATTTTGCCCAACCTGGGAATCGAACTCAGAACCTCCTGCTTAGCAGTAGCGGTTGCGACCACTAGACCAATGAGGCAGGTCATGTGGGTATGTAATTATTTTACAAAAAGTCTTATCTGTTTGAATGCCGTAATTATAGAAACAATTAAAAAGCTATTGTGTCTCGCGTAGAACCACGTTCCCGGCATACGAAGGGTTATCGAGAAGAGTAGAATATTAATTCTGAATATGATTTCCCAAAACATGCCATTTCAAATAACTAATAGCAGTATTTGACTTCTGACACGTAGGTTATAGTATCAATGTACCACTGTAAATAAATATTCATCTTCTGCTTATAAATGCACAAACTGTGAGACATACGTAATGACAGCGTCATAATTAACAGAAATTTTATTGGCGCGCAAATTAGTCTTCAATTGACGCCGGCAGGCTGCTCCAATAGGGATCGCTTGTACCATAAGTACATTTGCATATAAATCACCGTACCTATGAATTGTGCGTGATTTCTGGCTTCAGCGATTAGGCCTCGTATCGTGTACTCATCTCGCATGAATTATGAATTAGTTTTTCTTGTATCTTGTTGTTTATGTATGTGTTGCGTCTTGTAAAGGAAGTTTTATTAATTATTTCGAGTGTTTAGTTTCTTCATCTTGAATGTGTGATGGGTTCGGTTAATATCCATTCGTCTTTTAAGTCTAATTTTCAATAAAATTACATACTGCATATACGATGGACAATGACAGAGTCTGACTCGTCAACAGTGGTTTGACAAATCAGACTCTGTCATTGTCTTTACAGCACTGTATGGTAGACGAGAGAATACGGAGGCATTCTCTCAACAGTTTGATAATGCGCTTATATTCACTGCCCCCAATTCCAAAACAGCTCTGAATTCTGCTCAACTGAAACTCAAAACAAGTTGGCAGTTAAATATTTGAGAATATGGATTTAAACTAATAATGAGGCGTCATTGTAAAGATCGCAACAACATAGGTAGGGGCCGGCTCGCTGCCAGCTATTTGTACTAGAAACTAACTTTTCAACTCGACGCCCGTTGTAAGCGTATTCCGAGCTAACTGTTTACACTAAAACGTTCGTGTATAAGTAAACGATGACTCCAACTCTCCATTTAGTTGTTTGCTTTCTTATTTCGCTTTGTAAATTTGTTATAACAAAGCACAAGCTAAACTTTAGCAACTCATAGCCGACTTGATTTCTTGTTCGTAAGTTAGCGTCTCAAGTAAACGTTGACGTGTGATATTTAGCTCGGTACATAATTTTGTTTGAGTTTTAGTGAATAAGTATTACGTCAGCACGAGCGATTACATCATTGGGGCTTTGTTGTGGAAGACTATTAAAGGTGTTTGTGTCGGTTATAAAATTAGGCATCTTTATTGTGGGTGTACAGTCACGTCTAAAAGTATGTATATGTTGCAGTCAAAACTCATAACCAGTCCAAAGTACTTTTACCTGAAAAAATAAGGCAAAAGTGATTTTGACCGAACACGTTGGTCAAAAATAGTTTTGCCTGAAAATCGGTAGTCAATAGTGATTTTAACTGACAATATTTGGTTAAAAGTGATTTTGGCCAAAGCTCTTAGTCAAAACTAGTTTTAACCAATAGAGCATCAGTCAAAATAACTATAACCAGGATGTAATAAAAGATTTCATATTGTAAATTCGTTTATTACGAAGATTTAGGTTAAGGTTTAGATAAGTAATACAAAATATGAGCACCATCAATTATGTCGTAGATTTCTTCAGCCGGTAAAAAATATTTGATAGGTTCTGTGTTTGTAACTAACTTTTTAATACCACAGACTTCAAATTATGTTAAAGCTTTTTAATCTACTGTACTGTAACGGCGTTTTCTTTTCTGAAAATTTTGCATCTTCAACTTCCATTGCAAATTTTTCAAATTGTTCTTTTGTCCTAACATTGAAATGACTGTCTTTCATATCTGCTGTCGCTAAAATTCTTCCTAAAAAACGTTCTTTTTTTTCATACTCACTCATATTTAACTAATATCTATTGACTCTCTAATTATATTTAGTTTTAAAAAAACTTTATAAGTTTCTTCGTAATTTATGTCGACCACCTTAACTTTTTAAGAGTTTGATTGATAGAACCAGTCAAGACTACTTTTAACGAAATTAGTCAGTCAAAACTACTTTTGACTAGCTCCATTGGGCAAAACTAGTTTTGACTATTATATCAGTCAATAGTACTATTGTCGAGAGCTTCCAGTCAAAAGTACTTTTGACTGATTTTGTTAGTTAAAAGTACTTTTGACTGGTTATGAGTTTTGACTGCAACATATACACTTGGCAATTTTCTATTGCGATTTTTTCGTGAAATAACGAATGCAACGTTGAAATACGACACTTAACATAAACCTATGGGTTCGAAAATACTATTTTCGTAAGAACATAAAATTTCATTCAAAATTAAAGGAGAAAATCGCCTTTGAATAAAGCCAAGTGTATACATACTTTTAGACGTGACTGTACCTAGTGAATTAGATGTAAGAAGGTGAATGAAAACCACTAAGTAGTCTAATTAAGTAAACCTTACTAGATGTTTTCAAATTTGGCATTTTTAAACATGTCCTCTAATGCTAAATACTACGTTACGAAAAATACAGAGCCATCAAGAAAAAATATCAAGAGCCGTAACAATTCAAACTTATTCTCGTTCCATACATTAAAGTCATAAAAGTACGTAACATCACTAATACTGCGAGTTAGTTCCAGCAATCGTTTTAAATCCTACAGAGTTATTGCCGCGGAGCTTACAAATGTCGGTTTTAAAATCATGTCCCCGTTAAAACTTTCTTCATGAATAATTTACGAATTTTCTTCAGAGATATGGTCTTGCCGCTGAAGATAAGAATTAAATTACGTGAAATTAAATTTTTATTATAACATCCGAATAAAAATATAAAGAGAGGCGATTTGAATAATTATCGCCATGTCGCGGTGCTCCCGGTTTCGCTAAGTTTTCACTTCTTTTAATGTTTATTAAAGTTTAATGATCTTAATGAATTTTTACACTGAAATCTTACTTTTTATGTTTAGTTAATAGAAGAGTTTCAGCTGGTCAGAGATTTTTATGAAGTCCTTACGAAAATTGCTTCAATTCTTGTTTGATTGCATAATAAAATCAGCACCTATATTAAGCATAATCAGCCTATAATGTTCCCACTGCTGGGACACAGGCCTCCTCTCAGTGAGAGAGAGTGGGCCGTAATCCATCACGCGGGCCTAGTGCGGGTTCGTGGATGTTACATTGTCTTCGAAGTTTTGGGTTTTACCTATATTACTTTTAGAAAAATAACTAACATTTAAAGTTTTTGATTTGAGTTTTATATTGAATGTAACATAGATTTCTATAAATATTTAACTAGAGAAAGAAATGGGATATTATTCAATTCGGTTTAAAACTAAGACGTAAAGAATTTAAATACAGCTGCTTTGATTCAAGACTTTCATATTTCTCCAGAAAACATATTTTTCCTCAGATAAAAATTGAACACGGAAATGCTAAATATAAAACAACTTTTATCATTTCCTATTACGTTAAAATATCAAAAGAGGAAATCAGTGGCCTAGAGGTTGTAGCACGATTTCGTACAAGAGCCATGCAGATAATAATTTGAGTTCAAACCTTTGGGAGTGGCAGCTGAAGAGGATAAGACCGCCTTCCCGTAATTTTCTGAAGTACATACTCAGAATTCAGTGAGAGCACTTATATTCAGAATTTATAATATTACGGCTCTAAATATTCTACACTTCGAGTGATGTGGACTTGGAGTAGCAATGAATTCTGTGCTGAGGGGATTTTAATTGACCATTCTTATTTAAATGTCTTCTTGCGACGGATTCCGGTTGCAGTTTTGGGGAGGTATGTCTGTGTTTTTTTCTGGACCATTGCCAGGCTCTGATTTGGTCGTGGCTACTGTTGAATTCATAACTACCTTATCTCACGATTAATTCTATATCATAGCACTGACATTTTTTATTATATCTCTGGGTAAATCAAAAGGTTTCTGGATTTTTGAACAAGAAAAATTAGGAGTAGTCGGGCAGTGACTTAGGCCTGGACTCCACTGAAGCGGAGCTGGGCGGAGCGGAGCGGAGACGTGCAGGAATCGACCAATCACAATGGTTGAAATCCTCATCGCGTCACTCGTATCGTCTGTGATTGGACGATTCCTGCACGTCTCCGCTCCGCTCCGCACAGCTCCGCTTCAGTGGAGTCCGGGCCTTAGTTTCATGTTTGGTATATAGTTTTGGACCTTTGGTTATTGATTACATAATCAGCCTATAATGATACCACTGCTGGGACACAGGCCTCTCAGTGAGAGGGAGTGGGCCCAGCGCGGGTTGGTAGAAGTCATATGACCTCGAATATTTGGTTCTAGGACATGCCGGCTTCTTCAAGATGTTTTCCTTCACCGTTTTGAGAGCAGTGGTGATGAAATAATTTACACAAAGTAAATCGCCTGTCTGGGTTCGAACCTATAACGACCTACAACTCGTAAGTCGCGGCCGTTACCACTGGGCTATCAGCATCACTGTTGATTAACGTCGCTGTTTTTTTAAATTCAATAAATATGTAAGTATCCAATAAATTAAATCATTTGTAGTGTAAACACTTGGATACGGTTGAGCTATTCAATTTACGCAGAGACACAGACATTTAAATTAAATTTTTGAACTGACGTTGGTAATGGAAATAAATTAACCAATAGTTATGCACGTTATTTGTGGTTTTGGTGATTTTCCTGTGTCGTTGCAGTGGCTTTATATTGTGAATTGTTATGGAGTGTATAAAAATATTGGTGAGTGAAAAAATATTGCTGAGTGGAAATCACACTAATATTATAAAGGCGAAAGTTTGTGAGTGTGTGTGTATGCGTGTGTTTATATGTTTGTAACTTCTTCACGCTCAAACGGCTGGACCAATTTTGATAAAAATTTTGTATGGAGGTAGTTGACACCCTGGATTAAAATATAGGCTACTTTTTATCCCGATATTCCCACGGAATCAACACTTATGCGGGTGAAACTGCGGGGCGCAGCTAGTGAGGAATAAATCCCAAAGTTTCGCAGTATGGTTCTCTCATATCACAGAGCTTGCCTATCAGGAAGACAGGTAATATAATAGTGAACAGGAAGAAGACAACAACAAATTCTATGTATGCCCACTTTAAAAATGCAGGCCCATTTACTTATGTTTTTTTAATTATTATTGCTGCATGTTCACTTTTAGAATTTATATTAATATTATTAATTATGATGTATGTAATGTATCAAACACAATATAAATTGTTCCTGATAAATAAATAAACAAGAAACGAGAAATCAGAAATTGAATTTGGAGGAGGTACCTACCTACTCTTCATGAATAAGGCATTAATTAAGATAACATAATAAAGACGGACTTGTGATTTACAAAATTAACTTTTCATTCAAAACACTCACAAAATCGCTACTTATTTGTATATAGGCAACTCATTATTTTCTACTAATGAGCATTGCCAAGAAACCTCTTGACGACATTTTTTAAAGAAAAATAAATGAAAAAGTTGTGAAAGCCACAAGCTTTAAGGACTACTCAGAGACTTGAACGGTGCTTTATGTGACGTTGAGTTACTCACCTGCTTATAAAACGAAAATGTCAGTATAAACAGTAATCAGCAGTAGGTAGATGGTACTCATACGTCGAACAAATATTTTGTCTACACACTTTTTATAAAGTGTGTAAAGTAATGACCCTTAGCTCGAGGGAGGTAGGTTGAAAATAGTTACGTCAATTCATCTTGTCATCGCTTGATGTGAATTTAGTTGAAGATAATAAATGTAGCTCTCGTCTTGCTCTATTTGTCTAGCTTATAGAACCTTTTACCAAAGTTTTAAAAAGTTTTAACGACAAAATAATAAAGGTTTTTAGAAAGTTTGAAAATAGACGTGTGACCTTTAGAGACTCCTAAAACTTTGTTTGAAAGTCCAGCCTATTGAATTTAGTCTACCTCAGTAGTCTAGTAACCACACGATCTATGTAACTCAAGAATCTGTCAAGATAATTTAATTTCGATGACAATAGACATTCACTATGCAATGCCAAATGCGGGTATGAATAGGACCAACACATGCTGTTCTACGCATCAATGTATAGTCACCGGCCCTTATAATCATTGTGGGTGTAATAATTAGTGCTACATTGTTAATTAAAGACAAAGGTGTGCTAATGAGAGATGGCGTTGTATGTGCCAGGAATGTTGATTAGCTCTAAAAATACTCGTCGCAGCAAACCGCAGAGGTTGAGTTGCTTCGTTAGTATTTATTGTGTAACTGTAGTTCTAGTCATTTCGGCGGTAGTTTGCACTTTTAGTTGGGTATCTACTTGTATTTTATGAAGTAGTAGGGTAGTCTTATTTTTACTGTGACTGCGGAATAACGTTCGGTTTTGTGTTTTTTGCTTTTGGGAAAACGTGGCGTCATTTAAATTATAGTTCTTGGAACCAGTAATGAAAGTAATAAATATGCTTCGTAATAACTGATTTTTGGTTCTTTGTACTTCTATGTAACATACCGTCGTTGTCAAACCAAAATCTGCTGTGTGCCGTTTTTTGTGATTTCAAGATTGTGACCACAGCTTATAGGTCACTATGACCTGAGTGAGCTGTGATCAAAATCTTGGAATTTCAAAAAACGGCACATAGCTGATTTTAGTTTGACAACGACGACGATACATTGTTTCGGGACCGGAAAAACTCTGCTTATTTCAAAGTTACAAATCGTCTACTAACCTTATATCAACCGATTTTTAATCGTGTGGTAAACTACTTATTCGTAGGTGGTAAATAAATTAATCATTATGTAGCTTATGTACAACATGTATCAGAAAGATGTGGTCATATTTAAGAGTGTGGTGGTACAGACCATCATTCCGAACAACAATGTCCATGGAACATTGTAATCGCGAAAAAAATATCAAATGTCCCATACTCGTACAATACTTCAATACCTACTCAACTAAAATGATGGGATGGCTGATTATATTTTTTCGCGATCACGGTGTTGGTCCCATGGAGAAAACCGTTTAGTTTGCTGGTTTGTACACACCTTTAAATATGACCACATCATTTTGTATATTGAAAACCGAATAGGTACACTATAGGTAATATCGTATTCTAACTGTGAATGAACATCTGACATTACTAATACTGTAATGATAGGCATACACATTAGATTCAGATGTAATCCGACATCGGTAAACGCATTCGATCGACTTCGACACCGAACCGCTACTAATGCACCGTGCCAATCAAGAAACGAATACCTATAATAGATCCCAGAATAGATTAAAAAAAATACTGGCATTTGGCAGCATCAGGTTAAACTGGAAGCCGACCCCAACATAGTAGAGAAAAGGCTAGGCAGATGATTCCAGAATAGATATAATGTAGGCGGTACGGTAGACTTCACGCTGATTGGGATTAAAAAAAAAACACATAGAAGGCGATGGATGAGGTCTATGATGGAACGAGCGTGCCCAGAAGATGCCTAAGGCACTGGAACTCCCACGCATCGACGAAACGCAGCAGGCTGCTTGATACCTGACTCGTCGGGAATTTCAGGGACAGAAGGAGATGTAGAAGTAATACCTAAAGTATCTAGGTCGGACAAAGTTTGCAGATACTTAATGAAAGAAGTTTTCATGTATTTTCATAAAGAAAGAAAGAAAATAATGATGTTTATTTAGCACATACTAAAAGACACACAATACACCAGATACATACATCACATACAAACAAAAAATAAAGATCAAATAATAAGTGTAAAGTCCGATGTAAGAAATTGGCAGGAAAGTGAACACATACATACATACACACACTGCATACTGGTAGTAGTTAACGGTAAAGGCTTTTGTGTGTGGCCTCTTAGTTGATTGATAATAGACAAACTAATGATGTTTAACAGACTCCTATGCTATATGCAACCAGCATCGATAGTCAGGAGATAACTGGGCTGTAGAGGTCAGATAGGTAAAATATTGGTATTCAGTTGCATACGGTTAGAGGGGCCCGTGGCTAAATAATATCAGCCGCACAGGGCGATCTATCAGGTAAAACTACGCTTGCCGCGGTTGGTCTGTGGATGGGTGACCATCTTTACATACCGAGACCCCTCCGTGCCCCGGAAAGCACGTCAAGCCGTTGGTCCCGGCTGTCATTCGTCGATCTTTGATAGTCGTTACGGGTAGTCAGAAGCCCGAAATTCTGATAACCTGTCTTACCAAAGGGTATCGTATTACCCAGTAACTGGGTTGTGGAGGTCAGATAGGCAGTCGCTCCATGTAAAATACTGGTATTCAGCTGGATCCGGTTAGACTGGAAGCCGACCCCAACATAGTTGGGAAAGGGCTAGGCAGATGATGATGAGTTGCATACGGTTAGACTGGAATCCGGCCCGAACATAGTTGGGAAAAGAATAGGCAGATGATGATCAACAGTTATGTGATATAATTTTCTTTTTCGATACTTATATGTGAGCTTTTTATGCTTTTTTCGTGTATGTGGGGTAATCTTTGGAACTACTGACTCGGTCCCGATAATTCTTTCACTAATGGGAAGCTACAATCTGCCGAGTGTCATAGAATATTTTACGTTAAAACAAGAAATTTCACGCGGATGAATTCGAGGGCAGAAGCTAGTCTTAAATAATTTTGGAAAAAGATGTATGTAACACATTCTCAAGCGCCTTTTAATATAACATCAAATAATACCGTACGTGAAAAGCAATTTAGAAAGCGTTGGAATCTCATAAAGTCATAAGTCAGACGCTCATGTAGCTGCCAAAATGGCTAATGACCGCGAGCTGGGTGCGGTCGCGGCCGAACCGAGCCAAAAACCAATTTGCGACAATAATAACATCGTTGTTGTGCCGATCAGTTAAAGTGAGTATAGCTCAAGTGTTGAGGTGGCGGAGTGGCGATCGAGAGGTTCCGAGTTTGAGTCTTAGTTGGAGACTTTTGGCGATGAATGTAGTTTGAGCTTAGAGGGTTAGTGGGAAACTCGTTCAGTTTGAAGTTAAGAAAGCTTGAGATGAATATGGAAAAGTGTGGATCCAGAATTTAGTCAAATCTGGTATTGCACTATGTTGTTTTTGAGATTAATTATTTTTCTTTCAATGACATTTAAAAATAACTAGAAACAAGAGTCTCCTGTGGTCGGGGATCCCTCATCATTCATTAAATAATGCTAATGTGTTACAGTTTTTTTTTATTTTTTTATTGAAACACAAATATGTGTTAGATACAGAGTCAATCGGCAATCACTCTTACAAATCCTGAGTTTTCTCTACGTCATTTGTATAGTTCTACTTCAGGTAATTTTGTGGACAGCATCAAATATTGTGGTATACCAAAAGTCATACACCAGGAAAATTCATTTTCCAATCCAACTTATCATCTTTTCACCAAAGCGTCAACAAAAACCAAAGCTAATTTGCACTCAATAAATGAGTTTCACTTTTACGGCAACAATTTTCAATCGCGACTAATTAAAGCGTTTTTTTCGAGACCACCATTGGAACAAAAACTAAGCTTCAACTTGCCAACGATAGAAATACACCTGGACTTTTGAACGCATATAAAAGTTTTCCAATTTACAGGGGCTGATTGGAAAATTTTCGCCATTTTGGGGTGTTAACCGACCCTTGACTTTACTTAGCCATTTGAAGCGAATTAAAAGTGTTAGTCTTAATCTAGCTGTTTGATTATTTTTGTTTTTGCGATTATTTATATGTGGGTTGTTTTGGAAACCATTAGTGTTTAGTTACAAGTTTTAAGTTAGAGGTAATAATAGTACGTTTCACAAAGTGTACACATTTTAACAAAGAATATGCAAATTCTTTGTTAAAATGGCCTAATTGAACTACACTATTAATTTTCTTGAAACTTATTGGCACCGACGCTTAGAGTGTTACCGTTACTTTAAAGTGCAACTCGTACCTTATACTTATCCATACTTGTACACGTAGCATAATGCATTACTAATATAGTAAAAATTCCGTAGTCGTGCGGCTACGCGCGTAGCTCGTAGGTGCACGCTACGTGCGTAGACTTGCGCTACCTGCGTAGCAGCGTGCAGCGAGCTTACGGCATTATGCAGTTATTATTCATGCCTTGTTGTATCACACCTTAATTTATGGACTCAAAAATGCTCTGCCTCATAAGCAGTCTAAAATATTGAAGTTAGACATTGTTTTAAATAGGTACATATGTATTTACTGGCCCATACGTAGGTACCTATGTATTTCGTCGCGAAAATTTAGCTTGGTTTCATAACACCGAACTCAAGATTCAGCGTTAATTGAGCCTTCACATTATGATGATTCAATTAAACCGTAATTGTATCTATTGAGAATTTACCAATTGAATCAAAGCGAAGTGTCAAAACAATTATGTAGTTGTCAATCCCAGTCATGAGGTTTGCTTGGGCTAATTACTCGTAGCTATGGTATGACGTGAGTTTACTAGGTCTAGAATAGCTTGTAAGCACCTATGTACTTACGAACCTTCTTACTAAAGAACAAGGAGAACATAAAGTATTTGACGTCTATTTGAAATAGACTTCAAAGGAATTGATTTACAAAGGTCTAAAGACTTTAACCTTGCCTTCTTTGATACTAAAGTATCAAAACCCTTTTAAAGACAAAATAAAATGGTCGAAAAACTAATAGAGTTTTTCGTTTTGTATGTTTTTGAAGGAGCAATATTCTATAGCTGTCCCAGGACATGGAAATACCTACTGGGTGGAGCAAAGTTACCGATATCTTATTAGATAAATGATGTCCCTAAAGATCTCCCTATCTGCCTAATAATTTGAATTCAAAGGTACAATTATAGATAGCTACCTACATCATAGTCCAGACTGAATCCACTCATGGTGACTAATCTTAGCGGGGACTAGCCTTCGACGCGGGAGATATTATAGTAACCAAGTGTGTGCGCAGACAGAAGTGTGTGTGCGTGTGTGGGCAGAGTCTCTCTTCCCTCACTCCCATATTCCGATGGGACGCCAAACCGTCACGACCGAAGCGACATCAGGCGCAGGACCTTCGGCTTAACGTGCTTGCCGTGTGGCATTGTCACACCCTAAACTTCCAAACTCCGGGCTGTTACTAAGAAATTCCTGATGGAAAAACCTAATAACACTTTTGCCCGACCTGGGAATCAAATCCACGCTCACCAGTCGCACTTGCGTCCGCGAGGCCACCGGGGACCTATACCATAAATGTATATTTAATAACAGTCTCTTCTAATTTTTTTTTAACAGATGAAATATCATAATAATCCTATAATATTCCCATTGCTGGGACACAGGCCGCCTCTCTTCGATAGGGGGTGGAGTGTAATCTACCACGCAGGCCCAGTGCGGGTTCGTAGATGCCACATGTCTTCGAATTTTTGGTTCTAAAACATGCCGATTTCTTTACGGTATTTTCCTTCACCGTTTTGAGAGCAGTGGCAGTGGTGATGAAATGATTTACGCAAAGTAAAGCGCCTGCTTGGGATCGAAACCATGACCTCGTAAGTCTGGGCCGATGCCATTGGGCCACCACTGCTCCCATCTCTATTTTATCACACCGCAATAATAGCCGCAAATGAAGTGCAAACCAAAGGACATCTATTATCAATGTAGTCATTAATTTGTATACGAAATAATTACCCAAATTACTGTGGGTTACGGTATACAACGCGGTGTGGTTTGAAAGTGGTGTCGTATTACGCTGTCATCCCGTTTACTAGGTATTACAGTTATTTAGATTAATTAGGTGCGGATTAAGCGATTAGGTAGCGTTTTGATTGTCATTTGTTTATTTCAATGTGTGTCTGTGGTTGTTCTAAACACACTTCATTATAATTATGATTATTACAATTGACGTGTTATTCGTCATCCGTCACATACTCATTTAATTTTTCATAGATTACAATAATAATAGCAGCCCGTTACTGTGCCCACAGCTGGGCAAAGGCCTCTTCTCTGACAGAAAAGGCACGAACATTGATCACCATGCTTGCTCAAAACAAGTCCAGGTTTCGCGATATTTTCCGACACCTGTGTTTGTAATGTCCAACATAAACTCAACAAGTACATATTGGGTAAAGGTATGTACTAATAAAGTATTCGTATTAAAGTAGTAACAGTTTCCACAGTTACTTATTTTATTCTAGCTCTAGTTCTCCTCCTTGTTTTTTCAAATGATAATTATGTTTATTTTTCTGCACCGATGTCACGTGACTTGTCTTGTTCCGTAATTGTAATACAGGAAGGAATAAATTGCTGCCCCGCCTTCCGTCTGACCACGCTAGTAGGTACCTGCTATTACAACATTATTCAACATTAGAATTCCGTTTTATAGACCTATTGCAGCTCCGTACACGTCTGTATTTCTAATTTTATTCAACAATATGAAATTACGCCCACAAAAAACTGCAGAACAATTACAAATCTCTAGTTAAAAAGTTTCCTCATGAATATTTTCGCTGAGTTATGGGTCCGAAGAGGAAGATAATAAAATTTGGTATAATTTAATTTTTATTGCAGCCCATGAACGAACAAAGGGGGGCTTGATTTGAATAATAATTAGGTTTTACGGTACACTAGCCGGTGCTAGGTTATGACTGCTAAGTGCCCAAGCACTCGCAAGCAGCAGCTGGCCATCGGCGAAAAATACGAAGTCAAGAAAAATTAAATAAGAAATTGGTTTTCTTTTCAAAGCAAACGTAACTACAGTCATAGTTAGATTTGTGAATTTCTGGCCATTTCTAAACCGGTAATGGATTAAGTGAAGCGTAACAAAAATAAAATTAACGAGGGGGCTTCCCCGGCGGAAGGCGACGGGAAGCGGACGCCCCGTCACTGACGGAAAAGTTATCTATATCTACAGCCGAATCTTAATAAAGTTTTCACGTTAAATTTGGTACGTTTAGAAGGCATATTTACTGGTATGTACTGATTGTATTTATGAATGCCAAATTCGGTCTTATAAAGCAAAAGAAAGAAATGTTTGATTCTTTTTAACCGACTTCAACTTTTTGAAGTGGCTTAAAAATAATCGTTTTCGTTGGGTTCGCATTTTCGATTTTTGCCAATGACTTCCGAAATTAAAGATATTTTTCACTTTGTAGTGTCTTTTTTGGAAGTTGGTTGTGTTTTTTTTTTTTAAGTTTTTTCTTATTTGTTCTTTTCTCGTCCTAGTCTTTTCCTAGCTGATTTTTCAAGGCCCTGTCTTTCCCAGATTTGCAAGTTTGCAAGCAATGTGACCTTTGAATCCCTAGACAAACAAAGTTTAACCGCATATTCTTAAATTATTCTTGTGGCGGAACATGTCTTGTGAAATTGAAATTTATTAAGAAACCTACTTTACCAACACATTGGTTTCATATTATTAACTCCATTCTTAACGTATACAGGACTTTGAAATTTTATTAAAACGGCTCCAAACGACGTGTGTAATCGGCAAAAACATTTTCACAGATGATTGTTAAAATTAATCCCGGGGCCCGCAGTGATGAATGACACAAGGAACGAATTCAAGTTACGTACAAATTGCGAGCATAAATTATTACGTTTTAATAATTTCCCGTACAGCCTGTCTGCCCTCTCAATCATAAGCTCCGCCAGGTGTCACCCTCATAAATCCAGACTGGTTAAAAATTACAAGAATTTAACGGTAGTGATATAAACTAAGCTATAACAAATGCTAATTAAAGTTTTACTGCTAAGACAGTAACGGCTTTAGTAATTACTGAGCAGGTTGCTATGGCACAGAGAGACACATTTGATCAAGCCTGGTTTCAGAATCAAAAACAGGTTTTCACCAATTTTAAATTGTAAATCACTGGCTTATTAAACGTTTTGAATAGTTCATCACTTCACATTAGACACATTTTTCAGCTGACTGAATTATTCATATCACTGCACAGTGAAATACAGACCACAATAAATACGATTATATCTAATTAAACGTTGCTATTCCAAATTAAAATCGTCAGAAAACATTTATTAAAAACGAAAATAAAGAAAAATTTTAATTTAGTGGAAGAGGCAACGAACCGTTTCCTTTTTTATAGCTGGCCAATTGAAACGTTTCCAGGTCTCTGAATAATTCATCTTTCGTTTGAACAAAGACGAAGTGGGCCGCGCGCGGCGATTCTTTGATCTTTTGTAATTGGAATCGATGCTCATATTAAAAAGAGAAATTCTTTAGAGCGACCGTTGAAATGCATCGAAGCCATTTTGTTCAAGACGATTAGGCAGTGGTGATTTGTCGTCGATAGTACCTAGTACTGTTGGGGACAAATCCCTTTGTCCCTTTGCGATTTTTTCCAATACTTTGTGCTAATTTTACTTTGAGCTCCGTTGCACAAAGTTTATCTTCGTTGTAATAACGAGGCGGCTCTCTATGAATTATGTTTGCCGTGCTATGTGTTGAGAGTCTAAGCTGTTTGCTAATGCTCCTCACTATAGTTGGGAGAGGACTGCCAATATTATTCGCGTAATAATATTCTTTGTACACATAATATGTTCCAGTAGAAACTTTATTAAAGGTTTAACATTTTTCGCGAGTGGAGTTAAGTTTTCTTTTTGGTATGACAAGAATTTCTGCGTAGTGTGAGGTAGACTTCAGACTCAATGAGATCGAGTTATTCAAGATAAAGTTCCGTTTTCCGATATTTACACGCTGTACACACGTCACTTATTGTAACTACTTTATCTTCGACATTCTAGCAACGCACCATTTTTCGTACAAAATCCAACTACATAAGTTCATCTTTACAAAATAATATATTGAATCCACAAAAGCTGAGTTGTAATGTCTTTAGTCATAGACATCCTTTTTTTAGCATGATATTTTTTAGCATTATGTTTTCTCGAATAAACTATGAAAACTCTTAACTATCGTGTAATTTAAAATGGAACGAAATTTTTACTTCGCAACATGGCAACCAAGGAGGTAAATTCAAATAATTTATTTAAATTTCGAACTGTCTTGCAAATAGAGCTGTTTAAAGTAAAAAAGAAACAAATGAACAAATTGACGCGTGAAAAACTATAATTATTGTTGTTCGTCATTGATTTTGGTATTTTTTTAATTTCCGCGCATTATTTGAGACAAGTACTAAAAAAGCTTTCGCCGCAACCAGACATTGATGGACTCACGTATGCCTGTGTGTCGCTTGGGTCCACATTTTCACGTTCGGCTATCAATGTCTCTTTTGCAGGCCGCTGTAATAATGTACTATTTGAGGATGGCATATATTATTTCCATTGCAGACACGGAAAACGATTAGGTCAATCATTGTATTTAGTCTGCCTTCTTTATCGTGTTATTTTGTTAAACTTGCTAATAACTATTTAGATAAACAAGTGTAGTTAATTTATAACAGCACCATGAATCGATACGTTTGAAGTGTGTTTAATCCATAACGAAAAAACAGGCTACAAATACAATGTATACAATATTTATTTTCCTTGGGAGTAATATTGAATACAGCAGTGTCTATCGGAATTACTTTGGCAACTCTATCAATAAAGTCGCGAACTTGTGCAATAACATCCCCAATCGATTACATAATAGAGGGAAGATTGCCAGTTGCTAGCCACACTTGTTTCTGCTTGTTTATTTGTACGAATTATATTTTTCTTATTGATATTATTTATGTTATATACTATTATATTTTATGCTTCATTTGTATATAATTAACTGCACATTAGTGGCAACACTAGCACCTCGAAAACAACCCTTACAGCAACGACATAAAGACGCGTAGGCACTGTCACTGTCAATTTGGTACTACTGATGTGCTTGACTATATTAGTTACTTTAGCGGCTCTCAATGTGTTTGTTTTCTAAAGGCCGTCTGCCAAGCAGTAATCGCGGCTTCGCTTGCGTACCTACTGGTTTTCGTTTTCCATTATTCACAAATTGTACGTAAGTAAATTATTTTTTTGCTTTCGTTGGTGGTTCGTGAGAGCAGCGGAGGGTCAGTGGTAACAGCCGCGACTTACGAGTTGTAGGTCATGGGTTCGAATCCAGTCAGGCGCTTTACTTTGTGTAAAATATTTCATCACTACTGCTCTCAAAACGGTGAAGGAAACCATCGTGAGGAATCCAGCTTGTCCTCGAACCGAAAATTCGGACACATGTGACATCTACCAACCCGCACTGGGCCGTCGTGGTGGATTACAGCCCACTTCCTTTTACTGAGAGGAGGACTGTGTCCCAGCAACAAAAGTTTCTCTGTTTTGCCGTTTTAGTTATTTATACCTATTATTTCTATACCTTGTGTATATTTGACTGGGGTATATTTGACTATTTGGGTGAGTTATTTGACGAATTATATGAAAGAAAAAGGAGTGAATAATAGCGTGACGGTTGAGAGGGGAGAATAGAGAAGAAATACGTGTTGCACGACCCCAAGCAGTAACATGGTACAAGGACAGGAAGATGATTATGAAGTTTCATTGACATGTTTGTCTTTAGCCGAGTGCAAGACATGTTTTATTCATCCTACCTACTATACCTGTGCTTAACGTTTGGACCACGAAAAATCGTTACAGAAAATAATAGCCAATCTGTAAACAATATACTAGAGACCGCGCAATGAGGTAAATAAACGCCTGAAAATTTATATTAGCGTTGGCGATTTTATTTCGCATGAATATGCGGTTAATAAAATCGCATCGCAATGCGCGCTTAGCCTTACAATTCGGACAAACGCATAATAGAAAGAGCACTCGTCCTATGTCTATATTGACTATTTCAATTTAGTAAATATTTGTGAATAAGCTAGACAACTACGCCTTGCTGCTATATGAGTTTGTTATTTTTCTAGTATTCGTATCATTGAATTTAAAGTAACTTTTTGAAAAAGATCACAACGTGGGTTTATTTTCAGCCGAACAAAGGTTATAATCGAATATACTTTTTTCTAAACAAAAAGTATAATAGTACGAGTACATTACGATACGCGTGACTTAAGTATAGTCCATTATTACACGGTATGAATTAAACGCCGTGTCTATTTAACTTACAAGTATCGTATACCTACTATTTTATAGCTCGTATGACCTAAACCAGTATTTGTCACGCTTTTCTGTGTAAAATGTACTACTTAAGTCTAAAGTGTGACTTAAGTGCGGGTTAGGTCACACAGTGCTATAAAAACTTTTCACTTCATACAAACAGATAGACAAACACCCCTTATGTTTACGTTAGGGGTAGATTACCCAACCCCGCTTAGAAGTCCGATTATATGCCTAGCCGGCCGGCCGTTGCAGTATTTTTAAATAAATGTCACACTAAGCCCAAGTTAAATTCGTAAGTACAGTCTATAAATTCAACTCATTTCAACTTCATGAGGATAGTCAGTAGAAGTTTAAAATTTAATCCCGGCATGGGTAAGAGAGCAGAAAAGTTAACCGCCCAAAACTTTGCGCGGGTACATACTGCCAACGTATTTATACTTAATTTTTACTGTATCTTGTAAGTCTAAGAGTCCTTTGGTTATAAAGCATTCATATATCTGTTGTAAAACATTGGAAAAAGGGAAGGGAGGCCTTTGCCCTGCAGTGGGACAATACATGCTTATAATAATAAATAATAATAATAAAACATTGTATCGAAAATTTAAAATTGTTTCATCATTTCAGCCGAAGGACGTCAAAGTCAAAGCATTTATTTCAAATAGGCACATAAAAAGCACTTTTGAACGTCAAAAATTATCTTAAAATAGAATTGATTCTAGTCGCCCATTCCAAAAGGTAGTTTTCGTATGGAGAAGAATAGGCAAGAAACTCCACCGTTACTCTTTTAAAATGTTTTAGGTACAATATTTTGCATGGGTACATTAATTATATAATAACATGTGAGGACGATGCACCAAAAATAAAATTACTATACCACAAGGTAAAAGAATTAAAAACGAAAACATGACATATAAATTAATTATCTGATAGATACATGGTGCTCACATATTTACATACATGGTACAAGCAAAACGATTTTAATTAAATAAAAAAAACGTCCACTGCTGGACTTAGCCTCCGCCAAATTTGCACAGAAATCTATATAAATAAAAGAATGTCGAGTTAGTTACACCATACAACTCGAGAACGGCTGAATCGATCTTTGATTTGTTTGATTTGTCTCCGCCCTGAATAGTAGAATAACTATTAAAAAAGCAGTGAAAAAATCAAACTTCTAAGTACAAGCTGTCAAAAGATACGGGCGTTTATGCTCCGTTTATGCCGCTTATTTTGACACTCGCAAGGGAATCAAAACCTATAGGGTACTTCCCGTTGACCTAGAATCATGAAAAGCAAGAAGCAATGTCATGTCGCACAAGTAAATAAAAAAATCCGAAAATCATAAATTTGTAGTTAATACAAATTTGTACGGAACCCTCGGTGCGCGAGTCCGACTCGCACTTGACCGGTTTTTTTATTAGTTATCACATTGAGCGAATGAAAAATTATTTCATTGAACACCGCGGTCGTTTGACTTTTGAATTTTTGCAGCACTTAGATTTATTTTCATTGTATCCCAGTTTGTTATTTGGATCAGACCACGCACAATGAAGGATTCCGGAATGAGAATGAATTTATCCTAAGAACGAACTCTACTTTTTGTGGTTGAAAAAATGTCTTACATCGATATACGTCACGGTAAATTCTCCGACTGCAAATGTAAGTTTGCAATCGCAAAAAAATGTGACTTAACCACAAATTAACGGTTTTCGGACTTTTTTTTTACCTGTGCTGCGAGACCTTGCTTCTTCCCTTTCATGATTCTAGGTCAACGGGAAGTACCCCATGTAGGTGTTGATTTATTTGCCGTATAATGACCGTTTTTTTATGGCATTGACTTAGAAGATTAGTTTTTTAGAGCTCCAAAGGCCCTTAGACCTATATATCTGATATTAATTTCAAGTTTCTTGAAAGACTGACAGACAGACGGATGGATGGACGGACGGACGGACGGACATCGAAGTGATCCTATGAGTTCCGTTCATTCCTATTGAAGAACGGACCCCTAAACATGAATAGAATAACCTACTTTCGGCCGACTATTACTTTAATAAGGTTGCCGAAATTCAATGGAACTTTTGTAATACACACAGAATAATAATCTAAAAAAACATTTACTTTGATCTTCACATACATTCGTTTCTTAACTCGATCCTGCATTCGAATTCGTGGCACGTTTTTATCATTCGTACATAACAAGTGAAAAACGTACACATACACTGGAGGGAGTCGAGTTAGAAATCGTACAATAGTTGCGACGACGTTGCGAAATGCTGGCGCGGCAAACTTGCCTGGTACCCCCTAAAGGGTTGCAAGATGGTAAGTTTTTGCTCTGAATGTGGATACTGCGAGCTTAGATGTTGCTGGCAAGATGTGTTTGTTGCTTATTTTGAATATTATTGATACTCTCTTCTTACAAAAAAAAAAAAAAAAAGTATCATTAAGTTTTGTACGATAGAAAAATATTACAAAATTAATTTTGCTTCAAAATCAAATATTAAATCGATTTATTAGAAAATAGTAGATATACTACTATTTTCTAATAAATCGATTTAATATTTGATTTTAGTATCACCCAGGATTCACCACATAGCACTGTATTTTGAGAGATAAGAGTGTAGATTTTTTTTTTTTTTTTGCCATGTTGGTAGTCGTGCCCTAAACCTCCGCTTGAAAATCAAATATTAAATCGATTTATTAGAAAATAGTAGATATACTACTATTTTCTAATAAATCGATTTAATATTTGATTTTGAAGCAAAATTAATTTTATGTCATCATTCCAATAATAATGTCTATTTTATTTTGCAAATATTATACCTTTGAATTAATAAAACACATAAGACTTATGTAAATGACGCTTTTCCTGAAAGCTGCTAAAGAGTTTAACATTATTTTGATACTCTGCTAAATGCATTCTTCTCCATACGAAACTATCTTGGGACAACTAAAATCAATTCCATTTTCTCGTTAATGTCGACGTTCAAAAGTACATTTTAATGATCTACCTGAAGACCAATTCTGGTCCTTAAAAAACGTTAAAATTCAAATCGCAATCTCATATGAGCGACAATCAATGTCAAAAACTTGTCAAAAATTTATGAAAATTGATTGTATTTTTGACAGATTGAGACTGAGATTAGAATGTGAACGTTTTGAAATGTAATGTAAAATAAATGATTTGACTTGACTTTATTGAAAAATCAAGCGTCAAGACGCATTATGCAATGTTTGGCACGGCCGAATATTCTTCCCTATTTTATTGGCACTAAAATAAACTGCATAAAGCAGCACTTCCCGGGAGCGGATAAAGGATTAGCGGAGATACGTGTTCAGCGATGTCACCTCCGACTTTATACCGATACACTGTGAATTCTTTCAAATGACTTTCCGATTCTAAAAGTGCTGCTCTATATGTTAGGGACGCGTTCGAGACTTGCTTGCTTGCAGTTATGTCAAAGTTTATGTTTATTTATTTATTGCTGAACTGTGTAGCTTTTATTTTGTATCAAAATACTGTGATACTTTTAAATGGATCATTTGACAGTCAATATTTTTATACATTTTGATCTCATCATTCTATTCTATACTTTGGGGAATTTTACAGCAACCTATACAGGGTGGCAGGGACGTCGACACGCAACCTGTAAAGCCGTTTTCACATTATGCCGTAGCTGCAGCGGCACCGCAGCTGCCACGGTGCCGCTGTATTAGTTACCCTTGGATTGGTATTAATCCTTACACATGGCGCCGTGGCAGTGGGCGGCGAGTTTTGATAGGTCTTATCGAAACTCGCCGCTGCCGCCGCGGTGCCAGTAACTAATACAGCGGCACCGCGGTGGCGGCGGTGCCGCTGCAGCAACGGAATAATGTGTAAACGGCCTTACCATGCACGTGATTCTGAACCGGGGGTGTTCAGAACCGAGTTGAAATTATTCGTAGCTGTTATTAAAAAAAAAAACTGGTTTTTCATAGAAAAGTGCAATACCTACGCGGGCAAAATGTATGGAACAGCATTTTTTTTCTATGCTTAGAATAGATAGAGAGATATTAGAATCATGTGTTAGCGCGTCGGTATCCCTGCCACCCTGTAAGTAAGTATAGTGTTATTATCTAAATAAATATACCTACTCTATTCCCTATAATCTGAAACGTTTATTATGCAAGTATCCTATAAGTAAGTTCTTTGCAGGCCGTCTAGGTATTCCACATAAAGCAACAATGTTAGAACCCTTAAGCCTTAGCTCTCATTAAGTATGCCAAAACTGTATTGTATGCTATCTATGAGGAAATGATTGCAGTAACTATTAGGTG
Organism: Amphipoea oculea; assembly: GCA_945859645.1. Taxonomy (NCBI): domain Eukaryota; kingdom Metazoa; phylum Arthropoda; class Insecta; order Lepidoptera; family Noctuidae; genus Amphipoea; species Amphipoea oculea. The sequence continues at coordinate 11,837,389 of OX243866.1, read as the reverse complement.
TAGTTTCTAGTCCCAATTAGTTTAACCTAGTTGAAGTAGAAGACCACTGTGAATACCACTATGGATTCTTCGTTAGTCCGCAAAAAATACTGCCTCACAAATGACAACAGGCTTCACACCGCGTAGCCTTAAAAACTTAAGCTGTTTGCCTGATCCCTAAGGGAAGGGAAGCGTGAACATAACAACACAATTTCCCCCGTTTAATTACGAAACAGAAAAAGGGAAACACGAAAGTACCAACGTGTAGACAAGCGCGAAATAACTTAACAAATCTAACAGCAGCTTGCTATCCTCAAGTGGGGGATAGCATGAAGAAAATATTATAAAGAACCTCTATGGATGAACCGGGAGTGAGCCGGCAGTGGGTTACGTCCCAAGGGGATAACAAATTCGTAACCTCGTTACATTACCACAGCCTCCAGGGCGTCGTGCGATACTTTGACAACCATTATGATTGTATTAATTTACATCAAAATATGATGTTATACACAGTTTTACTAAGTACCAAATTGTCAAGTTATTAAACGTATTTATATTCTTAGTACTTTATTATGCTTTAACGTTTTATGTTAGTTAGAATACTTTGTTTTAGCGTTTTGATGGTTAGATTCGTTGTTATTTTTAAGCTTTCTTGGAATTTGGAATGTAAGGTTTTTGTATTAGGTTTGTTGGCTTGTAAGCATGGCTTGAAATCCCGGTATTTTTGGGAAGTGGTATCATTGGCTTTGGTGCGATACCGGTGCCAGACGAAGTACCAGCACTATTGGTACCGGTACCAGACGTAGTACCTGTGCTATTGGTATTTTCAATCAGTATCAATACTGTACCGGTACTAAACAAATATTTCCGTAAGTTAGAGAGAGAAAATAGATATACCTAGTAGTAAATAAGATAGTTAATAGGCATTTGAAAAATAATTTCAAGGTTGAAAACTATACTAAGTTCCTCGTAAAAATATGAGGTTTGCGCCGGGTACTTAATTTAGGACCGGCGCTTTTTAGGTGGAGTACTAGTAAACGTCTGGAATTGTTTCCCGCCTGGAACCGGTACCCGTCTGGAATTGGTACCTAGGTACCGAAAAGGCACGAACCGCTAAGTACCGATACAGCCTTTGCTTGGAACTGGTACCAAAAGTACAAGTATACCGTTACTTGTACTTTTGGTACCAGTTCCAAGCCCTGCTGGTAAGTCATAATTGAATCAATAAATTTGACCTATAAGCAAGTCTGACAAGTCTGCAAAGGACGAGAAGGCAAAGAAACATCCGAAAAGGTGAGTAGGACCTACCACTAGGTACTTACAATTTGTCAGTTAATTAACAGACACGAAACAAACTCTTGCTAATGTTGCAAACCTTAAGTGAAATGACCGAGGTTTATTAAAATAACCATCGCGGAATCTAAGCTCACCAACGTTTGATATTCAAGCTGTACCATTAATTGAATATCAATACGTAATACAGCGGTTCGAGTGTTAGGTAATACCCCTAAGTAAGTAATGGGTAAATAATAGGCGAGAGGCGCTACTTACATTCAATAGGAATGTACAGAAATTCTACTAGAAAAGTTCTTCGAGAAATGCACAATAGATTGAATGTACAGTTACGTCAAAAAGTATTTATACACTTGGCAATTTTCAATTGCGATTTTTTCGTGAAATAACGAATGCAACGTGGAAATACGACACTTAACATAAACCTATGGATTCGAAAATACTATTTTCGTAATAACATAAAATTTCATTAAAAAATAAAGGAGAAAATCGCCTTTGAATAAAGCCAAGTGTATACATACTTTTAGACGTGACTGTACGAGTATGTTTCAGTAGGAATAAATGAAAATTACAAAATAACTTGATTACAATGTTGTCACATGGATTGTGCCTATCTACCTACCATAATAACAAACCCCATGGAGCGTCACTCCACTTCACTAAGCTATAACTATTGTCATCCTATTTTATTTATAGTCCTTTTACAAACAAAATAAAAAAAACTTATCAAAATGTCCTCTAAACAAAAAACTCGGAGGGCGAGTGCGTGAATAACGACTCATGATTTTTGAACTACCCTCAAGAACGATGGCCGGCGTCGTCGGACTGATACGATCGCGTCGACTAAAGGTCATCACTCATAATAACAGCATCGCACCACTCAGTTGTCAGAATTTCGGGCTTCTGACTACCCATAACGACAGTGTCAAAGATCTACGAATGACAGCCGTGACCAACTGCCTAATGTGCTTTCCATACCATTAAGGGGTCTTAGTATGTTATAGATGGTCAACCATCCACAGACCGACCTCGGCAAGCGTAGCTTAACCTTGAAGCTGTTATTATTTAGCCACGAGCCTCTTGAAATCATTTCAAATGTTTACTCGCAATGATCCTTCTGTACTAACATTTGTTGTTACTCAGGTAGAACTATCGTATCCTGAATGTTAGATTAGCAGGTATGCGGGCGCAGTGCAAAGATGACGTGTGTGATAATGTACCTACGTGTCTGTACGCAGTGCATCGAACATAGGCAAATACTTGGCGATGTATTATTGGCTTGTATTGACTGTTTCTGGCAGATTTGGATATTATAGTTGTTGAAAATGACGAATAGTTTTGCGTATACATAGGTATCCCATGGAGTAGCATAATCAGCCTACATATAATGTTCCCACTGCTGGGACACAAGTCTGCTCTCGGTGAGAGGGAGTGGGCCGTAATCCACTAGCCAGGATCAGTATGGGTTGGTACAGGTCACATATAAAAAGTAAAGCGCTTGTCTGGGTTTGAACCTACGACCTACAACTCGTTAGTCGCGGCCGTTACCACTGGACTCCTAGAATATAATACATTTGTTACTATGTACACCACAAAAATTACAGATACAAACACAATGGGCGGTCAACAGTCATCTACGGCTGAATGCAGTCTTTCTTTTAAATCTAGAATTATTGACATGGTTCCTTTGAAAAAACTATATTAAATACACACATCAAAAGTGTCTAGGGATCAAGCATTTTTATGCGGATTTCTTGAGATTGAGATGTGGCTTTGTAATAAATTTATGATTTTATAAATTTATATGGATCCTTTTTGGTGCATTTCATAATTTGAATCAGGAACTGTGAATCAAATTCGAGTAAAAGATGAAAATCAGCTGTCAATATTTTCCCTATAAAAACATACAACGCATTGAAGACATTATTAGTGCTACTGTTTCCCTACTACTGATTAAAACCAACGTTATTATGGAGCGGCGACGTCATTTAAGCAGGGAAGAAATGCTCAGAGCCGTGGGAATGATAGAAGCTGGTTCCCGGCAACGTACTGTGGCTTTAGCTCTGAATACAAGTCAGAGTGTTATCAGTCGACTTTGGACACGTTACCGAAGCACTGGTACCGTGGCTGAGCGCCATGGAGGACGGTATCGCTGCACCACACGGAGACAAGACCGATACATTCAAATCTTAACTCGAAGAGCTCCAACAATAACCGCCATGATGTTAGCCGTGAGGCTTCATCACTCTTCAGGGAACTTAATTAGCGACCAAACAGTCAGAAACCGCTTGCATGAAGTGAACCTTCATTCCCGAAGACCGCTACGGGTACCACCTATAGCAATGCACAATCGTAGGATTCGATATCAATGGGCTCTTGAACACAGAAATTGGGCAGAAGAACAATGGCGTTTCGTGTGCTTTTCTGATGAGTCTCGTTTTGGTATGAGACCGGATACAAGACGTATACGACACTGGAGAACCCCTGGACGCCAACAGCGATTAAAATCCTGCCAGGAAGTCCATCCTTATAGTGGTGGAACCATCATGGTATGGGCGGGTATTTGGATCGGCGGAAGAACTGAGTTGATTTGGATCAGAGGCAACCTCAACGCTCAAATTTATGCTGAGACGATTGTATCAGACGTCATCGTTCCTCTACAAGTGCAAATCGGTCCCTTATTTCAGTTAATGCATGATAATGCACGACCGCACACCGCAAGAGTTGTAAGACAGACTCTCGCCGCAGCTAACATCAATGTCCTGCCCTGGCCTGCTCAGTCGCCAGACTTGAACCCGATTGAGCATGCATGGGATATGCTACAGAGAAGAGCTCTGCCGAATATGGAGGGTATCCAGTCGCAAGAAGACCTTTTTTTGTTGTTGCAACGAACATGGGCGGCCATTCCACAGCGTGATTTGGATGAACTCATTTTGAGTATGCCAAACCGATGTTCTTGTGTTGTTAGTGTTCGCGGTAGAAACACGGATTATTAATTGTTTAAGTTACCCAATAAAATTTTAAAGAAAACTGTTATTTCAGTCTTTTTTTCGAACTTTTGTGTTAGTGGTTCAAATGTCAAAAATCCCTTTATTAGGAAAATGGCAAATTTCTTTATTAATGCAAAGGTGACTTGGTTTATCGTTACTGTGACAAACGAAAACACTTTATTTGATGAATCCTTAAAGAAAATTTTAATTAATATCAATCAGGAGAAAAGTTATTGCAAAAATATATGTTGATCCCTAGACACTTTTGATGTGTGTAGTTTCTGATTTACCCATACTGACCAATCTCATCGAATCACCTAGCAAAACATTACAATCACTGTCTACTATGTAGTTTGAAAGATCCTTTTAATACTTAAAAAAAAATACATTGAATCCGAATTGAGAACTTCCTCCTTTTTAGAAGTCGTTTAAAAAAACTGTGATGTCCCACTGTAGAGCAAGGGTTTCCATGTTCTCTTTCCACTCATCTCTATTTGAAGATGCTAAGGATCATTTCTTGTTGAAGAAGTCCAGCTCATCCCGCCATCTCATCTCATTTATTATACTTACTACGTATAACATTTTAAAGCAATATAATTTATTAATCTAATGTTTACTGAAAGATTCCTTTGTTAGCCGTGTCTGAAGGTATTGAACACAAGATTTCATTACGCGTAGTGGCCGGTATCGTCTTTATAGTGTCATAAACGAGGAAATAACATTAAAGGGGAGCGTAAAAACGACGACCTGTGGCATTGCATTCCAGCTTAACGTCCATTCCGCACATTTATATAACCTTAAGATATATTGGTGAACGGTTCTATTTATATGCTTTTTAAGGTATTGTGTAGATGGGCATTTTGTGGACCTATGTATTTATATTGTTCACTCTTTATTTGAGAAGTTATGTGTGAGTATACTGTAATTCCTTAATAATATTATCGATTTCTCCTATCACCGGTAGGTCAAGACCATCCGTGTTTTGTTCATAGTCGGTACCTATCTAATACTCGGGCAGTAATTGAGCTTTCAACTTATTATAATTAACTTTTAGCGTTGTCATCACATAAGAAATCTGCTGACTAACTGGATCATTTGTTTTAGCACAATACCTACTATTTATGTTAATGTCTGATGTAGCAAGGGTTATTTTAAAAGTCATTGCGGCAAAATTGAAGAAGATCAACTGAATTTCAAGTTTCTACATCATCATATCATAATCAGCCTATAATGTTCCCACTGCTGGGACACAGGCCTCCTCTCTGTGAGAGGGAGTGTGCCGTAATCCACCACGCGGGCCCAGTGCGGGTTGGCAGATGTCACATGTCTTCGAGTTTTTGGTTCTAGGACATGCCGCTTTCCTCACAATGTTTTCCGTCACCGTTTTGAGAGCAGTGGTGATGAAATAATTTACAAAAAGTAAAGCGCCTGTCTGGGTTCGAACCTACGACCTACATCTCGTAAGTCGCGGTCGTTACCACTTGGCCACCACTGCTCAGTTTCTACATAAACATACATAATGTGGAAGTGAATAAAGTCACTTGCATGAACGAGAGGTGACAATTATCTCTATTGTCAGAACCTCCCAATATCATTAATTAAATGCGCATTCAACCAAAATAGCCGAGCCGTATATATCAATACAATCGAACCGCGTCATTAACGAACATCGGCCATCTGCTCACTTAAACAAGTATCAAACAAAAATGTATTATGATTTACGCAAATGAATCGTAAATAACAAACAAAGAGATGAATTGTGCGACACAATTAACTGTGATATCGTAAGTCGGCGAGTCAGTGAAGGCACGCCGTACAAAGCGGGCAACAGATGCGAGCATTAAAATTAACATGGCTGTTAATTGATGTAAACAACACACACGAGGTACTAATGGAAGTAAGGTATCACTCCATTTAATTGCCCATATATGTGCTGAGGTTACCACGTTAATTGGAACTAATAACGTTGCCAGTGCCGCATTCAAACTACCCGGCCTAAATTGCTTTAGCATGAAATTTAATCATTGTTTTCGTTGACATTGTTTGAAAAATCTTACAAGGGCGTTTTATAAAACTGGGAATATTTTATGTTGTGAATTTTAGATGTTGCGTTAGTAATTCAATTGTTTAGTTACAATTTTGTATAACGGAGCTCATACTTATTGGACTCGAGATCATCTGTGATGTTACCGTTGTAACTGTTGATCCGTGTTTATAAATGGAGACTATCAAAATTCTAATACTTATCATTTGAATGTTAGCTGTAGGCTCTTAACAACAAAGTCGGTTATTATTTACACATTCACAATGTTCGTCCAAGTCTTCGGCCCAAGTTACGAAGTAGCAGACATTGTAAACACTGGAAAGACTAAGTACGCGAGTAAGTAACGTAGCTAATATGTTACTCAGGGAACAAATTGCCTCGTTTGCACCAAGACCAATAGTCCGACAGTGCATTAGTTAAATGGATACGCTTAGCTCTATAGTTCCGTCCAAGTTTCTCCACAATCCAACCAGTAACTTAGATTACTACTGTTGAGTCGAAATGCAAACAATGTCTATAGCGAGATGAAATGCCAATGCTCTTGACAATATCTTTTGATCCTATTGTCTGATGTTCCGTTTCGTTTATATTAATTGGTATTCCGTATTCCTGGAAGTACAATGAATACAGATCACTGGTCCTGTCTTTTGTTATTCTGTCCCCCCTCTGTTATAATTACAGTAAGTCAAAAAAATTTAATCGTAACAATTCAGATATAAAAGAAAGAAAAAATATTCCTTAAATGACTTGATTTAAGGATCACAATACTGTAAAAAAAGTCATAACACGACTTACTGTAATTATAACATCGGGGACAGTATTTAGTTCAGCTTTTTATTTACACTGCCTACTCTTTTCAGTTCGTCCATGTTAATGCATTTTACCAGCGTCACATTACCGGTGATATTATAAAGAGGGAAATATTCATTGGTGGTTTTTGAGGACAAAATAATGTTTACACGGTACGTTAGCGTAGTCCATAGCAAACATGTAGAATATGTTATGCTTTTTCACAAAGTGGTTATCTAAAAACTAACTTAAATAGGCTTTTTTTATAATTAAGAATGTCTATAAACAAAAGGATTATTAGGACCTTTGACGCTTATTACTAGAATAACGTACCTACTGTTTACACCCACGATTTTAAGTATTTTTTAGTTCAATGCGTGGGTGAAGCTTGTGGTAGAAGCTAGTTGACGTCAAAGATCAACGAGTGGGAAGTCGAACGTCACTTAATCGATAGTCTGCACAGTTTTAAAAATGAGAGCCTAGCAGAACTGGCTAACGAAGACTAAACAGGTCAACAAGTTACTAAAAATACACAATCCATGTAAATAAAAATGTATGCAAGCTGCACAGCGTAGCGTAGTATTGACTTAATAAAAAAAGATAAACCCATTTCAATTACAATGACAGCCCACGCATTCAAAAAAGTATAAAACTGTATGTCACAAAAAGGTCAGCTAAAAGCATAAGCAGGGAGCGATTCTAAAAGTCGTAGAGATAGTAGTGCTAAATGCAATATTCAAAACGAGTGTGCAATGGGGCACTTGGGACGAGCAGACACACGTATGAGTGGCTGATTGCTCTGAGAATAGTGCTCTCTGTATGAATCTGTGAGGGTCACTGAAGCTAACATAAAAGTGTTATTTATCCGCGTGTAATTTGCTGTTTTTGTTAAGTTAAAGTTATGGTTTGCTGTTCTGGACGTGGTTTAGATTTCAAATGTGCTCGTTGGAACTGCTTGTTTGTATGAATGTTATGGTCGCTTTGTTTTATCATTATCATAGTTGCATTTAATAGTGTGAGTATTAAAGTTATTTTATTATTTATGCAAACTTCCATAATTTTGAAATTTTTACGAGATGTGATAAACGTTTTTTGAAACACTTTTATTAAGTTGTTTTTGTCTACGACGTCGAAATCAAATATATCCAATAGTTTCACTATAGCTAGTCTAGTTATTGGCAAAACCCATAGTCGGGTCCACCACTAATATTTAGTTTGTTTAAAAAAAAAGCAACTCTATTTCAATTTTGATGTTACGATTTTTTTGGTAGTTTCATAATACTCCTATGCATTAGTATTGTCTGTGTTTTCATATATTGTCGTGTCAACTGTACACTGTGTGTTACATAACTGTTATATGTATACAGGGTGTCAGGGATATCGACTTGAAACCTGTAATCGTGGACTCAGTAGGGCATGAATTTGAACCCCACGGAAATTTTTAATCAGCTATTTAAAAAAAAGCTGTTCAATACATTTAGACCGCGTGGATATTGCATTTTTCTATGAAATAGCTGATATTTTTGTGATGACCGACGAAAAACTTCTACGTTAGGAGGTCTAGAATCTTGAGCTGAATTCATGGATTCAGTTTGCACGTCGATGTCCCAGCCACCTTGTATGTATTATGTGTAATAGGCGCAAACAAAGTCAGGTCGGATGCTGAAAAAAAAGCATTTTAAAACCCATTCACAACTCCGCCCCGTAATCCATAAAGGGTTACCTAATGCAAAAACATTCAACTTTTCAAAAACGGAATATGAAATATTTTTTTTTTTATTCACCGGGGGTTATCGGCAAAGGTCGTGCGTTGTCAACCGTACATATTTGTTCACACAAAGCTACGCATGCATGAAATCCTATTTTACGGCTCGTATCCTTCCGTTTAGAGCGCCTTTTGAATGGGCCGTGTCTGAGCTCACTCGAATATCTTAACCCATATGTTGCGCGTTGGGAAATCGACTAGTTTACCTATATTTACATTCTGGCTTTCGAAAGTACCTTTGCTATTGGTTTAAGTGAATTTGATAAATTGCCAAAAAAAACATTAATTCCTTTCATTACAAATACATTACTTTAGCTTTTGTTTCTGTGTAAAATAAAAAGCGTAATAAAAGATTCCTTGAAAGCAGTTAATTTTTTTTTTGTTAGCCTATACTGTCCTACTGCTGGGAAAAGGTCAGTTTATTTTGAACAACGAAAGATTATAAACAGATCCTATTTCTCTTTACCCATAACTATCCAATAAAACATTCCAACAACAAAACTTTTTAATTCTTCGGATCCTTTCATACCCGTTTATTAAACTAATTGAAACGTTAATCAAAAGCACAACAATATATAACCGAGTAACACTATTCTATAATAGTTGTAGTTAATTTATGAGCGTTTACGGCGAGGCGCATATGGAAATCCGCTGGGCGGGCGGACGGCGGAGGGCGGGCGGCCGTAGATATGGCGAACAGAGCCTGGGCGGTTGTCGCGACCACGTGGTCGAAGTAACCCCACATAAATTAACCCGTACACTGCAAGAAAAAGGTCATATGTAACCCTTAAATTAGTGGGCATACAGTTTCTAAGAAGATTATGCCTTCGAAATGTCATGTGAGGTAATTAAACTTAGTTAAGTTGTGGTTTAATTTTAAGGATCACTTGATATATCTATTATAAGTTGTTTCTCTCTATCTATCTAATTACTTTACTATTTTGTTAGTTATAATGTTTCAAAGTGTCATCAATTGATCCACAATACATTACATCTCCTTTTAACCAGTCTTCTGCAAAAATATCTATACTAGAAACAACCCCACTTACAAATTTGATTCAACCGACTGAAACTAAAGCTACGTAAGTATAGGTACATATACAAGCCAGACCACAGCTAAATTGTATTCCAGCCAAAAGAGCACCTCACAGTACAGTAACCATAAACAATGAGGAAATAATAACGAACAGATTGAAATGCGGTTAAAATTCGCGCACTCACAAAAGGTCCCGCGGGCCACCGTTTATTGTTCGACGCATTTTAATGAACCCTACTATGACCGAGGTGAATACCGATGAAGGGTCTACGTTTAATTTTTCTATTTTGTGTACCTACAACTTGTTTATGATATAAATTTTATAATTTAGGCAGAACGAGCGTGATGTTATGATGAAGGGGCGGTTTATATTTTGTGGCGGTTTGAAAATCTCCGGTGAGTTACTGTCAGTTTTAAAATTCACAGTCGTATCCACCCTATCTGATGGGATATCTACCTGGGCCTCAGTCTAAGAGCGGTTCTGCATTACATCCGATCCGAATCCGAATTAAAGATCCGACTTCAATCCGAATTGGGAATGTTCTAAATTCGGACGGATAGAGTTCGGACCTAGTGCACAACCTCTCATACAAATAGGACTATGGTCACTTTGGACCGACATTTCTCGGATTCGGATCGGATGTAGTGAAGAACCGCTATTACAAAGCGCACATAGCAACATATTCGTACAAATTATTTGTACAAATCTTAAAGATTTCATAATCTATAATCAAAAACTAGTGAAGTAGTGTAACGGCTGTGACTTACGAGTTGTACACCGGCAGACAGGCGCTTTACTTTGTGTAAATTATTTCATCACCACTGCTCTTAAAACGGTGAATGAAAACATCGTGAGGAAACCGGCATGTCCTAGAACCAAACATGCGAAGAAATGTGACATCCATCAACCCGTACTAGGCCCGCGTGGTGTTTTACGGCCCACTCCCTGTCACAGAGAGGAGGCCTGCGTCCCAGAAGTGGGAACATTATAGGCTGATAATTCATATTATTTAATAATTAATAAATCAAAAACTCGGTTTAATATCACATTACACAGTGTAGATTACGTAAAAAGTTACACGTAAACACAACACATCCGATCGGTTCTTCATAAGACAAGACTAACCACACGCTATCAACCTGTAATACATAAATTACACGACATTCAGCGGTAAATCATATCCGAGCATAATAATTTAATGCGATGCCTCTAAGACGAATAACGGCGGCGGACAATGAAAAATAATTAAAAGTAATAAATCTCTCTGCAGGTAACAAAAACGTGAAGTGCTTAATAAACGTCGCATGCTTGTGGAGGAGCGTGGGAAAGAGCACACGCGGGCATCCTTATTCCGGACAACAGTGTCCGATCATGTCCGGGCGTAACTTGTAGGAGCGGTGTCCGATCTGTTACGGAGATGTAACTTGTAGGACATCGGTGTCTGTGTTAACAGGATAGGATCATTATCTGGTGTTAGGGTATTAGATGACCCTCTGTGTAGGTACCTAATGTGATTAAGGAAATGGGTGGTCTTATTCGTTTAAGGCCTCTGGGATTGTTGTGTTGAATTGATATTAGGAAACATTCATGGAATAAGATAGTTTTTTTATTCATTTGCTTTACAAATTGTATGCTGCTGAGAAGCTTAACTTTTATCTTCTGTCTATCAATGCATATTTTCTCTGAAAAGCTAAAATCCCATGTGTGCGTATTTCAATTGTTATATTGTAAAGTCAATGCTGACTTAAAAACAAAAACGACGGTTATTAAAATGTTAAATAACAATATTATCATAATTTCGTTGTTAAATGAGTCGTGTCGCTGTCAGAATATACCGGCTGGGGATCGGCCTGCCGTCCCTCGGAACATGAGATTAGAATGGACACCTGAAACCATTGCCGTCCTTAATTACGTTTTAATTACTCTTGATTCTTTCAATCATTTTGAATAATTAAACAATTTTATTATAACTTTACGGGTACGTGATTTTTATAAGATCCTTTGTATATTTTTTTCTTTGAATTTTGCACTGACGTTTATAGAATGGAGGGTAATAATTATCTACTATTAAGTTTTTCTTTTTAGAAGATAAGCTACGGTTTTCTAGAAGAGCGGTGGCGGCCACTTTTTTTTTTAGCCTTTAATGTCCCACGGCTGGGCAAAGGTCTCCCTACTCTCCTCTTTGCACCTCTCTCTGCTGCCAAGGGCCAATCGGATCTTTATCAAAGGAGTCCAGCTCACCCCGCCCCCTTCGTCTGTCGTGGTCGTGTACTTAGTGGCTTGCTCATCTTCTTAAAACACGAATTTATTGAATAGCGATCAGCACAAGGTGGTTAAAAGGGGTACAACCACATTTTTACTCAGCAATTTTTATTTTGTTTACTGGTAGCTCTTTGTTCTTCAACATTTCGCTTCGCCAGCTGCTCGCGGTTTATAACACAACTGTAACATTTCGTATGGCGTCCATAGACAAATAAGTAGCGGTTTCACGAAAGCCGTGCCGTGCCTCTACTGTTCGCTTTCTTGCAACAATAATGGGGTTAGGTGCTATATTTATGACCGAGACTGGATAAAATTATGTGGCGTCGTACTAATATTGCCAAGGCGAACACTGCATGTGTTCTGTTCCCACGGCCGTATCTACCATGAGCTAAATCTCTTCCTATTTTCTTGTAAAACATACGTTCTGTTGTCTCACGCAAGGGCGACGAGGTTATCTAATCTTAACGACAGATTTATTTTGCCTTTATTTTTTCTAAAATAAAAACATCAGGTACACAATTTAGGTTCCAGTAATTGTAATAAAAGTTAACTGAGCGGCGTAAGTAAATCTGCAGCGTCGTAGCCTGCCGTCTGCCGCGCCGTACACCGGAGCGTAGAGTTTCGTAGACTTTCATAGCTCCGTAGCACCGTAGCCAGTTCGTAGCTCCGTAGTCAGTTCGTAGCACTAAGCAAGCAATGTCGTTAGACTTAGTGCAATTTGCTGCTATGTGTAAGTCGTTTGGCAATTGCCGTTATAAGCTTTAGCACACACTTTGATGCTGTTCGTTCAAATAAGTGCTTGTTAACAAATTGTGAATTGGCTGTTTTCGGCTTTGAAGAGACCAAAATATCGCTTGGGGAATATTTTTAGTCTGATAAGCAGCGGCATCCTACTATGTATCTATATCCTCTCACACGTTTGCCCGCCTACCTGTCGAAACACCCCACGCGTCGGAGTAGTTGAATGGGCGCAGTAAAGTCATTGTTTTAACAATGACAATATAATAATGACACTGTTGTGTACACTTGGTGTACCGTTGACGTTTCGAGCACTTTCTCTTGTGTACACTTGACGCTTGAGGGGATATTACCGTAGTTGCCTATCAGCCTGTCAGGTGCAAACCATTGGGCTTAGATTCGAACATGAATTGGTAAACAGTATCCTTGTAAAAGGAGATTAACCCTTCGTAGATCCACGCGAGACACAATAGCTTTTTAATTCTGTCTGTAATTACGGCATTCAACGGGTTAATCAATAGATTTTATTTCAATAAAGTTTACGTTACAACAAGCAAAAAACTTTTTTATCTATAAATAAAAAAACACAATGTGACATTGTGACTCGAACAGCATTCGGTTACGACAAGCACATGTATACAGAGGGGTTGAATAATTTACGAGTGCACTAACTTTGGCACGGCGGGACCCGTTCGGTACAGATGCGGGAAGTACATATATCAAACCGGGCCGAAGGTTACAACTTCAATAAAACTTGAGCGAAACTTATTCAAACGCGGCGGCCGGTGAAAGCTGTTTTTAACTTGTACCCGCGAGGGATCACCCATACAAATAAAGAGTTAGTTCTGATATGAAAGCAGATTTCTTTTTCTGAAATAACTTTTAGAAAATATTCCTGGCTGTTTGCCATTTTAAGTAAATTTTCTGTTTTTATATGGGCAGGCGGCCAAGCTGATGGCCCTACTGATGTATACTTTAGCGTTATATTGTTCGCAGCCTGAATATTGATATTAAATATTCCTTCAAAAAATTCCATTTCCCATTTTTTAAATGAAAATTACTTAGAATGTATGTACGGCTACCAGTTTCGCTCCATGTAAAATATTCGGTATCCAACTGAATTTGGTTAAAATGGAAACCGACCTCAACATAGTTGGGCGAAGGCTAAGAAGATGTATCTATGGAGACTCGTCGATTTAAAATCTAACTATAGGGAATACTAGTATACTTTGATAACAATCTTCCTCAGAATATCGTGGCAAAAACATAAAATACCATATCCAATCCATATGAGTTCCACACTATCCAAAAGCCCTTAGAAAGTTGACTGTCATAAAGTAGGTACATAAAATCTTGGGAACGAAGTCCCGGGTGGATACTAGTTTGATATATTTTGGGTTATGTATGATTTAGGGGACAGATAAATTTAAATATTCAATGACTTGTAGGTACGTTCGCAGTACATGATGATAGTCGGAAAGCAATTATGAACTTGTCACAGTAATTAGGATATTTGTCTGCAGAAGTTTCCTGTAACATAGCGGGTACTTTAAGTATTCTGTGATAGCGGTTAGTCCGCGATGGCTGACAAGCGAGCAATGTAAGTTCGAATTCGAAAACATCAATCTGTTTCTTATTAAACTTCAACTATATTCGACGACCCTTGTTACTTATCTCCTTCGGTGACCGTACACCTCTGCCCGACCCTTCGGCAAGGCGTGATGTTATGTTTACCGATATTTACCCCATTCTGCCCACGTTCAACACTAGACATAAATCTCAGAACTGTTGCCTTTAAATAGGCCAGAGTTCTAAGAATAATGTAGCATAATAACGCCAATATAATTATACAGATCGGACTAACTTACCTAGTGACGTCCGATCCTTAATTATGTGAAGTAATCTCATCCTCATTGTATAGGTACTATGTAGTCGCACCATTTCGTGCGCACACGTCACAATATTTAAAGATGAAATTCAAATTTTTTCATCCTAAAGAAAAACAAATGTTGTCTGTGGTCCAGTCGTTGGCGCGGTCTCCTGACATCTGTCAATCATTCTTTCAAAGCATAAGAACGGGACTTCACGATGACCTACATGGGCATCGTATAGTCCCGGCATACAGCACAACACAACTTCTAGAAGGGGTTTAATAAGGCAATCCAATACACCTAAAGTATAGGATGATTATCTGGGAAGGGTTGGGATACAATGAGGATGAGATTACTTCACATAATTAAGGATCGGACGTCACTAGGTAAGTTAGTCCGATCTGTATAATTATGCTACGTAATCTCATCCTTATTGTATAGGTACTATGTAGATGTTCAAAGAATAAAGTTGTGTTGGTCATCATAGGTACCTACATAAAATGAGCATTGTTCAATAATTGAACATTGTAACATAACATGCATACTAATTGTAATGCATTTCTATTAAGAATCAGTGTACCATTAAGGTAAATAGTTACCTAACTTAATTTATAATTCTCTAATTACTATTAGATTCTGGAAATATAATCAGTTTTGAATCAACTAGTTTAATTAATAATCCCATATGGCACACATCAATTTCTTGTAATCAGACAATTAACATTGACATGTAATAAGTTCTATGTACAACCACTCTATAGAGCACACAGCTGGTGCAAAAACATTAGAATCACTAATAAAAAGGTCTCTTATAAAACCGAGTAAGGGTTGAGAAATTTGTGGTCCAACCAGCATAATGACACCTTCTTCAGAGCCCTTTGAAGTAGAGGCATGTCTGTATATGTGAATTTAGAAATAATAATATCTATTCCACTCTTACTTGAAATTTGTTTTATCCATCTATTATTGGTTGCAGTAGAGGTTGCATCATAAGGCTTTCTTATAGTTATAATTAATGATTTACAATTTTGTCTTATACTCTTATCTAGTAAAATCTAGATAGGACAATTTAAGGGTTGTGGCAGTACAGAAAGATAAATTATCTTTAAAAAATGGTAGAATCAAGTTGAGTTCGGATCTACCAGGTTTTAATTATATCTGGATTTTTATGTTAATTTTGTCCTCATTATAAGAAGTGTACTAATGAGTGACCAGGTTTGAATTTTGTGTGCAGTTACAAGAGCTATTATCGTTACTAATTGTTTGGTTAGAAATTCTAAACCAAGGGTTTGATTGGGAAATAAATTAATCTGTCGAACTCCGCTAATGAGATACAATTGATTTTCTATTGTTTCGTCGCCAATAGGCGACGCGCGGTGCTTGGCCGGTTAAATAATGCAAAACGATACTAGGGTCCCACTAACTTCCTATTTGGGATTCTTTGGTCTTAATATAAATATATCCCTGAGAAACCTTGTCGCTCTGTCATTATTGTGTCAATGTGGCGGCCAAAAACTACAGAATTTGCTGATTATTATATAGCTCACTCAATACCATTAGGATATCATACATCATTAAACTTAGTGGTAAAAATTATATGACTATCATGACTGAGCCTAGGGGTCAATGTCTTGTGTCTAACAGAAGAGAGTCTACTGATCTAGAGCAAAGCTAACACTATATTAATTGAGGGATCAGTCTTTCTCCTATCAGGAAAGCGTCCCTGATAATATGGCAGCAAACAGTGACTCCTGTGCATTGGGTGTTGAGATCCCATTTGACAGTGAATAGATCTACAGAACATACTTGGATCAGGGAGCCATGATATGTTGATATTTAGTATTAGACCTGATTGTAAACAGGTTAATCGGGGGCTGGCCCAGTACAGCACACCCCCCCCCCCTGCTTACATAGGTATATCTTTACTTAGAAGTATGTCCTTATGTAGGGTTTCAAAGTTGTACAAGTTGCTGCAATTTTTTTTTTTTTTTTTTTTTTTTTTTTTTTTTTTTTTTTTTTTTTTTTTTTTTTTTTTTTTTTTTTTTTTTTGCAACAGTTGACTTGTAGGCTATATCACATCACTTCCATTTAATTTCTATGTTAGGAAGCCTAGATTCAATTTCCCATACTGTTTTCTTTGGAAGTAATATAAAATGCATAAACCCGTATTTGTCATTCCTTGTACCGTTGCCAAAATTGTTAAGCCAAGCTATTCAGATGAGTAAAATGAGTACCACCCATCTTACTGACACAGGATATGGCCGTTGTGATATCTTTTCTAAGTCCTTACAGTAACTGAGTTTGCTTGCAAATGTTTTGAGCCCCATAAATGCTGCTAATAGTTCAAGGTAAGGTAAGGAACTTTTCAACATTAACTGTCCAGTGCCTGTGGATGTTGATATCATTACATACCAGACCCCAGTCAGTTTGGGACAATATTTCGAGGACAAAATCTAATTGTTTAATTCTATTGTGGTTTGTTGGAATGTAAGGTAACCAACAATCTCTGCAAATAAATGATTTTTAATTTGTTTCTAGCCCTGTTGTATTTGTAAATAAGTGATTTTTAACCTAGTTTGGTATAAAGTTAACCATATTCATATACAGATGCAGCTACTAGAATACCTAGTAATTAGACACACTCGATTATTTATATCTCATTTCAGACTTAATATTTTTTATGGACTACAGGGTAAAGTCTATATTTTCCTGAGGAAGTGAAATGGCAAACTGGACTGAACCCAACTAATATCCTAGACATTGGCAGCACTGTCTGGGCACTCTTTTCAGTTTTAATAATAAATCCTAGATATTTAACACAGTTTGAGTATCAGACATATTTTCTAAACACTGCATATGGATCGGCAGGGCACAGAATATAATTGTCAAGATGTATGACAAAAAACAACCCTAGTGACCTCCGGTGACAGACAACTGGCTTTATGATGTTTGTGAATACATATGGAGCGGTGCTAAGTCCAAATACGAGGCATGTAAACTGTTATAACTTATAACATATCTTGAAATAGAAACTGGGGATATCTCCTGAAATATTTTCATATGGATAATTGATATGAATTTTTTAAATCAATGTAATATTGTAGGCAAAAAACTTATATACCTAGTAACATACTACATATTAAGTTTTTATTTAATATGTATCTCCAAACACCATGCGATTTTGGTACAATTATACCAGATAAAATTACTTATTTGACAGGAGCACATGTTTCTATAGCACCTAATATAAGAGATTATTCCATGGGGATAGATTGCTTTCTTTCTGAATGAAGTTGTTATTCAGAAGTTTGAATTGGAAACTCAGTAAAAGGTAGTTTATAACCCTTGATCCACTCATATATGGTTGGATTAGTAGTAATATCATACTTCAGAGAAATATTGCAATCTACCAGTCTGTACCTGAGCTAGTGATGATGCTGGTTCTGGCAACGGTTGTTGGCATTGGATTTATCTTGAAGCTTATAGATAGCTATTCTGAATTGGTGTGTAGAATAGGTATTTTGATATTGGTGTTTACTCACATCAATTCTTGAATTTCCTCATGGCTAGGTAGGATTAAGGATCTCAGATTATTGCAATTTTCATGATAAATTAATGTCACACTCAGTCTAGCTCAGTAACTTAATGTTTCGATTTGATCTGCACTATACAAACGCTTGGGAGGCTATTAGACTGTTATGAACTGTTCCCAATGAATGTAATAGTAGCGGCCACTGTAGTTCGCTGCCCCTTGATTGTGTGGTCCCATTTGATTCCACTTCCATTTACTGCTGCCACCCTTCCTTTTTAAATTCTGGTGGGTTCAATAGGCTACAAATTATGAATGTTTCATACTTCTTTTAAATGTTTAGCTTCATCTCCACATTTAGTCCATTATCATAATTGACCACCGTGTGGCCAGACTGCCATGCAGTTCTACAGGTAAAGTAGCTAACTGTACCCCAGCATCTCACAAGTAGATTTTCAATACTTGAACTTAGGACTTCACGTTGGGTATGTATATCGTTCCACTCTCAGCCTCCTTTCGGCTGTATTTTAGTAGAATTGAAGTACTAACATAGCTTATATAAGTTAAATTGTATATTAACACCCTCACTGAGAGGAGGCCTGTGTCCCAGCAGTGGGAACATTATAGGCTGATTATGTGTTATGTATGTATATTAACATCTAGAATATAAAGTATTTTGGAATTAGATTATAATTAACGGCATTGAGTATGGATATTCCCAATCCGGCTGCGTTGGCTTCGGTCACATAACACAAAGTCCAACTGTAGTCTTCCATGGAAGAGGGCTCCGTACTCATCTACGAAGACTAATTAGAGTTAGGTCCCAGACTGCTTAGATCTAAATCCATGGCTAACCTCACGTGATAGCTCTAGGAATGCAGGAGGGATGTGTTTTTAACACTGGACGTATAGACTGGTTTATATCTGATTTTATTTGATTTAACCTGAAATAAATGGATTATTATTATAGAACATTGACTAACCTCTCGTGAGTCTGTGTGGAGTTGATGGCACAGTTGAATGTTCTCATGGTTCACCTCGCGTGAGAACACTTAGAGACGGCCAAAGATCCTCAGAACACTGAACGTATATACCATGTAGTGTCGTTCTTATGTAAGTATACAGCACAGTTACGTTCTCATGGTTGACCTCACAGTGAAAACTAGAGACTGCTGTGTGTATTACGGCATCCCTTGTCAGCCAAAGATCCTCCGAACACTGAACGTATATACCATCGGCTAGCCTCGCGTGATAGCTCATGTGGTATCGTTCTTGTGTAAGTATACGGCACAGTTACGTTCTCATGGTTGACCTCACAGTGAAAACTAGAGACTGCTGTGCGTATATTACGGCATGATTTCAATTGCCGACAACTGAGTTTCGATGACGGCTCCGCTTTGCTTTTTCAAGCGATTTTTCCAGTTCTCGCAGGCGTACGGTCAGCTCCTACATTCCATCGTCTCGTTTTCTTCTGTTTTCCCATCTTGTTAAAACTTTTCTGAACTTTTATATACGAAAACGTGATCAGTGCGCGGCACAAAAAAGTACAATGATTGACAGATGTCAGGAGACCGCGCCAACGACTGGACCACAGACAACATTTGTTTTTCTTTAGGATGAAAAAATTTGAATTTCATCTTTAAATATTGTGACGTGTGCGCACGAAATGGTGCGACTACATAGTACCTATACAATGAGGATGAGATTACGTAGCATAATAACTGTCAAAACGCCAATACCCAGTATGAAGTACAATACAAAAATCTGTGTTTTTGCCAACAAGCCAACACAAGCAACGCGGCCGCGACTCGGGGAAGGCGCGGTGGCGCGGCGGCGCGGCCGGGCGGCACAAAACACACATTAGCATAAAACTCGAATTGGCTTCAGCGATGTGTATGCCACTGTTGTAATGCAACTTTTAAACTAGATCTGCTCGGCATTACACGTTGGAACTTCTTCTACGTTTCCGAAGATAACTTTTTGAGCGGTTTGTCTAGACAGGAGTCGATGTTTGGAGCTTTGTTAGAGTATGCACCTGCAGTGTTTAGGCCAGCCGCTCGCTGCACATAGTCAAGGTCTGGTCACGAAATTGGCCTTAATTCAGCACTAGATTTTGTGGAAAGTTAGGGTCTGTTAAAAAAGTCTCTTCAAGTGACGATACTAATTTTCATACCGGCCGGCTGTCGCTGAAAACCAGCGCTGGGGTTCTGTCTTGCATAGGGTCGCAGCATAATGCTGAGCAATAGCCGTTTTGGGTGGATGTGACGCATGTTTCCCTTACCTTCTTTTTTATTTTATTTGTTGTGTTTATGTTCTTTTTTGCGTCATGATTCAAGATTCAAGATTATTTATTTGTCAAAACATGAGTACACATACAGAGCATGCAAGTTGTTGAGATAAATTATAATTTCGGACCAGTCATGTTTGGCCTTAGTGGCGTACAAATATTTAAATGTCAGTGAATTAACTATTTAATTGATAAATTATTTCATAAGAACAAAGCAGTAGGTATGTCATTTTAAAGCAAACAAGAAAAAATACAATATATTAAGGTCAAAATTACGTAAAAGTTATTATATGTCAATTTAAATCAATAAAGAAAAAAAAATACAATACATGGCTAAAATTACTAAATGTCAATTTAAAGCAAAAGAGAAAAAATACAATATGTTCAAAATTACGTAATAAATATTAAATGTCAACTCAAAACATTGGTAATAGCATTAATAGTTTGCTTTAAATTCAGATTATGTCAAAGATGCACTGATAACATGGGTTCTACATGGCATTAAAAGTTATCATTGAGAAATTCTGAAATACTGTAGTATGCCTTACCTTCTAGTAGTATTTTTAATTTATTTGTCAAGTTCACCGCAAATAAACGTATTTTCTTTCTTTATTCTTTCATACCACGCCGGTGTCGGTGCAGTTACCATTAGCAGAACCTCTTCTGCTTACGGTAACTGCACTGACGCCGGCAGGTTCTGCTTAGGGTCAGTTCACACCGCGACGCGACGCGACACAATTATAGCAATACAATTATAGACGTTACCTTCTACACAAAAAGGTACACAATTCTGTGTGCCTACTACGTCGAGCTACGCGGCCCTCCTCACTGATGTGTACCTTTTTGTGTAGAAGATAAGGTCTATAATTGTATTGCTATCTTGAAAACTGCGCGCCGCGTCGCGTCACGGTGAGAACTGACCCTTACGGTAACTGCATCGACGCCGGCGTAGTATTAATACCAGTCAGGGTATCCTCATGTTTATTGCATTTTGACCTGGTATTATGAATGTAGGTAATGTTTAAGAAATCACATAATACTTTCGACTGGAAGAATATGACGGCTGTTACTTGAACATAAACTTACATCGTTTCCAGTTTTAGAGCCCTAACACTTCAACAATAAAAACCAATTTTCGTTCAAATACGACACTATTCTTCCGATATACTCCGGAACATATATATGTTACTCAATTTGTAACATAAAGCTCAATGCACACGCGAGACGCGGCGTCAAATCTTGTCACTCTCTCAATAAAGAGCAAATAAACTCGAGTTTCGAGTACATTTGAGTTCACACTCGTGTTGAAGCGAGCTCTCGAGGCGCGGCACTCGACGAGTGTTTAGCAAACTGTGTAAACAATACCTTCTTGTGATTTATGTTAGACGGATTGGGTAAACGTTAAATGTATTTTTCTTTTTTATTGTTGCTTTCCTATAAGGAAAAGTGTTTTCCAGGTGAAGGCATTTACCAGAAGTTGTAATCGTATTAATGGTTCAGAAGCTTCAATATCATTAGGGTTATACCGGAATATATTTATAGCAGTTCTTCGTAGACGCAGTACGACAGCGGCTCCCCTCACATCATCTCTGTCATTAGAAGATAGCTGCCACGCAACAATCGATGCGACACTCTTCTAGAGTGACTGGCACTAGCCATTTTCACTCTTACTTTTTCAGTGATTCCAGTCTTCGTAAAAAAACGTCATGTTTATTCAGAAAAGTTTTTTGACCGTGTTCAGACTGTTATTCCTAACTTATTTAATTTGTTTGATTAATAAAGTATTTTCAGGACCTTCGTGTGTCTATTACATAAGAATAAACGAAACGTAGGCCTACCTATGTATAGAGCACAACAAAACAGACGACATCAAGAAATTCGCCGACGGAAACTGTGAAACAAGCAAGCGACAGATGGTGGCCGTACACGAAAATAGGCTGGAATATACCCGGGTAGAGAGATACTGACTGGGGAAAACGGAAAGTCAAACGAAATATACCTACCTATATCGGGGTAATTATGCTCACAGAGGTGCCTCGCCTTCTAGAGGCACCACCAATCCACTAGTCAATTGAACCCTATTCATATAAAAAATGATTATCTTTTCGAATTTGTTTAAAATAATATGTTTATGCAGATTGCGGATGCGGATTGTCAAATCAAAACTATGTACCTATTTTAATAATAAAACTAAACGAACCTTACTCATATTTAAGTACATCAGGTAGGTAGCTAACTATACATACATACACATTGTATGTTATATTTTATCAACGTCGACATGCACGTAGGAGGGATCTCAATTCGCAACTCCGTCGAGTTAGACTGGGAGGAACAAAAGAAATAAACAGCTTATTGCACCACTCAACTTTGTTCACTGTGCTTCCCAAATGCGTCAAGTTTATAAGTTAATAAGAGTATTTACTTATAAATTGTTAAGGATCATGATATTTAAACGCTTCGAGCTTTGGAAAACATCTTCCTTATTTTTATTTAAAATTCCTTTTTATTAAATGGACGATGATTTTATGATAATATATAAAAATAAACTGCGGTAACCTATTTGCGTCCCTAATAACGTAGAGGCGTATTAAAACACCTACACTAAACTCGATAATTATAAAATTTTAATGAACTCAATCTATGTAAGTGTATCAGCACCCGCCGACGGAAACTTTTCCAATAAACTCGACCTCTATGCGGAAAATCAAGTAATTTATTCTACAATCTTAATCTCCACGTTATCGCGTGGAAAAATAATTTATATTTGACTCTTGTACAATAAAATATACGTGACTACCAACTTGGGAAAAAGAGCGTCTGGAGATAACAAAAGGAAAAGTATTATAAATTTTATTTTCCACTTTTATCAGCATTATAGCGAGTACCTAATCTAAAGGTAAAAGACATTGTGATGGAACTCGATTAAATTAAGTTACTACAGCGAGAAGGAGAGCAATTTCGATTCTCATAGAATTCAAATGAGCTTTTTATTCAAACACAAGACTGGAGGAAACACTAAAACAGACGGTTTTACTCCACTGCATTAGGACATACCCCCAGCTTCTTTTAAAACTTCACATTGTTGATTTTGGGAAATAACATCTGACATCAGTTGAACCTGTATGTTGATGTTGTTTTAATTTCAACTTTTATCTTATGAGACACAAATTTGGCTCTCAAAAACGTTGCCATAAAACCCTCTCATATTGCATTTACCACCAACGTGAACTGCAAGGTTTTTATCGGCCGGTAGCTTATTGGGGTTGCCAATGGGTTTCGGAATATATGGGAATGCGCCATATTTGCAGATTTAAAATCGACCGCGAAAAATTACAGAGGCTCAAGCAGATTACAGCTGTGCTTTTGTAATTTTTATCGCCCGATTAAAAATTTACAATGTGGTCTTTCTCCAGCAAGGTATTGCTTACAGTTGGTTAAATAAATAAGAAAATAAACATAATTGAATATCGTTTAATCAAATAATATTACTAATAGATCTTACAAGAAAGCCAGGCGATATACATTTCATAATCATGGAATAGTTTTCATCTTACAATA
Source organism: Amphipoea oculea (assembly GCA_945859645.1). NCBI lineage: Eukaryota > Metazoa > Arthropoda > Insecta > Lepidoptera > Noctuidae > Amphipoea > Amphipoea oculea. Next base: position 11,813,244 of record OX243866.1, on the reverse strand, counting down.
CGCAATGAAATATAAACACTAGAATATAGTTTATTAAAGCTATAGACGTCTTACAGCGATAGATATTGTTATATTAAAGTACCTAGTACCATCAAATAAGACCTTAGAACTAGTACATATAATTTGATATGATTATGTATCTAAATTCATTCGTTAATTGATTTCAATTCTAATTAACTAGAAGACTCTAAACAATTATACACACATTTATAAAAGTAACAATTTACAATAGATAATTTAGTAGATATGCACTTAATAATTGCAACATAACGATTAAAAACTTCGGACTTTTCAAATGATATGTTAGAATTTCAATAAATAATTTATATAAATTCGACATACCTAATTACAACTATGGATAAATTTTCCTACATTAAGTATACAATTTACTACAGCAAAACCGATGGCATGGTTCGAACAATCTATCCGAAAATATCTATCAATACTCTACTTAATCAAAGGCCGTAATAAAATATTATAGGTAACCTTTACCCAACGAAACTCACTCATCACATTATTCTAGTTCTAACATCAGCGCTAAGTTAAGATTGAATATATTACACTTAAAATATATTTTTTTAACTCCATTTATCATAAGCGGGATGTAAATAAAACTGTACAAGAGGTATATACAAACTTATGGACTAGTTAATGTATACTTCTACGTAGCTGCTATGTGAATGCCTACCGGAGTGGAATTAGCTTCAATATTGTGTCCAGCTTTTGGCTGCAACAGAAATGAAAACCTTGATAACGTGTGGAGGCTGGGGTCTGAATGTGGGCGGGTTGTAACGCGGGGCGGAATAAGATTTGAGCAAGTTTCTAAAATCTATACAAATGATTAAGAACAGTGTTGGTGCTAAAATTAAATGGAAATAAAGTAATTGCTATAACATTCAGGGAATATAGTCGATATTAGGATATTTTTGAAGTGAAACTTCTTTAGGCGCGCTTGACTTGGGGAGTAAACTGGCGAATGCGTTACGAAAACGTGTGATCGCGAGTAGGGAAGGTACGCAAAAAATAGCTGGAAATACCTCTGGTGTAAAAACCCGGTCCCGGTCGCATAAACATGCGACCGGGTTTTTACACCAGGTATTTGCTTCCAAGTACGCACACCGGGTACCGACTCAAAATACTTGCAAGACTATTAAGTATCTTATACGGCTACTCGCTCAAATACGTAGGTACTCAACCGCGTTAGTTTTCGCAAATGCGATCACGCTCCTTTTGGAACAATTTCGTATGCAAGTATTTTTTACCGACTTCACAAAAAGGAGGAGGTACTATGTTCGGCTGTTTGTATGTTTTTTGAAGTGAAACTTCTTTAGGCGCGCTTGACTTGGGGAGTAAACTGGCGAATGCGTTACGAAAACGTGTGATCGCGAGTAGGGAAGGTACGCAAAAAATAGCTGGAAATACCTCTGGTGTAAAAACCCGGTCCCGGTCGCATAAACATGCGACCGGGTTTTTACACCAGGTATTTGCTTCCAAGTACGCACACCGGGTACCGACTCAAAATACTTGCAAGACTATTAAGTATCTTATACGGCTACTCGCTCAAATACGTAGGTACTCAACCGCGTTAGTTTTCGCAAATGCGATCACGCTCCTTTTGGAACAATTTCGTATGCAAGTATTTTTTACCGACTTCACAAAAAGGAGGAGGTACTATGTTCGGCTGTTTGTATGTTTTTTTTTTTGTATGTTTGTTCATCGAATACTCCGCCAATTGTCGACGGATTTTCAAAATTCTTTTTTTGTTCCAAAGTAGATAGTTTTGAGGTGGTCCCACTGTCATCAAGTTAGGATCTGGTGATGGGATCTTAGAGTAATCGAGGGCAACCTTTAAATTTTATAGGCTCACTTATTGTTTTTCGCATATTTTACGAAGTATCTTGTGTATTTGCGTATGGTTGTCACCATCTCAGGTAGCTGGTCTGATGATGGAAGTTATAACTCCTTAACAGTAAGAAGTTCCTCGAACAGGCAAGGACTGTTTTAGTCAATTGTTTTGATGTTTGATAGGGCATTTGCCACATTTGGTCTCATGATCATCAAGTCATGACCTGATGCTGCAGTCAGGATAGTCTGCAGAGTACCTAACTCCTCGACAACATCGTGTTAAGGCTCATTGAAAAGGGCTCGATGTGTGGATAAACGTACTGTTAATGAGGAACACCGAAGTACATAAAGACCTGATGCTGAAGCCAGGAGCATTAGAAAAAGTACCAACCTTGAAATTACAGCACCGTAGTCGTGTTTGGGCTCATTTTAAACAGGACTAAATTTTAAGTTCAATGCAATGTTGACAAGTCTGGCCTGATGCTGCAGCCAGGATTATCAGCATCTAGTCTAAAAACATCAGGGCAGGATTTGATGATGGGATCCTGGAGAAATCGAAGGAACTCTTCAAATATTATAGGCACACCTATAGCGATTTGGGTATTTTTTATAGTAACTCGTGCATTTGCTCTCGGAAAGCACTATTTGGTGATGTGGAACTGATGATGAAGACCACAGATGGCCACCGGAACTACTCAATAATATCTAAGTATTTCACGGGTTGCGATTCGATTACTTTAATATGGTTGCTAAGCAATTTATGCTCGTCACAATGTGAATGGTGATACGGAGCTGATGGTGGATCTGGAGAACTCCTCAACAATTAACTTCCCTGTATCGGGAAAAGCAATATTTTGTTTGTAAAAGGCGATGATCACTAGGCTATTGTAACTTAGATAAATTATAAGCAGACCCACTAAAAAGCGTGAAATAAAAACTTTTTAAGAAAAAAAAAACCGACTTTCAAAAAAACACTACAAAGTGAAAAATATCTTTAATTTCGGAAGACGGTGGCAAAAAACTAAAATAAATATCCAAAGACACCGACTTCCGAAATTAAAGTTATTTTTCAGTTTGTAAAGTTTTTTTTGGAAGTCGGTTTTTTTTTCTTAAAAAGTTTTTTTTACATTAATGGTTTGCAAGTATTTATTTGTAAACGCGATTTTGCTCCTTATTTATTCGAAGTCATTGATCAATTTCCTATGCAAGTAGTTTTACTTCCAACGGGGCTTTTGAATACGCGTTTGTATTTCTTATCTGTATGAAGTTATGGATCAGTTTTCTATGCAGATAGAAAATACTTGAAAGTATCTCGCTCCGGCGTGCCTCGACGCTCGAGTACGTAGGTACTCAAATAGTTCAACAACCGCGTTTGTTTTCGCAAATGCGATCATACTCCTTATCAGTAAGAGCACAGAATACTTAATAGTACTACGTACAGAAAGGACACTCCCTTCCTCGCCCTCATATCAGATACCGCACCTCACCCCGCACTTCGAGGTATTCGTCGCCGACTCTTTAGCAAGGGCGCTCGCGAACCGCAGCGCTGTATTGCTGACACACAATTATGCGATTTAAGGTGAATGGGTAGTTGTAGCCCGCGAAATTCAATTTTTCTTACGTTTTTTGCAATTTTCAGGTCAGTGTCAGGTTGTATCTTGATCAAAATATGATTTGAGACTATAATAGACATGTATTTACAGAATTATAGTCATTAGAATCATTAATATATCTCTTTAAGTTAGATTTCTACCATCAACACTTTTCCATACGAGATTTGTTCTTAACGGTAGAAATCTAACTTAGAGAGATGTATTAATGATTCTAATTATTATAATTCTGTAAATATGTACCTGTTATTGTCGCGAATCATATTTTGATCAAGATACAACCTGACACTGACCTGAAAATTGCAAAAAACGTAAGAAAAATTGAATTTCGTGGGCTACAACTGCCCATTCACCTTAAAAGTTTTATTTGAGTTTTAATCACGATGGTTGGATATTGTGATGCTTTTCCGAATTCGTATTTACATATACTGTTTGTATGATTTCGCATTTTTAATAACATGCGATTTAATAACCCATTATTTACAGATAAGTCATTTAAACGAAACTATTTTAGTGTTTTTATTTTATTACGAACCCGACTATATAAATAAACAATTGAACTACATGGTCACTTCATAATAATGCACACGTTCGGGCAGCGCCGCCGCCGACGTCGTTCGGTTCCCCGACACAAATTGCTTTCCGCGCCATTTTTTTTACGCTACTAGATTTCACGCACACATTTGCACGTGTACAAACGTCATTTGTTTATGTATTAGTAATAGGTAATTATTTTGGGAGCGTTGTATGGAGTGTCCGAGGTGTGGTAAGAGTCTACGGAACAATTTCGTATGCAAGTATTTTTACTTTAATGGTTTGTAAATAATAATAAGTTAAATATTCCAAAAGAATCAATAACTAAATTAAAAATTAACGATACATTAACAACAAATCCTGCAGAAATTGCCAATGCGTTTAATAATTATTTCATTGAAAAAGTAAATCCTATTCCAGGCGCTGGAAAAGAATCCACAGCCTTAATCAATCCCCAACCTAACTCAATGTTTTTATCACCCTGTTTGCCTTATCATATGCAGAAAATTATAAGAAATCTTAAAAATACTAGCAGTGTAGGGAATGACGGTATTTCGACTAAAGTGATCAAAGCAGTTAACGAAGATATCTCTCATCACTTAAGCCATATTCTGAACCTTTGTATAGAAAGTGGGACATTTCCAAAAGACCTAAAATTGACAATTATTAAACCTATATTTAAAAAAGATAATAAATATTTAATGGAGAACTATAGACCTATAGCACTAATTTCTGTATTCTCAAAAATCTTTGAGAAATATATATACAATGAAATGAATAGCTACTTAGACCAAAATAAAATTCTATGTGATGAGCAAAAAGGCTTCAGAAAAAACAAAAACATTAATATGGCGGTTTATGATTTTTTACATGTAGTTTCTTCACAAGTTGACAAATCTTTACCTGTTTGTTCTATTTTTTGTGACATGTCGCAAGCATTCGATTATGTAGACCATAATATTCTGCTGGATAAACTTGAGGCTTATGGTATAAGAGGGAATGTCCTAGAATTGATAAAATCATATTTATCGGACCGCCAACAAATAACCCAAATATCAAAATTTGATATTCAAAGTAATAGGGAACAGATTTTCTCCTCTGACAAGCGGTACATCACATATGGTGTTCCCCAGGGAAGTGTATTAGGCCCTCCTTTGTTCCTACTATACATTAATGATCTACCAAAAGCAACTAAGGAACCCATGTCATTGTTCGCTGACGACAGTACTGTTACCATAGCACCTAAAAATATAATTAACTACCATTCTGATTCTAATGATTCATTGAATTCTATAATTACCTGGCTTAATAATAATAATTTGAAAATTAATCTTAGTAAAACAAATATAATGCATTTTAGACAACGAGAAAAGTTACGTAATACATCAAAGTTTAATTTAGTATACAAAGATAATGTAATACAAGAAGCTGAAACAGCACGATTTTTGGGATTAATAATTGACAAGCAATTAAATTGGAAAACTCACATTAACGAACTTTGTAAAAAAATTAGTACTTCGTCATATGCTCTTTATAAGTTGGCACCGACTGTCAACACAGATACTTTACTTACAGCATATTACGGGCTTACTGAATCAGTTTTAAGATTTGGAATAATTTTCTGGGGCAATTCAACTCAAAAAGACACTGCGTTCAAAGCACAAAAGCGTTGTATACGGGCTATGTTTGGGTTGCATACTACTGACAGTTGCAAACCAATGTTTATACAGCACAGAATTCTAACACTTCCGTCGCTTTACATATTAGAAATATCGCTGTTTGTAAAAATTAATCCTCATTTGTTTCCCCTTCGGATTAATAATACAGATAGAAATAGACGCGAGAAGTATAGACTTTGGGTGCAATCACTCTCCCCCAAAACAGCATTTCTAAGAAAAAGTGTAATATGCATGGCCCCGTTAATATATAATAAAATTCCTAATTCCCTTAAGGAAATGAATATCAATTCATTCAAGAGAGAGCTAAAAAAATTGCTAATTAATAAGGGATACTATAATGTTACGGAGTTTTTAATTGACAAATTTTGAATGAATTAATATGTAGGTATTGAGTTTTATTAATTTTATTGTTTTAATTATTATATTATTATTAATTATTTTTTTGACTATATTTTTGTGACTATATTTTGACTATAATTTGATTATTTCGTTTTATAACTCCAACTATTACTACTAATACTATTTTGTACGCCAAATATGGCAAAACATGATGAACCAGAAATATTTTTTCCATCCATATGTGCATATCAGCTATGTATCATGTTACACATGTTTAAACAAATAAATACATCTTTATCTTTATCTTTAAAAGTATTTATTTGTAAACGCGATTGTGCTCCTTATTTATAGGAATTCACGGATCAATTTCCTATGCAAGTACTTTTTACTTCCAACAGGGCTTTTGTTTGATTACGCGATTGTACTTCTTATTTGTATGAAGTTATGGATCAGTTTTCGATGCAGATAGAAAATACTTGAAAGTATCTCGAGCCCTGGTTTTAGGCCCTGGTTTCTTAAGGTGGACGTACTTGGAAGCCCTGGTACTCGATTTTGCAAGTACGACCCATGTCTAAGGGCTACGGGCGAGGCGAACGGGAGTTGAGTGGGGGATATAAGCAAGAGAAAGCAGTGCGCGCGCACATTTTCTTTCTCTCTTCCTCTCATAGCCAAATACGTTTGAAGTTTCACTTCAGTCGTGTGGTCATAAGCACACTCGTTTTGTTAATAACATTTCAAGAGACTGGGTATGACAGTTATTACAAAGGATAAATATTATTTTTTGAGAAAAAAAAAAAGACGGTCACTGAGCAATTGGCACTAAGTAACGGTAAGAAAGTCATCACTTTCCAAGCAGTCGTTTTATCTACAGATATTCCGGTAAAAGTATGCGCTCGTCGGCGTCGTCTAATTTCGAAAATACGAACGTACGATGATGAGATCTAATATAGAGTCAAAATGGAAGTACTTATCTATTTTTTATTACCAAAAATTAGTCATTACCAACTACAGAATATATGCAATTCCAAAAAACTTCTTAAAAATCAACAGAGAGAAAGCTTTATACCTACAAACACGCAATGATCGATGCACTACGGCAAAGCGCGACAGTACAAAACTTAGGAGCTTTGCCTCTATGAGGGGTTACTTTGTGGCGTGAAGTTTGTACTATTTCGGAATCACGAAGATTACCAAAGCGCACACCTTTTCTGGTTTAACTGTACCATTTTTTTTATGAGATGTTCTTCTTGATTGTTAAAAAAAAAAACTTTGATCATTGCCAACATATTAATTAAAGCACTGCTACCCGCTATCGGTATCACAATAGCCGCCCTCATATTTGAACACGGAATGTAACTGCGCCAATTACGTAATTTGCAATCGCGATAACTGTGAAATTATCGTTATCGCTACATAGGTTAGTGTTGCTAACACCAGTTGCTCGGTGATTGTGGAGATAGTTTATGTCTGTAATGGCTGTAGGCTTCGATGGAAAATGGGATAGCTTGCTAACATTTTTCTTAATAAGAAAATATCGCACGAGAGCTTTGGAAAAATCATGAAATAATTGGTGTTTTGTGAAAGTAATCAAGACTATAATTACCTTTGTAATGCATGTCTCGATGCATGCTTGGACAAGTCTTCCCAGGATACTGAAAATTTAAAAAACAATTAACACAAACGATGTCAACTCAAGTGCCGACTAAGCAAACACGATTCATTAGTGCTACGCTAATAGTACAGCGAACCATTTTACAGGAACATACACAATGCAACGACTAAGTACGAGCATATCGCTTAGGAACCGAGCTTAGCATACAATATGAATTATTAAGCGTGTCTCCAGAGGAGTTTGTGCTTAATTTAATTTCCTTTAAGGTGTAATTTACCTTGCTGAGATCGAAGTCAATGTTGGTCCTCACGGCTCGGTGGTGGAGAGGCTGGGGCGGCCGAAAGTTGTTGCCGAGGGGAGCCTTGGGGTGCCTGGCGTCGCCTTGCATCAGCCGCCTCAAGCCGTGCAGCTACAGTCATGAAATTCAATTATGTTGACACTAAAGTTCTTGAAAGTAAAATGACTAACCCTATTTTAAAATTTATGAAGCCGTTGCCAAATATTATACGGAAGATGCGCTGGTTATTTTGTTGGGGGATTGCTCTAGGAAACCATTTTATTAGAGAGGAAGAAGCATAACGTTAAAAATCAGTAAGTACACTATCTAATTTTTGTAAGACGATTTTGGACTTTGAGAAAATATTTTTATCAGAAAAGCAAACTAAAACAATGAACATAATACAGCTACAAGACCTTTGGAAGTAATTTCGAAAATTCAATGCACACGATGTTCACTTTCTATGATAACGTTTTACAAGTGTTTATAGGTGGAGAGCTATTTCGAGTAAATTGAAATTTCTTCCTTTTATAACGCTGGGTGACTACCATGGAGTGAATATAGGTATGTTGTTGCCACGGTCGGATTAACTGACGCGGAGCACGCGACCACGGCTATCTGATTCGCATCGTTGTTTACGCTGTATTAAACAATTTGATTCTGATTATAGACTCCGCCTAAACTTTGATTTTACCAACTGTAATTTGGTTTGTATTGTGGTGTTTGGTGCGAAGTCTATTGTTTGATTTGTTGAGCTTCACGTGGGTTTTATTGTAGCTGTTCAACGGTGTTGTTATATTTAAGCGTTTTATTAGGTAACTGGTACTCAGTGCTGTGGAAAAAAAAAGTGAAGAAATTGCTGAAAAGTTGTGGCCATAGGAAACGGGTATACATTAATAATGCCTATGTATGTATGTGTTGTGTAGTAAACGTTCTCCCGTGGTTACCCCTTAATGGGCAATTTGGCAAATAGCTGTATGACGCTCGTTATAGGCATCACCAACGTCAAGAGTTTATTTTCTACAGTTAAGCTCACACGTATTATTCCTTTTATTTCACTTTTTATGACTCCTGCCACCATAAAGGTGTGGGGGTTTTTATTAGCATAAAACTAAGTACGTTAGTGGTGTTGTAAATTGCGCTTCAAGCAGCGACCACATGGCGTTCGCTCAACTCCCCGCGAGATTGCAAGCAGTTTCCACTAGCACTTAATTTTCCGACCAACACAAACGGAAAACATAAACAATGATTTATAATAACAGCCACACAACGCGGCACTTTCAGTTTACTTTTAACACGTACATAATTCACGGCGGAGTCTTTGTCTAAAGGCGAGGGACGTGAGTTGTTTATTGTAGCGTGGGCACAAATGAAAATGTTATTACGCTGCCCCAACCATGCTTGAATACACTGATACTTGTCTTCGACTGGATGCGGTGGCCGTAAGCGTGCGGCGACTGTAGCTATAGTTAGGCTATTAAATGGACCTGTGAAATATGTTCACTGTGTGATTCATGGGAGGAACTGCTTATGCTAGTTTAATTACGCCTGGTAGAAGTGTGCCTTATGTACCCGGGTTTTCATAGATTTTTGGCTCAGCAAGCATCTTGAAACAAAAAGTTTTCTGCCCGAGAAAGTTATATCTACGCCCTTCAAAAGTTTCTTATCTATATCAACATTTTGGTTTCGAGATAATGAATAATTAAGATGGTTCTAGATACATTCTTGTTTATTTTGAGTTGGAATTCTACAAACACAAACTTTTCTGTACCTAGTACCAGTGTCATTTGTAAATCTTGCAATGATTTTAACACGAGATACTGAGTAACAAATTAACCAGTTACAGAATCATCTACAGAAATTTCTACAATATCCATACCAGTTCATATCGGATTTCAGTTTCTAATATCATAAAACTTCAATTCTCTAGGAAGCTATTCCATAACTCCTACGTCTGTAATCGAACAAGGAGGGCAGGGAGGCGTATAATGCAAACGGCGAACTTGAACGGATGCAGTTACCGCACATATTGATTGTTAGCACTGACCCACTGCTGTTGAGTACTGAGCTACTGTTTAGTATTGAGCGTTGAGCATTCTTCCCTAATGCACTTTTGATGATTTGTTGAAAGACTTTTAATGAGCTTTTGACAAGTTTCGATGGTCGACATTGATAATAATGTGAATATCAAAGAAAACTTTAATTGAGTTTACTACAGAAATAAATAAATAAAAATAGTTAGCATTAATTTGACACGTTTTAGTTTAAGTACAAAGTGTAAAGTGGTAATGTAGGTACGCATAAATTTCGTTGTGTTTGGTTGAGCTTTAATATCGAAAATAGGTTTGCTGACGATATGAAAGCTCAACCAGTTATGACTTTTCTATAAGTTTGTTGTTGACTTGTACAACTTGTGCCGGTTGAGATGCAGCTGTTACTCAAGTTTCTACCAATCCAAGATCAACAATTTGCAAGGATTGGTATAGCTGCCTATAAGTAAGCGTTTATCTTTTGATAAGTTATAGTACCTACTTAGACTATATACACTTATGTTTAATTGTTTATGTAGGTATACAGGGTGGCAGTGGTTTCGTATTACCCAGTGACTGGGTTTTGGAGGTCAGATAGACAGTCACTCCATGTAAAATACTGGTACTCAGCTGCATCCGGTTAGACTGGAAGCCGACCCCAACATAGTTGGGAAAAGGCTAAGCAGATGATGATGACATGGTGCCAGGAACCTCACCGCGCAAACTGTAACCATGGATTCAGTACATGAATCTGAACCAGACTGCGTTGAAAAAAAAATTTGCTGTGGCATTCGTTTTGATAACCGACTAAAAATTTATACGCGCGCTCAGTTGACGCGTCGATATCCCGGGATGCCACCCTGTATTTTAGGTATGTATGAAAATTATGATTTTTGTTTACCTCATATCACTACGCAAACAAAAAGTTTTTTTAGACAAAAAGTAGGTAGTTTTACTTGGTAATGAACATTTTTGCCAGCAAGACAGACCGATAACATTTTAAAGGTTTTAAACATACTGGAACTGGAAAGCCGAAAACCGGGTATTGAAGCGCAACTTGGGAGAGGCCTATATCCAACAATTGAGTGGACTACGATAGGCCGAGGATAGTAACGATGTATTTACCTGTTGTTTAGTGATGTAGATGGGTTTGTTGACGATGATCCAAGTGACTGTCTCGTAGCAGGCAGGCGCCGTGGTCGAGCCATCGTACGTCATGTAGTAGTCCGTGTCAGGCAGGAGGCCCCGGACGGATAACTTGTTCACTGGCATCTCAGCACCTTAGTGGATAAAAAAAAAACATGGGACCTAAACGACACGCTTGATTTAAATGGGGTAGGGTACAAAGGGACAATTTTATTGTCATTAAAATGTAATATATACCGTAACATCACGCCAGCAATCCCTCAAGGGTTAAGTAGAGGTGTACCTATAATACACTCAGATTTTGTCAGTTACGTTTATGCAGCGTGGTGATTTAGCAACCTGCATCCATCAAGGGATAGAAGGGATGCTTCCCATCATTTGCCGCTACGAAACTCTTATCCGATTCGTGAAAGAAAAAAAAAACCAATAACCTATACAACGATAGACAGACTATTATGATGCATGTAGGTATGTTTTTTTTTTTACAATAATTCGGGTACGAGTTTCTTAGTGAAAGTTGTGTAAAATGTGTAGAATCACCCCTTGACGGATGCAGGTAACTAAATCGCCACCCAGTAAAGACCAAAATCTTAATGTATTTTTAACAGAAGTAGCGCTGCGAGAATTAAACTGGAGCAAACGAATTTTATCTCGAGTAAGTTCTTTACAAGATAGGTAATAGAGAAAGTAGTTTATCGGTTGAGCACTCTACAATAAAATTCGTTTTCAAGTTTCCTCCACTTTTCTATTTTAGGATCGCAACTTGTATTTCATTCTATATTCTTTAGTATTTAATTCCAAAATGGTCGAGAAAAATAGTTGAGTCTGAATTCCTTTGTAATAGCGTGTCTGCAGCACCAGATACCTACATAACATAACATAAAATCACGCCTGTAAACACTGTAGGGTAAGGCAGAGGTGAACCTATTATAGTACACTACATACATAGCAATCAATAACCTTATCGGTAATTATATTTTCGAGCCGTTTGGGGTTGAAACCCTCGGAACGTGGGGTGCGAGTGCTCATGGTTTGTTCAGTGAAATCTCCAAACCGCTGGTTGACACTTTCTTAGACCCAAGGGCTGGCTTTTACCTTGGCCAGAGGATAAGTATTGCCATACAACGTGGCAATGCCGCCAGTCTCTTGGGTACATTACCATCAGTCGACAGCGATGCGAAGGAATATTTCGACGCCATATTTTAGTTTGTAAATACTTTTAGTTAGGTTAGGATATAAATGGTTACATATTTTTTTATTTATATAAAAATCAATTGCCGTGTGTTAGTCTCGCGAATACACGAAAATGGTTCGACAGGTTTGAATATTCTTTAAAATGTTTTGTTCGCCTCAATATTGGGATGTTTTAGGATTAGAGAAAATTAAGAAACAGCCGAAAAATCGAAAAAGTTTAAATTTTGTATCAATCTCACATGGTACGAAGTCTAGCCTACACCGGGTCATCTAGTATGTAATAAAACTTACCACCGTATTTGATATTTTCTAATTCTTCTGTCAGAACTCTTAATTCAGGATTTGATAAATCACCAAGCTGAAACAATATTGATCGATTAATATATTATATTTTGTTTTAACAAAATGACTCCTAACTACAAAGAACAAAAAAAAACAAGAACAAAGATAATTGTTAAATACATTATCAGCCTATAATGTTCCCACTGCTGGGACAAAGGCCTCCTCTCTGTGAGAGGGAGTGGGCCGTAATCCACCACGCGGGCCCAGTGCGGGTTGGTAGATGTCACATGTCTTCCAATTTTTGGTTCTAGGACATGCCGGTTTCCTCACGATGTTTTCCTTCACCGTTTTTGAGAGCATTGGTGATGAAATAATTTACACAAAGTAAAGCGCCGGTCTGGGTTCGAACCTACAACCTACAACTCGTAAGTCGCGGCCTTTACCACTGGGCCACCACTGCTCTCAATTGTTAAATAGCGACTTCATAATCACTTTTCTTTAGACATTGTCTAATTTAATACCATAGCGTTATGATGATTTAAAAGAAAGTCTAAAAGTAGAATCAAAGAAATCTCGCCTGAACAGCTTAAATCGAGTGTTTCCAACAACTTCTTTAATAAAAAGAAAAGCCAGAGACACAGCGCTAATTGTTTGTCGTGTGGGGAAATAGCTTGCTTTAGCAAAGTTTCAGTTAACTGCGGCCACAAGCGAAATATGAACGTGTCGGCAAACATGTTCCCCCTTGGGACAACATGGGATGGGATGTGCTAACACAGGCGCTAGCCTTCATTAAGGAAAACCATAAAACGATCGAAAATAACCTCTCTTTAAGATGACGGTGTAAGAAAACAGAATGGGGCCTTAGTCAACATTAACCTAACTTTAGTTTTAAATACTTCCACATAAAATATCGTAACACAAAGACCTGCATAATTACACGCTTTCGCCCGCACTAACAAGTCTTAAAATATTTTACTTGAAAAATGGCACAGGCAAAAACACAAATTCATTTAATAATGTCAGAACTGGTTTTTGCATAGACACTGACCTTAGAATTTAAAATGAAAAAACTTTTCTCTTCACTAATGTACACCAACCTTTATCCAAATAAATGTATACAGTAGATAATATTAAATGGTACCAATTAATTGAAAGCACAGGGAGTCCACGCTGACCCCGAGTGGTGACGGGCTGACGGCCATACCACAGCTCAGACAGTTACTTAATTTGAACTAATAGCTTTACTGGCTAATCCAATGGCGCACAGAAAAATCCAATTTCCTTAATTAACTGCGCTCAGTTCGACGCCATGAAGAGGTGCGGCCGGTAACACTTCGATGGATACAATTACGGTTAAGTACCTAAATAAACACCTATCTGCATTATTTGTAATTAGAAAATCATTTACTGCCTAAAGAATTGGCAAAATGTACACTATAGAATGTATCGATACTTTCTTTGAGCTTTCAATACTAATTCATTATATAACAAAGCACGACCTTAAAATACGCCTGGGACACACTGGCTACGCAAGGCGGCGAACAGGGAATTGTACTATATCCAAAAAAAAGTTATTTTAATTTAGTCTTAGAAAAAAAAAACAATATCTAGCTCCATAGTCTTGTCATTTCGATCGAATTGAAGCGAGAGAGCAAATATGTCTCCTCCAATTTAGTTTTTAATAACCTCTCAAGCTCCGCTAATGAGACAAAATTGATTTTCTATTGTATCGTACTACATAGAGTACGCGCGGAGCTTGACCGGCTTAACCGGCGACGTTCAAGACCAAAGGTGTTCATTTATTACGACTAATAATAATACGCACGTCAACGGGAATTGCTTGGCTTAGTTTGTTGCATACCAGCAGCCTAATTGCGGAACGCCAAATCGTCAAATGATTCTGATCATTTGGCTTCATTTCTATTCACAATTGGCTTCATTTTACGATTTTCGAATTGCGAAACTCTAGTTTATTATGAAACCAATTATGAACGTTAAGGCCCTGCGCAGAAACTAGAGTTTCGCAATTCCAAAATCGTAAAATGAAGCCAATTGTGATAGAAATGAAGCCAACTGATCAGAATCATTTGACGATTTGGCGTTCCGCAATTAGGCTGCGGGTAAATCATTACGAAGTCGCACATTCAACTAAACACGATCATTACAAACATGCAAGAGCGCTAAAGTGCGATCGCTGTGACTGCAAACTTTTGCCAAGTCGTGCGTCACATGCACTTTCACACGCTTATGTGAGCTATCTCCCTCTTTTCTGTTCTTCTGTTCGTGGGGGAGAAAATACGTCAGTAAACGGTACAATGTATGCTTTGTTGCGTTCTACGACTGTACTAAAATTAATGATCATTTAAGTAGCTATCTACTTACGTTTAATAGTTTAGTCACAGGAATAATGTTAGATAAAATTAAAAAAATCGATAAATTTGGTAACTGTTTTTGATAAAACATTCCACTTTAGAACTTCTTTCATTCGAGCAGTAAATACTACGAGAGAAAACAGGCTTGATAATAACTGTTTACTTGTCAACGCATTCAAGAACACATTTTAGTATAATTTTTTGTCGTATCATAATCTCTATATCGATCTCATTAGGAAACAAGTTCTAACTTTGGTCCAAGTTTAAAACTTACAACCAGTTTTTTGTATTACGAACCATATTCCGACTGACGTAAAGTTCTTAATACAAAATTGTCAACTTAAGGCTGATTTTTCAATAGTAGTAATATTTAAAACTTTTATCAGAGAAATAAATATTGTAGTTTGACAGCTTTTGTAAAAAAAAATTAGTCATACTTATTATTTAGATAAAAGTTATATGACCATTGGATGTGCACGTTCTAAATACAAAAATTACGTGGTCGTAATAAAGTTCTGTTATTTAAAATTGGCTAGATGGTTCAATCCTGGATCCAAAGTTAAACCTTGTTTTGTAATAAGCTCGTATATAAGTCAACAGTGGACTGTACTGATGAGTTGAAGTGACCTCTGAACTCTTCTTGAGCGTTGTGTTCACAAAAATACAATACTTCAGGTGTACTCAACATTTAAAATGACTTAATAAATGTAATTACCTGTAACAATAGCGATATTGAAACAATTCCTTGAGCTTTGTGCAGCGCCTCCGAGAAGTTTGAATACAATTGTGAATTAAAACCGAATATCTGAATCTGGAACAAATTAAATTATACTTAACAGTTACTTGGTTTTTGTCCTAAGTTACACTTATATAAAGGTTCATTGGAGTAGATTATTTAAATTTGCCGTAAAAATATTTCTTAGAATCAAGCAAATCTAGGTACAGAATTTTAATTTAAAAAAATCAATTAAAGGTTCACACTTAAGTTCTAAGTTCCGGTCACGCGAATTTTTACAAATATAGAAATAATACGGTGTAGTGCTTCATAAAGCAAATCATTTTTTTTACTCTTTTGAACTTGAAACGTCACAATAACCATGACGGAGTCAAAAGCCACTTCCACGAGATGGAGCACATGATTTTAGATTTAACATGGCTACGTAAGAATTTGTCACATAAATAAACAGGAGGCATGGTTGAGTTGGTTCGCAGTCAAGTCGTTCGTCGGGATTACATTTGGGATTTGAACGTCTCAACGACGAAGGCGCGAGGATGCGTGTGAAAACATCTGTTACGCTTTCTTTTGAGACCTTTTCGAAGAAATCCCTGATAACATTTTAACGTTTATCTGCGTTAGGTACATGTTTATTCGACGCTTCACTTAGGTTTTATCCTCGGTTGCTTACATAATGTATCATGAGTGTTGCGAATCTCTGACTTTATGAGGATATGAATCTGTGTCACTATGTACCTTAAGCCAGGGGAATTATTTATGGATTCCTTCAGGCTTAGATCAGACTTTATAAGGTCATGTAGCCTGTGTAATAATTTTAGAAAAATCTGATTTTATTATACTAACAACAAAAATACATTAAATCACAGTTTTCTTCTTTTCGAATCGATAGAATTTTGGTTTTTGGAATTAACGTTAATCGCATCATTCAGTGGCGTTTATAGGTTCTCAAAGTGCAGGTTACTGGAGATGAAAATCTCTTGCTTACCTCTGCAGGGAAGGTGTATCCATTGATCGCATGTTCAGATCCAAATTGGTCGTGTAGACCGTAGTGTATGTGTATCTCGTGGAACTGGTACTTGTAGGAGAGAGGGCCCCCCGTTATATTGATGTGGTGCCGCGTCTCATTCTCCACCGTGAAGATCACCGAGTGACCCGTATTGCTTATTAGGCCGTTTATCTGGTGAACAATACAAACTTTATATTTACATAGCTGTCGGAAAAGAAAAATACAGTGTTCGTAAATGGTTTGAGGATATTAATAAATGTTATAGAACATTTTCCAGCACTATTGTAAGAAAAACGTTTGTTTATAAATAAATAAAAATTTTGAGTCGTTGACAATATTGTACGTTCAGAGAAATTCATTGTTTATCAAACTGACACACTACTGCACGTTTTCACTGACACTATTACAGCCATTTCATAAAACTGTCAAAGAATGACAAGATGTGATTTGAATAATACGGACACTAACGAACAATTATTTTCCCTGATTTAACATAGGTATATTAAATTGTATTAGGCCAAGTCTATTATATATTTCTATTGGATTGTGATAGACCGATGGCATTGTTTCAAAATATTCCTGTTTTTAAACTAGTCCACTACCTCCCCCCCTCCGCCCTACTTGTTTTTAGCCGACCCCAGACAAGGTGAATGAAAGGCTACGCGGCTGGCTAAACAAAATTATAAGTTAACTAGGACCACTTACCCTATGTTTATCTATGTGTAAAAATCGTAGGTTGGGGTCGAACAGCAGTTTGTCCGGTTCCAAGTTGACCGGGGACTGTCGCCGGCCCTTGTTGCAGAGTGACCATTCTGGGTTGATCAACCCCCAGAATGCTGGACCTGTTACATCGATATGCGGTTTAAGAACACACAACACAATTAGATTGAGAAAAAAAATTAAGACTACGTAAAAATGGTAAAATGATATCAGACGCTTCACTCGAATGAATGTTCAGTTTTGTTTCATTTCACGTTCAGTTACACAAAAATTACAAAGGAATGAACGTGCATCTGTTCCGTTCATTTCATTATTCGATCATTCGGTAGGCGAGTGAAAGATGCTGAATATCGAAATAAAACATCTTACGATCGGTTCACTAAAGAATTCACTTTTGATTTATTTTGTTTTCAGAAGTTTCACTTCCAGTAAAAGACAAATATGAACAAAAAGTGAAACGTCTGATATCAGTGTTAGATGCACTTAATGGCTTTTTTCTACAGCATGTGTAGGTTGACATACACAAACAGACCCCGAACAACTATCTGTTTGTTATTCAAATTCCGCTCCGTTGGTCTCGTGGTCGTAAGTGCGACTACTGAGCGTGGGATCCTGCGTTCGATTCCCGGGTCGAACAAAGTGTTTTTTGGTTTTTACATTGGGAATTTCTTAGTAACACCCCGGAGTTTGGGAGTTGGCGGTGTGATAGCCCCGTGCCTCGGAAAGCACTTTAAGCCGTTGGCCCTGCGCCTGATCTCTCTCCGGTCGTGTCAGATAATGCCGTCCTATTGGACTATGAAAGCGAGGGAAGAGAGAGTGCACTTGTGTTTTCGCATACACTCATTCACTATGATATCTCCCGCGCCGAAGGCTGGTCTTCACTGAGATTGGTCGCCATGGCCGAAATTCGGTCTGGAGGACTTTTATTTATTATTAAACGTAAAGGTACTCAACGGATTGTTAAATTAATTTCATAAGCGAAAATTATAACAGTCGGCTTATCGTCCTCAATGCATTAAATGTTCGCTGTCGATTCGTCCATTACAGACGAGTGCTCCCAGTCAGAACGCAGCTTTAAAGTAATGGAATCAAGACCCAGTTCAATAAATGTTGACTCAGATCAACTTGAAACTAGCACAGACTCAATTGGATTGAATTTGTTCCACGACGAACGTAAAAAAGAAATTTTATCATAAATTGAGTGCTTCCTATTGATTTGTTAATCGGTTTGTGTAAGTATATTGGAGATTTTATTCAAGTTAATGTGTAGTAGGTACAGATAATGTGTGTTTTATACTAACTAGAGTTACATAAAATCGATCAAATCTTTAAAATCAAAAGTCATTTATTCAAACTAGGCTGAGAATCACCACTTTTTTAAACGTCAAAATTACATAAGACGGTCTTCAAAAACGCATAGAATAGATTTACTTAAAAAAAATGTTCGGGTGGATGACTTATTTATGGGCATCGTGCGTACTAGGTACAGACGCCAGCACATCAAGCTACTACAATCTGTCAATTTTTTTAATAGATTTTCAACTTTATCGCTTAATTATAAGCTTCAAAGTTAATTGGGAAAATTTAAGAAAGAAAGAAAATACGTTTGTTTGCGGTGAAAATGACGCAAAAAAGATCATAAACACCAAAAAGAACATAAACACAAAAAATAAAATAAAAAGGTAGGGGGAATTTGACAGTTTCGGGTAGCTTGATGTGCTGGCATCTGTACCTATATTATTTTAAGTTTAGAAAGTATAAGGACCCATGGAAATATAAAACAATATAAATATTTGTTACATATCTAATATTCTTGGCGAATACCTAAATTTCAGTTAAATTTTGTTTGATGGAGATTGACCAAAAACGACGCATCAGATACACAATAGCAAATAAAGGATACCTACTTTAAAATTAACACATAACATCACGCGTTGTTTCCCCGAAGGGTTTTGCAGAGGTGTAGCTATAGTACACCTCCCATGTAATAGGGGGCGAGCCTATTGCCATCAACCGGGCACAAATCCAGACTCCGGTCTGCTACTCAGAAAATTTAGATAGAATAACCCAATAACACTTTGCCTAACCTCAAAGTCAAAGTCAAATAATTTATTTCAAATAGGCACTTATAAGGCACTTTTGAACGTCAAAATTTACAAAAAATAGAGTTGCCTGGGAATCGAACCCAGGACCTCTTGCTCAGCAGTAGCGCTTGCGATCACTAGTCCAACGAAGCTATCAGTACCTACTTTAAAATTAAGTTAATTCGTATTACAATAATTTTAACTGAGAGTTTTGTGATACGAATACGCTCGTAACACATTTAACGCATACACCGAATGTAGGTAAGTACTTATAATATTTATTTATGAATGTCGACCGCCAGTTGTTGGTATCAGATGGAACTGTGTTAATTATCGAAATGACAAAGGCCTTATTGTAAATGTTCGGTGCATGATGTGAATATCATACGCATTATAAAAGGTATTTCAATTTTCTCATGCGTTAAATTGTGTTCATTCAATCTCATAGCAGTTTTATTGAAGTCATTCTTGGAAGTGGCTATCTCTCTATAACTGAATTCTGAACGAGAATGACCGAAATTAAAAGCTTTCCAAATTTACCGAATAACTGAATGATTGAATAATTTGCTTTGAATGAGTCGGTGCGAAAAATAAATCGACGGTGTAGTATCAATATCTAATAACTACGAGTACAACTACAATCATGATTTTACAGGAGGCGAAAAAAACGTTTCATTTCTATAATTTTTATATTTAAAAAAATTACTTAATTAAACAAATAGTAGGAAACGTCGTAGTCGATGCAAGACCTTATGTCTTTGCAAATATGAGCTATTTCATATTTTACCTAAGAATATGCACTAAAGTGAAAACCGCTAAAATGTTAGTTATTAGATATTGAAACTTCACCGTCGAAATAATGATTAGACCAATGAAACTGTTCTAGCCATATTGACTTCTTTAAAGTTTTTTTTTTGTTTTTTAATTTTTATTCAAGAGTTTCGCAATTTACTTACAAGCTGAAAGGTAATTATTAGGCACTAGCTTCTGCCCGCGACTTTGTCCGCGTGAAATTTCTTGTTCCCGCGACCCATCCCGTCGTATCACATCGCCTGCCCGCGCTAATACTTTGTTTTCTGACTTTTTTTGTCTTTTTGCTCGGCTCCTAAGGGCCCTAGCGTGATGTTAAGAAGCCTACAGCCTTTCTCAAGAATTGGCCTATCAAATGGAAAATGATATTTTCAAATCCGACTGGTAATTCCACAGAATATTGCGTAAAACAAACTCTTCAGCTTTATTAAGATTATTATCAACCGATAGTATATCTGCAGCATGTGTCGTCATAATTAAAAGTCTGGTGCAGAAAATCAAACGGAACCACTTTCTCCAAAAATAATCAGCTGTCTCATACATTTGCGTCGAGAAGGTATTGAAGTTTCGTATGTTGGGACAGTTGATAATTTTTTCACGATTACGATGTTGGTCTCATGGAAAAAGTTGTTCATCTTGATGGTCTGTACCATAGAAATTCTTATATATCTATGGTCTAGTATGAGCTGATTTCTCACTGAACGAAAATCGTATACCATGCGAGTCAGCTAAAACTAGAAATGTAAATATGACCAAATCTTTCTGATACATGTGTGTGTCTGTGATGTCTTTTTTATTTGAAATGTGCGTTTTGTTTGTGCAGAATAAACAATTTTTCCTTCTTTCTTTCTTTTTTTATGTTGTATAATGGAAAACATAGTGTTCCTTTCCCTCCTCACTCAGCCAGCACAGCTTTTAGCATGTTCCTAAATAATAAACAGCAGGTTCAGATCCGTGTCGGACCGGTGCCGTATAAGCCGGGGCTCGAGCCTTACTTCGCCTTTAAGCTGCTTGTCCACCTGCGTTCGCCGTTTTCGGCGACATCGGAGAATATTGCTAGCGACTGCATCGAAGATTTGGAAATTAGAGAAGTATTTTTTTTAGTTTTCATGGAAATGTTTTGTATAAATATAAAATATTTTCTATCATTAATTACCTCTTAATTTGTCTATAATAATAATGATAAAAAATAGCAGTAAATGGACTCTTTGGCCCCGACTGAATTAACTGAAATCGTTTTCAATGTTTTCACAAATACGCTTAACTAATAACGATAATAACATTATAGTTATTGTAATTAACACTCAGTTAACCGCTCATGTTCATTCCCGGAATTACTAACCGAACAAAATTATTTTACCCGGATTAACGTTCTGAAAAACCGCATACATTTATTTTCCCAAGGTATTTCAATATTGGCGGGGAGTGGCGTGAAAGTAGCCAAAGTGCTTTGGATCGTATTCACGGTTTTATTATTTATGACCTTGAAAATTGCATGAGTAAGCCGGCGCAGCGGTTGCGGTCACGCCCACTTTATGGCCACGCGTTAAGTGAACTTTCCGTTAATGCATGCATTTTTTTATTGTTTTTGGCACTGTATGCGGCGTGCAATGTCTCAGCTAAACTTGCTCTAAAAGGATTTTGTTTTCCAGTTTATGAAAAATCCTAGGGAATTCATTGCATTTAGTTCCCCCTTAAGAAAAATTCGAGAGGAAATACGCGTGTCTCTAAAAACTAATTTGGTATGTTTACAGATCCAGATAATCCTGTATTAAATGCGGCTGATACTTTAAGCCCACAATAATTAATCACTGTCATAGATAGATAAATAGATTATTCCTTATTACGTACCCCATAAAAATTACAGATGTAAATGAAGAAATTTTACAAGGGGTGACACAATAGGCGGTCTCACCACTAAAAGCGATCTTTTAAAGACAACCTTTGGTTGGATTAAGGGAGAATTAGAGACAATACTGAAGGTAGTCTATGGTGTACCATTAATATATAATATACATTAAATACATACTTATCTAAAACATATTATACATATCTATAAAAATACGGGGACGAATACGACCATTTACGAGACAAATCTTTTTAACAAAATTTTTATGTATTTACAAGGGCCATATCGTTGGTCTAGTGGTCGCAAGCGCTACTGTTGAGCATGAGTGGGTTCGATTCACCGGTTAGGAAACATTTTATTGGGTTTTTCCTTTTGGATTTTCTCACTAGAAGCCCCGACTCTGGATTTCTACCCGGTTGATGGCAATAGAATCGCTCCCTATTGCATAAGACTTAAAAAAACGTAACTGGCGAAATGTGGCCCTTTTTGGACTACCTACTATGACGTCACAAGTATTATTTAGTGATGGCAAAATCAAGTCGCTGCCGCGTGCGGCACCCGTCTCGCCCCACCCCCGAGGCCTAGCGCCAGCGCTCACGCTCACCCAGCAGCAGTACACAAGACTGAGCGCAATTAAGTGGCAGCTTACGATTTTTGTACGTAAGCTGGTGCGATTTTTGACACGCAAAGTAAGTAGTTGCTTTTGAGTTATCTAGGTGTATCTATATCTGTGGGCTGTACTATAGGTACACCTCTACCTATTCCTTTGGGGATTACAGGCGTGATATTATGTTAAATTCAAAATGGTTATTATTCACTAATGATTTTCAGTAATGGTTTTCTTTTATTTATTTAATTTAAACTTTTCGCACAAAAATAAAGTACAAATTCTATTAGTAAGGTGGACCTGCCATCTAATTAATCTCTTCACCACTCTTGGTTTGGTAGAGAGAACAAGAAAAAGGTTTGGTTGAGAGGAACAAAGATAAAAAAAAAAAATTAAAAGTATCATAATAAATTATAAATAAAATAGGTACCAAGTCAACACAAGTATATAAATAAACTCATAATACACATACATAAATACATATTTACTATAATATATACCTTTATTATTGAAACGAAACAATAAATAAATTATTGTTATCATGCGACACTAAACTTTCAAAACCGTCACGATTTACCTACGTGCAGTTTTACTAGATATTATCAACATTGAATTTACGATGTTACATCGGTTTCAAACGGTAACAATGAATTAATTTGTGTGAAATATCAATAACAATTTAATTCAGGTTTTACTGAGGTAGTTACTGGTTTTTGTTAGGAGACAAATGTTGTCTATCTGAAGGCCAATTCCCGTAATTAAAAACGTTCAAAACTTGTCAAGAATGTAGGGAAATTAGAGGTATTTTTTACCCGACTACGGCGAAGCAAAAAGGAGGGTTATGATTTTGACCGGTATGTATGTATGTTCATCTGTTCCCTCATAACTTCTAAGCTACTTGTCATAATTGGACAAATGAGGCAAGAAGCGTCTTGATTGTCCGCTGGTTATAGGCTATATGACGTCACAATAAATTGAATATGGTGCCCCCTAGCGGACATAAAGACATGATCTAAAAAAAATATTTAGTGAAAGGGCTTAATTAGCACATTTCAAAAATATAAACATTACTGAAATAAACCCCAAAATAATGAAATAAAAAATAAGTTTAAAAACTAAAATCCGACTACTGAAAAGGATGAAACAAGAAAGTACCTTCCCGTGGTCGCATGCCGCTGTACTAACATATTATAAGGTATGGTAGCATGCGACCACGGGAAGGTACTTTCTTGTTTCATCCTTTTCAGTAGTCGGATTTTATGACACATTGCGACTGAGATACCGTGAACGTTCTTAAAATTACTTGAATTGCGACTCTAATCTAATCCTCAATGTCTGTGTCAAAATTGTTTAAGTACCAGTGATTAACAGATAATATTATCGAAACGCTC
The DNA here is from genome assembly GCA_945859645.1 of Amphipoea oculea. NCBI lineage: Eukaryota > Metazoa > Arthropoda > Insecta > Lepidoptera > Noctuidae > Amphipoea > Amphipoea oculea. The sequence continues at coordinate 11,789,121 of OX243866.1, read as the reverse complement.
GGGTTATGGGCCCGAGTGCGCGTCTCCGTTTTAAGGAAATTTCTCGCCAACTGGTCGACACTACACTTGACCAGATGGCTGGCTCATTCTTTGGCCAAAGAATTAGAATTGTCGTTCAACGTGGCAATGCTGCCAGTCTTATGGGCACGTTTCCGCATAACAGCGATGCGGACGACTACTTCGACGCCTAAGTATCAATTTATTTTTGTATTTATTTGTTTGTATACCTAGTTGATTAGTATAGTAATTTAATTTAGTACCTGGTGTAAATAATTTTTGTTGTATAATAATTGTATATAGGTACGCTAAATGCGTGCGAATGTTAATTACTAACTGTACATAAATATTTGTATTTAATAATACAATCTGTCTTGGTTTATCCTTTCCATTTTAACCATTAGAAAACCTATCCTTTCGTTTCAGTATTAGCTTTCACATAATATTTTAATGAAGAGTAGATGATATTCTCATTGTTCGATATTTAATTGTACAATTATAATAATAATGGCAATGATCCAGTAATTGGCTTTTGTATACTTATTTAATTAACTTGTATGGCTATTAATCTGGTTTTGTATTTCGATATTTACTGGTACCCATAATAACATTATTTTGTAGAAGAATTTCTAGTATTCAGAAACACGAATTTAATGTATTTATTGTTTTACTAAACAGTTCCCAGGAATTTATAATATTATATTATAATATAGGCTAGAATTAGCCTCTTTGGTGCGGCGGGGGAATTCTGGGTACGATCCTCAGTCTCGGTCGCGCCTTGTTACCAAAAGTCTATTCAAACTTGTTTCAAATTCATATTATTTCAAGTTAAACGAATATCAACTTTATTTTAATGTTTTTTTTTAAAGTTGATTTCAGAGTGACTAGCACTATTGAAAAAGTTATAAAAATGCTTGAAGTTGTAGCGTAAACTGAACTTTATTGTGTAGGATTTAAAGATATTTTTCCATAAAGTCATATTTGTTTACATTTTTGGCAAATAAATCGCGAATGCAAATTATACAGGTTGGCAAGGACATCGGACGCGCAACCTGTTACCTACCAAGGATTCAGCATATGATTCGGAACCCTCTAATTTTTTCGTAGGTTATTAAAAATAAATTAGCTGTTCCATACATTTTGACTGTGTAGGCACTTTTCTATGAAATAGCTAATTTTATTTTTGATAAGCGAAGAAAATTTTCTATTAGGTCTAAAATTATCTGCCTAGCCTTTTCCCAACTATGTTAGGGTCGGCTTCCAGCCTAACCGGATGCAGCTGAATACCAGTATTTTACATACAGCGACGGCCAATCTGACCTCCACAACCCAGTTACTGGGTAATACGATACCCCTTGGTAAGACTAGTTTGTTGTCAGACTTTCAGGCTTCTGACGACCCGTAACGACTGTCAAATATCCATGAATGACAGCCGGGAAATAAAGTAAATTGAGTATCTTCTTTAAATCATTTACTCAAAAAAAAGGAATGCCGCAGCTTTTTTTTTTTTTTATTTGAAATGGGCTTGCTCTTGACTCTAGCCTAGGTCAAAGGTGACAGAGACAAAGTCGACGATGGAGCGAGCTTACCCAGAAGAAACCTGTTCACTCTCACTTTAAAGAGATTCGGGTTGTATGCGCTCGGAAAAACAGACGCAGGTAGAGAGTTCCACTCTTTTGCTGTGCGCATTATAAACGACATTTGCAAACGCTTATTGCGAATTGGTGGAACAGCAACCAGGTAGGGATGGTAACTTGCAGTGCGCCTGGATGTCCGAAGGTAGAAGGGGGCCGGTGGAATGAGGTCGTGGAGTTCTTGGGCACACTCACCGAAGTACAGTCTGTAGAAGACCGACAGGCAGGCAACCTTGCGGCGATGAGCCAAGCTGTGAAGCTTGGCATCCACCAGTTTTACGTCGCCAATGAGCCTCTTAGCTCTGCGTTCCACCGAGTCAAGCGCGGCAAGTTGGTATTTCGCTGAGCCATCCCAAAGGTGGCTGCAATACTCCATGCAGGATCGGACTTGTGCTTTGTATAGGGTTAAAAGCTGTCCAGGCGTAAAGTATCGTTTCACCCTATTTAGGATGCCCAGCTTCTTGGCCGCAGTTTGGGCTTTGTACTCGATGGTGGCGCCGAAGTTGAGACTAGATGTCTACTCCCATTGTCACTAGCTGCCATTGTCAGATTATTACAGTATTTATTGTACGATCATTTTTCATATTAACGAAAATCAATGTTTGTGGTGATTACCAATGTCACTGAATATTATATGAGGCTGGGAGTGTTGTGGTAGCACGCAACTTGAGTTGCTAACTTTGGACTGGGCCCGACATGTCTCGATACATTTTTAATGCTTAAACAGGACCGTGGCTTGATTAGTTCGTCTATGAGAGGGTCGGATCAATGTAAAGGAAAAACTGAATTTTCTGGCTAGTGTAAAAAAAAAAAATTAAATAATAATTATCAGCTAGGTTTAGTTCAGGTACTGATAGATACAAATTCTGGACCGACTGAATTTAGATTGCTATCAACACGCTTAGAAGCAGCGTACACGGCCACACACGGTCACTATACAGGATGAAATTGAATTATTCATGGGCATCCTTTTAAGGGGTCATTGTAATCATCATTTTAAACAACTTTTACTATGGCACCAAACCAGAAATCGTGAAAAAAAAATCAGCTCTTCCCTACATTTTGACGAGTTATGTGAACATAAATGGAAGGAACAGCTGATTTTTTTTTCGCCATTTTAGGTATAGTCCCATAGTAAAATTTTGTTCATAATGATGATTACAATGACCCTTTAAAAGGATGCCCATGAATTCAATTTCACCCTGTACATAGTCAATGTAGTCTTGTCCGTATCGTCTAGGGATAATTATCAGGTTTTAAGGGAAAGCCTTTTATTATCCTGATCCCTTAACTAGTGGATTAAGGCGGGGATCCATTTACCCCGCAATCAAATACCATTTGCAGAAGTTATTATCTACCTAAGTATATAACCCATAAGCACCCACAAATGGAAATAAAGTCACAACTTCTTATTTTTTAATAATACCTACCACCAGAACAAAGGTAGAACAACAGCCTGAATGTAACTGAAATACCGAGACACCACTCATGGAAAAAAATTTAGAAGATCATAAAATGCACGAAAGTTATCATGAAAATATCAGTTCCCGGACACACGATAACACACCTCACCATTTTGCGAATGACGTAATATGAATACAAGATAAATCGCCCGTATAAATTGCGCGTCACGTAAACCAGCAAAAATGTTATCGGCGCAGAGAAATTGATACGGCACACAGGACAAATGTTATGCGGTAACAAATACCGGTAACAAATACCATTTGCAGAAGTTACTATCTACCTAAGTATATAACCCATAAGCACCCACAAATGGAAATAAAGTCACAACTTCTTATTTTTTAATAATACCTACCACCAGAACAAAGGTAGAACAACAGCCTGAATGTAACTGAAATACCGAGACACCACTCATGGAAAAAAATTTAGAAGATCATAAAATGCACGAAAGTTATCATGAAAATATCAGTTCCCGGACACACGATAACACACCTCACCATTTTGCGAATGACGTAATATGAATACAAGATAAATCGCCCGTATAAATTGCGCGTCACGTAAACCAGCAAAAATGTTATCGGCGCAGAGAAATTGATACGGCACACAGGACAAATGTTATGCGGTAGGTCAACGAATTGAGATTTTCTACACTATGACACTGTATACATTCTTCGGTGGTGAGCCTATTGCAAAAAACTTGTTTCAATTAAAAAATGCGCTTTGACTTGAGATCTTGCTTCTATTTTTCCTCGATTAAAATTAGTTTACTTAAATATATATAACCCAATTGATTGATATTTCATGAAATAGTCATTCAATGGGGTTAGGTATATGAACTTAGAGGGTTTGTATTAATGATTTTAGTGATTATAATTCTGTAAATACATACTTTTACGGTTGTGAATCATATTTTGTTCAACACAAAACCTGACACTGATTTGTCAATTGTAAAAAAACGTAAGAAAATGTGAATTTCGTGGGCTACCCTGACGCTTCCCGGGCTTAAAGTACATATTAAGTAACTTACATAATGAATATTCTGCGTTCTACATTAGGTGAAATAAATAGTATAGTCACATTACAAGAATTAAATTGGTAAGGAGTATTACGATTTTCTAAAGAGCAAATTCTAAATAGGGTATCTCAGTAACTTGAATCGAGTAGTGGAAGGCTATGAGGCGATCTATTCTAGAAATCATTCTATAATTCAGCAATCAGTGATAAATATAGATAAAGTATAGCTATAATATTTCACAATAATTCATTTATTCATTATATTCCTACGAGCATACATGACCTTTTATTTAAAATGATCATGAAATAAGATAAACTATACGATTGGGAGCACGTATGTTTAATCACGAACAGCTGATCGATTATTTTAATAAAAATGCATAATTTCATAAGAGGCGTATGCATTCTTCATTCCTTTTTGTACTAACGACTGTGTCACAAAAATATTTGTTAAAGAAAAATTCTGAAAAGTTTACAACAGATTATTAAAGGTAGAATGTTCTTAAAGGAAAAAAGCATGAAACTGACAAAAGTTCAAGATGTCTGTAGACTATGCCAGCCAGTGCCAGCTTGGTTAGCGCAGATGCTAAGTGGTTGATATCTGTAGTATCGGTCCCAGGTTCGATAGCCTCACGAAACAATTATGTATAAAGCCGACAGATAGTAGTTCCAGGTCTGGGTGTTTGTTTATGCTCGATACAAAAGAAAGATAAAGAAACATTTTAATAAAACAAAAGACAAACACGAAACAAAAGTCAAGCACAAAGGTCTTCTCTCACAAAAACAAAACACGACTGCAACTAACACTAAAAATGCACAAGCGTTTTATTCATTTCTAGACCCGCATACAAATAGTGCTCGCAAACGATTCATAAATATTAAATAACGCGATAAAATTTAACAATGACATGAACAATAAATGGCTCTCACCTGAAATCCCGTCGTAGGTCCACCATTCCTCCCAGCTGACGCCGTCTACGGCTGCAATCACACCGACTCTAATTAAGTCTGCACTATTCATAAAATAACCACTACTCCTTGTTATAACTTGAGTGATTTTATTCCCCGTTTGTCGACCTCGGGAAGTAAATGCAAGAATGATTTATCTTACATACGTGGAGGATTGGAAACTGTGCAAGGTAGGAAAGTATTGGTCTCGATATTGCCTGGCTGCGGTTTAATCGTAATCGACTTCTAGATTTTCTATCCCTCCTTTTACCTTTTTGTTTGTAACTCTGATTCTACATTATTTTACGTACCCACTACTGTGGCACAGGCTTCTTCTCTTCGAGAGGGAGTGGGTTATAATCTACCACGCGGGTTGGTAGATATTACCACATGTCTTCGAATTTTTGGTTCTAGGACATGCCGGTTTAACCGCTATGTTTTCCTGCATCGTTTTGAGAGCAGTGGTGTTGAAATTATTTACACAAAGTAAATCGCCTGTCCGAGTTCAAACGTACAACTTGTAAGACGCCGCCGCTACCACTGGGCCAACACTGCTCTCTCTCTCTAAATACTACTCTGATATTATAAATAGGTTTAAATACCACGACCTTTATCAATCTAATTATACTTGAAAAGTACGTCTTAAACGTCAGAATAACAAATACCACCTTCCTTTAAGTCTTGAAATGTAATTAATACGAATTGTAACTTCAGAGTTTCAATGAAAATCATTCTCTCAAAATACGATTAATTGGGTATGTAGCAGTAAAACATTTATTTGGATAAGTGATTAGTTTATATAAAACTAGCTGCACCCCGCGGTTTCACCCGCGTAAATATCGATCCCGTGTAAATATCGGGATAAAAAGTAGCCTATACGTTAATCAAGGGTGTGAGCTACCTCCATACAAAATTTTATCAAAATTGGTCCAGCCGTTTGAGCGTGAAGAAGTAACAAACATATAAACACACATACACTCACAAACTTTCGCCTTTATAATATCTATTAGTGTGATGTGATGTGATATAGTGTGATAAGTTAGGTACCTATAACTAGAAGAATGTCGTCACAATTTTACAAAAAAAAACTTCTAAATCATTGTTTAGTGTAACATTACATTTTTATCTTTCTTCCTGTTTTCCTCAAACGAATCAATGGAAATGAAATGAGTGAGCCAATGGAGCGGAAAAGCGTTATTCTTTTGAAACAAAACGGCTTTTTCTTGACGTGGTGCGATGTTTGACACCCGCTGCTATTGTTTGTTTTAAGTACCTTTTTTACCGACTGCGAGGTGCTTGCATTGTGAACTTTGTCTGTCACTTGTTTCAATACGATTATTTTGTCTGTTGCTTTATAAAGTATTTTATTATTCCAGGTTTAAATTACAACTTAGGTTTTGTTTATTTGACTTGTCACCGTATTTTTAAAGCCCTTTATTCTTGTTATTTATTTTTATTAATGTTTACTAATGAATGTGTATACAAAATTCATTCGTAAAGCAAGTGTTACACTTAGTATTAATACTGAAATTCACTTTCTACTACCAATCCACTAATTGGCTAGTTTAAATTAGCTTGTTTCGGAGGTGACGCCAGTTTTAATAAGATATGGCAACATAGAAATAATACTTATTAAAATACTTTTAACGCGAAACCCTAAAAAATCCGACTTCATAAACACCACCGGCCACCTTAGCGAGAGGGATTTACAAAAGATTAAAATTTCTAATTTGAGCTGGCTAAAGTTCTCTTAATTAAGATTATGAGATTATGATACTCATAATAATTTCAAAGCAATTAATTCAAAAATACTCAGTGAAGATTCTTACGTAATTATTTGCGAGAGAATCTTTTCCTGGTACGTTGATTTCCCTCACTCAAGTGTGCACTCTTCCGCTGTCTTTGTCACGAAGCTGTTTTAAATATCAACTTCATATTTATTGAACGCTCACTTTAATTAAAAATCAACACAGTTAAAATATCATAATACGTGTAGTGAAACGTGCATTCGAAATATACACCAATCTCGAAAGTTACTCGATACACGGCTGATTTATGTTTTTAATTTAAATTTTTGCATTCGCCAGGCGAAGTTCGCCACGGACGCGCCGCCTGCATCGCAAATATATGTTACAGTCGAGTCGAGAGATCGTTTCCAGTTTCGATTCGATACAGCTTGAGCGAACTGTCGACTTTTAATCTTTTAATGCTACTCAACAAACTTCAGCCTCACGGAGTAGGTACGCCCCCGTTTATTTGAAATAATATATTGCATACGATATTTTGCTTTTGCAAATATAGAAATAGGAAATAGTTTTTATGATTTTATTGCTACTAAAGGTAGTAAGCTCAAAGCTTTTAGAATCGTAGAAGTTATTAGTTCTGCTCAAGCGACAAGGTTCGCTATATTCAGCAAACTATAATTATTGCTTTGTAACTTCGGTAACAGAGATAATATTAAGTGAGCTCGCAAGCCTGCATGGACACTAAGTACAGCTCTGTGCGGCTTAGAGCAACTTTAGTGTCGAAAACAACACCTGAGGCTACGCGCGCTTCCTGCTCATTCAATCTATGAATTACCCAACTTTGAAATAATAATATCAGACCACCACATTACATCTTGGGAGTAATATAAGTTTAACTTATAAATGTACCATATGAAAAGTTGGTTAAACTTCGAGGTGACAGTTTATCAGATTTTAAAGACAAAGGCAAAAAAAGACTCACTAATTGTATTAAAAGTAGGCTTTAATAAACTACCTGAACATTTAATTATGCACCAATCAAACGTCTCGTGTGAGAACAGAGAATAATAAATATTGTCGACGGTACACGAGTAAGTATATCGAAACAAATGTGAGATTGAATTCTTATGCATTGTTGCATTTTGCAGACGCGATTGCTACGTGAAGTAGGAAAGTGCTCGCGCGGGAGATGCCAGTCAGCGTCTGCTTAGTTTTAAGGCTCGACGGAGTCTAGAAGTCGGCACACCTTCCAGCGTAACCCCGCGGGAAATACTTAGCTACTTACTATTGTATGTTTAACCTTGTTTTGCACTTAGAACAAGATTTACCGTTATTCTATCACACTTTATAGTTTCCTCTTTTCCATAAGCACAGTAATTTACAATCAACAACATTTCAAAGGTATTGATGTCGCAATCAAATGTTGAAAACGTGAGCAATTCGCAGCCGACGAACTCCACAAAGAGCTTCAACCATGCATCGGAAATGAATCAGTTTCCGTTTCGAGTGAGGCAAATGATATATATGTGTCTACGTTTGCATTCCAAACGGGACTCTACTGTCTACGTGGTACCGTTCAATGCACTGCAGGCTTAACAAATTTAAACAGGATGCGCTTGTTGTAGACACATTGTACTATTCGTACATTTTAAATGCATAGCGTAAGTTCGAGAATGTTCAAGAATTAAAATTAAGGAGTACGCTCTGGGCTTCTGAAGTACGGCTGGGAACAAACACGGATGATTCGGATGCATCGGGACTTCCGTAACGATTTTCCAATGCATTGAGCCGTAACAGAACGAATGGAAACGTCATCGATGTATGAAATAAATAAATAAAATCACGTGGAAAATAGGCAATTTCACGGTGCATTGGATGTTCTTTGCGTGGATGTGCAAGACTGCAATCGCGTCGTATCGCAAACTACTGCCGACGTCCGCATAACAAAAGCTTCGTTCGCGCGAATAATTTTAATCGTGCGCTGAGTGCTTTTTAGTTTTACATACCACATAATATGCGCACCAACATGATATTTTTGCAGTAGTAGGTAGTTCGAAAACGATTTCTTTTCTCAAGCGCTGCACTCGAAATCTTTGTGTTGTGTGGGTTACTTACGTTAATATTTAATTATGCTAAACCAAGACTTAACATTGGAAGTATTGGTACACACATTTAAGTATATATTCTATCGACCGCCCGGCGCCCATTGTGTCACGCCCTGTAAAATTTCTATACATGGAATTTGTTTTGTCACCATCCAAATTTTTACAGGTTCTACTGATGAATATGAACAACTTTCACTATGGGACCAACTCTGAAATCACGAAAAAAAAAAATTTGCTGTTTAATACAAAAGTTCAATACCTACTTGACCAAAATGTATGAAACAGCAGATTTTTTTTCGTGATTTCAGAGTTGGTCCTATAGTGAAAGTTGTTCATATTCATGGGTAGAACAACCTGTGAAAATTTGGATGGAGATAAAAAAATCTTCCTGTATTTATATCTGTAATATACATACATATATGGTGTACATAATAAAAAATATTCTATTCTATTCTTGACCATGTCGATGATGAAGTAACTTTTATCCAAACCAATTTAAAGTAGCCTGTATAAATCCCGAAAGTCCAGGAAATGAAATAAATCTCATAACATAATTCCCGAGATCCCTACCGAAAACAAACAAACACACAAGGACATTTTCATTTGACAGTAACACTTTCGGAACGGTCTTTTAAGCTAAGCGCACATTACAGCCGCTTCGGGCCGCAGCAATACAAAATAAAGGCTACGACAGCGTGATGCGACTCTAGTAGGACAATTTCTATAAAAAATTCTTATAAATTGTTTTACCAGAATCGCGTCGCACCGTCTGCAGGAGCCTTAATACGGTGCGGCCCGCTTTTACTGAGCAATGATAAAGATGTAAGAGGATTTTAGCAATGCGCTGCGGTCCGCCCAAATCTGCGTCAGCCTTTAAGGTTCTTGCACAACGGGCCGACAAGTCCATTGCCGGGACGTCGGGTCCGGTCCAATCCGTTACTCAATTAATCGCTCTGCGGATCGGGTGTGAAATTGCGATGTGATCTGTTGAGCTTTAAATAATGCCGCTCTCGTTTATTTACGGGTAAGGACATTTTTACTAGAGATGAAATGGGTTCACGTAAATACAATGGACGGAATTTGAAAACATGACTTCTCGATCGTCAATTTAATATTTTAATTTAAATATATTTATTTACCTACTCCATAGATCTTTGACCTAGACAAGTGCCTAGAAAAACGTTTTCTAAGCGTTTCTCATTTCTACAACGACTTTTAACAATATTGAGATTAGCTATTTGTTAGCTCTCGTCAATTAAATTTTTGACTTTTTCGTCATACTTTTCGCCAATAGAATGTCTAGGCCTTCCGGTTTCTGAAAGCATAATAATTAAGTCACAGAAGTCTGCTCTTTTTAGATACTGTCTAAGACCAACATTGAGACCAAACCTCTTTGAATAATAGTGAAATTAAACCTTCTCGCGAATTTGGAATACTCCTTCGAGGATTTCAATAAATCATGTTGTAAAGCTATTTTAATATCTTGTTGTCATTAAGGTTGAAAGGCTAATGAGTATCTATTAATAACTAACACATGGCTTTAGTATAAACTACGCTAGTAATACTAAATCTATGAAGTAACACGATTACTAAAATGTACCAAAATAGGGTATATAAATAAGGTCCCATTAAAATAGAAGGACAAACTTTTAGAAATCATTCAGACCACCAAAATAAGGGCGATGGTAAAAAAATATATAAGAAAAACGCATTCGATACTTACAAGAAAAATAATCAGCTAACGAAAATACACTAATGTGCCGGCAATTTATTATTTTAGGTCAAAATAAAATCACTTTAATCAGTGTTTTTTTTTTGCTTGGATATCTTTGGTTAGACGTACTGAGCGCTGTGTTAAAATTTGTCCACCTATTTTAATGGGACCCTGTATACATAAAAAATCACTCCGGGAGTGCCGACAGAAGTGAAAACAAAACACAAACAGAATACTTTGCCATCAATCATTGTCATACCGGACATCAATAAAACCGTATACATTCCGAGGATATCTGTACAGATCCGAAGCGTTGTCGGTTACGGTAACAGTGGCGCGAATTCAATGGTTTTTCCCATTTCAAAAATTGCCCAACGCGCCTAAAGAAGTTTTCACTTCAAAAATAAACAAAAAAATTATCGCGCGTCAGTGACAATAAAGTTAACTATATATCCTACATAATAGCAGTGATATAACATTTTTACGTAAATCACGAAAAGTAACTTTTACACAAGTGAATTGTTTATTTTGTGGTTACCAAAGCATTTGTTACAACTTAGTGATTATACAGAACAGAAAATAATCTTTCTGTATGAGGAGAATGTTGGAATCAAAGAGATTGTTGAGTGTGTGTATCTTTAAAATTTACTTAATAATAATTTAAATGGAGCCACCATTTAAATTATTCTTAACATTTAAAATTGTCAAAGAGGCCTCTGCGAGTTGGCTTCGGCCCCTGGTACGCCTTCCGAAGGTCCGGGTCCTCAGGGTCCTGAGATATGTAAAAGACAATGAATGAATCAACAATAAATGTTAACAGTAACAAATACAGATATTTTAGAACGTAGTTATCGTTCCATTGACCATCTTTAACCCGAAAATCTACTGACCCATAACCTGGTAGCTGTTGTGATGAGTTGGCCCAAATGACAGTAGCCAATCAAATGGCTTGACATAAAATTAATTCAAATATGCTTTCAGAAACCGAGGGCTAGCTCATTCATTTGTATAACTAATGTTTATTCATTCTATATTTAACCGCTCGGTCCTCGTCTAGGAATAGCCACACCATGATTCCCGTGGGAGTAGCTGACTGCAGATACTCAAACTGTGGTTCACATAGGTGGACCGCAATATACTTGATTGAATTATATGAGAGTAAGTCTTTCCTAGAAGTTGTGGTCGCCTAGAAAATCCGACCCATCATGTAATGTATATGTCGCAGATGGATCGTCGAATCCGCTGTTTTACAAAATCGCTAGTTGTTTTGCAAAACAGTTCCGTTATCTAAAACACTTCAAACCACAACTTGCAACTGAAAATCCAGCTGAAACGTGACTCAATGAATTGTCATTGCGTTACGTTTAATAAAACTTCTACCGACGTTTAGACGTAAGGGTCGCCCCACATTTATCGACGCGACACCGGTCAAAAAAGCCTTTATGTCTACGTCATAAAGGTGTTACTAATACCATTCGCATCGGCTCGGCTCGGACGACGCGTCGCGACGCCGGCCGACGGCGAAAGGAGCCGTCGTAACAGCTGATCGGCGATAAGTCGAGTAGTGTGGTGATCTACGCACTCGGCTTAAGCCGATTCCGCGTCGATAAATGTGGGGAGACCCTTAAGCAGAATAGCTTATCTGCACTTACAATAAGCTGTAACTAAGCTAGGGCACCCTGACCAATTGGTTTAGGTTAGGTTAGAACTGTGACAAACCTTGAGCGAGCCGAGCGAGCCGAGCGAGTGCTACTTCCAAGTTGGTCGCAGTTACTTGACTATTTAGTATTTTTAAGATTAACTTTCATAAAAATCTGATAACTTTTAATTGAAATTGCCCCTAAAATCATCGTTTTCACTTGATATATTCTCATTTTCACTCATATTACTCGTTTTATTTATAGTACTGTTTCGGACGTCATTATTGTTGTTATGACACAACGAGCTACAAAGTTTTTAACTAAAATCTACAATCTGATGTTTCATTTCACGCTGTTTTTTCATACCCGCAACTCATTGACCCGCTGCATTGATAAATGCAAAACGTTTATGCAATTCTGCGTGTTAAACTTCAGTAATTATGAAAAAACCGCTAAACGTCGTTCAGTTGTTTTACATAACGGAGCTGTTTTGTAAAACAATTAGCGGTTATGTAAAACAGCGGATTCGACAATCCATCTGTGACATAAATAAAATCCACCGACTTCCAAAAAAAACACTACAAAATGCAAAATAACTTTAGTTTCCAAAATCGGTAGCTGTGGTTGTGGGAAATTGTTTTGATAACCTCCTTTTTTTGAAGTCGGTTAAAAACAGAACACTTAATGACAAGATATTTTTTTTTTTATGAAAGGAAAGTTGTTTGTTTCTACTTCTTCTTATCTGCAATTAGATAATTAAATATTATAAGAAGTAGAAACATTCTCTCAACATCAGAATGGCTGCGACCAAACTACTGTACAGGCAACCGTATGTCATGTACGATGATGTACGGTCAGCAGCAAAAGTCGATTAACACTTCAGTTTTTTTAATCTTAGTTATTGAGCAAAATATTTGTACAAAATTGTAGCAGAAGATTTTTTTTAGAATATAAACTCTTTGCTATTATGTGACAAGCTAAAAAGCAGTTTATTGAGAAAAATTGTTGTCAATTTGATAACATGTAAAAATGACAGTGTTAATCGACTTTTGATGCTGACTGTACGTACGGATTCGCGTGAACAGAAGTTTCTAGGAACGTAGTTTATGAACGTGTTTCAAGTTTAATATAAAAATTTAATTTCTCTTTAGCCCAAGTGGTTTCAATAATAAAAACTACTTCATTACTTACCCACTGATTGTCATAATTTTCGTCAAGGGGGAAGCGCCCGAATCATCAATACAATCCTCTAACTTCATATAATCCTATTGAATGACTATTTCATGAAAATTAAATATCAATCAATGGGTATTGATAACTTTAATGATTATAATTCTATAAAGTCATATAGGTTACGCTCGCGAATCATATTTTCTTCAACATACAACCTGACACTGCCCTGCAAATTGCAAATAACGTAAGAAATATTGAATTTCGCGGCCTACCTAGCGCACCCCCCTTAATTAGTGCAGTTTAGAGAAAACCTTTTGTTCCGTGAACATTAGGGATCTGATTGACATTAATTGGAATGAGATTCAGTATTTCGAGTGCTATGGAGATAATACAGGTATACTTCTGGTGCGTCGCGTTTGCAACAGAATTCGCGGTATGAACCATGTTACGTATTCAAGCGGTATCGTGGCTGCACCGTATGCGGTATAACGTGTACCTACTCGTATATGCTAATTCCTTACTATTGCGTTTGAACATTTCATACAGTTTTAGTTTATGATGTTTTGTCGTTTTTTCAGTGTCTTTAGCTTCTTTAGGATATTATTTACGATTTAATACCATGCCTGTGTTAGTTTTTTTTGTGGATTTAAGTTTAACCTCATCGCCTGCGTAGCCTTTTCCCAACTATGTTGGGATCGGCGTCCAGTCTAACAGGGTGCAAGTAAATACCAGTATTTTACATGAAGCGACTGCCTATATGACCTCCACAACCCATTTACTGAGAAATACTATACCCTTGGTAGGACTGGTTGTTAATCGTAGAATTTCGGGCTTCTGAAGACCCGTAACGACTGCCAAAGATTCACGAGTGACAGCCGGGACCAACGACTTAACGTGCTTTTCGAGGCACGGAGGGGCTTTGGTATGTAAAGATGGTCACCCATACATGGACCAACCGCGGCAAGCTTAGCTTAATCTTTGATGAGTGCAGCTGTTATAGCCACAAGATTTAAGTTTTACATTAATTTACGTTATGTGTCTATGGATGTGAGTGCAACACTACTGCGCTATTAAAAGTCAATATCCAATAAAAAAAACAATCGGTGGACCAACGACCTTGTGAAGGCTGCAGGAATTTGTTGGTTGCGAGAAACACAAAATCGGTCGAAGTGGAGGTGCTTGAGGGAGGCCTACATGTCCAGCAGTGGACGTCTTTCGGCTGAATTGATGATGATGAACTGATGAAAAACTATGTAGGTATCTATCATCACGTATACAACATTGCATCTATGACAATTCCTCAGCAGATTCCACAATAACTTTAATGCACATACATTTTATTCATCCAACTTAATTATTCGAGATTAAGCAGAAACTTAGCCAGAGTTATATTAATCGTCACGTCTCAGCTCGAACTCATAATTCAAATTTCAATGTAAGGACAATATTCAGTGAAGCAAAGTTAAATTAAAGTCACATGCGGATTTGGTTGCGGTCCGCCGAAGCTTAAGGCGGGCTGTGCCACCTGCGCTCAGACCTAGCACTGAAAACACAATTTGTGGCGTGCCTTTTGTACTCTTGTTTACTTTATGCATTTTATTTATAAACGATTTTATTTTTTATATCTCTGTGTTAGAAATAAGGCGGAAAAAAGAAAATAAAGATGAAATGTGTGCCAATGAACGAAAGATACACTGAAATGACGACTAATATTAACTTGAACGATTCTATGCCGACCCCAATAGCGACTTCTTTATAACAAGTGTCCAATTCATCCATTCGGGTATTGGCACATGTGGAAACCATTGTAATTAATGCACCTTACATTATGAAGTTTTGTACTAAATGTACTAAATTCGGTCAGGGGTTGTATTCTCGCGCGAAATGAACGCGAGATTAGCTGGTTTCGAAGTCAGGACTTATTAAGTGGTCGTAGTGAATTAGGGCAAAAAAGTGGCCCTCCTATCAGTTATCAATAAGGTATGATAGGCTGACGGTTCAGTGTAGTGAAATAGTTACAAAATAAACTGGAAAAAATATTGATTCATTACTCTAGTTCTTTCTATAATTTATAATAATCAATAATTGTTATATTACTTCACATATAATTATACATAAATAACAAGATTAAAAACTAACTTAACTAAAACTATACAAAAACTAAAATATAGCGTCGAAAAATTCATCCGCATCGCTGTCGACTGGTAATGTACCCAAGAGACTGGCGGCATTGCCACGTTGTATGGCAATGCTTAGCCTTTGGCCAAGGTAAAAGCCAGCCCTTGGGTCACGGGAAGTGTCAACCAGCCGTTTTGAAATTTCTGTAAAAAGACCATGAGCACTCGGACCCCACGGCCCGATGGTTTCAACCCCAAACGGCTCGAAAATATAATTTCCGATAAGGTTATTATATTTTCGCCGCTTGAGGTTTTCCGCAGCCGCAGCAGCAGCGCCAGCACAGCATGCCGATCCAGGAAGGTGGGATGGCGCAAGAGTATCGACACAAGTTGCGTCCCACACTAAAGGCCTACCCACCTTCCAAGGAAATAGAGACATACCGTCCGGTCTCTTGCCGTCGTCGCGTACCAAGCCATTGGGTTCTAATACAGCTGGAACGCCGACGGTAACAAGAGCTCGTCGGATGATGTCATTAATGTTCGCGTGGCGCGCTAAGCGACCCGCACTTCGGCTGCAAGACAAGCCGTGGTGTCCGAGGCTGTTGACATCTTCGCCACAGTGACAGCGATGAGGGGAACAGCAAGGAGTGCCTAGTCGCAGGGAAGCAGCGAGGCGAAAAGTAGTGTCGTCGAACAAAGTGCCTATGTTCGACGAAGGAAGTGCATGAAGCCAAAGTCCCGACTCCCATCTACCCACAGCCAGCAGGCGCGCACGTTCCGCAGAAGTAGCAGACGAGTCAAGTAAATTGTTCTGTACTACTCTGCAGAGCGGCTCATCCCACCGTCTCTGGGAAGATGGATTGTCAGGTGGATCTGTATTCGGGCAAGCGAGTCTCCAGGCATCCATAGCCTCGGTGAAACACGGCACATCAGAATTAATCAGTGTGGAGGCTAAGATTTTCCTGATTAATTTATCAGTGCCGTGGACCGAGGATATGAAAGCCGGTAAACTAATACTAGAAATTTTGCGGACGCCGAGGCCCCCCATACGAATGGGAAGAGTAGCTTTAATATTACTTAATTAATTTAAATTGATAATAATATTTGTACGTCTAATGGCAAAACATAGAGAACCTATGTAAATGTTGTAACATCTAACACACTGTGTAAGTAACTCTACTTATGTTTACAAATAAATATTCTGATTTTGAATACATAATACCTACTTCCAGACTTTATGACGTTATGATCTATGTCCGCATATCATGTTTAGGAGATACATGTGAAGTTTCTAGCACTTCTCGTTAAGTTTAGGACTTTACGACTGTTTGAGCATGTGAGCCAAAGTTTGGCACTGCCGGATAACTGCTGAAGTGTTATTAACTTCGAAATTAATTGTATTCAAGACTTTAGGATTAGCTTCTGTTTATTCTTATTTGTTCTAAACTTTTATTGTGAAGTGTACCTATATTATTTAAACTTTTAAACCGATCCTGAGGTAGAAAAGGGTGCAGAGTTTTTAAGTCTTTGAATGTTTAAGTAGATTCATGGAGCCTTCGCCCTAAAATATGAGCTGACGGTAACGATACAATTTCGAAAAACATTTCAGGTAACAACATCGCCAAGAAAACGTAAACAGTAATAACAAAAACACACATGTGTTAGAACAAAAGGCGACAACGGATGTTGACACGAGAAATTCTCCGCCAATTTTTGTCTTGGGTTAAAAGGTGCGTAAATAAGGGAGTGTGATACAATGGGAGGAGAGCAAACAAGGTCATAAAGCACGTCACAAGGACGATCCTATATATAATCAGCTTAGTGATAAATTGGCAAACAGCACGCGAACGACACAGCTGCTTCCGGCCCGGTCCGACGTGTCTCCGCGATGGCTAATGCTCACCCCGCGAAAAGAATAACATTATCTCGACTACTAGTATCAACTAAAAACAAGATATGACGTCAAGTAATTCACACACAGCTCACTCCGACACATTACTCAGGATTTGTTGAGAACTCACAATAGATACCCTCGCACTAGAGAAGTAAGTAATCCCCAAGTTTGTTCTAAAGTTAGAGTTTCAATTTGAAACGAGATTACCATACAATATTATTAAGTGTAGCTCTCCTGTAACGACCATAAAGCCGAAAGTACGGAAAGTAATTTTATTTTCAGACATATAAAGTCTGTTTTCTTTTATTTTATGGTGAAATATTTTACTTTCTGCTTAACCGCAAGGGGAGGAGACGAAGCTACGATAAAAACACTAATTACGAACCTGCACTTTGTTTTTGTTGACCTGGAGCTTATTTTGTTTTTTGGTGGTACTTGTTATAATGACGAAAACGTTTAACACGTTATTATCTACCGGAATAGAATACCTATTTAAAATTTCATAATGGCCAGAATATAGACTACTTTGATGAAGGCAACAAAGTCATCATCATCTGCCTAGCTATTTTGATGAAGACAACAAAGTACAAAATTTATATTTTCCTAGAACAAAATTTTGTTATTCAAAATATTTATCCAAAATGTAATACTATTCATATTTACCGGTGTAGGAGAGCAGTATCTGTAGTAATGCCGACACTACAGCCGCTCCAAGGAGGCTGTGCATTGTCTATGACACGTTCTCTTTCAGACCCGGCATTGGAATTTGTTTACATTTCATCGCTGGAGTGTTCTTCCTTCTTTAACTTTTTCATGGTAGAAATAAAACGTTGAATAGACCTCAGTGAGAATACTTTGAACGTTCTTTTTTACTCGGTTTCATGGTTGCACCTGAAACAAAAGAATGATAAAATGATAACTTGTCTCAAGTTGTTGTTTTTATGTTTTATTTAGGTTACATTCGCACTATGCCGTTATATGTGACAGGATTATAGGATAGGCCGATTAGTTGAATGCAAATATAAAAAAATGTGCGTAAAAATATGAGTATTTCTATAGTGTACACTATACGGGTAACCCGCTTAGTGTACGGCTTTTAGCATGAGCCATAAGGTATTTCTTTTTTTTATCCATTGCATATATTTCTATGACTCACATACAAAACTACATTTTATACGTGGGTCATAGACATATATACAATCTTACAGTTTTGCGTTTTTCGATTCTGGGAAAAACGTAAAGTTTCGAACGATTTTAAAATTGAATATTCTCGTTTCGCACAATAAACGCAGCCTGCTGCGTTTCGTCGATGCGTGGGAGTTCCATTGCCTTAGGCATCATCTGAGTACGCTCGTTTCATCATAGACCTCAACCATCGCTTTCCATCAGGCGTGATCGAGGTCAAAAGCGGGCCCATTCAGCAATAAAAAAGAAATATTTTGTAAGTTTTAAAAAATAATTCATATATATGGGTGATGATCATTGTGCTTGCAAATATGTGAGCACTATGTATCTATCAGATAGATAAAACTAACTAAATTAACTAACTGTTATTACTTTATTTTTAATTCTTTTTACTTATTTTGTTAAAGTTATTATATTCTAGGTGCATCGCCTTTAGGTACATGTAATAGGGCACGCCACGATAGTGGAGGGCACGCCACGATAGTGGCGGTAAGACCCCTCTTTGAGGAGTGGCTAGAGAGGCGTCACGGCGTCCTCACCTATCGCCTGACGCAGGTCCTCACCGGACACGGATGTTTTGGGAGGTTCCTGCACATCATCAGGCGGGAGGAGACGCCCGGGTGTCACCACTGCGAGGATCGCCCAGAGGACACGGTGGAGCATACGGTGGAGGTATGCCCCGCATGGGCGGAGCACCGCCGTGCCCTCGTAGAGGCGATCGATAGCGGCGGCGACCTCTCGCGTCCGGCCCTGGTTCAAGCCATGGTCCGGGGCGAGAGGGAGTGGGAGGCCGTCACCTCCTTCTGCGAAGCAGTCATGCTAGCGAAGGAGGTGGCGGAACGGCTAAGGGAGAGAGCCTCACACCCCAGCCGCCGCGGGAGACGCTCCGGGCGTCGGGAGCCGCGTGACGACTCCCGGCCACCGTAGGCGCGGGCCTGCGGACGGAGAGTAATGGGTAGCTCACCGTCCGATCAGGACCAGGCCCGTGCCGGACGGCGCGTACGTGTTCCACGCGCGCCTCAAAGAGATGTCAGCATAAAGGAAGGGGCCTGCCAGGGCCGAAGCCTGCCGGGGGTGCGGGATTGTCCGAAAGGGTTACCGCTACCCCGGAACATAAAGGGCTAAGGAAGGAACACGGATGGGTTTTAGTCAGTAAGAGTCTGACACTCCCTTCGCTCCACCCAGAGCGGGAGGGGTCATTTGATGATTTCCCATCCATAAAAAAAAAAAAAAAAAAAGGTACATGTAATTATTATAATCAATATAATACAAAATAATGTGAAACATTTTAAAAAGAGTAACGGTGGAGATTGTTGCTTATTCTTCTCCATACAAAACTACCTTTTGAAAGGGGCGACTTGAATTAATTCAATTTTTGTGTAAATTTTGACGTTTAAAAGTGCCTTTTATGTGATTATTTTAAATGAATGATTTGACTTTGACTAGCTACATAAACCAAAATGCTATAGGATAATTACATTTTCGTTTAAAATTCGTTCGAATTTACGATACGGATTTGCAGGTTCCCTACGATTAATTAACCATCCCCTAAAAGTAGTAATTACAAGTCCAGTTTCGACAATGCTGGATAAGTAGCACAGTTGCAGATTGTTCGTCTATCGTGTACCCACGCGCACCGCAACGACCCATTTGCCTCAGTAGGCAAACATTTGGAAATTGTGCGAAACGACCCACTGCCTGTTACTACGTCTTTCCTGCTTTTTAAAAAACTGGCTAGAGGTAAAACAATTTTTTTATTTATTTGTTATATTGTTTTAATTGTTGTCAAAGCTGTAGATTTTTGTACTATTGTTTCATTTTCAAAGCTATACATAAACAAATACTTAACAATTAATTTTTGTCCTTTGCGTTACAGTTCAAAACTTAATCTAGATTTTGTGTAAAACTATCAGATTCAGTGACGTAAAGTTTTAAAATATAGAATATATAATTTACTCAATTGTTATTATCTTTTCATATTTGAAGATAAATAATAGATACTTATTTTACACCAATTTGTTTGTTTTTTTCTCCTTTCAATTTTTTACTCACATGACGTGTCCCTATTTCTGAACAATAATCACAATGTTTACATGTAACTCGAAACGCCATTCTTTAACGTAATCGTTAAACTGTCACCAACTTGTTATTTATTGTGAAATATGGCTTATTAATGAGCTATGATTGTGTAAGAATGTAACACACATGTATAACAGCAGTAAGCATAATTGATTTAAATAAGTGTAAACTAAGAAAGTTGGTTGGAACTTTGCTGATACATGATTAACTATCTGCAACTAGGTATTTTGTGTTTAAACAATGCTATGTTTATATAAAACTTGCGACCTTCCCGCGGTTTCACCCGCTTGGGGTCGGTAATTATCCTACAGGAACGTATATAACCGGGGTAGGAAGTATCGTATGTGTTAATTCAGGTTATAAATTATTTGTGTGCCAAATTGCATCCAAAGTCGTTCAGCCGTTTTTGCGTGATTGATTATCATCCACTTTTACACTTATAATATTGTAATTTATAATAAATACTTCGAACGTTCAAATTTATAATATTTTATGATTATACATATAGTAGGATTAATTATTTATTTATTTGCTTAAAATATTTTCCAAGGTTGTGATAAGATACAAATTTAAAGAGTCTTGCACTGATAGTGTTAACATCAGGCGTCTGTCTGTCTTCAGTAGGGGACATTTACAAGCATGATTATTCGCTCGTAAATGTCCCCCTGCTTACAAGCTTTGTTACAATGAGCCATCCGCTTTTAGATTCATGATAGGTAGGTAAGGAGTAGGAACTTACATTTGTGAGAACCTAGGAGTCTTTGGTCAACTGGACCCACTCGAACTGGACCCGCGGGTCCAGTTGACCAAAGGAAAAATTTTCTATAGGTATTTTTATTGGTCAACTGGACCCACTGTCAAAATTAGACAAACATCTTTTGTTTTAAGCTACCCGTGGATACAGTCGAAACAAAAAGACAATGGCACGAATCTGGTACAGAATCTACGAGTACCTCAAAATCTAAAGATCTCAAGTTTTTCTCATGGAACGAGGGTTAATGTGAATTTCTATTAATGCATTACCGTAACATAAGACACGTCGTGTAGTGTCCTGATAATTTTATGTTTACGTTAAAATTGATTTGAAAAAGAAAACTACCGGTTCCTAATCGACTTTCTTGAAACTTCTGATACTCAACCAAAAAATATGAAACCGAAAGGGAAGCTTAAAAAAATTCGGCAAGGCCATCGTTTGTTCCGGCGGCCGCTGATAATGGAGATTTGATATGTCGCCGGCCATGTTGTAACGGTTGAATGTCGAGCGTGGAGTTTGTTCGCCTCATCGTATAAATAAGCATAAAGTTGTGTGGCATCACGCGAACGAGTCGTTAACCCTGCTCCAAGGCGCAGTAATGGAGAGGTGAGGTGTCATTGAGACCACAACACGGCCACTTCAGCGTGGTCCGAATGACAGCTAAGAAAGGACTGTAATTAGCAGTTGATAAACTTTTGTAACATGTATTTATGTTACTGTTACATTTATATAACTGGAATTAAGATATTGGATTTGAAATGGTTTTGTTTGTTATTTTAGTGACGAAGCTTAGCACTAAGTTAGCATAGACTGATAGACTCTCGCAGTTTGCTTAGAATATAAGAATATTCCTCGACTTTTGTCTTGATGAAACCGTGGGCAAGAAAACAGGGAGAAAAATGTATGACACCCTGTAATGATGTGGGTTGCCAGCTTCAAAGGACTCGATAGCAAAGAAGTGTTAGTATTGGTGGTGGAGGATGGGTAATGATGATGACTACCTGGGTAATGTATCTGTATTGTAATCAATTGCAATAAGCAGTATTGTCAGAAGCCAATATCGGAGAATATATTGGGCAAGACAATCGATAGAAAATTATAGACCAATATCGTTAAGGATGACAAGACATTATATTATTATTGTGTATGAAAGGGACAGCAGAACTCAAACTTGCTGCGACCACCGATGCGTTTGCTAAGTATGGTGATTATAATGTGGCATTATGGTTTCTTCGATGTGTCGATTCAATTCTCTCCTATCAGGAAAAATATAAAAACTAAGATAAGCAACGGTTTCGCTGGGTTAGGTATGTACTAAAATAAAATTAAAAAAAAAAAAAACAGTAAAAACTTACAATTCAAACATTATTCAGAACATGCTTGCTTTAATAGCCTTTTAAAAGTTAGTAGCTACTCATAAAGAACAAAATGAACTACATATTAAAATTAAATATCATTGGCGACACGACTGCATTATTGAATTACGCGTAGGTACCTAAGTACCTACCTGTCACAACGCAGACATTAAAACCGTCGATTTTTTAATTCTTTACAAAAAGGCCGTGAATGAAACGAGCGCAGTGCACAGTGGAATGTCAGGAAAATATTTTTTGAAAAGGTCCGCTTTTTCAAAGCCACGTCGTCGTCGTATTGAATGCGTTTTAATGAAAAAACATGCGCCGATTCGCAACAGTCAAGGGAATTAAAACCTCCGAGCGCCGTTCGCGATCCCGAATGCATCGGTCGGAATTTTCATTTGTCCGAATATTATTTCCACGGGGAATTTTGCTGGCACTATTTTGTTTAAATTTATGACTGCCTCGTTTTGTGATTTCGCTTGATTAACGGCCTGGATTAGTTGCCTACTGCAGATTTGTATGGTTTGTACGAGACCTTAAATGCTTAACGTAGTAGCAGTAGCAGCAATAAACTTTAATAACCTGCACCTTTATTCATACCCCTACTGACCTGAATTTTTATTCATATTTTTACGAAATAAGCATAAGCATAATCAGTCTATAATAATCCAACTGCTGGGTCACAGGCCTCCTCTCTGTGAGAAGGAGTGGGCCGTAATCCACCACGCGGGCCCATCGCGGGCCCGCGTGGTTCTAGGACATGCCGGTTCCCTCACTATGTTTTTCTT
Source organism: Amphipoea oculea (assembly GCA_945859645.1). NCBI lineage: Eukaryota > Metazoa > Arthropoda > Insecta > Lepidoptera > Noctuidae > Amphipoea > Amphipoea oculea. Next base: position 11,765,515 of record OX243866.1, on the reverse strand, counting down.
CACCGTTTTGAGAGCAGTGGTGATGAAATAATTTACACAAAGTAAAGCGCCTGACTAGGTTCGAACCTATGACCGTAAGTATGAAATCGTAAGTCGTGGCCATTACCACTGGGCCAACACTGTTGTCCGCTGTTTTTACTCAATGCCTTGATTTTATGGGTAGGGGCGTCTGCGAAAATGTAGTACTATATTTTATACAATGTTATTCCGATACAGGTGGCGCACAGTGCACTTTATAGATATTGTTATATTTCCAATCTCCATAAATAAGTTCAAATGTAGTTTAGACTGAAATTACCTCAGTTATTACTGCGGTAAAGTTATCAATATTTCCTGGTGCAATATTAAAAACCCAACTGAGGTGATGATAGCCGTAAATTACTTAATTATTGATAATTACTATAGGATTTTATCGGTCTTCACTCCTATAGAGGGCAATTGCTTAAAGTGATACCTAAAAGGTGTAACTTAGTGGAACGACTTTTATCTGATTGCTTGTTAGGCATTACCCGCGTAATTATAATAAAGGCATGTATGACACATTACGTAAAATATAGGGAAGAAAAAATAATTACTACATAAAACTATAAAGAAACCTTACTTATTATAGGAAGGGGTTCAATAATCTTAAAAAAAAAAAAACACTAACGACGATTGCCACAGTTTAGAGGTGGCAATAGGTATGCCGACCTATTTACGCATAAGGGGATGCTGCTGCATTTATGAACGTGTAATTATTACTTTAAAAAGAAATAATAATTTACTTTTTTCATAATATTTAAAGCATTCCTTTTCTAAATAATTACAGCTGTGTATTTAAAACTGTAGGATTAATTTAATATTGTTTATGACGCAATATTATAATGCCAATATTATCGGAAACAAACGTAGGTAACAAGCAAATAGTGATAATACTTATGTAAACTCGGGAATATAATTACCCTATAATAATGCTCTGAGTAAGCCCTCCCTGTATAACAACGGTTTAATTGTATTTAGGTTAGAGGAGAGGCAATTTCATAATTACCCAGCATTTAATTATAATTATTGAGGTTGTTCTCGAGTTACCACGTAGTTTTAGTGGATTTTAATATGGTTGTATTTTTATCGTAAGTTTGTTGATTGCCCTACAGTTTTTTCTTGCAACTACTCGTATATTTAAACAAAAAATTGTGATGTTATAATTGGAGTAGTCTTCTATTGAATTACTAATACTTTTATATTTTATGGCAATCTGATCACCGTTTACCTTTCAAAAGTTCTCCTCTAGGTAGATAAGAACTTTCCATTAACTTTCTTATGCTTTCTGTTACTTAATTGATTAAAATACGTGCGACTTCTCAAAATATTTCACTTGTAAATGACGAATTTTTAAGTTAAAAGAGTCGGTAAGTGCTATCTAAGCAAATAATTTTATTACAGAAATAGTAACTATCTACTTATTAAGCATTAATAACAGCAAAAGTAAATTAACAACAAAACATAGAGTAAACTAATACATTAGGTGCATATTCAAAATATTTACGTACTTGAATAAAGTCGTGTCAACAGGATTCAGTAGATTTTCAGTAAATCTTCCAACACTATTTTTATTATAACAAAACTTCGGTAATTAAGTCGTTAACACTCTTTAATTTTATAGTTTATATCTATTAACAATGATATGTTACAGCGTGTTACGATACGAAAGTTATCGGAAAGTTCCCGCCATTTCGCGCAAGGACCTAGCTTTGAGTCCGACTACACGCGAGCATTTGCGCGCCGCGACTGAAGTCTTGTTTCGATACAGCCTATACATTCCCATTTGTCTACGTTACAAGTTTTGCACTGAAACTTCAGATGCAAAAGGTTCTAAATTGAAATTCGGAAAAAAGGAATATCAACTTTATTGCAACGGAAAATAATACATTTTGGAATGCAATAAAAATCTATATGACCTTTCAAGTCGTGGGCGAACGGAAGGCTCTTTAGCGAGAGTATAAAAGGTATGCAGTGGCGATATTTTGGTTAGGGAACATTGGATCGTTTGAACTGTGCAGCAGAGCTCAATATGGCAATGCAGTAAAAGTATGAAAACCATGCGGCGCGTCAGAAAACGTGTGAAATTTTTCCTTGCGAGACAGAGACGGATAGTTTTTCGTGATAAAGGGAACTGCCTACACGTAGCAGTGGTGGGGGTGATCTTAAAATGTTCTAAGAATCTGTATGAGAATATAGACTTTTGGTACGTGTGTCTATGTAATTTGTTATATATTTTTGTATGGTATATAGTATCTCGAAATCAGTGTAACATCTTCATTTTCTCGTTTCATTCAAAATAGTACCCAATACCAACATGCACACGTAAGTGCATAAGAGGTCATTCATAAAACATAAGTACAGGGCAGCCTCTCAAAGGACCTAACTCCAAGTAAATGTTGTTTATTTTGTTAAGGAAGAAAGCCTGTACACAACGGAGAGCGCCACATGTCAGAACATGAATAAAAGAAGAGCTATGTTTCAGACTTTCAAAAGTTCAGTCAGTATTTTCAAAGCGATACCTACATTTTTCATGTAGCAACTTGGTCGTTAGTGCAAACTTGAATCAATAAACGTGTATCTTGGTTTCAGTACTTTATTCATTTCATGACGCGGAACGTCGCATTTTACCATTTTGAATTTTATTTCTTAGAAACGAAAATACTGAATGAAAATAAATACTGCATTTTCTTGACCGCTTTCTGGGAGACTTGACATTTAGTATCTTGCAAATAAAATTGTTTCTTTGAAGCTACATGCACTTCATTTTTAGGGTTCCGTAGCCAAATGGCAAAAAATGGAACCCTTATGGATTCGTCATGTCTGTCTGTCTGTCTGTCCGTCCGTCCGTATGTCACAGCCACTTTTTTCCGAAACTATAAGAACTATACTGTTGAAACTTGGTAAGTAGATGTATTCTGTGAACCGCAGTAAGATTTTCACACAAAAATAGAAAAAAAACAATAAACTTTGGGATTCCCCATACTTACAACTGAAACTCCAAAAATTTTTTTTCATCAAACCTGTACGTGTGGGGTATCTATGGATAGGTCTTCAAAAATGATATTGAGGTTTCTAATATAATTTTTTTCTGAACTGAATAGTTTGCGCGAGAGACACTTCCAAAGTGGTAAAATGTGTGTCCCCCCCCCCTCTAACTTCTAAAATAAGAGAATGATAAAATTAAAAAAATATATATAATGTACATTACCATGTAAACTTCCACCGAAAATTGGTTTGAACGAGATCTAGTAAGTAGTTTTTTTTTAATACGTCATAAATCGAAAACCGCAATTTACCTTTCACAAAGTTACAACGAACTACAAGAACTTTTATATTATGTTACTTGCTGCTACGGAACCCTTCATGGGCGAGTCCGACTCGCACTTGGCCGGTTTTTTTACTTTGTATTAAAGTCCAAACATTATGCCCCAAAATATGAATATACCCTGTTATTTATACGACAATATATTTTGGAGTTTAAAACACAGCAACCACAACCACACCGTAATATGCTACCATTAGTTACTGGCTAGTTATCGCAAATAATATACTAAAGCAATTTATGAGTCATGTGTTTGACCCTAAATATGCGCAATAAATTATGGTTTACTTTGTCGTTTATGAGGGCGGGTGCAGACATAACCCTGTGCGGGACATAACGCTGTACGGCACATGTGCCACAGATTGCGGCAATAAGGGAAATTGTCTTTTTTATGAACGCCCCACGACAACGTAAAGTATTCACATGAACCGTGTCACTTAGGACAGAACAAGATCTGGCCACTAATAACAGTCCCAGGTCAGGTTTAGCGCAATCTTGCTAATGTATCATCGGTTTTATCGCGTTAAAATTACGTGCTTCGGGCGTGTGGCATAAATCACGTCTGATAATAACGCCTAATAAAATGTATAGCCGTTAATAGAGTTATTAGATGCGTTCGTGTGGATTTTGCATCCAAATAGGTGTGTGTGTTTAGGATCTAATTACTGAAACTATAATTATTTGGCCATGGGCTATCACAAACTATAAAAAAGGTAAGTCTAAGATGTGTGTGTTATGATTGCCTCTGATAAAGTTATTTATTTCCAATAATTTTATACGTAACTTTATTTTATTTTTACGAAATATGAACAAAAAAAAGTTTCGCAACAATTCCCCGATAAATATAAACTATATTTTCAAATTCCATTCATGAAAGTAACAGAGCTATACAGTGTGGCCCCTCCGGCCATTTGTCTCTCGTACCTGCGAGGTGTCCAGTGTGAACTGAAACCTGAAGTTAATTTCACGGGGTATTTCTCCTACTGCAAGAAAGGCTCCTTATTTTAAAGCACTCTTGTGTAAAATAGAATTAATTCATTTCCTCTTGAAGCACTGTAGGTGGGATTAAGTTGGTATACCTTGCGACGAAAAATTAAGTTAAATTTTCTACTGGGAAAATAGGTTGGAGTGTAGAAAGTCGTGTAAGATAACGGGGTACTTTTAGAGCTGTGTACTAAACCCGCACGGATTGTATGTATAATTTTATGTTTTAAAGTTGCATATTTATTACATACATAAATAAATCTTACTAAATGACCATATTACGCAGTAGGAATAAAAATCACAACCCACAGGTAAAAAAAAATAGCATTGTAAAAATATTTTGAATCTATACCTACAATGAATTGTCCCGATGCAGAAACCTGTCTATTACTTAAACAACACATTTTTATATCAAAAATTTCAGTGTCTTTGGATCTAATTCGAAATAAATTTATTTTTCACTTTATACTGTTTTTTTTTTGTAAAACAGTTTTTTCTTTTTTTTCTTTTTAGTTATTCGTATACCACTACTTACTATGAACACCAAAAAATACCCAAATCGCTATATATGTGTCTATAATATTTGAAGAGTTCCCTTGATTTCTCCAGGATCCCATCATCAGATTCTGACTTGATGACAATAGGGCCACCTGGGAAGTATGCCGTTTTAAATAATAAAGAATTTTACAAATCGGTCCAGCTGTCTTCAAGTAATCCGCGAACATAATGTACTTCAAATTAAAAGCTTCCGACGAACTGAGAACCTTCTCCTTTTTTTGAAGTCGATTAAAAATAAAACTATTCATACCATTTTTCTATGTACCCACAGTTAATCGTATGCTTACAGAAAACTCTTCCACTTCTGATACCAATTTCAGCGCTGATCTCCCAGCATTATCCGAAGGGCGGAACAGCATCTCCCCGCTAAAGTTGTCAGCCATTATTTTCATGACATATTTCACAATAGCAGAACGGCGTACCAACGCGGCAACGGTGTAGGTACGACTACAAAATTCACGATGCGTTTAAGAGAAAGCATGGTCTTATGGTTTTGTTTTGAACATTCTAGACTTTTAATAATTCTTGGGTTGCTTTTAGATGTCTTGTATTGAGTTGGAGATAATATACAGGGTGGCAGGGACATCGAAGCGCAAACTGAAACCATGAAAAAAGCACATGATTCGCGACCCCATAGCATAGAAACTTTTTACATTAACTTTTTTTTAATTTCAACGCTGATTTTTATTCACAGTCAATCTGAATCCATAGTGACAGGTTGTGCGTCGATTTCCTTGCCAACCTGTATTAAAAAAAAACAAGTAAGTTATTAAATAATGCATCTGCCAAAAGCTGAAGTGGCTTTTAAATACATACATACACCATTTTCCAAAAGTGATTCAAATAATATTAACAGTCCTTTTAAGAATAAATTGATTTTGTTAATAGTGAAAACGTTCGCTAGTCTAGTGATGTCCCAAATAAACGTTCTAAATTACATAAACATTAATAAGTTACATAATTTCCCCTAGTCAATCAAATCCTACCAATCATCTTGTATCACGACATACCATCTCACGGGAGATGTTTAATTAAACTTCATGAAATCTGGTCAAAAGTGTCATGTCTCATGTCGAGGCGTTTCGGCGTTTCATATGACCAGATAACATGGCCTCTGATTCATTACCTATTTAGGCAGTTTTTGTTAGGACTTAAGGCTGGCAGGGGTCTAGTCTTGTTGGTGACGAATCCGTGTGTTTTGTGCTGGTAGAAAGAGAAGCAACAAACTGAAAACAAATCAACGATACGCTACTGCCTGGGACGTTTTTATTTTGTCTGCCACGTAATTGAATTTTGTGGTCGGTCCGATCATAGAGCGTCGGTTCGCGATAGATTTGTTTACAAGTAGCTATGCAAATATCCCGAAGTCAAACCTGAATCGATTATCCATACGGATTTTAACGTTTTCGTTGAGAATTTAACTTGTTCAAATAAAGAAAATATAGTTCAGACACAATAAAAGTCAAATTAGTCCAGTTTTAGTGGTTATTTCTTGGTTACTTTAGGGAGATAACTTTTATCTGAAGAATAATTATGATGGTTTGACATATTTTCTTTACAACCGCTGTCAAAACACCGTTTTAAGGGCTCCTTACCCAAAGGGTGCCAACGGAACCCTATTACTAAGCCTCCGATGTCCGTCCGTCCGTCTGTCCGTAAGCTGGCTGTCTTATTTATTTATTTCTTTAATTAAAACGGTTTAAAACCAACTACAGAAATTAAAGACACATAAAAGACATCATCAAGTAAAAAGTTTACAACACTTTCATACATCCCTCTCACAGTACTGACATGCCGACAAAATCTGCATCCATTCGTTCGCAAACAGAAGGCCAATTCTCGTAATTTAAAACGTTCAAAATCTAGTCGCAGTCTCATCTCAGCGACAAACAAATGTCAAAAATTTGTCAAAATTTAGGGAAATTAGAGGTATTTTTGACAGATTGAGACTGAGATCAGACTGTGAACGTTTTTAAAATTACGAGAATTGCCCCTCTGATCGTTTGTTGGATTGGAGTCCAAGAGATCATTATGTGCGGCCAGAGTACGTGGTACTGGGGACTTAGCACGCGCAACTGTGCGACATGGAGGCACAGCAAACAGCCTGTACTTTCTGCCGCGGCAGTAGTTGTCTAGCACAAAGAAACTGTAGCAGGTAGATAGTTGAAATTTTCACAGAGTGTGCATTTCTACTGCTGCTATAATATAAAAAAAAAAAAAAAGTCCAAAATGAAAAGTCCCCTTACAAGAAATGTGTTAAAAAAAATTTAGTGTTAAATATTGTACGGTGGTACGGAACCTTTTGTGTCCGAGTCTGACTCGCGCTTGGCCGGCTTTTTATTTCTGTTTAACCCTACGTTATAACCCTCTAACTAATGTTACAATTTAAACACACAGAATAGTAAACTTACTTAACATTCTATTGCATTGCACATTACAACGCATAAACGAAAGAAAACTCAAAGAAAGGCAATATAAAAGACCTCGAGAGCATACTAGTAAAAAATAAAGTGGCTTATCAAAGAGTTATGTAAATATGTCTCAAATAAAGTGCACTTTAAATCCCCTGGAGTTGCGTCAATGTAACCACGTTAGATGTATGTGATCTTGTTGTTTAATCCATGTTAGGTACTAATAATAAAGCTAAAGAGTTTGTTTGTGCGCTTGCGCGCTTGGAACTACCAGTCGGATTTTAAATTACTTTTGCATTTGATAGCCCAATTTTTGAGAAAGGCTAGTCTACCTAACATCACGACAGGACATTGAGGAGCCGAGTAAAAAAAGAAATCAGAAAGAACGCTGAGCGAAAACGAAGTCATAGCGCGGGCAGGCGACCGATGCGACTGGGTGGGTCGGGGGAGCAAGAAATTTCACGCGATAACGGCTGAACGGATTTCAATGTTTGGCACACGGGTAAACCAAGACCTACATAGGTTAGAAACATCGACATAGGATACTTTTTATCCCGGTAGTACAAAGTCAAAGCATTTATTTCTAATAGGCACATAAAAGGCACTTTTGAACGTCACGTTCCGCTACATACGACCGCTACGCGAGCGAAACCATGGGTAATAGCTAGTTTATAATAAAAACTGTTGCGCATTTATATCGTGCAAGTATTGACATTTGTGCAGCTACAGTTTGCGAGATAACGGTAACAGGTTCATTATGACAAGGCTTATCGGACATTGAACCGAATGATGCGGATTACATTAAAGGTTTTTAGCGGTTTGATGACATTATTTATTTATTATTATCATCAGCGAATGTGTGAAAGATTGTATTCATTCTGTGCGAATTGTGCCTAAAGTACGAGTAGATTACGTACCCTCTATGCGCCCTTTGTACATCGTGTATAGAGGGCGCGTAGAAGGTACGTAGATCTTTCGTAAATGCATCTGTCGGTTTTTAAATTTAACGATTTTAACATTGAAAATAGTCGTTTCGCAAAGAACAATTAATAAGTTTTAAGACTTTATGCATATCTGTGGGTGTGGGAGCAGTGGTGGCCAAGTGGTAACGGTCGCGACTTACGAGGTGTAGGTCATAGGTTCGAACCCAGACAGGCGCTTTAATTTGTGTAAATTATTTCATCACCACTGCTTTCAAAACATTGAAGGAAAACATCGTCAGGAAACCGGCATGTCCTAAAATCAAAAATTCGAAGACATGTGACGTCTGCCAACCCGCACTGGGCCCGCGTGGTGGATTTCGGCCCACTCCCTCTCACCGAGAGGAGGCCTGTGTCCCAGCAGTGGGAACATTATAGGCTGATTATGTTATGTATGTGGGTGTTACTAATTCTGCTTGCAGCATAAACACCCAAATTGCTATTAATAGGGTAGTTGTATTTTCGATTGCAAAATCGTTCGAATTTACGTGACACTCACGTCGCCCGTTCATGGTCCCCTGGTTACCTACTCTGTGTTATCAACCGGGTTTCTGTCTCAAAAAAAGACACTCTCGCTTCGAATTCACACCCACAAACTATGACTGTTGTAAAAATGAACTTGCAACCATCTTCTTAGAAAAAACAATGTGAATTACATTAGGCATTATAATCCTAACCCAAGCTTGCCTGAAAAACAACTGACACCAACACAGAAAGTGGTACACTTAAGAATGCTTCCCATACATGAATGAGTCTGAATACATACCTTAAAGGTCGGAAGAGAAAAAAAAGGAGCATGAATCACCACCTGCTCCCATTCACACGCTTTTGCTAGATTGCTTTCGTACTCGAACAAGGAACGGATTTTTTGCACTTAAAAGATGAATTGTTTCAAGTGAGAAGGGATCTTTTCAAGCGGTGTTTGAATTCATAAGCTGGTTAAATAGATATGCTGTTTTTAGTACCAGCCGTTTAATTTATATGTAAAGGGGTATATTTGAAGAGTTACCCTAATGATTAACGCGTTCTTAACCCTAATTTTTTTATGTTTAAATGTTTCTTAACTTTGGGCAATGTTTATAGTAAACCATAATGACGGTTAGCTTTGTTTAAAATCATATTTATTTATGTATTATACAAAAAAAAAACGTAATAGAGGATCAATTAAACCAAAAATATTCATCTTTAAAATTAATGTTATTATTTCTTTTATTAAATTGTTTGACTATGTATTTAAAATGTATAATATGTTATGTTTTTTTTTAAATTAAACTATTTGAATTATTAAAATTCCATTATTAATATGAAATCTAAAATAAAAAAGATAGAATTCTTCCAAAACGCACCGTCTACGGCGTAGTGCATGTTATTTGCTACGAAAGCGTAGGTTGCGTAGCGCATCCGCTACGAGACGGCTACGCAGTCTGTGCTATAAGTTGGACCATGGGGATTTAGAATTTAGCAACGAATTAATTCTACAGTAAGTACGTAGTCCTTTGATACTGATAAATAGCTGATACTGCGATCAATTCTCTGAATCCTAAATATACCCTTCATAATAATTTAATCTCCAAAAGTAAAGACAGGCTGAATCGAACGTGAAACCAGACAATATAATAAATACAAAGCAATATCAAAACCCTTATTCCGAAGTACAGATATTAAATAAGAAAGCCATTTGAGAAACGTAAAGAATCATTTATAAGGAGTAACAAAGGTTGGGAACACAAAAGGCTCCATCATTCAGAAGTCATAACTCATCGTAAGCATGCAGTCAATAGCTGGTGTCAGAATACTCCTTAACTCCATTCAATACTGTCTGTTTATAAATAATTCAATATTGCCCTGACTGATGTTTTCACTTCCCCGCGCGAGTACGGTTTGCAAAAAAGTTGTACCTACTTGGTGGTTTTATAAACTGTGGTTATCCTGTAACAATTAGTGAAGTCATAATAATGGAATGGACTTTGTCTGAAAATAAATGAATTATTATAATTATTATAAGAACGTATTGACAATGACAGTTTTTAGGCGATTAAAAAAAATACCTTAAAAAACATTTTTTGTTGTAACTTATTTTCGTCCACTTTATCATGCTCGTGAAAAAGATTTGGCAGACAGAATCACTTTTGTATCAAACAAGCAGCTTATCATCATTAAAATTCCAGTGAGTAACTTTTAACAATCTTATATACATTTACAGACATAATATTGTTGTATTATTTGAAAACTTCTAACAGCTAAGCCAAGAAAGATTACTTAAAAATTCCGAACACGTTACAATGTTTGCACCTTTATTTATAGTCGGTTTAACCTACGAAGGATACTGCACGGTATATTTCTCGCAACTTCGAACACATCCTTGGAGAATAAAACTAGATCTATATTTTCTTCCTGATAAATGGCGTTGCTACACATCTAAACATTTAATTTCTAATTCCACGCGAGCTTCGGATAAGAATTACTAAGTATAGAAATTATAACAATAAAGTTTTTCTTTCTTGCGTTATTTAACAGTGATAATTAATTTTTATCACACCCTTTCAAAATGGTGTTAATGATTCAAACTTATCTTACTTCCCTTCCCTAAAGATTTGGTATTTTAGAAAAGCGGTTTCGTCATATTGTAACGACCGTCATGAAACTCTGTCATTTTCACTAGTATTTGACAATAAGGTGTCATAAAGGACAGCCGATATTGTGTGACTGTTGTCCGCTTTCTTAGAAAACCAGTGTTTGGCTACCGGCTCCTAGAAGAGCGTTTCTGTCATATTTATAACAGACGTCATGAAACCTGTCATTTTTACCAGTGTTTGACATTAAGGTGTCAAAAAACGTTCTATACTTGGACAGCCGATATTGTTTGAGTGTTGTCCGCTTTCTTATAAAACCAAAGTCTTTGGCTACCGGTTCCTAGAATAGCGCTACCGTCATATTTATAACAGACATCATGAAACCTGTCATTTTTACCAGTGTTTGACATTAAGGTGTCAAAAAACGCTCTGTATTTGGACATTACCGCCGCTAGTGGCGGTCGTCGGTCTTCTAGGAATCCGTAGCTGGCCCAAATAACAGAACTCCAAGTAATTAGTTCCCTTGTCTATTTATTCATTCATGAAAAGGTCCCACTAAATACATATATCTATTATCATCTACCCTCAAATGCTCGCATATTTAAACTGAGCATAGTTATCTAGGCAATCTAAATACAAAAGACGTCCGTTGTTTCCCACCGTACTTGTAAAAAAAAAATAAGGGAATTCTCGTTTATCTTGCGTGCCATTTGAAGTGGGGTTCTCACAGTGATTATCTTCAGGTATCTTCAGGTGAACTTTGTGCTTGCACTCCTGCGACCTTTATAAGGAGCATACTCGAACCAAGTGGTGTGCTCAGCGATATTTTGGTTATATCATTAAAATTAATAAGTAACTCTATTGTTTTTGCCTGTAAAGCTGTTTGGTGTTTGTTTATTATTAAAAAAAAATGTATTGTTTTTCGGAAATGAAGAGTCATATAGGTAGACTTAAAGGGAATTTCGTTACTTAAAGTATTTGCAAGGTAAAAACTACTTGGTGAAAATAGGTAATATAACAGAAGCTTCGAAATTATGTGAAAACGAGAATCCAATCTCATCTCAAATACATCGTGTAAGTACATTTATTATGATCATTAATATTTCAAAATTACTTATCCAGAAAATCATTTGTTACTTCAAAATATGCCTTGAAGTAAGAATAGCGAAGCATGTTAAAGTGCTTAAATAAATCTTATAAAGATTGTAGACCAGTTTCGCTTTGTGTACATTTTATTGCAAGTACAATAATCCTCGTAGACAGCGTAGAACAAAAAACAGCAATTCTTTAAAGATTTACAATGATACGAAAAGAAAGAAAGAAGAAGAAGAAGAAAAGCTTTATTCAACGTAAAACAATTTTATTGAAAAAATACTTCGTCGTTTTCTCTGTTGTACATAAGAACTGATTACGTTTATTGTCGTTTTAAATTAGTTACACTCAAATAAGTGTGAAATTTTCTCTGAAAACCAATGAATCGTTTTGTAATGAAACATTGTTAAACAGATCTTTTTGAGTTCAGCTGAAATTTAAATTATTTCGCGTATGTAGGTATGTTAATTAAAAGTGTATTGTGTGTGTATTTTAGTTTAATTATTATTTGCAACTGTTTCGTATGATGTGAATAAAAAAACCGACCAAGTGCACAGGCCATGCCCACAATCGCAGTAGACTGGGAAAAAGTGGAAAGAGGGAAGGGAGGCCTTTGCCCTGCAGTGGGACAACACAGGCTTATATATAAATATGTTCAAGTTGAACTCGCGTAGAGAGGATTCCGTACGATGAATATGTTATACACCATGTTTTGTGCCAATAATTACACTGGTAAACACTGTTTTTGTCACACGAACTTTGTGATGATTTTTGTTAATGTTAGTGTGTCCTCATTAACAATATATAATAATTTTGTTTCAATTACGTCCAGTTTTTTTGTGACAGCTACATATTCATTTCTGACCTCATATAAGTGTCTTTTTTTGAATAACTTAATTTAGACGACTGTATAACTATTGCATTCAACTTACATCTTATATACGTTTGTTACATCGTAAACATGCCACGAAAGTGTTGTAACAACCCCGACAGTTTTTGTTATGTGTGTGGAGAATTAACTTTTACATCTCAGCGTCGAAATTTCACATCACTAATTGAAACAGTGCTATTTAAACTATTTTGGATTTCCTGTCAGAAATCAAGATAAATCCTGGGTTCCACAAAAATGTTGTGTAACGTGTGTGAGACTGCTATAAGGTTGGGATAAACTGGAACCCAGACATATGCCATTTGCTAAACCAATGATTTGGACCGAACCAAAGGATCATGGTTATTTTAACCTGACGTGTCAATTTTTTTTCAAAGAAAAATAGTGACCTAAGTAACAAATTTCCAAGAAAATAAATTGTTTACGTTAAACAATTAAAAGCAACAATATTACTTATCGACAAGTGTAACGAAGTCAACAAACAAACGACAAAACACGATAATCAGAATATTTAAGTTAAAAAAAAAAACATTCACAGAAAAAAAGAGCAAATTCTATTGCTGTTATAAGCCGGAGAAAAGCATTCGAGAACATGTTATACCGCTATTCAAATACAGCCGTTATTTCTTGGAAATTCTTTTATGCTGTCGCAAAAGGAAACGCTCCGATCGGTGTAGTCGCCTTTTAAACTGATATAAACATCGTGAGGAACGTCGCTTTACAGAATAGATAGGTACAGAAGGACGGCTCCATACAGCTAGCAAAAACCGGCGCACACACACATAGACGCGTCCGTACGGGCGTGGAACTATCTCAAATGAATGCCAGTCGTGAGTGCACTTGCACTAGATGTGGGTACGTAGACGCGTGTCAATGTGTTCATGCGTTTTCGTTGCTTTTATGGAGCCGAACTTCTTTGGTCTATTCATTCTGTGGTCGCGTCGTGTCGGTCGACCTGCCGAGTCATCGCGGCAACACTTCCGCTGCACCGAGTCGCCTAGACTAGACAGTTCGCACTTCTCTATAAAATTAATGTTTTGCGAGAGTTTATTACGAAAGTTTTGTTTTGATTGCTGGGAAAGGACGTGAATTAATGGCTGGGTTTGAATTCTGATTTTTAGTTTGATATGCACTTATCAAACTAAAAATCGTACACTTAAACTTAAAGAGTATTTTAGTAGAAACATGGTTTGGTTAATTCATTGTCTCACTGCCTGGCTATCAGGTGACATAGGTGGTCACCTCATCATGCATTTAGCCGGTCATTAAAGGGTTTATTTATAAACGCAATGATTAGCAACTGTTCAACCATACATTTCTGACGTTTAAACGTTTCTAAAGGGTAATGTGAAGAGTCAACTTCCGTTTTTTTCATATAAGCATAATGTCTTTGTTGTTTTCGTAAGTTGTTTTAAGTATTCACTTTCCGCGTCCGACATTAAGAGTCAACCGACCGTGTAGTGGGGCGGGCAAAGATACTCTGTCTCAGGGACGCAACAGTCTATGTTCAGTTTAAAGTGTTTTTCAAAAGCCGACTATTCAAAGCCTTCTTGTTTGTAATGGCTTTTTCTATGAGACTTTAATCTATCCAGATTTATAAAAGCCAAAATAACATCCCTCAGCATTTTGGTAATGTCACACTCCCGAAACACACCATTTATCTTGCACAAATGGGTAAAAATGTAAAGAATGTTGTATGCGGGGACAACCTGTTACTGCCTCTGATGGCTTCTTGATGCTTTTATGATGTCCTGTCCACGACAACGGAGCCGAATATTTTGGAACATAACATAGTTTTTTATTACTTTGCTACGTGCCGCGTTGAAGGGGTTGAGTAGTCGAGCGATGTAAAACATCTCGAACATAAACTATAAAGAAAATGTATTGGTTTTCCTTTTTTTATTTGTACTGAATGATTGAAATAAATCAAGTCTCTTTTGGCAAAGATAAACACTGTGGAAGCTGAACTTTTAGATAGCTTTCCAACTTTTTGGTGGCAAATAAACGGACTAAAAAGCTAATATTTGGATAGCTTGACCAGAATTCTTAATTCGTACTGCACTTAGATTTGGGCTAACCTCCAGAAAGAGGTTTAGTCTGATTCAAGAGAATTTATCACATTTTCAAAATTGCTTCAGTTTGTTAAATTCGTAATTATAATTTAAAGTAGTGCAGTTGATTCTCTTTGCTAGTTTCTTATGAATACGGCTGAAGAAAATCTTGGGTACCGCTATCCTAATCTTTGCTTTCTTACATATTTCTTAACTTGAATAATTTATAGATTAACAGTAGATATACAAACCCAAAAAAAAAACAAAATGCCGCACTCAATATTGCAAACTATCGTAATTGTCCAGTAAAATTCTAGTTAAAAGTTTTGTACTATGTAACATAATCATTGCCTCATTGCAATATGTTCTCTATTAATACGTAATAAAGTTGTTTTCTTATAAAATCAAAACTTCGAAACAATAGCTCGGTGTGGACAGTGAGAAGTATTAGTAAGATTTATAATTGTTATCTAGCAGCGAAGTAGGCGAGGCAGACTTATTGCGGGGTCGCGTGCGAGCACTTAATATATTACTATGCCTTAGCCAAAACGTCTCTGTTTGCCACTATACCGCTTTGTTTACTAACAAATAAAAGCTTTTTAATTTCTTAGGCGAATGTTCATGTTAGGAATTGGAGTCTTCTTGGAATCGCTAAAAAATAATTAATTAAGCTCCTCGCATTAGATTAATGAACATTTTTATTGTTTCGTTTTATTTTTAGAATTTTGTGAGGTAAAAATGTGTTTGTACTTTCAAACTAATTTTCAAGTTTATCCACCAACCCGGACTGGGCATGCGTGGTGAATTACGGCCCACTTCCTCTCGCAGAGAGGAAACCTGTATCTCAACAGTGCAGTGGGAACTTTATAGATTGATTATGGTTATGCTTTCAAAGTAACACTAAATTTCACAGGACGATTAGCGTAGTGTTTGGACTTTTGCGCTACGTGTAGTGGGTTTGAAACATCGACTCAGAAGCTGTAAAGTCGATGTTTCGATAGCACTGTATGGCATGTACAAATTGTTGTTTCAGGTACAGGCTTATAAACAATCAAACATAGTAGCTACCTACATGATGTTTGATTGTTTTATGCATTTGTATGTGTTGACACACCTTTTATTTTAAAAGAGACTTTTGACTGCCCCGTTGGTTTCGTGGTCGTAATCGCGACTGCTAAGCGTGGGATGCTGGGTTCGGTTCCCAGGTCGGGCAGTGTTAGAGTTTTTCCATTAGAAATATCTTAGAACTTAACAGCCTGGAGTTTGGAAGTTGGCTGTGTGATACCCCCGTGTCTCAGAAAGCACGTTTGAGCCTTTGGTCCTGCGACTCTGTCCGGTCGTATCGGATTACTTGCCGTCTCACCGGTCTATGAGAGTGAGGGAAGAGAGTGCACCTGTGTCTGCGCACATACTTGTGCACTATAGTATCTACCGCACCGAAGAATAGTCTTTCAAAAAACTTTCCTGTATAAATATAATAAAGAAAACATCTAACCGACATGAGCGTATAATATTAAAGATGATAATATAACTTGAATATTCATGAGCCTATCCGTGTGTTCAATGGTTTCTTGTGACATAAACGACGTGATTATTTATTCAGGCATGCGACAGAAATTTACTCGCCCTGTCAGAGTGATACATGCAAGAAGACCCATGTCAAATTTAGCAGTCAGGTGCAATATTACAAGCATTTTATTTTTATGTCACAATTTTTTGGACATGTCTCGCGATATTTTACAGAATTTTTCATTACATTGTGTGTATGTATGTTGGTTTTCTAAATAGAATAATGTTTGTTTTGATTAAATAAAGTAAGGTTTTGTTACAAAAGTTCAACTGTTACAAAGGACAAAGTTAAAGTCAAAACATTTATTTCAAATAGGCACATAAAAGGCACTTACTCAAACCAACACAAACAGACAAACGGCTAACTAAGAGTTTTTTTTTTAAATATAGATACATTATTTTTTGTGCATACATACGTAAAACTCACGCCTTATTCCCTACTATTTTTTACATTGAAGTTTTTTATTTATTTTCACAAAACTAGAACCATCCCTTTAAGAACCAGAAAAACCGAAATCCATGGCTTTTCAGCTACCACAGCCACCCATATTACACTCGAATCGCACGTACAAAACTTTATCAAGCAGTGGGATTCTGCAACTATATTGCCTTCCATTTTTTTATTTCATTTAAAAATGCCTGGTGAAAAGTTAATTAAACCCGTAGACGGGTCAGTCCCTGAGAGGTTTAATTTATTGCATTGGTCGTATTCTTTGCCACGTCGCTGTACCATGCAGAAAAAGTTATCGAAATGGTTAATCTGTCACTCGCTATGAAATCAAATCTTTTATTTTATACAATTTTATTCGATGCAATCAAAGTCTTGTGTGGTTTATTTGAATAAATTGAAACTGTTTATTTGAAACCGGTTATCATGGCATGAGGCATATGTTGTGGAAGAATGAGGAAAATGTCGTGAGGAAGTTTTGAGTATGAATTTCGCTGGCTGTAAGAGTAGGGGAAGATTAAAGAAACGATGGATAAGCTGTGTGAAAGATGATATGGTTAAAAAGGGGGTGACTACCGAGATGACGACTAATAGAGAAGTGTGGAAGGAAAAGACATGTTGCGCCGACCCCAAATAAATTAGGATAAAGGCAGGAGAATGATGATGATGGGTTAGAAGAGTTATGACTACCTCTCGATAAGACTAAATAGCAGATATGACTAGTTCGCTATAGGACTTAATCTCGATATGACTAGATCTTGTTAGGATTATATCGTGTTTGGACTAGATCGCAATAAGGCCAGATAGCGTAACGACTATGATGATTGTGATTGTGTGCTTATAAATAAAAAAATAAAAATAAAAATCTTTTATTGGCAGGCATCGTAGGCCCATAGCGTGTTAGTATTACAAGTAACTTAAAAAACTATGTTAGTAGGTAGTAGATAAAAAAATTAGGCACACAATTACAATCTAACTTGATTTAAATAAAAAACAATAAAAAGCACCCAATTACAGGAAGGTTTATCAAGCCCCATGTCTGGCATGTAGCTTGATAAACCTATCCATTATAGGCCCTTCTAAACTTTCTGAAAATCTTATGCGTATGCTTTCTTCTTAGTTCTGCCAAGACGTAAGTACGTAACGTACTAAGGGAAGTTATACAAAGGTGTTCGGAAAACATTGTTTGTCGTGTTATGCTGCCATTTCGGAGAGGCGCCAATGTCCATTTGTCCAACATTGATCTGCAATCGGTTCACTGTTGGAGGTTACTCGTTCCTTGCAAATATATTTACTTTAAGGCAAAATCTACAGAGAACAACATAAAACTTGTCGAGATTCTGTAAAAGTGTTGGCCGACAGTAGCAAGATAAGTAAACGCCCTCGAAAGGATCTCAAGAAGGTACTGGATGGGACGGCTCTTTTTCCAATGAGCTTCATTCTCTTTCATTCTCATTCTTCGTCATTTTTTACCTCAACGACAACACGTGGACGGGAGCTCATTGTGTTTATAACCAGGATTAACACATAGGATTCTTTTTATCCTGATATTCCCATGGGATGGTCACTTATGTGGGTGAAACCGTGAGGAGCAGCTAGTATTAACATAATTAGGAAAAACGAAAATTTTATCAGCCTAGGGTAATTTAGGAACAATAGATTAGCTTATTTAGAAAAAAATTTTTTAAAGACTAAAACCCGACTACTGATAAGGATAAAACAAGAAAATACCTTCCCGCGGTCGCATGCCGCTGTATTAACATACTTATAAGTTATGGTAGCATGCGACCACGGGAAGGTACTTTCTTGTTGCATCCTTTTCAGTAGTCGGGTTTTAGTTTTTATAATTATTTTTTATTTAATTGTTTTGGGGCTTATTTCAGTAATATTTATATTTTTGAAATGTGCTAATTAAGCCCTCAATTAGATACCCAACATGGCATGATTAAAACATTTTTTTTTTAGGTCATGACTTTATTTCCGCTAGAGGGCGCCATATTCAATTTAATGTGACGTCACATAGCCTATAACCAGCAGACGATCAAGACGCTTCCAACGATACCTCATTTGTCAAATTATGACAAGTTGTTTAGATGTTATGAGGGAACAGATGAACATACATACCTACATAAATACATACCGGTCAAAATCATAACCCTCCTTTTTGTTTCGCCGTAGTCGGGTAAAAATAAGTATCATCTCTTTATTTTGTTTTAGACAGCAGCAGCAGTCCGCAGAATTTTTTACTTGATGTTTACTCAAATTAACTAACAGGAATACTACTTACATTACTTGTATAATTTACATACATGCTTTAGGTATGTGAACTATATTTCCGATTTATTGTGCTCTGTGCAAGTTATCAACCTTGAAATAAGGTTTTATTGATAATGAGAGCTATTCATATTTTCTTTCTAACATTAGTCCTTTGTCATACCCTTTCCAGCAGCTCTATATCCTCGCTAAGCGAAATCGAGGCGTCCGAAACGTTCGGGGCGCGGCGGGCGCAGTTAATTTCACGGAGTATTTGTTTGCTGTGCAAAACACCACTTACGGCCATCCAAGAGCTCACTGTATTAGGGGCTAGTCGCTATAGGGACTAGACCTTTCTGCAGGATACAACGTAATACGTATACTCATATAAAATGTGCTGTAAAAGTTTTGGGAGATAAATTATCTTGAATACGTCAGAGTTCTTACAACGGTTTCTATCGTGAGTTTTATAGAACCTTTAGGTACCCAAATTAATGATGTTGAACGTATATTTTCTCTCCGCTTAGTCTGTAAACTGCGTTAAATTCTCACTTCCCCATAATGAAGGCGACTGAACTTTTTTAATCCTCGTTTGCTCCTGTAATCAATTAACAGAATCTCACGTAAAAAGCTCAACATTTCCTTGCATAAAATAAATAGTTGGAACGTAAATCCGCAATTGGATATCGTCTGCATTTTCAGCTCGCTCCAGTCTTAAATCAAAGCTGTAGCAACACTGGCCTATTACTATCGCCGTTTAAATTTATGTGTTACCTATCGACGCCGAACACCTTTGAAAATTATATTTGGAATGTAGCTGCAGTGCGGTAGGGGTTAAAGGAAATAGCGTCATTAGCTTTTCTCGTATTTCTTGCGGGCAGACGTTTACGTTCACCTTGTATGAGTTGCGCCAGTTTACTGTTCTAGGGTTCGGTTTGTAAACAACGTGTTCTTTGATGTTGAGGGTTTTTTTTGGGATATTTTCTGTCATCAATTGTGTAAAGATAGGTACTGCATTTCTGTGCACAGTAACCGCACACAAAGGGTTACCTACAGTTGTAATCACTAAGAAAGCTGAGCGAAGTGGCTATAGCAAGCTACGTGCGAAAAGCAAAGTATCTGTATCACGTATTTTGTTGCTTTGTATTTTGCTGCAAGTACTTATTTATTCTATGTTCTTGCAGTACTCCATTTTTATGATATCGACATTTTAAGCAGTAGATTCCTTCTTTTATATCCCAAAGCACCTGCAATGAAAACCTGTAAACGTTTTCGGATATCCAAACATCATGAAAATAAGATTAACAAAATGTATTCTTCGAATGTTTTGACATTAAAAATAACGACACTCTATGCACATTTTTTATTTATGTCCCCGACCAGTGCGAAGTTTTCTCGAACTGAAATTCAATTACTATTTCTACTTGATGTATGTTATTCAATTTCGAAGAGTTTATTGTCGACAAAGTGTAAAGCCGCAGTAAGTATCCCAAGTTTCTTAACTTCCACAAGTCGTGACACTTTTTACCAGAATTTACGATACAGGCTGAAGCTAATGTACACGTACAATGTAGAGAAATAACTATATATTCTCCCTTAGTAGGGTGGATTCTTTAAAAGTGGTTAAACAGGGGTGGAATCTAGTATTTCGTTTAAAATGGCTCCCTGAAGGTCGACCAACGGCTGATGCGCGCGCTTTGTAGCAAAGGAGACAAAGCCAAGGAAACATTTCCTTAAGATAAGAAAATAAAACGGTGCACTAGGCAAACGTTCAGGAAGAAAATGTTATTGAAATAATCCGGGGATTCAAAAATGCTGCGTAACATACCCTTTGTGTAATAGTTTATTTTTATGAAAGTCAGTAAAGAAATTGTGTCGGGTTTTTGGTAGGAATAATTTTGACAGCCAGATAAAAGAGGAATTCGGTTGCGAATGTTATGTCGTACTTATTATAACAAAAATACCGATATATTCATAACATAGTTTCGTAGCTAAAGAAACTTCAGTTTTTCGATTTGTTCAGAGTTATAATAATTACCTAATTATGAAATTAGGCAATTATACTGAAGTTTGTTTGTTCCGCCATTCGGTGGCTCGTTTTGGCAAATCATACCGAGCACCTAAAGCTTTAACTTGACTGCAACTCTGCAACAGGCTGATTATGACGGTAATGAAGCATTCTCAGTACTTATCTACAAATGATCAAAACGACACTATACATACAATGTGACACTATACTATGATGTCCTATAGTTTTATTCCTAACTAGATGTGACTTCATTCAATGGAACGGAAAACAATCAAGTGTCTTTTATTTATAATTATTTTTCTAAACTAAAAGTAGCCTTCTTAAAACATCAGCTATCTGCCCGTGAAAGTCCCCTTAATATCGGTCCAGCCGTTTCAGAGATTAGCCGGCACAAACAGACAGACAAAAAAAAATTTTTGTTCTTATAGTTACGTTCCGTACATACTTTCATGTGCATTTAGTAAAAAGGTGTTATTTAGACATTACAAACAGACACTTAAATTTTATTTATTTGTATAGATTCTGTTTTACCATTTTTGTTACCTCCTCATACATTCAATACTTTTCAAAATTTTCAACCCAGAAAAACTTACCAGCATAAACAAAACCACTGAAACGAAATCCTCCTCACTTTTACCAGTCACACGCCATACGCGTATAACACAATCGCAATTTGGTACAAACGTAAAGCCTAAAGGAATTCAACGGAGCCCGGCGGAGCCCGCGTTCGTCTTCCTGAGTTCCGGAGCACAGATAAACCGCTTCCCCTTCCTGCCCCTTTACCTAACATGGTGTAACGGACACACTACAAAAGACGGCCAGTAAAATACACGTCTAATGTGCCAGGTTTCACCTTCGTATTATCGCGGGGGTGATGTTTAGACGAATTTTTCGTTGTTTTGACGTGATGTTTGGATTTTAAACGAACATGAATTCATTTATATGTCTGATAGTATCTATATTAAGTACTTATTAGAGTTATGGATTCCTTTTTAGGGTTCCGTAGCCAAATGGCAAAAAACGGAACCCTTATGGATTCGTCATGTCTGTCTGTCTGTCTGTCTGTCCGTCCGTCCGTATGTCACAGCCACTTTTTTCCGAAACTATAAGAACTATACTGTTGAAACTTGGTAAGTAGATGTATTCTGTGAACCGCAGTAAGATTTTCACACAAAAATAGAAAAAAAACAATAAATTTTGGGGTTCCCCATACTTACAACTGAAACTCCAAAAATTTTTTTTCATCAAACCTGTACTTGTGGGGTATCTATGGATAGGTCTTCAAAAATGATATTGAGGTTTCTAATATAATTTTTTTCTGAACTCAATAGTTTGCGCGAGAGACACTTCCAAAGTGGTAAAATGTGTGTCCCCCCCCCCTCTAACTTCTAAAATAAGAGAATGATAAAATTAAAAAAAATATATATAATGTACATTACCATGTAAACTTCCACCGAAAATTGGTTTGAACGAGATCTAGTAAGTAGTTTTTTTTTAATACGTCATAAATCGAAAACCGCAATTTACCTTTCACAAAGTTACAACGAACTACAAGAACTTTTATATTATGTTACTTGCTGCTACGGAACCCTTCATGGGCGAATCCAACTCGCACTTGGCCGGTTTTTTTTCGTTTTACAGCTTTCAGCGTGCGCCAATGTAGGTATTGTAAACACGGTTTGAATTTAGGAAAATCATCGCTTTTCAACTATTTTTATACCTGTGGCAAGCGCAAACAAGACCCAAACTCTTAACACTCAAATTGACAATCTGATTCCCATAAAAAATTAATTTATTCCACACCTAAAACGCCAATACCTATAGGTAGTTGCCGTTTTCCACAAATTCCGATCCGCACAAATTTCCCAATTTGATTTCGGTTTACAGATCTGTTTGACATCCGGCAAACGAATGTACGAGAAAAAAAAAACAACAAAAATTTGTTAGACTGGCCTGAATCCGAATACCAGTCCACGCGCCCGCACGTAATTTAATCTTGTATCACTTTGACGAGGCCTTGTGTAAAAATTCATCACTGCACGGGCTCTGTGACGGATTAAAAGTAAACACTAGTCATTACTAACGGATCTCCCTTTGCTTTTCATATCTGCCTGTAGCTTACACTATGGGTTGGTAGGTTTTTCTGCAAAATCTAAACTGCAGTATATATCTCTTTTTATTATTATTCTTACTAGTATTTTTGGACATCCCAAATCTCTATAGGTACATATAAAGGGGTTGTATAGGGGAGATGGGTTCTAAAGTTTGGTGGATACTACTTTCCTCTTACTTCCATTATTACTTTGACCTTACATATATCAGTTGCCCTGTCAATTCATCCAATAAACCCTCAAATATATACCTAGACACATCTCAAATAACATCATCACCGCTCAAACTGCTCGTACAAAACCGAGCTTAATTACTGCCTACCCTCTTCATTATTAGAGCAATGAGTTAAAGCGTCGAACTCGAAGCAATAACTAAAACTAAACACGTTTGTAACAAGTTGTTTGTTGTGTTATCAGCATCGTGCCAAGCGTTCCCGCTCGCACACTCGCCGCAAACTTACGCTCGCTCCTAATGAAAACTTTGTCTGAGGTGAACGCGAACTGCCGAATTTTATATACCGTTGTTATTATATTATTTAATTATGGTGGGGTTAACCTTCAGCTGAGATGTTTGTTAAAGGGTGCCTTTATTATAGCATCAAACTGGAGTAAGAACAGATCAGACGTGCAGTCAACTGAAGACTGATTACATATTTTCTGCATAGTGCTCACCATAATCTACCTAGCTTTTTCTCAACAAATTTCCACAACCCGGTAACTGGATAATACGATACCCCGTGTTAAGACTGTTTGTCAGACTTTCGGGTTTCTGAAGACCCGTAAGCATTGCCAAAGATCGACGAAAGACAGCCGGCACCAACGAATTAACGTAACGTGCTTTCTGGGGCACGGAGGGGTCTTGATATGTAAAGACGGTCACCCATCCATGGATCAAACGCGGCAAGCGTAGCTCAACCTGATTGATCGACCCGTGTGGCTGTTATTACTTAGCCACAAGCCCCTCTTTCTGCGTAGTGCTAAGATGTTTAATTTCCCTGCATGCCAATCTTTTTTGTTGGTTCCAGATTATTTTGTAGTGACATACTTTTTGTGACGTATCTCGTAGAACAAGCAACATAACATTTCTCTTCTAAAAATATTTGTTTCTATCACCAACGAAACTGGACGACACTGACCGACCGACCGGGAGACACGTGGGGCAGGCACGTGTCTGTGTGTGACCTCGACACTTCGTGGGACAGACACAATTTACAAGTACTGCGTATTCTGTAGGCATGTAATCAAAAGTTTTGATACATCCTCGGACGACTCCACAGTGTTGAAATCAGAGGGGCAATTCCCGTACTTTTTACGAACCTTAGAATTCTAATCTCGATCTCAATCTGTCAAAAAAACCTCTTCTTTCTCTACATATTTGACAAGTTTGTGACTTCGATTGTCGCGAAAAGAATTGGCCTTCAGAAGTATGCTCATTTGTTTCTCTGGTAAGTTTAGCAATGACGTCATCAGGAGGCATTAAAAAAATAAACAAAACAAATCAGTGTCGTGCAAACGTGTGTTTGTAAAGTAAATCAGCTGAAACAAATGTAAGGCATCAGTCAGTTAGGCGCGGCAGCTCAGCCTTGCCGCGTGCGCCCGTTTGTGGTCGGAGCCTACTGCGATAAATCTCTGCGCCACCTTGAGAACCCTCGCCGATCGCTTGTACTAACTACCTAAGTATAACTTATTAAGTTAACTGTAAGTATCTTGATTGGAACTACAACTACATGTTGAATTTATAAGCGAAGATGTAGGGTACGTCGTGTTCATGTCATGATACATATTTTTTGATTGGACATTGTCCCGCTTACCTAATTATAAGCGTTGCTTATAATTTAAATTTAACCACACACAATGCGTGGTACCGGGCCCGTGTAGTGGATTTATAGGCCATTCTCTCTCACAGGAAAGAGGCCTATGTCCCAGCAGTAGAAACAGTAACGGCGGATTATGCTACAGATAATGTAAAGCTCGTCATAACATTGAACAACGTTAACAAATTTAATAAAGACGTGTATGTGCAACACAATCATATGAAAAGGCTTTGAAAGATTGCTGCTAAAACTTTTTAATTCCTTTAATTACTTAGCTTCGTAAGCCAACATAAGAATTATAATAAAGTTCATTCCATATTACAGACAACTAATACTATTACTAAACACCAAGATCTATACGATAGAACACATAGCAATCCCGCGCCCGACGCAAAAGCATTCGCTTTGATCTAGCGCAAAACGGACAAATGAATATGAAACCTGAAAATTACGGTGCAATATATCCCTGGTGTGGGCTACATTTATTTGTAGGTGAATGGTGTGCACATTAATCATAGCGAGCACTGGCGTCAGTGTTGCGAGTGCATGTGCATTGAGAGCCGACCCCACGCTACCGCAAACAACTGCTCCGGACTTTTAATCTCACCTGAGCACCGAACGGCCACCGCCGCGGTTACGTCCGTGATCACACGCCTCCCCGACTTCCCCTTGTAACGTTTACACTGCACTTACATTAAAAAAAAAAACAGCAATTATGTTACATAATTTTCATTAAAGTCCAAAGAATTGAATTATGTAATCGCAAGTATAAATCTCCTCTTAATGGGCAGTTTAATAAACGATTCTATATTTCTTGTTTGCAAAGCTTGCTCGACAGATTATCTGTTTTCTGCAAGGCTTTTGAATTTTATGGGCGTCCTGCGGTCGCTTGAACAAGCGTCTTTTCTCGCCTGTCTGGATAAAGTGTCGATGGTAGACTCTACAAATATCAAAGCGTGGCTTTGTAATAATTGTCACTGGCATTGTCCTTCTTTCTTTTTTTTGTGTTTATGTTCTTTTTTGCGTCATGTTCACCGCAAATAAACGTATTTTCTTTCTTTCTTTAAGCTTGGGACAATAACATTTCAAATGCATAAAAGAGAAAACTGGTTCAATGTTAAGATTTTATCTTCTGCGGGGTAAATGCGTAACGCACTAACAGTAGTAATTAATGGCTTTAATTTTGACAGTTCAACAACATTCATTGCCTTATTTACGTGGTTGAGCAGACACATTTTTCGAACATATGAAGAAATAGAGTAGCAACATCCCTCAAAATGATTCAGATTGTGACTGATAGTGTGTTACGCAATCAGGGCGGTCTTGAGAGGCTGTCATCAAGTTTCTAGGAATGTGGTTTATAATCAGGACCGAATCATCTTTAGCAAGAGGGCCCGTCGATTTAATTCTGGTTAATATTCAATACCTAGTCACTTTCCCCACTTGGTTTATGTAAACAAAGCACAATATTGTTTAAATGTCTTCATCCCTGCGTGACCAAACAGATTGAAGCAGCAGATAACAGTAACTAGACATTTCCTATTTCCTATTCGATTACATTTGTGGTCGGGCCGCACTTGGAGCCTCGTTTGTTTCCAACGAACACAGTCACTGTACGCTGCTGAGAAATCTACTAATCCATATTCATTCGTGGAACAATAATAATTCATTAATACGTTTCTTTGGATTTCTTGTGGAATTGTGAGGATGAGTTTTATATCATTTGAAACATTTGTTTACTAATAAAAATAATTTGGTTTTAACTAGTATATACCTACCAGTCGTTTAAATCGGGGACGGAAATGCTTTCTCTCTTCGAATAAAACTATTGAATCGAGGTACTTAGTATGATTTAAAAAATATATATTGCGCAAAAATAAGCGGTTAAACAACTATACCCAAGTGATGGAGTATTTAAACACTGAGCCCATAAAACTAACTTTTACACGAAATATCCATAGAGTTGAAAATTTAAATATATATCGTATTGAAATGGATATTGCAGGAGCGCGCGCCGTAAAGTGCGCCAATGGGACATATGGCACTCACTAATCATACTTTGCTTTCTGTTTTATTTCGTATTTCCATTACCGTATTTCAAAAGGTATTGACATATGAGGCACTTTTACGAGTTTTACCTCCTCACTCCTCCATAAATTTAATGCTACCTTGTTCGTGGCCTTAGTTCTAGCTTTGTTTTGTAAATACATATAAAAGTGAACATTACAGGCGTATTGTATTTAGCAAGTGAAATATTCCCGTTGCCGCGGTTGCCAGGAAGAAATATGATAAATATAAAATACCTTTTGTTTTTGTGAAAAGAACGGTGACTGCGTGTCGATGGGAAACAACACTCTAATAAATTAAAATAAATGTGTTCTAGAAACTCTTGCTATTCCTATTTCTTTGATTTGTGAGATTAATTTTTTAATTGAAACGTGTGCATTAGATGATTTTTCAAATGACTATAAATGGAAAACTAATTACCTATTAGTTACAGTGCGGCTGACGAGAGAATGCATTCTTGACACCTGTCAGTTTTATAGTAAACGAATACGTGTTTTGTGAATAATCTTTATTAGCTACTAGAATGGTCGCACTGACAAGTGTCAGGAACGATTTATTTTTTAGAATTCGAATCGATAGAATTTCATAATTCTTTTACATTTTATTTACTTTTCTCAAATAAATAGAATATAAAGGAGTTTTTAACATTCTATAGATTCGTATTAATTTATGCAAAGGTGGGTCAGCTAATTGCTATCACTGACTGTACGTTGTAGTTACACGATGCAGAATTATTTCGTTACTTTACACAAATGCACACTACTACTAAAACTGAAAAAAAAAGAAAAAGTGAAGAAGGTGGAGAAACGGACGATTAATCACAATCCTTGAATTATGACGAAAAAAAGTAAGGTTATTAAGTTAATTTTAAACCGACTAAGTTCCACCTCGTAATGATCTGAACTATTGAAGTTCACGCGAATATAATTGCCCTTTTGAACTTGAACTAGTTCCGCGAAGTTATGTCACCAATTTGGTAGTAATTTGCAGAGTCCGCTGTTTTGACCGATAACAACATTATAATTCTCCCCAACACCAACAACTAGTTGGAAATGTTACTTTAATCACTTCATACGACCCCCTAAATTATACGTATTGGTCTATTTAGAACTAGCCGTGTTCGTTACTGAAATGATTTACAGGCAAAATTTTCATATTTATATCTTTGCTGTTGTCGTACCTACATGAAATACTGTTGTTTTGATTTAGAATCCTGCTAATATCACGATAATATTATAATTGTGAAAGTTTGTATGTTAAGATGTTTGTTACTCAATAACGACTAAACGGATTTCATTGAAATTTTGCACACATAATAGTTTACTAACTTCTGCCCGCGACTTTCGTCTAACTCTCGAATCAATTCGAGTGTATAATTCCTTCAGTAGTAAAGGTCGATATTATTATTTACTAACAGCGCCCCGCGGTTTCACCCGCATAAGTGTCGATCCCGTGGGAATATCGGGATAAAAACTATCCTATGTCCTTTCCCGGGACTCAAACTATCTCTATACCAAATTTCATTTAAATTGGGTCAGCGGTTTAAGGGTGAAGAGGTAACAGACAGACACACTTTCGCCTTTAGAATATTAGTGTGATATACAGGGTGACTGGAAATTAGTGGCGGAGCCGTTAAGGGGAGGTAGTCTAGGGTTATTCCGACAGATATCACTATGAGACCTACCGTCCTTACTTAACCCTTTCCAAGATATTCCTACTTTTTGTTTAGCAGTTTTTGCATAAAATAATGACAGTAGCGGAAATTTTACAATTAATATTACTTATTTAGAATATCTTTGTTGCAAAACAAAAAAAAGTAGGCCAAAATCACTTTTTTTTAGGATTTATTACTATCTCTTTAAGTAGGAATATCTTGGAAAGGGTTAAGTAAGGACGGTAGGTCTCATAGTGATATCTGTCGGAAAAACCCTAGACTACCTCCCCTTAACGGCTCCGCCACTAATTTCCAGTCACCCTGTATGTATGGATTGTATGGTCTACAGACATTCAATCCGATCATCATTGTTTGTGCGTGCACAACAGCTCGTTAGTAAAGTAAGTAAAACCCGAAAATTCCGAATGAAAAAACATGGGAAACAGTATCCTTATGAAAAGAGTAGAAAGGGCTTGTAATAGTTCAGCTCAAATTCAGATTTTGCCCCCACTTCCCCGCGCTATGTATCATTCTATCCCACTCGCACTGACATACTGATTCAGTTAGGGTGAACCGAACTATTGTTGGAAGGATGTCAAGAAATAAAATGATTAAACTTAACATTAATTTATTACATTCACATTGTATGTTCAGTATATATAAAATTCTTTTAAATGGGCAGGTAAATAATAAGTAGGTATAACAAAACAAACATGAGACACTCATCATTCGCTTATCAAATACAGTTTACATCGAAATCCGCAATATACCTACTGCATTAGTGTTCTATGACCGACCAAAGACCATTGCTCTACCGCCATATATTTGTCACCATTAGACATCGACAGCCAAATACGAGCCGACGCTCAGCTCACTGACAGCGTGCCACGGCAGGTTGTGCTGCGGCATCCCGCGGCGTTCCGTGGCATCCTGCTGAAAGCCCGCACAGACCGGACTGCATCCCATTAACCGAAATGACCGCAGCACAAGTTTCAATCTTATTTCAACTAGCTTAGCAATCATAATTCCTCGACACAACGTGACCCACACGTCCCGCGGGATGCAATGGCGCGCCGCGGCATTACGTGGAATGAAACGGCATGACATGTCATGCCGCAGCATCCCTCGGCGCGTCGCGTCATGCCGCAGCGTCCCGCGGCACGTCGCGTCATTTCCCGGCATCGTGGTATCGAAATAAAGTAACATGAATTCTAAACTCATTGAAATAAGATTCAAAATAACTTGATTAGTAATAAAATCCTTTGCCATGACAAAGCCTTAAAATTACTTTCTTTTTGCTGAATCTTTGGCCAAAAAATAGGCTAGTCTTCTGGTCACGTGAAGAGTCGACCAATCGCTTGGCGATTTCTCGAAAAATTAAGTAGGCACTCGGACCTTATGGCCCTAGTGTATCAGCCCCAAACGGCTGGTACATATAAGTCGGAATAAGATTAGAGTATCTATTTGCGCTGTTTGAGGTTTTCTGCACCCGCAGTAATCGCACTAGCACAGCCAACCGTAATAGGAAGATGGGGTGGCGCAAGGTAGTCGATACATGTTGCATCACACACCAAAGGCCAACCTAACTTCTAAGGCATTATGGTCAATCTGTCTGGTCTTTTCCAATCGTCGCGAGCCATTGGGTTCTAAAACAGCTGGCAACCCAGCACTGTCAAGAGCACGCAATGGTTATAACGCATAATAATACGTCATCGGAATGACTGATGTCAATTATAAAGTTTCATACATTTTGGCTTTAACGGAGGTTTAGAATAGAACGAATTTTAAAATAAGTTGTTATTAATTAAAACATTTAAATTAAAAAAAAGGAATCAAGAGGAGGAGAATGACGAAAGCAAGAACATTTATGTGAATTCCCTTAAATCCCTAATTTCCACATTCCGTGTAGGTATGTCTGGGATCACATAACTCTGGCAACATGTATGATGGATGAGTAAAAATTTGTTAATTTAGGTCTCATGAATTTTGCCCAATAATGATCGTCTTTCTGTATAATTTCAGTTTTGATATGATTTTTACATCCCGACCATACGGCAAAAATACATGTTTTTCTACCAGTTATGTGTAGTTGTCCCTGCACCTGAATGTACCAAGGATGTTTCAAATTTATGGAAAGTCCATTTTTCGTTTTCCTCCAAAACCTTATTTTTTTAATCTATTGCATCGTCCAACGAAGTCCTGAATGCAGAAATTGGACACTTTATTTCTACTATTGTGTCTTCTCCCTGCACAACTCCGTCCGGAGTTGCACCTAGAAAAGGTAACTCTTTATCAATAAAAAGACCACAAGGCTCTATTTTTTTAATATTAAATTTGATGCTAGTTGTTCCATGGCAGTTGTTTCACTTTCTATTCCATGTTTTATGGACGGCACATTACATACATTTTTTGGATATATAAGATTTTTAACTAAAAATAACTTTAATTTCGGAAGTCGGTGGCAAAAAAGTAATATACAATTTAAATCCAAAGACACCGACATCCGAAATTAATGTTATTATTCACTTTGTAGTATTTTTGGGAGTCGGTTTTTTTTTGTTAAAAATTTTTTGAAGTGAAACTTCTTTAGGCGCGCTTGACTTGGGGAGTAAACTGGCGAACGCGTTACGGAAACGTGTGATCGGGCGTACGTATTTATGCGACCGGGTTTTTAAACCAGGTATTTGCTTCCAAGTACGCACACAAGTACGTAGGTACTCAAATAGTTCAACAACCGCGTTTGTTTTCGCAAATGCAATCATGCTCCTTATCAGTAAGAGCACAGAATACTTAATAGTACTACGTACAGAAAGGACACTCCCTTCCTCGACCTCATATCAGATACCGCACCTCACCCCGCACTTCGAGGTATTCGTTGCCGACTCTTTAGCAAGGGCGCTCGCGAACCGCAGCGCTGTATTGCTGACACGAACACACAATTATGCGATTTAAAAGTTTTATTTGAGTTTAAATCACGATGGTTGGATATTGTGATGCTTTTCCGAATTCGTATTTACATAAACTGTTTGTAAGATTTCGCATTTTTAATAACATGCGATTTAATAACCGATTATTTACAGATAAGTCATTTAAACTAAACTATTTTAATGTTTTTATTTCATTACGAACCCGACTATATAAATAAACAATTGAACTACATGGTCACTTCATAATAATGCACACGTTCGGGCAGCGCCACCGCCGTCGTCGTTCGGTTCCCCGACACAAATAGCTTTCCGCGCCAATTTTTTTTACGCTACTAGATTTCAAGCACACATTTGCACGTATAAAAACGTCATTTGTTTATGTAGTAGTAATAGGTAATTATTTTGCGAGCGTTGTATGGAGTGTCCGAGGTGTGGTAAGAGTCTATGGAACAATTTTGTATACAAGTATTTTTACTTTAATGGTTTGTAAAAGTATTTTATTTTTAATTATAATTAAAAATATACCATTAAATTTCTGATGCCAATCTGCATTCAGTGATGGATTATTTTTTATTAAATAGTTTTTGTAAATAGATAATAGCTTCATATTTGCAATAAATTACCACCGTTGTGTCATCGCGCTTCTCTTTCTTTTCCTACCGAACCTACGGTCCTGCATGCGGCAGCAGCGGGCAGCATTATATATGTTTATTTCCTTCAAAGGAACTATCTAGTCTCAGTAGTTCCTTCAGCTTTTGCAAAGGAACTACTGATCAAAAAGTTCTCAGTAGTTCCTTCAGCTTTTACAAAGGGACTACTGATCAAAAAGTTCTCAGTAGTTCTTTCAAAGGAACTGCTAAAGGAAATATCTAGTCTCAGTAGTTCCTTCAGCTTTTGCAAAGGAACTACTGAGCCAAAAATTCTCAGTAGTTCCTTCAAAGGAACTACGCGAAGGAACTAGTGAGCATAAACGATATTTTTTTACGAAAACAAGTTTTGATATTATAACACAACTTTAAATACCTCCAGGACCCCTGTACAGTTACATGCGGGTGCAAAATTTGCTGTTTGTGGTAGTGCGCATACAGCAAATTTTCACACCAAAAATTAAAGTCGATTTCCGGCAATTACTTTTGTCACAGATCTTTTGTGCAATGTTACTTAGTTTGATGTACGACGGCTATAAGTCTTTTTACACCCTGTATCAATAAATAGATAAAATTATTTATAAAAATAGTTTTGCTGAATATATTGAAAACACCATTACACATTGGGAACTGTCTAAAATAGGTACGTTTACCTCCCTAAATTTCTGACAATGTTTTGACATTGACATGAGATTACGATTTTAAACCATTTCAAAAATTATTTTATGAATGAAAACTACAAAATTTGGAAAAAATAAAAATACGAGGCCTTATATTTTACATCTATATTTCATTTTACTTTATTACATAATTTCTTCAGAACATAAAACGTTGTCAATCGGGTCTTTTGAGCGCAAGCAAAGTGACACGGGTTCCCCGTCTGATAGCCGAAGCGGTACTGACAAATACTAAAATCCTTTTGAATAATGATTATTTTTGTATCAGATGCTTGATTCATGCGATAAAATAAAGTAAAACGAGTGTTTTAATTTACTACTGAAAGATTTTACGTATTTAACTGTACTTACCTACATTTATGTGTAAAGACAGTTTACATCGAAAAGCTTTATCTCTAAATGTGTGTTGGTTTAATCGTGTGTAAACAGCTATAAAAGTGCAATGGGCGTTCCTCGCTAAACGCGTCCACGTTTTTCCTCTAAGCGACGAAAGCGAAGTTCTTCACAGCTTGGATTGCATTTTTATCTACATCTTACTTAAGTGCGTGAAAAAGATTGAATACTTTGGCTATAAGGTGCTATGTATGATATAGGAGGAGCTAGTGGCTAAGTAATAACAACCACACGGGTCGATCGATCAGGTTAAACTACGCTTGCCGCGGTCGGTCCGTAGATGGGTGACCATCTTTACATACCGAGACCGCTCCATGCCTCGGAAAGCACGCTAAGCCGTTGGTCTCAGGTGTCATTCTTGGATCTTTGACAGTCGTTACGTGTCGTCATAAGCCCGAAAGTCTGACAACCAGTCTTGCCAGAGTATCGTGTTACACAGTTACTGGGTTGTGGAGGTCAGATAAGCAGTCACTCCATGTAAAATACTGGTATTCAGCTGCATCCAGTTCGACTAGAAGCCGACCCCAACATAGTTGGGAAAAGGGCTGGGCAGATTGATTGTAAAACTTTGCTATAAGGTTTTATGCCATTTTCTTTAAAGATTATTTTTAAGTGGTATTATAATGTCATGTGATTAGGGTCACTACATAATTCTTGTTCTTCAAACAAGACCTCAAGAGTCTTGGCATCAATATCCGCAGAGCATAAGCATTCAAGCATACAATTCGTTAGTAATGCACAAAGGAGCATTGACACAAATTACACAAGCACATCAATAGGTAAACACTGAATGGAAATTAATTTGTCCGTATTAGCTGCGGTGGGTCGGGTAGTTTGCAAAAGGCAACCAATGTAAACAAGGTATAACCTAATGTAATAAATAATGTATGGAGGCCAAACATGGAAGTTATCCATGCCATGCCGAGAGGGATCGGGCTAAATTTTCATGATCTTGCGGTTCGTGATACGTGCTTGTTAATATTAGTTTATCAACCCTCTCGCCACATTGTACAAGATTTACCTACCTACCAAGAGGTACCTACTTGAGACTATTACTCAAGTGTTTTGCTTATCTGACTTGTGCGAGGTGGGAATTACGTAAATGCTGCGGCCTGTAAACAAGTTTGAAGGTATACCTAGGTATAACCTTAGATATTCAAACCAATACACTTAATCCTCCCTACAATCTTGAGTGGAGTTTTCGTATAACATATTGGAAAACTGCAACGGCTTATGAACAAGTTCGTATACTCACGGCATGAGATTTGTTCAGACCCCAAGTACACCCGACTTATACGAATCTGTATAAGAAGTAATAATCATTGGGGCGTGCACACGTGTTTCGTAGAAAATACTTCGAACAGTACACCGCCGTCGGATAGCAGGATGATATTGTGTATGCTGCCCCGCGAAACAATATTGAGAGCAGAAACATGAATACATATTCAAAACAGAAAATAAAACGGATTCTGTATGATTAAAAATATAACATTTCGTTGTTAGGTACCTATACCATGTTGTGTAAGTTGTACATTGTAAAATGGGTCCTAAACAGTTTTGTTTGATTCAAGAATATAAGTGACCACAGGGCTGGCCTGTTTTTTGCCCAAAGAATCAGCAGTGTCATACAACGTGGCAATGCTGCCAGCCTTTTGGGCACTTCCTGTTGACAGCGATGCGGATGAATGTTTTGATGCCCTTTGATTATTTCCCCTCGTTTTATATACTTGAACATATTATTATTTTAAGTTATTATGTATTGGTCAAATCTTACAAGCTGAATTAAAACAGTTTAAATAAAAATAATATAAAATGCTTAGATGCTCGATGCAATATTTTCAACACTCAACCTAAGGGGTTGTTAAAAATGGAAAATCACACCTTGCGTTAGGGATCATAATTAAAAAGTTGGCGAAGTGCCGATAATATTTCAGAGGGGCAGACGGGTCGCCATTTCAAACAATATGGTAGCAAACAAGGCGAGGGAGGGGGGGGGGCTCCACGTCGCGTCTGCGGTGACCTCTCATTAACTGTGACTGAACGCTCGTTGTCACGTCGCGGCCCGGGCCCGGCAATTTGTTCGCCCTTAACGAATTCGCCAAAGTTATGTTTTTCATAAAATTAATTTTATTTTCCCTCATTGTGTTATGAATGTTACCATGTAAATGAGAGCCGAGAGTTAGGACGATATTTTATTGCGGGCAATTTCATGAATGTTTACATGGGAAATGTGAATGCAGTTTCTAGCGTGCTTGTAAAATATTCGTGGTGAAACAAAGTTAATTGCTGGGGCTAAAATAAAATGGTCGCTGTATGAACATGACATTAAAATTAATGACAGATGTCTAGAGTCTGGCAAACGAAAGTAGACACTCGAATTATTTGCAGACTTTTTATATGGCAATGTTAGACAAAATGTCAAATTCAATTTTTCAAAACAATTGTACATGCTCTGTGAAGATGGCGTGTTGTTGTGATCTTGTTGAGCATTTTTCTAGCTCAAAGGTCTCTAAGTCAAGCAGTAGTGTACAAATAATACCGTTTTTCATCAAAACAAATTATTATAAAGTATCAAATTAGGTTATTCCAGGTATGTCATACTAATTTTAGGGTTGCTATACTGATATTTTTTAAATTTGCCGCGCTTTTTCAGTCTCTACTTTCGTTTGTCAGACTCTATCTAATTTTCTAAATAACTAACGCGGTTTTACCATTATCACAGGGTAATATTGCCTATTGCTAAGTTTTGAATTACAGCTAGATCCCAGGCTAACCCAGCGTGGCGCGTGAGACGCAATATTGTTCCTACAATGCCGACGGATATTTCCGCTTGATGCATTTTTGATGTTTTTCTGATGTGGGTCTATCGGCCTCTGCTATCTAAATGTGATGAATATTCAACGTTGGTTTATGAGAGATACGATCTTTGATACAGTTGCTTTATGTATTTAATTAGGTTATTTTAAATGTCTAGTCAGAGACGAAGGTAAGTTAACTGTACGTACTTTCGAGAATTTAAATTTTAAAACTGAGCTTATGTAGAAATGTTTTTGATTAGGTATTCACAAAAGTTAATTAGGTAGGTACCTATGATAATATTATTGACAAACCAACCTACATTATTCTTGTGTTTTGCTTAAAAAGTATTTAGATTATTTTTAACGCAAGATATCTACTTCTTTCCGTGGTTGCTAGAGGCACCTGGGAACATGTGATAAAACTCGATTAACCTGACAACATGGTTTTAAAGTACATAATCCGTAGGTACGTATTTATTCGCTTTAATAATATTTATTACAAAAAAATATATTTATGGGTCTTGCCTAAGGAGAGTTTCTTCGGCAAGACCAATGAATATAATTTTCAAGGTCATAAGTAAGTTTGGGAATAATGATTAATACCTAATCAAATAACTTTTTTTGTGTAACTAACAGACAAAAATGAATTTCTATTACATGTTTCAAATTAGCGCCTGAAAGTTGCCATCGTTTTTATAAAAGAAGCACACAAAATTGACACTAATTGTAAATTAATCAGGACTTTAGATTATGGACTTTTTATCAGATTTTTGCGATAAAGGTATTCCTTAATGACAAATATAGCATAGTTTAGAATTGATTTACCTACTATACAAACAAAAACTTTATTTCCAATTTTATAATTTCAATTCTTTATTTCTCTTTAATCTTTCATTACAAATCTAGGTACACAACAGACTACCTACAGTACTTGTCTGTCCTTCCCGTTTTTAATCCATCCAAAGGTTGTCTTTAAAAGATCGCTCTTAGCGATAAGACCGCCCATTGTGTCACCCATTGTAAAGGTTCTATATGTATGTCTGTAATTTATATGGTGTACATAATAAAGAGTTCTATTCTATTAAAGGCGATAGGTTAATACTATGCCACTCTTATTTTTAAATTGCATAAATCACTATCTCAACTGGCACCCAAGCTAAGATTAAACTTAAAAAAAGAAAATAGAGACATCCTTCCAACATAAAGGATGTCCATACTTTTACCATTTCCCGTAGTTCACAGGGACACGGTATCCCAGAGAGCCCATCAAATAAAAGAACCTTCTGTGCATAGATAAAGGACGTTCGACTGTCGTCGACTAAATTGAATTTTGTAACGATAAATTCAGCACCAAATAAATATTAATGTGTCGTGAAGAGATCAAGATTATGTTGATATTATTGGAGGATGAGTGGGGTTACAATAATATCTACATGTTGAGACTTAAAGTAAACGTAGTATGTTGAATATTTGATATCTATAAGCATTATTTTTGTGAGCTTTTTGTAAATGTTGAATAGTTTCATGTCGGTAATGAAGATACAATAAAGAAGAAAATAAAAATAAGAGCAAACAAAACGGATATAGAGTAAAATAGTTGTCTGCATACAACTATTTTATCTCTTTTTATGTTTAGTGATAAAATACCTAATAAAATGAATGTCCTCGGTCAAAACTGTAATTTACAAAACATATCTACAATTAACAAAATGACTCCCTAGATAGTGGTGGTTCGGTAGCAATATGGATGTCGAAAAAAAGCGAAGCCGTTTTCTCCTAGATCCTAATCACGAAAGCTTCATCCATTTCATTAACAAACATCAATGAGGATCTAATTTTTCCCCGCATGCGGGGCGGGGGACAAACGTTGAGAGAGCGGCCTGCATTTGCAACACGGGGAATCAAGAGCTGAGTCAACCCCCGACCGCTCTCTATTTGCACGCTCCATTCTGAAAGGTTAACTTCAGTTGGAGGACAAACAAAGACGCATTTTGTTTAATTAATCACTATTTTATGGTGGAATTTTAGAGTGGGTTTTTATTTGTTTTGTATAGTGTTTTGTTTATTTGTGTTAGGTAATTAATCGTTAATTTCTTACGAAACCATAACTTTTGTTATTCTGAAAAGGGTAAACTTACCTATTAACTGGATTAGAATGTTAGCGATAAAGTTATTGTAAAATTAGCCGAGTGATTTATCCAAACGAAATCAAGTTTAAAAACCGGCCAAGAGCGTGTCGGGCCACGCTCAGTGTAGGGTTCCGTAGTTTCCCGTCCGTCACAATAAGTGTTCCCACGTACAATTCGATAATACCCGACCCAATGTAATAAGTACCTACAGCGCCATCTCTCGGGGAATTGGGTTACTAATTAGTACATAGACGTGCCAGAAGTTTTCGGTGGTAATTTTGGATTGCGAGAACCAATTTTAATCATTCTTTTTTTGTTTGAAAAAAGATACGTTCAGGATAATAAAATATGTAAACGAAGTTAAAAAAAAAATGCTTGCATATACGATTATACTACAAACTTAGTTCAGAAATGATTTTGTACAACTTTTGTCTTTTTTGTACAAAAACTGTTGTTTCTATAAAGTTCAAAATAATTTTCCTAGAAAGTCCTTATAAAGTTCTACTTTTCAGATTTTTTTCATATTTTCTAAACTTATGGTTCAAAAGTTAGAGGGGGGGACACATTGTTTTTTACTTTTGGAGCGATTATTTCCGAAATTATTGACATTATCAAAAAATGATTTTAGTAAACCCATATTCATTTTTAAATACCTTTCCAACAATATATCACACGTTAGGGTTGAAATTAAAAAAAAAATCACTTCTCACTTTACATAATAATATAGGGGGGCTACCCTAATAAAACATTTTTTTTCCAATTTTTATTTTACCACTTTGTTGGCGTGATTGATATACATATTGGTACCAAATTTCAGCTTTCTAGTGCTAACGGTCACAGAGATTAAGCGAGGAAGCGAGGACGGACAGACGGACGGACGGACGGACAGACAGACATGGCGAAACTATAAGGGTTCCTAGTTGACTACGGAACCCTAAAAATGGGGTTTCAAAAAACCTGTTATTTTTACAGAACAGATTATCTATGCTTTGCTGCCATTTAATTATTCAAGTTCTCACCTATAGCTATGAAGGTGTAACCTGTTTTTTATTCAATATTAAAAAAATCCTGTAGAATTAGACCAAGATTCTAAGAAAGTAAATGTGAAATTCTATTCGGTTTGTCAAAAATGAATAACGTGTTCAGGTATCCAAATTTTTTGCGGTTTAAATATCATAATCCGGCTGCAAAGCCCAGCGGTACCATTGAGCGTTATCAATTAATGCTCTCGTAACTTGCAAACTATTTATTCAAAAAATGTGGTGTTACAAAATCTTCAAAAAGCAAAATAGATTTTTGAAAAATGTGTGCCTATATAAAATGTAGTTGCAAAATAGTTGGAAACAAAGAGCATTGCCCGGAACCAAAAATGCCCAACCAGGCTTACATATTGCTAGAAAAGTAGTTACCTACCTAAGTATGTTCTTTGTTTCATTGGCTTAACTTAACCTTAGACAGACTGCCTTATTGTTGCAAAACAACAGCTTACCTACCTGCGGGGTAATTATTATGCAACACACAGTAGCAATGCCTTACATTTTGACAATTCAACAATGGAGCAGACAAACCTTTCAAACGTATGAAGCAAAGCAATGGATGAGCAATTTCCCTCAAAATCGTTCGGATTGTGATTGAAAATGTATTACGCAGTTGGGGTGCAGATCTACTATCAGTACCTCCTGGTTTTACTCGAAATGAATTAGATTGGAAATAAAATTATTTTGACACTTATTATTTCAATCCAATTAATTATCTTAACAAATAATTTCAATAAACATTTCTATGTAATTATGGTTCCATTTTGATGTTCAGAAGAGTTTATTTAGTAGTAAATACCTAAAGCTTACTTTTCGTACGTAGGTGTGTAATCAGAGATGTTGCAAATAAATGGTGGTAGTTAGCCGAGCACCGCAGAGGGCAGTATCCGCGATTTATGTGCGAGAAGCCTCCGGGGGAGACGTAGGGGGCGCTAGTTGTTGCGTCTTCCAAACTAGTGCTCTTCCTTTGTATAAATTACTTACTTTATCTCTCGTGCTCGACTGTGAGAAAAGAAATACTAGTGGATCTTTTAGAAACTTCACGCAAAGGTGAATATGCTGCTTAGAGTTGTAGCGCTTTGAATATATTTGTGTTCGTAGCTTTTATTGGGGGTTTTAGTATTCATAGACCACTCACAGTGATAGGTAAAGAATTTTTACTAAACTGCACTATGGTTTATACTTTTACTATACCGCTTTTAATATTGCTAATGGCCAGCCAGGTCCAAAGTTGGTTTGGCCAAATCAAACATCATTAAAAGTCACGATCAAAACAAAAGAATTCAAATAAACTGCATATAACTACACAGGGTGTCAGAGACATCGATGCACGACAATTACCATGGCCACCATTCAGTACATAATTCTGAAACACGACAACGAGAGACATTGGTATAGCTTAACTTCACAGCCTGGCTCATCCGCGTAATGTTGCTTGCCTGTCGGTCTTCTACAAACTGTGCGCAGGAGCTCCACGACCTGATCCCACCAACGCCCTTTTACCACCGGACAACCAGACGTACTGCAGCGTACCATCCGCACTTGGTTGATATCCCGACGAGTCGTACTCAGCGCTTCTCCTCCACTTTTGTTATGCGCACAGCCAAAGTGTGGAACTATCTGCCGGCATCTGTGTTTTAACCCGTCTGCCTTCAAATCAAGAGTGAACAGGCATCTTCTGGGCAAGCTCGTTCCATCATAGACCTCATTTATCGCTTTCCATCAGGCGTGATCGGGGTCAAGAGCGGGCACATTTAGGAATAAAAAAAAAAACACGCTTCGTTGAGATTCTGTGTTTAAGTTTTTGAACATTGACTTACCTTTGTACATTATGCATAGTAGAATAACCCTATAGTAAGTAAGTTACGTATAAGTAGGTAACGGTCTATAACTGATACAGATACCCCTCAACCCCTCACTCGCAATCATACAGCTCCCCTCCTCATTGTCCGTATGGGAATCATTTGCCGTATTGCAGAACCACTCCGAGTAAATCTAGCCAGAGTAGTGAATGATGTCAATGAATATTATATTTACTGATGTGAATATTAGCACCAAAGGTAGAAATTGTCTGTTACAAATTGTATTTCAAACATAAAATATTTATTGGAAACTACAAATTAGTTGCAAAACATTACTGTATCACTCTGCGATCTATTTCAAGTATCAGACTAACAAATTCCACGCAGTCTGTTACTACTATAA
Organism: Amphipoea oculea; assembly: GCA_945859645.1. Lineage (NCBI taxonomy): Eukaryota > Metazoa > Arthropoda > Insecta > Lepidoptera > Noctuidae > Amphipoea > Amphipoea oculea. The sequence continues at coordinate 11,723,876 of OX243866.1, read as the reverse complement.
ATTAAACCATACCTACAATATTCTACGATATGACAGAAAACCGAGAGCGATACAAATAATTTAGTTATTCTATACAAACAGAGACAGTGATCGCTTCAATAGCGTATTCGATTACATGCGGCGTTCGCGGTGGCTGTCCGATGACCATATATCCGATATGTTTCGGTTTTCCATTCGAATAGTGGATCGAAAAATGTCGTTGTATATTCCGATGCATTCATACAAACGTACACAGGTATGCAGACATTATAAAGATTAAAAGTTTCGTGCTGGGAGCCAGCTAATTAATCCGACGTAGATATCCTACACGACGGGACGGCAATTACTCTGCCAGCAGTCACGGTGTATTCTCACAGGACGTCGTCTGCACTTTTAAATTATATATAAGTAGTACTACCTCCTAGTTAAATGAAAATGGTTTTGCATGAGTTTAGCGAAGCATTTGTGAACCCGTATACTGTGTAGTCGGGGCACAGTCGGGGCAAGATTAGCAAATAATCAAGCAGCCTTTCATTCCTGGCAAATGGCGTCCGCCAACCGTTCGATTGGCAATCGACATGAGCAGTAGAGCCTTCAGCAAATACAATAGCTATTGCAATGGGACTTGAATGGGACCGATTGTACTGCGGGTGGAAAGATGAGAGACGAGTAAACAATATTTGGTTGCTCTCGTTGGAATGTTTATCGGGATGATATCGTTTTCTTTGTCCTCGTTAATATGGGACCACTTTGTGATATTATGACTGGTCGAAATGGGTAGGTACTCAGGTATTGTTAATTTTTTAACTTTTGAAAATATCTTTTAATATTATTTAGGAATAGAACATAGTATAACAGTGTTACCTACTATGTACTTTCTTTTGGATCCATCCAAACTCTTTGCATCTGAAATAGAAATAAATATATTTGAACATAATTTGTAAATATTAATTTCACCTCGAAATAAAATATTCTCATCGCTAAAATAAATTCAAATGGATTCTTATTCCCGGCTTTCAGAAATGATATATATTTTCCCCAGGATCACCTGAAAGAATTCCCACATATTCTTAAAACAGCTTTATCCGAGGATTCGGGCGATGTGTGTTTTTAAAATCCTTTCCGTAATAAATTATTCTGAGCGTCGGTGGCGGATGCATTTGTAGGATTTTTTTGCCACTTATCACATGTGGGACAGTTTGCTCTTTGTGAGCATTAACTACTGTCTTATACAACCGTATTTCGATGATTATGGCATCTTATTTTATGCATGACAGTATTTGCAGGTATGGCAGTATACAATATAGAAACCACATACTATGCAATAAATTATACCACATACTTGTTATCGCCTTTCCTGACGATATTCAAAAGTCACGAAAAAAAATCAGTTCCCTACATTTATGTTCGCATAACTCGTCAAAATATAGGGAACAGCTGATTTTTTCGCGACCGATTTCGTTCTTTTTTTGTATATCTTCAGAAAAGGCGATAACAAGTATGTGGTATAATTTATTGCATATAATCTGTGGTTTCCATACTGTATATTCAAACATATTCAGTTCTGTCTTTAGGGACAAAATGTTCCATAGAATATCCCCAAAAAATCCCATTCCTAATTACTACAACTAAAACTACTTGTAAATATACTAAAACAACTTGTACATACGTCTGTTCGTGGTGATGAAGTGTGTACGATTCCGGGCTATATCACACACTCTTAGAAAAAGATGGTGTTCATTTCCGCACATCGATCATACGAGTGACAGCGAAAGGGTCTTCTAATTCTGATAGATCGTTCTGATAGATTCATTACATGCGACCTCGTAATTTGTTGAGTGTTGTGGGAAGCTGCTTCATGCACTTTATAGAACGGTTTTAGAGTGCACTAGGTTACGTGAAAGTTGTTTCCTATTGTGTTTTTACTTCGGTGTTCAGTAATGTATAATTTACGTGTAAAGTTCAGTATTTAAGTTGTGTTGATTAAGTTGTTAAGCAAACTGAAGGCTTGGCATGAAATAAAACGTTTTCAGCTTGTTTATAAAACAAGCTTATTTAAATACCTACTGTAAGTTGTGTTGCTTTTGTGTATATCTACTGTTGACATTACCCACCAGATAATTTGGTAACTATGGTCGAAGTTCATTTTACTGGAAAGTAGAGTTTTATCATAACATTTTGGTATACTTTTGTAGTGTTATTAATAACTAGCTGCGCCCCGCGGTTTCACCCGCATAAGACTCGATCCCGTGGGAATATCGGGATAAAAACTATCCTATGTCCTTTTCCGGGTCTCAAACTATCTCTATACCAAATTTCATCTAAATCGGTTCAGTGGTTTAGGCGTGAAGAAGTAACAAACATATAAACACACACACACACACTCACAAACTTTCGCCTTTATAATATTAGTGTGATAGTGTGATTAAGTATTAGTTTTTCTTTGTTATGTATTTTCTGGTGTAAAATAAAGTTTATATAAATAAATAAAAGTTAAACTTAACCACAACATAAAATATCAGCTACCTAATACCCAAATTGAACATTTTGTCCCCAAAGCGTTACACTGTTTTACCAGGATTAAAAAGAATCAAAAGGGAGGAATTTGACGTCGTGAAATTTTCTGGAGTATGGACCGGACTGTTTCAATTTCACGCGGCGTTTGTTGGGCGACAAAGATACCCAAAGGTGTCATTTCACAGAGAGCTGCCCGAACTTATGAGATAAGATGTTTATTTTTTATGGCCGTGAGCAAAGTTTTCTTTTCGAGTCTATGTTGTAAGTAAATTACGCGGTCTGTTGGATTGATGACTGGGTTGGAAGTATTAAATTGGTATGTAGGTATGATGAAATAAGTCATTTCAGCTTCCCAAAAAAAAAAAACAAATATCCGTAACTATAAATAGGTTTGTTGTCCTCTCAGTTAAGATTTAAAAAAGCACAATAGTAGCGTGAAGATTCTAAAACTCTCGAAACATAAGACGCCTATACAAGATCTAAAGTAACTGCCGGACAAAATCCACATCTTAAACTGTAAAAGTGTGTAAAAATATTGGCGAAGAGAGGCACTAGGGTACACAATTCCACTTCATCCGACGCCAGCGTCTGAGTGCAAAGGCGTGTCGAGATGCCGACCGGCCCCTGCTCCGTGAAAATTCAGCGCCCGCCGGAAAATATGGACGCTGATGGGACCTTAATGTTTCCGACTTGGCCCCGCTACTTGCGGTTAGCGGCGACAGCCTTCGATGCCTATAAAACTTGGCCCAATAAAGATATAGTGATGTGATGTAACGTTTTGCTACGATGTGTCTTTGTGTATGTTTATGGGTTTTAAGTTAGAGGAAGTGTCTTAACTGCCATTTGGCTTATTTTAAATATTTGGATTTTGTTTACCTTCTTTTTACTGTACCTACTTTGGACGCTTTTACGGTTTTTGTACATCGTTCTCACGTATAATTATAAATTCGACATTAATAATGTAGGTAACAAATATTTTTATAACAATATATTGTCCAAGGAATTTCTTGCCCGTTCTTCTCCATAGTTATAGGTACCCCCTACGCTATGAGATGGGCAACTAGCCTCATATTTCTAACTGGCTGACTCCTTGACAATTCCAAAGCGCCTGTAAATGGTTTAATTGAAATAAATGCTTTAAGTTTGATTTTAAATTTGATTTCATTATGCCATGATAACCTAAGTCCGATTCGTCGGTTTTAAAATGAGGTTCTGAGAAAGCCACTTCCCAGAAGGTTAGGTTTATTAATAAGGTTACCAAGTATTACAAACGAACTTAGATTAAGTACACTAAACAACTTTCAGAACTTCAATAACGCTAGAACTATTTCCAACTTTGTTTACCACAACACGCAATTCTAGATTGATTTACTTTACTTCTAAGTACCAGACAAAAAATAATTAAGCGGCCAGTTCTCAATCTAGATGAGATTTGAACTGGCTCGCGAACTCATTAGTGGACGTATGTAGACGGACAGGACGGGGGCGACGTGTGATTGACGCAACGGAAATGATTTCGCCCGCCGCCGGCGCCGGTGCTATCTCTCAAAAGGTAATACCCTCTCATTTGTTCAGTATATTTGATATTTATACATGATACCGTAAACAACGCGGTTTGCTATTTACTTTTGTGTATAAAACAAAACCTACGTAGTTCAACTTTGCTTAGTAGGTACTCGAATAAGTTTGGTAGCTAGATCAATTAAGTATTTATGAACCGCTCTATTACAAGTTTTTGAATGGAAACCAAATTTTGAAGCGGTAAAGGCAAATTGAGTAGTCGACGCAACCTACTAACATTCCAGCTCATAATTATACGTAGGCGCTCAAAATTTTGGATTGGTTTATATTCAACAACGCTTTAACAACCAAGCACACCCGCTTGAACAGCCTAACTTGTAAAATAAGACTAGGATTCTCATATCCTGTACATACACGAAAAACCTTCCATATAAACACAACGCGACATTCATAAAAGAAACGTATGCTAATCCAATTTGAAACAATTTCATCAGCTCCTAAAACAAATAACTATAAACACGGCAGCCAACAAGCTTTTTGTTTGCTCAAAGCCCAAAAGGATCCATGGAAACAATTTCCTAGAGATGATACCGTGGGGTAAAATAAAGAGTAACAGCAAGTGGGGAAATCCGTAAAACGATTTCGTGAAAATTAATCCGATCGGCCACATTCGCAAAAAAACACGACATAGACAGCTTTACTAAACGCTATACGAGCCGCTTGTGGACCCGATAGATTAAATTTTCTTTTATAGGCTTACCTACGTAGGAGAGCCTAGATAGTAGTTATCATACTTGTGTAAATTCATATGCTGGAGTTTCACTGACATTTTTTTAGATGGGAAGCATGGAGGAAGATTGCTTTTACAAGATTGGATTATTTTTATACGTTCCTGCGTCAACCTTCTGCTTGTTTGTAAGGAATTTTGGTAATGACGTTAGTGCCGTGCCGAGTATAAGCTGCAGCTTCGACCGAATTGATAGGAGTATAATATCATGTCAACAAGATTGAGTGCAGAGTGTTTATTAAAAAAATAATTTGTCATTGAGTATCCAGAATTCCAGAGGCAGTAAAGGGAGGATACAGGTACGATTTTGAACTTACGTTACTGTAGTTTTAAATGTCATCATCATCATCAGGTGTTCCCACTGCTGGGACACAGACCTCCTCTCTGTGAGAGGGAGCTGGCCACAATCCACCACGAGAGCCCTGTGCGGGTTGGTCAGTTTTAAATGTACATAATTGGAATAAAAAGTCTTCCCCAATTAAAAAGAAGAAGTAAACAAGAAAATAAGTAACAAAAATGTTTGTACACTTAAAATTAATCTCATCGCCCACAATTGCCAAAAAGCTAGCAATCCAAGTCGAATTTTAACTAGTTACAAAGGAACGAGATCTCGACTGGCCCGCAAAGAGCATCAACATTTAATAAAAGGGGATTAACTCGTTTAAAGTACGATTGAACTTCCCGAGACTTGGAGAGTGGCAACCCTGGTAAGTTTACACCGCCAAAGATTATATTTTGATTGCTGTTTATTCATTATCCGTTATAGCTGTCTGCTGTATATCCTTTAATTATAACTCAGGCTTAGCGAAGAATGTTTGTAAAAAGTGTCTGTGATGAACTTTTTATTTTTTAACTAGCGAGCCTCTTCGCACAGTTTTTAGGACTTGAAAAAACATTGGGATTTTTTATTATGTGTAAATATAAAACCGATGGTCCTTGTGAAGGCCGCAGGAATCCGTTGGATGCGGAAGGCATATAACTGGTATGATGATGATAGTGATAAAACGGGGAAGGAAAACGTGCGGAAACCGACATGTCCTAGAACGAAAAAATCGAAGAAATGTGACATCTACTGACCGAATGTAAGGAGGCCTGTGTCACAGCAGTGGGAACATTGTAGACTGATTATGCTATGATTGAAAATTGATTCCGGAAGATTTATGTGAAGCTTCATATAAATCTTCCGGAATAAATTTTCTAAATGATGTTGCAAGACAACATGAAAATCCAAACAACGCGGTCACTCATACAGGGTGTTACGGAAAGGGTATATCAATACAAACGGGTTGAAGAGTGTATCTGGTCTAGAATCTCTGTACAAAATTTCAGCTCAAAAGCATTAACTTTGAAAATGCTTAATATTTTTTTTTTCGACATCACGGCGCTGGGCTGGCGCGCGGCGGCGTGATGTGCGTGTACTAGGCGCACAGACACACTACAGATAATGGATAATGACCCTCGTAGTGCGGTGACACGTTTGTTATGATTTCAATTTAATAAACTATCGAAATAAAAAAATATTAAGCATTTTCAAAATTACTGCTTTTGAGATTCTAGACCAGATACACTCTTCAACCCGTTTGTATCGATATACCCTTTCCGTAACACCCTGTATAGGAGCCTGTTTTCTAAGTGCCCTTCTTGTGAGCAACTACGCATTTGTGAGTAGGTACGGAGTATTCAGTATTTATAGGCATTCCTAATAAAACTGTTAAACTATTCAATTCTAGGTTAACAACAACTTTCTTGGCCTAGAAATTGAATAAATTGCAGACAGTATAATAACTACATAAGTACTGCCCACGTTTTATGTAAATAGTTTGAAGGTAAGGTCAATCTATTTATAAAACTATCTGGTATTTTAAACTAGTTTCAGACAAACAATTTATGTTTTTATATTTTGTATCTTTCAGTTTATTTTTGCTCTTTTCATGCTTTACGGATTTATTATTGAAAGAGAAATTGGATGTATCGAACAGTCGAACAAACAGTTGTGGAATAAATGGAAGAAATTTCTGAGCTCTTCTGAAAATCTTCTTGCTAAACATTAAGGGCGAGTTTTACCAAACGATGGGACACTTAATATCATGTCCTGCGTGTCCAGTCAGCTGCACGTTTCAGGAACTGATGGACGCTAGTCATGGCGTCAAACACTTAGCCGAATTCTGGGCCAAGTCCATTTAGATTGCCATCTACACGCTAAGAATAAGACCAATAATGAATATTGACACTGACAGCTCTTGAACGCGGGAAATTACGAATTCAACTATTTACTGTAGAAGATGTAGAATTTTTGTTTTTTTTTTTTTTTATCTCCTCCGCCTTTTCTCACATCACATCCAATATTGGTAGAAATGTCGACATTGGTACCGTTGCCATAGAGAAAAATAGAATAGAATTCTAATATTCGTTCCTGTTTCAGACGCACAAATAGCCAGCTCGCTTTATCTCCAGGTGGGCAACATTAGCGTGTGTAACGTGTAACCCACACAAGTCCGCCAACACTAAGGAACACAATATTTCTCGCCTTCAAACAAATTGCGGTCGGGCGTTAGTTTGATTGGGGGTAGTTTGTTGCCTTTACAATGGGCATTAGTCCAGAATGTGTGTTTTCACCTTCAATAGTTAATGTCGGACGTATCTTTACAGTGCTCGCATGTTTCACGCTGAATTGTAAATAATTATGTGGTATTTATTCTGGTGTTAGTGTTTTGGTTATTTTGGGGTTATTACTGGAACTTCGTTGTTCTAGCTGGAATATGTCGTTAAGGATTTTTTAGAGTGACCTTTAATAGCACACAGCACAGTATTGGAGAAATCGTCACGTAACCCCCCTCCATGCGAGTTTTTATTATACAGGATAGGCAAAAAATCGTGGATCAAACGAAACAGGACGATAATCGGGGTTAATTGCAGTATTTTTTTTTTTTTTTTGAAATATTTTTTTTTTTGTATTTTTTTTTTACTATAAAATAACCCCAACTATCGCCCTGTTTCGTTTGATCCACGATTTTTTGCCCACTCTGTATATAATAGAAATAGACAAAGAGAGAGAAATAGTTTTCAAGGTTTTCGAGGGTGCTGAAGCCAATATAGTGAGGTCAAAGTGGAAATCCAAGACGGCTGCTGCAGATTTTTTTTTTGTCGTGGGTGTCGTTTCATGATTTTGGAGGGCGCTGAAGCCGACAGTGAGGTTATAATAAGATGGCGGCTGCAAAAAAAGGTAGAATAAAAAATTTTACTTACTTATAGATTTTTTTCTCTCTGTTTTTTCTTCAAAATACTCTCACGTAGAAGGCATGATGAGAAGTTAACCAGCTGATACGATGTAAATTTTCATTACATTCATACCAACATGTGAATAACATAGTCATTCCCGTTCACGACTCAACTCCCCCGTGTAGTGCGTAACTCACCGAAGAGTTACCCTTGCGAATCTGAATCGATACTAAGGGTTTGAGCACATGATCGGTTTTCTCGAACAATGAGTCCAACAATCTTTTGAAAATGAATGTTAATTCAATATTAAAGTGCATTAGCCGAATGTAAACTGTGCTTTTATTTTGTGCTGTCATTTAAAAAAACTTAATTTCAGGGCGCTTCATGGGTAAAATTCACGAATTTATTGTTATAACATCTCAGTAAACATCATACTTTCTTATGTCCAGTGCCTATACGGACATAGATTTCTATATGGAATAAACAAAGTAATCTTAGTTAAATCGTAATGCTCTTGGAAATTATCTGATTGCCTTTAACCTTTTGAACGCCATTGTCACAAATATATATAACAAAATACACGTCGCACGGGTCGCACCATATTATGAAATAAACAATTTAATCATTACTTTTGTGTGTTTTTATTTATATAATTTAAAAGTTTAAGCTTCCGTCTATATTGTATTGCATGAAACTAATATAAATAAACCACCAATATCGAGAAATTTGTTGTTTTAAGTGTGTATGTGTGTTGTTTTGTTAAAGTGGCCTGGCGTCAGGGGTACGGCGATACGTTTATACTCTGGCGTTCAAAAGGTTAAGGCTCTGGCCAAACGTAGGATAGGTACCGTAAAACTCTCAGTTTTTTGTCACACAGTTAGGCATATTTGTACATATTACAAGCCAGAGAAAAGTGAGTGTATTGTCAAATTTTCAAAGAAAAGACTTATGTAAATTATTTCGACAGTTGCAAAACAGTGCTCAAAAAATATTTTTCCTGGCATAATTCTCAAAATTTCGAGCGTAAACTATCATAATTAATTTATGTAATTATATATAATAAAGGGAATTCAATCAATTAAAGAAATACCTAAAAATATCCCATTAAGCCGAGTATTTATTTTTAAAACATTATTTAAAACGGCTAAATTACTTTTATTTTGGTGGTCATTCTATTCAACTAACACCAAACGCATCGCTGTTTTGAAACGTGTTTGTTGCAGCGATGCGCTATTTTTAAATTCCAAAAAAAATGTTTCTTACCGCGCCTTCAAACAATGCTTAGAAAAGTAGATATTATTAGCCATGATCACTTTTCACAAACAATTCAATCACAAACATGATATGTTCTTATTCTAAACAATAATCAGCAATGCATATGAAAAACAAACAAACAAAAGTGTAGAATGTCTTTATGAGGATTCATCCATTGTGCGATAATTTGAAAAGGGTGAGAGCGGGCACTCGCGCAAACTCATTAACATTTAATGAATTAATACTCACTATAAGACAAGAATGTAACTACACACAGGGCTGTCAGAGATTTAAAGTCGCGGAAGGACTGATTTTGTGGAAAAGACTTTATATGATAGACCGATTAAAAAAATGTATTTACCTAGGTTACTCAATATCAGAAATCTGAAAGGTCAGAAACAGAGCCGATCAGATCTCGAAACTTGAGAATAACACACTTTACATAATTTCTTGAGCGTCTGAATTAAGATCTTTATAAAGTTGTTTAAATATGTAGTATTGATAACTCGGTTAACTTTAGTTTTATGGACCTAAGGTTACAACGTTATTCGCCTGAAATATTTTGAATACAATCAATAATAAAATTAATTAATATTTTATTTTGACTGGTTGCGCCCGTGGTTTCATTCGCATAAGTCTCGACCCTGTAGAAATATCGGGATAAAAAGTATCGTATATCTTAATCCAGCGGGACAATTGCGTAAAACATTAGAAATCGGAATCGGTTTGATTTTGACAGTTCAACAACATTCATTGCGTTATTTACGTGTTGAGCAGATTTTTTTTTCGAGCTTATGAAGCAATGAATTAGCAATCTGCTTCAAAATGATTCAGATTCCGATTGATAGTGTGTTACGCAATTAGGGTGCAGGTCATGGTCTACCCATGTGCCAAATTTTATTCAAATCAGTTCGGTCGTTTTAGAGTGAAAGCGTAACAAACAAACGTACAAATACAGAACCTCCTTTTTTGACGTCGGTTAAAAAATGAGCGCTTTCTCTTTATAAAATTACTTAGTTGAAATGACTCGACTCAAATAGGCTTCACTGTGTTTTCTAATTTTGCATGACATACATTTGTAAAAACGAAGAGAAGGTAAAATATTAATCATTCAACAATGTTTATTGCATTCCACGTAAAATTGACAGCCCTGAATAGAACCACGCAGAACCATGAAAAGGGTTAAGAATGAATGCAAATCATTGTTTGAAGGAATTTAGACAGTAATGTAACAATAATAAGTTGAATGAATATCACTGAACTGAAGATTTCGTTTTGTCTGTTAGGAATGTTTGTATTATTTACTTACGATTTCTACAAAATCTGTTTTAGTTAGGTAAGTCTGCGGTTAAAAGTTCGTGATTAAGGACAAATACAACTCTCCAAAACTCAAAGCTACCCAAGTAAAACAAAGTATTTTCTTATAAAACATTTACAAGCAGTACTTGAACGTTAGCAATATCTCAAAACGAAGATTCATAATAATCGATGAGAGCAACAGTTGACGTCGTGAGACCCCATTGAGACATAACGCGGCAATTTCCCCCGGCTCGTAACCGATCCGTTCCGATCACACACGGAACGGAACACATGGGGGGAATCTCTGGAAATACCCCTACATTTATACAAGCAGCACCCCGCGGTTTCACCCGCATAAGTCTCGATCCAGTGGGAATATCGGGGTAAAAAGTGTCCTTTCCCGGGACTCAAACTATCTCTATACCAAATTTCATCTAAATCGGTTCAGCGGTTTAAACGTAAAAAGGTAACAGACAGACACACTTTCGCATTTATAATATTAGTATGGATAAGTAAACCGATATTAGAACTATGGAAAAGTGATCGAAGTAAAAGTTATAAACTCAACTTTATCTACGCATACCTAATGCTTCATAGTTTGCCTTAAAAGACGCAAGCGATGAGGAGCTATTCTCGTAATTTTAAGAACGTTAACAGTCTGGTCTCAGTCTAAATCTGTCAAAATACCTCTAATTTCCCTAAATTTCTGGCAAGTTGTTCACAATGATTTTCGCTGGGATTAGATTGTGACTACATTTTTAACGTTTTTAATTACAAGAATTGGCCTTCTGGTCTCATTGTGTGTTCTACCATGGTCTAATTCAACGTTAATAATACTTATTTGTTGCACAATAAAGTGTATACTAACAAAAAAATTATGGAATACTATAAACCTTTCAACATTTAATACCTAAATAACTTTAATCTGTCGAGATCCGTTAATGAGACACAATTGATTTTCTTTTGTTTCGTCGCCGTATAGGCGACGCGCGGTGCTTGACCGTTACAAGTCGCTGTGTTTGTTTGAAGCGTATAAAATAATAGTTATAGAAGTAAAGTTTACATATTTTCAATAACGAAAACATTGCCCACGCTTCAACCACAAAAGCAACAATAGTTATTTGTTATACAAGAGTGCAAAGTTGCTTTTTAACCGCGTGTTCAATTTTGATGACCGAGCAAGCGAAGGATTCAAAATTAGAATCCTGAGCGTTAGCGAGGGAATCAAAAGAGCACGAGGTGAAAAATCTTTGCACTCGAGTGCAACACGTAACTTTTCATTCCACCTCAGCGAAGAAATGACTAAATGCAAAAAAAAAACGTTTACAATCACAAGATAGGTACACTTTTATTTCAGTTTAGGTATTAATTACTACATTATGACAGGTAAGTATTACAGAATAATCTTTAAATTATAACAAAATAATACTAAGGTATAATTAAGAAAATTTTAAAGTAACGTTGCTACAGTTATTTAAATTGAGTGTAATATTTTTTTAATTCACAAACTTAGTGCACACGATGTTCTAAATTCAATTTACTTTATCCTCTAGAGAATAAAAACGGCTTTTCCACTCAGATATTGAAGATTAAAAATACTCTTTCCGAGATGGTGGGATGAAAAAATAGTTTTTCACTGGAAGTGACCTTCATTCAATATATTAATAGCTTTTGGTAGACCACTGCCTTATAAGCCACCTCACATTTACATTATTCATTTGTGCGGTCCGATCATGCACTGACACATCTTGCTATTCATCATTCAAAGCTCCGTGTATACTCTCATCCTTCATTCTATCAGGGCTGCTCGACCTGTTGTCACACGTCTAGCTATGAGTTCTACCTTATTCCACTGAGGTCCTACCCTAGGCTATATAACATGTAAACGTGAGGTGGAATGCTGTCATTCTACTGATGCTAAGGAATGACGCTATTGACAACTCAATTTAAGCTCACTCCACCTAAGTTTTCACGCTGAGGTTTCTAATAGGTCGGTTGGAATGCAAGAGCATGTTTTTATTGGCGTAGGTAGGTAACACACGCACAAATAAATTCATCCGCACAACACAATACGTCATAGTAAAAGAGTATTAAATCATTCGAATTTGTGCTTTCAACCTTATTTCAGTTCCGGTGACATTTCGGACTCGCTTTTTCCATTCGGCCAGCTGTTGTTCACATAGTTTCGAGACTATACGAATAAATATGATTGTGTTATGAAATTGCAGTAGATAAACTTGGTCGGGATAAGGTGAGCACGCCTCTTTTATCCGGATGATTATACGAAGGCACGTAGACGGGATTTGATGCAGATAATATGGAACTTAGGATTGGGATCTCCGTACTTTTAAATTTTAACTTGTCTGTTATCGATTTTCTTTGAATCGAGCAGACAGGCAGTAAAAAGGGTTTAGTTGGAACTTAACATCGGTATTTATACTGGGAAAAATACCATAACTACAATTTTTACTGCGCTATATTTACATATATTACCTACTGCAGCATTAGTAGTTACTGCATGATGATTATTTTCGCCATTCGTCCTTCTTCAACATTATAATCAACCTCTTTTTGTACTGGCCCTATCAAAAACCTTTATTTTCATAATAATTTTGAAATAATTTCTTTTACGTGTCATGAGGTTTTTTTCCTGGTGACATACTTCACTTGTCTACATACTCTCTGATACGACGTCCGGATTTTTTTGAGAACCAACACCCAAATTTAATATTGAAATCAACAAATCTTAATTGGATCGTGCATGTCTATTATTTGATTCGGGGTATGTATTTTTTTTATCTTTTTGGCCTTTCATAGTCTTTCGTCATATTTCAATATAATAATCCCATCCGTTCTGTGCTAAAGGTTTCCCCACTTCTTCGACGGAAGACTACATATATTCCTATTGACTGGATTGAATCCTTTTGACTGGTATGTATAATTGTACGTTTTTTGGGGTTTTATGAGATCTGCTTGCAACTCGGGATTCTTATGGTGATAATTTTTGCCCCAGATAGAAGTCCGAATTTTCTGCAAGCCGATTTATTCGGCTCCATCCACCCACCTACATACTAACTTTTATCTGCGGCTCCGCGCTGCGCTGCGGACATCCTCTTCATATCTCAGAGGTCAGCAAGTGAGGTATTGGAGCAACTGGCAGAGCTTCTACGTCACCGCGAAGGTTTTGGATAAGATATGGGAGATTTTTAAGTTTTTTTTATTTTCCGTAGTAGATTTGGCCTTTTTTTTATTCTTAAAATCTGTTAATTTTAAATATTTTAATACCGCGTTATTTCAATCTTTAGTTAAAAGTTAAAGTTACGTCTTCGTTTTACGGATCTGGTTGCAACCGACTCATAATTCGTTACGTAGCATTTAAAACCTAAATTTAAAATATTATGCAATAGTTTCCTATTAAGTATTTAAATGTGACAAGTTTTCATATTTAGTTTTTCTTTTTTTGTACTTTTATTTTTTTTTCATATTTGTTTTTTTTTTTTTTTTTTACATACAAAAATTAAACGTGTTTGTGAGTGAAGTGTCTATGTTTCATTTCGCTACAAAATGGCGCCCGAAGTAAAAGTAAGCACTTTTATTGATTCTAATTACTAAATTATTTTTTTTTTTGCTGTCGTGAGGGTGTTTGCTCTTTCTGAGCAAATTTAATCTTTCATTTCTGTATTCATGTTTACAGGTACCAGAATAGAGGAATTTTCTCTCGTTCCGTCAAACAAGACTGTCGCCATAGTTACCAGGGATTATGCTGTGATTGACAACGTCTGCTAACCCTTCCATTGCTGATTGATTGCTATATTGTAATGTGCTGTGTTGTGATGCAATATAAAATAATAATAACTTTGTAGAACCTTAAAACATATAAAACGCTTTTATTTCTTCCCTTTAAATACATATATTTTCCTGGGTTTTATTCCACTCCTTAGTTAGAAGTAGTTAGCATCCTGTAGTGTGTGATTGGTGTGTGAATGTTGTAGACTTCGTGACCAAGGTAAGCTTTTTTTTGCACGGCTGATTGCTAGATTCTATTTGTCTTTTTTGATTCTAGCCCAGCTGTACGTTGTCTTTTTTGGTACAGTTGGTCCCCTAGTTTCTATTTGTTTTTGCTTTGAATTCTTAGCCCAGCTGTTCCTGTGAAGTCACGTTGTTGTACCATTCCTATATCAACCATATTACCCGATGCCTGACACTTTCCTATAACGTGGAATGTGACCCGTATATTTGCTGGTTTTTTCTTTACTATAGCGGTTTAAGGTTAGATTATTTTGGTTGCCTAACTGCTTTGGTTTGCAGCCTTGCTTATCGTTTAGTGTTAGTTTGTTAGGGTCTGATTGCTTTTTATTCTCAACAATTTTTTCTTTTTGCTGATTTTTTGCCGTTCAGTTCCCTATCAGACTATTCACTAAATTTCTAACTCTTTCTTAAAACATTCATACTAGCATATTTGCCTATTTAATTTTGGTTTTGTCCTTATTGCATCCTAACATAGCAGATGAAGGTTATTCCTATCTCTATACATTAAAAACTTTTTAAAACATTAACTTTCTAAAATCGGTCTTTGGTCATGTTTTCATTTTGCAAAATGCTTTCTAACTCTAAAACCCGTGGACCGATTTACTTAATTCAAACGTGAATATTAGTTTTAAACGTTATCCTCTCATATGACACTAAAATCACGCAAATATTTCTATAAACAAAAAACCTCATTTTCAAGTTACGTAATTATCCCATCATTTTTATTAATTCATTTTCTCAAAATGTCTACTTTGATTATTCCTATCAGATTCTAATACGAAAGACTAATAAAACCATCCTTATTTTGAGTCTGATCCCCTTTTTTAACCGACTTCGAAGAAGGAGGTTCTGATTTTTTTAATTTTCGATTTCCTTTATCTATTCTCAGTGACAACGATAGGGGAGCCCTTATGCGTTCCTACCCGTGCGTATGGTCAGACTCTAAGCGTCAATTTAGCTGAAAGTCGGGCTCAAACACGCGTAGAATCATTCTTCCCTTGTCGAGTTTTATGAGAGAGTTGCTGATAATCTTTCTATGGCTTTCCTCCGTAATTCACGAGCTTATAATATGCATCGTTCAGCCGTCACGCTGAATGTTGGTTGGTGATACTGTATGGAGAAGGAATTTTTCCAGATCTTCAGGCGATGATTATTTTTCGGGAAAGCTAGCTCCTCGTTTTATTAAATGCCGTGTGACTAGGGTTATTTCTCGGACCACTTATGAACTTCATGATATTGATTCTGTCCACTCTGGAAGATATCATATCAAAGATATTCTTAAATAATTTCTTGGCAATTTCTAAACTCGTAATCTCGTTAACTTATTCCCATTCGGAATGTTATGTTTACGTTTAGTTTGACCCCTTTAAATTAAATTCCCTTTATATTTACTTAAATAAATAAACTCATTCATAATTACTAGTTTCAAAAAACGTTAACAGCGACATCTAGTTTTTCCTGAGCGAAACAATTTGTTAGCTACCTTTTCTTATGTGTCAATGCTTTATAGTTCAGGCTACGCCCGTAGATGTCATTACATGCACATGTCATGTTGTGACGTCTGACATAATAGCTCTAGTGTTGGGAAACGGTCGATTAACACTTATCGATAGTTGTACTTTAGTGTCGGGACACTGTCGACGTATTTTTATCGATAACATCACAATAATATATGGTTTAAAATATTATTTTTTTCCTTTCTGTTGATCGTTATAATTATCGATGACTCTTTTCTATTTATAAAAATCATGCGTAAGTTTCTTATTATTTTTTAAAGTTCTGTCTTTGACTAAAAGCCTTTGTTTGGCTTAAGTCCTTTGGTTGTTTTATGTCGTTTCTTTCATTATTTTAAGTCTTCTCTTTCGTCGTCTTTGTTCTTTATTTAACTTTTGCTCTTTAATTATATTTCTTTGAGGTTCCTCCTTTTTTACTTAGGTCTTAAGTCTTGGATAATAAGTTAGTTAGTCTTATTAGTTTCTAGTTTTCTTGTTATTTCCTAGATTTTAGTCGACGCGTCTGGAGTTCGCACTGATAACGTTTAGATTGAAGTCCGGATTTCGCATTTATTCAGTATCTGCTGCACTTCGATGTCGTTCATTTAGGTTTAATTTCGATTACTTATCATTTGGACTTATTGTTTAGGCTAAGTTAGGTTAATTTTTATTGGGTTCTTACTCATCGATTATATTTAAATTTTTTTCTCTTCTCTCACTTACCTATATTTTTTTTTTTTTTTTTTCTTTTGGAAAGGAGGTACTGCAGCATTAGTAGTTACTGCATGATGATTATTTTCGCCATTCGTCCTTCTTCAACATTATAATCAACCTCTTTTTGTACTGGCCCTATCAAAAACCTTTATTTTCATAATAATTTTGAAATAATTTCTTTTACGTGTCATGAGGTTTTTTTCCTGGTGACATACTTCACTTGTCTACATACTCTCTGATACGACGTCCGGATTTTTTTGAGAACCAACACCCAAATTTAATATTGAAATCAACAAATCTTAATTGGATCGTGCATGTCTATTATTTGATTCGGGGTATGTATTTTTTTTATCTTTTTGGCCTTTCATAGTCTTTCGTCATATTTCAATATAATAATCCCATCCGTTCTGTGCTAAAGGTTTCCCCACTTCTTCGACGGAAGACTACATATATTCCTATTGACTGGATTGAATCCTTTTGACTGGTATGTATAATTGTACGTTTTTTGGGGTTTTATGAGATCTGCTTGCAACTCGGGATTCTTATGGTGATAATTTTTGCCCCAGATAGAAGTCCGAATTTTCTGCAAGCCGATTTATTCGGCTCCATCCACCCACCTACATACTAACTTTTATCTGCGGCTCCGCGCTGCGCTGCGGACATCCTCTTCATATCTCAGAGGTCAGCAAGTGAGGTATTGGAGCAACTGGCAGAGCTTCTACGTCACCGCGAAGGTTTTGGATAAGATATGGGAGATTTTTAAGTTTTTTTTATTTTCCGTAGTAGATTTGGCCTTTTTTTTATTCTTAAAATCTGTTAATTTTAAATATTTTAATACCGCGTTATTTCAATCTTTAGTTAAAAGTTAAAGTTACGTCTTCGTTTTACGGATCTGGTTGCAACCGACTCATAATTCGTTACGTAGCATTTAAAACCTAAATTTAAAATATTATGCAATAGTTTCCTATTAAGTATTTAAATGTGACAAGTTTTCATATTTAGTTTTTCTTTTTTTGTACTTTTATTTTTTTTTCATATTTGTTTTTTTTTTTTTTTTTTACATACAAAAATTAAACGTGTTTGTGAGTGAAGTGTCTATGTTTCATTTCGCTACACTACGTACACAGTACTGTCGATTTTATGACCTACTTGTATTTTTGAAATCCAGCTACCTATAGTGTGTTTTTTCTCATATGTCTCTTTTTGTAAACAAACACGCTATAACAAAGCACGGGTTTTCAAATCAATAACGAGCTATTAGGTTTGGTAACTTCTTTATATTTGTAAGACGCTCATTTGGTATGGATTACATCAAAAACAGCTCCTTTAAACACGTTGATTTGTTCAATAACAAAATCGTAGTACGACCTAATGTTTGTTCACCAATTAGGACAAGTTAAGAAAAACACACTTTACTACACATATTTCACTTTGTACATATTTATTTTTATTTGGTGCTATTTCTATTGTACAACTGATGTTCAATCGATACAGTATTAATACATCACCTATAGTTTAGCTACCTTGTCCAGGTATAATTTCCAGATTGTTACATATGCACGGGAACAAAGTCCCGGGGGTAATGACCTATGCCAATGACTTGTGCGTCAATCAATTTCAAACAAACATAGTTACTATTGATGGACATAGCACAGATTACATAATAAGTACTTAGCTGTACATTTCTCGCTACTTAGGGCTTCACTTAGTGGTTACTCGGAATCGGAACTAATCTTGTTGTGTTCGGCGATCAAGTGCTGATTAGACATTGCTAAGCTCTCATTGGACATAAGCAGAACATGGACAAAGCGGGTTAGTGCTTGGAATATATACATATTCACAGTATTATTTCACGAGAAAACCAGCAGTCCTTTAAGTCCATTTCGAGCCGATTCTGGTATAGATGGTTCCATAATTATGAAAATCGCACATATTGTGGTAGGTAAAGGGTGAGGTTTGCATTTGTGGAATCTATCGATTCTATCTGAAGATATGCGTATATATACTTGACAAAGATTTATTATTATCTGACATAATGTTCGCATTTCGCAGTCGAAAAAGCCCCTAGTCCAGACAAAATATCATTTGAACGTAAATTTTGACCACCATCTAAAACTACTTGACTAAGTATGCAGGGTGTTACGGAAAGAGTATATCAATACAAACGGGTTGAAGAGTGTATCTGGTCTAGAATCTCTGTACAAAATTTCAGCTCAAAAGCATTAACTTTGAAAATGCTTAATATTTTTTTATTTCGACATCACGGCGCTGCACTGGCGCGCGGTGGCGTGATGTGCGTGTACTAGACGCACAGACACACTACATATAATGGATAATGATCCTCGTAGTGCGGTGACACGTTTATTATGATTTTAATTTAATAAACTATCGAAATAAAAAAATATTAAGCAATTTCGAAGTTACTGCTTTGGAGCTGAAATTTTGTACAGAGATTCTAGACCAGATACACTCTTCAACCCATTTGTATTGATATACCCTTTCCGTAACATCCTGTATATCTAGGACTGGTAGTATTTTTCACTAAATTATTGTCGCAACGATCCACCCAACATTCCTCCAAAATCAACCCAAAATCATCACTCATCAAGAAATTAATTAAAGCTAACCACGGCTAACTAGCTCAGGTAATGCAATGCGAGGTGACGTCACAAGGAAGCTTCGGATTACGTCACGAGCAGATGGCGGGTATTGTCTCAGGTGTGTGTGAAGCGTGGTCAGAGCTGGCATGCCGTGAAATGTGGCCGCGTAGGGACACTGGGAAGTAACTGCGATAAGAATAATTGTGGCGGTTTTATTTTAAGGATTTATTTTGTAGTTTATGTGTAGGAATAAACTACTGTTGAGGGAAGGTTAGGTAATCGTGGGATACAATTTTTTTTTTAACTAATGGCATTTTTTTAAGGCCTGGCAGGACAAAACACGTAATACGTTTATAGCGAAACCAATTTAAAACATCGTTCTGTCTCTGTCATTAAACGTTTGATAGAAAAACAACGAAATTTTAAATAAATTTAGCTAAGAGAAAAGTGCCGGGACCCACCTGGGGTTTTCGTCAGTACCAAGTATAATAAATAAAATTCGATAGTGCTCGGAGCTGTTATGGTTATTGCCGCCTTCGAGTTGATTATTTGCATTGGGATTTCGATTCTCAAACAGAAGTAACATTTGATTACTTTAGAAAAAAGAAAGAAAATTATTTTATTTGTAAACATAAAACAATGTAATAGTAAGTAAATAAATGATTATCTGATTCAGACTGTGACTGAATATTAATACCTCTCTCGTTGGCATCCCTTTATGCTTGGTTATCCTATGATACCTTTCAGTTTTTATCTCTGATCCATCCACATATGGTTGCTTTATGTAAAATCTTTTTATGTGATCGCTATTCCAAGCAGTTTGTTTGTTTAGCAATTCCACAAACTGTGTGTGTTTTATAAGAAAGCAGGGCTAATATATTTTGTTTTGTACATGTAACTATATTATAGCCGTCTATTTTTTTAAAGCTATGTTTGTATGTAAGAAAAATTGAGTGGTGTTCACGGAAATTTATTTTTTATGTCCCTAGCTGTGCCCGCGACTTTGTTCGCGAGCATGTCGGAAACAAATTGGATTTCATCGATTTTAATGTTTTACCTCGAAGCCTTATTATTTTTCTAGTCATAAGCCTTAGTTACTCCTTGTAACATCAGCTATCTTCCAGTGAAAGTCCCGTCAAAATCGGTCCAGCAGTTTCGGAGATTAGCCGGAACAAATAGACAGACAGACAAAATTTTTTTGAATAGTTTTTTTTATAAGTACAATTAGGACAAAAATCCTTATCTATGGGCGGAGCCTGCTGACGTCACAGCCGAGTAGTGGAGAGCGAGCGTGGTGGGACGTGCGCCGCGTAAAAGGCCGTGCACACCAGTTGGAAGCTCCTTTTTCGCTTCGACGCCAGAGACGGACGGACGTTGTATTATCGCGTGTCAAATTGCTTATTTAGTTTTTAAGAATCCCTTTTGTTATTTGCTGTCAATTACATTATTTGTGAAACCTTTTGTTATTTTTTTTTAATAAATTATCTTTGAGATTTCTTAGTTCAGAAGTGGGATTCTTTCCCAGTTCTTAGTTTCCGTTATTTTTAAATTATGGCTGACAAAAGTGAACGTAAAAGTAGGAAACGAGATCGTACGCCTGTCTCTGGTTTGGAACAAACCCTTCAAACTATTTTGAACCGATTAAATGTTTTAGAAGATTCTTCCAGGCTCAATGTTAGTGAAGGTGGAGGTACGCCATGTATCTCATTAGCAGAACCAGCAGCAGCAACGACAATTCCTGATCCAGCCAACGAGCCGCCTGGCGGGTTAGCTGTACCGTTAAGTGTTGAGTTATGCGGTACGAGTGCGGACTTGATGTCGGTACCCGGTTCTAGCGTGTCGCATCCCAACACGGAGGTGGTTATGAGCGAGGTAACAGAGAAGCTTGTAAGTGCAATCAAGGCCATCCCGGTAAGGTCTAACCACGTTTTTATATCCAACTTTGATCCATCGTTGCATAATTTTGATGTGTGGTGTAGTGAGGTTGATCATGTGCGTACAATAAATCACTGGGACGACCGCGAATGTTTAGCACGAATCGGTAATTGTTTGAAAGGAGATGCAAAGCTATGGTTAAACGAGTGGGTTAGCAGCGATCGTAGCTGGTCTAATTTCAAGCGGGAATTTAAAACATTGTGCCCACTTCAGTTAGACATTGCAAACATTTTGTTTGACGTTATGAAAACTAATTCCGACAACTACCCTACATATGCCGAATATGCTAGACGTTCTTTATTACGATTACGTATTGTCAATGGATTGAGTGACGAGCTGATCGCGGCTATTGTTATACGCGGTATTACTGATCCCCAAATTCACGCAGCTGCTACCAACGCTAAGTTAATGCCTGATACTTTAGTTAACTTTTTGTCGATATACGTGAAGCCTACTCAGAATACATCGGTTCGTGAATGTAGTGGTTTTCGTAAAAACGAATCTAATTCGCGAAAACGGGAACATGGCGATTCGAAAGTTAGATGTTTTCTTTGTAAAAAATTTGGCCACAAGCAGACAACGTGCCCTAAACGTGTAAAATCGGAAAAAACAACCGGTGATAGTGCAAATGCTTCGAGTACCAGTAGCAATACAAGCAAACAAGCAACAAAATTAGAGCCTTGTTCTTTCTGTAAGAAAATGGGTCATAAAGTTGAAGATTGCTTTGCCAAACAGCGTACAGAGTCGCGTGGCAAGTCCAATGTTAATTTCTGTCACGAAACTGTTGACACGTTTAAACAAAATGACATTACTACTGCAGTTATTCAGGGGGTGCCTGTTGACATACTTATAGATAGTGGCTCAACTATTTCTTTGATCTCTGAGTCTGTCACGAAGCATTTGCAATGTACTCAACAGCCATCATTTCGAGTGTTGCGCGGTATAGGTAGTCAGGAAGTAGAAACATCCTACCGTACTACTTTGACAGTTGAGTTTTCCGAAATTACCCTGGAGATTGACTTCCATGTTATTCCAGATAAATTTATGAACACGCCTGTCATTGTAGGTACTGATGTCTTAAATAGAGATGGAGTTACGTTTACTCGTATGCGTGGTATGCAACGGCTCTCTAGAGTTCATAACGTTCTCGATAGTAAGTCTGATTTGTGTTCAATGATTGATTCACCGTTAGTCGGTCAGGATAGGAAGCGACTAATGAACATCGTTAACGAATTTGCGACTAATCTGGTAATAGGTACTGCTACTACTACTGTGCAAACGGGTTGTATGCACATTCGCCTGCATAATGAAACCCCAATCGTTTACCGTCCGTATAAAATGTCTCATGACGAAAAACTACGCGTTAGAGAAATCATTAAAGAGCTATTGCATAAACAAATCATTAGAGAGTCCGAATCAGAGTTTTCAAGTCCAATCTTGCTGGTTAAAAAGAAAGACGGTAGTGACAGGCTTTGTGTTGATTTTCGAGCCTTAAATGCGAATACCGTAAAGGATCACTTTCCACTACCTTTAATAGACGATCATATTGATCGTTTAGGCAAAGCTAAATATTTTACAAGCCTCGATATGGCTACAGGTTTTCACCAAATTAAATTAAGTGAGGAGTCAATTCATCGAACAGGGTTCGTGACCCCAGAAGGACATTACGAGTACCTCAAAATGCCTTACGGTCTCGCAAATGCACCCGTCGTTTACCAACGCATAATATCAAAAACATTGCGTCCTTATATAGATACAGGTAGGGCATGTGTATACATTGATGACGTTTTGCTACCTAGCAACACAGTTCCTGAAGGGTTACAGACGCTCCGTGAAGTTCTCGAGACCCTGACTAAGGCAGGTTTCTCCATCAATTTGAAAAAATGTAAGTTTCTTACTACACAGGTTGAGTATTTAGGACGAATTATTAGTAATGGTCAGGTGAAGCCGAGCGAGCATAAAATAGAGGCCCTTGTTAACGCACGAGTGCCGACCAATGTAAAAGAGGTAAGACAGTTCTTGGGACTTGCAGGGTACTTTAGACGGTACCTTCCGGGCTACTCCCTGAAGACAGCGTGCATTGCAAATCTAACCCGCAAAGGTGTTCCCTTCAAGTGGGGTGAGGAACAGGAGAACGTCCGTATGGACATTATCCAACGACTCACCAGCGAGCCAATATTGGCTATTTTCGACCCTTCTCTCCCCACTGAAGTGCACACCGATGCATCAGCCCAGGGGTATGGTGCCGTCCTGCTGCAGACCCATGATGGTGGACATAAGAAACCTATTGCCTACTTTAGCAAGGTGAGTCAAGGCGCCGAACCACGTTACCATTCGTACGAATTGGAAACGTTGGCAGTAGTCAAGGCGTTACAACATTTTAGACATTACCTAATCGGTTTGAAGTTTAAAGTTATAACCGATTGTAATGCCTTGAAACTGACTCAGCGCAAGAAGGACCTACTACCGAGAATTGCTCGGTGGTGGATGTATCTTCAGGATTATAACTTTGAGCTTGAATATCGGAAGGGGTCAGCGCTATCTCATGCTGATTATTTGAGCCGAAACCCCATCAATATGTGTGAGATTAGAAAGCCACTAAATTGGGCTCAGATAGCGCAGGCCGCTGACGAGGAAACTCAACGCTTATTGCAGAAGGTTAAGGACGGAGATCTAGATGCGTCTCGGTATGTTAAACGTAACGACATCTTATATTACAAGATGGATGTAGTCGGTGAAGAACCGCGTTTTCTATGTTATGTGCCTAAGGGTCATCGTCTTAGCTTACTGCGTGTTTTTCACGATGAGCACCAACACGTTGGTATAGACAAGACAACTGACTTAGTTTTGAAACATTTCTGGTTCCCAAAATTGAGACAGTTTGTGCGAAAGTACATACAACATTGTGTTGTATGTCTTTCTCATAAAAAGATACCGCGTCAGCCTTTACAACCCATAGAGTCGTGGAACAAGCCAGGTCTACCGTTTGATATTATTCACAGTGATGTTTTGGGGCCACTTCCGGTCTCTAACGGTTTTAAGTATGTCATTTTGATTGTAGATGCGTTTACTAAATATTGCCTCCTTTACCCAATATGTAAACAAGATGCTGTAGAGTTGATAAAGACTTTTCAAAACGCGATTTCTCTTTTTGGTTCCCCAAGATTAATAGTTAGTGATCGTGGTAGGATGTATGAAAGTAGATGTTTTGTTAATTGGATCAAAGAATTGGGTTGTGAGATACATTTAATTACGCCCGAAATGCATCAGAGCAATGGGCAAGTTGAGCGGTATTGTCGTACTGTAATGAACATGATACGTGTAGAGTCCAATTTCCGACAAGAAAGTTGGTCAAACATTTTGTGGAAAGTACAACTCACTTTAAATATTACTACGCAAAAATCAACTAAATGTTCTCCTTTGCAGTTGTTAGTTGGCCGTGACGGTACAACGCCCGTTATACTGTCTCTGGTGCGCGATGTGGCTCTGGAAGCGACAAGTCCAAATCGCGAATCACTGCGCGAGCTTGCCCGGCAACGCGCTTCAGACTTGCTAGAGGAAAACCGTTCTCACCAAGATGCTCGTGTCAATGAGCGGCGCAAAGCACCACGTGTATTCAAGAAGGATGACTTTGTGTTCGTTCGAAAAACGAGTCAGTCTACGGGCAAGTTGGACTCTGGCATGCGCGGCCCATACGTGGTCACGCAAGTGTTGCCACATGGACGTTATGAGCTTAAATTGATCTCTGGCTCCTATGGCAAAACCACGCAAGCTGCTGCAGAATACATTACGCTATGGCGCGGGGAATGGACCCCCGATGTGTGCACCGCATTTTTTGAGAGTCAGTATAATCCTGTACCCTTTTAAAACACTTTTAGTATGGTTGTACTTTTGCATCCTGAGGGCTCTGCACTTGTATATCGAGTACCCTGAGGGCTCTACTCATGTTGTGTCGCACCCTGAGGGCTCTGCGAAAGCAAAGGACTGATACTCCTTTGTAGTAAATATCGAGCACCCTGAGGGCTCTGCTTTAAGGACATACCGCGGTCACTGTCGCGCACCCTGAGGGCTCTGCGAAATAGAAAGATTGCATGAATTGCTTCCTTCTAGAAACAAGGGCATCCTGAGGGCACTGCCGAATTTTGTTTGTTATCTCAAGAATAAAATGAGATAGTATCAATTTGTTCTTTCTGGATATTCCTGAGGGCTCTGTGAAAACGTTTCGAAAGTAATCGAGTTGCTCTATTACTTTCGGCTTTCTTACTACCATGAAGTTAATGCAAACAATGTGAACTTTCAGATGATGAAGACGAGGAAGTTGGAGATTCTGCTCCGAATCAACCATGTGGTGGCGAACGTGAAGTGGTTGAAGTAGACGTACACGTTCCTGCATCACCACCCCACGGAAATGAAGATCTGCAGCAGCACTCGCTTCTCCGCACTCATGACTCCGCGGGCGAGGACGCACCGCCGTCAGGAGAGGCCGAATTAGGACAAAAATCCTTATCTATGGGCGGAGCCTGCTGACGTCACAGCCGAGTAGTGGAGAGCGAGCGTGGTGGGACGTGCGCCGCGTAAAAGGCCGTGCACACCAGTTGGAAGCTCCTTTTTCGCTTCGACGCCAGAGACGGACGGACGTTGTATTATCGCGTGTCAAATTGCTTATTTAGTTTTTAAGAATCCCTTTTGTTATTTGCTGTCAATTACATTATTTGTGAAACCTTTTGTTATTTTTTTTTAATAAATTATCTTTGAGATTTCTTAGTGTACCGTATAAAAAGCTGTTTTTTTTTTTTGACATTACAAACAGACACTTTAATTTTATTTATTTGTATGTAGGTAAAGATTTGTATAGATTTCAAACAGTATGTTTTCCCTACACTTCCTACATATTTCCACAAAGTGATTGTATGTTGTACCTAGGTTAATGTACCTACTAGTACCCAAAAGTATATTCAACAGTATAGAGTGACGTAAGTAGGTACACAGGACAGCGGGGTTATGTGTACAATATAACATGTCGACGGAAAAAGCTTTTAGTGGCCCAACAGACATAACGATATCTGCTGGGAACTGTAAGCGTATACACATAGAAGTATCTGGTGTAAACTAGGGCTGGCACGTAAAGGATGTTTGTTTTTTAGAGTTCGTTTTCTGCCAGTGCTGATATATATTTATTATTAATTTTTTTTATGTGTATTTGTTGTCCCTCCGCCCCCCACCCATCCCGTCGCATCGCAGCGCCTGCCCGCGCTAGTACTTCGTTTTCACTTAGCTTTATTTCAGACTTTGTTTTATTTTTGCTCGGCTCCTTAGGGTCCTAGCGCGATGTTATATACCTATTCCTATAGCCTTCCTCAAGAATTGGGCTATTATATGCAAAAATAATTCTTCAAATCCGACTGGTAGTTTCAGAGATGAGCGTATTCAAACAAACGTACAAACAAACTCTTCAGCTTTATTATTAGCACAGATAAGATAATGTTTGTTTCCCAAAACCAGCGCTTTACATTTCCTTAGCTAGGTTTACACAAAAAAAAAACAAAAATAAGACGCAAAGAAAGCATTTTGCTTATGAACTCCACACTAAATCGAGCCTGTCTCGTGGAGTCCATGGGTGGTATTACCATATAGTGAAAATGATGGATTGTTACAGTCGAGAGGCACATGAAAAAGCGTTATTATTTTAAAGAAATTAAAACATTGAATCATTGGTGCCGATTCTGTTGTTCACAAACTAAATTGAATTTAAGTTCAGTGCATCTTTTTCTTTATATTTCATTAAGAAAAGGACAGGAGATAAATTTAAGTTTAGTCCTGACACTACCTACTCCACACTAGTATAGACATACTCTCCGTAATATCCTTTTTAATACCCAATTAAGCGTTCACCTTTTCCACCATGCAACTACTGAAACAGCAAAGTGACAATTAATTCGACTATCAATATTAAAAGCTTTCAAAGGACCAGCAGTGGGATAATGTATCGGGCAGGATTCAAAATGTCAGCCAACTTTTATGTAATTGGCCGTGGCCCGTGGGTCGTGGAGGTAATCCCGCTCGCATTCATTAGTGGCAGTGTAACTGCAACTTATAATCTGGCTGTCCGCACGCTGCTAGCGTATATTGTAGAAATAGTAATCCCGCGTAAATGTTTGTTGGAAGTTTCTGAATTTGTGGGGGTTCATGATGAAAAGTTTGAGGTTCATGACTCCATGAATGAGCAGTGATGGCCCAGTGGTAGTGGCCGCGACTTACGAGTTGTAGGTCGCAGGTTCGAACCCAAGCAGACACTTTCTGTAAATTATTTCATCACCACTGCTCTCAAAACGGTAGAGAAAAACATCGTGAGGAAACCAGCATATCCTCTACGATATGCAGGTTTCCAAAACCTCAGACATGTGACATCCATCCACCAGCAATAGGCTCGCGTGGTGGATTATGGCCCACTCCCTCTGGCAGAAAGAGGAGGTCTTTGTCCCAGCAGTGGAAACATGACAGGCTGATTATAATGGCTTTCTGAAGCGGAAGAAAAATCAGAAAAGGGATAATAAGGATTTTTGAGGTCTGTTAATCAAAGTTTTTGGGATACAGGTTTTTTTAGTACGTTATTACAGATCACAAATCGGCAAACACGGTTCTAGAGATAAAACCCAACAGGCTTAGTATTTTCATCTGTGAACGCTTGTGTTGATGGTATGAGCTAGATAATGTAATGGCTTGGCAACCTTTCATTAGTATGTGCGGTTTATCGGCACACAGCATCAACTTTTAATCCAGCATATCTGTGCCAACCGCGGTTATGTTTAGTATTTTGGCTCTAATTGGGACCGCGTTACGTTAACGGTTATAAGGCTTTTTCTGACACGGTTTATTGAATAATTATTTTCAACCTTATTGAATTTATAGGATTTGACAATGTGATGACGAAAGGAATGTGGGACGAGTAAAGCTTAGACATTAGCTTCAGTTCGCAAAAAGACGAAACACTTTTACGCTGCAATGATACACAATAATTAAAATAATTATGAATTGAAGACATATTTTCTTCTATGCAATTCTTTTCTGTAACTAACCGACATGTTGCCAATTTCATCCATGCTGTTAGGTACTTACTTGAACCTATAAAGTACCTAGGTACGTAAAGCCCAAAATAACCTATAATAAGAATTATAAGAAATGCCGCCAATGCTTAACTAAATTGTAGGTATACAAAGAATATTTAGCTGTAGGTGCGATAACGTAAAATAAACCCTCCACTTTAGCACGTTGATACAAAATTAATCCGGCCCTGTAACGGGCAGGTTTATTTTTCTTAACGAAGCGCCGGAGACGTTGCCTTATAATGCACTTATGATTTATTGCATCAGAATCTCGCTGCTAATATTTTTGCTGTTATTTTACTTGACTTGTGTAAGCAAGGCAGGGCAGGGTAGCGTGTCCTGTGGGATAGTTGGATGTTCCAGTGGCAGCGAAGTGACGAGTGCATTTGGGTTGGTGGTTAGGGAATGGAAAAATGTTGTGTGATGTTTGAAAAAAAAACTTTGGTAAAAATGTTGAAGCAATAAATCTTGGTAGGTATTTTATAACAAACTAAAAAAGAATTCGGTGTCTTCTATGTGCAATCAATTTATTTAAGTTTCTAAACTGTGCCTTCTATAAACCAAACAGGTATTTTTTTTTTAATTGACGTTAGTTTATTGTTTTTCCCTACACGAGACGATTGTTGAGTACTTACCTGTCCATCAAAGATGAACCCTATTACAAGCATTCCTTATGTACTGTAATAAAAAAGCCAAAAACATCCTAACAGGCTAAACAAACAACAATAAAACCTTCATATTCTTTATTGCTTCAATAAATGTTCATACGAAAACAAGACGCTATATAAGATGTTCGTGTAAAACTCAAAATATCGCCGAAGAGACGTTTCTTATGAATCTGACACGCTGAATTCTGAGATTAAATTCATACCCCGAGGTACAATTCGTTCAGAATAACGTCGCATCGTCCACACTCCTACCGAGATGAAAAATGGTAGTATTATCTCGATTTCACTTGTCAAGTGAACAAAAAGAGGTTTTACTGTAGTACTTATTTAGTACAGCTATCTAGAGATCTTTGCAAACAATTCAATAGTGGCAGTGTAAATTGAACTCGCGCATAATTTTTGAAATGCAAATATTGTGGCAAAAGCCAGGTAATATTATGCATAGAAATAGCACACATAAATCATAACACAATCAAACTAAAACTTGATTACAAACAGTTCCATAGGTACAAAAAATTTATAAAATAAAAAAAGGTTATAAAATAAATTGTTCACCGAAACAACGCAAATGAAATAACAAAGCACAATTTTTACGAGCCATAAACAATTTCGCGCGGAAGCCAATGTTAAGCGTGGAAACTTCTTCAGTGAGACCGTTACACAATGAAATTAACAATAAGCTCGGTGGAAACAAAGAAAGCACCTAAGTTGATAAATAAAAAATATGCCAAGGGACAAATGGAGGGAGCAAGTACCAGAATTACAAAAATCCCGGTAATTTTTGTGGCTTTCCTCCTGCTTTGTTACCAAATCCTCGCGAACACTAATTTTAAGAAACGTTATTATTATTTTTTGTTTTTTTAACACTTCATAAATAAATAAGTAATATTAAACGTTAGTTTGACGCTACTTATTTATGTGGTTCTAGTCCTAAGTTGACTCGAGCTCGAAATGACTCGAACTGTGTAAACAATTACACGAATCACTCACACTTTTGATGGAGGCACAGGTTAATTAGTTCACTCCCTGAGTACTTTCTATAGTAAGGTAAGGAATCTCCAAATTTCATTTTGGTGTAAATAACTTCCTTTTAAAAATGGCAAATACTTGTATTTTTAATCAAACAATAAATGCAGGTTCTTTAAACAGCACTCTCTATCGTCTTCACCGCATTCTACTGTTTGTGTGCATACAAACAAACTTACTAAATATTTATTGAACAAAACAAAGAATAATACTGTGATATTCATCACAGTATTATATACGGCATAATACAGCCGAGTCTACTCGCTGTAATATAGAGAGAGTAAATCAACTTAAACAAATAATTGTTATTCAAAATCCCAAAACATTGAATAACAACTCAACTAAAATATTCATAAACGTAAATAATTGTGATATCCGTTTGGCTCGGCAATTACGTGGTGATATTAAAACTTAATTAAAATTTGTTTATCACGGCTCGAAAGCGATTAAAAGTTTAAACGAAGCTCGGCGACGTAGACCGCCTTCGGAACGAGTTTATTTACGTAAATAGTGTTTCGGTTCAACACTTGTGCTTCCAAACTGACTTTGTGCATTGGAACTTCATGTTTGTTTCATTGAATAGTTAATATTGTAAATTTTGAGCGAATTTGTGGAATATAATGAAGAGAAAATTGCAAAGAATGTAATATTTTCTAAACGTATAAAAAACATAAATATCTACGAAGTTTTCTCCACATTTCCAACGTTTTACCCAAAAAACAATATCCCTGATTTTTTACCACTACACGAAAAGAGAATTTAATTATTTATTCGAGTTCACAAACGAGTTCGTCACTTGGGGCGCATTCTAAAGGGCTCTACTTATTTGGACTTCTACTTGTTTGTTCAAGTTATCTCGGAATTTATGTTAGGGCCGCACGAAGGCCGTGCCGCGGGACATACTAGTGGAAATTAATGAGGACTCCAAGCGGAGTTCAATACTCAGCCTTATAAAGTAACTGTGAAAAATAGGCCGTGAAATATATTATGTCATTGTAGTGGGATACAAAATAACTAGGTATTTATTTTTTGTTGCTATAAATCTTTAAATAGACAAGAAAGTATATATTATGTTTAATCCTTAGCATTACATAAAGTTGGTACTTCTAACTCACAATTTATACAATAAATAAGATTTTCAACCAAAAAAATACACATCTCCATCATGTCTGAGAGGACATGGCATGAAGGGCTTTCCTCCCCTTTCTTCCCTCTTCTTATTCTGAGGAAAGCGGTAGGCACTTTAACGTTGAGACTATAAGTTTTAGAAATAATAATACCTACATAGTAGTGCTTTAGGTAGGTACTTTGATATTATAGGCAGATCGTAAGTACCTTTTACATTTTATCATATAAAGATAAATAACGACTACATACTTTGTAACCTTTCAAACTACGACGTGTTAGCATAAAACAAATAACTTACTAAAATTAAACTCAAACCTCTAAATATATCGCTGAAAGCCACAGGGTGTTCAAACCATAACTTCACTTAAACAATCATACGTTACGTTTCGTGTACACTTAGCATAATATTCGGGGTTAAGTCACTCTCAACTGTAACTCAGCATTAAATATAAGTTAGGCTGTGGCCCGATTGATCTTAGGCTGTGTTTTATGTCGAGGGAATGGTCAGTAACAATGCCGGTGATTTTTATGAGGAGAGCAAATACGTGCTTGCCATACCCTTAGCGCTGTTCATTTCAACAGGATTTGTTTGACACTACAATTCTTCTTTTCTTCTTCTTCCAAGCTAAATACCAGTTCTATCTGGGGTCGGGTCTTCTTGTACAGCGGCGCCAGGACGATCTGTCTTGTTTTGTCATAGCAGTTAGATTCTGCGCTTTCGTCTCCCTCTCGATACTGGACTACCATGTAGCAGGGGTATTTCTTTTTGTTTGACAGTACCATTGAATGGGAATAACAATCAGTTTTGAGGAAGAATCGACGACCGTTGAATCGAATTCAACGTTGGGTCGCCTAATGTACAGACGCCAGCACATCAAGCTACCCGAAACTATCAAATTTTCCCAATCAACCTTGAACCTTATGCTTTAGCGATAAAGTTGAAAATCTATTAAAGAAATTTGACAGATTGTAGTATCTTGATGTGCTGGCGTCTGTACTACAGTAATGGAGTGCAGTGGCGTAAAGAAAACATGCCTATTGCTCACACAATTTGCATTTATATCTTGTAAGTTATCACAAAATTAACAATGTTTTAATTAGAAAGACCTTCGTAACTACCGACTGGAGGTGGTGCACTTTATACGTTTCGGTCTCAATGATAGCGATTTGTAAGTAGCGATCATTTCAGCGTGGTTTTACCATTAATCAACAAAAAAATCAAAAGTTGAAACGAGAGAATGATGGGTTGAGATGAATTGAGTTGTTGAAAAGAATGAAATTGATCGGCACAATATCGGCTGTCGAAATATTGAGCGTTTTTGGCACCTTAATCCATACTAATATTATAAATGCGAAAATGTGTCTGTCTGTTAGGTACCGTTGTTGAACCGATTTGGTACAGAGATAGTTTGAGTCCCGTAAGTCCGGGAAAGGACATTTTTATCCCGATATTCCCACGGGAAACTTAGGCGGGTGAAACCTCGGGGCGTTACTAGTGTCAAATACTGGTGAAAATGACAGATTTTCATGACGGCCGTTATAATATGTGAGAGCAGTAGTGGCCTAGTAGTAACGGCCCCTACTTACGAGTAGTTCATGGGTTTGAACCCAGCAGGCGCTTTACTTTGTAGAAATAATTTCACTACTACTGCTCTCAAAACGGTGAAAGACAACATAGTGAGCGGCATGTCCTAGAGCCAAAAATTCTAAGACATGTGACATCCCCCAACCCGCACTGGGCCCGCGTGGTAGATTACAGCCCTCTCCCTCTCGGATTGAGGAGGCCTGTGTCTCAGTAGTATATTATAGGCTGCAGCTCTTCTGAAAACCGTAACTTTGGTAAAAAAAACTCGGCCATCTTCTGTAAGTTAGAACAGGTAAGCTAATCTCAGATCAGGTCACCGCCATTACTTGAGAACCACACGAGATCGCACCCTTACTGCAAATCGCCGCAAGGGCACCCTCTTCGTGTTTACAAGTTACAGGCTCATTGTTTGCCTTTAATAAACAGTGTGTAGGCACCGCTATTTGTTAACTTTGCATATCGATTCAGTACATTAACAAAAGCGATCAAATTACGGTTTATACATAATTAAGTTAATTAGGTCTGTCATTATGTTGTGGTCAAAGGAGTATTGTTTTTAAAATGAGGAAAAATTAAAAGATTATATTTGAACAGATGCCTACAACTTATTTTATTACGAGGTACTTTTTACTCGTAGACAGGGTTTGGTTTTTCCTATAATAAGCTCGAGCTGAAACTAAATATTAAGGAATACTTATGTTGAAATAAACAGGGTAACACAACGCACAACCTGTTAATACATGATTTGAATCCGACTAAGTAGTAACTTTTCGTGGATTGTTAAAAAAAATCCATAAATTTTGACCACGTAGGTACGAGAATCGCAATTTTCTATGAAACAGCAGGTTTCTTACGATGAAAAATTTATACGCTAGGGCTCTAGAATGGTTTGCTGAATTCCGTTTCAGTTTGCGCATCGATACCACCTTGCATTTTCTTCGTGTCAAAATTATACTATCGCCTGTTTCAAAAGTATTTCATGGAAGTATATTATATATCGTCGCTTCTCAGGAATAGTGTCGTAACAAAAAAAATCTTTAAAATTAGTTTTATACATAAGGCCGAAATTACGTGCCGGTTTTATGTATAAAACTAATTTTAAAGATTTTTGTTACAACACTATTCCTGAGAAGCGACGATATGTACAAACCCTGTTTAGGTTTCATTCTTACGCAATCACTCCCTAAAGAGAATTAGTAAAATATTCATCTGTATAATTAAAGAAGGTTTGAACTTCATATGTCTCACTTTTTCCAACAATTATTATTTTATTAAATAACTTGAAGCTTTCAAATTCAAACCTAAATGATAACTTTTAATTTAGAAACTCACGGATATATCTATGAAATTACTATTCATAATTCCACACAAATGAAGAATTAAAAAAAGCACAAAACTTTTAAAGCCTTGCACGAACATAAAACAATGCCGAGTTATTTCAACTATATTCCGCTACCAGGTTTTGCTCGCGTCTCCACTCGCGTGGACGGAATCGGGACGGGGGTCTTTTTGTTCATCCCCATTGTATCTCATCCTCATCGCAGCACGATGATTTATATCTCATATTTTATAAACAGTCTCACGAATTTATAAAATTCTATTGAATGCCATTTAGAATTTTTGAATGAATTCTGTGCAGATATGAAATTGGATTGCTGTAGATAAATTATTGTTATGGTGCGTAGTACTCGCAACCTGCGTGCGTGTATGACCAGATGTATGAACGTAAACGGGCAAAAGGAGTATGTAGCTAGGTATCGTAGCAGGTTGCGTTCTATAGTTTCTGCCTACCCCAATGGGAAGAAAGCGTGAGTTTATGTATGTAAATAATTATTAAATTTGAAGATCTACACTCTGAACTCAGTTCTTTAAAACAGTATTCTGGCTTCCGCAGCGAAACTTCAGAAAATAAACAGTCAACTTCCCAATAAGTAGGTAACAACGAGTGGCCAAAATTATGTTTTGACCGCTTCGGCCGTCAAGGAAACCGGGGTTTCGTAACTGGTTTCCATGAAGGCTTTTTTTATACTTCTACGTAACTGGTTTCCATGAAGGCTTTTTTTATATTTCTACGTAACTGGTTTCCATGAAGGCTTTTTTTATACTTCTACGTAACTGGTTTCCATGAAGGATTAATTTATACTACTATGTAACTGGTTCCCGTTATTAAAAATTTAAAATCAAAATAATTTTATGACTAGCTTTTATTAAAAATCAAAAGTATTTTTTAACTTGCTGTTATTAAAAAATTAAAAATCTAAATTATGTTTCGTAAATTGTGAAAAATTATTGTGTTCTGTGACAAAACGAAACTTATTTTTTTAATGTATGGTTGTATGTTTTTAATGTATGGTTGTGGTATGTAATGGTTTATTTGTAGGATTCTGAATAGTCTCAATCAACGCATACACGCTCCGCTACCCGCTGACGCCTGAAACAAACCCTAATCGCAGTTATTACCCCACAAATTACAAAACTTACACGATTCTTGTCACGACACTATTGTTTCATACAAAAATACATGTTCCAAAGCAACCAACAAATGTAGACAAACGTTGTTTCGTACACGAACTAAAGGCATGTCCGTTTACAAGACCGAGGCCCGCTGGGTACTGTCGTAAAAACACTATGAAATGTTTACGATGCTAGCCGACGCAGCTGCTTAATTCTTTTGAATTTTTCATATGGACAATGCAAATAACATTAGGTTATGTAATACGCCTGACCCACGGCCGCAACTCTTTTTAGTTTCAGTAGCACACTTTTGAAGATAAGCGATCTAAGAAGTTTGTTGCGACCATAAGACTTAAATATGGCTCTATTATTAGAAGGAACTGCTAGCTAAACAAGACCCATGTTAAGCAGTGGCTTATAAACCTTATAGACTGCGAAAACAAAAAATGGTGAGGGAATTCACTACACGGTGGGCAAACGAATCGGCGATTAGGTTCAGTCACAATCAGTAAGTACGCAGTAAGCAACATCATTGCTCGCAGAGCAGATGGTCGTTGGGGCCGAAAGGTTCTGGAGAGGCGACCGCGTACCATGTACCGCGACGTTGCATTGGAAGGCCTCCCACAAGGTGGACTGATCTTATCAAGCCCGCAGGAATCCACTGGATGCGGGAAGCACAGAACCGGTGGAAGTGGAGGTGCTTGGGGTAACCTATATCCAGCAGTGGAAGTCTTTCGGCTGAAATGATGATGATGACCAGCACTAATGTTTACACTTAGATACTTTTAAAAGTAATCTCACTGTATTGATTGTAAATTTATAATGATAGTGAATTGGAACGCGGTTGCTCCGTGGATGGGTGACCATCTTTACATATCAAGACTCTTTCGTGCCTCGGAAAGCACGTTAAGCCATTGGTCTCGGCTGTCATTCGTAGATCTTTGACAGTCGTTACGCGTCGTCAGAAGCCCGAAAGTCTGACAACCACTCTTACCAAGGGGTATCGTATTACCTAGCCACTGGGTTGTGGAGGTCAGAGAGGCAGTCGCTCCATGTAAAATACTGGTATGCAGCTGCATCAGGTTAGACTGGAAGCCAACCCCAACATAGTTGGGAAAAGGCTAGGCAGACAATGAGTGAATTGGAACCCCTACTATTATGAAATATGTCTTATCTCAACGTTGCAATCGTTATTTCACAAGAAAATCGCTATTGGCATGTGCTAAGTTATTACAGAGAGAGCAGTAGTGGCCCAGTGATAACGGCCCCGAATTACGTAACGTAGGTCGTGGGTTCGAACCCAGGCACATTACTTTGTGAAATTTATTTCGTCACCACTAGCCTCAAAATGGTGAAAGAAAACATCGTGAGGAAAGTGGCATGTCCTGGTACCAAAAATTTGAAGACATGTGACATCTACCAACCTGTACTAGGCCCAGGCGAGAGGGAGTGGGCTATAATCTACCGCTATTATAGCCTACTCCCTCTCTCAAAAAGGAGGCCTGTGTCCCAGCAGTGGGAACATTATAGGCTGATTATGCTAAGTTATAACCTATTTGTGTTTGTGACTGTACCCATCCGTGTTCAGAAGTTTTGGCCTCGTCTTCAGCTAAAACAATTCGTCTCTCCTATTCTTTACCGGGGACAGGAATCAAACATGTTTTAGTTTAGGGACTACAACGGGGTAATTGCGTTATACAACTTATACACTATATCAGCGTTGGGTTTCATTTTGACAGTTCAACAACATTCATTGTGTTACTTACGTTGTTGAGCAGACACATTTTTCGAACATATGAAGCAACCGATTAGCAATATCCTTCAAAATGATTCAGATTCAGATAGTGTGTTACGCAATCAGGGTGTATGTCAATGAATCTAGTCTAGCAAGTAATTTTAATGAGTTGATCAATTAAAAAATTAATTTAAAAAATCAAAAAACCCGACTGCGGTAAAAAAATTAAGTTAAAAAAAAACTGAAAAGCTAAAAACAAGCCCATTTTAAATTAAATAAAAGTTGGAAGCAGGCGGGACCCATTTGAGTTTGAAAATATAAAAATGGTATGGGTCCCGCCTGCTTCCAACTTTTATTTAATTTAAAATGGGCTTGTTTTTAGCTTTTCAGTTTTTTTTTACCGCAGTCGGGTTTTTTGATTTTTTAAATTATTTTTTTTTATTTTATTCTTTTTAGTTATGAGCTTTAAACTTCGTAATATATAGGTACTACTGCCGTAACATTTAATTTTCTAACTACAACCGTTTAGTTGGTAGAGGGGAGGGCGGGTAAGTAATATATGATAAACTACAAAACCTCTAATCTAATATTTACAAGATATAACAACTGAACCTATAATTTTATTTGATATAATGATCAGTTAATATAATAAACGATTGATATAATTCTAATGTAACTAATTTCTATAAGAATAACAGACAATTAATATAAAGTCGTTTGATATACCATTCAATAGACATAAAACCTATTTAGTCTAATCTGATAAAAACTTTTTTTTTTTTATCCTATGTCATCCTATGTCGACGGAGCCCCGCTTCGCGGGGCCCCAATTTCTGTGTAAAGGGTTTAAAGTAACCTAACCAAACTGAACCTCGGGGTGCCCTTCGCTCGCCCTTGCATCCTATGTCGACGGAGCCCCGTTTCGCGGGGCCCCTATTTCTGTGTAAAGGGCTTAAAGTAACCTAACCAAACCGAACCTCGAGGTGCCCTTCGCTCGCTCTAGCATCCTACGTCGTCTATTGCGTTCGTTGAGTTCGGGTGCGGTAACGGTAACGGAAATAATTCGGAAGCCACGAAGGCTTTCTAACCTAAGCTGTCCGAGTCGGATTGCTCTGAATCGGGGTATTAACCATAATGACGTGTATATTTTAAACGATAGACCTAATGATTTTCGATTAAATAAACGTTATATCCAATAACGTTATACGAAGTAAGTTTTAGAGTATATAAATGTTATATGTAAAGAAATTATATCAACAGTTGGTATATTTCACGTTTATTATATCTTGTGAACGTTATTGAAATGAAAATATACCAAATAACTTTATACGATATGAGACGCACCCGGGGGGGCACTTGATTCTAACGAAAATTGGTACTTTAAAGCTTGATAAGTCACGAACGGTTTACTTAATCAAAAAACGGTCTTCCCAAACCACAAATATTTTTGAAAGACCTATCCAACGATATCCCACTTGACATAGTTTGTTGAATTTCATTTTTTTCATTTTCACAATATGGCGTCCAGTAGTCGCCATATTAAATTTTCAATAACGTCATGTCTTTAGTGACACTCGCCGGACTAAGAGGAATCGATTGACGTGTAAATCATGAAAATCGGTCCAGGCGTTTGGTCTGTATAGTGCTTCAAAGGAACATACATACATAGGCTGATAAACACATTACCACTCCTTTGCGTCGCGCAGTCGGGTAAAAAAGCATGGTTTGGTCACAATGACCAATGTACATAATCAGTCGTCTGTTAATAATTTCGATTGTGGAAATGCAGGTTGTATTGGCAATTTGGCTACCTGTGACCACCATTGCGCGTTTTGAAACTAATGTAGCATGAGTAGGTGGTTCTCGTTACCTGCTGACTAACAGTGGTCAGCCAGTGTAAACTGAACCTTTGATAGTACTTCATTCGGTGAAAGTACATGGAATGGCGTTGGTGAAATGTAACGCGTTGTGGCAATTGAGCCATGAAACTTGTTTTATGTTTGTCGTCTCTTCAATGATGATAAAGCATTGGAAAATCCAGTTGATGTAGCACTTGTCAGTAATCATTTCTAACAGGTGGATTATTCATCATCTGTCTAGCCTTTTCACAACTATTTTAGGGTCGGCTTCCAGTCTAACCGAATGCAGTTGAGTCCCAGTTTACATGGAGCAAATTTCTATCACACACCAGCCCCCTCAACCTGGATTATTATTGGTAGGTAATACTGGTAAGACTGGTTGTCAGACTTACGAGCTTCTGACGACCCGTACCGACTATCAAAGATCCCCGAATGGCAGCGGACCAACGGATTAACGTACTTTCCGAGGCACGGAGGGGTCTTGGTTTGTACAAACGGCAAGCTTAGCTTAACCTGATCGATTGACCTGAGTGGCTGCTATTACGTAGCCAGAAGTTCTCCTGGAGGTGGATTATGAATATAATAAAATCTGTAAACCTAAATTATAGTTTCAAGTCCATACCATCGGTAGCCATGCCTTGGTAAACCATTTTCATTACAATGTCATACGAACAAGCACGCTCCACCAGCCGGAACCGCCACTAAGTCATGGTCGCACAAAATCGCGCCAAATGTTCCCGACGTATGAGTGTATCATAGGCACACAAGATGAGCGATGATGTCGTGACTCATCTGCTCGCAAATTAACTGCTCTGATGAATGCGCTGCGACACACAACCACTTTCTAAAGACCCCTGACCGACCTACAGCCTACCCTCATTATAACTGATTTAAGTATTGTTGGAGGGGCGTTCTAGCTCAAGTTATGGTGGTAGGTAATAGGTGGGTAGGCGCGGCGAGCACTGTTGATGTATCGCTTTCATAACGGCCATGGTTAATTAGTGTCAAATTACAACGCTAATGTTTTTTCGTACTCCCCTGACAATATGTTTGGTGAGGGATATAAGTTTGTCGCTCGACATTGATTTTCCGAATCGTTTGAGATATAAATCTGATATTCCCTATATTTACCACAATATTATCTGCTTTTGCAATAAGCAAAATGTTGTATTGCAAATTTAAATTAAATATCGTAGTGTTTAATCTAATTTAATCCACGTAAAATAATGGTATTTAGCTGCATCCGGTTAGACTGGAATCTGACCCCAAAAGAACAGGGAAAAGGCTAACCTTTTCCCTGTTCTTTTGGGGTCAGATGATGATGATGTTAATAATTAATCGTTGTGTTTAATATGTAATATTTATTTTCAGCAGGTCGAAATAGCAGATCAAAAAATAGGTCTCCAGAAGATTGCACAAAATATTTTCACCACACAAAGTTACACGAAAGTAAGGCCAAGTTTTTATCACCAGTCTTACCTTCAACCAACCTCTTAATAAACACTCAATATATATTATGCAAACTAAAGTTAATTCCCTAAAGTTTTATTGACTTTCTCCACAGATTTACCCTAATGGCGTTAACGGATGCGCACTAAAGAGTTCTTTAAACTGCGACCCCCGTAATTCAAGTCAGGATTTAAACCTTAGAAGAAAGTAAGTTTGCCGGGACAACAAAGAGGAGCCATTCCCCTCAGAGTAATTTATACGTGACCGCGGGACCCGGGACCCGGGACTTGCAACTCCGTCGAGACTCCGGGACTCGCCTCGCGTGCCTGCGACCTGACACCTACTACATACAATTGAGTCGGACAATTTTTAACCTTCTTTTTGATTTCGTTCCCTGTTTTTGTTGTACGTGAGGGACGTAAACAGTACGGGTGTAGGATTGTGTATTTTATTCATATTGTGCAGTTAAAATTTCTTAGAGTTTCTTTCTATACTGCAATTTTTCTCGGACTTGAACTGGCATGATATTATGGCAATAGGGTCCTTATTATGGGGCCTATTACATGGGACTTTTTAACGTAACTGGCAAAATACCTATACCTAATAATAATAATAGTTACACCTCTGCCTTGTCCTTCGGGGTACAAGAATGATAATACAGACGTGAAGTTATGTGAATATGACTGTATTATGGAGGTCTGAAAGTCGAGTGATTTTACTAATTAAAAGCAAAGATACTTCTTGTCCTAATTAGTTTTAACAAAACACAAAGGGGTTTATTTAAAACCTTGCTCATAAGGTTAAGCCATGTTTAATGCCCACCCGTCTGCTTCCACATAATTTTTTGACGTTAAAACGTCTCTTAACTTTAAGCAACATTTGTAAATTAACCCTAATATGTAGAAAACTTTTTACAAAAAAAAACAACCGACTTCAAAAAAAAACACTACAAAGTGATAAATAACTTTAATTTCGAAAGTCGGTGTCAAAAAACGAAAATGCGCAACCAACGACACCAACTTCCGAAAATAAAGTTATTTATCACTTTGTAGTGTTTTTTTATTTTAAGTTGGTTGTTTTTTTTTTTTTTGTAAAAAAGTTTTTAGATTTCACTTTGTAGTTGTAATCTACCCCACACAAATTCAATTAACACTTGCGCATTGAAGACACCGACTAGAAGAATCATCAAAATTCGCATAGAAATGCCGGACATGCAGTACATTTATGCATATAACTTCGTACATAAGAATAATTACCTAATGTATTACATACTAAAACCTTCCTGAATTATGTAGATCACATAAGTGAAAGAATTACCAAAATTGGTTCGTAAGTTTTTGAGAAAATCGCGGACATACATACATACGGGTCGAATACAGAACCTCCTTTTTTGAAACAAAAACAAACAGTTGCTAACAAATAGTCTTTCTTAGAACGTTGTGTTTACCTACTTCTAGAGAAAAAAGAGTACAAGGAAATAAAACCAATAAGTACCTACATTTGATTGCTTCCATATCGTAAGCAGAATTGACCGCACCAACTCAATGAGCTAATGAGTTTTCCGGGTTAGCGGTAAAAGGATATCGTTTCATAATCCCGCTGAGAAAACACAATCATAACCAAGAAATGAGGTTTCTTACTGCTTACTTTTGATAATAAGATAAGAAAGCTATTTTATTACGTACCTACGCAGGCGGATCTTACGAAGAAATCTGAAGGTGATCTAGAAAAACATGAGCTTACATTTTCTTATCGAATTTTTTTTATAGTCTTATCGTAACTAGAGATTAAAAATAACGGCGTCAATGAAAAGAAAATCTCAAAATGTAGCTGTAAAAACTTAAGAGCACACAATAAAGACAGAGCATTTTGTTAACATTAAAAAAAATGTATACAGTAACAAAAACGTGAAGAAAACGGGACGTGAAGATTTCTTTGCGTCAGTGCATTCATTTCATCTTAGAAAGAAACAGTCAGAAACTGTCCCAATTGGGCGCCAATAGCCTTACCGAATGGCGTCAACCTGAGACTTACTAATTCACCGAATGCTTCAGTCCATAAATTAAAACGTAAACCTCGCCCGATTTCTTTAATGACAGATACAAATGAGGCCTAACTACTCACTCCGAGTCTAAAACCCAAAATTGGATTTCCGTGTATCCTCGTTCCTCTAGTCGGTACGAGAATTTCGCGGTCGTGCGTGTGCCCTACCTGATACGTTTCGGAACAAATAGTTCCTATTTGCTTGCTGTCTGTCGCACCGGATGCGGTTACAACCAACTATCGAACATTTTTAATTTCATGGCCCGTTTGTTCACTATCACTCCTGGTACGAGTATTTTCCCTAGAAAGTGTGGGATGTATTTAGTTGTGTTTTGTTTCAAGATTGCTTTTCATGTAATAGGTACTTATCCTATTAATCTAATTCGTGTCTACCTTGTTAATTTATATTTTTATTAGAAAAGTTATTTATTTCTTGATAGGTCAACATTTGATATCTTGTAAGAAATTAAGATGATTTCGACTACATTTCATATATTGTTCAGACATTGTTTTAAAGCTTTATGAAATTGATTCTACATTTTCATCTCATGGACCGTTTTCCACTATCACTCCAACTGCTTTACAAATATGGGTTGTTGTTCTGTTATGTTTCTAGATTGGTTTCCTTGTAATAGTAATTTGATTCGTGTCTATCTAGATAATTTCTGTCTTTAGAAATGTTTGTGCATTATTAAACATAGTTATTAAATAGACATTTGATATCTTGTGAGAAGCGTTTTATATTTTTCTTGCTGATTATTATCGACATATTTTTTTTATATTTGATGTTTCTCCGGCAGCTTATCAGATAAGGTATTATCTTCTCCCACAAGTGACAATGCTTACATAATATATGAAAATGAACTTGCAATTTACTAAAAACCTATTCAAATAGGTTTACTTAAAGCCATGCAAAATGTATTATTTTCAGTAGACAATTCCCAGTAAATTCGCATATAATAGGTACGCTTCAGGTTTCGCCTCAGTTTCAGTTTTAATTATCTACAAACCTCAAAATCTATGTTTAGTCCAAATAATAAGCACGGTGCAAATGTGATTACAGTACACTCACAGAAATATTGACGCTCGCAAAATTACTTTTGGTCAAGCTTCGAAATGTCTATTCACGCATCTGCTACGTATTTGACGCGCATTGAACGGAGCCGGCCAGCTTGTTTAATATCCCCGATCCGCGCAAATCCGAATGTTAACGCTGACAGTACGTTGATGTCTAGCCATGGAGGCATGGAGGCAAAGCCGTGGTATTTCCAGTTTGACTGTTTAATCCGGCGCTACGCCACGCATCATCAGCTTGTGTGCACGCGACTTTTATTAGACCATACATATCGCGTGCATGTGCACCGGCTTTATTGCGCTGTTTGATTTTTATAATGAACGGTATTTTAGCAAGTTATTACTCTTGGACGGGGGCCTAATTATTTTTGTATCAAGCATAGGTAGAACCTTTTTTATAGACTGTTGCTTTTAGGACTAATAAAATTAAACAATGTTTTGGAAGCACATGCTTTAGTTTTAATCTAAGATTGAGAAAAAGCAGTGATGCCCTTTGTCATAAGGTTTATATATGTTGTTTCTAAATCTGGTCACAAAGGGCAAACTGCTCATAAAAGTAAAAAATACCTAAAAAAAACGTAATAGGTAAGTAACACCCATAGAAATGAAAACAAGCTTTAATAAAATAACTACACAACAAAGCAATTAGCGAATAATGCGTTAGCCTATCAAACAAGCTATTAGAAATATACTTTTTTGTGCTCATGTAAAGGAATTTAATTAAGTTCACAATTATTTGCCTATGATCCTCTAGCGGAGTTTAATCATAGTTAAGTTAATAATATCGCTACGAAGAATGAATAAGTTTCGAAGTCTCTATCAAAGGCATTTTGTGCTTCAATCGAGCTTACATCAATAATCCTAAAGATTCTTCAACTTTTATGTCTGTGAAAAATAATTTAAACACTGTTAATTTGGCAATAGCTACGAAGATTTTGTTTTCACGTAATATCATATTTTAAAACAATTAAGATTTAATTGAAATATTTAATGTGGAGAAACTATTATGTTAATATATTTCATTGTGATGATTTTGGAATATT
The DNA here is from genome assembly GCA_945859645.1 of Amphipoea oculea. Classification (NCBI taxonomy): domain Eukaryota; kingdom Metazoa; phylum Arthropoda; class Insecta; order Lepidoptera; family Noctuidae; genus Amphipoea; species Amphipoea oculea. The sequence goes on along the minus strand of OX243866.1, from coordinate 11,679,362 downwards.
AAATGACTGGATTTAGTAGCAACTTACAAAGTTTCATTCCACTTAACGTAATTAGGGTTAAAATAGAAATATGAAACGCTAGTTTAGTTTTAGGGGCAGATAAATGTCAGGATAAGGTAATAATTTGAATAAACCGAAGGTTCCTTTAATACACCTATTTATTTATTAGGGTTAGGCTGTGGAAGAAACGCTATCCACGAAGACAACTAGACCTAAACTGATTGATTGCAATACCTATTTAAGTCGTTCCGAAATCTAACGAAGTCAATATTTGCTTCGCCAGCGACTCAATCGGCCGCATAAGAAGATTAGCCGTGATTACTATACCGTACAGGAGCATCCATTTTCTCATTCGTGTTTCGGCACGCATCAACTTGATTCCACCTCGTTCGTACCCCGGATCCGCGGATAACTTCTCCCTGAAGCGTCATATAAATAAATTGTTGCCAGTCTTTATTGCGCACGGTTTACGGTAGCGTTTTTCCCGCCATGTTATCGTCTTTGGGAATTCTCCTTTCTTATATATATCCGATCCTATTGTGATTTCGTTCGTACCTGTGATTATCATAATGTCTATATTGTGAATTCGATTTTACGTATACACGTTGATTATTTTTGTTTCTGCTTTCGGTAAAGTTTCAGCCACTAAATCAAAGGTTTTATGTTTATCAGCGACACGAGTTTCAGTATGAATGTTCGTACACGTGATGTAACTAAATCAGCTCTTGTTGGGGACTAGTTTGGTCTAATTTTGAGAGTCGAGGTTCTAGAAATTTGACCAATTTTAATTGGGTGGACGTTGCAATCCGAATAACCAACTAGCTGCTACTTTGTGAGGTAACACGAACCAATTAATTAGATGCGCGCGTGGTCCATGGCTTGACATGTTCAAACCAGATATGTAATTTAAAGGAAGATGACCTAAGTAGAAGATAAAATCAGAAATTCATGTGAACCGAATGGTTCCAAATCTACATTATATTTAGCTACAAGCTTCGATCAGTTTACAAGTGAAAAATATCAAGAAGGGACTAAATAATTTTTGAAAAATATTTTCTTTCAGTTTCTTTTACATCAATTTCCAAAAAATTCGAGAAAAATTCCGATAACCATTCTTTGCTATCAATATTTTACGACGTAAAAATCACACTTTGTTAAGTATAAAAAACTTACGGCAAACATTATTTAAAAAGTAGGTATCAATTTCCACCCCTTCGACTGAATTCCGAAAATTACAAGCGTCTCAAATAGATAGATACTTATTTCAGGTATTTTGGTGATAATTTCAGGAATTTCTTAGAAGAGGTGCTTGTATCAATAGGAAAATGTAGGAGAGACTGCTTTTGTCGGTGATGCCGCAGGCGGAGCTTATACCTAAAGGTAATTTACTATTAGTGATAAAACTATTTGAAATTGTTTGGAAAATAAAGTGTTTTATTTTACATGATGAAGAAGAACAAAGAAAGATGATTTTTTTTTTCATTTTTAAAATTTTTCGCCAGGCATATGGTCCGAGTCACCTCATTACATCTACTATGGATACACAATCGATCTTAAAAATATTATTAATCCTTCTTAAATTACAGTAGGTAGGACACAGAATCACAAACCTGAACGCTAAAGAACAACGTTATAAATAAAGTGGTTTTAGCAGTATTCGAGTTTATCAAAATATATTTCAGACTTTTCTTGACATTCCTAACGGGAATTACTTACCTACTTCTCTGAAATATAGACCAAAATACATTTTCACTTAGACACTTACCTACTGTGTTCACGTAAATGCCAAACGTAGCATAAACGAAATTGACTAAGTGCAGAGCGTTAATTGACCTGATTAAAAATTACATAAACAAACGAGATTTTATGCAAACTAGTTAAGAGGGTTTCGCATTAAAGAGGATGCAAATTAATTCTATTAAGATGAGCGTTGTATGCGCTACGTAATAACATAACGCCAGCGCGACGTAGGCTTTTATCACTTTTATCGCGGGAGGGTCAAACTCAAAGGTGGATCGGGGATTCAAAAAAGAATATCATAAATCTGGGAAAGAAAGCATTTCCATTAATTCTCAGCGTACCTTGACGAGGGTCGAAAGTTTAACGGATTATAACAAGTGGCGGCACTAACTGTCACGAACAGACCTGGCCACGCCACGCCTCACGGCTTAATCGCCAAACTTTCCCCTACGATTGGAGTTTTTGCGGAATAGCTGCGGTTGTGTGGCCGCACCGCTAATTTATGCGCCGGCGAGTGAATTGAGACCGAGCATGCCGCCTCTCCTCTCCTATTAGGTATTCAAGACATCGTTTAATCGACCTGCACCAGTCACAGCCGGATCGACGTTTTAAAGAGAATTTGAACGCAGCGCAAATCGTTCTAAAGATATTGGAAGCAATCCCTCGGGAAGCGATTGCAGATCAAGTATTCAAATATAATGTGCGAATTTACATTGCCAATGATAGGTACCGAATTGTTTTTATGTTATAACAGGTGTAATATCACGTAATGACCTCTAGAATTTTAATGGGATTGTATTTTAAGAAGGCTATAATAATATTTTACTACCTACATTAGGTTTTATCCCAAGAGTTACGTAAATGCTGAACCAAATTTTAACGTCGTTGTAACAAAAACCCTAAAAATAAATAAAATTACCCCTATTCCCGTAAATCCCTAAAGGGGTTGAAGCGTAGAGCGTGGTCTCACGCCAATCTTTCGCCACATAAACTTTCTGAGAATAGTTCTTCACTGTGGGTGGTAGGTGTAGGTGTGGATTTACATAATATTAATAGATACCTACTTAGGTAGGTACTTGATAAATTAAACTAATCTAGGGTTTAAATCATGGAAAGTCAGTGATTTTTGGGGCTAAGGTTGAACAATAGTTTGGCCACAGATTTTTACAACACAAAAGACCGAGAGACAGGTGAAGCTACTAGGTGGAAAAAATATAAGAAGTAGGTACTTAGATATATTGCTTGTTTTTTCCCAGTTGTCTGACTGTCCTGCCACTAGATGTTGAGAGGTTGAATTGGCTATTAGATACCTATACCTACCTTCTGAGCTCAGGTAGGTACTTATGTTACGTCGAGCTGAGATTCGTCTAGCTTTCAAGCAAGGACACGCAATATCTGAATATTTATATTGGAAACCTGACAAAAATATCCCGTGTGTGTGTTCCCTATGTTGGTAGGGAGTCTACGTAAGTCTGATTGTAAAACCTCAGAATAATGATTTATAATTAAGAAAATGATTTCGCCACGATTGTCATAAAGTGCCTACCACTTATCTACCTACCGAAAATTCTATGATCACTTCTGAAACGGATAATTGCTAACTGATGATTGCAAAACATACATGCACAAATCACCACATTCGCACGGAGCAAATGGATTAACTAGTCTATCAAAAAGTACTCTGTGTTACTGATTATCTAGAAAAAGTATTTTGGCATTTCCGCTATCTATAGATTTTTTTTTGGCCAATTTTAATTCTCACATAACAAATAAAACTAACCTTATCCTTTGACCTTAAATAAAAGAAGCTTATAAACGCCATCTGTGTCAGTAAATACAAACCGACCTGTCGTACTAAGGCATTTCAAAGCCGTCGAAACATACGCAGCCGTCTGCGTCAGGAACTCGCTTTATCGGTACTAGATGGCAGTACAGAGAGCGCCATCTATATTTACCGTGGCAAACTTGCACACAAGTACTGTTACGGCTCACTGGCCTCACTGCAGCTGTAGTTGAAACCTTGGACAATAGATGGCGCTACTAAGACATTTTTAGTTTTCTATATTTTAGAAAAGAGTTGGTTTAAATATTATTTTTTGGCACAATTCCCACAATCCAGAAATGGGTGTATTCGAGGTGGGAAATATTTTTGGGCCCCATGATTCCAGCTAGACCCATTCTATCTGGTACCTATCTTGTAAGAAGTCGGAACAGAAAACTAAGTAACTAAAGTTTAAGAAAAGGGCCCAAATTCCAATAGGAATCAATTTCCAATAATTTTATTACGAACTTTACACTCTACAGTTTCTACGACATCGATTACTTCTGTAGGTAGGTAGGGGTTAACAGCGCGACTGCTTATCGTGGGGTCCTGGGTTCGATTCCCGGGTCAGGCAAAGGGTTATTGAGTTTTTCCATTAGGAATTTCTTAAATGATACCCCCGTGGGTCGGAAAGCACGTTAAGCCGTTGGTCCTGCGCCTGATCTCTCTCCGGTCGTGTCGGATCGCCGTCCCATCGGACTATGAGAGTGAGGGAAGAGGGAGTGCACCTGTGTCTGCGCGCACACTTGTGCACTATAATATCTCCCGCGCCGAAGGCTAGTCTCCGTTGAGATTGGCCGCCGTGGCCGAAATACGGTCTGGATGACTTTTAGAGGTATCTGTTACTGCAGTAGGTATTGTGCTGGAAACATAAACAGGTTGTCAATCATTTTAAATGTAGGATCTAGGATCCTAATTAGCCAGTAGGCAAATAAATATTATGAACTACAGTAACTTTAAATTCTCTTTTAATTTCCCCTCTGATTTTGGTATGATTAGCCCTAGAAACCCATTCTACGTCGCGTCATTTTGACACTCAAAAGCATATTCGCGATTTCTTTCACATGCTTGCTTCGATCGAGGAATAAATTAGATCAACCGCGTTTCAGATTGTCTAAAGTAAAAATGCTAGTCCTGCTCCACAGGCACTTGAGCTCACTAGTTAAAATTTCAATATTTGGAAGAGGTGCTTCCCTTTTTCTTTTTTAGTGTTTCTGACATTACGATCTTAATATTTATTTTTATTTTATTCAATCATGTTTTAATTGTTAATGCTGCAATACTAAACACCTTTTCCTGTTTGGTATTAAAAATTTTATTCATCTCTTAAATAAATTGCAATCTATAGTTTTGTATCATTTAGAAGCATTTTTTCAATTTTGTAAATGTAAGAACCATGGATCCGTTTATTATGATTTTTTGATGTTGACTTGAAAGAGCATGGCAGTTGAGAATGTGTCATGCTCACTTAAATGTCTCACTGATGGTGGCGCGTGTGTTGGATCATTCGGTTCCCTACAAAATGGTTGAGCTGGATGGTGCTGATCCATGCGTCATGTTCGTGAACGGACGCCGTCGGTTGAGACTGGTCATCTCTTAACTGCCAAGGCTTATTTTTAATCTTATTTCTTGTATTGTTTCTTCATTTGTGTGTTTTTTTACATTGTTCTCACATATAGAAGCAACAAGAATAATGTACCCAGGATTTTGTAATATCTTGATTTAAAAAGAGTGTCCATGGAGTTTCTTGCCCGTTCTTCTCCATAGAGATCTACGCTTTGGAATGGGCACCTAGCTTCAACTTTCTGACCAACTGACCGACTACTTAATTTTGACAATTCAAAAGTGCCTGTAATGGTTTAATTGAAATAAATGCTTTGAGTTTGAGTTTGATCGCCGTGATCGCTCGAACCAACTTATTAGCCGCCAAAGGCTAACCGGAGATAGCTTCATTGTCTTGGCAAGTACCTACCTAGTTACCTACCACCATATTTCGTGGTAATCGCAATGTTGTACGTAATTTTTACGTATGTTTAGGCTTTGTGTAACTTTTTTATTAACCACAGTAATTTTTAATTGTATTATTTACTGTTGTAATTTATTATATTATGTCTTAATATTACCTATTATGTGCTGCAATAACTTAGATGACTGCTTCTCGACAGGTGAATGTGGATGACTATCTTACCAAGGATACAGATTCAGAAGAGTAAGATTGCGGGCTGCAAAAGGAAATCAGAAGTGATATTGAAGTTGAGATAGTGGACCACGTTGAAATTACAAACCATCCAGTTAGGAGATTCGTCAAAGCTGGCCCATCTATTGAATTGACCAATATGGATGAAAAAGCCATAATTTGGTGTACCTACACAATATTAGGCATTCCACTTTGCCCCACCAGTGGGGCGGCTGGTGGGGCAAAGTGGAATAATCCGTATCAAACTGTTGAAAAAGTCTAGGTAAATATTATTATTGATAATAGTTTATTTGTAGGTACTTATATCGTAAACTTTGTTTTGCAGAAGCGAGCTGTTCGATCAATTTATAAATTAAATCCGAGACTCTCTCAGAGACGAATTTAAAGAGATTAATGTAATGACTGTGACTTCTCAGTATATTTATGAAAATCTTTTATATGCCCATAAAAATATAAAATTGTTTAAAAAATACAGTGATGAGTATTTATATTATGGATATATTATAAATACTAGGAACAAAAAATATTTTTTTGTACCTACAGCAAGACTCAAGGAAAAAGTAGGTGGCTCGTTCAGATGCATTTAATACGCTTTTTTAGTAAACTTCCACATTCATTAAACGTAAGTTGTGCCAGAAAGCCTTTTATACCGATTGAGGACAGAAAGGCTTGGGATTGAGCCGCTTCCAATTTTTAAAATGTTTTCTTGTATATACACATTACTTAATTAATTTTATATATAAAATGGCATTTGCTTACTTTGTAAAGTATTATATTATTTTAATTATTGTGAATCATAATCAGCCTAGATATAATGTTCCCACTGCTGGGACACAGGCCTCCTCTCTTCGAGAGGGAGTGGGCTATAATCTACCACGCGGGCCCAGTGCGAGTTCGTAGATGTCACATGTCTTCGAATTTTTAGTTTTAGGACATGCCAGTTTCCGCACGATGTTTTCCTTCACCGTTTTGAGAGCAGAGCCTGTCTGGGTTCGAACCTACACTACGACTCGTAAGTCGCGGCCGTTACCACTGGGCCACCGGTGCTCTCTAATTATTGTGAATGTGAAGTCTTAATTATTATGAATGTGGGTCGTTTTATTTATTTTATGATTTTTTTTCTCTCTGTTCTGTTAGTTTTTAATGATCTGGAAGTTTGAGTAATTTATGTGGCCTACCTAAATATCCTTTCTTTGGTATCTATTGTTCGCCGAATCATTGAGCTCCTTAAGTTTTGAGTTGAGCTGCATGATTTCTGACAAATGCGAGCACTTACTGGACAGGTCCTCTCAATCTCTGTAGTTCTTTCCTCAAAAGACCCTCTCAGACATCGATCTACATGGTCTGGACTTTAAAAGAGACTGTGTGACCTCTAAGTTTGTATCGGCCTTTCTACTCAGACTAGTCAGATAGGAAACACCGACCTCATCTAGTTTTTCAGGGTCCATATTGGCTCAACTAAAGTTCTTTACCCGAAATTGTTCTTCCTAACGATTTGTAATCCGAATGATCACTCTTCCTAAAATTTTTCATCCTAAAGTTTTCATTCATACTATTTGTAGTGCTACCGGCGATGTTCATAACACTCATGTTTCCGAAAATTGTAATTAATAATATCATTAATGTAAATATTTTAAACTCCTACTGTTTTTTATCATAAAGCTTTTATCCCTAAACATAACTACCATAATATTTTCATGGCCTGGGAGTTTATACGAGTAAGTCATAAATATGATATAATTACAAAACCTCTAATATTTACAAGATATAATAACTGAACCTATAATTTTATTTGATATAATGATCAGTTAATATAATAAACGATTGATATAATTTTAATGTAACTAATTTCTATAAGAATAACAGACAATTAATATAAAATCGTTTGATATACCGCTCAATAGACATAAAACCTATTTAGTCTAATATGATACACACTTTTTTTTTTCATCCTATGTCGACGGAGCCCCGCTTCGCGGGGCCCCTATTTCTGTGTAAAGGGTTTAAAGTAACCTAACCAAACCGAACCTCGGGGTGCCCTTCGCTCGCCCTTGCATCCTATGTCGACGGAGCCCCGCTTCGCGGGGCCCCTATTTCTGTGTAAAGGGTTTAAAGTAACCTAACCAAACCGAACCTCGGGGTGCCCTTCGCTCGTTTTTGCATCCTATGTCGACGATCAAAAAAGATATGACTTTGAATAATAGTGTAAAAGATGGTTATGTTGAGAAAATATAGGAAAACAAATAAAAGTAGGTATAATAGATGTTTATTGCTACTGACATTATGAAGTTGAATGATTCGGAATTATGAACATTAGAGACAGAGTAGTTAGGAATTGCGATTGTTAGGATGAAAAATGTTAGGAAGAACATTTTCGGATTTCCAATTATCGGAGTTGAAAATTTAGGTGAACTTTGGCGCACCCAGTTTTTCAAATATCGTCACCCTCCCCGCTAACTGTCGTATCCGACAAACTGACGTATCTACACTGACATTACCTACGTGTTCATAACTTTGTTTCGAAAAAGTTCTCTCTAGTCGTCGTATCTGTATCGTTTACCGTTTAGAAGATAATCAAGTATTTTGTTTAGCGTATGTGCAAAAGGAGGGAAAAAATATTCTCACTACCTGTCGTATGAACATACTACAGTTAGTAAGATTTTATTTTTTTCGTCCCGATGCAAAATGACTGCAGTATGTACATAGGACACTTAGCTAGAATTTTTTTCAACAATGTTTACAATTTTTTTTGCATTTACGTCGTTTAGAGATCAAAGCTTTTTTACGAATATGAAGCTTATTGCCATATTATTAAGTCACACTGCGGTATGCACGGGGGTGTGGGGTGCGGGCGGTTAGACATTGAATGAGCAGTGAATCAAATCTATTCAGTCGACCAATTCTTCGTAGAGTGACAGGTCGCGTCTCTGCGATCGCGGGCTGCGTCGACGCTGCATCGAGAAAGACAGGATTATGTTCGTAAGTACCTATTATATTATTTCATTTTGCACGTCGGCGTCGTCATTTTTATACGCTGTGTTCGCAATTTTAATTTTGAGTTGTAACTAACATTTTTTTTAAACTGGGTATTTCTGTTTGCTTCAGATTATTACTAAGTAGAATAATGCGACTCAAATCCGAAATGGACGTTATCGTAAAGTGGAGAGATGGCTCAAAAAATTGTGTACGAACAAAAGATTTGAAATGTCTTCGCAAAGGAGAGAGTGTAAACTGTGTTGGTTCCAAAGTAAAAATGTGTTACAGTAAAAAATGGTACTATGGCGAGGTAATAATGACAGAGCGGGATATCCAAACAGAATCGAAACATAATGAGTATATCGAATGCGAAGACTCGTCAGATGACGAACCTCTAATAAATATTGTCAAGAAGGATAACCCAATGGCTGTGGAGAATGAAGAAAAAGATCCTTATTGTGATATTGACTTAGAAGATCCACAGGATCCTGACTATGTCATAGAACCCAAGAGACAGAAAAGAACCATGTGTTTGCAAGACTTGCCATGTGAACCAGATTTAGCTAGTGTCTCTGACTTAACAAAACAATCCGTAGATTGTCAACGTGAACAACATTGCGAAGTTATTGGATGCTGTTCTGAAGTATTTAGCTCTTGCCATAGGTGCTTTATACTTATATGCTGGGATCATTTCATCAATGATTTTTCTTGTGAACAGCATTTTGAATTCATGCCACAGAGATCCACACCTTTAAAACTACTTAACAAAGAGCACGAGCACAAAAACAATTCAATACATACTTCAGGAGAATTACAAATCAACGGCTTGTCATCAGAAACACAGGCCCAAGATACAGAGCATGCCGACCATTCTATGCATACTTTAGATAACTTACAAATCTATGGCTTGTCATCAGAAACACAGACCCAAGATGGAGAACACACCGACAATTCTATGCATATTTTTGAAGAATTCGAAATCTATGATTTGCCATCAGAAACACAAACGCAAAACCAACTCTGCGAAGCTCCTGGGTGCGATAAAGAAGTTAATAGTTCCTGTTTTAGGTGCAGAATTCTAGTGTGCTGGGATCACTTCAGTGATGTTAATTGTGAAAACCATCGTCAGTTACTATCGCCTAGTATATTACCACCAATAGATGATTGTGTTATTTCCAGCAATACTCAGGTCTTTCCCGAAGATTTTGAAGTTGAGGGGTCGCCACGAGAGGTTGAAAGAACCAAAACAAAAAAACCGGATGTAAGAAAAATTAACCAGCTTATGAAAAACACGGGCAAACAGCATACTACTCAAGTACATAAAAAGATTGTACCGGAAAGGAAAATTGGCCCTTTTTGTCAAATCATCAACTGTAAACGCAGTTGTTATCGTTTCACAGATGAGATTCGTGAAAATATATTTCAAAGTTATTGGGACCAAGGAAATCTTCAGTCACAGCGTGAGTTTATTGTGAGGCATGTAAAAAAAGAACCTGTTAAACGGCGAACTGCTGGACCGGAATCTAGGAGGCAAGCCACTCTTCAATATTTTTTCCCTTTAGAGCATCAGTCTCTCCAGGTTTGCCAAACGTTTTTCTTAAAGACTTTAGGAATAAGTTTTCGTACCATTAGAACATCTCTTGAAAAAGTTACAGACGCCGGTACCGTCGAAAAAGAAAGACGAGGAGGGCGTAGAGAATGCTTCATTCAAAATGATGCCACAATTCGAGCAATGATCGAACAGCACATTGAGAGATTCCCGAAGGTTGAATCTCATTACTGCAGGGAAAATTCTTCTAGAGAATACCTACATTGTGAGCTGACGCTACCCAAGATGTACCACATGTTTAAAGAAGAAATTAAAAATAGTTCCGTGAAGCCCAGCTTTTCTTCATACAGAAGGATTTTTAAAACCAAGAAATTATCTTTCCACCGCCCAAAAAAAGATCAGTGTAGTTTGTGCATGACGTATTTAAAAGGTTCTGAAGAAGAGAAATTAAAGATTTGCGAAAAATATAGGAAGCACCAACAGGAGAAGACTTTGTTTAGATCAGAAAGAAATAAATGTAAACTAGCATCACAGCAAAACCCAACCACAATACAATGTGCTACATTTGACCTCCAACAAGTCATAAGCTTGCCTATTAGCAATGAAAATGCTGTTTTTTATAAACGTCGTCTTTCGGCGTACAATTTCACAATATATGATATGACTTCTGGAGCCTGTTCGTGTTATACATGGCATGAGGGAGCAAGCAAAAGAGGGTCGTCAGAAATTTCGACTTCATTGTATGACTTTCTCAAGAAAAGTGACGAAAAAGGCATCAATATTGTTTACCTGTTTGCTGATGGATGCAGTGGACAGAACAAAAATTCCATCGTGGCATCGACCTTACTGTATGTCCTTAACAATGCCACGAATATTCAAGAAATCACTTTACGTTTCTCCGTGCCATGTCATGGACAAAGCGAAGGAGACTCTGTACACAGCACCATCGGCTATGCTCTGAAAAAAAGTGGAGATATTTTTGTACCAAGCCAGCTACCTCCAATTTTTAGATTGGCACGAAAAAATAAACCGTACTTAGTGAATGTTCTCACATACACTGATTTCCTCGATTTTAAAAAACTTTCAGCCGATCTTAGGATGCTTTCTATCCGAAAAGACGATGAGGGCCGATGCTTGAACTGGACAGAAATGATGGAATTTTCTGTCAAGAAAACTGAACCAGAAAAGATTTTTTTTAAGAATAGCCACGGAGAAGAGATTCCACGCTCTCTTTCTCTTAGGAGACAGGTCTCTGTTTTCTTGAGAGAGGAAATAAGACTTCTTAATCCAACACCGCCCAAAATTTCGATAGAAAAATATAATGACTTGTTGTCACTAACAACAGGGGACACCCCAGTCATTAAGTTGCCGGAGCATGTGGCATTTTATACGTCACTTTCTCACTAATTACTAATGTCATGATACCTTTTTCATTACTTTACTGTTGATTTTACTAGTCTATAGAATGATTGTCTATAGAATTTAGCTCTTACGTTAATTTTAAGATGTTGTTTACCAATAACATAATTATTAACCTGATTTCTAGTTCCTATGTTCAATAAATAAGACTGTAAACTGACCGCTTTAATCCTAGATAAAGCAAGTCCAATTAAAGACTAATATTTTTGCAAAGACTGTGATTGTGATATTAAAGTAACTAAGACTTAGTTGTTATGAACAAACTCAAAATGTATACCTGCTTAGCATTAATTACATTATTATAAGCACAAGTATAAGCTTAATATATTAAATAATTCAAATTTATTTAAAAGAAGGTTTAAGGTTAAGTCTCAATTCATCTCATTAGTTAAGTATAGTTTAATACATAGAGTACACAGCTAAGTTGCCAAAAATGTTAAAACAATATTTTTGTAATTTCGTAACTTGTAACTTTTTAAGCTTACGAACGAATTTTTATTACTTTTAATAAATTTATAAGATATTATTAGAGTTTTATTTAAATTTTTATACCAAACAATCACGTCGTAACAGACACAAGTTGAAAAACAAAGTTCTGACAGAGTGACGTATCTGCTTCAAATTAATATAAATAAATAAATAAGTACCTTAGGGCTTTAGGGCAACCACTAACTTAAAGAGTAAGCCAGGACCAATATAAAAAAGTAATTAATTCAAAAATAAAGCCACAGCCAACGCAACTACAGTAACATAATTGTAGCGTCCGACCGAAAAACTGTTGCCCTGAAAAATTATGAATTGCTAGATAAGACAGTTAGCGCGGAGGGTGACGATATGATTGATGCGTAAAAGTGTTTGTGCAAACCTATTTACAAAAATAAAATCATTTATTTAAAACTCCTTTCTTCCTTCTTGATTTCTTGAACCTTAAATCCTTATTCTCAGGCAAAATTGATGTTTCGATAAGCTCCACACGATTACGAACACACGTGTGTCTATAAAGGGGTATGTTCATACCTATGTCATCAATCGCCCTCCTACGCGATTTCATATGCAAAATACTCTGTTTTGACAAATTACTCCATTATTTAAGATTTGCCGCAAATGATAGGGATTTTTTATTTTAGGAGAGTTTTTTTGGAAAGTAAAGTCAAAATCGCATCCGTTTTACAAATTCATAATATCAGAAAAGAGTACCTACCTAGCATACCTAAATATACGTACCTGGGTATTAGTTACTTTACTGGAAAGGCATAATTATAGCCAGACAGGAAATGAATGAATGATTAGGTAAACGAATAAAAAATCTTGATTATGACAAAACGACCTCTTCGTCATTTTATTTTAGTTTGCTATCAGGAAAAAAAAACTATTGCGCAAACTATAACCATGAATTCAGCATTTCATTTTAGACCCCCTAGCATAATAATTCACGGATATCTTGTGTAAAAAAGATTTCTGTTGTTTCATAGAAAAGTGCAATACCTACTCACGCAGTCAATATACAGGCTTATTTTTTTATCACCATCCAAATTTTTACCGGGTGTTCTAACCATGAATATGAATAACTTTCACTATGGGACCAACTCTGAAATCACGAAAAAAAATCAGCTGTTTCATACATTTTGGTCAAGTAGGTATTGAACTTTTGTATGAAACAGCTGATTTTCTTTCGTGATTTCAGAGTTGGTCCCATAGTGAAAGTTGTTCATATTCATGGTTAGAACAGCCGGTAAAAATTTGGATGGTGATAAAAAAATAAGCCTGTAGGTATAGTTATGTATAGAACAACATTTTTTGTTTTTATAACTGGCAAAAAAATTCTACGCTAAGAGGTCTAGAAATATATTATGCTAAATTTGTAGTTACAGTTTGCGCGCTGGTTATTTTTTTTTTACTGTTTAAGAAGTTGGCCTAGTAAAATCCAGAGCCATCAAGCTATGCTATAATTACCGACATTCGTCAGATACACCCTACGATGTTCTAACGATGGTCCACTAATGTTTTGATACGCTCCAATTATAAGGTGCATGCATCTGCCCGTAAAGGCTTGATATCTGTCCGTAACATCGGAGCATGACGCGTCACGGCAACCCTCTCGGGCCGAGTGGGTGCCGGGGTGCAGGCCGTGCAGGAGCGCTGGCTAACCGTTAAAATGAGTAATGGCGGCGGCGGGGCATGAGTTGCCAACCTTGGGACCATTCTGAAAACTAGACAGATCATTTTGAGAATATGGTTAGAGATAGCGGTTGACGTTTATAGGTTGAGTTGGTAGATACCGCCTTGTTTGCATTTGTCATATACGAGAATTGCTTGTCGTTGTATTTTCTTTTTATTCATGTAGTTATCATTAAAGTGTGCTTTTGTGCACTGTGCTATTTCTTTTATTTGCACTTGAACTTATAAATGACTTATCTATCTATCTTACACAAAACGGGTTTTAGTAAGATTGATTGCAAAGCTGATAGCTCATGATCCGCTAGACTTACTTTAATGACGTTAGCTACGCTTGAAGGCTCTTCTAAAGCATTCCAAAAATATAATTAAAAATGATTTTGTAAAGCTTCAGATTTTTGACGTTCAGTCAACTGCCCGATCATTGTGTGAACATAGTGAATTACAAAGATTTACAATCAATATAAAGCCATTATCTTTTGCTTAACACAGTTTAATCTCTTTTGTTTTTATAACTTACCTACCCTTTTATTATTTATACGCCTCAACATTTTATTACTATAATAAATTATGTTAAAAGTAAATGCAGGTTATGTTTTACCATTAAAATACTCTATAGGCAAACACTTTATATTGTTATTTCATTATCAATTTAAGCTTGTTTTATGTCTCGGCTAATATTTTCGTCTGCTCGGCTGTTTGACAACTTTGAAATGACAGTCAAGATACGACCGCTTTTAATATACGCTTTTAACTATAGAAAGACAATCAGTTTTTCATATACATAATTATGTTTTCATTACATGCATCTAAAAACAATGCTCATTCTAAAATGACTCGATTCGTTTACCTACCTCAAGAAAATGTTGACGACCCCTGTCCTCACAGTCAAAATGTACTGATTAACTGCTTATATAAATATGAAAAAAGTCGTGATTATCATTTAATTTCATAGTTGGGAAACGCTTATTGATTCCGAAGCGGAGCGCGTGCGCTGGGCACCTGCTTCCGTCGCCGATAGGGTTAAATCAATATTTGGACTAACTTATTCAAATCTTTTGTCTTTTTGTTATGAATTAGATTAGAGGTCGGGAGTGTGTTTGATAAAAAATGCATTCAGTGATAAAGTGAGAGTCAGGTGTAAGCAGGAGTGACATGATTTTTATGTATTTTTTATTTGTTATCAGTTTAAAATTGGTAGATCCCTCAGCAATTTTAAACCTTGGTAGTAAGATTTTCAAATGCTTAAAAGGGTACCTAAAGGGTCGGCTGCTAGACTAGGTAAACGTTGTACTGAACAGAACCAGCTTTTATTATTATTGCTTGGTCTTCATCTCAGTTTTAATATGGGAAAAGGAATTTACATAAATTAATTTTAACACTACTAATTTGAAAATAATTCATTATTAATTATAATTAAAATTAATTAATTAAATTATGTTGGTCAAATATCTTGTTCTCTGCATATAACAAATGGCCAATTATATATTAATATAATCCCAAAGTTACACCAGGAGATAACATAAATTAATCAAAGCTACATAGATATCCTGTGTTACAATTTATTCGTTTATTTCTACAATTAAAACAAATCCCCAACATCTCAGTATTTGACATGGAACATTTGTATTTGATCAAGTCGCACGGATAACAATCATCTCAAGAATCACAAAGAATAACTAAAGAGACGGCCCAGCAAAAAATCAATAAAAGAAATTTTTATCTTAGATTGATTGGCCCTGCCTGACCCTTTACCGATGCGACCGGGTTTTTATAAACTTTCACAAAAAACTTTAAACGTAACAGTGTTTATTTGTGACAATTTGCTTTGTCGGTTTGTGCTGATTTACATTTGAAAGGAGCATTTTTTTTTTGTGTAGCGGAGCAACCTGTAGCGACACGGTGAATGACACAGGTAGAGCGGATTAAGTTATGATCACAACGTTTTGATCGTTGCTCTTCTATGTTACTGTGGGCGTAGGTGAACTGATACTGTTATTTACAGGGTGTTACGGGAAGGGTATATCAATACAAACGGTTTGAAGAGTGTATCTGGTCTAGAATCTCTGTACAAAATTTCAGCTCAAAAGTATCAACTTTGAAAATGCTTAATATTTTTTTTTTGTGCGTGTACTAGGCGCACAGACACACTACAGATAATGGATAATGACCCTCGTAGTGTGGTGACACGTTTTTTACGATTTCAATTTAATAAACTATCGAAATAAAAAAATATTAAGCATTTTCAAAGTTACTGCTTTTGAGCTGAAATTTTGTACAGAGATTCTAGACCAGATACACTCTTCAACCCGTTTGTATTGATATACCCTTTCCGTAACACCCTGTATAAGGTGTTAAAAACTTTGTTGACAAGTTTAGTAGGATGTTAGCGTTTCGTATTTTCGTTTAGGTAACGATCTTGCTAGGCTAGCTACAGTGGTTAACTAACAGTTACTGTACCATTCTAAATTTACCCCAATCGTTCTTGGTTGTATGTGTAAAACTATTACATTGCTCGGAAATACTGAAAAAAAATCACAGGAATAACAAAAAACTTATTCCACAAATGAACATAATATTTACCTAACCAATGTCTATCTATTCGTTTGATTGTTTTACTACCAACACAACAAAAACACCTAACGCAAGAATGGTAGCTTGCTTTTGCAACATCAAGTATCAAAACCATCCCATTCCATCAAACGCAGAGTTCCTCAAGTTCAAGACATAGATCTGGGAGTCTGGCGGGATTAAGACATAATCATCGATGAATCACCGCTCGTCACCGCGACCGCACACCGCACACGGGAACGGAGAGGTCACAGCCACGATGCGCCTGATTCAAATCTGGATCCTATCCTAAAAATGGCAGCTCCCAAATATCCTGCAGCAACATCAAGTATCAAAATCATCCCGTTCCATCAAACGCAGAGCTCCTCAAGTTCAGGACATAGATCTGGGAGTCGGGACGGGATGAAGACATAATCATCGATCAATCGCGGCTCGTCACCGCGACCGCACACCGCACACGGGAACAGAGAGGTCACAGTCACGATGCGCCTAATTCTGATCTGGATCACTGTATTAGGATTTTTGGTTGATTTTCTTTAAGTAAGTTAGAATTTTTGAAGTTTTATTAGGATTTTAGACAATTTTTTTTAAAGAATGAAGGTTTGGTGGTGTTAGATGGTTTTTGATAGGCAGGCACAGAAAAATTTATTGATTTGCCGAGCTAATAAACTAAAGTGGTCTAGGATCTTTCCATGAAAAAAGATGCATTTTCAGTAGTTTTAGAATCTTCGAAGTATAATGTAGTACTCTGTGATAAAGGAAAGACTGACGAACACAACGACAATCCAGAATATAAATATTCGTAAAACGAACACGCATTTATAAACCCCTTTACACAACAAAGTTCTTTCCCAAGAAATGAAATCATAACAAGTTGGCAAGTCAAAAGGAAGTAAGGCGACAATTCATACGCAGGTATCGCAATTGCACCGGTTCCTATAAATCATTTCACTCGAATAGATATAAAATATCGGCGGGGCATGTCTGTCGGCGCGGCCCGCTCATTGCGCGGAAAGCCCACGGAATAGCCGAGTGCAGCCGAGCTGCTACTAGTCCACGCGCTCTCCACAATAGACTGTAATCAATCTGTGATTTATTTTGCGTAAACTATTACATCTGCATCTGTTTGGGGTAGTGAGATAAGGCTTACCTACTAGGTAAAACTACTTACGTTCCCGACATTTCGGGAAAATTTGGAGATGATTTCATCATTGATACCATGACAATGTATTATCTTGCTGTTCCTTCTGGCATCATGATTCACCCATTCTCTTGGACTGTCATACGTAAAAATAAGCTTTTAATGGAATTGTAAACTGGTAATGTTTTCAGTCATATCTACGTAGATGCACATGTGTCTTTTGTTCACGAAGCCGGCAGGCAGACGCTGCGAATTCCTTACTTCAATTCACGATAACTCAATCGTTGCCAGGCGCCAGCATACACATACGTATACATACGCATATAATTTAAGAGTGTGGGAGCGTGATTTTTCATGGAGTTTTTCTTCTCTCGTATCAAAAACGAGTTAAGTAAGTAGATAGGTATATAATAATAGCTCATGACGTCATGCTTGTGTCAGATCATCAAGTTTGGAATGTTGCTGACTGCCCAGGGTGCGTTTGATCACATTAAGGAATTTTCAATCCTATTGGTCTATTCTGTAAAAATCTTACCGTGAAAATTTACGTACAGTGAGCTGTCATTCCACCTAATGCTAGGGGTTGACACTGTTGATAGCTTACTTCAAGGTTACTTCACCATATTGTTCACAGCAAGATTTGTACAGACTAAACCAGCTTTAGGTTACATAAATGAAACATTTTATTAGGTGTAAGGTTAATAAAATATTTTGATCATTCAAAACATGGAAAGATAGAATAGGTTCTCTATTCTTCATAGAGAACCTATTCTATCTTTCCATCATAATTTTCTTCTTATCTTAAATCTAGGCTCATGTTGACTAACAATGTAGTGTCTATTACTAATATCACAATAAACATTAATGAATGACCATTATCTACTCCCACCATTAGGACCAAGCCATAGTTTCTCTCTAATCTCTAATACGGTACAGTAGGGGACAGCATCACTATTCTGGTATTAGGTACATAGGTACCAGTATTTTATTGTCATTAAGAATAAAGTAGGTAAGTACCTTACCGCTAAAGTTATAGGTATTCTCAATAGCTGTAAAATTCTAGAAGTTGGACTCTGCTTTCTAAATACCAGAAAAGTAAAGGTAGTTACATTAATTCTGAAAGCTTAACACCGATATTTATTTAGCTTTATAGCCGAAACGCTTTAACTATTCTGTTATGCCTAACAACTTTTGCCCGCAGACGTTTTTCGGATGACTATTCCGAAGATCGTTTTCGGTCAAAAGTTGTCTTCATCTATACTTAAATACCTATCTATCAACGTGCATTGAGCGAAAAAGATCGTGAAGAACAGATAATTGACAAAAACCAATAAGTAAGGTCTGAAAGTTAATAATGCAATGAATACGCAACAATATCAATGCAAAACTTTTACAACTGAGCGTCCATTGCGAGGAAAGTTATTCAAAATAATATAACCGATAAAAGTATATAAGGAACAATATTTATTTTGCCCTGCTCAGGCGCAAAGTGGCGGGACGGCTCGTAAATCCACGCTGTGTAGATAGCACCCACTCGCGCGCATTTCAGAAGCTACCGTCAAACATTTGATATCACATTTCTTTATTATAAACCATTTCCTATGGGAACCAGTTTATGCGAGATTCTATTGAACCGATAGCTGGATACGCATAAGTTTGTTTTGATTAAGTGTGGAGCAAGTGCGAAATAATTCTGGTATTCTTGTGATATGAACTTACTCGGAGATAAATGTCTTGCAACTGTTCAATAGTGTAGGTTTTGGTACAGTTCACGTCATGCTATTTGTTCCGAATTGTTCCCATCAATTAATATTGGTGTAGAAAAAAAAACCTCATCTAAGTATTTCAAATTAATTAACAATTACAAACTACGTCCCACCATTGTCATGACTTTACTGCTGTCATCATAAGATACCGCTCATACTTTTTCAATAGGCCGATCCGAACAACAATATTGTTATTTTGTATTGATACAAAAACAGTGGGATTTATAATATGATGAGAAAAAAAATATAAATAATAGTAAGTAAAAAGGCAAACAAAGCACAGTGAATGTAAACAAAAAAGGCAAATCGAAAACATCTGCCGAGAGTTATACTTACGACAATATATTATGGAGAAAAAAAAACTAGTAATCCATGTAATCATATCGAGGACTGTCCTTTAAAAAATCGAAAGTTTGCGGTCGCTCGATAGTAAGAGTTGAGTAAAAAAGGACATTTAAAGCCAGATTTCATCCAACAATTATACGAATGCTGCTATTAGAAATCAGGAGCACACCTGTTACACGCATGAGCAAGGATTTTTTGTGGTCGAACCTTTCACAAATTTACATATCTCCCAACTCTTCGTTGAACCTAACGAGGGTTATTATTTCAACCACAAAATTTGGATTTAACCGCTTCTGATTGACAAGCAACGGCAGAACATAATAAAGGATTATGTAAAGCAGTTTTTGTTGATGGTCCACATAACATTTTCACCTTATTAGCAATTGTTAACAACTAATTTATTTCCAATAAGCTAACGTGCACAGTTTGTGTGAAAACATAATTTGTGAAATTGCTACTGATGCGCAACAGTTATCGTTGTTTTTTAAACTTTCTGTTGCGGTTCTGAGCATTCAAACTGGAAAACGAAAGACCTACATTATGATTTTAAGTGTTAAAACGTAGCCAAAGCTAAAGTTAATTATAACCATTTTTGGGTTAGGTATCGCCAGAAAACGTGCTCCTTAGAATATATTATCTTACCTTTTCACATGTCAAGACCTCGTAGGTTTTCAAGAACCTAGATTACCTATATCACATTAAATCCCTGTCATCAATGTAAAATAGCCTGTGCTAATTACTTTAAAGAAACAAAAGGCACTTAATGACTGTGACCTATGAAAGATGCCCCGAGACTGATGGCTCCTATCGAATTCCTTAGTCATCCTTTATTAAGGCAATGAAATGGATTTATAGCTTCCACTACGATTTTATGTCAAAGTGCAGTTCATTGCCACCAGACAATGTCTGGGAGACAATGTAATTTTATGCTTAAATGAACTTCACCTGAAGTGGAACTCGCTCGGAAAATTTTGAATGGCAATTTTGGTGTGCCTCTGTGTCGCACACCTTTGTCTTCGAGTTGAATTGCAGTTATGCTTTATATAACAACAGGAGCGTGACCACTTTCCAGTGTCGTCTGCTCATTTAAATGAAAATACTGTCTTTTAACTGTTTTGTAATAACTTGCAAATCCTGAACTTTCAAATTTCTTATAACTGTTGCTCATTTTTGTTGCCTTAATTGTAGACGTGACGAATTCTAATGTTGTATTTTCGTGCTGTAAATTATCCGGCGTCTAACTATTTCTAAAGCTATTTTTCTTTCTCATCTAGTCTAGCATTCAGACTGTTTTTACTACCTATTTTCATGACATACAGCTATGTCGTTCACTTAATTTATCAACCACATACTTCAAAGGAATATTGCGTTAATATGAATTGCTCTACATTTATTAAATGACTGACATTTCGGCCGCTTGGCTTACAACTTCGCTCATGTGAAATTTAATTTCCGTAAACTTGAAACCGTCTCGATATATTTTTATATAATGGCGTATTTTATGATTCTGTATGATGTAAATATGTGTCCTTTCAAATGGCAATGACTTCCTGTGTAAATAATTATGTGTTTGTGGATTCTCCTATTATTTTGTGAAAATACGTTGTTTGACAGGCACATAAGTTAGAGCTTTTTATGAATCTCAAGTATCCCAAAAACTTTCATCTTTATAATGAATATCATAATAATGCTTGTTCAAAGACTAACAAAATACACGCTAATAACGTCAGATGCAGTGTCGTAAGTAGTGACTAGTGACCAGGCAAACAGTGTAAGTCTGAACCGACGTGGATAAAACACAATAAAGTGTTTATGTTCTCTATAAAACCCTCTGAAGCCAGCATCTCATATTTTATGTGAAGCCGCTGATCCCAATTACACATGAATGGTTCGTCATGATCAGACATTTTTGGGATCCAATAAAAAGTTACTCTGTGATTTATGCCCCACTAGGAAGTTGACGTTCTCATTCAAATTCATCTTATTAGTGTTGCCACTTGTTAATTAGATTTTTTCGTTTAAAAAACTTGATCAAAATGTAAACATGAGATTTATCTGCGATCTTTGGGGTGGGGTCTGGGCTGTGCTTTTATATGTGTGCGTAGGAAATTAGTACTAAAGTCGCATTATGGCATAGCATCCTACTAACTAGACAAAACTGGGAATACTACAAGATTATTCAACAAAATGTCGCACTGACATTAACGCTATACACGACTAGCCGAATCATTAACGCCAATTTTCCAAGTGACGTTGACGCATTTATTTGCGCGTTCCGATTGGTAATCGCGAGAAGAATAATATGATGCAGATATATCTGAAGGGCCGGTGTAAAGCTAATGTGTGTGTAGTGTTGGGAGAATTTAATCCAACTGTGCGCTTGTCAATCAATAAACTCGAACGAGTTGAGCCACTTTGCGGACCACGTGAGATTAGTGTGGACATTATCCTTACCGTTCCGATTATCCAATCAGCTCGGTTTTGAGATGACGTTCTAGTCTTCTGGGATAGTTGTGGTCTCCATAATTATTAATTATGGTGGTAAGGTTTTCACTGATTTTGTTAAAGTTCGGAAACTTCATTTGTGTTGTTGCATAGTTGTACTATAGATTTGGTGAACTACTATCACTAGATGCTTTCAACCAGAAGTGATGATGAAGTTTTTTTTTCTATCGTCATTATATTCAAAGTACTTACCTACATACCTAGTTGTAATAAGTAATTAGTGTCTGAGTAAAAATTACCTATACGTTAACTCAATCACGGTCTTAGTAACATAAAGTTTAAGACACTACCTTCCAAAAAAGCATTTTGAAAGAGAACATAATCAAAGAGGATTTAACACCTACCATATCACTAGTCCAACTCGCCCGTGTAAAAAAAACATATAATACGAACGGGTCTATCCACACACTATTAACGTCCGATAAACGTTACCATGGACCCGTGATAAAAGTGACCAAGTTAATAATTTATTGGGCATACCGAGCAGAAACTTCGTAAAAATAAACATGAATGGCTGCCTTATTGGGGCTTGATTTAATACGCTCAATAAAACAGTAACTAACCTCATATAAATTACTAAACAAATAAATAACATCGTTGGTCATCAAAGTTTATCTCTGACGGTGATTGCATCAACATTTTTAACATTGTTTGTGTTATAACAATTCTGGATTCGATGTGGTTATAATTCAATTAAGTTTTCCTTGTTGGGTTTTTGTTGAGATTTTATTTTGACGTTTCCTTTCCTTTAATTAAGATGTTGATTGGTTTATCTAAACAATTTTTAAGACATGATTTGTGTCGACGCGAAAATAACACAAGGACTATAAATGTACCGATAACTAGGTACCTACTATTCATAATTTAGGTATTTCGAAAGCTTTAGAGAAGTTCGTAAAGCAAGTTTAAAATAAAAAAAATCAAGTGGAATAGACCACTCGACATGAACAAGGGACTGACAGCCAGACACTTACAAGTCTTAATGAATGAACTTCGATTTATCGTCAAGGTAAATCTAGTTATCATTAATTACGTGACTTGATTAAAGAGTAATTAAAGTACAGAAAAACTAACCTGACCGACACTGTTATTTTTCAATTTGTCGGTAAAAAATGATATTCCAAAACTTAATTAAGGTAAGGTTTGGTGTCAGACTAATTTTCACTCACCTGCTGAACAATGAAATTATTAATGAAAGAACTAGCTTTTGACCGCGGCTTTTCCTGCGTGGATGTCGGAAATTATACCACTGGAACGTACTTCAGGGATAAAAAGTATCCTTTGTGTTAACACAGGTTACAAATCTGGGTACCAATTTTCATACAAATCCGTTCAGCCGTTTTTGCGTAATTGAGTAACAAACATCCAAACAAATACTAATTAAAAACTTTCACATTTATAATATTAGTAGGATTTTCAATAGAAATAAAGGATCAACTACTAGCATATAATGAAAAACTAATGGACTAATGGTAGAACGTTAAAATCATTTCCTACGCGTTCAAACTTCTAATGAGCACCGCGAAGAAATACATTACTTTATCTTAAACATCAAGCTGGCAACACTGACGACGGTTAGTTAACATTTTAACTGCCCTTTTAATGAACGTTACCGGCATTAGAGCTTAAGACATTCACCTTATTACCCGCATCAAGATTTATGTAATAAAGTTACGGAGAGTAAGTACCTATAGGCGATGTCTAATCACGGCACAGGGTCATTAAATTGAAGTAATAATCCTACTACATAGTAGCGACGATACATAAAGAGCTATAATTCTTTGTTAAGTTCCTTTGTAACTGGCTAAGGAGATTGATGGTGCCTCTCCTTAGGTGGCCTCCGTAATAAGCTTCCAATAATTTTGTTTCGACTCGAATATAATAATCCATGACTTCTGTTCGTTTCAATTATTGGCTATTATGTTTATGATATTGTTATTGATGGTGAAGTGCTCCTAAATATTATGAAGGTGTTGGTATTACAATCAAGTTAATTAAACACTTACGGTCACCAAAAGTGATAAGTTACCAGGGTTGACGGATATAGTTGAAGTTTAGTAAGAAACTGAAGGATGTTTTCAAATAAAATTAATTTAATCAATAGAAAATAAACAGTATATTTATCCAATTAAATTCCATTCGAAAACATCCATCGCTTTCATACTAAACTTTAAGTATATCCGACGACTCTGGTTACTTAACTCTTTTGGTGACTGTAGGTACTATAAGCAATAGGTAAGTGGGACCAAATCTCAAAAAAATATTTAATTAAAATCGTAATATTTCTATATATCACCAGATACTTTTATAAAAAGTTGATTTAACAGGTAAAAACTGTATTAATTAATATAATAACTGTATTATATTATGCCTTATCAAAATGTATTTAAAAGTAATATTTATATTTAAACATGCACTATAATATAACCACCACCATATCATGAAAAATGATGATGGCATTATTACTGATACATTATAAAGACTCATGTCATTTTGCCGAGCATTGAATAATGAGTGGTAGGTAGGTACTACAAAATGGGACAAAACCCATCATGGTGTCGTAAGAATATAATGTCATGTGTATATTGCTGCTGTTTAATTACCATGATTATTGTTTAGTAGATAGATAATCTAAACTTCGAGTTGTAGCAACTCTACAAAAATACTGCTTTCAAGTTGGAGAAACTAGAATGGCATCGCAAGAAACGGGATGAAAATGGTAAAAAATGCGGCGTATAGAAAAACAATTTCTTATCTCTTATAAAAAGTAAAAGAAAATAAATTTATTTAACCCACGTTCATCAATAAAAAGTACTGGGCAGTCTGAGTGAAGGTTCCGAAACAGTTATTACGATCCATGCAATAGAAACTAAGATCTTATAGATCTGGCAACGCATTCGGGACAGGCTTCAAATCAAGCATGGTTTACTAGAATAGTCACTAAACATTTAAAAGTACCAACAATATGATTTGTAAGCGCTTATTATAAGGGATAATACACATAATAGGTTGAATTTCGACTGTGTTCACGAGTCGTGACGCAGGCGCCGATAAATAACTTAACTGATCCGTGACCTTTCGTGACGACCGGCGACCGAGCGTTCTGCCCACTTAACTTTTATCTTAGCTTTGATTTAAACACTATTTTTGCCTAGTACACTTTTTTGTTGGAGTTTTTTTTTCGTGTAAATTCTACGTAAGTAACTTGCAATAGTTTTTTTGTGGAAAACAAATGATTAAAATAAAGGCCCCGAATACAATTTCGTGATTGAAATAGGGTAACTATTCAAGCTGAAATGCGCTATAGCAAAGTTGGGATATTTAATTAAGCGGGATCATTGCATAACATACTAACAGTAGCAATGGCTTTCATTTAGACAGTTCAACAACTGTTGAGTCTGTTGTTGTGCAGACCAATGTTCCAAAGCATGGATTAGCAATAACCTTCAAAATCATTCAGATTATGATTCAAAGTGTGTGCGCAATTAGGGTGTTATGTTTTAGGATTCATTGACTCAGTTTAAGTACTGTTATTCATTTTGCCAAAGCGTAGTAGGTTCCTAGGGAGAAGTACGGGCAAGGAACTCCACAGACACTGTTTTAAATCAAAATATTGTTTACAGCATCCATATGTAAATTATAGGTAGGTAAGGCTGTAAGAATCGGACTGTTATGCAACGCTAGAAATTTTTTGTCCATTCAAAAAGAAAATCTGTCCACTGATTTTGCCAAAGTGACGACGCCATCTTTCCACACCACCACGTACTTATAACGTATTCATATACCTATTATGACTGCCACAAGTTATAAGTGTGACTGACAAGCTAGGGTGTAGGACTGTAGGTATTGTCCTCCTCCACCTGCTAAAACAAGGTGTCTTCACAATACGGGAGGAAAAATCGCGGCCATTACATTACCATCTCACCTTGCTAATTGTTTCCTTTCGTTTCTGCAGTAGTTATGGATTTTTAATATAAATTGGAGCTATTACGTACTTCCTCTGCGAATCATAATAATATTGTGAAAGGAAAGTTTCACTTTATTGGACTTTGGTCGATGTTGTTACGAAACTACGACCAAAGTCACTGTTTTGTTTTTATAAATGGAGTGTTACCCTCTTCGTTGCCCAGTCTGCTTGGTCCCAGTTCTAAGTATTTTAGTACTTTCCTATTAAGGAATAGGCCAGATACGAGGAAGTTAGAAGCAAGCACTTAGAAAGCCGCTTTTCAGCAGCAGCAGTTCAGATTTTTGGTGTTTATAGGTGCGCATACGTCACACCTATTAATCGACTTTAAATACGCCTTCTTTTCCGCAAATATAAAGTTTTGACATTCAGATACACCCCTACCTGATCAATTCACAGACATCAAAGTCGTAAACATCAGCCTATAATGTTCCCACTGCTGGGACACAGGCCTCCTCTCTGTAAGAGGGAATGGCCACCACGCGGACCCCATGTGGGTTGATAGATGTCACATGTCTTCGAATGTTTGAGTCTAGGAACTGCCGATTTCGTCACGATGTTTTCCTTCACCATACCTATGAGAGCAGTGGTATGAAATAATTTACACAAAGTAAAGCGCCTGTCCGGGTTCAAACCTATGAACTACAACTCATAAGTCGCGGCTGTTTCCACTGGGCCACTGATTATGCTAAAGTCGTAAAAAATCATCAATTAATTAATTAACTTCCTCAAAAGACCCTTCAATATCACTTCACCACTCCAATTCTAAGCGTACTTAAAATTGAAATAAAGCACAAAGGCTCAAAAATAACAATACAGAGTACGTACAATCGAGGATCATTAGACATTTATACGACGTGAGAAAGGCGAGCCGTATCGTTAATTAAAGGCAGTAATTTGACATGCCCTGACAGCTAATATTATGTTGAAATTGATTTGTGTTCAAAGTTGAATTAATTTTGACAGAGTCAATAAGCCACCACTTTCTTGTGATCGCAGTGCCCGTTGTTATTTTGAGACTGGTTATGTGGTAATATTATTTGGAGATGGCAAAGAATATTATGCTCACCTATGAGATTAAGTTCTTAATAATAAACCGGCGGCGGCGGCGAGATGGGAAGACGACATTATTTCCATCGCGGGCAAAACCTGGATGAGGTTGGCAGAAAAGAGAAGCCTATGCCCAACAGTGGGTGATGTCAGGTTGTAAATGATGATGATGAATGATTATGGCTGTATAGGTTTAATCTGTCGAAATCCGCTAATAAGACACAATTGATTTTCTATTGTTTCGTCGCCAATAGGCGACGCACGGTGCTTGACCTTAATTAGGTTCAAAGCCACACCTGGCAGTGTGAACAACAACAAACGAATAATCATAAAACTATCTGAAAGTTTCATATCAACCCTTGGGTAATTTGTATTATAGCAAAAATATATAAAAATTAAATAACCTGCAGCCGAAGAAGCAGTACCCTCCTACTTTTCAACGATTGACTTAGATTGTGGCCAATTATCTGAAACCTATTTACTTTATTCTAAACCTAAGCTACTATGTGTAGGAAATTCAAGTTATGAATCATTGTTTTTTGCCTTTCTTCATTTCATCACAACTCTTCAAACACTTGAAAGAAATAACAATACACTATTACGTATAAAAGCTCTTTTACACATATTTATTATAATAACTACTTAACAGAATCTACACAAGAAACCCCGAACTTCTATTAACATACTAACTTGAACCCACGGCATTATGAGCGCAGAGTAATTATAAGGAGAGAGAACAAAAACCGATACGTTGTTACACCGACAATGGTCCGAGATAACAAGACAGGAACCTATTTAAAATACCTCTAATCGAATATGGCTTTTATGGTTGTGTTTAACACGATTATTATATTTTAAGAGGGAGTATATGACTTGCACTTCGCGCGTATCGGAGCGGCCTGAGGTGTCGAGCTGTCGAATAATAGCTTCGCGTCCAAACTGATTGATAAATGACGCACCCGGCGAAAACAGGCCGTCTACCTAATTAAATACTCCCGTCGGCAAGAATGGATGACAGGAAGGTATGATGAACTGAACGATTGACTGACGATTGATTTACCTACTTACTTGTTGACTATCTACTTGTATTTTTTGTATGAGGTTATCGAGGTCGATGTTTGTCATCTTCAGCTAGAATGCGATCGAAAATATAGGTACTAGTTTTCGGCCTAAAACGATAATTGCCGAAAATGGATATTTCGGCCGTAAACCGAAAACAAAAATTCAGTTCGGTCGGACTCTAGCTGCTTCATCGAAGGCTTTGAACTTCGAACCAATTGAAAACATTCAGCAATGCGATCTGTTTCCACCATACTGAATTTATTTAATCAAAATTAAACTAACACCAAATTAAGTAAATAGTTTTTCATATAAGGACCACTACGCTCACTATAAGCCGCTGTATTGATTTCACACATAGAGTTATTACCAGAATGTAATTATACATACATTAGGTGAATACTACCTACCTACCGCAAAAGAAAATATGATATTTATGAATAGTAGAAGGTAATCTGAACTATTATAAAAATATCGTTGTAACGATCCAATTATAAGAAAAACTTTAAGATGTCACATACATTACCTGGTACTTTAATTTATTCAAAGATTTTAGTTTTTTAAACTCATGTAGATAAGTATCCCAGCAAAAGTTACTTGTATAGAAGACCATAGAACGTTTTGTAAAAACTGATCGGTGGTCAAATAAAAGGCCAAAGAAGGTGCACCTACAAAGAAAGTGGCGCAATTATATGACCATTCAGTTGTAAAGTACAACTGTAGCGGTATTAGGCATGACAATTTTGGCCTAATACAGTTGATGTAACAGTCGCAATCTCTATTTGATGACATACAACCCACCGCAACGCCACTAATGTAGGTACCTTTTTGTCATTCATTCATTTTACATTCGTTCCACGCCGCTGCAGTGTCTCAGAACTTTTTTTTATAATAAAAAGAAAATACGAGGATATCGTGGTGATCAGTTAGATATTATTTTGTAATTAAATTATTTGTCTCTTACGGATGAATTTTAAGTCATAAACATACTTTCAGCTTCCTGAACTCTACCATAGCACTTGTTATGACAGATTACAACCACCATTACATGAAATTAGGGTTCCTTTTGAGCTTGTCCTTGTGCCATTGAATATTTTTTATTTAGCTTATAAAAATACCACGTCAGAAAATATGAGTTTATAAATCAGCTCTACTACGACGTCAGAGTCATACTTATTAGTTATTATTTATTAATAAATTTTTGTGATAAAGTTTCTGATTTTCCTTAATAGAATAATTGATCTTTGGGAACAAAACCACTATTTAGGGGTAGTCAATACAGGGTGTTACGGAAAGGGTATATCAATACAAACGGGTTGAAGAGTGTATCTGGTCTAGAATCTCTGTACAAAATTTCAGCTCAAAAGCATTAACTTTGAAAATGCTTAATATTTTTTTATTTCAACATCACGGCGCTGCACTGGCGCGCGGCGGCGTGATGTGCGTGTACTAGGCGCACAGACACACTACAGATAATGGATAATGACCCTCGTAGTGCGGTGACACGTTTGTTATGATTTCAATTTAATAAACTATCGAAATAAAAAAATATTAAGCATTTTCAAAGTTACTGCTTTTGAGCTGAAATTTTGTGCAGAGATTCTAGACCAGATACACTCTTCAACCCGTTTGTATTGATATACCCTTTCCGTAACACCCTGTATATGTTTTTTAAGTTCTTTTTCAGTGCAATGTTAAGCAAAATGGTTGTCATTATAGATACCGATAACTTTTTAACTCGTGACGATTTCAAGCGGTTTACGGAAGCGGAATGGTCGTGGGAAATTCCAGATTTTCTGTTGACTACAAACTGTATTAACTGTGGTTTATTAGTACTACAATCAAACTTTTTATTGCTTCATGCGAAATATTATAATTAATAGCCCAATTCTTCACACCATCTCGTAGTTGCTGGTTTTTTCTTCTGTTGCTTTTTTAAGCTGTTATAGCTCAAACAATCTGAAATACTGTCACACCTGGAATCATTGTCCATATATTAAAATCATTCTCCCTTTCTTCTTCTTTTTTTTTTTCTTTATTTATTTATAGGGGCTTTTACGCACAGCGTATGCCAGTCCCATCGTATCCTAAACAATTGTACTTTCACAGATCGTGGGCCATGAATTTGAACAAACCCTTCGCATCGTCACCATTTGGTTGGGATAGAATTGTATGGACCATGCCTACATCAGTTCTGTTCAAATTCAGGGACCTTACTAAATTATTTCTACTGGACTCATATTGGACACATTCCACCAATAAATGTTGCAGGTCCTCGACAACTCCACATTCCTCACAATTGGGTGATGGGATTTTCTTCATTATGAAAGCAAATTTTTTGAATGGAATGTGTCCATATCTGAGTCTAAGAGCAGTAACAATCAGTTTCCCTTTCTTCATTAACGTAAAATGTATTTTGTACGGAACCATTTTCTATAATTGGGTCTTCAACTTGGTTTCTATCATTAGTGATGAATGCTTCTTGACGACGTTGCTGTTTCCTGATATTGTCTTTTCACTTCTCGTCTATAAGTCCCACTCCGTTTGAATCTTTTCCAAGCTTCTAAATCGTAATTTTTTTCGTAATTTTAATTCGTAATTTTAATTTAATTCGTAATTTATAAAAATAATAGTTGTCGCATTAATTACGCTGAATCAAAATGTCAATATTGTTGTAGAAGAGCGATAGAAAAGCCTTTATAAAACCGAATTATCATTTAAAAGCATTGCTAGCCTACCTTTATATACACTAATTATGTTTTAAAAGAGAAACGATCTCCGTTATAGTACTATTGTGTAATAGAGGAACTATAACAGTAATAAAAAAAATAATCCTGTTCAAAAAAATGTCTTTGTGATAAGTTTATCACTACGACTATAACGAGCGTTAACAAACCTTGATATGACAATTTAAGCTACATAAGTGTAATTTGAAACTCAGCTATATGACCAAATCACTCCGTTGTAGACTTTTTGTGTCCACTATAGTACTATGTACTGCACTGTAACGACGTCTTAAAAACCCACAATATCGCCCTATTCTTGAGTTTTTATCTCTAGTATAACGAAAGATCCATTATAGTTCGTTTAGAACCTTTATTGCGTAAATCAGGCGCATTAGGGCAACAGTAAACACTGTTATAAAGGTCTATCGTTGTATACTAGTCACATTGGAGGTTGCTATAACGACTGACTATAACAGCTATACAAAGTCGCAAAGTAAACCTTTACATCAATTTCTAATAGGTCGTTTTTGCTGTATAAACTTATAGAGCCAAAATGTGTTGTCAAACGGTTTTACACAACAATCAACCACCGCCAAAATCTTTATACATCGTTTACCCAGCTTTTTTTGAGATATAAGGTTTGGTTATAGGGCTAAATTGCTGGTTATGTGTAGGTACAAAGGTAATAAAATACTTTAGAAAAACGTATTTTCTATGTAGGTTAGAGTCAATGAGTTTCATATAAAATAGGTAAATTACATCTGGCCGTAAATAACTGACATTACATTATAATAATCAACTGTATTATCTGTTAGCAAAATTATTTGTAGTGTTGTATGTGTCACGTTCTCATTCCGTTTCTGAAATTTTCCTAAAACACGTAAACCATTGAAAAATGGTTTACTACCACACCTCTGGAAACGTAAAAATGCTTAGAAATATAGTAATTGATTATGGGGGTGCCAGTGAGATATCGCCATTCGAATATATGAAAACATACATAGAAAAATGTCCGGAAAATACTGATGACACGAAACTATCATGGATAGCTGAAACTTTTCTAGGATTCCATAGACATAAGCCGTTTTTGAAGGAGATATCATCTCATTTATCAGAAGAACTAACAGATGACGACCAAGATTATTTCATGATCATCTTCCACGCTGTCACATTCCAGTGTGAGCCAAAAGATAGGCAGTTCCTCTATAAGTGCCTCTTCAATTTAAGTAAGCCTCTGCTTAAGACATTCACAAAGTTTTTGAGTAACAATGAAGTATTAACATTTATTTCACAAGTAGCACAAACTAGCTACGACACCACTTTCATCACCGAAAAAATCATTAGACCACTTTTTGAATGGCAGCCTTACATTAGCGACATGGCACATACCTATGCTGAGTATGTTACGAAGGTGGAGAGGAGAAAACTGAAGCCACCGACTGTGCCAGTGCAACCGAACGTATTAAACCGAAAAGGAAAAGATCACACGTTTCCCGCCACTCCGTCGCCTTTATTCCCCGCTACTCCTGCAAATTCTATGTTCCATAGAAGAACAAAAATGCTCACAAAAACGACAATAGATCAGAAATTGAAACAAATACACGAAAAAAATAGACAGAAAGCTGCACATCTACTGAACGATGTCAAAAATAACGATTCTCATTATGCTCAAACAAAATCTGAAAAATATTTTAAAAGAATCACAAGTATCAGAGACGAAATGGAAACCGAATTAGCGAAGACTAAGCCAAAACAAAGTTTACAAATAAAAACGAATCCAGCACCAGTCAAAGAAAATGCTGCAACTATTAAAAGAATTAATAAGAGAATACAATTAGAGGAAGAGGAAGAAGTCTTATGGTTTCAAAACGCACTGAAGTGTTGTAAGAACACTCTTAAAATTGATGAACTTAACGAATATGATAGACAAGAAAAGGAAAGAGAAAGGTTATTGAATATAGAAAAAACACATTTGTTGGGCCAAATTACTCATGAAGAAGCAGTAATTGCGAAAAAAAGAATGTTAAACGAGAACAAAAAGAAATACGAAGAATTTTTAAAAGAAAAAGAATCCTGGAATGAAGAAATAGAAAGGTGGAAAAGACTCGAAATGGAAAAAAATCGCAAACAAGTTGAAAAACTTTCAATAACTGAATTGAACCTACTTCATGCTAAAAGCGAAATGCTGACGAAGAAAAAAGAAACAGCAGACGGAATGAAGAAAGAATCGGAAGTGGTTTTAGCTCATGCAATGCAAATAAAACAAGAGGAATTGGAGCGGAGGATCAACATGATCAAAGAAATTAAAATATTAGCTATGATTGCTAAAAAAGCTAAAGTGCCTAAAATAGTAGATCTGACCGAAACAGCTGGAATGGGTTTTCTTTGTGAAATGTCTTTGGCTGAGTTACAAGAAAGACTAAATGCCATGAAAATTGGCTTAAAAGAAGAACTGGAAGTGAAAAAGAAGATGATCAGAGATGAAAATAAAGCCGCTAAACAGGACCTGGAGGAAACAAAAATGTCTATCAAGAGTTATATGAGCGAGCGAGCAATGTCACGAAAACACAATACAAAGTCCAACCTTACCTTAATCAGTTCTCCGTCAAAAGAAATAAAATATTTGAAAAAGACTTTAGAAGAGAAGCGTAAGATGCGAATCAAACTGAGTTCCTGAATGCGTCAGCAATGTTTATTAATAGATACATAAATGCTTATTTATCTTTATTATTTCTTCTTATTGTGTCGTTATTAAAATAAAGAACCTATAAACAATAGTTCGCCTGTAAATATCTTACCACTTGCGCTACTTGTACACACCAAAACCCATCCATGCCTTGGAAAACACTTTAAGCAGTTGGTCCCAGCTGATGTTCATAGATCTTTGGCAGTCGATACGGGTAGTGAGAAGCCCAAAATTCTGACAACCAGTCTTGACTGTGAAGGTGATCTTCCACCAGCCCACAGAGTACTTTAGACTATACTGAAGCCAACCCCAGCATAGGTGGGGAAAGGCTAGGCAGATGATGACATAAGTAGTCAGTTTTGTGCCTTTCTTTGGTATCATCGTCAGTTTAAATCAGAACCAAGTATCGGAAGAGTATTTTAATGAAAATTTGCCCATTATTACTTGCTTACCCATAAAAAATTATTGAGAGTAGGTAGAAAAAGTTTTGATGTTTTTTTTTTGTTATCCTGTTGTACGAATTATTAAAGTACTACTGAATATACTATTATTCAATTGACTATTAGTATGATTAGAGTTCTGAAATGTTTCACTCTACTATGCTTTGCTGGTTATTTTTGATACATTTCCTCATTTTCTCCAGCAATAGTCTTCAACCTGGTTCTTAGTTATGCTATTTTTATCAATTCCATGTTTTACCAAAATCAAAAGTCATTAATAATAATAAAGTCAATAATAATAATAATCTTTTCGGGGAAACCGAAGGTTTCGTCTGTGCAATTATGGACGAAGTTATCATGACAAATAACTACCGGGGACATATTATGAAGGACGGGACGGTTGACGTGTGTCGGGCATGCCACCGTCCGGGTGAGTCTATCAGACATAATTATTATCTCTGGTTGTTCTCGTCTGGCTAACGGCGAGTAGGTACTTGCACAAGCATAACCAAGTATCCAGGATTCACCAGCAACTTGCTTTGAAATATAAACTTTTGGATTCTGAGGTACCGTATTACAAGTATGTGCCCGACCCAGTTCTTGAAAATGACCATGTCACATTGTACTGGGATCGGTATATCATTACTGACAGGACAATAAGCCTGATATAGTGGTGATAGATCGATTAGCGCGCCGTACAATGATTGTCGATGTTACCATTTCACATGACGGGAACCTCGTGAAAGCTGAGAAAGAGGAACAAATTAAATACCTTGACTTAGCAGACGAGGTTGTTGACATGTGGAATGCGAGCTCAGCTATCATTGTGCCGATTGTCGTATCGGCCAATGGTCTTATGGCCGAAAGCCTCGATCAACATCTGTCGAAGCTCTCGTTAGGCGGTTGGATCAATGGCCTGATTCAGAAGGCAGTACTCCTCGATACGGCTCGTATTGTGAGGAGGTTCCTGTCTCTGGAGCCCTAACCACCGGTAACTTGGACCCTGCTCCCGACACCGGCGGACTAGGTACTATTTTTTTATATGTTTAGAAATATTTAAAAATTTAATCAAATGTGTAAATAGACAAATAAACGAAATCAATAATAAACTCGCGTGGCAGCATGTGGCGAGCTGTTGGGCAGTAGCGACCCCACGGACCCTATCTCCCGGGAGAAGTCTTGTTCCTCACCTCTGGCTTGCCTTTATTGGCCAGCTGGCGTGAACAATGACGAGGAACGGAGCTCCCACCTCATTCTTGCCTTTATTGACCGGCTTGAGTGGAGATTTGCAAGAGCAAACGTGCTCGGAGGAAGGAAGTGTTCAAGTAACATGCTGGTGGGGATCTTGGCCGTACTTCCGGGATTATCCTGATAGCCGTAGAATATCTCTCCACTCCACATAAGCACCTCAGGACATGTTGCCCCCTCTGTCGCTACGACACCTATGTGCTAGCGATCGTTTCCGCGGGCCCATTATTGAATGTGCAAGTCACCCCCTGCCATTTTATCCGTGTATATAATAAAACATTGATCAGGCAGAAGTTTTTCCATAGTTCTTGGTAACCAGTTCACTTTAGTCACCCAAACCAATAGTCCAACTTTTTATTTTTCCATATCCTGCAATAGTCCTACACCGACTGGGGGTTATCCTTGGGTTCTCTTGCATAGTGCATACAGGGATAATCGTCGGTTAGTGCCGCATTTCATTAAAATTTCCTAAGGGGCCTCTGCGACTTGGCTTCGGCCCCTCGTACGCCTTCCAAAGGACCGGGACCCCATGGTCCCGAGATATGAAAATAAAATCGGTTGAGAATCAGCACTTTTTGAACGTCAACACGACAGTCCCCCAAAACGTTTGCACTTCACCACTTCCTAGTGCTTTAGCTTGGAAGAAGAATTGGCGCAGTAAACTACCCAGCATTGTATTAAATTGTATCTTAAGGTTAGTCGTTGCAGAACCCATGGTGTGATCGACTGCACAATTTGGAAAGGCTAAAGACTTATAGTCTAAATTAGTTGATCGCACCGTTCATATTAGCATTTAAGCTCGGCATGAAGTTGTCATGTTATAAATTTACACAAATTCACAGACCGAAGCACATTTAGACAGGCATGATATAAATGAATTACTATTGTTTTGCCGTGTTATGTATTCTTGGGCTGCGCAAACGTCTTTCATTTTGCATGTTGTCTTTAAATGTATCAGGTACCTATTCGTCCCACATAGGACCAAGAACACTTGAAGTCCGGTTACTTGTTTTGTTAATGATACCCACATTTTCGCACATAGATATCTAATTTAATTTCGGTACTGCTGCTTTTTACGCCCTATACAGACAAAACAAGCACTTATAACAGAAACAATTTAAATAATAATTAAATTATGTATTTAAATTGTTTATATTTGTTAGAGAATTTTACTATAACAATTTCTTTAATCCGTTATAATATTATTCATATCTTACATATGTTTACGTCTGCGGCAATGAAGAAGTATAGTAGCAAGACTAATGGTGTCTCCAGGCGGGGCTCGATCGATGCGCACGCGCGAATTGCTTGCTGCACTTAATTAGTGCGCCCGAACAGAAATATTAGTAATTGGAATGTATAGGACAGATATGACGCCTCACTTGATAAACGACGGAGCAACGACTCCGAATATAAAATAATTCATAAACTCCATGCCACTTGTAATATTGACACTAATGATAATAGGTGTAAAATTTCCCAACGTACACAGGTGATAATCCGAGCTTATAATAATGCAATAACTCGACGTTTTATACATAACGTGACGACGTATCCGAATCGAAGAAACCTAGTCAATATAATTTGGATTAAGGCAATAAATAAGGCGGGTTCGCCCGTTCATTTGTATCAGCGTATAATTTAAATTCTTTAACGCCAATGTTCAAGATTACGCGGCGAGATAGAGGTGCGGGCGCCCGTGTCGCGGCGACAACCACCAAATAAATTTATATTTCCGACCGACACCGGCCTGACTTCTCTCTTTGTAGATAATTCGGCCGGTAACGTTGAATGACTCTATTAACAGCTTCCCTTTTTGGGATAAATGTCGACTTTGGGTGGTGTCGTAGCGCAGCCTTATCTATAGTGTGGGATGAGCAGCGTTGTTCTAAACTTACAAGTTTATTGCTGGACTCGTACTATGTCTAATAAATCAATGTAATTAATAATAAAATTGTATCATGTCGTTTTAGAATGTAAATTATTTAAATTATTCAGTTACAAACTACATTCGTTGCCTTTACAATAGTTGTTGCGCCCCAGATTAATAAATTATTGCGACTGAAAATATTTTAAATAAAATCAATTTTAAGTACCTACCTAAGATTTAACGATAGCCGATCTGTTTCTGTATAAAAAATCAATCCGTGCACAGTGAAAGTATTTCGTTTGCACAAAATCCAATGCACTATAAATACGGCTTCTCATTTCAAGATTACCTGATAACAGTAAAACGTCAATAACCACCTAATTGGGAGAGAACACTCTGGCAGCCGGGCAGCCGGGCAGCCGGGCAGCCGGGCAGCCGGGCCGTCCTTAGTGAGAAACAAATAAATATTGTAGCACACTACGAGATAATTTGCCCGATAACTTAATGTGCTTACATTTCGAATCTGCTCATGATTTTATGGGAAACTATCAAGCCGTATATTTTTTTATTGAATAGTGTTGTGAAATTGATGATTTGTTGCCGGACTTTTTATAATACAAAATACCGTGTTTTTGGTGATAACACATGTGAACAAGTAAATAGTGCATACCGGTCGTCCTACGCGAATCGATGAACATAATCGTTAGTTACACTCGTGTATATGCTAATTTCATATTAAATCGATGATCGTTATATTTTTACTGTATCTATCATGAAGATTTTGTATGACTAATTAAAGTTAATTTATGTTTGCCCGGAATGCGTGGCTTGTCACTCGGCAATTTATATCTATTTCCCTTTAATCTTTTAATTTGAATTGCCTACATTTTATGTGTCCGTCGTTTTGTTTGCTTTCAATTTAATATTTCGATTAGTATCAATTTCCCCAAGTTATTTTATTGATTTAACTGCTAGACTGGTTACAAACATTGCGGTAAAATGTTCTATTAAAAGGGTCTAATTAATAATGAAGCAAATTGATATTTTTGATCACTAATTTCTCAAGCTTTTTACAGATAGGTTTTACTTAACTGCGGAAACTTTTATTTTGTCACTTCATTCAAAAAGAAGCTTAATTTTTCCTTATAAAATTAATCAGCGTTCATTCAGTAACGATTTTACGATAAAATTCCATATAAGATTTTATTCTGCGAGATGCACCGATATGCTTCTGCAGTTGAGTGCAAAGCTAATTTTGTGTGTCAACCCAAAATCCTCGACGCTCCTTATGGCAGGACATTATTGCCTCCGATGCAGCTCCGTCCCGAGTGGGTATATTAAAGAATTTATGTTATGATTGCTCAGTCAATTTGCATAAAAATAATATGGGGATTTTATGTGCGAATGATGTCATATCCTCCGGTGTTTTGTTAAGAAATGTGTGAAAAAAAAAAATTAACATGGATAAACGTTGTTTTTGTAAGTTAACGCGATTACATATTGAATGAGTTTATTTTTTGAAAAAGTTTGATTGCTTGCGATAAAAAATAATGATAATGCCATCCGTTAAATTATACCGGATTAACACTTTCTATATGGGATAAAACCAATCTCATTTAAACCATATAGATAAAGCGTGTCAGCAACCTTAAAGCATAGACTAATGGTTTTTAAATAAATAACAGCTTATCATCATAAAGCTATCAAATTATTTTGATAATTTATGATCAAAATAATGTTATTAATTTATTCAAATCCATCACTTACAATACATACAAATCACTACAAATTAATTAGGTATTATAACTCCAATAAGGAGATAATGATGATGATGGCGTATCAGGCTCTAATACGTGTAACGATAACATGTTTGGTGTGACGTCATGCAGGAGCCTGTCATAACGTTTTGTAATTTCTTACTGATCTCTCACCTTGTAGACAGCCATCATCGATGGCGATGCTGATTGTTATGCTAAAGCTCGCTAGGGTTCAGAAAGTTTAGATCTGGTAGACAATTTTTGTTCAATGTTATTGCTAAAGAACAAGAGTGGTGTCACAAAAAAAAATAAGTATATATTTATTGACTTTGTAAAAAAATTAGACACACGTTTCATAATTTTTCAGAATAGGTAGGTTTTTTCAGGCATTCAATCATTCTCAAAACGGTGAAGGAAAACATCGCGAGGAAACCGCCATGTCCTAGAACCAAAAATTCGAAGACATGGGATATCTACCAAACTGCACAGGCCCGCGTGGTGGATTACGGCCCACACGTATTAAATTCAACCTATTTTGCAAGTTCTAACCAAATAAGCACGGCTCTTATATATGTATGTATTTGGTTATACTTGGAAAATGATATGAAAAGATGTCTTCTTAAGCAAAAAAATGTAAGTGGTCATACTCCAGCCTCTGGTATTAAAACAGAACTACGAAATGGATAGAATAATGAAATGAAGTAAAATACAATAAATATGTGTTGTTATAATCCGGCTCATATCGCTGTATTAGCACTTTTTACGTGTTAAAGTATTGTGGAGATAGTGGAGCGGTTCACACCGCGCTCTTAATCTGTGCTCCGTGTGACAGCAGCAAGGCACACGGGACGCGTGTTTGTGAAATACACTGTTCGCTAAGATGGAGTATTTTTTTACCGTCTGTTTTAATACAAATTGTTAATTTATAGAAGGATCGGTCCAGTAGTTTTTTTTTTATTTTTATTTCTGAAAGTGTTCGTCTTGATTGACAAGGCGGTACTCCTTGCGTAAAACAATCTTTGTCATCGCTGAAATATTTTTGCTCGTTATACTCCCATACCTACTTACTACTTCAGCAGCTATGCTGTAGCAGGAGATTTATACAACCCTGCATAAGCTATTTTATCGTTTACATCCTCTCAAATTGAAGATTTTGTCGTCTCAACTAGCTTATAAATTCCCAAGATTCTTCACGAGAAACACCACCGGACTCAGCGCATAGTTGGTAGTGACGCGCCTTGTCCGCTCGGCGCTTCAAACGACGTACAAAATTTATTGTTATTGGAGCGGCGCGCGTACATGCATCCTCACTCCGCGGCTATCACGCGCTACAACTTTATCGAAGCACCTCACTATTCCGAATAAACGAAACGACTTTATTCCGTGTACACGTGATTTTTACGGCACACATAAATATGCTATTTTGATTTGTTTGACAATCTTTTTGATGGTGATTTGCTGTACCTACTTATTGATTTATTTAAAAAAAGCTTCAAAGCGCTTTCGGCATTTTTTATTCAATGATAACAAAAAACATTGTAAGTAGGAGTATTTCATGACAAATCGCTGGTGTCTTTTCTATTGCTAAGCCTAGGTACTTATACAAGAGTTTCAGTTGGATTCTTCCTACAAAAATATACTAAGTATTTATGAAGTCTTGTCATTATATACTTATACTTTTTTTATTATAAATGCTTTCGTTTCAATTTCTTAACTATAACAGCGGCAGTTTTGACATCTGACTTGAATACCAACGAATCTAATATTCTTAGAAATCTACCAGAATAAGGCTGTTCGCGATCTCTTGCTACGCTATAAAGTTTCTGCGCCATCGCCAATTTGTTAATGATACTACATCTACATAATATGCACATTTACTCGCAAACTACATATACAATATAAATATAAGATATTATTTCTCCATTTACGTCTACTGTCTAGCTTATGATTAGGTCAAGTGGACATTTTATGCTCAATAACGTCTGGTCTCTAAACATTTGGAGCTGTGCTTGCTGCGTATATTTTCCGATACTTACTTCTTATTTATTACCTATCCTTCCCTCTTAGGATAGGTACCGCAGGTATGGTTGACGTCATAGTATCCCGACATTCCGCTGATAACGCCTATAAACTAGCAGCAGTACTATTCTGTAAAACATCTCACTGTGAAAACTTAGGTGAAGTTCGTGAAGTGAGCTGTCAATAGTGTCAATCCCTAGCTTCGGGTGGGATGACAGTTCACTAGAAGCTCACTTCACCTAAGTATTTTACAGAATACATCGGCAGAAGGAGTCTGAACTTTCATCAACTACAAATATTTGCTTTAGCTTGGATTGTAAGCACCCGTCAAGCCAACGGTCGCCCTTTTTGTTTAAATTCAAAAGTTAATATTAGGTATGACATTTTTTTTTTATTGATCGTTAAAGATATAAAAACTCACTGATTCTAACTTATTTAAGAACGGTTCCTTCTGAATGTTTCTGCATTTAGTCCTAGGCATGGCATCAGAATTGAATCTACACCTAGTGACTCTGTTTATATGTAATTGCGACAGACACACAAAGTGGAATTATATTTACTTTAATTGGGTTTTTCTGAAAACTGACCAAAATAAGATAAAGCTTGTCTGATGACTAGGTTTTGAGATAGGTAGAAAAGAAACATAGTTCCTTAAGACACCCGTTGTTACTCCAACCGGGTTTTTCTGCTGATTCCGATCAGCTTTCACCAACATGATTGTCGATATCCGGGAAGGAGTGAATCGGTTTAATAACAATACGGAAAAAAGGGATAATTGTCGTTGCAATACGGGCACAGGAGAATCACAACTCTATCCTTCGTGGATTTAATAACCGACCGATTGCCGGATTTGATACAACTTTTTTTTTGTTAAAAGTTAAGTGTTTTCAAGCCCTTTGTGAAGGATGCAATAATTATGATATTAATATGAGAGTTTATCTTTACCCTACTTTCGATAAATTGCCTTTCTGTTGTAATTTGTTATCTAAAGCTTACTGGCCAAAGAACGTTTCTTTGTCTTTAAGCTTTTCATTAACCTGGGTGAAATATATAATATGTATTTTCTTTCTTTCTTTGTGTTGTTATGTCATCTTTGCCAAGTGAAATCATAATTTTCATTTAATGGGAATTCAATCTAACAACATTTTGATAACTTCTCTTTTTGATAACCATGTAAATTGTTATACCTAAAGCTGTGTTGAGATCTTAGTGTTTTATATCTCTCTTTCAGTAGGTTTTTCTATTTCTAATTTGACAGAGCGATATTTTACCTTCTATAAATGTTCTATGATTTTTTTCTATTTTTTTATTTATTTATTTATTGGCCTATCTACAATTGCTACACTGTTTATCCTTAAAATACAAGCAATATACAAGCATAGTGTACAATATGATGCGATAGACACACCATGCAAAAACAAAGTTATAATATAAACAAAATTGCAATAATTGTGCAGAAATAACGCTTACAACACTAATGATTAATTTTATAAAAACAGGACAAGGAAAAAATAATAACAATGAAATGAAGAAAGAAAAAAAAAGCAGTTAAAAAAACAGTTAATTGTGTTGGTTACTTTTTATGGACTTGGCGCTTGAATTTTTGAAGTGATGTGGAAAATATATCTATTGATTCATCGCAATTATTAAGAAGCCTGCAAATTCTGGGGATGGGAGAATTGGATCCTGAAATAGTTTTGCGGAATGGGGGACGTAATAGTTTGACAGGATGGCGCGGATAATTGTGGGGTAGGTTAAAACTTAACTTACTTAACAACTGGGGGCAGTCTAATTTATTCTGAAGTATTTTATAAAGAAAAACTAGATCTATACCATCTCTTCGCTTTTCGAGTGAAGTCATGAAAAATTTTTCAAGCCGTTTAGCGTAGCTCGGAATTTTTTTGTCTAATCTAGCGGAGAAGGCAAGATGATATATAAATCTTTTCTGGATCCTCTCTAACCTAAGACTATGTGTTGCATAGTGGGGACGCCACACAACCGCGCAGTATTCCAATACAAGACGAACGAGACAATTGAAAAGATAAATCTTAGTTTTAGGCTTGCGAAAACATTTAGCATTACGTAACACAAAACCGAGTGTCTTTGACGCTTTTTTAATAATGTTATCCATGTGGGGAATGAATGTTAATTTACGATCAAGAAGAACTCCCAAATCTCTGACAACATCGACTTTACTGAGGTGCGAACCATTCATACTGTAATTAAAATCCATAAACTTAGCCTTGCGAGTGAACGTAATTTGGGAACATTTTTCTACATTAAGTTGCATGCTATTATCGTTACACCAGTTTAAAAGTCTGTTCAGGTCTTCCTGAAGTAATGTTGAATCAGCTAGAGAATCTATAACGCGTGCTATTTTCAAATCATCGGCAAAAAGGAATGGCGTGGAGTTAAAGAAGCAACAAGGAAGGTCGTTAACAAAGATAATAAATAATACAGGGCCCAGATGGGAACCTTGCGGAACACCGGAGGTTATGATCATAGTTTCCGATTTATAGCCATTGGCCACCACATAAAAGGATCTATCTGTTAGGTAAGAGTGCAGCCACTTAAGAAGAGAACCAGCAAAGCCGTACGCAGCAAGTTTTTGAATCAGCACTTCATGGGAAACTTTGTCAAAAGCCTTGCTGAAATCAGTGTATATGGCGTCGACTTGCTGGTTCGAGTCAAGCGAAGCTACAATAACCTCAACGAAAGCTACTAGATTACTGCAGGTGGATCTTGCGGCAGTAAAGCCATGCTGGTGGTCAGACAGATATTTCCTAAAATAGTTTTGTATGTCTATTATGTCTATCTCTCTTATAATTGTTTTTACTTCGCTCTATTCTTATTTAAAATCATATATATCGAGGGTTTCATAAATATCAGACCCGTCGGTCTTACTCTTCTTTGCCGGAATCGAACCCGCAAGCCAATTTCATAGTTTAGGGCCTTTTTAAATTCGGTTTTGTGTATTTTCAGTTGTAGGTACGTAATACTAACGAATGCTTGTAAAAAGGCGTGACACTTTTCGTCTTTGATAGCCTTCCCCACCCACTCTTGAGTGGATATTGTGGACAACTTCCTTCATTTTAAGTCTGCCAAATATATGCCAATGTAGATATTGTGTGGTGTGTTCATCCAATACAGGAAAAGGAAACCAAAACATTTTTTTAATTATTTATTTTCATATTTTTGTAATATTTAGGTACGTATGTAAACTGTCTCCTATATTTTACTATAATTATTATTCTTTTAAGCAATAAATAGTATACAACGCTCGATTGTAACAATATTTACAAAAATAACTACTTAAGGGCAATCTGAGCCATCGTTGGAATGCAAAGTGCCCATATAAACGAATTTTATAA
Organism: Amphipoea oculea; assembly: GCA_945859645.1. Lineage (NCBI taxonomy): Eukaryota > Metazoa > Arthropoda > Insecta > Lepidoptera > Noctuidae > Amphipoea > Amphipoea oculea. The sequence goes on along the minus strand of OX243866.1, from coordinate 11,634,966 downwards.
AATAGTGCCGAAATCATATAATTTAGTGACCTACCTAATTCATTGTCTAACAAATACTTTTCAAATGTTTGTAATCATCTAAAATTGGTGTAAATACGTCTAAATTTTGTATTCGGTAGATATGAAAAGCGTTAGGAACTTTTTTCTCCTGAAACCATACTTTTTACCATTGATAATAATACTTTGGTATACTCCCTCGAAGTATCACAACAACTACACACAAACCAGTTAGTATCCAAGTCTATTACTAAAGGCGAATTTCAATAATGAAAATGAACGCGATCAGTCCATTTAAACCGCGTCCAGAGCTGTCACTGTCATTATTGTTATGGAAAATTGACACTGACAGCCTTTGAAGGCAGTTTGGATGTGCTGATCGCGTTCAAACTGAATGCCATGGTGGAATCGGTCCGAATAAGTGTTGCGCTATGGTGCACTGAGCAACTTCAGTCGCGAAGATCTAACTTTTTTTACAACTATACACCTTTACCATAACAATTTCCATTGAAATCGAGTTTAATATTTGCCATGTGTACCCCAGATCAAAACAGTTCAACAAATCACCAACTATTCTCTTATGTACCTAATAAACGGGATAGTTTGTGCATCATTAAAATTAATCATTCTCGTCTTCTTTACACTAATTAACAACTCCAATATCTACATAGGTACCTATTTACATTAATTTACAAACTAACTGGAGTATTAGCACTCTAGAATCTTAATTTACATAATTATTCGGAACATGGACATTCGATAGGAATGATAATTGTAATACTTTATGTAGGTAAAATGTAAATAAATTAATGATAATGACTGTATCAACGATCGTGTTTAGTTAGTTGTAGTGGTAGGTCGTTGGACGTGGCGCGCGGCCGGCACGGCGACGCCGAGCGCGACGTGCGCGTGCGCCGGTCCTCGTTGTCACTCTCGTCGTGCACGTTGATCTCCTCGTCCGAGTCCGAGTGGGACTCGTATCCTCGGGCTAACTGGATGGACTGCGCCGCTAGTAGTGCTGCAGCCGCCGAATGTGGTACAAGCGATTTAAAGGCGCTGTTTTCTAAAGCAGGATGTGGCTTAAAAGCACTTCCATCGAAGTTGGTGTGCTGCGACAGCGCTTTCAGTGCGTTGGCGTCGAACTGTTGGTGCGCGAAGGCCTTCAGGGCGTTGGTGTCCTGGTGCGAGAGAGCTTTGAAGGCACTATTCTCGCCGCCCATTTGCGGGGTGTGGTAGGACATGCGCGCGGGTGACAGGGAGCGCGAGCGCGAGCGCGAGCGGGAAGGGGGGGAGTGGGGGGGGCGGTGCGGGGGCGAGGCGCCACCGCGCTTCAGGAGGTTCATGCGCTGGTGGCGTCTCCACTTGGCTCGTCTGTTGGAAAACCAAACCTGTCAGTAACGGTAAATAAAAATGATTAGTATTCTGTCTTCACAGTTTTAACAAATTCAAATTAATGCAAATTGACAAAAAGTGGCAACTTTAATTTGACATCTTTGCCTGTCTCAAAATAATTATATACCTAGATTGATGTAGTTATACAAAAGGTCAAGTGAATTAGAAATCTTTACCTGAACTCGTGCTTCTGATAACGACGTTTTGGACGCCAGTCGTTCTCGTGTGGAGACGCATGGGTAGTGGGATTTTTCGAATTCCTTCTCCAATTCTTCGAGCTGGTCTTGGCTAAAAGTCGTGCGATTCCGTCTGAACTTTGGTTGTTCTCCGTCGAGAGAGCCGGAGTCGTCGCCGTCTACATCTGTTTCGGAAAAAACAGTCACGAATGAGTAGGAATTCATTGTAAAAAGTGTCACGGTATTTATGTGAAGATTCAACATAATTTTTGTACAATAGAATCATGCTTGAGCATTATATTTTGATAACAGACAAAAAAATCTCACCGATTAGTCCTCTGCCAGACGTTAGGAACCCTTGGTTGACGTCAGGGTGTGGCATTCCTGACTGAGGGCCAGGTACTCCGGGGGGTAGGGGCAGTGAGCCGGGGGGCCAGACCCCGCCACCACCACCCCATGGGAATGCTCCGTACGGCGGAGGAGCAGCATATAGCCCATAGCCGGCAGCCCTTGCGAACTCCGCCGCTGCACGTTCAGCAGCTCTGTTCCGTAGTATCCTGTTGATTGAAGATACGCTAGGAGCTGTCGCATTTGTGCAGACGCCTGTGGACAAAGGATAATTAATTGTTAGATAGATTGTTTTGAGGACACGGTGGAGCATGCGGTGAAGGTCTGCCCCGCTTGGGCGGAGCACCGCCGTGTCCTCGTAGAGGCGATCGGCAGCGTCGGCGACCTCTCGCGTCCGGCCCTGGTTCAAGCCATGGTCCGGAGCGAGAGAGAGTGGTAGGCAGTCACCTCCTTCTGCGAAGCAGTCATGCTAGCGAAGGAGGTGGCGGGATGGCTGAGAGTTTTACAGCCGCCGCGGGAGGCGCTCCGGGTGTCGGGAGCCGCGTGACGACTCCCGGCCATCGTAGGCGCGGGCCTGCGGACGGAGAGTAATCGGTAGCTCACCGTCTGATCAGGACCAGGCCCGTGCCGGACGGCGCGTAGGTGTTCCACGCGCGCCTCAAAGAGATGTCAGCATACAGAAAGGGGCCTGTTAGGGCCGAAGCCTGCCGGGGTTGCGGGATTGTCCGAAAGGGTTACCGCTACCCCGCAACATAAAGGACTAAGGAAGGAACACGGGTAAGGTTTAGTCAGTAAGAGTCTGACGCTCTCTTCCGCTTCACCCAGAGCGGGAGGGGTCATTTGATGATTTACCATCTACAAAAAAAAGATAGATTGTTTTAAAATTTGTTAGAGTATTCGGTTGCTACGATGCTACGCTTCATGGCTACGCTGCTACGAAGCAGTATAGTTGATATATTTTGCCCCAACAACATTTGGGTAAGGGATTCTCTACTCAGTATCCACTCTGGTCGCAAAAATAAAGCCCAATCCTTTGGAATCCATATCGGCATTCTGTAGTTGACATTCTGACAAAGGCACCTCTCCACTATCACTAAGATTGAAAAGAAAACGTTAAAATTACAACAACGTGCGCCAGTGAATGTTGTTTTTCAACTTAAGTAATACTGCGATGGTTGTACTCAGTGAGCTGTATTTAGTGTTAATATACACCTTGCTAGAAATATTTCGCGTTGAGCATGAATATAGCAATTATGTGTGCAGTTTTGAAACCCGATGTCTCTTAGAACGCAGTACAAATGTGCATAAAATTACGGGCGCGCGTTAAAACCGATGCGTCATTGGTCGCGTTTTAAAATGCCCTGCACTTATAGCATTAAGTGGCACAATCAGCTTATGTTACACAATTATATTCTGCACGAGTTTGAGTTGTAAATTATTGAAAATACGTCATAAAATGACACGAGTAAGTTAAGTAGCTTGATCGATTAAAATCGTCTCTATATGATTTTTTCTATGAAACAACAAAATCTTCTCCTTAGCTTAGCAGCGTCAACTTATCGTTGTTGAATAGCACTGAATTTGAATGACTCAAGGTGTAGGTATATGTAACTTTTAAATTACCCATATGAGAACATTCTGTCACTCTGTAATTTAAAGGTTACGCGGTAACGCCATAATCATTGCCTACCTAAGCTTCGTAGGCGGATTGTTGATAATCACAACGTGATTGACATACGAGGAACTGCCTGCCATGTCTTACTAATCATAGGTACAGCCTTGTCATTGGAAGTATGTACGACTACATTATTAACAACGTAGTCTTCCTCGTCAGTTTAGTACCCTTCCGATAACAGCCGGAACCAACGGCTTAACGTGCTATCCGGGGCACGGAGGGGTCTCGGAATTTAAAGATACCACCCATCCACACCCATCCACATGGTCACCCATCCACAGACCAACCGCGGCAAGCGTAGCTTAAGGTGATCGATCGACCTGTGCGGCTGTTATTATTTAGCTCCTTCAAGGCTTTCCTGTCTCCTTACACAGATCTCGGTAAAAGCAAAGTTGTTCCCCTAATCCAAGCCTTTTACCTTATTCTTTGGACCGTCAGCTCTGATTAGTTTAGAAATCGCAGGTACGAAAGAACTATACGTAATATATTTATATACCTATACATATTATAAATTTAATTCACTTTTCGTGTCTGTCTGTGTGACCGCGATGATCTTCGAAACCACCCAACGGATTTTGACGCGGTTTCCACCATAATGTAGAGAATTTATTCCGAATGGTTTAAGAATAATAAGACATTAATATTTAACATAGATTTAACACAAATACTTCAATGTTTTGGTATATAGCCATTGCACCCATTTGAAGCAGGAGGGGGTCGCTACTGATATATGAAGAATAGTCGAGACAAATTCTACAGTGACTGCTTGATCAACACGGTAGTCATTAGCGCACAAAGCTATTGAGTCCCTGAACGTGTCGTAACGTAAACTAAATGTGCGGCGAGTTAACTGCGTGCACAGATCGCGTGCCGGCGCAGCCTTGGAGAGCCATCCCATGTAATTTTCAGGAAACACTCCGAGTAAGTGCCATAATTTAATCATAGCCTGTCCGAGTGTAATTGTCGTAGGATTCGTTGTTGAGCTACCGAGCGCGTAGTCACTGAACTGTTTTATATAACTGGCTTTTGATTGGTCTTTTATGTTATTCGCGCAATTTGTTGGTTAGTGTCTAGTGTACTGTAAAAGTGTAAAATTTATTTATATTTATTATCACTATACACCTAGCTTACCTTGCATTTTCCGGCTTACATACAAGTTTTTTTTTGAGTTAGTAGTTAAGGTTATATGTAGGTACCTATTTAGAAACACTGCAATTTTGTGGAAGTATAGAATCAAAACTGTAGCACCTGCTGGTAACATCACCATTGTCTCCAGTAATGCTCATACAGCTAAAGTACGGTTACGCGTACCTAATTAATAAATAATCACTAAATTCAGTCCTAACTAAAACTTCGTCACGCGCTAAAGTGCGGGACGATCAATAATAACATAACATTAAGTAGTGCGGCTCAGATAACTAAACAAACGTAACTTTAAACTGTTTCCATAAGTAAACCATTGAACTTAACAGTGGTTTGGTGTTAACTAACTAATTACGTACTTACAACAACTACCTACCGGGCTATCCGTCAACGACGAGAAAACCTCAACAACCATTTCCACCAAGCATCGCCACTTCGACCGGTTCTGTGCTTCCAGAGGATTGATGTTAACAAGACAGTAATATTGTTATTATATAATTAATGTACCCATGCAAAATATTGTACCTAAAATATTTTAAAAGAGTAACGGTGGAGTTTCTTGCCCATTCTTCTCCATACGAAAACTACCTTTTGGAATGGGCGACTAGAAACAATTCTATTTTATTTAAGATAATTTTTGACGTTCAAAAGTGCTTTTTATGTGCCTATTTGAAATAAATGCTTTGACTTTGACTTTATCTAGAATATTACACATCCTCTTCAAATTCATGAGAACAAAATAAACTTAATGAAAAAAGTGTCTCTGAGCGCCTGGAATCAACAATTTAGAACGATTTCCCTGACTAAAACGCTTATTGCATTGTTTATTAAATTAAAGGTGTAAAAATGACAGTTGTTCATATAAACACAACACTGATGTCAAGGGCGCATAATAACAGAAACGGTGACATCAACTACCCTTGTGTCCGTTCATTAGCCGATACCTTTAATTGATCAGACGGTGCAGTTCTAAGGACGGGCTAATTACAAGTAGCGAATGACTTGTGAACTGAACGAGTAAATGTCAAGAATGGGGAAGACTTTCAACCATATAAGTCGATTGTAAAGTCTGTCCAAGTCTATGTTTTGATGTTATTTCCACTGAGGGCTGACTTAACAAAGTCAGATATCTTTTATTTGTGGAATAAAATTGAAGTCTGACAGTTCTAGTATTGAAAATCTGTCAAAAATTCAAAATTTATTCCCAGGATAAGACTTATTCGAGTTATAAAAAATTGGTGTAATGCGCCCTTAAATGAATATCAACTGAATGTAAATTAAGTTGATTTTAGAATAACTAGTACTATTGCAAAAGTCATCACAGTTCCACTGTATGTTGTGGAAATTAGAGTAGTTTTTCCAAAACCACATAGGTATTATTTGTTTACATTTTTGGACACGTAATTCCAAATGCAGGATAGGTAACTATATAACAGTCCTAGCGTGTTCATATAGGTAGGTACGACTTGTAAGAACCTATATAATGCAATCGACAAAACTACTTACTAAACCTAATAACACTCGTAATCCCAAACAATTTTCATAGCTAATAAGAATAACAACTGGTTGTTCAGACTCTTCAGGTATAACTCACACTTTATCGTACCTAACAATGTTCAAAGGTAATTAGTCTGCATTTATGTAGAATAGATCCATTTATTGCAAGCCTGTCATTTAAGCTAGTACATATTAACTTAGTACAATTATATCCAGGAACAATAAATGAACCTAATTGCTTAATGATTGTTGTTCACGTAAGCGGATAAAGAGACATTTTCTAGACACGACTCGCTATACAAAATTGCACAATCGCGTTTGAAAATATGCCACCCTGTCAATTGTTTGTTGTAAGGAAATGATTTGATAGACCTCACAGACATGAATAATAATTATTATAATAACAAGTTGAGACTATCGCGATTTATACAGATGGATTTAAAGGCGGTCACCGTTGATAATGAAGCGCTATTGTGAGGCGTCCGGCGCGCTTCAGCGCAACCACCGCTTGACGTATCAAATAAAACACAAAACGTACCTGTTATAATTTACTCAAAACACAAAGCCTTATATAGTATAATGGTAATGATCAGTTGCGCGGCTTGGTTCATTGTTAGCACGTCGAAAAGCATAAAAAGGTGCCCTCTACACAATTTGTTTGGCTCATAATCGGTGCGTTGAGACGAAGGCTCGATAGAAACGCCTTCTGTGCCGCTGGACGTCAAAAGCTTGATGTGGCTGAGAACACTATAATGGTGACTAGTCATCACTTACCAGTCTCTAATTATAATGGAAGCAGCCGTTTTTCAGAAATAAAACAAACCGTTGAAAATCTCTTAACGTTTTGTGGGAGCTCAGCGACGCGTCGCAGCTACTTAATCTACTTCGTTTTCCATTCTTTTAAATGACAAAAAACTTCAATGATCTTTAACAGAACAGTTAAATTGGTTTTTGTCTAGTAACAAGCACGTAGCCTATCGATAGTTTCGATCGACAACGTTCTACGCGGGCGTGTTTTCAATTTGGATAAGTCGATAACTTTGTTATAAAAAAATGTATCTTTAAACGCGTTACTGTCAATGATCTGATAACATGTTCAACAGTCGGCATGGTGCGAAATCATTCACTTTTCAGCAGTTGATTGCATTTAACGAGTGATCGATTATAATGAGTATAAACAAGTTTCGTTGGCTAATATCAATTTCGTTGTTATTGAAGACTTCACTGACAATGTGCGCCGATCAGTGGGCTTAGTTCAACTATTTGTTTAGAGCCAGATCATTATCCGTCAACAGGTTGCAGGTGGGAATGCGATATCTATAATTGTTCTTTTAATGATTTGGGATCGGGCCCGGATCCTACATGCTTAGTCACGGTCATGCAATTTGTCTAAAGTCGTTTAATCATGATTAGTCACAATAGGGTTCGCTTCTATTAAAAGGTTAGATGTCTACAACATAAAGAGCATCTTATACATCAGTACGCAGGGTCTGGCGGTAACGGCACAATTAAAAGCGATGTAGTTTTTTCTTGTTCTATCATTATACGGCGGAAAGCGATTAATTATCGAATTAACAACATTTATACGTGCGCGCTTTACGAAAGCGATTGCATTACCTACTGCAATTAGTGCAGACAGAATAATAGGTGTTGATACGTTACAATAATTATTTTATCGGCTTTAATTGTTGCGTGCTTCTTGAATGAAAGCACAAATTGAAATATTCAGTGTTACATTACATATCAAGCAAGCGATTTAGTTTCCCATGGCATCCTAATAAAAAGCAAATTGGTTTAAAAATCTTAATGTTTCTGCGTCGGAGTGTTGTTAGTTGGTACCTGCCTAAAAGCGTGGCATGTCCAAAGATAAGGCACTCCGGCGCCGTCTGGCTATAGACTGTTTAATCGGGTTAATTTATCGATAATTGACGGAAAACCTTTTTGTTTGTAATGCCGGGAAGTAACAGTAATTGTCACGCCTTTGAAGATTTACGCTCGTTTCTAAATTGAGACATTAACAGTCGGATCTCGTGCCTAATGGTTTGGAATGAATTTGTTTGTTTGTTTTACTTATACCGGTTCTTCGATACGTTCGACTGGTAACGCGACGGATGTCGGATTCTATCGAACCACGCTAATTAGTTTTAGACAATATTTCAAACGACTGTAATTAATTAGCTTGACGGTTACTTGGCGAAATCGTTTGTGTAACTTGTAGTATTAGGCACGAATTCCGATATTATTTAGTGGTCTATTAGGGTAAACATTATTCAAGAATGATGAATAAATTCCAAGTAGACTTTGATAAACAATTGTGTCTGTACTAAATAGGGTAGCTGTTTGATCTCAATCTGCAAGACAGTATCAATAATCAATTTATACCTTTACGTTTTGATATCCTGTGGAAGCATTGTCTATGTGTGGGTGGGGCACTAAATATATGTTAAGTATTCTTACTTAATTAGGCCACTGCAATGGTGTGCCTACATAGTCAGATTGCTCTGCAATTTATCAAGTAGAATAAAGCATTTTCTTCTTTAAAGCTTAGGTAGCTAAGTGAAATCACGGCTAAGATCGCAGCTGGTTCAACTCAGTAATTAAATGTAATGCACAACATCCACCGAGAAGCTAAGTATTTTATTTAACGCGCAATTAAAACAGCACTTCAGAAAAGGGGAGTTCAAATACAGCTTTTCTATCATTCACACAAAATCATTAAGGGGACTATATGACCTAAAGCGCGGTCACTGTCGGACTCCATAGAAAAGAAAGAGAAGCGCACAAGGCTGGTAAGTAATTTATAGCAAAATATGAAGCAATTATCTATTTACAATAAATCTATTGTTTGGACTAAAAAATTAAAACACTAGTGCTTTAGTATGTTGCTTGTAGAATAATCTGACAAAAAATCAGAATGATTGTATGTACCTACCTGTTAGTATGGTTTTTATTGTAATATATTTTTTTTTAGAGGTATATTCATGATTTTTTACTATCGTATCAAATTAGTTGTATTATGTTATCAACACACTATCTACCTAGCATATATCGTGAAGAATATCATATTTTTCTGATTTTGTTTGCTTTAGTCGATCATATAATTTTAGGCTTTATAAAACTTGCGTTTTTTTGCGTTTAGGTCATGTAATCCCCCTAAAAGTAGATCAATCTGCCACAGACAGAATGCAAATTGTATCAATTAACATTTTGAAAATTGTGTGACATCTTAAAGATATGATAAATCCTATAAAAGTATGTTGCAAGTAAGACTTGTAGGCGCCTGTTTTGCCGTTTATTAAGTAGTTAATTATACGCTCTTTTGAAGTCCCCGTTTCTTAGTAGAAAAGTTTTCCATCAAAGCTCAAATTCTAATTTGAAGGCGATTAGACGCTTCCTTCACTGCTGTCGCTCCAAAATAAAAATCACGTCCTCATCGAACGTCTAGAACCAGTTAACGAATGAGTGGCGTCACGTCGTCTAAATGAATTATTGTTGGCTTTATGGGGAACATAAAACGATGAGATCGGATGCAATCAAGCGGCACCCGCCGCGTCGACTGAGTAAAAAGGTGTCTGTACCTCCAGGGGGCCTCGCGCAACCGTTGCGCTAAACGCCTACCCTACGCACACGCGTCCACTCGTTTCAATTAGCTCTCAATGGCCAAAGTCACAAAGGATGTGCCAACCTGCAATGAATAATCGCCCTGCAATATCTAGCTCCCATATCATTTGAATAACAACCTGTACATCAACAATTAAAAGCAAAATGACAACTCACAATTCGACCGCTGCGCAATAGAATTACAATAAACGATAATCGGAACGATTTATTTATGTACAGATACCATTCTTGTGCAACTTTCGTCGCTTTCAAAACTCACAAAGCCTATTAGGTAATTCAATAACACGACAATAGTTAAGCAAAAACCGATCAAAACATGTTTTTATAGCGCCATGTACATTTTACAAGCGACGATTAAAGGTTCTCCAAAACCGAAATCCGAAATCATGACCGTGACCCTCCCGACGGCGGGCAACACTGTTGATGTGGTGCACTGCTGGGAACCAATTTAATGCTGTAACAAATCAATAAATGTATCGGTTTATTGGAAGCTGTGTAGAGATCGATTTGATTTATTTCGACCGTACAATAACGGCAAACGAGGTGGGACCTTGTTAGTAAATGTCAAAAGACTCACAAAAAAACTTTTCGTCTATCTCGTAGTAACTTGTACCGTAGTAAAATAATGATTCGGAGAAATTGGAAACAAATAAGAACGACCATCGGAAATGTAAGTTTTTAATATGATCGCTAAACACGAATCATAAAAACAACATTAACAAGGAATACTAAATTATAAAAGTGTTTTTATGGCCGACCAAAACATTTTAACACCCCAACCGTAAACTTACTCGTCATCCGTTTCGCTAATTAATCGGCGCCAGCCAATAATTTGGGCCTCCACGTAACCCATACAGTTTGTGGGCTAAGAATGCAATTAATCAAAATATGGTCAGTAGCTAGAGCCGCCCGTAACGCCTCGTAAACCGATATCGATTTAGTCGATAAGTTGCGCAAGCCATTGTCCAAAACTGCCTCGTCACGGCTAACAAAGACGGTAGTGGATACCTTATTAAAATTTAGCCGGCTTCGATGAGCTGCTCTGTTTTAATAACTGCTCGTCGGCAACCGATCGACAGACGCGCACCGCTCTCGAGTGGTTGCGTTTTTGACACATTCCTTTTGTAGTCACCGTTTGTATAAATATTAAGTTAAAATAAATTGGGTCGTTCGAAACGTTCCATATTTTTATAAATATATTATGAAAGATGGATTTTTTACTATCAAAATCTTGAAATAATTTGATTCATAGTTTTCAATAGCAGACTATTATATTTCCTGAACTGAATATTATCGTTAAAGAAACTAAATTGAGTGTAGGAGTACGTGCCGACAATGCAGATGTAACTTTAATCAATTTAGCCAAGTGAAGTAGTGCGCGTTGCTCGGGCACGCGCTTATGACAAAAGGCTCGGCTGTTGAGCGTGATCATTTTGTTATAATTTGATTAAATTTCTATTACTTAGAAATATTTCTGACCGAGCCACAGAGTTAGAAACGTTTGTTCTCTGAAAAATAATAAAGTAGGAATCAGAAGATTTTTGATTTAGAAAAATTATAGTTCAAACTCAATTTCAATAGGTTCGGAACCGCCAAAAGCTGTAGGTATGTTATATTATTGAGATTTATCAATATGTTTTGCCTAATAATTATGGAAAATCTGAAAAAGAAAACATAAGTAGAAACAATTCTTTATTACCCAAAACACAAACCTGACTTCGAAATCAACAAGGGCAAGAAGAGTGTTTGCCAGAACAAGGAAAATTTGAACAAAATCCAGTTACGAGGTCTGCTCTATAGATTAATACTTCTGTAGCAGCAATAGCTATTCGGGCTCCCTGGCCAGCAGGTGGTCCGCGCCGGTCAACACACTTTGATACACCGGAACCATCGACAGATCTAATGGAATCAATCATAACTACAACCCCGGACCGTCCAAATTCAACAAAGCATTCCAGATGCAATAAAGCCATTCAATTTTGTATTAAATCGTACCCGCAAAAGGTAGCGGTAAATTTTAAATGTTTTGAGTCAAAATGCAGCAGAATTTATTTAAATACAGCAACATTTACGACAAATATGTGAGCATTTACGCAAAACACCCGACTGACGTGGGATCGCGTGCAATTTTCGCATACAACGGAGGCATGAGCGCTCACTGCGCTCGAGCAATTATTTTAAACACATTTCAACAAATGACGATAATGTCAGCCGGCCGCAGAGATAAGAACATAAAAACATAAAAAAATAAAAGCGTTCACTGAGCAATTGTTCGACCCCTCGTTCATAAGAACTCGTTCACATATTCATAATCAAAATTATATTACTTCATTTTGCACTTGTTGAGGCCCTTATCTAAAGAAAATTTGTACCCACTTCCTTCCTACACATATATTGAAGTTCTTTACTCTACATAATAATAATAATAATAATAATGTTTATTCATAAAAAATACAGATAGTTACAGAATCAATGGGTAGATGGTTATACATTATTTATGTTAGGTTTTGTTGTAAAATCTGTAACAAAATGTTTAAAACCCTGCCTCTCAAACTAGGTTACATAAATGTAGATATCAGGAAAAAGGTTTTTGTTGTGCTTATTTATTTTATAAACATTATTTAGCCTGACCTACAAGAAATGTTTTCCAAGTATTATAAAATCATGTAAATAAAACGTGTTTTATATAGACGTTAACCCAATCATGTGCTCTGAAGTTACGGCGCCCCCTGCGGATTTAATGGCTGCGAACCAATTTAACAACTCAGTTTAGCACAGTGTTTCCCATCAAGAATGTTATCGTCTCCTAATCCGGTCCCCACTGATATCGTAAACCAGAAGTGGTCTTGTAAGCAAAACCAGTTCCAATGCGATCGCACGCACCCTACCGAACTGAACTGCACTAGAGAAACATCAAGTCGAAGAACGTCCTTTGACGATGAACGCTGTAATGACGTTTAATTAGGCTTGCGATTTTGAACTTTAAGTTGCTCGGCTATTGGACACAAATAGATTGAACGGATTGTTGGCGCTTAAGCCGTCTTTTGTTTCAGCTGGCAACGTTTAACGTCACGCAATGGGCACGAGAGGTGTCGTTGGTGCAATTATCGCAATTGGCTCGTTGGCCTCTGAGCTAAAGACGCCCATCGTACTCTAAGATATGTGTGCGCATGTTCGTGTGTCGTGGTAACATTATAGGAGAAGACATTTCAGTAAATGTCCACTCTAATAGTTATGTTTGTACTGTGGCTAACAAAGTGGGAATTTGTGAACAGTCTCAGGCAGCAATTATTTGTAAAAAGATGTATCAAATGCTAAAAATTATAAAAATAATTTGAATTTTACTGTGGGAACATAAAAAATAATGAGTGGAAACCGAATAATAACACAAAATTGTGAAAATGTTACATTTCGCCGGAGGAAATTGGTGCTTTTTTATTTTATTATAATACCATTATAATATAAATATAGTTGCATATGTGTAACAACGACATCTTTATAATCAAAGCCCTCGGCTATAGTGACACATTTATTGTGCAGTTGGCTTCGGGCCCGCGGCACTACGCGACATTCTTATTTATCACTCTTTATTGCGTAGAAATTTTGTCAAAATTGTTTCATTTGATCTTGAGATCAAAGAAAAACAGATTGACATTATTTTCTATTTAATAGCTATGGTTAACGCATACTAAACTTCAAGATTAGTCGGCTAAACTTAGGAATTATTTAGCTTTTAGATCGTCGTATTCCCGACCCGTAGATGATTCTGATTAATGAATAAATATATCTTAATGCACGACTACATTCATAATGATATGGAGAATGAACAGTCCTGCAGCAATAATATGTCACGTAATGGCGTGCAATCTTTTAAAATGTTATTATAGTATATACCTACATTACAACTAAGGAAATAATTAGTCTCTTATGAATATGGATGTTTTTTAGTAAAAACCATTTTGCTTTAAACATCTAAGATTTTACAGTCAACTTTTATATATGAAACCTGGTTTAAAGACCAACTTACATAACATAGTGAAATCTAAAGCATTATATTGCTCGCACATAGACACAAAATCCAATAGATGTTCTCAAATTACATATCCGCTGTCAGCCACGGCGGCCATTTACAAAACTAACAGACCATATTCGGGCTTGCACTTGGATGGCTTTGCCTATTGCCCTGCCGAAACTGTTTGACACTCATCTAAAGTTCATTACTCAAAGACTTTAATCCTATAATTAGATAAGTGTTTGGTTTCTGGGTAAACAGAGCGGTTCGCAGTGTGTGGCTTAGGTGACCTTATTTTTTCGTGTCGGCGTCTTTTTTGTTTAGGTATCAAATAAAATTAATTATCTATAGGTATTGTGTTAGGTATTATGTTTTGTCAACTTCAGATTATTCAGCAAAGTGTGAGCTTTCAGTATACCTACTTGAAGCAAAATCTTTAAGCTCATCAGAAAATCCAAGTTTGCCGGAAATTAAATGACCGCTGCTGATGGCTACAGAAGCAGGATCCTGAATTTGTGAGTTTGTCTGTAGGGGTAATCTTCGGAACTGCTAATCCGATTCTGAAAATTCTTTCACTAATGGTAAGCAACAGTATTGCTGAGTGCCATAGGATATATTTTATGTTAGAACAAGAAACTAGTTTAAGATATAGCGGTAACATTAGGCAAGATAATACAGACATGCTGGTATACTCCTGTTTCTAATTATTTACTGGTTTCAAACTAGTTCCTAGACAAATCTATCTCAATTACTCGAGCTACACAATGCGCACGTCATCCAGCCGCGATTTATCAAAACACGTCTCAAGAACGCTCCTCATCAAGTTAATAACAATCTGTAAATTGCCATAAATTATTTTAATAAGGTAACTCGGTAATAATTCGATGATCAGACGGTTCCATATCGTGTGTGCGCGCACGCAATGCCTGTAACTTGAGTCGCTCACCGGTATTACGCGACGTTCGTTTTATTATATTATTATAACTAGAGATCCTTCGGATAGACCCGAACGCACTTGAATTTTGATTGACAGAATTGTTAGGTGTTTTAGTTTTTTTTTCTTTGGTTTTAGTGAATAATATATTAAGCTACTAATTAGTATTTTTGTACATAAAGTTTTTATTACTTCGATCGTTTTTGTAGCAAGTCAAAAAGCTTGTAATTTTATGGTCTCGACGTGGACATTTGGAGTTTATTGATAAACGTTGTTTAAATTAAGAGTCGTTTAAACGTCAAAAATGTATGGTTAAACAGTCGCTAATCATTACTTTCATCAACGTTTATAAATAAAGGAGTACCTAAGTTTATATTATTTTTACCGTAGAAGTTCTTTGGGTATTAAAAAAGTCATTGAATACAAACTCATTCTAGTTTAAATATAGCTTAAAAGGTGTCTTCATTTAAATAAATACGTTTTTTCTGCTTACACACTGATGCAGCATGATAAATGACAATGGGTAGACACATACCTACCTACCCAACTATTTCTATTACGAAGCTCAATCGAAATGTAACAGTTAAAGCTACATTGAATCAGTTTGCAGCATTTGAAAAAAAATATCTACAAAAAGATAAAAAGAAAAACATTGTTAAAAAGATAAACTATGAAAACTATTATTATAAAATATTTTATGACTGTAAAAATACTGGTATTCAGCTGCATCCCGTTAGACTGGAAGCTGACCCCAAAATACTTGAGAAAAGGCTAGGCAGATGATGATTTTATGACTGTAAAACTGAAAATACGTTGCATAACAACACCGAAACAACCGTATCATATACAATACTTATCTCATTCATGAGTACCTACGCGTCGATGAAAATACTTCATGAAAATCAGGGAAAATTCGTAAGTTCTAAGCATACTCTAAGGCTTACTCAATATCAATGAATCAACAAAAAATCAGACTAGGTAATCTAAAAATCAGGTTATGAATTTAAAAAAAAGCGCTGTTAATGTAAGATTGTTGCGACTCGTTTGAAAATATACAGGTAGGTACATAGGAACTTTAGTACTTCTCATCATCTAGATTTAGGCCCTTTGTGCACACACGTTTTTCTTGCCGTGAAAAACTACGGTTTATTCGCCGTGTGTAGGTACGGTCGTCAGTGTTGTATGGACTATGGAAACTTGTTGAAAGATTCATTTTTTCTATGCGGTTTATACGCTGTACCGTAAAGAAACCGTGCCGTGTACAATCACGTCTATAAGTATGTATACACTTGGCTTTATTCAAAGGCGATTTTCTCCTTTATTTTTGAATGAAATTTTATGTTATTACGAAAATAATGTTTTCGAACCCATAGGTTTATGTTAAGTGTCGTATTTCAACGGTGCATTCGTTATTTCACGAAAAAATTGCAATTGAAAATTGCCAAGTGTTGATATGTTGGTGCTCGTGGCTGTACAGGCCTAACGTTCCCAAAAGGCAGTTGAACTTGCAAAGTGACTATAACAAGTCCTTTTAAACATCTTCCCGTGCAAAACTCGATAGAAAATGCTGGACTATTATAATAGCAGTACCAACAAAATGGCCGAACAATGTGTGCGTCACGTTAGCGGGTGCACGTCGGGTGAGCACAGTTACATCGGTCCACTCGTGATAGCCCACAGCATTCACAGCACACGCTTAGGAAACGGCTATAGAGGTACGGTTGATGGCCGTAATTGTTTGTTTCCATGATCTGGGAGTTGAAGAAAATCAGGGAATTGGAGAATTCCTCTAATCGAACACTATCTCGATCATAGAAATATCAGAGAATTGGACTATTCCTCGATCTGAAGACTATTTTGATCATAGATATATAATGCTACAATCTCGATAGTTATTTCATCGGAAAAAAAAGTATTTCCGTATAACTACATTATCCGGAAAATCGTGTCCCGAGCCGATACGTAATTAATTTATCCATAGAGCATTTTATTTAGAAAGCAATTAGACACGGTTTATTAATTGCAGAACCTATATTGATTCATGTAATTCACGTATTTGACACTTCCTATTTGAACGATTAAAGCTCTGATGCCATTTAACCCATTGAAAAATTGTGTGCATGCGCAACCGAGTAGTCCGTAGTTCGAATATTAGCAATACTGTTGCCATATCCCGTAGGTAATTGGTGTGTTTATAAACGCAGAAATGTTAATTATTTTAGAGTTGTAACTTAGGAGCTTTATATGTTGCATTCATCTTATCGATTTCTCCAAAGAAAAAAATACAAAGTGCACAATAGAAAACGTTTGTCTGTACCTTTAATAAATTTCAATTATTTGGTAATATTTTGTTTCCCATCAATACATCATAACAGGTACAGTCAGCATCTAAAAGATGTAGGTGTGTGTACGAGTACATCGGCAAGAATTAATTTCACTGTGTACAATACTGTCGATAATATTTTATCAATGTGTTGCCACAAAACTTATTAAGCATTGGGTATTAAACCTTTTGAAGCTGTCAGTAGGTACCAGACCAGACCTGTATTATGCACTAGCAGCGCCACGCGGTTTCACCCGCATAAGTTTCGATCCCGTAAGAATATCGGGATAAAAAGTAGCCTATGTGTTAATCCAGGGTGTCAGCTACCTTCGTACCAAATTTATCAAAATTGGTCGAGCCGTTTTTGCTTGAAGAAGTAACAAACACACTAATAAACTTTCGCCTTTATTTAGGTGACTACTTTATCACACTTATATTTAGTGCGATAAAGTAGTCACCTTCAACCCTTTTCTTCTTTTAACTTTAGTTTCTAACCTAAGCTATGACAATCTCCGTACATGAAAGGTTTACCTTCAGATATAAGTCGTTCCCGGATCTCCCAGGCGAAGATGGTGGGGTTCTCTCTTTTGTACTGTTCGATCTTGGAGACCACTGCAGGGGTCGCAACCTTGGGCTTGCTGCCCCCAATAAGACCCGGTGGCCGGAGAGTGCCTGAAGCAAACAAAATTACAATCAGTAACTACGGTATAGTAGAGACATTTTATCTAGACTACTTAAATAAACAGTGGGTAAAGATATCTGAAAAATAATGATGACTTTTGATTATAACGCGGTAGAGTATTTTATAGAACGTTCCAAAAGCTATATACCTACCACATGTGAATTTTATACCCAGTTTATAATCACATGGAACACTGAACTTTTACAAAGAGCTTCACCAGAATGTGCAGGTACAATAATAGTAATTAATAAACAGAAAAGTACGTTCTGTTGTGATTCCAATCACAATTCTGGTAAGTACCTACACAATTTGTAGATAAAAACGAACTGAAGAAACTGTCACCTGCTGCTCGGTAAAGGAAATAAAAGAAAAATCAAAATCAAATTAGAGACTCAAATAAAAATACCAGTAATAGCGACACGATACCGATTGATGCAATTTCATTGAGTGCTAAACGTGAGTAAACGCAGGTTACTTGTCGCGAATCAATTCTTGCAACACAATCCGTAGTTTTACTTTTTAGCTCTTATCTGATCAGTAATAAACCTCAAAATACACCCACATCACATTTGTATTTTAACATTTAAAAGGACAGTGGACGTGCGTCCCCACAAAAAATCGATAATCATCGAGCATGGCGGTAAGAATAACAATGAAAGCTTTAAATTAGTATTAATAATTACAGAATCATTGACATCGGCTAAATGAAGCCTGCATGTGACGAGACGTGAATTTTTAATTATTATTTATCTCCAGCTTTGTTTTTATTTGGTTTGAAGTTGAACACATGGGATTCACATAATGATATTTTGGAAAACAAACATAGAAATGCTATGGTACATGGAGGGCTATTACAATAAAATGATTGGATTTTGAAATATCTGTCCAGAAACAAAAAATGAAAATACAATTATTTCTGAAACTTCAAGTACTTATTTATGAACCTGGAAAATTCTTGCAAGTTTAGACTTATGGAGTGGCTTATGATTAGAGTGGCTGGTAAAAACTAACGTATTCTCGGGTGCCTAAGTCAGTTAGATAATGGATGAGTGCGTGCATCAGGACAATTACGTAAAAACTGCGCAGTGGCATTCCGGCGGGCTGCGCGCGGACCGCTCGCTTTTTACGCGCACACCGCTCCTCCATACCGATAACACGCTGAATTATTCAACACATTATTTATATTCACATTTTTGTCAACGCCATTCAAGATGAATTCATAAGTCTCTTTATGTCTTGATAAGACTAAAGCTTACCGACCAAAATGGCGCGGCCGGACAAAAACTCAATTTCGCGTTTACATGAGGTCCGCGACACATCGCCTTAATAGGTGAAACCCATTTTAATATTGCGACCACGATATGAATTTATGTAGAAAAGTGTGTGTTTTCATACGTAGTAGGTATTGACCATAGAAAGTTGGTAAGTATAGGTAATTAAGCAAGCGTGGCGTGATACAAAACTGTAAAAAGCGAACGCCACGTTTTGTGTAATTATTTCAACATAGATTTAGAACATTGCGATAATATTCATAAGTTTATTAAAACCGTAATGGTAAATTAAACCCTTTACATACATGAAGTAGAAAATAAGTGAGGTTGCTTACAGTCGTACAGTAGGTATTATAGTAGGTACCTAGTTACAATACCTACCTAATAACATGAAGGCGCTCATATACCTAAGTTCTTTTGTATTAATTAAAGCAAACTTCAAAATGTAGCGCGTGATGAATTTCTTAGAGGTACAAAAACTTGCTACCATTTATAATGTCAGAATATTTATTCTTGTCACAAATATTTTCATTCGTTTGGTTTGATTTAATACAAATGATTTTTCATAGTTATCTTATCTTGCTCAATATTTTTCTAATATTTATGTAGCATGCCAATGTTGATTTAATATTTTCTATCATGACTAACTTTGTGGTGTTTTACAAGTGCTTTTATGCTTTTGTTGCATACTTTCCTCAAAAAAAACGACAACACCTTATTGCAATAACAAAAACGGCTCTATAAAAGCTGCACGTGAATCCACAAAAAAAAAGTTTACGGAAAATGTCACCAAAAAGCGAACCGTTTAAAATGTTAGATATAATTGCTTGGACAGCGGATACGTGCATTGGCGCAGGCGAAGCGACACCAGGACGTCAAACATTACGCTGTACGTGCATGAAATCCAACAGTACCTTTCACTACAGTTTTATTGTAACTATTGAAAACCCATATTGCCACTCGGTCGCCTCAGAACGCCAATAACCGTTCTCGTCTTGATTGATAGCTAAATTGCGGGAGGCCGGCACACTGATCATTTCGCGATAATTAAATCGGCTAGAAACGTAATCGCATGACCGGGACCAATTACTCGGCATTGCCTAGGCAGAGGCGGATCGTGTGAGCCACTGAAACTGTTGCTAAATGTGTATTATTTGCGTGAAACTCAAGCGCGCTCCCGGCGCGTACGCACGACCTGCGAGGAATCTATGCTCGATACACATTTTCTGCTTTTATACTAGTCTATGACAAATTATATTTTTTTACTAACAGTATAAAATTACATAGTCATAGTGTTATTATAATTTTTCAAAAGTTTCTACTAACAAAAGATTATGTCTGTGACCTTTGAAAATAAGACTCGCAAAGTTGAAAAAAATAGGGCGAGTGAAGGAATTTTCACAACATACAGAAAAATAAATTGGTATCTATTATGAACTGTTAAATACCTAATGAATATAAACATTTATTTACTTGCATCTATCAAATTACAACGTCAACTAGATAACGCTTAAAATGAAGAAGCATTTATTAATAATAGCATGTTGGTGTTGTTATAAATAAAAATAAAACAATAAATTAACCTGACCATCTTTCAATTGCTTCATAAATACTAAACGTCGTGTTCGTTATGATAATAAGCGTCATAGCTATGATCGGCACGAATCAATTGAAAGTTTAACACTTCACCATAAACGCGAGAGAAACTACATAAACACATTCACAATGCACGAACAAGGTGTCGAATAATCCCTTCAAGTTTTTGTTGTTTTCCTTTTAAAAGTACTCATGTTGCAAAACAAAGATGAGCAATTAATCATCAGCGGTACGCTTAAGGAAGTGAGAGCCACAAAGGGACAATGCACACTCAAAACGACGGTTAATAAATTTCCACACAGGAGTCGTTTATGGACGCTTTAAGTCATTACACGGTGCGTCTACAAAGATCTTTTTAAACGACACAGAAAAGGTCTGAATCCAGTTAATTAAATTTGTATTAAAGGTATTCAGAAGTGGCTCTTTATATTGGCTGGCGCTAAAGTTAACCGCGGCTCAGTAGTGCACCGTCATCCAGTTAATAGATCAAAATCTTTAGCGGCGAAGTGGGTCTGGATGGCCTGATTTATTGAACATAATGCAACGCGTGTTAACGACGCCTTGATTCGGTGATTGATCGACTTTTTTATGTGAAACTTGAATCAGTTCGCGCTTGCTCCCTCGGAAGCAATTAGATAATATTTTTGTAACAAAAAGCAGTTCAAGAGCCGAAGTTACTGAAGTGGAATCACTAAGGTCTATGACATTAAACAATAGGTAGGTATCATGAGAAGATATTAGTTAACCCAGACTACGGACTAAGTGAACTGTAACAATGATTGGATAACCTGAACATTGTCCGATCGCGACACCAAAAACCGAACCTTATAAAATTAACGACAACTTATAAACTAAAACAAGTTAAATCATCCTCATAGTTACTTGTCACGTTTTATTTCTAATACTAGCCTAGGCTGGGTTTGTTTTACTAACTAAAATAATGGATTCTAATTTTGTTAGTGTGTTTCAAACGGATAGACTCAATAATGTCACCTTCTACGTGATTACTCGAGGGTAAATCATAGATCCGTATGACAATCTACTAAAAATAACATCCTATTGACAACAAAGACCATTAAAAATTCAAATTGTCCAAGAGAATTGGAGCGGAAAAAGAAAAAGCATGATTTCTGAAGCAAGAATGTCAAGTGGGATAATTCAATTTTGATTATAGGACCAAAGCCTAAATACGGCTTCATTACGGGCCCCGGCGATCCGCGGACAATCATCTTGAGTAGGTATCATTAGCTACCAACTAATTTACGTACGACGAAATAAAATGACCGGTTTAATATGAAATTACTCAGTCTATGACTTTTCTGGTTCTTTGACTTCCTAAATTATTTGAAACAAACACATCCGCTGCTACATTATTTCAATTCAAATTAGAAATCCAAATAGCTGTACTAATGTCACGGTATGTCGCATTTTATGGACAATTAGAAGGTTCGCACATAATTCAAGTACACAATTTGTGCATCGCATAAACTCATGTGCTCAAGTTAATCTGTAAGAGGCAGCAAACTAGACAGTGTATGGGCAATTTATTCGTCACTCCGCTCGCATCGCAACCAACAATTTAATACTCAAACTCGGCCATGAAACGTTATTTATGCGTGCCCATTTCCATGCCGTCAGCTTAGAAATTGTTTAGGCTAGATAATAACTTTTAAGCTAAGGCTATGTACCTATGTTAAATACTTAAGTGGTTGGACATGACGGCCCTGGGCGGGTTGTAGCTGGGCTTCCGTGGGAACCCGACACGTGACGTTATGAAATCACCAGCGGCGAAAATTGATTGACACTACACTCCTCTGTTCTCATAATATACGCTCGCCTCAATACCGTCTCTACGTTTATGGTATTCTTGCACATTTGACTATCGCCTTGTGTAATATCGTTTTAACGACCCGTTTATACCCAAGTCTTGACGCACGTCACCTCCCTTGTAAAGCGTTTATGTAGGAAAATTATAACGTAGGTAACTCCACTCAGCCTTCTCGTGTAACTAAGTTTAAAATGTATTTGCAGATAATTGATTCCCAGAACGCGACAATATCTAGCGTAATATCTAACCGCTGAATCATTGCAAGAAATTAGTATAATAACACTAATCCAAACTGGCAGAAAAACGCTCAAAGGAAAATAAAAATTAAATAAAATACAAAAACCTACACTTTTGGTAAGAAATATGAATGTGCAAACGGCGTAAAATAATACAGTGCGCTGTAAACGGTCGAGTGGTTTTGAAATCGCCCGTTCACGAGTCCTGAGCAAACACAAAGTGTCTCACGTGTCCTAATTACACACCGCGCACAGAACTAATTCAGCAAATTAACTGAGTACAACCAAGTGTCTGCAATGTCATAGTCAACTCACGCTTCGGTTACAACTCACCTTGCTATTATAGCGCAACAATTAGCTCTACCTACATTGTTCACGTTAATCAACGAATGCAATAATTACTATGAGAAGTTGACAAACTCCCGGACATTAATTTCATGTTTCCTGTCGTGTTTTTATGTTTGCAAAATTATTGAAGATGATTGTAGCGCACAAAAAGTTTCGCAGGATTCGCTGTTGTGGTTCGAGATGGAGATTGTATTGAAAGGCAGCTGTGATAATTGTAAAGGAAACAGTCAAATAAAGGGTTGTCGATATGAAAAATCGTCGATGATACGATAGTTCTCACATCGACAATCGAGATCTCGGGAGCGCATGCTCGCGGCGAGGCGGCGCGGCGGCAGCGCGGGCGCATTCATCCGCACCCCGGTGGCTTATAATTAACACGCTGCAAGTTTTATGAATCGATTAGGATCTAAGCTTTCGTCAATAGCAGCTTTCGTCGCGGCGGACTCTGCCGATGCCTTATCCTTATCGATGATTAATAGCGATTGAGATTTTTGCCCTAACCGTGTTATTAGATGCGAGTTAAACTCGGACCGCGGCCGCGTCGCTTTCGATAATTGCTGACTTGTCATTGGATGATCCGATATCATTTATAGTGTTAATAACTGGCTATTCGAAAAAAAAGTAATTTATTTTGTTCTTTTTCGATACCATTATTTCATTCGGATTTATTTCAAAGAAGATACTTTCACAAATAAGCTATTGAGGAAAGATCTACTTGTATCTCTTTACTCATTTAGCGGCAATAATTACTTGCTGAAATTCAATACCATGAAGCATGTAATTATCCTACTAACAGAACATGTTAAATCCAATTCTCATGAACTGAAAAAGCTAACATAGCAAGCTAACACTTAGCATTTTAGGTCACCTGTAGAGTTACCAACCGGCAATATTATTGACCATTCTATGCGGGCGAGTGAAGTAATTATCGCAAATAACTTAGTTGCGGGCAATAAGGCCCGGGGCCTTTCTGTAAAGAGCGCACGTATAAATCAATATATACCGGTGAAGAGCACACCACTACGATACGACAAACTATAAACAACATATACGAACACTAATTACAGTGGAACAGATAACCAGTAGCCATAAGTTCACTTTATCAATTATCTTCCCTCGAGCATATTCTACTTTTCTAACAAAACTTTTCTGTATAAGCAAGCTCATAAGGTTCAGTTTCGTAGCGTTGTTTAAAGGACAGTAATAAGACATGAGTGTACCCTCCAACTGTATGCCAAGACTATTCAGGTTGTTCGGTCAACTAAATCGATGTGAATTTGTAATTAACATTTGGAAGTCCAGTTAAGGAATTAAATAGCTGTGTGTTTCTACGAATTGGGGGAGTATTGTTCATATACAGGGTGTTACGGAAAGGGTATATCAATACAAACGGGTTGAAGAGTGTACCTGGTCTAGAATCTCTGTACAAAATTTCAGCTCAAAAGCAGTAACTTTGAAAATGCTTATAATTTTTTTTTATTTCGATAGTTTATTAAACTGAAATCATAACAAACGTGTCACCGCACTACGAGGGTCATTATCCATTATCTGTAGTGTGTCTGTGCGCCTAGTACACGCACATCACGCTGCCGCGCGCCAGTGCAGCGACGTGATGTCGAAATAAAAAAATATTAAGCATTTTCAAGGTAATGCTTGTGAGCTGAAATTTTGTACAGAGATTCTAGACCAGATACACTCTTCAACCCGTTTGTATTGATATACCCTTTCCGTAACACGCTGTATATTCTTCAGTACAATATACTTTAATATTTTTTATTTGTTAAAAGAAAGGAACAGGAGGTGGATGATAGGTGTCTCATGATTATTAATAAACAATAATGTCAAAGTATCTGTGAATTAGAGGGTTATAATTATCCAATATAGGAATGCTTGGAAACATGCTGGTCCTGCTCCATAGGACAATCTAGAGTCTAAACAAAATCAAACCGGTTGCTAACTTAATTGTATATTTTTTAAATTGTTATGACTTTGATTTTTACTTTCTCGGGCTACTGTAACTCACACATTTGTTTAAATTACAATATTTGTATAATTTTATTCTAAGTACATCGTCTTCACATATAATTATATAATGAATGTATACAAAACATTTTAAAAGAGTAATGGTGGAGTTTCCTGTCCATTTTTCTCTATACGAAAACTACCTTTTGAAAGAGGCGCGGGCGACTAGAATCAATTCTATTTTAATGTTTCCTGCTACCTACGGCGCGATAATAAGCAGCTTTCTCTTTAATTCCCAGAACAGAAAAAAGATAGTAAACAAAAGACAATTTTCCTTTAATAAAGCTAGCTAGCTTATCCTGCAATTATATTAATATTAAACCATTACCTACGCGTATCGTTTGATTATAAGGCTGGTAATAACCAACACAATGTTCGATGTAAATTAGCTTTTTATTTCTTAAAACACCCACTTATTGACCGTTTGTGGGACAGTATATGGAAGTATCGCACACTGCAGTCATCAAATATTCATATAACACCTGTCGTTATAAAAGAGCTATTGAGAAAGGTAATGGCACTGTTCGCTTTGAAGTAGATTGCTTTATTTCAAGCTAAGTACCGCAATTACGGACTTTATTTGTAGAACTCATTTTATAATTTTTTGAATTAAATAAGTGTCCATGGAGTTTTTGCCAGTTCTTCTTCATAGGAACCTAACTACGCTTTGGAATGGGCAACTAGCTTCGCTTTTCTGACTGACCGACTCCTTGACAATTCAAAAGTACCTGTAATTGGTAGGTATAATGCTTTAAGTTTTAGTTTGAGAAACAAAGTGGATTTCAGAGAATGAAATTCAAGATTACAAAAAAGCTATAAAGAGGTGCTAAGACAACAATACCTAACACTCAAAATATACTAAAATGACGAAATAATCCGCAGGGTCTAAAACACTAATAAACGCAAAATGAAGATATTTTAAAGCTATAAAATGTGCCGAATATAGCTGTAGCCGCCTCCTCCAAAAGGACATAAAAGCCTGCATGGACTATACACCCATTACTAATACAAAAATACACCATTCAAACTTTGCGTTGACGTTTTCAAGATGCTTTGCTCTTACGTACCTATGTATGTATTGGTATCATTTTATGTATAGGCAATAAATTATATGTACACATACACAATTTCCATCTAAGACGAACTTGACAAATCATTTAAAAGAATATCTTTGGATATTGACAATCTTTGAAGAACTATTGTGGCGTTTGATACCTTTGATATCTTAGGATTGCAATACCTAGCGGGGCGTTAGTGATACAAAAATTCAGTAAAACTGTTATCTGAAAAATTAATCCATTTCTGACAACTCAGCTCTATAAGATTAGCGCAAACTTTGATTACCGCTAGTGATGGATACATTAATTGCTTCAAATGTACATTAATAGTTACAGGTGCATTTGCACTTCTTTAAGTAGCACCTAATACGCGGTGTGTTTTTGCTAATCACTCGCACCAATCAAGTTGATTAAGTGATTAATTCTATCCAGAAGGATATACTTACAGCAGAAGACACTGATACTTATCTAATAAACAACATACTTTGACACTTGATAAATATGAAAGTCCTTCCACGACGTTGTGAGCTACAACTTGCCTATTTAAAGACTATTTTGAAATATGTTTTCCCTTAATCTATGTCGATTTATAACTGTATGAGATTCATTATAACCCGAATTACAATTAATGCTAATAATATGGTTCTACTATGGTGGTCTACTAACAGTCTAACACAGGTCTACGGAAGATATACCTATCCCTTCAATAAACTTTTCTCTTTCAAGAAGATAAGCAGCTGCGACATTATTCCAATCAGTAGTCTTAGCAACCTTGATGACGTGTTCGTGTCATCAAAACTGTTTTACTGTCACGGTTGTCTTTAATTTCTTGTGACAATTTTTATTTTATTTTGGTATCATCTTTGCTTATGCTAGAACTGCTTCAAAAATTGCGTAACACACTTACAATGGCAATGCATTTGATTTTGACAATATAACAACATTCATTGCGTCGTTTACGTTGTTGACCAGAGGAATTGACTAATAACTTGTATGTGTGGTGCAAACTGTCAATATAAGTTGGTTATTAATAAATAAATAAAATAAAAATAAAATTTTCCAAACTTAAACTGACAACTGACGAGCAATATAAATAAGCCACTTGCAAAGTGCCTAAAGAAAAAAATGCTCATAAACCACACATGTTAGTTTCATGAAGTAAAAACAGTATTATTTTGTACATTAAAACCTTATTATTTACTGGCCTGTTAAAACTCATGGATAGAAAAAAGTAACAAAAAAAATTGTCTTGCTTCATACTTTTTCATTACATTTGAATACTTTTATTTTCACGTTGATTTAATTATTGTTTTTACCTTTGCATATCGATTTTTTACAGAAATTGCTTACGGCTGACGTTGAATTGTAAACTTTAGTATCATCATGCCTCTCACACCCGAGTATTGTACCAGGATAATCACTATGGTGCAATTGGGAGATCGCAGAGACAAACGGCCAGGACAATGGGTGTGAGACATTCTACTGTACAACAAATACTTCGGAGGTGTAGGGAGACTAGACTTAACCTAAAAATACCAAGAAATGGAGTAGCCAGCGTGAAGTCCTGACCTAAATCCTACTGAACATTACGACATGGACGAGCTTAGCAGACGTGTTAGAAGTCGAAAGTCACCTCCAGCCACACTTCATGCCCTGAAAAATGCACTTATTGAAGAATGGGAAAATATTCCTCAGCATATGTTGAGGAATCTGGTATTCAGCATGCCGAATCGTGTAGAAGCCCTATTGAGAGCATGCAGAGGTAATACGAAATATTGAAAGAAAAAAAAAATAAGTTTCAATTTCGTACCCACTTTAAGAGTTAATTGTTTTTGTCCAAATGCGTTAATGCGATTTAACATTGGAATGTTGCTATTTACATGTTGTTGTTGTTTTATTTATTTGTTTAGATCTTGCGTGGTTTCAGAAATACTTAATGATAATTTATTGGCTGTTTTAAGGTTCCGTAGTCAACAAGGAACCCTTATATTTCGCCATGTCCGTCTGTTCATCCGCAGTTTAGCTCAGAGACTCTTAGTACTAGAAAGCTATAATTTGGCATGGATATACACATTAATCACGCCGACAAAGTGGTAAAATAAAATCTTGGGGTACCTCCTCTACACGTAAAGTGGGTATGTTGTTTTTTCTCGGCTACCCCATAGTGTAGTGTATCGTTGGATAGGTTTTTCAAAAATATTGCGGGTTTTTGAAAACAATTTTTCAATTGAGGGATGACGGTGCCTTCATTGTGCGTGGTCCGACACGCACTTCGCTAGTTTTATATAGCTCGTCAGTGTATTCCTAAAGCAATGGTATGGCAATGTCCTTCAAAATCCTTCGGATTGTGATTGAAAGTATGTTACGCAATTAGGGTGTTGGTTTATATTTATGATACCAACATCAACTTAAAAATAACCCTTAACAGCTTACCAAGCAACTTGGTTACAGCACCTTGCTGTGACAGCACATGGTGCGCGATGTCGTAGTGCCGCAGCCCGAAGCGGGACAGCTCCAACAGCCTCTGTTGTGACAGCAGGGAGGAGAGGGGGTGCGACGCTGCGCCGGGGTACAGGGGGGTGCCCGCACCACCGCCCGCGCCTCCACCAGACGATGAAGGGGATACAGGTACTGGAAACAAAATATATAAAGATGATATTGGTGTGACAGTTGTACCTGAAGTTATGCTGGTATTCCTAGTTAGTTTAGATCAGAAAATGCCAGCAGTAACCAGTTTTTCATAAGAGGAACATACAGTTTTGGAAAATCTTCGACTTTGTTGAGCATCTTCTCTCTGTATCTTAACAGCCGGTCTGAAACTTTATGTGCTATATTACCAGTACCTATATTTTAATGAAGTACTTAAGGTTCTGGTGCGGGATATGAGCCCTTGACTTTATCTCTACATTAAACTAGCCGTCCTTTACCATTCCTGAACCTACTTTTAAAACCTATTAAAGGATCAGCAGCAAGATTACCTCAGGTTAACTTCCATACCTCTAGGAAATGCAATAATAAAGTAGTAAATATCTATAAATGCAACATGAATACATTGTCAGAGCGTAAAGTCTGCGTAACTCTACCTTTATTCTTTAACATTACAATATTGAAGCTCGCACAAACGAAATGCTGCCTGCACTATGAAGACTAAATGTCAATGCCAGAAACATTGTAAAGAATCAAGTTTATCTCTTAGCTCTTAAGTACGTGTCAATACTTATAGATTTTCAGATAACGGAAAGAATATAATTGCGCCTCAATATACTCGTAAGATTATTTCTTCTAAGCACATTTTTATTTTTCTGAAACTGCATACTCCTTGAATCTGTAAATCGATCAGCTAGAAACACGTGAAGCATAGGGATTTACAGAAAGCTATAGTGCTATCCTTATTACTTCGCTTATCCACACTTAATAAATTAAACAAATAAAGTAAGCAGAGCTCCACTGTACGGTGACAGCATGCCAGAACATAGCCTGTTTATCACTAGGACCTACAACCGTATCGACACCTCTCCGCAGCCGTCTTTTACGACCTGCACAAGATGATAAGCTTCAACGTGGAAGTGTGAAATTACTAAAATATTCCTTGCATTAATTTATTCATATTCCTATAAACCGCATTTTTATCAGCACGGTATCGGCTTTCGTATAAATAAAAAATGTTAATCAGAAGAGGTATCAATTAAAATCATTAGCTGCTTTTACGATTTCTATAAAACCCGTCAGGAAAAGTAACAAAATTAAGGCCCGGTACTACCTCAGATTGCGAAAATTGCCTTAGCATTAGCGGCTGTAGTTTCAACAGTTCTGCAGTTTTCACTTTGAAATTAATATACGATAAAGATGAGGACTACTGCGAGGTGTTATCGGTTGCGAAAACACGATTGCATACAATTTTCTCGATACAAAGAAGTCTCAAAGTTACCTCTAAACCGCAAAATAAAAGGAGAATATTCAATGAAAATTTTCAAATTAGGCCATGAAAATTTGCAAGCTAATCGAACTATGCATAAAGCAGGTGTCATAGGTTCGTTTTTATTTTTTTAATCGTTAAATTTAACGTAAAAAGATGAGATCCGAAATATCAAGCTTTATAACCACTCATACCTTGAACCGCTCTGCCGCCCGGCCCCCGACAGGACCCCGATTCAGTACTTGTCAGTACCGCTTCGGCTATCAGACGGGGAACCCGTGTCACTTTGCTTGTGCTCAAAAGACCCGATTGACAACGTTTTATGTGCTGAAGAAATTATGTAATAAAGTAAAATTAAATATAGATGTAAAATATAAGGCCTCGTATTTTTATTTTTTTCAAATTTTGTAGTTTTCATTCATAAAATAATTTTTTAAATGGTTTAAAATCGTAATCTCATGTCAATGTCAAAACATTGTCAAAAATTTAGGGAGGTGAACGTACCTATTTTAGACAGTTCCCAATGTGTAATGGTGTTTTCAATATATTCAGCAAAACTATTTTTATAAATAATTTTATCTATTTATTGATACAGGGTGTAAAAAGACTTTAGCCGTCGTACATCAAACTAAGTAACATTGCACAAAAGATCTGTGACAAAAGTAATTGCTGGAAATCGACTTTAATTTTTGGTGTAAACATTTGCTGTATGCGCACTACCACAAACAGTAAATTTTGCACCGGCATGTAACTATACAGGGGTCCTGGAGGTATTTAAAGTTGTGTTATAATATCAAAACTTGTTTTCGTAAAAAATATCAGTGAAAGTTGTAATTTTGACCTCAATAATAATATCTCCGTAACCAGAAAGTTTCTAGTACAAAGAAATTATTACAATAATGGCGAGTACAAGTGACTCTCGGCTCGTTGTGTCTTTTTAAACCCGTTATGTTGTAATAGGAGACCAGAAACTATGATCTGCATTAACAAATTTTGAAAAAAAAAAATACAGTCGGCATAAAATTAGCCAATTTACACAAAACCTTTATATTCTCTACGGTTTTCATTCATCGCAAGTAATCACAAATTACCACTGATAGATTTTGAGAATTATGTACAGACGCCAGCACATCAAGCTACTACAACCTGTCAAATTTCTTTAATAGATTTTCAGCTTTATCGCTAAAACATATGGTTCAAAATTGATTGGGAAAATTTAAAAGTTTCGGCTAGCTTGATGTGTTGGCTGTGCTTGATACATGTAAATTTTTTTGGTTTAAGTTAATGCATTTTTGATCAATATTCGGCCCGGAGGCTGAGTTGTGCCTCTCTTCGTCTTCAGCCTCCGAGTTGACGCAGATGCTAAACGATCTTGGCACGGCAAGCCTAGAGGTTGGACTTCAGATGAATATGTCAAAGACCAAGTTGATGACGAACAGTGCGCATCACAGGATCACTGTGACGAGTGTGGAGGTCGAATACGTTGATGAGTATCTCTATCTCGGGCAAATAGTCTCTTTCCAGGCAAGACAAAACAAAGAATTTGCAAGACGCACCGAAAATGCCTGGATGAGCTAATGGGCCATGAAAGATCTAATGAAGGGTGATCTTCCTTTGTCCCTTAAGAGAAGACTCATTGACGTGTGCATACTTCCCATCCTCACATACAGTGGTCAAACATGGTCTTTGACAAATCAGCAGAGGTCCACGCTCGACATTTGCCAGAGGGCTATGGAACGGAGTATTCTGGGTATCAAACTAACGGATCGGATAAGGAATACGACCATCCGTTCCATCATAAAGATAACTAATGTCACTTGCAACTCCAAAACAGACCAGGTCTCGATAAAGTCAGAAGCTTGCTCATAGACCACAAACGTAAGACAAAGGGGCCGGTTATACTCTTCGGATTTCTGTATAATTTTTGGCACTGTATGGATGTGGTCTATTGTGCTGTATCTTCCTCGAAAGCCGTCTGATCCGGTGGCTAAAACTCGGGTTCTTCGCGCTAGAAGATTCGTGACGATGCTTGAAAACAATTTATAGACACGTTACTAAAAAGTTTTTTGCCACCGCCTTCCGAAATTAAAGTTATTTTACACTGTGGATTTTTTGGAAGTCGTTTTTTTTTTTTGTTAAAACGTTTTTATTTCTCGCTTTTTAGTGGGTCTGCTTATAACTTATCTAAGCATAAATTGCTTCGCAACCAAAATTCCAAAATTCCTAAGGGGTTTTTCGCTTACAAACAGTTTTGAATTTAGCGACCGCATAAATAATAATAATAATAAACCTACTCAGGCTACAAAAATAAAGTAAGTATGGTATTTTTGCTGTCAATTTTTGTCAAATTGACACAGTGATTAGAAATAGAGTGAGCGTAAATACGAAAAATTTTAACTCGAGCAGCAACAATGGGTAATAAGCGAAAAGCGATGCAGAAGAAGATTGGTTGGCGTAAAAAAACGGTCAAGTATATGAACGAAGCTATGAAGTAAGTACCTAGCTTTTTATAAAATATAACTAAAGCTAAAGGTACGATTCCAAAGGTAGGTCTTTGCTAGGTACGTACGTACTTAGGTTCATAATTTATGAAGGGCGAAGGTAACCAGTAGTTTATTTTCAGCCGGATGTGTCTTACAGGTTTGTCTTTGTATTTAGGTAGTTACGTATTAATAAATGAAATAATAATACTAATCTAATCATCAAAACAAATAACAACAGTCATTTGGCAGACTTTATGATCCTCGTTGATATTACATTCGTTTTTTACATGTGACCGTGATGGGAGTGCCTCTGGCGAAATACTCGGCCCTGATTCCACGTAAGCGGCGATTCCGTGCGCGCTCATTACGTCCCGTCCCCGTGTCATTACAATACCGTGTCAAAGGCTCAGCGACCACTTTTATTACAAGCCCCAGCACGCTAACCATACAGTCTGTGTGAATCGTCGTAGAAAACTTCACCACGCGTAGGTAATCAACTCGCCATGATAACAGGCCTGCGTCCATAAACCCTTCCTCACTTTTAATAAAATATGGTGTAAATCTAGCAATAAAATAAATAACTTTTTAATAAGATTAAGAAATACAATTTTTAAAATCAGACAGAATGGTGTAAAAATAAAATTTTATAGGCAGACAAACTGGATCCGTCGATGGCATAAATACAAAATTAAAATGTTTCTCAAGCATTAAATTTTCGATCTCTCAACACGTACACATACATATTTTTATCCACGCAATTTGTCGTTAATAGCAACCAGATATGCTAAAGGCCGATCGTAACAATGCTTTCTTATGAACACATCGTAACACATTCAATTATAAATTAAGCTATTAACTTAATATACCATAATTTGTTTATCAGGTTAAGCATCGAAATTAATGCAAGTGGCATAACTTGTCCATAACTTAACACTTTTTATTAGCGAGTCAATAAGGCGATTTCGTCAACGAAAGTATTATCAAGCTTTCGTAAAGGTCTCAAGGGAAACTGACCCTTGTCGTGGACAAGTAAGGAACACTTTAGATAGCGGGGCCCATTCCGATGGAGCGCTCGGGACTCGACTACGACGTATAATTTCTCGTGTAATCGCTTTAATAATGGGAGAAAAAAGTGATATTATCTGCCCACGGTCAATAAATTAACACCGTTTAGAGCAAAAATGTAGATTCTTAGTGTCGCTACTATTATAAATAAATTGGACTCAAACGAGTGGAGGTTTTAAAGGAGATCGTTCGTGTTGGTGAGTGCGTGTGTGTGTTTTTATTAGGGTGCGTGAGCAGTGAGGCCTTATTAAAATATTTCGAGTGGAAACTGGAAGGACCACTTAGTGGTGCGCGGGAGTTTCACGCCTGAGCTGATACAACATTAAATCGACAAGATAGCTTATTTGTGCTGAGCTGAGGATTAGTGGCAATAAATCACTGATTAGAATGTATTGACTGGCGTTGACTCCGGCGCATGGTCCCCGCTATTATTTATTGGCCATCAGTTTTTTAGGTTTTTACGGCACCATTTTATCTATTTGTTAATGTTTAACGATCCCAACTAGACAGTTTGTTTATTTAATTAGCTCCGCCACTAATGCAAATTGTGATTTGCTTATCTTATTAGATGTGCGTGGTTAAACTTAGTTATCAATTACTTATGGAAATGCGACGGTCGGGTGTCAGTGGTGATGAGCACTGAGAATCAAACACCTATGCAATTATAGTCCTTATGGTTAGGTGAATGCACTTAGAATAGTTAGAATTAGATAATGATCGTAAAACGCATCGCTAATTAACGAACATGGAACTAATAAGGCGCTATCTGTGAATTTAAACTGGTATGAAAATTACAATTTACATACGTGTAGGCTTAAATATTTTGTGCAGCAATAGTTTAATTGTATAAACAAACAAAAGTAAGTTTGGTCGGTACACCTGCGCAAGCGTCGTATAAACATGTAAAGTGATGCAGGCGGCATGGGGAGCGGGGGCGAGCGACGAGCGCCGACTTCGGCCAAATGTAAAACAGTTTTATGCAAAAAATATTGTTCTACCCGCGCGTCTCGCCGCTATTAATGTCATCACGCGGCGGAAAATTACCACCTTTCGTGTAAATTTCAATACGAGATCGAAAGTGTACTCGATATTGCCCCTTTATGATTGCAAAGAATTACATGCAACAACAATTCTTTTGAAATTGTTTAAAAATACGCATGAATTATGGATATGAGTTGGGCTAAAGACTGTAGTTACTCGCGCCTGTATTAAAATGGCGATTTCAGTGATTTGGGTTAAATTGTCCGTGAAATGATCTCGAAAGAACAAAATACTGTAAATATCACGGATATGAAGTGAGGTATTAATAATAATTGCACTCGGATTGAAAGCAATCAAAATAAATGCATTACCGGACTGTTTTCCATTTGGGTATGCCGAATCAATAAAGTCGTACTGTTTATTAGAGTAGGTATCAACTATTGTTTAAGTGTGAATTGAGGTACCTATTGAATCAGTTCTCATAGAAACGAGTTTTAGTTTTTTATGCCTTTTAGTTTATAATGTACCTATTGGTATTAAATTATTGCACGGTGGGTGCGGTGACTAGGTATATCAATCGACTATCGTGTTCTTCGACTATCGACCTCGTAGTGATCAACCTGCCGTTTCTATTAAACCTTATAGCAACTTATTTACGTTCGAGCTTTACATATAATTATGCAGAACTAGTAACTAATGAGTATGACAACTACAGAGCAAAGCATTTACCGAGAATGCATACTCAATATTATAAATGATTAAGTAACTCTGTCTGCATATCCATCTGTTACCTTTTCACACCTAAAAGGCTGTATGAATTTGGAACACGGGTAGGTTATGCCCTGGGTAAGGACATAGGATCATTTTTATCCCGGAGTATGTACGCTCCCAAGGATTAATTTCCGACCTCCATGTGGGAGAAGCCGCAGGCAAAAGCTAGTCTAATATAATGTATAAAATTGTTTCGAAAACTACCCATAAGGATTTCAA
Organism: Amphipoea oculea; assembly: GCA_945859645.1. Classification (NCBI taxonomy): domain Eukaryota; kingdom Metazoa; phylum Arthropoda; class Insecta; order Lepidoptera; family Noctuidae; genus Amphipoea; species Amphipoea oculea. Next base: position 11,599,372 of record OX243866.1, on the reverse strand, counting down.
TAGATATGCAATTTACGTTTATATTTACATGGAACTACAAAGGTTTGTTAAAGGTTACACTGCAGGACGTACAATAAAAGTAGCCATTTTAACACAAACAACGTAAAACGACTTTCTTGCGCAGGCGCATGGAGGCCCAATGACAGTATTGTAAAAATAACCGTGTGTACCGCGGTTAGTTTGCCAGTCTGATACACAGGGCGCTTTCGTTCATCCAACTTGCGTGGTAATGGGTCTTCATTATTATTTTCTCATATTGTATCCTTCTCATTACTTTCAAACTATCTAGCTTTTCCATGTTATGTCATCCTGACTATGCAATGTAGCCTTTCACCAAAAATTACCTTTTCCCTGCATTGAGCATTGGTTCGCTTGGTGGAACGTTACGTAGGCATTCGTCGAAAGTACGCGCAGTTTAGCCGCAACGCCTACGCGGGTCTACGAAGCGTAGCCGCAGCGCCTACGTAGATCTACAAAGCATGGAGCCACTGCTTCTACGCGGGTCTACGAACCCAATATTATTGGCTGCTATGAAACAATGCGCCTACATTGAACTCTTAGTGTGAAAACACTAACAAAATCAACTCGACCTCGCCCTTCATATTTTGCAATTACTCTTTTTTTTGTAATTTATTTCGTTTTAAAGTACCCTAGTAGTAGTAATCTACGACTAGTAATCTAGGATTGCGCAATAGAACATCAATGTTTAGGTAGGTAGGTTATACCGTACATAGGTATACCTATGTGACGTAGCTAGTTAAGCCCAAACTGATTTTTCTGCTTTAAAAGTGCCACAGTTTCACAATCTTCGAATTTTATGAGATTTAACTTTTTTACATTTCATGCTCATTAAAATATCTAAATGAAATAATAGTACCTATCACATTCAACTAGGCATTATAAAGAAAGTAGGTACTAAACCTAAGATTGTAACACAACTAATACAGTTTTTAAAGATCAAATAAAACATAGATGCCATCTTACAAACAAACAATATAAAAGTGAAAATTATGTCATAAACAACAATAAGAATTTTAATCTTAAGTACAATGTTTTTCCTTAAAAGGGGGAGAATATATTTAAGGAGATCCAACATTCCTGCTCATAAATTGATCTGTAGATGGATAGAAACTAATGGGCAGGTATAATTACTAACTTCACAAACGTTTATAGCCAATTATACACTGATGTATCATCTAGAAATACTGATGGGATATAATTTCATTATCATTAAAAATGTACTTGAAAGGGAGGGGTTGGTTTGGTTTGAAGGATCGGAACAGCAAATGATCGTATCAATACTGAAAAGAAGCATCACTGACAGCTTATTGTTTGGAAAAGTCGAAAAATCGTTTGACGAAACAACAGTCTAACAAAGCCTTGATTAAATGTTTTTTAAAGACCACAATGTCGTACTTCTTTCTGCTCCTGATACTGTCACTTGATAGTTTAGCTTATGCCTAGAGGATTGCTTGGCTGTTCACCACACATCTGACAGTGGCGGTTAACTTTTGTGGAAACTGCGTGGTAATTGCGTAGCATATTTACAGTGGCAATACCATTCATTTTGACAATTCAACAATATTCATTGCGTTATTTACGCTGTCGAGCAAACGAATTTTCTAAACATTAGAAGCAATGGATAATAAATTTCCTTCAAAATCTTTAGAATTGTAATAGAAAATGTGTTATGAAATTGAAGTGCTGGAAGACGGGCGATATCCAAAGAATACGATAAAAATAAACAGTACCTATAAAAACTAGTACAAAAAACCCTGTACTTTTTGTTTGTGTTAATAAATTACGTTGGATGGTATGCTTGACAAACGTAACGTGGCTATCCTGTGTTTCGACTTCGTTGCATATTCAATGTGCTCGATTCGCGAAGATTTAATAGTCGGTTCAGACGGCATCCGCAGCGGAAGTAAGCTTTAATATAGATAATAAATGAACGCTTATACTTAGGCTTTGTTCACATATTCTTGGAGTTTGTTTGCTTTATTTGTGCTGAAAGTACATATTCGCTAATTAAAAAAAAAAATATTCATTCATCTTCGACGGATAAATATGATGTGTCAAGGAAAATTAAGTGTAAACGTAACGGACGAAGTCCACATTCTCGTACCGTCTGATGTTTAGATTTTATAAAATACATAACCTAGGTTAGCTATATGTGTTACAGTATGGCAAACGATTAGTTACGATATTTTTTTTTTCTCAGCCCATCCGCGCTCATAAGAAAACACAATTTCTCAGTATGAACCACAGAAACGATAGGTTGTACTGCATTGCAAACCTTAAATAAATACTATTTTGGGGTCCTAAAAATATTAATTAGCCAAGTAACCACGATCAACTTAGATGTAGCTCTCTCCCGGCCGCTACCGCGGCACCCCTCGCTACGCTCGCTCGGCTTGCTCGCGGCGCGGCGGCGGCGCGGTTGCATGGTTATAGTTCTAACATAACCCAACCCATTTAGTCGTGGTGCCCTAAATATGTTATTGCGAACAACTGTGAGAAAAGACCAAGAAAGTTAAAAAGTGACTCATTTATTGAAAAAGGAATAAAGAAAATAAATTTATTTGATCCAGGTTAAGGTACCTACACAATATTCACACAAAAATTTAAAATAGTAGTGCCTCACGGCTACGCCAAATAGGCCCAGTTCAGAATAAATGTCAGACGACTAATGCCTGACACCGGTTTTCAATTGGACCTTCTGTTACGAAGTGGGAATGATTAGAAGTCCAATAAGTTTTTAGAGATTCATTAATTTTAAGAAACATAAGGTCAATAATAATTCGTTTTTAGAGTAGCTATCAGTTAATCTAAAATATTTTCTTAAAAAATTGTTTGCTTGGATCAATCCACCACTGAAATTGTTTTGTTTTAAGAACACAAAGCCTATGATATTCATAATCATGTAAAAATACATTGGTATAAAGAGTTTGACGTTTCTGTTCTAAAAGATGCACATGAATTTACCAATTTTTTCAAGGTTAGGGTTCCGTACACAATGTTAAAAAGGAACCCTTATGGTGCTTAACGTAAATTCGTCTGTCTTACTTTTACTTATAAACAATGTTTGTCCACTTACACAGCAAGTGAAAAAAATTGAAAAATATTGTTGTTTTCATTGCAATAGAAGCCGAAATGGGGCGCTAATTTTTTTAAGTGGGGTAAGTAGGTCAAGTAGCATATCATATAAATGGATTTCATTTGCACAATAAAACAACAAAAAAAAAAACATTTATGCAGTGTTTGATTTTTTATAAAAAATGTCTATTAACATATTTATCTCCGAAGTTTACTACGCGAAAAATCTGCTAGTTTTGCTGGAGGTTTATGCAAATATTTCAGGATAAATAAAATTATATCTCTAACTAGCAGTTTTTATGTAATGAGCAAAAACCCTTTACTAACAAAATTAGAATCGAGGTAGCATAAAATTCAAATGTAATATTGAAAATGAAAAAATATTTTTCATATTAAGGTACGGAACCTTAGTGAGCGAGTCCAACTCGCTATTTGTCGGATTTCTTTTGTTCCTTACTATTTATCCGTTACCAAAAAATCGACAAATCACCCCAAACAATTCTCATTGTTCCGTTCATCATCGCAAATGTTTTGTTCTCATTTACTCGGCCTGTTCCAAACTCGAGTCGTTCTTTTTTAACACTTCTTCTTGTAACCAGATAATAGCTTTTTTATGAAGAGAAAATGAGGATTCTAACTTAGAATGCTACGTGACAGACCGTCTGACTTCATCAAATTAAAGGTTCTTTAATTCATTAACTATTGCAATTATTTAGACACGTTTTTCTTACGTTTTTTCAAGCTTAGCTTACAGTCCAGTGAGTGTACAATTTTAAAGTGAATCTTTTTCTCTAATAGGTGTAACATTGATTGATTTTGTTATAAATAGACTGTGTGTAATTAAACTGAAATTCCAGGAAATTTTTTTCGCTGTAGTTTCGTGATTTAAATTGAGCACATTGGTTTATTAAATAATTTCTTGGGATATTGTTGACCAATGTAATAAGTATAGTTATAGATTTCAGTAGGCACATTGTGATAAAATATGATGCTTTTAAAATTGGCTGTTGTGGTAGATATTACAATATTCACAATAGGAAAACGTGGGAACAGCTCTACATTAACAAAATCTACACAGCTAAACTTTTGTGTCAACCATCTTATTATAATCTCATTCAGATTGTAATAAATTCGTAGAGTAATTTATGTCCAGAATCATTATGCGATTGATTTATATCAACAATGTCTCACTATTACAGTTTGACATGGAGCTGATGAAACCCAGAATTTATACTAATTTCATGCATATTGTTTCATTAACAAATTCAAAAATTTGATAGACTTATTTACAGCCTGAATAATTTAAGATAATTAATTCTAGATACAGATATGCACAAAATAGTAAGATTGTGAATTATGTAAGTCAATTAATCAGAATTCTCATTTATTAAAAACATAATTTTATGATTTTTAACAAAAGGTTTGTATAATTCATTAGCATTCATAGAAATTTTATATACATATTGGATTCAAACTGGAATTCAACTAACAGTTTGAAGTTCCACCTTTATGCTGTTTGTAGATGGCGGTGCATTTCAATGGCAGGCGCTTGGGCACGCACACAGTTGTGTCAGCATCGGCATCTCGGTGCATTTCGGCACGGCATACGGCACAAGGGCACTTGCTGCACTGCGGACCCACCGCTTGCGTCATACAGCACTCGCTTGGTGTGAACAAGTGCTCCACTGTTTATTCAGCAACCCATGTATTCAATGTTTTAACCGACTTAATGGCTCATTAGTACTTTGTTGCTATTGTCTACTAATTAAGGAGCATCGTCTCAGTTTTCAAAGGCACCTGATTATTATGCGTGATCACCATTTAAATGTTAATTAGATTTATTAAAGCACCTGATCAAACGCGTCTCGATATAAACGTTGACGCGAAAAAACATTGCCTGCGATGTATTGTACTGGATTAAAATTTATTAGACGTTTATGAGTCAGGTAATTGACGTGAAAATACTTTATATTTTCAATTACATACATATATTAACGTCTTGCCAATTGAATCATCCATCATTGAATTTATTTCACCTATTAACATTTTGTTAACATTACTAAAGGTGAAGTATGTAATTAGGACTGAATCAAATAAAGTTAAGCCAACTGACTTCGATATTAATGAGTACTTAAGAGACTATTCTATCTAATTAGGCACGTATCTATCTAAATTACATGCACATTCTATCACTTTTTTATAATTAAGTTTTTTACCGATCTTTAAACTGGTAACCAATTCTGTTTGTCCAATTATTTGCTATCGTCAATCAAAACGTTTCGAATGCTGTATCGCATACAAATCGGCGGGTGAATATTGAGCAACCTTCACCGGAAACGCTACTGGGCAATCTAGCGGCCGATCTATCGATTAATTAGTTCGATCGGCAGTACAATGCAGACAATGTTGTGCGATGGTCGGCACTTTTCGCTCACTCATCGCGGCAGCTGGCTGCAGCAATGACAAATGACAGGCAATTGACGTGGCCTGAGCTCAGTCCACACGCGGCCAGTGACGTGACAAATACCACGAACATACCACTTATCTTAAGTTAATTATATAATTATGTATGAATGATCAGCTTCGTGATGTGTATATTTAATAACTTATTTTTCGAATTGCTCTCTGAGAAATAAATACCCCGTTATCTGTCACGTCTATAATCGGCATTGAAGAAAATACTCTACACTTGCATAGGTACAGGTGTACAACTAAAGGAGTCACAGTAGACAAGTACCTGCTTGGCTTATATTTCCCTATTTGCCAGCAATCACTGAACTGAAATCATCCAACCTTTCACGTTAAAATTCCTAGTAAAGTATACACTAGTCCTTGATTAAAACAACTTTCGATTCAGCAACTTGCTAACTTATCATCAGCACAAGAACGTTAGGTCGCTACATCACTTTTTAGTTTTCAGGAATTATGGTGATGAACTCAAGCAACATTTCGTATTAGTATTACAATAAAAATAAGTGTTAACAAATTAGTTTCAGAGTAAAAGATTATTTGTAGAGATAATAGTAGGGCTTATCATCCCGCTCTTATAGTCAACTAAAGGAAATGTAGGTAATGTTTCCTTTTATTATAAAGTAAAACTAATTAAAATCAAATGCTTCCAACTGTCCTGTTAGTGGGAAACAATGATTGTAAATTAATTAGCGCTACTGATTTCTGAACAAGCGTTAGAAAAACAAGTTTTTTTACATCAAGAATCATGTGTGTTTCCTTGCTGAACATGTGTCTTCCAGAATAAGTAATTATGATCTAAATTCTATTTGCTTGTCGAATTGGTAAGTGACTGCAGGACGAACTGGACTCATATGTTGGTACCCCGTAGGTACCTGGGCTCATCAAACGGGCAAGTTGGATATTTAAGCCGCCATCTTTATTGGCAAAGTGGGTGATTATACAAGCTTTTTCTCACTTGTCACAATTCGATCAATCAGTCAATCAATCAGTCTCAATTTTTTGTGTTTCTAAGAAATAATAGGGAAAAAATGAGACTGCAAAAGATTGCGAAAATTCTTTCATTGGAAATAAAATAAATCAGTAAGTACCCTAACAAGCAGCTTTGGAAAATACGGTAAAAATATTGGAAACATACTATGCCGATATAATTACTCAGAGCCGCAGTTATAATAGACATGATTTTTTTAAATATATAATCATGAACTTTTAAATGATATTATATTTTTCATACCCAACTCATTAAAACAGGTAGATTGTTTGCGCCCATTAGATAAATGTACGCGCTACTCAAAAGGCTTGGCGAGATCAGATAAATGCAATTAAAATACTAATTTACAGACAGGGGCATCTTATCATATCTTTTACTGTTATGTAAGGCGTTATATTAACTGTAACTCTAAGCTAACTTGAAAAGTTAAGTCCGATAATGTTTAATACTTTGATGAACTATAATAATCTGCTGGGAATACAGTTTTTTTTTTTTAGCACTAAAACTTTTATTGCACTTCTTTTATGAGTAGTGGTAGACGTACAATGAACATATCTTGTATTATAAAGAAGTAGGTTATCATCTTAACTTCCTAGAGGGACGAGACAAGCGAAGAGCCTTCAACGTGATTTTAGACTAGACTTGGGTCCAACTATGATCTGCAATGAGCTGCTCTTTATTTTTTGCATTGATATATAAACCGTGGACTAGCCAAGTACCTAGGCTGTAAATAAGTCAAATATGTATGTGGTATATAAAACGGCCTAGTGAACAAAATTAACTGGAAAGGTCGATGACTTTTCAGATTCCAAATTTTGTTTGTGTATGAAGTTGGGAAACTAAGGGATTTTCAGATATTTCCCGTTTTCACTTACACTAGACGAAGCCTAAATGTAAAGCCTAAATATTATTGCACTGTTGGATTTTCAACTATGGCTGGCATGCAACTAAGACTATTTTGTAGGGGATATATGCTCAGCAATATCGTTGGAAACTAATTGTTTTTTTTCCCACATAAAGCGCACAACGGCTGGTTTTTCATAAGGATTGTTTTGTTGTCTTTGCTGGTTTTGTATGGAATTTTATAGACGTTGTTACTTTGTATAAGCATTTTGATGGCTGAAATCATTGTGTAGCTAACTACCTAGGTATTTGAATTATCAGTGGTACCTAGCAATCTAGCATGGGAATTTTGTTCTTACAGTTTCAGCAGTAGTAGTAGTAGCAAAAGTATGAACTTTTGTATAGTCCCATTAGTCAAAAAATAGTTACTTAAACTATTGAAAATACCTGAATATAAAAAGTATTTCACGCCTCTTTTGCATCACTTTTAAAATGTGTGGAAAATTAATAATTAATTTATAATAAATTGTCATTAATAAAAAGACAAATAGTTCGGTTAACCTTTTCGTGTTATTAGTGTACTGTAGTTTGTTCATATAAAAATACAAAGGTGATTGCAAAAACCCGACACCGTCGCCGCCGGCTTATCGACTCTACAGTAGAGCTCCATACTTTATCATTAAATTATAAACATTCATTATATTTCATTGTTTCATTAAAAATACAAAAGGTAAATTCAAATAAAATAGTCTAACAAAAAGTAGATTTATGTTATTTCATCAATTTGTCGCGTTGTTGTTTTTAATTTGGTGTCACTAATCAGCCGATTGAAGCGATTCAATTGGTTAATAATATGAGGAGAAAGAACTTTAGAAGAACTATTAGAAAGAAATATTTGTCAGTGTAAAGTTTTTCATACATGACGATTATTATATAGATGACAATGTGGAATGTGTCTCTTCAGAATATTGTTTTCAGGACAAATAAATATATTAGATATATGTACCTATCTGTATGCAGTTGTACTTTTCTATCTTTTTAGAAAGTCTTGTTACAAATCTAGGCCAGGTGTATTATTTAAACAGTTTTCCTAGGTTTTTTCAGGCTGGATCGGAAGACCTGGATGAGACTAGCATAGACCAGGAAAGCATGGCACAAAAGAGAGGAGGCCTATTATATACTCAGCACTGGGTGGAACAAGGTTGCTGATGAATGATGATGATGATGATTATTTTCAGACGATTAGTAACAAACTAAATGTTGTATTAAAAATCAAGTGGTTTATTTAAATATTCTGTCGATAAGATATTCATGTGTTTGATAATAGATCACAAGGAACCTGCTATGAAAATCTGATTTCTTTAAATAGACTTCGGTCTATGCGATAGTTATATATTTATTACAAAGAGTAGGTAGGTATCAACGTTTAATTCTTAAATTGTGTCGAACAAAAACTGCTATTGTTGTCTTAAATGGACTGGTTGAACTGTTTACATATCTAATTATTAGGACTTAAACTATCAATAGATATGGCAGGTATATTTCAGAAGTTACTGTGGATGTTGAGAATGAAGATTTTTTTCGAAGCAAATACATTCTACCTATGAATTTTAGAATATAGCTGTGATCTTCTGAGTAAGAACAAAACGTGGAAATAAATTTTCTGCAATGTACCTAAGCCTTAATGTATTTTTTTAATAAATGTTTAAGGTTTTTTTGTCTTGTTATACATAAGTCCATTTAAAAACCACTCCATTGCTCAAAATGGGAAATGTTAAAGACCTAATATTATTCAGGCAGTCTGAAATTTACAGAAATGGCCGTTATGTTTACCTACTGTAATGCATTTTGGTGAAACAGGAAAAAATAAAAGAAAAAGCTTTTATTTCAATGTTTTGGAATAGACATTTATCTATTTTTTAAATTGTTACTTCGTACCTATAGTTGATAGGTATGTTTCTTTACTCATATTTATTCCATTTTTTTTTTACCAATGCATTGTCAATTGTGTAAGATTCTAGATTCAATACAAACGAGTATTTATGAAAGCTCTAAAGCCTTTACAAAGATCATTTACAGCATGCATTTTTTTAAAGGTTCTGTTGTGTTTACACAACGCTTGAAAAAAATATAGATCAATTTCAGGATAAATAAAAGCAGCCGCACATAAGCTTACCATTGGGTGATATGTTGAGCGACTGTGTAATAGCAGCGGGGGCTGGGGGTGCTGGCTCCATCTTCCAGGGGGCGCAGCACGAGACAGGGGAGAACTCGGGCGTGGGGCCACTGCCCGCCGATATCAACATGGTCGAGCCACCTTCAGGTCACGAGCTCTCTGCAACGCTAGCATGCGACACCAACCAAATAGTTCACTTCAAATAGTCCACGTTATTCAACAGTTCGATTCGTTCTAAGAACCCAGTTTGTGATAAGGTATGAGCACCTATAGGACGCGGCCCGGCTCGCACGCGCTCGCTTGAAGCTCAGCCAGAACACTGAAGAGCGCGCTTGTCGTGCCGACGCGCCCACTCGCGCGCCTACTCCCATTTGCACGCCTCAGAAAAAATCTCCGCCGCCAAACAATAACAAAAAACTACCTCCGCCGAGCAAACCTCCGCGCACCTCTCACTCTAACGCTCTTAATTCGATTTCCGAACGCGTCAAAATTACAACACAGCTCGATTGCAACGCAACCTTCCGTCCCGTTCTTAGATTTTAAAATTTAAACTTATTAATACTGAAACAATATGCTCCATAACTGCATACACACAATGACTATATTGTTGTAACGCCAAAGTGCCCATTACGACCTTTTCGCACGACACACAAATGAAACTACTCCTACTCGCACTCGTTCGGTTCAGCTTAAGCATGAACCGTATGAAAGGGACAGGTGCTCTACCGCTCGGTAGAATTACGGTAGTGAGCACAGGTGATCTTTTACCATTTCTTCATATAGAAGGTGTTAATGTATACCTCTCTCGCTCTATCTTATATACTTTAGTATGAGCCGGCAGAGACAACGGTATTGTGCCGATTAGCTTCTTAATTAAAGTTAGTTCTACTTGACTATGCTTAGCATCCGTTTTAATAGTTACCCGTACGGAGTGAGTTCCATTCTAATTAAGTTGAAGAGTAGTTCAATATTCTAAACTTTATCGTTCTAAGGAGGTTGTGTATGACTTATTTATTCATTGATATTAGGGGAGCATGCCGATGGTGAAATAGTTGCTGGTAGAATCCGTTAAAAAATAAATGTCACTAATCACCCTTTGACGTAGGTAAATAAATGTAGAACCACGTGTACAGCAATATGTTTTGAATATTTTAATGTAAAGAATATTGAGTTAATGTTGGTTAAATTATAATGCAAAATACAGTAGTAGCATGTTTTGATGAACCGCTAGTTTACAGCATACGGATTGTATCACTAGCGTGTTTTTGTATTATAATTACAGGGAAAAGTGTATCGGTGGAAGGTACTTTTGTACGGGCCGCAGAGCAACTGACGCGCCTGCCCGACTACGTAGGTACCTGTATATCCGTTCTTTACAATTTAATTGGAAGTTTTCTTTAAGTACTCAATAACTTGTATCAATCTCGTCGAAGTTGTGGTTTCCTGTACACAGATAAATACGTTTTGTACTGGGATTTTGAAAGGGTTTCTTTATTGAAAATTTCTTTGAAAAATAACTGATGATTTCTTTTAATTATTGGCTTTCGACTTTAGTAATTGCTGAGATTATTAAGAAAATAATACATAAGGCATTTGAGTACGAATCAAAAGAGTTTAAAAATAAAGACGACAGACTTGCAATCTGTCAGACACAATACATATACTTAGGTGATTGGTACCTACCTGCAACTACCTAGTAGATACACTCAATTTAAATAGGTACCTATTTATGTATAGAAAATATATTTTTCTAAAAATTTATTTTTTTAGAATAGAATATTTATTTGCCAGAAACATGGTGTTTACAAAGGTGTTCATAACATTGCATAGTGCTACATGTCTCACCGTCTTAACGGTATGCAAAATCAATTTACCTACAATTAAATGCAGTTTACATACCTACATTTTCAATTTAAGTACATTATTTACATAACATTAATTTTAAATTTTTAGTAGAAGGTACTTTAAAAAGAGAAAAAAGTATCTTTCATATTGTTTCAAATGAAACTGAAAAACATTCAACTAATTTCGGCACCTACCACCGAAAAATTACCCATACCTACTGAAATTTAATTTTGTTGTATTTTGAAGGTAGGTAGGTAAGATGCATCTCGGAACACCCCCCCTCCCCCGCATTTTTGCGAAGAGCCGCATCTCAGTCACATGCCGCCGTTTAGTAGAGGTGACATGTTTTTGACTTATCGGACACGAAAGTCACATTTAGGTAGGTACCTACTTACTTTTTGTTGTGAAGCCTACAGATTTATGGTGAACTTCTTATCTAGTCATACAAAAGTGGGCTTAAGACTCATGGACCATTTAGTGATATTTTTAAATTAAAGTCAGTGTTTAGGCTAGGCAGGTAGGTAATAAAAGATAAAAATGACGTTTGGGAGTTGTTGACTAACTTTTTCGGGGCAGATTGGCTAACACTAATACACCAAATGTTATGAAAAACGCTTGTCACTTAGTTAATTTAGACGAGAGAAGCTATTAAAATGAGAATGTGAGACTGTCAATGAAAAAAAGAAGAATATGTCAATATTGAAGAGGCTGGAGCAAACTGGATGCGGGAGGCGAGGACAGGGTGTTGTGGCACCTTATGGGTGAAGCCTATGGCCAGCAGTGCACTGCGATAGGCTGAGTTGATAGATTAATTGATGTCAATATATATTTTTGCTGGGAACGTGCTAACTTTAGAATCCATTTAAAGAGCCGGCGTAGCATGCTTAGTTCATTCAAACGTAAAACCAAAATATTTTGTAAACCAAACATAATTATTCTTAGTATCTAGTGTGTAGGTTTTTATTCCGATTGGATTACAGAATATCTAAGTTCCCAAATATATGTTTTGAAATGACTCCGATATAAAGACGAGATAGGTATGAGGAATTTCAAATTTCTACCTATAGAAAACTTATTTTTCTCATAACTCGTCTTTAATTAATCAGTGTCCATTTAAAATATATATTTGGGAACCTAGATATTCTGTAATCGAATCAAAATAAATACACAGTACAATAAGAATAGGTATGTTTGATATACTCGTACAAATGATTTTGGTATTACCTACGTTTGTATGAACTACGCATGCTCCGCCGGCCCCTTAAGCTATTAAGTTTCTTGAGGCTTAATGAATAGAAGTATTGTTTAGTTACTCATCCATTCTAATGATTTTACACTTAAGTTACCGTATTAGGCCACCTACCCCGGACCTGTGGTCAATCTACCCCGGTCCTGGGGCAGGTCGACTAAGATATTTTGTTCTGCATAAACCAGCAGGAAGTTAGGAACTAGGCCCCTTACTAATAAACGTTGTATAGCGTCTATATAGTTACACAACGCTTTGTCTTCTTCTTTCGAAAGTCAATTACTGACGACTGAAAGAGAGAAATCTGATATAATACCTACGCTTATAAGTAAGGGGGTTAGTATGATAAATTTAGTCCTTATTTTTAGGCTAATGTTGTCACTATCAAATAAAGTCATTTTATACATATATTTTTACAGACACCTACCAACGACCAATACCTAAGTGCAAATTTAGTCAACCCGCCCTTTTTTCCTGTACATTAAAATATCAAATTCTAGTAAAATATGCTCAATTCACGTTGTAAAACCATATTTTCTAATAATATTTATTTAATTAGCAGAACAACCAGTGAGAAAATTCGTTACCGGATGTAGGTACACAGCGCCGGCGCAAACGGCGATATCTGCGTTTTAGATTATTTTCTATTGGAGCGAGAACTAGATATTAATATTGGTATTCGATTAATATCTTACCGCTCGTGGCTCCTAGGTAGGTACTTATGTAGGTACTGGCCACGGGTAAAAATATTACAATTTAATCATGATTTAAATGTTTTATAATCCCATCATCGCATCGTAGGCATTATAGTACCTACATTATCTAACAATATTTTATCTAAGTAACTAGCGACCCGCTCCTGAATCGCATTGTTTTTAATACTTAACAAAACATAAAGATTTCTTCATTATATGTAAGGCCGTTCATTATTTGTGTATGTAGGTATTGGCCTTCCGGAATAAATTCTCTCAATGATAAATAAGAACCGCACGAAAAGCGACTTTACTACTTATATTTTACAATTTGTATAGATCTATAAAACAATCTAATAAGACTAACCGGAGGGTGCTGTATTGGCATTACATCTACACTTTATTGCCTTCTGTTTCTAAAGCACAGGCGTATGTCTGTGTATATATTTATATATTATACCTAATAAATCTATCATTAATCAAACAAAAATCCTATATAGGTCTAACTACAAATGTCGGACGACTCGGGTAAAACTGCTTATTCGGGAAAAAAAGACACTTTTCTACCTATGTACCTACAAAAAAAAATCTTCTTAATTTTTTTTATCTCACTGACACACACTACAATCTTATAATTATTTTAAAGTCAATCTAATTACGTGTTGTAAACCCATACCTATTTAAAAAAAAGCATTTTAATTAGCGCTATATATCGGTTATAGCAGCAAACCAATTCCAATTTAAAAAATATGAGATTACAAAATGATGCTGGCCAGCATTGCTAAGGCCACCGGCCACCAGTCGACCACCTTTGTTTATTTTCGAAAAAGGATAGAACTTTCTTTGATTTTTTTCCCTTGTAGTGGAATTAGACAAAAAAATTAAAAGTAGGTACCATAGGAGCAATTCTCGTAATTTTAAGAACGTTCACAGTCCGAGCTCAGTCTCAATCTGTCAAAAATACCTCTAATTTCCCTATATTTTGACAAGTTTTTGACATTTGTTTGTCGCCGAGATGAGACTGCGACTACTTAGATTTTGAACGTTTTAAATTACGAGAATTGACCTTCAGATATAGTAACATATCCTTTTGTTCCAAAATCATTACCAGCAGTAGGTAAAACTAGAACAAGGGAATATCCTTTACGTTCCGGCGAAGCGTACTTAGCTAATTATTTACAGGCAATTCTTTAAAGGGAAACATTTCAAATAACTGTAATCCGTAGCCCTTAAGTAGCAACCTACCAAGCATTCCATTATTTCAGCTTCATAATTCTATCTACAAATAATATTTCATGCAATGAAACCAACAAAATCAATTCTCCGACTCCAGAGCGCGCTCACAAACAGACCTATAAAATGCAAGTGTATAATGATGACAAATTTTTCTTTTTACCTTACGTACAGCCCGACAGAGGGCGACAAGGAGGATTTAGTGCGTCGATATGGTGTGGGTGTCACCTAATGAATAAATTTATTTATGTGGACCCGGCGACTTTTATCTGGCCGAAGGTGAATACCGAACTGTTGTTACTTGTTACACGCCAGTTACGATTAACCTGTTACTTAAGCGTTATCCTGTATGCGGTCGTTATGTGATTATTTTGTAATTGGACTAGCAACCATAAATATGGCTGTAATCAAAATACGTGGCCCGATAATGTGTTGTTTGGTGATTTTTTTATCGACGTAACGGTGTTGATACAAGGATACAAGTCTTGTGTAATTACGTCGATTTCGGAGTAGGTAATTACACTTGTATTTTCAATTTTTAAACATGGATAGTTAGAGAGATCTGTTAAGTTCAAAATAGAGTTTTTATGGCTGATTTCACCAATGAAACTGAACGCGAGCAGCACTCTAAACCGAGTTCAAGAGAGCTATCAGTGTCATCATCGTTGTGGAATATTGACAAATCTTGACCGTAGATTAGATAAGGCTCACTTTCTGACATTATTATGGCATTTTTCATAACATTTTTACCAGACTCAGTGTACCAGCTGATTACAGTTTTTTGTTCTTTATCTTTTTTTAGCTCATATACGTCATCTCTTCGATCTCTCTTATTGGAAAATATGTCTACTCATAACGAAGAAAATTTGACGAATATGAAACAGTGGAGAGGAATATAAGCACCTACCTAACTAGTGACTGAAGTATAAGCCGAATAAAAAAGTAGGTAAAACTTTCTTCAAGTTGCTACCTACAGAAGGACGTGAGGGTAAATAAGAAAAGATTTAACTATAACCAATTGGAATATAATAGTTTTCGTGATTTCTTATTAAACGCACATGTGTGATAAGAATCAAGTCTGCATATCTATATATCTTCATAAGTTATACATAAAACAATTTATTTTCCCTTTCAACCTTCTGAAAACGTCAGCAAGAAAACATGTCTCCTAATACAGGCAGCTCTTTCTTTATATGCCTTTCGCATTAGCACCCGAGCGAACAATAGGGCCGTCCACAATGGACTAACGAATCATCACCCACAGCACATACAGAATCAGGATTCTACACATCGCGTGCACAGCCTCTCAGCCAAAACACCTTGACCCCTACCTGCGTAACACTTTCCTTGTAAAGTTACCCAACACTCTGTCCCTTAGAGGTCAGAGTATAGTGGTTATTGTTACTAAACATGGCTCGTCATTCGTCGTGGTTCGCGACGACAAAGCCGCGGCTTCTCCACAGACAGATGTATTAACATTATAATGTGTACAAAATATTTGTGCTATCTATTTTCGACCACCCAGGTGGATGACACATGATCTGGATGTACCTTATGAAGGTACCTGCTAGAACAATGGGTGACGTTCTCCATTTCGCTCCCTTTCTGCTCGATTACTTTGATACGTCAACATTATAAAGTAAGGTAGAATGATTTTGCGTTCAAAAAGAGTCTAGTGAAAGTCTTTGAAATCTTTAATTTCGTCATTCAACCTAATGTGATATACTTAGGTACCTAAAGGTAACCTACCTACTTAGCTACATAATAGGCATATTATCTCTCTTATCGAGGCTCATTCAGAGTGAAATTATGAAAAAATAGGTTAACTTCCTGTTTCTCACCGCCCGGAAGCACTACCTACTTGTTTAGCAAAATTACGTAACTTTAAAAAATTAAATAGTATTTATATGAAGTTATCTGTTACCTAAATAATTGAAGTTACTGGTTCTTAACAAAAAGTAGTAAACCATTCGAAACCAAGTTATAGATTTAAGTATAGACTACGTAAGTAGTCACTGTGTAAACTTTACCTAACTACAAACAGCCCTGGCTATCATTAATTTAATATTGTTAAAAGTCATCGTTAAGGCAACTCTTATTTCTACTCGCTCACCTTTTAATTCAAACTCAAATTATTATAATTTACAAATACCTAAGTAAAGATTCGTTATTTAATCATTGCATTATAACATCATACACACTGAAAAAAAAAACTTTTACGGGGGTTCCTGAAGTTCATTGAGCAGCTAAAATGCCACTTAACCCATTGAAGGAAACTGAACGAGACAAAATAGAAGTTATTGTTATTACGTCTGGGGGCGTTTAGTGTCCTAAACACAATAGAAGTTGTATTGTTATTACGTCCGGGGACGTTCAGTGTCCTAATAATTATTTAAAGGGTAATATTGCTGCTACTTACCTACCTTTGTAATAAAATTAGTAGCAGGACATTCGCTGCATTAAAAGTTTGAAACCGAATGTAGGTAAATAGGTAATACGGGCTGGTGTCCGCAACTCCACGTCAATGCGCGTATTTTGCGTACGGGAAACCGAATGTAATCAAAATAACAACGATTTTTTAAAAATATTGCAAAAATGTTTTTATTTTCTGTTCATAAGTTGAATTTTTTATATCTTCAGAACTAAGTTTACCTTGAACATCAAAACCCTAATCTCGAGACAAATAATCTTCAAGTCAATAAAAATTCGGTGCAAATAACCTGAGTTCGTTTTCGATCTCAGTGATGCTTGTCAAGGCAATGCCGCGCGTCGCCCTGCCCAATGGGCGCGCTTGCATGCGGGGCGGAGCGACAAGCCACACCCCGCTCGCCGAGCCGACAATACGCTATTCACTGCTAAAACAAAAGCCGCTAATGAAAACAAAAATATACCTACTGTTTACGTTTTACTATACCTAATGTTGGGATTAGTTTGAGTTTAACTAGGTATGGAAATTTTTGATATTTTTTATTACATAGGTACCTATTTAGTAGTATATAGTATCTATAGTAGGTAGTATCTATAGTCAAAATAATTGGATGAGTCAACTAATCTATCTATATAATTAAAAAATCATTAAAACGTTTATTTCTTTACTATTCTATTAATTTTTTAATTTTTCATGTCAAAGAGAAACATAATAAAAATAACTAATGATACAACATCTCAAATTAAAATAAATGCTCGCTTTAACGTTGAGTCGGTTCATATTTTTCCGAAACATATGTTCACACAAACCACCCGGAAAGTACCTACTTACCTACCTACCCAATTTTCAAACAATTTATTTTCCTAAAAAGCTCTACATTGAGTAGAGCTTAAAAATTTTGTCTCTCAAACGAAACCAAAACGAAAAAGTTCAATATTTGTTGTGTGACTTTAATTTGGAGGGTTCACATACAGGCTGATAAAAAATATAAGCATTTAACGGCATTTTCAGCCGGCCCACTGCATTAAATGTACCTAAGTCTCAAAAATGTGATCAAATTGAAATTTGTGTGACTTTTTTCTTTCATTTCATAAATCGTACTTACTACAGACTGGTATTGCATAGGTACTCGTATATTTCTGTTTTCATGTATTTCCCCATTAGGTATAGCACATATCGTTTGAAAATATATTTTTTAGGTATGTTTGGCCCAGTTCTCAGCATCGCTAACACCATTAGCTGACAGACATTAGCCCATGCAATGCATGCCCTGTACTCGTGAGTACAGGTGACAGGGCATGCGGTGCAAGATGAAAGGTGGGCTATGGTCTGTTAGGAGACGCCTCATATAGGTACACTGAAGATCGGAACCTTCCGACAAACACTTCCCTATGGAGATTTTCTTTGCTGCGGCCGATCTGGGTGCGGAGACTCTTTAAGATTTTCCAAGTCGGCCATGCCCAGGTTTTCTTACAATCATGTTTCCTCCAACAGGTTGGTAAACAAAGGAACCATAAGATAATGAGCACCAGCATTTCTGAATAGAACCTTATATACCTACTTAACAAGATCAAGAATCCATCTGTCAAGTTCGGTAATTCGTTGTTGTCCATTTGGTCTCTCTCTCTCGAAATCTTGGAAGAGCAATATTCTAAATTCTAGCCTATGGAAGGCAAGCCAAGTGATAATTTCGAAGATTACTTTCGACGGACTTTGTATGTTTCCATCTGAATCACGTTGCATTATTGCTTTAAGTAGTTATCGTCATGTTTTTAGCATAATCTAATCAGCCTATAATGTTCCAACTGCTAGGATACAGGCCTCCTCTCTTCGAGAGGGAGTGAGCTATAATCTACCACGCGTGCTCCCGTGCGGGTTGGTAGATGTCACATGCCTTCAAATTTTTGGTTCTAGGATATGCCGGTTTCCTCGCGATATTATCCTTCCCCGTTTTGAGAAGTCTTGTCTTAATCCCAATGTACTTATTGACGCACGGAGCAGTAGGTAACTAGGTATCTACGACTTCTTTTCCATACCAACATCTGTGTCAGTCTTCATCTCAAAGTTAATTTAATTTCCTTCCCATAGGCAAATTATCTTTCACTGAAACAAGTTTTTTTCACCTAGTCTGCCTCTTTTCTTATTGCCATACACATTCATACTTAAAACTTTTACATAACATAACATCACGCCTATATTAACCGAAAGGTTAGGCAGAGGTGTTCCTAAAGTACACCCACATTTCGGCGGTTATGCCGGTTGCTTAAAACTTTTCTCCGCATCACATGTCACAACAGGTAATTAATGAGTATCGGTTACTCCTCTGACTTATCTACTAAGGTACTACTCTCTAGATAATATGGTTTAAAATTAGTAGGTATAATTCAAACAAGGTGCCTCGAAAAGCACGTCAGCTGTTATTCGTGGATTTTTGACAGTCGTTACGGGTCGTCAGAAGCCCGAAAGTCTGACAAACAGTCTTCCAAGGGTTGTCGTATTACCCAGTAACTGAGTTGTGAAGGTCAGATAGGCAGTCGCTCCATGTAAAATACTGGTATTCAGCTGCATCCGGTTAGACTGGAAACCGACCACAACATAGTTGAGAAAAGGGCTTGCAGATGAGTTCAAACGAGTGTTGAATTTCCATAATCCAGAAAACAATATTAGTCGTATCGCCAGTTCTCGTCAGTTTTGGGACAACCGGCGGAATTGACGATTCCATATGCTATCCGAGAGGTCTCATTTCTTTAATACGGTCATCTAAGACTTGACAGCAAAGGGGTCAGTTTTATTAAACCTATTGAAGTTCGATCGATCGAGCGGCACCTACGCAGAATCCTAAGAAGACTCGGAGCGGGAGTACCATCCGCACTTGGTTAATATCCACAAGTAAAGAAAGAAAGAAAATACGTTTGCTTGCGGTGAAAATGACGCAAAATGGACATAAATACAAAAAATAAGCCGTACTCAGCGCTTCTTCTCCACATTTATTATGCACCTGGGCAAAGTGTGGAACTCTCTGCCAACGTTCCCTTCCACAAATAACCCGACAGCCTTCAAAGCAAGATGAACAGGCATCTTTTGGGTACGCTCGATCCATCGTAGATCTCAACCATCGTGTTCCATCAGGCGAGATCGAGATCAAGAGCAGGCACATCTAGCAATAACCAATGCTAGATATGCACGTGATGTTGATGTCTTAATTTTTTTGCTAAAACGCTAGACGCACACCACTACCTACCATGCATCTCATCAACATCATAATTTTAGCCGAAATACGTCCACTGCTGGACATACGCCTCCCCCAAGCACCGCCGTTCGACCGGTTCTATCTTTCCCGCATCCAGCAGATTCCTTCTTGACAAGGTCAAGGTGACTTTGTGGGAGGCCTTCCAATACTACGTCTTCCAGTACCCGGTCGCTACTCCAAAAATTTTCACCCCATCGGCCATCTGTACTGCGAGCAATGTGCCCTACCCACAGCCACTTAAGTTTGGCATTTCTTCGGGCTATGTCGGTAAACTTGGTTCTCCTGCGGATCTCTTCATGCCTCTACGCTGTATTAATCTACTGCTGACACTGTGACTAAAAGCAGAATTGTGTTTATCTTATCATCTAATAACACCGTGAAAAAACCAGCATTAATAATTATTCCAAAACAAAGATTCGAATAATTTGTGATGTCAACCCGCATGCGGCCCACGCAGCACTTCTACTCACAGGGAGGAGGTGTGACTCCTAGCAGTGAGAACATTAAAGACCGTATGCTATGAAATACGGTTAACAGTTAACAGTCTATCGAAAATACTGGAAAAGCTGCCGATGATTCGAAAATAGGATAGGAAGGAGATGGTATGTGTGTGATGGTGCGTGTGGTATGTGGTGTGTAATTTTTTTCATGTCTTTACGTAGGGCACTTGCTTTACATTTAACTAGTAGGTTTGGGTAGTAGGAAATCCAATTGTCGCCATCCATGTTTTTTTTAACTTATTATTTAAATAAGGTTACAGCTTGCTTGCAATAAGCATTTCACGAAATATTTTTGTACCATTCGACCTCTTGCTCTTAGGAACAGTAAGGTCGAATGGTAAATAAATTAATTAGTTACTTATTGCGTACAAATAGATAGTAGGTATGTGAACATTTCGTAACTACTAATTAGATGACAAAATTACATATACCATGTAATTTTGTCATCTACTTTAGTAGGTAATTCGGGCGAGATATGTTTGTTATACTATCGACAAATTAAAATTAGGAGCAAATTCAATATCATGTCCAATCAGTTTAGTGGGTAGATACTTACGTAGTTATAATTTTCTTCGTATCTGCGTTGAATGATAAATGATAATCTTTGTACAAACTTATTATTTTTTGTCTAAGCCATTAAAATGACGCAAAGTACCAAGTAGGTACCCTATATTTATTTCAAACGTTCGATAAAAATACTGCATAACTTAATTCGAACGTCAATTAGGTAAAAGAACAGAGACCTTCAAGAAGGCAAGCATACTTTAAAATGCAATTAAAACATTTTATTGTATGTGACTCGAAAATAAATGAAAGTTTTGTAACACGCTATATATTCGCCGTCCGCCCCTAACATATGGCGGCAGTCGGAAGGGGCGCGAGGCGCACTTGCCTAGACTGCCTACCCCGTGTTTTAACTCGCCTAATTGCTTCCCATTTACATACATTAACAGAAAAAAAACGTCCACAACTGACGCCCAGCCTACTATGTAAATAACAAACCTATGTAACTACCTAAACCCATTATGCCGAGAACCGCACCGACCAAACCGATATACAAATTACCAAGTTTAATAACGGAAATCAATTGCCGTATGCCTCCGTCTAATTACAGGTTGTTGGCTGTCCATGGGAATGTGCCAGTGAAATACTAAAACGTAACGACCGTCCTACACTGTCGAAATATCAATTGTAAATAGTTTAAACGCTGCTTTATCGGATATTATCTATTATTGAGAAAAGACGACGGATAGCCTCTCATTATCCTTTCAATTCAATTATGAGCCGCTAATTACGAAACGTTAGGTAATTAAATGACGGTGAGAACCAAAAACTGACAATAGATAGTAGTAAAATTAAGCTCCAAAATTTATAATAGACGCAACGTCGAACGTTTTGTGAAATCTGTAGTCGATTGCTGGGGAGAAACTCATTGTTCTTTGTGTGTAAGAGCCTACATAGGTGTACTTACGTATGCATACGAATGTGCACATCAACTGTTTGCAATCTCTTTATTTACTTAAAAGTATAAAGGCAAGTTTGTAATTTAACGATCTATACCTACCTTTCGTCAGTTAAGTTTCAGTAGGTAGAGCGGGTCGAGGCCTGTCGGGGAGCGGTGAATGCTTATGCGAATCCCGCACCCCCGGCTATAGGCAGAGGTGGTTTTAGCCGGTAAGAGTCCGGCATGCCCCTCTGTCACCCCCACGATGGAGGAAGTCCATGAGGATTTCCACCGAGCACCAAAAAAAAAGGTATGTAGATAATTTTCACTTGTCCTCTCAAAAATTTGAAATTGTTCATGAAATTCCTTCCTAAATTACCTTTAAGGTGTATGTATACAGAACCTATTTTTATGACCTATCAATTCAAATAAATCCATCCACTCAAATCTGCATCTATCTTCAACTGTAACTAAACAAAAATATATATTTTTGAACTAGGTATTTTTAATCCTGAAAACAATTTTAATGGAAACAAACACTGGCTATTGGCGACATCAGAAGCTGTCAGGATCTGTTCATTTATTTATACGATGGTTGTGGTTTATACAATAGATACCTACCAGACAAATTATTATAATCATTCGCACTGCTTTTGTTTTCTTTACGAATACTTTTCGTCCTGCATTTTCTTAGCTATTTCACAGTAGGTAATTCCTGATATAATAAACATATCAAACCTAAGCAATGTATTCAGAGGTTCAACTACATACAGTTTCAATGGAGGCAACGTTGCCCGCCACAATGGCCGCGGTTATCTGCAGCGCGATCAAACAAAAGCTACTTACAACTGTTCTTAATCGTCATTTCACATACGCTCTCCACTGACATGAGACGTTAGTTTAACCTGAAACCAAGTACTCGGTTAATGTTCAGACTGCGAAGTACAGTTGGGAATAAAGTGCAGTTTTTGCACTTAGGTACTCTTTTTGCTACGTGAAGGGATAGGTACAGTTGTGTAAAGCTTTGTTCCAATTCATTATTCTTTCGAATGTCATAAGGACTCATGGAATATCAGTATTCCAATAAATAGGGGCTGCCAGTAAAATTAGAGCCGATTGAAACTATTATAATAAAATATACATGACCATATTTTTTCATTACAAAATACCTAGGTCTCCTTCAATTCAGCAGAACTGGTCTTGAAAACTAAGTATTATTAAGTTTACTACCAGATTTGCATAAGTGCATTCTATTGACAAATTGCACCAGTTCCAGTTAATGACCACCCACATATTCAGGAATTTCAGCAATGAGCAGTTCAGGTGTCGCAGGTCCGGCCAAACCCAACCCAGATCCACTTTAACTGCAACGGAAACATTGTGTGTATCTGTACAAGTGTACACCATTTCGCAAATAAAGGAGGCGATTTTGCTCGCTTCGCGGTCCGGGCGGGCACAATGGGCTGGCGATATGCATAGATACTGCTAAACGATGCAGGTCATGCAAATACTCAGCTACTCCGCTCACACACACATCACACCACGCTTTCCAATTGCTGGCCATTGTGCTGCCTCGGGAAATTGCCTCTCGTCTCATCATTTACATTGTGAACAGTTAGCGCAGTCCGTCTGTTCGATTTTAGATCAGATTCGCTGATAATTGAGAGCGAGGTGAGTTTTTGTTGATGTTCCACGCAGAAATCAGACTGACGAAATGCGATGAAGGGATTTTTGAGGAAGCTCTGTTTTTATTATGTTTTAAGTATGTAAATTGATAAACTATTGACTTTGTTAAATTTTAAAGGTGTTGTCGTACTTACAGAATTAGTAACAATTAGATACATTTCAACTTCATTACTGAAAACGATATTCTTTTTATGTTCTGTAGAAATAAAATTAAGAGGAGTTTTCAGGAATGCCTGTCGATTATGAAATGAAGTTTTCGATTCAAATACCAATATACGCCCAATAACTGTAAATAATTGATTTATCAGTCTGTAAGTATATCAATTCAAAATTAATTTCAACAAAAAAAACGTCATCTCTACATTTCTTGTAACAAGAACATTTCAGGCTGCTACCGGACGCGTATCACTGCCATGCATAAGTGCGTGCAATGAGTGCGAGCAAAAAGTGCGATAAAAATGATTTGTTGCTTCAGTCATCAGCAGCTAGCAATGTCTGTAGGTCCTGCTCGTACTTTTTCACTACAAATTATAGAAATTGTGTAGCTTTCCTTATATTTTTGCTTAAAAGGACATAGTGAGCATAATAAAGTATTTCTTCATTCTTTTTTAGACCATTTCAGACACTAATCCAAGACCATGTGGTCTTCACGATCTAACCAAGATTATGTCAAGACTTTGATCCCTGAGTATATTTCGCCATTTCTTCTCAAGGTTAATAGGAAATATCGGCTCCATCTAGCTTATTTCTTTTTTAATATGGTAAGTAAAAGTGATTTCTATGTTTATTCTGTAAATTAGGATTAGGTACTTCAATTATGTTATTTACTGACATTTAAATATTTGTACGCCACTAAGGCCAAACATGACTGATTTAATAATATATTGTGATAAATTGCATGTTCTGTATGTATAAGTAGGTACTCATGTTTCCACAAATAAAGAATCTTGAATTTAATACAAGAAGTGCTGCCAATGGCAAGTACCTACGTACAACGACACGAAACAAACTTGCGTGATGGTCACCAGTGTTGTTTTATATTGATTGAATTAAAATAACTATTAATTTACTCGCACAAAACCAATTAAGTAATCTTCAAAATTAAATATTCCTAAAATAAAACTAATTGCCGACGAATTAACCGAACCACTTTGATGCATATCGAACGCCACATATTCCCTGACTTTTCTATATAATTACCAACATTCATTTGAGTTTCGTAACTAATAGAAGTACGTGAAAGCAAATCTCTTCCGGCGGCTTCCGTGTATTTGCGGACGATCTTAGCTACAGTTTATTTTTTAATTAGTGGCCGCTTTTTCATAGGCCGGCGTCGATCAAGATAGCCGTTCGCGTTCGTGTGAATGGCCTACGGTTGCCGCTTGCCTCCGCTGCCTTTCTTGCCTCACGCATCGGGGACTGGCTCACCGATTATATGCAAATGAGATGTCATAACACGTGAATAATTACAGCCAGCCACGACTCGCCCTTTCGGAAGAACCGCACAAATTGGATTTACGTGAAAAGCAAGTTTTACCCGCGACACGGCTTGATGTATGTATTTTTGGGGTGATATGCCAAGCATGAATGTATAAGTAATATTTTGATGATATCTTAGTTAGGTTGATGTCGATATTTTTTTCTTTTTTGATAAGCACTGACGTAACAATTCTTGGAACAAAAGAATACAGTTCAAAGACTTATCTTCTTATTTATCTACTTATTTACCTACTTATAAATATTACTTATCAACTTATAAATAATATAAGTAATAATTAGTTGAAGAGGTTTATTGTAATCATTTTCAAACATAATAATTAATTTACTACGGTAGAATTATAGGTAATTATTACGCTCCTTATAAGCAAACCCTCTAAAAGAAAAACTACGACCTCATACACGATATTCTCTCAAGCCTTTATACCTAGTCGTGTAATTTCCCATTTCTATGCCGTTATTTTATAATGTTCATTAAAATAAAACGTAGGTAACGTCGCGCCACTTTTCACGAAAAGTCCCGCTGTGGAAATTGCGACCAACGTCAGGGGGCAGCGTGACCAAGCATGCGGCGTTAAGGGGCGCGCGGGTCGTTATGCTAATAGACCACCTGACAGACAAACATTCATACACACCACCTAATATACCACTGGAAAATCAACTATATTTTAAGGTGGCTAAGTTTAATTGTCATTTATCTAAGTTTGGTAGTTAAGGCTGTTGTTTCGGCCGTGGTCAGCCAGGTCTGCGTGTTGGCCGCCTGTAGTCGCGATAGCGGGAAAATGGACGGTTGACTACGTTTATGGCTTACCCGCTTGTGCTCCGATTTAAGGCTTATATATGGTCGTAAATACGCTACACGTAGCTATGGTGCGATAACGCGCCTTAATAAGGTTTATTTTCTAAACAACTGCAGTTTGGTGTCGTTTACTTGGATTTTACGACCCTAACCGTTTTGGACAACGTTTATAAAAAAACTGAAACAAAATAGTCTTTCGATTCTAAAATGTTCGTGGTAAAATGCAATGGTTTCGTTTATTATAATATAAAATTAAATCAAAGCTTTCTTCTCAATTTAATAATAAATAAAGCGATTAGTGTAGCTGTTTTTATGCCATCATATACAATCATTTAACTTCCATCCTTGAGAAATCTAAACATCATCCTGAAAAGTCAAAACTTCTAAGCGTTGAGGGTATCGTATAGTCTTGATAGATATCGAAATATAGATTGGGAATACTAATAGTTACACTGGTTTTGTGAAGTCTGCAATGTCTAAAATGTAAGCAAGAACAAAGTCAATGAGAAAATAATATGTCCGTACCTATTGTCCATAGAGGAAGCAAAATAATATTGTTGATACTTACAATATTATTTAGTGACTCAACTAAAATGTTCATGACTCGGATATCTATGTTAATATGACAGTATTTTTGTCTCTCCAGCCATAGAAATCAGCATATGGGAAGGGGCCCGTTAGGGCCTAAGCCGTCCGGGTCAGCGGGATTGTCCGAAAGGGAAAGGGTCACTGCTGCCCCGGAACATAAAGAGCTAAGGAAGGAACACGGATGGGTATTAGTTAGTAAGAGTCTGACACTCCCTTCCGCTCCACCCAGAGCGGGAGGGGTCATTTGATGATTTCCCATCCATAAAAAAGCCATAAATTTGTATCTCCAGCGGTTTACATTACTGACGTAGGTACTTATGTCGTCAAATTAATTAAACTATCAACAGTATCAAATCAAGAGCTCAAACAACAAAACTGGGAGGGAAGCAGTGTATTATTTTCTCACTGCGCTAATAAAGATAACGCTCACTATTGAGGCACTGACGCGCAATAATTAGCATCCAGCA
Organism: Amphipoea oculea; assembly: GCA_945859645.1. Lineage (NCBI taxonomy): Eukaryota > Metazoa > Arthropoda > Insecta > Lepidoptera > Noctuidae > Amphipoea > Amphipoea oculea. The sequence continues at coordinate 11,572,122 of OX243866.1, read as the reverse complement.
CAAAAGCCAAGGTTTTACGAACAGCTTGCCAGCTACGTGGGAACTGAAAAATAACAGTTAAAGTAAGTAAGAAAAATAATCACAACAAAAATATTCAAAAGTATCTGCGGCTTGTGGTTACTGGTTTATGATATGAAACGTACTAATAATGTGAAATGAAAACATTACAATGTAAGGAATATTTGTTCTTTGTTCAGCTCAGTTTTTGTTGAACACTGAAACATTTTAACACAATAGTAGTACCTACACGTGTTGGTTTCAATATGCGGTTTCGTACTCCTTTCCGGGACAGTTATCCACTATTATTGAAGTTATTATTTATTTATTATTCCTATAATGTACCGATTTTTATTTATCAAGATAATATTTACATAATTGTTAAAATATATTTCCTATATTTTGATAACTTTTGCGAAAGAACAGATTCGGATTTCGTTTACATATTTGCATTTTTACTTCTAATTATTCCGCCGTTTACAGATCTAAATGTTTTGTTTGCTACCACCTATTTCTCTAATAATTAGACATTATTAGAGAAATTGGTGGTAGCAAATCGCGTAGCGTCATCTCATGTAATTAGCAAACATTGAATCAAACGTAAGTATTTTAAAATTTGGTATCCAGAGCTTATTCAGTGACATTGTCATCATCTTACGATCTGCCTAGCCTTTTCCCAACCATGTTGGCTGTTGTTCAGTGACAGTGTAACTTACTTAATTTCCATCATCATTTTATTTCATTATACCCTTTTTATTTAATCCCTACGTAAGCGACACCTTAATCTTATGGGTATGCTGAAAATCGCCTACTGTTCATTAAAGTTTATGTTCGTTAGTGTAATGAGTTTATTTTTTTCAGGTTGGGATTTTCAGCAGCGGTAGATGGCAAGAGACTACATAAACTTTGCGTCAGCGTGTTCAATCAACACAGTAGGTAAGCACATGGACTTGGAATATCATACTAGAAGTGTCCAATCAATTTTTTAGACACCTCATTGGAGCATCGCCCAAAACTCATTGCGCTCAGTAAGTAAACAGTCGAATCTTCCTCATTGCCACTCAAATAGCTCCAGCAAACGGGACTTAAGAAGTAATTTAAAAAACCGCTTAAATACAGTCCGCTCTTCCACCATGAATTTTACGACACAAAAGTCGAAAATGCGATGCAAGATGAAGCCTTTGTGGTTACAGCGTTTGATCTGTAATTAGGGTGTTTAATAGCATAATAGCTCGTAACGGCTTTCAATCGAATAGCATTGTGTTTTTTGTACACCTCTAAAGCACCTCAACTTGTTATTGAAAGCATGGAAAAAACTTCGGTGAATGCGTGTCCTTTTCTGATAATTATCTAATGATATAACTAGTGTTATATCATTAAATTAACCGTATTTTGATACTTTCTACTTTCGTTTTGGTAAAAATCACAGTGGTTGGTTCGATGGAAACTGATAAGAGATTAACACCTTTAATTGTGTAGCTAATTTATTTTCTGCATAATAATAGAGGTATCAGCTATCCCATAAGAGCCTTATTTTATAAAAAAAACAACAGCATGAATGTGTTTTCAATGCGCACTAAAAATAACAAGTATAGGTATCTTAATATCTACAAACAGTATAAATTGGTACTTATTGTGCGATGTTTTTGCATTCACATTGTATTTCACATGAATATATGAGTGTCAATTGTAATAAACTAAAGACATGACGTAAGCAATTTGTGAAATGTCCACAGTCCAAGCGACAACACAAAACATGTGCTCATACATCACAGGATCAAACAGAACACTTAAAAACATTATTTCTGCAACAAGATCATTTTACTAAACGGCAGGGGTGTTTAATTTCGTGGACTTTTTGCGGAATGCGGGACATTGTGGAGGCAGGTGCGGCCGCCCGGGCCGGCTCGCGGCTCTCGACGACGCTAATGAACACAATGAAGACGTATTCCTACGAGTATATCCGGCGTTGATCGATTGATTTACTCGCTGCCACCGCGCTCGAGCTTTTTGTATTCGAATGTCGCCCGCCATTTGCATATCAGACTCGCGGTGGAACGAATTTTAAACAAGACGTACGATGGGAGCCGTGATGTGCTAGATACGCTTAGCCGAGGGGATGCCACTATTTGCATATGATGGAGCTTTATAGCTATTAATTTACTGACTTTTCAATACTTGAGGGGAAGGGTGAGACACGTTATACGGTTTTGCATGATAAATATCCCGAGCATGCTTGCTAGTCCTTTCATTTTATAGAGGCTTATCGGCAATATGTTACGTGTGTTCAAGATGTGTATTTATCGGCATTATTCATGTAACCTGTTCATTTAGGATTTTAGTATAAAAGACTTTATCTTTGGATCGACAATAATATTATCTGCTGCCAGACCGTGACATTAAAAACCTGATGTAATAAATATATTTGTAGAGAGAGTCCACATCAAACTACATTTGTAGAGAAAAGGTCATTGTCATTCAAAAGTAATGAAGAGTCCATCCCAGGTTGTTAATTGAGCATGTTCAGATAAAATGTGTGAGTACGACATTAATAGCTGGCGGTATCTGTTCGCGTGTTGAACAAAACAGATCGCGTCGTAAAACACGCGCGTCATAGGAAAATTACCGTTCAGAGTGTGTATTTACCTCGGTAACAACTAACAACGAAGTGCACTTCCAACAATTGACTGCGCTCCCTATCTTGATGAGGAAACACGAACATTGCACACAAAACTCCACATGTTTACGTTTAACAATTTGTGAGGTGACAATGCGAGACAATTCAATGCTGTTTTCATAGAATCATAGTAAAATGTCATTGAAATGTCGGGAGTTTCAGCGTGGCATGTGATACTACGATGGTAAAACGCGGTCATGTAATCACTCATAGTACTACCCAGTTTATTTAATTGAACTGATATGACAATGTAATTGATAGTTACGCCACATGGTCGTCCAATTACCGACCCCTACTGAACAACACGGTGTTAGTGGGTATAACAGTAAACCTGTCTACAATGGAATAAAGTTAAATATTACAATATTTAGAAAAGCTATAGGTGAATAAAGCTCTAAACATTCAATATTTCGCTATCGAGAAACTTGAAAGCTTTATAAGGCTTTCACACCAAGCTTTATTAGGCATGTGAGTGTTAAAGTTATCGTCATCATTAAACGCTTTACAGCAGAAATCAAACAAACGTTCATTTAGTTACAAGACAAGTAATTATGCAAAACAATGTAAAACTGATATGTTAATAAGTTGTCGGGACGATTTAGCACCCCCACGTTTCGGACAGTTGTACACTGTACTATAAGGGTGGCTTATCACTATCTCTATCACATATCAGTACTCATTCTTTTCATCGATTCGAAACACTTAAGTACATGCTAATAGATATTGTAAATTGTTTGGCTTTGTTATCATTGATACAATTAGTTCGGACTACGAGTGTATATTTCAAGAAGTATTTGTGATCTTTCTTAATGATTAAAAGTTTTTTAATCATTTGTAATTTAAAAGATGGGCCTTTTTATTTTATAAACGTTGCCTAAAGTTAAAAGACGTTTAATCGTCAAAAATGTATGGTTAACCATTCGCTAATAATTACCTATGTATCTTTAAGCAACGTTTATAAATAAACCCCATTATGTAAAGTATGTAGGTAATAAACTGCATCCACCTAGGTATTTGTTACTGGTCTAGTATGTCATCATTGGTATCCCTCGCTGGAAACGAAAGTGGCTGTCAGCATTCAGGTCATGATCTTGGCCCGAATTCACTATGTACCTACACTTACACAAGGAATTTTTTATTTAGGAATTCCTTACCTAATCACGACATCTGCTATTAATGCATTATGTATGACACAAATGAATGAAATCGCGCAAAAAAGACGAAGGTGCCGTGGTTTGAACCAACAAAATACCATGCTTCACAACCGTACGTGGTTTGCACGTGGTAAAATTACGCGGGGAATAATAATTACAATACAGCATTGGGGCCCTGATAGTTCCAACCCACGTGATTGAAATCCAGGTAATTGAGCTTGTGCTATTACAAACCACTAAAAGGGTTACAAAACGGACATTAATAATTACTGCCCTATCAGTCTGGTTTCGCACCTGTACAAAACCTTTATTAAAGTAATCGAAGACCGAATATCAGGATCACTAGACAAACAACAGCCTCCCGAACAGACAGGATTATGCCGCGGCCTCTCTACTACTGACCACCTTCACTCCATCAACCAAATTATCGAGAAACACCTAGAATTCCAGCTCACACTTTATATCACCTTTGTGGACTATTCAAAAGCTTTTGATAGTATACCCATAGCTCAATTTTTAACGCCCTGCAGAATCAAGACATAGCCATCACTTACCTACATTAATCTTTTAAACATTATTTATATGAACAGCACTGCAGCGATTAAGATGAGATCCATGACAGGACCGTCCTTCCAGATAGAGAAAGGAGTTAAGCAAGGCGACCCGCTGTCTCCGAAATTATTCACAGCTGTGCTGGAAGAAGTTATCCGAAAGCTGGCAGCGGGCTGGACGGAAAGGGGCATTATGGTCGGCCATAAGAGATTATTTAATCTCCGTTTCGCTGACGATATTGTGCTCCTTTCGTCTTCAGCCTCCGAGTTGACACAGATGCTAGACGATCTTGGCACGGCAAGCCTAGAGGTCGGACTTCAGATGAATATGTCAAAGACCAAGTTGACGACGAACAGCGCGCATCGCAGGATCACTGTGGCGGGTGGGAAGGTTAAATACGTTAATGAATATCTCTATATTGGTCAAATAGTTTCTTGCCAGGCAAGACAAAACAAAGAAGTTGCAAGACGCACCGAAAATGCCTGGAGGAGCTATTGGGCCATGAAAGACCTAATGAAGGGTGATCTTCCTTTGTCCCTTAAGAGAAAACTCATTGACGTGTGCATACTTCCCATCTTCACATATGGTGGTCAAACATGGTCTTTGAAAAATCAGCAGAGGTCCACGCTCGGCTATGGAACGGAGTATTCTGGGTATCAAACTAACAGACCGGGTTAGGAATACGACCATCCATTCCATCACAAAGATAACTGATGTCACTTGGAAAACTGCCACGCTAAAATGGAACTGGGCTGGACACATCTGCCGCATGTCAGACGAACAGTGGGCCAAACTTACGACCCATTGGGTCCCTCTTAATGGCAAACGACATCGTGGCAGGCCCAGACGGAGATGGCGGGATGAGCTGGAATCCTTCAACAAGAACTGGTCCTTAGCAGCTTTGAACAGAGAGAGGTGGAAAGAGAGTAGGGAGGCCTTTGCCCTGCAGTGGGACGTCACAGACTAATAATAATATATTCCAAGCCCGTCAATTATGGAGAATCGCCCTTCAACATTTTGTGTCCAGCCGTATACAGGGTGACTGGAAATTAGTGGCGGAGCCGTTAAGGGGAGGTAGTCTAGGGTTATTCCGACAGATATCACTATGAGACCTACCGTCCTTACTTAACCCTTTCCAAGATATTCCTACTTTTTGTTTAGCAGTTTTTGCATAAAATAATGACAGTAGCGGAAATTTTACAATTAATATTACTTATTTAGAATATCTTTGTTGCAAAACAAAAAAAAGTAGGCCAAAATCACTTTTTTTTAGGATTTATTACTATCTCTTTAAGTAGGAATATCTTGGAAAGGGTTAAGTAAGGACGGTAGGTCTCATAGTGATATCTGTCGGAAAAACCCTAGACTACCTCCCCTTAACGGCTCCGCCACTAATTTCCAGTCACCCTGTATATGTTAAGGATAACCTAGTTATGTTCTGGGAGAGTCAAGTCATATAGGTATAGCCCGTGTTTTGTGGGAAAATCATTGTTACGCCACTTTAAAAACTCTCTGATTTCCTCCCAAATTAAAAACACCCTCCATCTACATATCTAATAGAAATTATATATCCTAGCTAATTGATATCAAATTATTATAAACCTATTCCGACTTCACTAATTATTTCAAAATTTATAAGTTCAACCCTTTGCTGATTAAATTTGAATACATTATACCCTTAACTCACTTTTGACAAGCTGCTAATCATATTCAAACGCGCACCTTGCGATGCCCTGATGGCCGACTGTTAGAATTTTAAAGCATTAAGACCCAAGGCACATAATTCGGAGGGCTCTGGACTAAAAAGAATCTGACCAAAACAATATGCATAGACAGGTGTGTTGGTATTTGAAGGGTTAAGGGATTGTTGACTGATGCATCGTTAAACTTTGTCAATAATATTGTGTATTATTTTTATAAATACTGAAACAATTCTCACTCTATTTATTATGGTGGGTCGGTTCACTTGTCTATGCTAATTGCTGAGTTTTCTGAAATATACCCGTTTTAAGTAAGGCTATGCACATGGCATCGCCTTAAGAATGACCGCCACAAATCATGTGTCCTCAAATAAGTGGAAACTATAATTTCTCTTACTCCTCTTCTTTTCTAATTTTATTTCGTGGTGTGTTCCAAGACAGTTAAATGAACCTATTTTAGGCGATTTTCTGGTGGCCATTGTAGGTAAATTCTGGCTTTCAATTTATTGCAATAATTGTAAATAGTGTCGGACTTCTCCCATGTTCTTAAACAACACTTTTAAAAGCTTCGTCATTGTTGAAAAAAACTGTGAAAATTTGTTTCAGGCGAAAGTCAAATTTTCTAACTACTGAATGTTCATAGCAGATTGCATGCATCTTCAGTAAAAAAATATTGATTAATCTCCTCATTGAAGATATCTAAGATAGACTATAAGGGAAACGTATAAGTATATAAGTGAATAATCATAAGGAAAAGATACAAATTGTTAATGGCACGCAGACCGCGCAAGGGCGGAGTGTTTGCCCCGCTGCAATTAAAACGCCATCAACGGAAACACATGGTGATCACCCCGTGACCATCACCACCCATATCTAATACCAGACTCACTTACATTCCTCATACGTTAATTTAGGAACTTTTCACAAATATAACAAGACCTCTAAGCAAGTCTAAAGTATTATGAAATAAAAGGCCTTGGTATATTGGGCGGATATAAAAATTAAAATTGTATATAAAGTTCTTGAACGGCTCAAAGAAAGGCATTTATTGATGTGGCAGATAAGCAAATACGGAGCAACTGTCGGTAGCCATTGTTTTAACATGTGAAAATATGTTTCATTCCGTTGGAGATATTAAAATGGACGGTTTGTGTAATTAGAAGTTAATTAGTTATGAGATTTTCGTACATTGTCTTGACGACTAGTTTTTTTTTAACCAGTATTATCTACGAAGTCTTACGATTATCTATGTTTTGTTTTACATTGCGAATGTTTTCTAAAAGCTGTGACCTCAATTGTTAACTATGCGATTCGATATCATTATAAAGTCCAGTGTACCTATTGTTTTTAATATATTGCTTTTACTAGGCTGAGAGTATTTCATGCGCACTCAAATATTTCGCTGATGGTGGCGCGTGTGTTGGATCATTTAGTTCCCTTCAAAATGGTTGAACTGAATGTTCGTGAAAGGGCACCGTCAGTTGGGACTGGTCATCTCTTAGCTAGTGCCTATATTTTATTTTTGATTTGTTTTTGTATCTTTTGTCTTTTTAGCACCATTCTCACATATTGTCAATTCAACATTAATGATGTAAGTACTTAACTAATATTTTGTAACAATATACATAATTAAAAAGAGTGTCCGTGAAGTTTCTTGTCCGTTGTTGTCCATAGCTATTACGCTTTAGAATGGGCAACCAGCTTCATATTTCCGACTGACCGCCTCCTAATAATGCCTAAATGGATTGAGTTTGAGTAGTGTGGATCTGTGGATCATGACATGTTATACTCAACCATGTTGCTTCTTGTATTGACAGAGCTGCAGAGGTGTGAGTACAAAGAAGTGGGTTTTTATTCATTTCCCAATTACGTAGGTAAATGTTTGGTTTCCGAAGTAAACTAAATAAGTATATTGGCAACTTGTGTTAAACAACCTTGAAGTTTTCGATATTTTGATTAGTCGAAATTATCAAATGTTAGAATTAAGATCTATCTCTAGAGTATGACGTTTACAAAGAAAAATTTTCAATTAAAAAAAAAAAAACCTTTAATGTTCCCACTGCTGGGATTGCTGCTAGAGGGAGTGGGCTATAATCCACCACGCGGGCCCAGTGCGAATTGGTACTATGTTACATGTCTTCGAATTTTTGATTCTAGGACTTGCCGGTTTCGTCACGATGTTTTCCTTCACGGTTTTGAGAGCATTGGTGATTAAATTATTTACACAAAGTAGGTAAAACTCCTGCCTGAGTTCGCACGACGACGACTCGTAAGTCGGGGTCGTTCCCACTGGGCCACCATTGCTCTAAAAATGTATTTTTTTAATTTTTGCACCGTGCATGTTTTACCTCACTTTTTTACACAATAATCATTTTCTTATCACCATTTAAAACCAACCACTAAGTATATACGATACATAAAAGGTCATTACCAGCATTGTTATCTAAACATATGGCGTCTAAAGCTTCGCAAGTAACCAATGGGGAAAGCAATAAACTGTTAATTGCTCGGAAGGGGAATGCTCGGTGAAGCTCGCCAATGCCTGAGCATTAGGGTCGAGTATATAACGCGGTATATAAGTCTTGAATGAGCATTATCGTGTTCGTCGTGAATATATAATTGTTGAGTAGTTAGTGGGTTTCGTTGTGAGAATGTCTTAGATAGCTTTTTTATACTTACTTCGATAATCATCGACAATTTGTTAGGTATAGTCAAAAAAAGAGATAAGTATGCAGGATAGTTGAAGTTTAGTAAGAAACCGATGGATGTTGTCGACTGAAATTTAATTTGATAAATGAGCTGCTTGTTTTCTATTAATAAAATTAAATTTTATTCTAGAACATTACTAAACTTCAACTATATCCGACGATCCTGCATACTTACTACAAGCGGACTATAAGCGGACAATCTACCTCCATCGACTCCAGTCCAAAGTTGCCATCACCACCTGTTGAAATTTTCTTGAGGACGTAGCTTCTTATACTTGGATTGATTCTATTAGTCCAAAGTAGTGAGCATCACACATAAGAATACAAATTAAGATTTCAATTTTCTTTGTAATTTTTTATTCGTTTTCTTTTATTATTGGTGATCCTATGTGAACTAATAATTTTCACTTTGGTTTGTTGTTAGATATTATTTAAAGTTTTTATTTCCAAAGTGAAGTTTTGGTCAGAGTGGCCATGTAAAAAATTTGTGAAATTGGGCACAATTACTGAAGTACCTAAGTACCTATAGGAATTTAAGTCACTCAATAGCTATAAAATATATAAGGTCTCATTAAAACAGATGGACAAACTTTTAGAACTCATTAAGACCACCAAAATAAGGACGATGGAAAAAAATATATTGAAAAAACACATTAGATACTTACAAGAAAAATAATCAGTTAATGTGCCGGCAATTTATTATTTTATGTCAAAATAAAATCACTTTAATCAGTGTTTTTTTGCTGGGTATCTTTGGTTAGACGTACTGAGCGCTGTGTTAAAAGTCCATCTATAACCGGTCAAGCGGCGCGCGTGGCAGATCGGCGACGAAACAATAGAAAATCAATTGCGTCTCATTAGCGGAGCTTGACAGATTAATGGGACCCTCTGTATAGGTACTTACTATTAAAATTTGAGAATATTTGTCTTACAAAAACCTGAAGTTAAAACGGGCGGCAGGCGGCGGCATACAAAGTCAAAGGTTTTAAAATTATGTTAATTGCTTACCGTGGCCTATGAGCGCCTCGCCACAAGCTATTATGTCGCAATAGCAACGCAGACCATAGACTAAAATATCTGTAACGATGGTTTCAAAGTAGGTAAGTAAAAGCATTAATAATAATTACTATAATTGCTTACAAAATCATCATTTTCAGTTTTTTACTCTATACGTAAGAGGGTTTATTTAGGTATTAACTTTTCTTAAAGTTTAGTTATGATTAACGTCTGATCAGCCGTACATTTTGTGACGTTTAAATATCTCTTAACTTGCAGCAACGTTTATAAACCCTAAGTTTTCTTTGATCTCTTAACTCTTCCGGGTTATTGGTCTCTACTCCAGATCTTCCACTCTGGTAAGAAAAACAAAATAAAAATTGCTTTAGTCTAGCAAGTAAAGTAGTAATTTCTTTATCCACTAAGTACTGTAGAGTCTTGTAGACTCTACGAAGGGTTAACTACAGAGGAGAGCTATTTTACTTAAAATGAAACTCCTATCGGATTTCATATGATATTATTAAAGGAGTTATTTAATTGAATAGGTACATAAAATTAGCCCTTCTTATTATTACACGTCAAACCTACTTCTCATTGAATGACACACGCTTAAACGTTCGAATGGAACATGCCTTCAAATATTACTGGCCAGTATTTCAAATCGCTACAGTACCTATATAGAAAGGGCTCTAATTTGCGCAGTCGTTTGCCTCACCTTGGGTGCACAAGTGCACACACAGGGTAAGGTAATATCAATTACGCCAGCTTACTTTGGATACTTACCGGCGCAATAATATCTCATTACCCAATACCAAATTTCAATACCACAACATTTGCAATAACGGTATTCAGCTGCAAACGGTGAGGCTAGAAGCCGCCAATGACGACCACCTCAATACAGTGATTCTACCTAAACATTACTCCACACATGTATTCTGTGTGTGTTCCAAGCACTACCGCTGTCGGTGACACGGAAGCCCGCTACTGTGCGCGTCCATTGTCCCCCCCCCCCCCCCCACTCCCCAATTGGTGACCACTTACCACACTTGTTACGCGAGACGTCTTCAAAGGCACGCCGCGCCATTGTCACCTGTCTACACCAGCATTAAGTGTGAGGTGTGAGGTGTGACGTGGTTTTTGTGGCAATCTAGTTAACGTTGGTTCACTTTACTTTTATCTAATTATATGAGAGATGTGCTTTTGAATTAAAAACGATAATGTAGTCAATAGTAAAAGTAAATCAACAACAGGAGGTTACTCTTGGTCGGCAATCCAATTATTGGGGCGACCATATTGCGGCTTCTTGTGTCAAGTCAGTCCTATTACAGTCCCATAAAACATTTCGAAAGGTAGGTATATGAAAGAGGGATACGGGGCGAGAAATCAAAAGCGGTGTGTCATTAAACAAATATTTATTTTCAAGACTAAAACTGTAAGTATCCTAGACTCAAAGAGATTCCAACTGAGGAACTGGCGTTATTCCCCGTTTTTATTTATTATCATCGATTTATATGTACCTTTTTAAAGACAGAATAATCAACAAGTAAATTGTATTGCACATGGTCATAGCACCAAAAACATTAATATCAGTCATGTTCAGTAATTTAATAATAATAACTTTCCATAAAAGTGATATTAAACAACTTTCAAGAGAACTCGATATTTTTCTAAAACATGAAATCAAAAATGGTCTTCTAAATGATTTCAAATGTTTCGAAAACGACAGTTTCTCAACATCAAGTCAATTAGCTTAATTAAATAAAACATTTTTAATAACTTTCCATAATATTGTATGTAAATTCATATGTTATTACTATAATTTATTAACTACTTAGGTAATAACTTCCTTCCTACTAAGTTTTATAAGCTATAATTAGTTGATGTATAATTCCATACCTAACAAAGGATTCATAATTACTACTAGATACATTTCTTTTTATTTCGACTGACAGTCATCTATGAAATTAAAATGTGCCAAAATAAAGAAATAATATTCTAACGTTTTAATTTCCGTTTGTAACATAATATTAGCTGTAAATAAGAAACAGTTATTGTGCAGTTGCCTTACTAAGACATTATATAATATACAGAGTAAAAAGGACATCTACGAGTAAACTGTAACCATGAATAAATTCAGCACATAATCGACGAAAGATTTCTGCGCTAGCCTCGACATTTTTTGTCGGTTATCAATAAAATCTGCTGTTTCATAGAAAATTGCAACATCGAAGCGGTCAAAGTTTAGGCACAGTATAAATATACAGTAAAACATCTTCATACAAACGTGCCGCTCTCGGTTTGAATGTGTGCGTGCGCGCCGCGCGCCATGTCGGCACGCGATTTCACGCACACGCTAGCATAATATATGAGGGAATAAGGTGGCGGCAGTGCGGGCTGTGCAGCGCGACTGTGAGCACGCGCGTACGCTACATGACCGCTTGCGTTCGTCAACTCTCGCCGGCGGCGGCCACTTAAATTACGAGTATCATGACTTCAAAAAGGGGAAACAAATATTGTAGTGTTTTCGGGTGCCTCAATAATGATTTCGCAAACCCGGACTTATCATTCTTCATAGTTCCTGCTCAACCAGAAATGTAAGTACCTACTTATACTTAAATATTATTAGAAAATGTGGTATTGTATTGTTTATTTCACAGTTTATTTGCTTTATTAAGAGCGTAGCCGAGTCGCATTTTTCCATATAAATGTATTCCCAAATTTACTTTCTGAATACTATGTTTAGAGCTAAAGTTTATTTTAAGAAGTCTAGTTTTACTATAAAACAGAGGATTGAGTTCGAAACATCGTTTAGGTAAACGTATTTGTCGCGTATAGATGTAATAAGGGCAATTTCACAATAATTAATATTGCAAATTAATTACTATTGAAATTATTATTTTTTCTATTGTCTGATGTGTTGTTCAATCCAAATATGGTGTCTTATACACCCATTACAGGAATTACGGCAAAGATCGAAATTTACTCATGATCGCACCTGATGATTTTGTCGATAATGTAGAAAGGATGGAGCAGGTGTTTCGCAAAGCGTTCGAAAAGGACCACATCAACATTAAAATTGGCCGGTCAATTTACGATCAACTGAATGATATAGAATTTAAGATGCTACCAAAAGCTTTTTACAAAAACTTTACATAAGAATGAGAATTTACTTTACATTAACAAATAATAATAAAGCGTTCCGGACGTGCAGAAACAGGAGAAAAATTTTCTCGGTATCAAATTTGTAACTTAGTATTATAAATGTTATGTGAATAAAGGCTTTTTATTTTTACTAAATTTATAAATTGGTAAAATATTCAATCACAATATGCTTTTTTATTTCATAAATTTAGATCAAGTGCTGCTTGTTCGAAAATATTAACTAAAAGTAAAAGTGACAACCCTGGGGATCAAAGCAAGAGTAGGCTAATAACTCGGCGGGCGGCCTTAGATAACTTACTGTATATTTACTGTGGTTTAGGTATGGAACAGCTATTTTTTTTTTTATAACCCGCGAAAAATTTTTACGCCGGGACGTTCAGAATCATGTACTGAATCCATGGTAACGGGTTGCGCGTCGATGTCCCTACCACCCTGTATGTATTAAAAATTATGTGTACATTCACATTTAAGAATTCTGAACACAAGAAATCTACATCTACCCCAAAAATCACGCTGTTAACAGAACTGCGTTTTCGCCAAAGAACAAAGTTGTTTTCTCAAGTAACATTTTGAACCACGGTTCGGAAATCATTACCGTCTTCACAATCATAAATATCAGAACTGATCATTTTAAGTGCTTCAAGTTCATCATACCTAAATAATTACAAACAAGCTCCGAATCTTGCCTTTTAAGAAATTGCACATGACTCGATAAAAAAAAACTTGATTATTGAAATTGAATTGAAATTAGAAATGAATATCATTTCAACCTGTTTAACCTGCTCAAGTCTATCGATACCTTCGTGATTTCGCGTTCCAACTTTCTGTATCTCCAAGAAAATAATTTTAACAAAATACGCGTTAAATAAAGCCTTCTGACATCTGAAATTGAATCTTCTGAAATCCATTCTAAACAATTTTTTATTGGCACGACCTCAAATTATTTCTAATTCGGAAAAAATCGCAGAAGAATCTGAACTTGGAATTCCATTCCCTATTCTAAATACCCCAGGAAAACATAAAGGACTACTTGCATAGAGTTGATCTGTGTAGGAGTAAAATCATAAAGAAAAAGACGGCTGAAATAACAGATTCCACGCTAGAGGGTCGCAAAGCAACTGCTTAAGAAACGGCTCTTAACGTTTTCGTAAACGACATAAGCTCAGACATACTCGTAGGTGTGATGCTTGCTTGGTGTTCGTGCATTCGCAACGTTATCCAATGCAGGAAATTGCGCCATCTAATAAGAAAAGTTTTGGAATATGAATAACACTAGGAACATGTTGTATAAAAATTCTAGTTCAACATGCATTTCAAAAACCACCATTACCGGTTCAACCACAACCTAGACCGGTTAGACCTTTTCCACGACATCAAGAAAATAATGTTCAATACACGACAAAGCATTGCAATTGCAATTAATGTAAATAAAGTCCGTCATTTAATCGCTGAATGCTGTAAACGTGCGTTTAGGGCAGCAAATATATTTGTTATAGGTACGCCACTAGAACTCATTTTTTCAGAGCCCAGACACCAACATCGAAACCCGACATGACTCTAGGGACATATAGACATTTTAACTAACACAATTCCATCTCCATTAACTCTATGACACATTGTTATCGAACTATCTTTTAGTCCATCGAGGACAGTTTCGCGATGCTTGCACAAGGGACGATCTCTTTATTTACTAGACCGAAGCGAGTGTAATTCACACAAGCTTCTTTATGTTTTTCAGGACCTAACCCACTCCCAACATCAGCTTTTTAAAGCGGGTATGGTAGTCGAGAACGAAGAAGGCTTAGCGAGAGATCAAAACTAGTATGCGTACGAACATCGGTTTTTTCTAAAGATGGATTACTTCTGACAGTCACAAGTAAACTGAGTGAACCTGAGATAGGACTACTGAATGACGTCTGATGTAGAACTGACGGGCAGAGGTAGTGTTTCTGCTTTTATGTGATAGTTTTTGGTTAACTAATGACCAATGAGGTGCAATGGTCACAATAACAAAATCAAAATCATACGGATAGATAACATTAACAAAAAATGGTTGACAATTCTTGCGATGAACGTAAATTATAATAAATTATCTTAGTGATACTTAATTAAAAATGGTCAGAATGATGTTAAACCTTCTATTTAAAAACAATACCAACTCATTCACTTTGTGTAAAATAAACTCAGAGAGTTTGAATATCTAAAAGATTTCATAAAATTTCAAATAATCGTAACAAACGAGCTTACAAAGCCACACCACAATAAACGCGTCTCATAAATCATAACCCCAAGTTAATCCCAAATCTCACCATTGAATCCTCGTCAAATATCATCACGAAGCTCAAAAAAATAATTTACGACCTCAAAAACTCATAAACAATGTAAAGCAATGTGTCAAAATACTCCAGAATATAAAACGATCAACGCCTAAGGACGGTCGAAGTGTTCATAATAACTCGAAGAAACCCACTTATAAGTCAAAGTAACAATAGATGTCACCGGTGGGTCGGGATCAAAAATACTATGAACTTCTGAAGCAGTTAATAGGGACCATACACAAAAGCACAGCGGTGGTACAACCTTTGAATGAAGTCGACCTACTAATTCATATTTATACGGTGTGTCCACGCTCAAAGGGTTTGCTCTATCGAAATTCTTTTCTTAGGTTTTCGTAGTCATGTCACCGCGCAATGAATATCACGACGATGGTAGGTATGACAAAAGGTAATATTATATTAAATTATAAGAATTGATAATAATAAAATAGTCCTCTAGACCGTATTTCGGCCATGGCGACCAATTTCAAAGGAGACTAGCCTCCGGCGCGAGAGATAATATTATAGTGCACAAGTATGTGCGCAGACACAGGTGCACTTTCTCTTCCCTCACTCTCATAGTCCGATGGAACGGCGATCCGATACGACCAGAAAGAAATCAGACGCAGGACCAACGCACCGCCAACTTCCAAACTCCAGGATGTTACTAAGAAATTACTAATGGGAAATTACTAATGGAAAAACCCATTAACACTTTGCCCGACCTGGGAATCGAACCCAGGTCCAGGACTCAGCAGTCGCGCTTCCGACCACGAGACCAACGGGGCAGTCGTAAGAATTGATACTCCGTGTATAAAAAGATTCACTATCTAAATGCTTCATTAAGTTTAATCACGCATCATCTACACGAGCGTCTTCTACAAATCAGTGAGTCATTTAAAAAAGAAATACACTTAGCCATTCATTATCATCAACAAATGATGTTTTCATTGCTCTACAAGTTTTGTGATCATCAATAAAGTTTTTTGTCCTGTCAAAATATCTCGCCGCTAAATAGGATCGTGCAATTGGCTCTTGTAGCCAAACAAAATCATGCGCAGACGCTTGTGGAGAGGTGTAACAAAAGCTCAATCATATTTACATTTAGTCATTGGCTATTAATCAACACAAGTTATGCTGCACTTCAAAAGGGACCTCGAGACAATCAGTGATAAACTGATAAAGAAATGGTTCTAATGTAAATAAATGGTCATCGATATGTTAGTGTCTGCACGACGCTTGGTTACTGTAGAGTAGGCTTTTGAAAATACATATTTTGAAGCGACTTATAAAATCATGACTAATAAGCTTTTTCAGAAAATCAGAAGGCATAATAGCCGAAAACTAATTTAATTATTTTGATGGAAATGCTAGCTGCACTGCTAGATGAAAAACTTAACTTTGGATTCGTTACTAAAGAGAGTATTACCTATATTATCTGTGCTAAAGACAAAGTAAATGTGATATTTACACATCACCAGTTTCTTTAGCAATAAAACAGCGAATTGTTACAAAAGTTTCTTCCACACTATCGAATCTCCATCATAATGTGTCCGTAGATGAGCGCGCGCGCAATAACAAGTGAAGCTAACAAGCGGTCGATACAAACCGTCTCACTGACGCTAATCCTAAATTATAACACCTAACTAATCACTCGCACTTTACTATACTCTAACTTTATCTGCAAGGTACTAACAAGATCTATTACTTAACTATTCATATTGATTTGTTAACTGCCAGTGATATTTCTTAGTCTATTTTGATAATCTTAGTTGTAAGAGGCGTAAATTCTCGACAAGGATTATTTTTTGTTATATTTGAACAACATCATGAGTGGCTAAGTCATAACAGCCGCATGGTTCGATCGGTCAGGTTAAGCTACACTTGCTGCGGTTGGTCCGTGGATGGGTGGCCATCTTTATTTAAGACCCCTCCGTGCCTCAGAAAGCAGGCCCCGCTGTCATTTGTGGATCTTTGGCAGTCGTTACGGGTCGTCAGAAGCCCGAAAGTCTGGCAACCAGTCTTACCAAGGGGTATCGTAATACCCAGCAACTGGGTTGTAGAGGTCAGATAGGCAGTCGCTTCAAGTAAAATTCTGGTATTGAGTGGCATCCGGTTAGATTAGAAGCCGACCTCCACATACGAGTACTTGGGAAAACGCTAGGCAGATGACGATTTGAACAATATCATAGCCAGGCATCAAGAATGCAGGAGACCTTAGATTCGTTTTGAGGATTCAGAATCAACCCAAACTTTCATCATCTGCTAGGAATTCATTTTTGGGCTTAGAGAACTCAGAATAATAGTAATTGAGACCTTCATAGCTGTTCATAGCCATTCGAAAGGCTTCCGAAACGAAAATTACACATTTTTGGTTACATGATTTTCAATCAAGTAAAATCGTGATAGAGGTCTCGCCTATTTTGTTTAAACTGTCAAAATGTTTAAATTTGTGAACAGCGTTTAGAGGACTCGATCGATAACACTGATTGATGTTCGATTTGGCACGGAAGCGTATCGAATGTTTGAGCATGGCTAAGCTTATTCCCACATTCGCTTAGAATTCTCACTATTAGGTACACGAAAATATTAAGCCGTATCTGAGAAACATGATAATAACGAAGAAAAATATCAAAAGCGGCAATGAAAGCCAACGACACGAGCGAGGAATTAAGTTTGACAGTAAATAGAGGTGTAATTCAGCGATGTTCGTGCGCACGAGTTGCGGTATCGACAGGATAATAGAGGTGATCGCGACCGGCCCCACCACCGCCATCTAGTGCCGATCGCTTCACAACTTTATTAATCGTATCGATTACCGATAACACGGCTCTAAGTGTTGTCGACACCTCCAGGTCATATCGACATGTGGTTTACCTTATTTGTATATAAATACGAAACAATGAAACGTCTCATGTCAATCTTCTATAACTCTCAAATGCTATCAATCAATCAATCTAATTACACATTACCACAGATAATACAATACTCTTACCACAAATTCGTGGATATGCGTGATGTAATACCTAAATCAGTAACAATCAGTACCTACTGAAAAGGCTAGAGAGAACCTGCAGTAAAGTGAAATATACAGTGACCTCCAAAAGTTAGTTGACATTTTTCCGCTTCAGCTGTGACACGCCACATTATGATTTAAACTTCTAGTTCCAAATGTTTCACAGTACTCTAACATTTTTACTGACAAATTCAACTACCCATAACTTATCACATCACACTAATATTATAAAGGCAAAAGTTTGTGATTGTGTGTGTATGCATGCGTGTGGGGGTGTGTTTATATGTTTTTTACTTCTTCACGCTCAAACGGCGGGACCAATTTTGATAAAATTTTGTGTGGAGGCAGCTGACACCCTGGATAAAGGCTACTTTTTATCCCGAAATCAAAATTCCCACGGGATCGACACTTATGCGGGTAAAACCGCGGGGCGCAGCTAGTCATAAAATATATAATCATAGTATATCATGATAGCATAATATATATTTTATATCATAACGTGTCATCACAACTGAAGTGAAAAAAATACAACTAACTTTTGGAGGGCACTGTAGGTATACCTGAAAACCGAACTGCTGTTTACTTACTTACAGACTACTAACACGTCACCGTACGATACATACTTAGATATAATTTAATTAATTAATTCGAGCTTCTTATGTGCTCTATTAACACTCGTAAGTATCGTTTATTGCCCGTGGTCCGACCGCGTAGTTCTACTAGTAGGACCACGTGCATTTTTCTTTTCGGTGGTTCTATCAATCGGACCATGGGCAAATCAAGTTCTATCACAATCATGGCCCCAATTTTTTCGCCGATTACATTACTTTGGTCACTTCCATGCATCGCTCGAGAGTATAAATTGACAGCTTGGCCTGCTGATTACTGTCCTAGTTTTTATTGACCATACCTTTTAGAGGTGACAACTGAACCTCAATTTGACTCGTGGATTGCATGCCACTTTATACTTTTTTTGCGAAGTTATGGTGTGGTAATTTTATGTAAATTTTGTAGGATGTGTGGGTTTATTCGTGAAAGACCACCCGTTCTTTCCCTTGTAACATATCAGCTATTAACTTTGACATAAACTGTTTTGAAATGAAAGATCTTGGCAGATTTGTTATAGTCTTCAAGTAACCAAAAACTACAGTCATATAGGTACCTATACAGATTCCCACTAGCAAACATGATTTATACAGGGTGTCCCTGGAAGTATGGATCAAATCGAATAGGGGCGTGGGCAAGGTCATTTCCAAACTTTTTAACCCTGAGAATGTCAGTGAATTTTTTTACAGTTCAAAAGTTATGACCGATTTTAATTTTTTTTTTTCAATCACTTCGCTTAGTGTTCAAAGAAATTAATCATAAAAAAATACTATCACAGCTCTCTAAAAAAAAAAAAAAATTGATAGCCCTGATAGTTTTCACGAATTCGATCTTTCTTCTCTTTAGTATTTTTTTTTTTAGTTTTTTTTTTTAGTATTTTTTTTTTTTGCTAAAACGTTTGGAAATGACCTTGCCCACGTCCCTATTCGATTTGATCCATACTTCCAGGGACACCCTGTATATAAGACATGTCATCTAAAATCTCAATACGACCTGTACACAGGTATGTAATAGTCAAATGCTTTATTTAAAGATCTAAATCTTATCGAGCTAAATTATCGACTACAGCCAACACTAAAGGCTGTGTTGAAGGCTCACTCATCGAGTTCAAAAGCCAAGCGGTGATCTGTTACCGCGCCCGTAATGCTGGGGTTACCCAACCATTGCTACAATTTCTGAGCGAATAATACACCTAGCTTAGATGTAGCCTAGTCAAACATTACGTGAACTTCTTATCTGGGTTAAATATTGGAGGCTGGACATTGAGATATTATGTAAAAGGTGTGATTGTTTAACTTATCCATGTACTTCAGAGGTTATGGAGTATGTATTATGATCTTTATAGATTTATGATCAATATTTCTTACTGATTTTTGTCTATTCATGAACTTTATTTATGCGGCTGCTCCCATTATGTCCCGGCATGACCTTGAACCAGAAATTCGAAAACGTGACGTCTACCAACCCGTACAGGGCCCGCGTGGTGGATTACCCCTCCCTGTGATGGCGACTCCTCTCATCGAGAGGAGGCCGGTGTCCCTGCAGTGGGAACATTTTAGGCTGATTATGCTTGCCATTATCTGAATGCACCAACAACGACTGCAACACAGACCCTGTTTTTGGTGTTCGTAACCAAGAGCAATCTGTGCCCTAAATTCCATTCGCATGGCAGATTTTGTATAATTTGTGACAACGCCTGCAACTTGCAAAAAGTATAGTTAATGCTATCGGAACTGCACGGCACCTTGATAATCCTTATTATTAGGTTCAAAATGTTCAAAGGATAATAAACCACAATGAGAGCGCGTTAGGGCTGCCGCGGGTGATAAACTCGCCGCCAAAGAGCCTCTAATAAGTGCCTGTAGGACAAAATAACAAACACATTAGACACCATCAGGTGGACTTCACGGGTATGGGCCCTTCGAACTGAATGGACTATAGACGTGGTAGACGTTCCAAATCATGTTCCATGAAATCAAATGATTTATGAACTTATCAACTGAAGGAGCATCAAATTAATTTTTAATACTTATATATACTTACTTATTACTTACAATATATTTACATCGAACCTCAGAGGAATCTGTAAATGACTCGCTAACATTGCACGCATTGACGGCACTGGTCTGTCATTGTAAAAGAGTCATATTTTCTTCCACTGCTCGGCAAATCTGTCCCCTTTTACGTACTTACTTCCAAGCTGACTAATTTAGTTTAGTACATAAATAATAACTTAAATAATAAAAATAACAAAATGATATCCTATCCTAACTTAACTAAAACTATTCACAAACTAAAATATAGCACGGGAAAATTCATCCATTGACTGGCAATGCTTAGCCTCTGGCCAAGGTAAAAGCCGGCCCTTGGGTCACGAGAAGTGTCAACCAGCCGTTTCGAGACTTCCTTGAGCAAGGTTACACGCTCATTCTGGCGTCATTCTGGTCCATCATTCTGGATTGACTTGACTGATGCCAGAATGATGGAGGATTTTCGACGGTTATACGGTCAATCTAGACTGACAGCAGACTGATGAAAAGTAATTTTGGTTTGATGTGCGATCGTGGTGGAGTACTGTGTTGGTTATTTGTTTATTTATAGTGCGAATTTAAAAAAAATATTACCATGGCAACTTAGGATGCGGAAAACTCTAGACCAAGCACAAATGGATTAGAATTAGTGAATTTGACACACAATTTCGATAGTTCTGACGACGAATAATCGTATTTTTAAATATTTCTCTTATTAATCTAACAAGATATAATATCATGTTACGTTTTTCTTTATCAATAATTAAAATTTTGATTTTTAAACTTTCTTTTATTTTAGCTCTTTTTTTTCCAAAAATTTAGCTCTTTTTTAGCTCTTTTTCGAAGGTGATCTAGCTCTCTTTAAAAAATTGAGTTGGCAACACTGGTTATGTCGCTTCACTCGTCCTTCTGCTTTGCGTCGCTGACGATGACTGACGCCAGAATGATACGAGCGGGTTACACGATCATTCTCCCATCAGTCTTTCATCATTCAATACTAGACTGACGAAATTATTTAAAATATTTAATTTTCATCATTCTGGACCATCATTCTGTCAATCCGTGGGTTACACGATCATTCTCCGATCATTCTGACCAGACTGATGGATCGGAATGACGCCAGAATGAGCGTGTAACCTTGCTCTTAAAGAGAACATGAGTATTAGGACCCCACGGCCCGAGGATTTCAACCCCAAACGACTCGAAAATGTGTCACAGCCTACATTTAGGGTCTTCTAATAATTGTTATCTGGAGAAAAAGTAGGATGCTGAAAATTCTGTTCTATTTTAGTAGATTTCTATGTCTATACAAGAAAACACAAAACCCCTAATCGCCAGCTCGCGGCTAGCGTTTCATTCGAGCGATGATTTCGCACCCATCCAGTCTCGCCTGCTAATCCATTATCTAAAACAAAACCTTATGCACATGCTAATAAAGAACAGAATCTCTCAAACAATGGTAATTAATTACCGATTCCACATTCAAGCAAAATTCAACTTTGGCTCGCAAGTTTTAGAAGACAATTTGGATTGGAGTAGCAGGATCCTAGTTTATATCCTGTGGGTGAGTATTATCCCGAGATCAATCAAATTCGCGCGCGAAATGTTCCTTTGTTGGTCTCAAGCTTACAAATCGCACTCTTTACTGTAATTCGTTTGACCGTAATGACTTGCACCTTGGCGCTGACTTTTGTTCTTCACAAATGACTGATAAGCACTTTATTTGGAAGGCAAAACGACTGTTGCGATACATGGAGCTCGAGACGAGTTGGCAGTGAAGAATTCTTGCAAGTCTTTTGCTATGTTTAAAAAAATTGCAAGGTTTAAAGAACAGTCATTGGAAGGTTCAACTGTTTGTGTAATCTTTGTCTTCTTCTTGACCTGTACAGGTACTAATTTCAAAGCGATGCTATCAATTGCAAATTCAGTTCAAATTAACGTTAAACACTCGTAGGACATTATAAAGGCTGCAGGAATCCGCTGGGTGCGGGAAGAACAGAACCAGTCGAACTGGCGGTGCTTGGGGAAGGCCTATGTCAAACAGTGGACAACTTTCGGCTGAAATGCTGACGATAGTGACTCGTTGGTCATTTACTTGAATCACCTTTTAAACATCGACACATGTTTTTGTCTTGATTCTTGCATCAAAAACCATTAAGAGACAAGTTTCTATACTAAAAAACCAAGCTACAAATTCCTTAACTTAAAAATCCATAAAACTCCCATAGGTTCCAATCAAATTGCGAATGCGTTATTCGATCCAGCTACTTATCCTCCCATTTGCATATCGATCATTTATCATAACCCCCACGAGAATTGAATGATGTTTATAATCCCTAATAAGGCGGTATTACACCAATACCTAAGCGTATATAAGTGAAATTAAGTGAATTGCCCGGTTAGTGCGAGCAACGCGATTTAATGTGACTTCGCCTCTAGTTATCATGTATCAAACATTGTGTCTGACGGCCTTAACCACCGCTTACCTTTTAATAACGAGTCGTTAGAGGACTGCACAGAGTAGTTTATGTACAGAAGCAACGCGATAACTGTCAGGTTTGCATATATCTGCGTAAATTAATAATTCATTGCAGTTGGTAATAATTTCAGTATTGTTATGTGCTGGACTGTGGCTGCAATTATGATCAATTATTGTGTTTGATTATATTATCATGAATTGCTGACCGCTTATTAACGCTGACTGTGTTGTCGGACGAGTTGGGAATGAGTCGAAATACAGCATGAAACGAGTTAAGAAACTGACCAGATGCACAAGGTGACGTATTAGTGAATGTGACCTATTAAGGATAGCGACGAAATGGCCAATGTGACGAATGGTCATCATATCCAACACGACAGGTCGTTAAAGATACTGAATCTGCATCAAGAGCTAACTGCCAAAAAATATAATAATACCAAACCCTAAAAAAACTGAACAGTAATCGTGAATAGAATACATTCGTAAAAACCTAAAAGCTGTTCCTAA
The DNA here is from genome assembly GCA_945859645.1 of Amphipoea oculea. Classification (NCBI taxonomy): domain Eukaryota; kingdom Metazoa; phylum Arthropoda; class Insecta; order Lepidoptera; family Noctuidae; genus Amphipoea; species Amphipoea oculea. The sequence continues at coordinate 11,548,223 of OX243866.1, read as the reverse complement.
CATTTTGATAGCGATTAGATACATATTTGGGTCTCTATCGAAACCTCTACCAAAAAAACCTTCCATAACATGCATCAAGCCGACGTTTAAACAAGACGTTTAACCGCAGTTTGATCTGTTTCACAAAGAGCTCTACCGAACCCCCAGCGACGTTGCTCCTCCATAATGATTGATGGCTCCCGAATCCCGCGCCGGCGGCGATCCCGGGATTTATGCGCGCGACTCCCAGCACCGACGTTTGCATCCGCTGTGCGGGACGAGGCCGCGTGGCACATCACTATGCGACACGTACAACGTACGTACATCACTACGTACTCAGATTAGTGAACGAGGAAGATGAGAGAATGTATGAAGATTGACAATCCTTGTGATTATGCTAATGGTCGGTCGTTCATTTTTGGGGGCTAGGAGACAGAATATGTTGTGCGATATTTATGTTGTAGCTTTATAGGAGCTGATAACTTGATGCCTTCTCTATCTTTGTAGGTACAAAAAACTTTGGCCAAAATATTAATTAAACCATCAAAGCTCATAGGATAGCTAGGTATGTAAGAGTTTAAAACTGAAAGTGGTACCTATAGTTTTTGAGTCCGTTGATACAGACATTATGAAAATATATCTACGCCTGCCTTAATCATTTTTCTTTCGTCGCTTTACTCCATAACCTTTTTTAAACAAACACGGGCCACCAATTAAATCCATCAATGTGCTAATACGTACCCGTCCACATGTTAACTAAAACAAGGATATCCTTCCAATAAATCACACATCCAGTAATAAATTCCTCGCCCATACATTACAGCGATAATCTAAGCCTTCGCAAGTGCAGTTATTACGTTAAGATTTATTGCATTCACGGCGATTATATCCCAAAAACTGTGATATTTGAACCCTTTTGTTTAACAGCCGCCAGCCAAACAATGAACAGGTGAAACGGTCACCGGCGGAACACTTCGCGGTACAAATCAACCTTTCTTTACACTTTTTGTGGGATTTTTTTGTTAACCATAGGTAAATGGTGTCCAGATAAAGGTCGAACTAACACCAGCAGTAATTAGAGACGATTAATAATCGGTTATCTTGATCACGGGCTCGAATACCATAACAATTGAACGTGTTCTGTTAGAAATTATTACGAATTCCGACTTTCTTCTGTGACTGTACCTATAAATTAAATACTGTATACTAATTTTCGGCAATTTGATGTACCGCTTACGTATAATAATAATCGAATAAAACCGTGCGATCAATCATTTGCTCACAGTGAGGTGCATTTTGAAGTAACGTGTCAATTCATAAACGATAACATTGCGTTTGTTCCGACGCACACAACGCTACAGAGATCGGAATCGTCGATATGACTTCTATGTTCGAAATCAATTTGTTGGAATAAAGGCATGGTTCATGTCATAAGTGGTTTTTATCTACGATCGAGTTGTGTCGGCGGCGTTTCGCGCATGCGCCGTGAAGGAGCGCGGGAATGCGACGTCCGCGCCGTAGCTTCTCCGAACTGCATCGCTGACCATACCTTTATTATATCGCCTTAACATTTCGAGAGATGTGCTCCATAATATAATGCAAAATGTATCATTATCGATTCAATTTAATTAAATAAATTATCACAACTTTCCGCATCTCCGCAAACTGCTGCTGGATCGGTTGATAACCTACATACGGTCGACACAATGATTATGAGAATTCACATTTTGAATGTAAGAAAGTTTATATTCAAAGAGCTAATAATAAAATATTACATACATTAAGAACGTCGACAGTCGATGATTTTGTATAAAGAAACGTATGGACATCGATATTCGGCGTGGTAAACATTGTTCGTTCTGAAGGTAGAGTGACGGGACGGTGGCGGCCCCTTGCGGCGCTCAATTGATGCATCGCTTGCTCACCCACTGATTCAGGTTTGTAGCAATAATGTAGCTCTTAATACGTGCCTGCGACATGATTTAACTTATATCAGGTTTTTTTCTCCTACTATTCAATTCATCGTGAACGGAGAAATCGAATATTTATGTGGGTATAATATTTGATATGCAACAAAAACAGACTGTGTTTTCATAATAAATGAGAGCAACTCCCAATTGTGACTATGAGTAATATCATAAATATTGCAGAGATATGCATAAAGGATGTTGCTACAGACTTTTAGATGCGCTGTAAGATAAAGTAAGACGATAATGACAATTTTAATCCACTGTGTGATTTTTTTGTTTTTGCTTTTATCACTATATATGTATATAAAAGGCCACATCTGAAGAAGACAGCTGAGGCAGGCAATAAGATTGAAGCAGAGAACCTGATTTTTCAAGCAACTTTTATCATCATCACCCTTCAACAGTCCATTGAACATGGGTTTCTCCAATTGCACACCGTCAACTCGACCACAGTATAATATACAGTAAGTTATCTAAGGCCGCCCGCCGAGTTATTAGCCTACTCTTGCTTTGATCCCCAGGGTTGTCACTTTTACTTTTAGTTAATATTTTCGAACAAGCAGCACTTGATCTAAATTTATGAAATAAAAAAGCATATTATGATTGAATATTTTACCAATTTATAAATTTATTAAAAATAAAAAGCCTTTATTCACATAACATTTATAATACTAAGTTACAAATTTGATACCGAGAAAATTTTTCTCCTGTTTCTGCACGTCCGGAACGCTTTATTATTATTTGTTAATGTAAAGTAAATTCTTATTCTTATGTAAAGTTTTTGTAAAAAGCTTTTGGGAAAGCATGGACAGGGCATCTTAAATTCTATATCATTCAGTTGATCGTAAATTGACCGGCCAATTTTAATGTTGATGTGGTCCTTTTCGAACGCTTTGCGAAACACCTGCTCCATCCTTTCTACATTATCGACAAAATCATCAGGTGGGATCATGAGTAAATTTCGATCTTTGCCGTAATTCCTGTAATGGGTGTATAAGACACCATATTTGGATTGAACAACACATCAGACAATAGAAAAAATAATAATTTCAATAGTAATTAATTTGCAATATTAATTATTGTGAAATTGCCCTTATTACATCTATACGCGACAAATACGTTTACCTAAACGATGTTTCGAACTCAATCCTCTGTTTTATAGTAAAACTAGACTTCTTAAAATAAACTTTAGCTCTAAACATAGTATTCAGAAAGTAAATTTGGGAATACATTTATATGGAAAAATGCGACTCGGCTACGCTCTTAATAAAGCAAATAAACTGTGAAATAAACAATACAATACCACATTTTCTAATAATATTTAAGTATAAGTAGGTACTTACATTTCTGGTTGAGCAGGAACTATGAAGAATGATAAGTCCGGGTTTGCGAAATCATTATTGAGGCACCCGAAAACACTACAATATTTGTTTCCCCTTTTTGAAGTCATGATACTCATAATTTAAGTGGCCGCCGCCGGCGAGAGTTGACGAACGCAAGCGGTCATGTAGCGTACGCGCGTGCTCACAGTCGCGCTGCACAGCCCGCACTGCCGCCACCTTATTCCCTCATATATTATGCTAGCGTGTGCGTGAAATCGCGTGCCGACATGGCGCGCGGCGCGCACGCACACATTCAAACCGAGAGCGGCACGTTTGTATGAAGATGTTTTACTGTATATTATACTGTGACTCGACTCTCGGCAACTCCAACAACTTTGGCGACCATAAGTAGGTATAGCAGCCTATGATAGCCCCATAGTATGAGGCTTCCAATTACTCTAAATTAATCATCATAAAACGGCATGTGGTAACGAAAACTTGTAAACTAGTTCACTGCTATGACTGCTACATTATAAAAGTCTCCGAAAACAGTTAATGAGACCTCATTATTGGTTAAAAGGCAACAACTTTACTGCTATTATAAACAAACAAGTTAATTTATAGATGTTTTGTCTCCTGAGCAGTGTTAGATAAACCCTTTGCGTTTGACAAGATCTGTTTATTGATACAATAAACCACACTAGAAATAATTAGGAATAAAATAACACCCAAAACTTCTTAAATTAATTCGTTAGCCATAAAACTTATGAAGGTATTTTTCCAGGCTATTAAGCAGGCAAGCCATGTGCCAAAATGCTTTGAATGGCGGAGCATAATTTGGTAAAAGTTTTTAGTAACAGCCACGCGACACCGTTTAAAAGGCATGCGGTTTTATTGTGGTTTCCGAAACTTCGTAAAAAGATACCTTACGCTTTTCACCCTTTTGATGTCAACTTTGCAAATCTATTAGGGCTTTGTTTCATTGTCACCTGTTCCTTCCGATGTGTCGTTTGTCATGTGCTTTGAAAAAAAGAAAGTTTAAAACACCCTGCAAGCTGTGCTTTTTACGAAACATTCATAACGTTTCGGTCTTTAATCAGAACCAATTTTTAAAGGATTCTAGTGAGGCTATGATTTTGCAGCAGGTAATGAACGAAATATGTTACGTTGGCCAGGTTATCAGGCTCCATTAAAAGTCCACTTCGTGAATGTTCACCGTTGTATTCGACACGCGATCCGCGCTTCACGGAAACCTCAGGTAGGCAGGCGCCGCCGACGCAAATGCTAAACTTTGCGCTCGATGAATAAACAAAGAAACTCGCTACAACAAATCACAACGTAAGAATAACCATGTCGAACTACAAAATCGAGTTTTTGTATCTCGCTCAGCGTTTTAACTTGCGCTGAATTAAATAAATTGTTACGTGCGATTACACACACGTATTTGCTTCAAAGGAATTCGGATGCCTTAAGACAGAGCTATGAGTTTTTTCTGTGGCCGCAGCGGCGGTAGGTAAGCCAGCGAACCATCGGTAGCTGACTCCGACCGATATTTCATGCGCAAGTTAGTTCAAACAAATCGTACGGTGTCCCATCGCATCACGTCATTATTTTTACGTCAACGGTCACGATCGAGATGAATAAACTCGTTACAACGAGCCATGGACAATGTATTGTTTGGGCAATCATGTTTTTTGTCCCACCTCCGTATGGCAATAACACATGATGCGTTTAACCATTCAGTAAAAAACTAATTTGTAGATTTAATTTTTTGTTAAACCTCCATACTTTTTGTATAGTAACAACATGATTAAATAATACAATACATTGCATAATCGTTTTAATATAATTACCAAGTAATAAGGAGTACACCGTGGCTTCTGACGATTAAAACAATTTCGTTCGAGTTTCGCTTTATTCTTTTTGTAAGAGGCCAACACGATATCACGTTTCCATAAAATCACCGAAGCGACTATTATTGTGTGTTCGTTCTTTGTTTCAAGTCCGCACCATACCCTCATTTGATATTAAACTTTAGGGTGGAATCAATAAAGGTTTGTTTGTTTTGTTCAAAGTTATGGTTAGATCATTTCGCTTCGGCTGCTCGGAGATGCCCAGTAGCCTAGGTAACTCGATAAGGTGGATATCGCTCTGCCTCCGCTCAAGTATTTCGTACGATTTAAGATGAAATTGCTTTTGTTTTAGTTATTTTAAATTTTTGGGCATGTAGATGTTCATATTGTACGATGAACTTTTGAAATAAATTTTGTTTATTTATGGTTTTGCTGATGAGCAGTGACATGACAAGAAACCCTTTTTAAAAGTTATTCGGATAATATCGGCAAAATCAAAATACATACATTTCAATGAAATAGAGCAGTTAATCATAGTAATTGAGGATTTAATATAAGAAAAATCAGCCTATAATGTTCCAAGTGCTGGGACACAGGCTTCCTCTCTTCGAGAGAGAGTGGGCTATAATCTACCACACGGGCCCAGTGCGGGTTGGTTGAAATAAAATTAAAAGCTCCCTGATGCCTTTTACGTGCCTATTTGAAACAAAAGCTTTGACTTTGATGTTTTGTACCTATACTTTGAGAAAATTTTGGTCAACACCAACACATAAGGTTTCCAATCGGTCACCAGCAAACTCTGAACACGCATTTTCTCTATAATTGTCTACACCCTGAAAAATTGCAAACACATAAATCGAATCACACAATAGAAATAAACACATATCGCGTCAACAATACAATCGTGGTGTCTCCACAACAGCTAAGTGTTTACTTTTCTCGGTGCTTTGCCACTTGCTACTGAATTCCCAATTCTCGTTGAAGCATATAGCATACGTGTCGACCATAATTATTATGGATGTGTTGAAACAAGAAAATAGACCATCTGGCAATTTGTAACGGTCTGCCAGAAAAAAAGGCAAACCTTTTTCCGTTGAATTCAGTAGCTTTTACGCCTGACTGAGTTTGTTGTTGACTGTTGTTATCTAATGTACCTGTTGGTTGAAATTTTGTTTACACGTTGTTGTAACACTTTATCGGTGGAGCATTTTATATAATTATGTTAGTGTGAAATACATTCTAGTCATTCCTGTGCCTTTATGTTTTTTTTTATGTTTCTTGCACGGAAGTTTTGCTCTACCACGTAATCGTTCATCGTCAGTTGAATGTACCTAATGGGAAACAAATGGTTTTTTCGTCAAGGGAATCACTTCCCAAATATTAAAAACTGTTAGCTTACATACTATGGTAATATCATGTTTGAAAATATAATTAATTCTTTTAATTAACTGTTGGGTGAACGGCTTCTTCTACCTAATAGGTACCTACTTATTAGATATACCTACTGAACAATAATTCCGTTTCCATACAGATCCATTAAATTTTCTTTATCAATTCTTGCATGGACTTAAGTAGCTATTCCAAAAAATGTATAGAAAGAATCATGCAGACACATAACACCACCAAACCTTACACTTGGTGGACATTATTTAGAAAATCTAGTTTGTCTGTAAAGCATCGACGCTAAATCCAATGAGAGATAAAACTAAAACACAGCAGTAGCAATTACCCGTGAACAATACAACCCAATCCGAACAATCAAAACGATTAAATGTTTTTGATATACTCCTAATCTTACCTAATCATAAAAAAACATAGAGCAACTTTAAAAATAGTCTCTGGTCCCACCTACGGCGTTCGTATGTTCCCACTGCACGTCACTCGTCCACGTAACCAAATACAGGATGATATTATAGGACGCTTTATCGGAGCATTTATTTTAATTCGATCTGTCAGAGATGAGACAAAAAATGCTCGGCTCGGGCAGGCATCGCTACTGGGCGCGCCGGCGACTCGTAACGTGATCACGGCATACGAATTCCAACTGTTTTGATTGTGAGAAAATTGGTTCAAAGTCTTATTATGCAAGTTAGTAGGTATAGTTTCTACTAGATACCTACTTCTACGGTGCTTATACCATTTGAAAATACAAACTGAAAGCTTGTTCAATAACCTTGATCTTCAGTTTTCTTGGATTCACGTAGCTGAAATCCTAAGGCTTCTTGTCTAACGGACTGATAAAGACAAGTACCTAATGTAAATTGTCAAGGAACGCGAACCTAAGATCAGTAGAAGATATTTCAAGGGACAAAACCGTGAGGGACGAAAAAAAATTTGTACCGACATCCCGTTTGAAATACAAATTTTCTGACACTCGAAGCGCATGTAGCGTTAGTAATACAGAATCATGACGTCATGTAGTGTTTGCAAAGTGCAGTCTGCTGCGCCTGGGCTCAAGTTTCGCGGTGGAACGAAGGCGCGCGCGACCGCGCAATTTCGTCGCCGCAATGCTGCGCCCGCGCCGATTCGCCGATATTATGACAGTCAGTAACGTATGGGAATGGGAGATGAAAGTAAAGTCATAAGTAAAATGAATTACCCTTGTGAGGATAATTTAATTAATTACATTATAGCATTTATTGTTTCTGCACATTGGAATAAACATTATTTACTTATGTTAGATAGTAGGTAGGTAGGTAACTCAATGGTCCGTCAGTATTTTTAGTAGACGTTAATTGTAGCTTCATAGTTTCAAAACCACTACCACACTACTCTATAACTATACCTACTTATATATTATATTTCCAACCTATTACAAGCGTACAATATTCGTTCTAACATAAAAGGAACCCAAATGCTACTGACCGTCTTAGGAACAATAAAAACATGCCCGTAGCTACCCATTATTAAGCGATACGCCTGTATAATTTATAAAATTGTCAAAAATTATATTCCGGTAGTCGCTGGCCAGTTATAATATTTTTTGTGCGTTACACCCCCGAAACACAAACCGAAAAAAAAACGTCGGAGCACGCGACACGCGATCTGCGGCGTCTGACGAAATAAATACTACATCGATAATCAAATCTCTGCGAGTTCGTTGGATATTAAACGGCTATAAATTATCCTAATAGCTACAAACTATTATGCCACGAGAGGAATTCAGTAAGCAGCTACCTAGAACCTTTGTCCAGTTTAAATAATATTTTTTGGGGATTGGCGCGAATATAGGGTAGCGTAATAAGTGGTTGACCACTAAAGATGAGTCCAAATATTTAGCAGATAATTATGTCTCAGAATAACCGTTTAAGTAAACGGTTTTGCACTGTAATTTACTTAATAGATAATTTATGTCTAGGTTAGTAGCTTATTGGTTCCGCTTTTGTTCGTTTGTGTAATACTTGGGTTGTAGATTAGTAGAATAATAAAAACTTGTTTTTTTTTTAAAACATGACAACCACAAATAGTTGATACCTATAGTCTTTGTTTGTGCCGCAGAAAAATGTTGGCAGGAACAATCTTGGTTGGTAAACTTGCCAGTCAAGCTGAGAGAGGTAGATACCTTATTATTTTAGTAACTCAAGCAACAACCCTTAATTTCTAGAACTTCAAGTCAGATATGCAACGGGTGCTTCCGTTGCAAAATATTATGAAAAATATACCTAGGTATCTCAAAAACAAAATGAGCCCAGTATCGAACCTTGTGGCATACCTACCCATTATAATTTTAATTTTGAAAATGTAATATTGCCTACACCTATACCTATCTTGCTATGTTTTGAGAGCTTAATTATACTAGTTCTAGTGTTCATTTATGAATCTCATTATATTGTCTTTATAATCCAAAGCATATTGTGACCGATCCAATCAAAAGCTTTAGACAGATCACAGGAGATGCTTACATCGGCGTATCTTTATATCATCAATCATGTTCAATTAGACATACAGCATTATGTTAGCCAAGTTAGAATAAAAAAAGGGTGACGACGCACTAACCATGTTGTAAGCCCTAGTAGCGCCATCTCCCCACAACTCCCCATCGAGAACTAACTACACAGCCGCGACTAATACAGCGCCATCTATTATTAAACGTGTAAGCTGTTTTCACGTTAGTCAAAGTGGAAATTGAGCGTTTTGTATGTCTTACAATAGATGGCAGTTCGATCGTTTACTGCAGCTGGTTTAGATGTAATTTTGTTCCACAGCACAGATCTTTCATAGTCTCTATGACACTCGTACAGTACATATTTGATAGATGGGGTTAGCTGGAGAGTTAGCATTGGTTTAAGTTACACCTATAACAAGTTTAAGACTTTTTTTATAGACGATTACGAATAATTAGATTAAAAAGTGTTTATTTTTTAATGTATTTATGTTGAGAGGAACCTTTTTAGAAGTCCTACACAGTATTAGTGTGAAAGTATTTCTCATCGAGGCGCTTTTTTTTTTTCAAAAAACCGGCCAATTGCGAATCGGACTCGCGCACCGTGGGTTCTGTATAAAAATTTAAGGTTTTCGTAATTTTTCCTTTATACATATGTGCTATAGAACATTGCTTCATGCCAAATTTCAAGATTCTAGATCGACTGGAAGTACCCTTTAGGTTTTAATTCCCTCGCGAGTACTTGCGAGTTGGAAAATATGCGGCTTAAATTGCTATTTCTTTTGATTGCGTTGACATAAAAATTTGATTTTGGTACAGCTAAAAGGTATTATAGACCTGAGTATTTGATATGAATTTCAATTTAATACCTCTACGCGTTCATGAGAAAAGAAGTAATAACTTTAAAATTTTCCAAAATATTTTTTATTATATTATGAAGTAACTAAAAATTTACGGTTTTCGCAATTTTTCCTTTATCTGTACTATAAGACGTTCCTTCGTACCAATTTTCAAGATTCTAAGTTCACGGGAAGTACCCTGTAAGTTTTGATTCCCGTGCGAGTTTCGAAAATTTGCGGCATAAACAGCTGTATCTTTTGATTGCTTTGGCTTAGAAGTTTGATTTTTTCACAACTCCAAGGGACAGTAGACTTGAGTATTAGATATAAATTTCAGTTTGATACCTCCACGCGTTCCTGAGAAAAACAGTCTTGACACACGGACGGATGGACGGACAACAAAGTGATCCTATAAGGGTTCCGTTTTTTCCTTTTGAGGTACGGAACCCTAAAAAACGTTAATACGTAAAGAGAGACGTATCCCTCCTATAGTACCTATACCTTTAATTAAGGCGGCAAACTCTATAATCTATTGCATTAGTTGTGACTGGTTATTTAGAACAAAATTCGGTTTGGCGAGTCATACATATTAGGGACACGCTAGGAAATTTTAATTTCAAAGGATCGCCGTTGACGTTGTAATGTTTAGGTAATTTTTAAGGACAAATTGATACTCACTCCAGCAAAACCCGCTAGAAAGAAGACAGGAAATTGGTTACAGTGTAAGCAATAAATAAACATGTAAAGCCTTCCCCTTTTTATTTACGACATTGTAAGGCAAGCCCAAGGGTAGTTTGGGAAACCAAACTAATGAGGGACTTCGTAAATAAGGGTGTTATTAATTGTGTCATGTGGTCACTAGGCTATTTCTACACCATTAATTTATTCCAGTCACAAGATATTGTGAAGCCAGAAAAAATTCACCATCTTCACAATTTTCTTTATCTTTAAAGGTAAGGTAAGTTTTTGTAGTATGTATGTTTAGACCATATTTTAACCTAATGTATGGCTAAAATGCTTTATTATTCATGTGTACTTTGACACACTTTTAAAATAAAGAAAAAGTAGTTCTAACTTGTCTCTTCAGACAGATAAATAAGTAATAATGCCACCTCTCCGTCCTGAATTTCTGAATTTGTTTCCAGAGGACGAACACAACATTACTTATTAGGTTTGTTCGTTACGAATTTATATGCCAGCTCGTGGTTTGGAATCGTGCCCGGTGCATGACAATAAGCTCGCCCCGTATTAAAATTTTAAACAAAGTTTTCGTAGGCGGCAATGTTCGTGTACCTAATTGGAGAATGGTGGGTAGGTATACTGGTAGGCTGAATTGACGTAACTTCACTTACTAGATTAAGTTAGCTCTGTGTGCGGTATTACTGAGAGTCTGCAGGACTATATAAAATCATTCTAAAGTCCATATGTTTACCCACCTTTAGTAAGTTTTACTTACTTACCCTAATAAAACTAGTGTCTGAAACGATAAGTGGTCATATTCGGAATAGTCAACGTTCTTGAAGATGATACGACGCCCCCGCTGCCTTACAAACGGCTGAAGAAAATCCTTAAAAAACAGCTGGAAAAACCTCCAAGTCTCTGAGACAATGTAGACATCATAAATCGACCTTAATGAGTGTAACATCCTCACGTTTTCGTAGACTTCAGAATATAGGTGGGAAAACTGCGTCATTTGGTGGCGACGTGACATCCGTGACGTAGGTACTTTAGGTTGAACTTATCAGAGCATATCTATCGTATAGATAATATACCTACATTATCTGATACATCTTGTTATCTAAGACTGTGAAGCTTTATTTATTAGTCAAACTTGATGAAATTGACGTAACGATAATAATAGCTTTATGTAATGCTATTTATATATGTAGTTATATAGGTAATCTAAAATCGATGAGAAAGGTATTGATTGCTATTGCAATCTAGATTATGGAAACCCAAAGTATCTCTTAGATTAGCCTGTCGCCCTGGTATTCGGCTGCCTCCGCTAAGACTGGAAGCCGACCCTAACATATTTGGGAAAAAGCTTGGCAGATGATGATGATGGCAGAAATCTAGTAGTTAGTACCAGATTAGTTGAATAAATCAGAGCTGCTTTAATATGTTTGCTTGCCCACGCACAACGGTCCATTTCAAGGACTAAGTGCGGAAACCATACCCATAACATCGAACATAGAATATGTTTGCTTAGCTATAACAAGTTTAGCGCGACACCTGATGGTCCATTTATGGTCCATTTAGACGGTGGAGTACACCTGTGACCATGCTTGATGTCCCAAGTTGGCTCAAAGTTGAGATATACTTAAACACCTTAACATTATAACTTACTAGCTTCTGCCCCCGACTTCGTCCGCGTAAAATTTCAGCCCCCGACCCATCCCTCGCCCGTGCTACTAATTCGTTTTCGCTTAGCGTTCTTTCAGACTTTTTTTCCTTTTTCTCAGCTCCTCAGTGTCTTAGCGTGATGTAGATAGCGTAGTTATAACCTTTCTCAAGAATTGAGCTATCAAATGCAAAAAGATATTTTTAAACCCGACTTGCACTTCCGGAGATTACCCCTACATAAAAACTAAAAAACTTTTACCTCTTTATAATATTATTAGTATAGCAGAGTAAGTAGACATAATGCAGTGCACTAACTGTATCACCCCTTAGAGAGTGTTGAATTGTAGGTACTTTTGTTTGTAGAGCTCAACCCGCCCTCTAAATTCGGAATGTTGGGCCACAATAGGGATGAATAATAAGCATAGCTGAACATAAAATGATAAGTGGGATGTGTGACGAGAATGGATAGGAATGGAATTGAGTAGGTATGTCACATGATTGTCACGTATTTTGAAATTTCGAACGTACTTTCCACCAATGGCAAAAAAAAAACAGTGGCACTCTGGGAGTGCCGACAGAAGTAAAAACTTGAACAATTACGTGTGTATTTTTTGAATCGTCAGGAAATATTTCGATATTTTTATTTGGTGTCGGTTACGGTAACGGTAACAGTGTCGCGAGTTCAGTGGTTTTTTCCCCATCTCAAAATGTGCCCAACGCGCCTAAAGAAGTTTTCACTTCAGTAATACACTATCAATCACAATCTAAACCATTTTGGATGATATTGCTAATCCATTGCTCCATATGTTCGAAAAATTGGTCCGCTCAACAACGTAAATAACGCGATTAATGTTTTTAATCTGTCAAAATGAAAGCCTTTGCTACTGTTAGTGTGTTACGCAATTACCCCGCTGAGTGGCAACCTAAGAATAGAAGTTTTATTTGGTGATCTAAATTATGGCAAGGAGAAAAGTAAATACTTGATAACGGCTACAAAGACAAAGTGCGGAACCCTAATTAAACTTTTATAAGGGCAGAAGAATAATGATGACACCACATAGGATGGCACAATTCTGTTTTAGATCCTACTCTAGCTTGAACAACAAAACTTTTCAATGACCCCGCAGTGACAGTGAAGTTTCTACTCTGGAATATTCAGTGGCTTAATGTAACTTTATGAAAGAGATAGGTAGGATTTCATCACTATCCAAATATCCTCGCCCCAAAGGTGCTTTATATACCTAAATAGCTACTTCATCTAGAGTTTATTGTGATGAATGATCTGGTTTATAAGTAGATAAGTATCTATTTAAAGACTATTCACGAATAATGGTAGCGTACCCTTCTGGGTAAGCTTACAAAGTATTACTTAATCTATTGGTTTTATCTAAATAAATATAGCCCTAAATTTTACTGACAGGCAGAGGTAATCCTCTTTATAGCTTGGCTGTTCAGTAAATGCCTAATGATAAATTGAACCGTGGGCGCCATGCTCCGGAGAGAATTTGTCTTCGAAAATTCACGGTGAATGTTATTAGGAATGGCTATCGTGTGTTCGCTGATAGCTTTTCTGACCTTTCAAAGCTTTCACACACCCTTTATGAAATTAAGAGTAGGTACTTTACATATTTAAATAATAAACCAACTTAAAATCGCACTCAAAACATCGACGAGAATAAATTGTCCTGCAAAATGTTATTATTCTGATGGAATTAATTAAAACATTTTATCTTAGGTCTCTTCTCGGCTTATTTGCTACTGGTTTAGCGCTCGTTATAAAGCTCGTTCTTCTTTTCTTTTTTAAGTGAGGAAAATGTGAGATAAAAGAATAATCTTGTTCAATTATTAAGAGATGTTACTGTATTGTTCCTTTCTTGTATTTTAATGAGTTATGGTAGATATTTAAAGAAACGTTGAGTGCTGCTTATTGGTGACCTCGTAATCTGCTACAATTAAGGAAGAAAGTTTGTTATTTCAAAATTTTGATATTTACGAACTGATAAACTGAGTATTACCGTAGCAGATTTTTTGTGTTACTAGTTTTGAGACGACTGCTCCAATCCTATTTTATTTTCCTTCAAAAAGAACGGTATTGCAAATTAAATTGTTACTATTTTCATGTACCTAAATATATATATCGTTCCAATGTTCAATTCTTGTGTCAAAATCGTAATTTTAATTTTGCGGATGTAATGTTCTTTCAGTCCCATATCCATCCAGTCTAACATTAGCATAAAAAATTACACCGGTATAGCATTAGCGCCACCGTGATGGCAATAAAGTGGAATTACAACTATGGACATATATAATCAGCTTATATCTTTCCCACTGCTGAGAAACAGAGAGGAACTGGGACGTAATCCACCACGCGGGTCCAGTGCGGGTTAGTGGATGTCACGTGTCTTCGAATTTCTGGCACTTGCACATGGTGGTTTCCTTACGATGTTTTCCTTCGTCGTTTTGAAAGCAGTGGTAATTAAATAATTTACACAAAGTAGAACGCCTGGCTGAGTTCAAACCTACGACCTATAACTCGTAAGTAGCGGCCGTTACCACTAGACCACCACTACTCTCTCTCTCTCGCTTACAACTCCATACAAATGTGAAAGGACGGTTATATGCAGTACTAGTGTATAAGTAATGTAGGCACATTGGCGCTAATTCTCTTGTTCACAAAAAAAAAAAAAAAGAACAATGAACATCCGCGGTCGAAAAAAAACTAAAATATTTGAGCACTAAGGCATTTTTACAGACCATTTTTCCTACCATTGTAAACTGTTTTCAGTAAGTAGATTTTCTCGCATTTTACATTTCAGTCATATATGCTCCTACTGATCTTATGTTTATTGCTAACCGGAACTTAATATCTCCGCAAGTGTGGAGGAAATTAGATTTTTCCGATACGGAGACACGTATTCCTCCAATATTATTTTATAGGCTGTATGGGATGTAATATTAATACGATCCTTCGGGAACCTTGAAGACGCTATGGCATCTATCCTCATAAAAACATGCGATCAATCATTTGAGAACGCAAAAAAGTGCTCAAAATCATAATCTACCTAGATTATCAAAATCTTATAATTTGGAAATGGAGCTACGTTATATTTTAAATAGGTACTGCATCATCATAAATATTTAGAACTTCAATAAAGTAGTTAGTTGCCGCTATAATTTTGTGCTATCAACAGCCCGATAGCACAAGAACATGTAGGAAAATTTCATACGTAGTTCCACTGCAGGCACCTATGTAGGTAGGTACTGCAATGCAGTTTCAAAACTAATTTCTAAGAAAAAAATCAGAAGAACATACAAATTAAACAACCGATTGCAATATCACAATTTAATGGACAATTATTAAAAATACAGAATATTAGCTATAATATTTTCGTAAATAACATTTTCTATTTATTATAAGATATAAAATAAGTTTTTAGAAGTTCGTAAATTCCGATAGCGATATACTTACTTATATTTATTTCATATATTTTCATTAAAGCGCATACTGACTTGTTTATTTTACAAAATTGGGAGCACGAAGTTAACATTATAATAATAACCGACTGCTGACACAGCTATGAAAATAGCATCGCTGGGAACATATCCCGCTGTCACACGTAATATAAATCAAAAATGTTACGAGTCAGTAGGCACCTTTAATTTGGATCTTTTATACAGGGTGTCCGGTAAAGAATGGGTAACTTTGAAATAGCATATTATAGACCTTATGGCCGTTCTAAAATAAATACAAAGAATATATATAACGTACCACCTAAGTAGTACCTAAGTTAGGATTCTTTTGAAAAAAATAATGTGCAATTACTAGTCACAGGCCTCTCTGTCGGTATAGTCAACGTACAATATTATAACAACAAATAACCGATGGAATTCATTAATTAATTTGTGGTCGTATTGAAAAAGAATTCTGCAATAAAAAATATTTAAAAAAATATTTTTTTTTAGAACGGCCATAATGTCTATTATATGTAATTTCAAGATTATCCATTATTTACTGGACATCCTGTATGTTCCTATAAGTCGACGTCACGAGTTATAATATGTAATAAAATATATTATAGGTAGTGATTATAATATAAAGTTTAGATTCGATTAGTAAATACGAGTCCTGCCTATCGCAGACCAGTGAAGATCACGAGACTCATCAGACTAATGCTGCGGATACTCTCCGACTACGTAAGATATAGTACATTAGATACTCAATAATGATTGTAATGCGTCGTTTCTGGTAAAGATAGATTGGAATGCTTAATAATTGAGTATAAAGATATGTATACGAAATCGCTCTACTAATGACTAGAAACACGCTAAGACTGATTATTTTATTAATTGCAAATTGAATAACAAAATATAGATATAATAATATCTAATCGTAGCCCTATATAAGAAGAAAATTTATCATATTAAGGAACTTTATTTTAATAAGATCAAATGTATTCCAATCTAAAATTGATGCAGGCGACAAATAGAAAATAGCACGTTACTACACTACGTATTAAAAGATAATAATCAGTAATTGTGG
This sequence comes from Amphipoea oculea, assembly GCA_945859645.1. Lineage (NCBI taxonomy): Eukaryota > Metazoa > Arthropoda > Insecta > Lepidoptera > Noctuidae > Amphipoea > Amphipoea oculea. Next base: position 11,531,494 of record OX243866.1, on the reverse strand, counting down.
CTACAGCGAAAACACCAATAAAAAGTTGTAGAGTCATCGGTATCATTGTTCCCATTCGTTAATTGATTGCATCATGAAACTTTCATAATGCACTTAAATATAATTTTTGTTCGTGTCATTTTATTCCCGATCAGTTCTGTTCAAGTAAAAAACACTTTGGTTATATTGGCACCAATTTATAAATTTACTTTTTCGACATTTAACAAATAAGTACAAAGTTTTTCCATAATAAATTTGGTAACACTTTCAAAATAAGTACTAGAATAACTTAGGTCGATAAGAGCTTTTTTAATAAAATATCAATTGTAACTAACATGATGAAAATCACAAATTATCCTAATCAGATTAACTATAAAGAGTTTAGTCATACTTCCCAAATATAGGTAATCGAATATACATCAAACATTAGACGTAAACAAAAACAAATCTATACACAAATATTAATGAAAATACAGCACAGCTAGAAAAGGAGTGGCGAAATGTCGCTGTGGGACGTGTAAATTCCATTAATCCCGTTAGACTCCGACAAGCGGTGTAATGTTCCATGAAAGTTTTAGATATCGCTCTCGAGCAGGCCGGGCCGGCTGTGGCGCGGCGCCTCTTCGCAGTCAATCAACTCGATGTCATCCAGGTGTTGCGCCGTGCCCACGATCTCGCCCATCAGATGGGCTTGACCATTCTTATTAATCATAACAGTTTTACTTTTATCATCATCTTCCAGTTTAAGGATCTCTATTTGAACACCTGTCTCATCTTTATCGACCGCCGTCCTGCTCGGGCGGCGGTCTAGTTCCTGTCAGGTGGCTTGTATCTCGGTTACCTCGTTGTCGTCGTACTGCAAACTCCTTTCAGCGAGACGGAAGCTCTCCAGAAACTCATTCAGATCCACCAGTCCATCTTTGTTGATGTCCATTAAACGACAAATATCGACCAGTTGCTCCTGGGTCATAGGATTTGGCATGTACTTACCAATTAACTGACAGGCTTCCGAGAATTCTTCAAGTGTAATAAAACCTGTAATCAAAATTCAATTAGAACTGATCAAATATTCGCAGCAGAATGAATTAATTTCCAATCACTGTTTACCTGAATTATCTTTGTCCAATATTTTGAAAATTGCTTCCAAACTGCTTTTATTTTTATACAAAGTTTCAACGACATTCGAGGAGTCAGCTTTACGGCCAATTTTCTGAAAGGGAAATTCGATAACGTAACATTAGAATCGTTACATCCGATTGTTAATGTGACACTCATGTTCATAAAAGCCTATGGCCTTGTTTGGTAGACTATATTATCCTATATCATCTTACACATATGGATAAAGCTTTTTGTTTTTATATTGGGCTTTTTGCACATTCTTTACTTGGTTACAGACGCAGAATTTTGTTGTGTATTTTAACGTGGTTTGAACTACATAATTTTGTTTAATAGCTATTGCGAAATCATATTATAGTTATTTATATTGGGATGATGGAACATAATCTCAAGATTTAAAAAACCAACACAGGAAAGTAGGTATTTGTAATAAAACCATTATATGTACTTATATATATGACACTTACGCTGGTGGTGAGGTCGAAGGTGTCCATGTATCGTACGCGTCGCGTGTCAGGGTCGGTCCGCACCAGCTTATCCTTCAGCATTCTCCACGGAAGCCCCAAATGCGTGGTTTCTTCCATCGCTTGGCACCAATCACTGATCGATATGTAGCCTACAAACATTCGTGTCAGTCAATAAAGTTTTATATTACAACACGATAGTTGCGGTCTACAATCAGGGATCAGTTTACCATCATAATTACTTAAGTATGTCTAAGTAGAAAAAATTATGATCCTTTCTACGATAATATTTTTAAACATTAAGGAGGATGTATGTACGAATGTGGTATATTTATGAAAAAAAAAACAGATATTTTAAGAAGCAGTAGAATTCACGAATGAGGAATCATCTTACATCTTTCATGCGTTATGAAATTAGTTAGCTTAGCATTTAGACAGGAAGATCGTTCAAAGGTAACAAACCGCTTTGATCCAAATCCAGACTGCGGAAGGTCGCTTCTAGGGATCTTCGGACCATCATAATCTGGTTATGTAGTTCTCTCATGGCCGAGGATTCGACCAGGCCTACTCGTTGTCTGAAGGTAAGGCGACGGGTGCGGGAGACTGCGGCCGTGTACTGGACAAACTGTCTCTCCAACGAGTTCCCACATAACTTCAAGTAAGCCCCTTTGTTGGACCCTAACTCGTAGTAGTTCGATGCGGAGAAGATGGTTATCACCTGCCGCAAGGGAACACAATTTATGTTATTTTCTTGACCCTGAATAGTACCTAGAGGTAAGTTATTATTATATAGGAGGAAATATATTAGAATACAATGTACTTATAACATGTCCCCTGATACATTGTTATCCTCATTTTAATAACTAGTGTACTTACACTAGTTACAGTAATTATATGTTTACGTGTTAATTACTTAATTAACAATTATAATTACTGTAATTACCATGAAAGGAAGCAAACACTTGTTTTATTGCATGTAACCTTCAACCTTTCAGTTTTACTCTATACAAAAGTTAATCAAACTTATATAGCGAGATCAATATTAAAAACAAATCAATTACGTTTCCCAATTTTCTGTACGTGCAAGCTAGCGCAACATGATTATATATATTGTTACGTAAAGAAACACGCAGTATAAACTACATAAACCTTTACACAAGATGTAGTTTACTATAATCCAAAAATGATGAAATAACCAAGCATCATGCGGCAAAGAATGAAATGAAGCCAGTCCTTAAATATGCAAATGTGAGTTCTGCCAATTTCGTTTAGTACGGTAAAGCTCGTTGCAAACTAAGCTCAGGATCACAATTTGATCAGCATTTTTATGACAATAACGAACCCCTCACAGTTAAAAAGATAGTATCTACGTTTTTTCGTTATTCTTGCCTAAGATGTCAATACAGATTCTATAAAAAGTTTGACAAAATCAAATTGGTTTTTAATGATCCAATGGTCTCGAGCATAATAACGTTAAAAAAAAAACTCTTTGATAAAAAAAAAATATGAAACCAATTTTGACAGCTTATAAACTCAATTTTCGTAATTAATTACTTATAAAGATTTGACCATTTGCTTCATTTTTAATTATATCAAAGTTATTGAACCGGGAATTTGGGAAAAGACTGAGGTCATTGTCTTGGAAAAGGGAAAGAACACAAAAAACGGAAATGATGCAGACTTACGTTTCCATTGTGCAGTATTTCGTAACCACCTGGTTTGCACTCATGGCTTCTGATGAGGAAGCTCAATTTGTTCTTCTGCAGGAAATTCGCAGTCACGTCTGGACCGAAGTATGTCCCGGCACCGCGTAGAGCGTTCGCCACACAACCGCCAGTACATTGCGGGTCCGACCACAGTATATCGAACACCTGTAAACATTGCAACAATAAAGAAATGCCTATGTCTAGGTAACAACCACTTCGGCAAACCGTTGTTCTTACTCCCTTGGTCAATGCAATGGTGGAGTAGTACGGTCACAAAAAGAAATAAGTAACCTGGGTCGTTAAGTATTAAGTGAAGTTTAATAAATTAAATTTCATTCAAAAACATCCATCGGTTTCTTACTAAACTTTTACTATATCCAACGACCCTGGCTACTTATCACTTTTGGTGACTATACCTATAGCAATAAGGTGATTAGGAAATGTTATGAACCTGTTTGTCTAATTAATTATATAAACATGATCAGAGCACACAGTAAGTTACTTATAAATTACTAAAATTTCTGTGAGTATTCATTCCTGAAATCTTTCATTCCGAAATTCAAAACAAACATACGCAAATAAATAGAACATCTCCAATAAAAACATCTCATATTTATAAATTAAATTACTCAAACCAAAAAAGCGCGAGCTACACGCTTTCGCTTTCAATCAAACTCACTCCCATACATTTTATTGTATCGATCGTTAAATAGCATTGCGGCGTCGCGATAATCAATGTGGTGTAAATAAGTGTCAGGCTGTCGCTGGCGGATTGAATGAACGACAATCAATGTCCTTCACGACACGAGTACGTACAGTATGTTTTCGGTTAATTAATTAACTAGCTTCAGCCACTATTTCAGTTGTTTTTTTGGACTTTGACAAACTTTATTATTTTTATTTGAGTTTTTTTACAGGGGTATTGTTTTGAAAAGGGACCTAGCCCAATTTGGCAATAGATTTCGTTGAAATAAAGGCTTAATAGTAAACTTTTTCATTCATAATTTTCAAAACACAGCCTGTATACTGTTTAGTCTTAATTCTTCATTAGTAATTAGCAACTACGTAGGTAGTTACTAGGCATACCTGCTTAGGGACTGTCCCATTCTCAATAAATATAACTTACAGAAAAGAAATCAGTTATCGACCTGTCACCAGGGGAATGAATGAACGACAATCAATGCCGTTCGTGTCAGATCCAGTTATTAACTAACCAACTTCGACCACACTTTCATTCACCGGGTGTTCTGCGATTAGGCGAATCAATTTATTATTTGGTGGAGTGTATTCAGCCCGATTTAATTTATTTCTATGAAACCGCAATTAGGTATTAATTAGGGGATAAAAGTGACTTATTGCACATCTGGTAATAAATTATTGAACTCATCCTGTATCGTCGTCATTGGTAATTAGATTTATAAGTAGCAAAAAAGGAATTGGTAATTGGGAAAAGAAAAAAGTCTTGAACCACATTTTGGAGTTCTTAAATGAGTAGTCTAAAATGTCGTCATTTACATATGTAACTTTATACCTTAGGAGTTGGGGTGCTCTTAATCTGTCGCGTAAATTAATTTATAATAATTAAGATAAAATTAATAACTGTCGACCTGTCCCACGGAACGAACGAATGACAACTAATTTCCATAAAAGAGTTTTCATAATTAGGTTTTAATGATTGTTAAAGCGGCCTTTGATCTGCATTTGGGATAATAGTAAGCTTGAATTGTACCTATTGACATTTTGCCGTAATAAGCGTTAGTTAGTGCGATTAAGTAAATACAATTTCGTTGAAGCTGCATGCCTTCTCAGTATGAGAAGAGGTCTTTGCCCTGCATTTGAGATAATAGTAAGCTTGAATTGTATTGACAATTTGAGTTAATAAGAGTTAGCGTGATTAAGTACCTAAATACAATTTCGTTGTAGCTGTTAACTCAGCCCTATAGTTAATTAACTCAATAACCTTTATTGGAAGCCCTCCAGTTAATAGTTGTATTTACCATCATGTAGTTAATACATGGGGCGAATAACCGTCCGCCTGTCTCCGGCGCGACGTGTCGGCGTCGGATTGAATGAATGAATGAACGACAATCAATGTCCCTCATGTCATTTGACTACGTTTATTAAGCTTAAGGTTATTAATTAACTAGCTTCGACAGCAGTTTTACTTGCTTCGGCGATTAGGCAAACACATTTATTTTACTAATCGTTTAGTTTCAGCGTAATAGTATTTCTGTGATGTTTATAATTGCCAATTAGGGTTTAAAACTCAATTATCTAGCTGTCAATTTATTTTATCCTTACACCATAAATATTGATGATGGTGTAGATCTAGCTAATATTTATACAGGTACCAAAAAGATAATAATTATACCTACCAATGCATATAATACAGTTGATTGGACCGTTGCTAGCGAAACAAACTGCGGCAGCAATTAATTTGTGTGCATGAATACGAAGCTGAAACTAGTAAAAAGTCCTTTTGTACGGATTTAAGGCTATATTTTATGTATCCGTGGATCAACGTTGTATTTTGCCGAATTAAATTATAATAAGACCTGTCTATCATTGTCCCACTGCAAGACAAAGGCCTTGTCTCGTACAGAGCATCCTCGAGAATTAATCACTAAGCTTGCTCAAGACGGATTGGCGATTTCAGGCTTACACAGTGGCCTCCAAAAGTTATAAAAAACGTCATAGACTTTCCACTTCAGCTGTCACACAACACATTATGATTTGAAATTCTAGTGATCCAAATGGTTGAACTGCAGTAACGTTTTTATTGAATAATTCAACTACCTTCGATTTATCTTAAAAAAATAATGTTTTCCATTACCGATATCAGTAAAGTCCAAGTTACACTCTGAAGTACCTACATAAATACGGAATAAATATTTCAACATATTTATTTTTCAAAATATTCATCTTCAATGTGATTCAATCAGGAAACATTTTAAGAAAATTGGAAATTTAATTTCTAACGATGACAAACTCTTTTAGGCCGGTAACGTTTAAGATGCATCTTTTAGGCCAGTAGACTATAAAAAGAAGATTTACTGAATTTGCTAAACAGGTACCTAATATTATACAAAAATAAAAAAAAATATACAACATGAAAGAAAATATAGTTTATGAGTACTCGTTAAACATAATTTTCCCACATGTTTAATAAACATACACACCACAATATTTACGTTACAACCTTAATAAACTTTTGAGTTTTTATTGCTACTAAAATTATAACGTCAATTTATATCTAATTTTATTCTAAAGAGTATCATTTATCGAGACATTGATATTACAAAAGGCGAAGAAATATTTTTATAGAGAGAGTTTTAAAAAGATAGACGTATATAAAAGATTCTTCTTCATTAACTTGAAATAGGGGAATTACAAAAGGTCAAATGACTAGTTTGTTTACTAATCAAATGCGACCTTTGAGAAGAAACACCGAAACAAACTCAAAGGTCGTGGCCGTCAATTCAACGTCCTGACATTTGTTGCAGGTTACAAGTGCTAACCAAGTATAAATATTGAATGGTCGATGCTATAAGAATGTGCAAAGATATTTTTATTTTGTCTGAACTGTTCTTTTCTAAATAAATTGTCACCATCTCCAGCAATGATTTATTGACCGACCTACGATAGTTCGTAGGTCGGCGAATTTCAATAGTGCGATATTGTCTTCAATACTTTGAAGAAAATATCGCATTATTGAAATTCGCGATGACCATTAACGAAACGAAGATGAATGCTCCGTGTAAATCGATAATATACCTATCTTAGTAAATATTCAAGCTAGAAACACGTTTTAATTCATACTATAATATATATCCTACTAATATTATAAATTCGACAGTAACTCTGTCGTTCTGTCTGTATGTTACCTTTTCACGCCTTAACCACTGAAGCGATTTAGATGAAATTTGGTATAGAGATTGTTTGAGTCCCGGGGAAGGACATAGGATAGTTTTTATCCCGATATTCCCACGGAATCGACACTTATGCGAGTGAAACTGCGGGGCGCAGCTAGTATTCTATAGTTCGCACGCGTTCAATCTACTTGGGTTGCTTGAACAATGAATTCCTCGTAGCCAGCTAAAGGAAATAGTATTGGGTTTACCGTCTATATCGGTGCCCTCTATATTGAAAGGGTTTACGCCTCCATAAAGCTGACGAAGTGCGGAGGTAGGCTGCCGATCGCTTATTACGGTTATTTTGTCAAATACAGACTTTAATCAATACCAGACTGGTGACCTAAATACCTAGAACGTAGGTTGAAAACTAGGGGAAACCCTAAAGTACCAAAGTATGCATCGCTCTGATTGTTTAAATCTGGATCATGTAGAAGTTTAATGACTTGCCTGTCGTTTTAATGATCCTGCCTTCTGCACGTTTTATGTTAGTCGTTCCTGGAGATTATATCGTAGATTTTAAAATCCACCGCGTCATAAAGTGTGGAGGATTTTATGTCAGTATTTATAAAAGCTCTGAAGTTGTAGTGGTAGATACGTTATATGCTTGCGTATGAAACAATACCTAATAAAGGTCTTTTAAATCGACAGCTCATGCTACTACCTCTTCTAAACAACTCATTTTACAAAACGCAAATACTTTTGTGTCTGATATCCTCAACGAAACCTATTAAGATTTCTTGTTTCATAGGAACTTACGTAATTAAATTTGAAGTTAATTTACGTTTTATTTAAGTACATTTCCCCTTCTTAAGAGTCTATTGAAAAGTATTGAAAAGAAGCCTGTAAAGTGTTGCGGAAAGCAGTGGTAGGTTGGTGAAAGCATGAAGAAAGAAATTTAATTGAGTCCAGCTTTTTGAATTTAAAAAAAGGGTAAGTAGGTAGAGACTTATTGAATAAAAGTGACGCAATGAAAGAGAACATTGGCAATGTGAAAATATTTTTTTTCACTGGCAATAAACCCACATGTGGGAAGGTAAAATAAAATATTTTACATTAACATAACATAGCATCGCGCCTGTTTTCCTAAGGATTAGGCAGAGGTGACCTATAGTACACCCACATTAAATTAACCTTGACGAGTAAAAGATGTCTGTGCCATTTTATTTTTTTATTAATATAATCCTTACTGGTTCAAAATAAAAATCCACCACAAAGTAGTAGATATAACAAAACATCTATTGTGAAAAAAACTTTCCCCATTATTTTGATTGAAAGTGAAAAGGCAAATAATACAATGGCACCCGACAAATCAATTGTAAAGAATTGAGCCCTTCTTAGAAACGTAGAAAAATAAATTGTATTACGTGGAAAGCGCAGTTAATATATTAATTAACCGTAGGTAACCTACAAACACGCTTTGCACATGGAAGTGATAATTGGTCTATTCGTAGAGCTTTAGGTACACACCTTCGGCTGTACTTGGAATGTTCCAATTAGTCGCTAATTCCATATTAGGAATGGATAATAAAAAATGTTGCTTGAGTAGTGTGATGTAGTTATGTTTTGCTAAATAGAGCTGAATTATTTACCATAAAATGTTTCTCAAGACGTTCAAATACTTTTAAAACATTTTAATACTAACTGACCTGAATTAAATTCAGTTTTTATTAAGATAAAATGTACGAGAAAATGAATAATCTTAAATAGTATTTGTTTCGTGAATTTTTCCCATTAATATTGAATCTGCTGTTCGGGCGGAGACAAATCCAACAAATCAAAGATTATAAAAATCGGTGGATGCGTTCTTGAGTTATTATAAATGGTGTAACTAACCCGACCTTGTTTAATTTATATACATATAAGATAAACATCTTGTATCGGCACGAAATAATAAGAATTGCACAGACCGTTGAAAAAAGAGCCCGTCAGAAATAAAATGTACGTTTATTGCTGCCTGGCTCTTATGAGCATTTATGTATCACTTGTGGAAGCTATTCGAATGCACCCCAATGTGTGATAAGACGAAATCAAACGACTCTGTGATTTATTACTTTACTGCTTTCCATTTCATTAACAGCGCTTTAAAGCGAAACGATCGTATCTATCACTTGACGCCACTGTTACGAATAAAAAGCATCGTATCGTACGAAGGAAAATAAAATGGAAACAGAACTATCAACTATCGCAGTAAAATATACGAGAAAATGGAAATGCGAACGAATGGGGTTAATAGCGTAAATTGATCAGTCATCTGTAATTATTGGACCGAGCTATTTATTACTATTGAATCAGTAAATTAGTGCGCATTACATGGTTCAATTTCATTCATGCAGTATTTTAAAGCTCAATGATGAGCTAAAAACATCCGGCATTGCAATATGTCCAAAAAAAGGTTGGAATTGATTTCATTTGATCAATGTAATGTCATTGCTTGTACGCAATTATAAGACTTTTCCCAACTATTTTTGGGGTCGGCTTCCAGTCTAAGCTGATGCAGCTGAATACCAGTATTTTACTTGGAGCGACTGCCTATCTGACCTCCACAACCCAGTTAGGTACTGGGTAACACGATACGCCCCTTTGGTACCTAAGACTGGTTATCAGGCTTTCGGGCTTCTGACGATCGGTAACGGACGTCTTACTACTCAAAAAAACTGCAATGAAAGAGCAAATAATGTATCTACTCTAAACGAGCTGTTATTTTGAGAATCGCAGTCAAAAGACACCTGTCACTATTTGTTTATAGTGCATGCACACAAAACAGCGCTCGCTCACCTCAATCTAATGCAGCACTGCAGTGTTTACCTCCGAACAAACCCGTCGAGACGGGACTATAAAGTTTGTAGCATTAAAGGGATTACTTTAGCGAATATATCATCCGAACACAAAGCTCCTGCTCTGCAGTCCCATCTTTGTTCTTACCTCAATAAATTCAGTTCCAACCACGATTCTCTCATTCTCTGAAGTATTCCCGTTTATGTGAATTAGAATAATAAAGTCTTTTATCTTAATATAATTGAATTTTCCGTTCAAAACAAATATAAATATCGTCAGTCGTAAATAAATCAAAGAAAAGCTTTCAACAACATCTTGAACCTTACTTATAATGATTTACTTAAATATATTAAGACATTTTGCTTTTATTAAACTGAAAGATCCGTTCCTTCTTTTTCAGTAATTGGCAAGATGAAAATCGATTTTAGTTACATTTGGCTTTTCGACGTTACTGATGTTCGCAGTGCGACATACAGTACCTACAATAGATTACAGCTTGACATATTCAATTCCTTTTAACGTAACCCAGGATAAAAGAAACGAACGTATTGTTAAATTCGTTGTTTTTGTTACAAAATCTGTGTGTCATACTTAGATATAATAGTCATTGCTCTGACAATCGCAGTCGGAGTACAAAAGATTGTAAAAGCCAGGGGGAGTATTAATTCTGTGATTAATTAAATGTATAACTTAATACTGCCGCATGTCGTCCCCACTTATTCATTTCCTTATTAGTTGTGTTTGAACAATATCTCATGTAAAATATCTTGAAAATATATTGTTAAAATGTGTGGAGCGGGCGACGAATCGTAAGAAGAACCATCCTTTTGGGACAGAACTTTATAAGCGGTCGCAAAACGTACTCGAGTTTATCTCGCGACAATCCGCGGGGGTCCGACCCGGGCAAATTGTATTACGACAAGGATGGTGGTGGCTGAAATTGCTTTCAAGCGTAAGAAATAAGATAAGATCATTGATATACTTAATAAGGGAGACAAAGCCACTCAACGAGCTTTATACGAGATAAAAGCATTATCTTCGTGGGCGACGGACGATAAAACCAAAAATTAACCCTTATAAAAAGGATGATACTTCAACTTTGAATAGAACTCTGCTAAATCCAGATGTAATATTCTTATATATTTATGTTAAATTTTACGGTGTGGTAGACCAACAAAGCCAGAATTTTGCCGTTTTACTACCAGGCCAATCTTAATAACCCTACTACATGTGCATGAATAGGAGGGGCTTGTGGCTAAGTAATATCAGCCGCACGGGCCGATCGATCAGGCTAAGCTACACTTGCCGCGGTTGGTCCGTGGATGGGTGACCAACATACCAAGACCCCTCCTTGCCTCGGAAAGCACGTTAAGCCGTTGGTCTCCGCTGTCATTCATGGATCTTTGACAGTCGTTGCGGGTCGTCAGAAGCCCGAAAATCTGACAACCAGTCTTACCAAGGGGTAACGTATTACCCAGCAACTGGGTTGTGGAGGTCAGATAGGCAGTCGCTCCATGTAAAATACTGGTATTCAGCTGCATCCGGTTAGACTTGAAGCTGACCTCAACATAGTTGGGAAAAGGCTATGTAGATAATGACATGTGCATGAATAATCTCGAATGAATATTTTACCTATGAGATTAGCTTGGCAGAAAAAAATTTAAAACATACAGTAATTGCTTCCACCCAAGTTTGAATAAAAGGTTCGTGAAAATTGCTCTCCAAAATACTGCTAGCAACACGTAAGCAATAGCTAATAATAGACCAATATACCTAATGATAATATATGCAGATCGTTCAGCGTATCTTTCAAACATTTCGCACTTTGGACATTAACAAATGTTACATTTTCTGGCGGAACTGATCCAATTGATTTGCCAAAACGTGTTCAACCAATGAACAAAGGACATTTCTGAAATAGCTTTCCGATTGAATTCAGGCTGGATAACTATTGAGACGACGCAAGAGTCAGCAAGACATATCGATACCGGAAATATGAAATAACGTAAGGGGCATTTTGTCGAAAATGAGTTATATATATCATTGGATTCGTAATTTCTTGCTCTATCGATTGGTATATTTAAAATCTCAATATCTAAAGAAAAATGTCCCTTACATTACATATTTTCCGCAGGTCTAGACCATTTTTTTTACAAAAACTGGCTGTATAGGACGTTTTAAATTAATATTTTTATAAAAACTAATGTAAGTCTCTTTACTCACAGTATTTGGTCTTTACATAAAAAAAAAATCGAGAACATTTTACAACAGGTCTTATACATTAGTGTTCCCTGAGTAGGTGCAAAAACCATGTCCCTTACGTTAAATTGTGGCTCGAATTATCATAATCATATTGACCCATACGTTAATTTTTCAGCATCGAAAATAATTGACCTGTCCTTTACATCTAAAACTTAACTAAACGAATACCTATTATTATACGTCTCTGTCACACGCAAAACAGTGCAACATGTCTGAGCTAGATAGCAATACGGATTATGTGTTTGATTTTACCTGCGCGGTCGTGACCCTTACTTAGTATTTCGTAACACTGTTTGTGACATTACACATCTTCATTTAAGTAACACATCATCGTTTTCATTGATCTAACTACAAGTACCTAGTAAAAGTTTTATCTGGATTCTAGACATGAGTGATGAAAAGATATCTTCACTTCTCTAGCCCGCAGGCAAAAATTTATGCACATTATAGGAATCACATAAACAGGTAATTATTTCTTACTACTTTTGGTAAATTATTGTTTAGTCATAAATGGAGTTCAGTAATTAAAAAAATTGGTCTATTTAGATGGAATAAAACCTTAAATCCTTGCTTAAGAACTATAGACCCATTTCGCTTCTGAGCCACATATACAAGCGTTCTCGAGGGTCGTCACAAACCGTCCCGCCAGAATACTTGACGAGTTCCAGCCGCCTGAACAAGCCGGTTTTCGAAAAGGCTTCAGCACCGTAAACCACATCCATACTGTTCTGCAAATTGAACAGAAGACCGAGGAGTACAATCAGACGCTGTGTATGGCATTTGTGGACTACGAGAAAGCCTTCGACTTATCGAAATATGGGCAGTTATGGCCTCTCTGTAACGATGTCGAATTGACTGGCGCTACATCGAAGTGTCGAAATGTTTGTATGACACTGCCACGATGACTGTCCAGATCCAGGATCAGAAAACCAGCCCCATCCAACTGCTCAGAGTGGTGAGACAGGGGGATATTATATCCCCTAAATTGTTCACAAATGCGTTGGAGGACGTCTTCAAGACGCTGGATTGAACTGGACTATCAACGTCAACGGCGAGTACCTACATTTCAGATCTTCGATTTGCCGATGACATCGTCATAATGGCAGAGACGCTGGAACAGCTAAACCAAATGCTGCACAGCCTAAATGTAGCTCCTCGGTGGGTTGGCCTCGGCATGAATTTGGACAAGACGAAAGTCATGTACAATTCGCACGTCTTGCCGAGTCCAATCTACATCGAAGGGTCGCTTCTCGAAGTTGTGAAGGATTATGTCTACCTAGGGCAAATAATCCAGCTCGGTAGACACAACTTTGAGAAAGAAGCCGACAGAAGAAGCCGTCAAGTCTTCTCGTCGCCTATCCCGCAGTGTTTGAAGACTATGATCTTCAACCAGTGCGTTCTGCCCGTCATGATATATGGCGCCGAAACGTGGACACTGACGGTCAGGCTGGTCCACAAATTCAAGGTCGCTCAGCGCGCTATGGACCGAGCTATGCTCGGAGTCTCTTTGAAAGATGATATCAGGATTGAAAGTTTCCGGAAAAGAACCGGAGTTACCCACATAGCTTGCAGAGTAAACAGTTGCCACCCCACCAGCCCCATTCACACAGTCGGCTGGCCATGTTTATCGAAGGACCGATGGCCGGTGGAGCAGACGAGTCCTGAGTGGAGACCGCGTATCGGCAAGCGTAGTGTGGGACGCCCCCCAGCTAGATGGACGGACGACCTAAAAAAGGTGGCTGGAACGGACTGGATGCCGAAAGCGGAGGACAGGGTGTTGTGACGCAGCCTGGTCTATGTTCAGCAATGGACTGCAATAGGCTGAGTTGATTGATTGAGATAGAATAATTCGAATCCTAATAAAAACATACCTTCCAATAGGTAAAATATTGGTAAGTAGGTCATGTAAAAATTGCAACTTGTTAAGCAGTTAACGCAGGATGAATAGACAGCATGCATGTTATCATTCAAAGGGAGATTAAAAAACTGATGGTTTGGGGACCTTTCCAGTGGCCATCATTTATGGAATCAGCCAGAAAAAGTCCTCTTGCTTATCGAGCAATTATGTTGTACTTAGCATTATTTATGCGAGTTATTTGCGTTTATAAAAGAGGATTAGTGAGTACAAATAAAAGTTTTAATCTATTTTATTCGTTTATTTTTTATCCTTTTATGTCAGCACCTAGGTTTAAACGATATTGATAGGCGCAGTAGGTCCTGAATGTATTAAATTCTGTTTTAAAAATGTATTAACAGCATAAGCAATAAAGAGTACACCATTAAAGAGACCTTTACTTTGAAAAACATTAAATGTTTATTTCCTATAGTGTCCCTTGCATCAAAAAAAAAAAATTGTTTATTTCCTATAATGTCCCTTACATCAATGCTGTTAATTTACATCTCAAATTTTGTTAACGTATGTCACCCGTATTCATTATTATTTAACGTAAGGGACATGCTATCTTTAAAACTATAGGTTTTAATCAATGTTTGCTATTTTAGCTTAAAAGAATGAAGAAATCTAAGAAACTTTGTTGTAGACACTTTTTACATAAAACATATAGTTAAAAAGTTATAGTCAGTTTTTGTAAAAAAATATCTTATTTTTGCTCTCCTGTAAACCTTAGTTTTGTCCCTTACGTTATTTCATATTTCCGGTATCGATATGGATAACCTGCTTTCCGTACTTATAATAGTGGACTTGTTCATCAAAAGGTCGTATAATGCCATAGCTAAAAGCCTTTCAGACTTTCATTTACTACTTAATTGGTCAATTTTAACGTACCCTTTCAATTACCTACACGTTGGCACCAAATAACTTTTCCGAGAAAGTCGGTAATAACATGACATGCAATAACACGAAACCAATTGACTCCGTGTTCTGACTAATTCATAATTACAAGAAACGTTAGGGTGATCAAAAAATACACACAAATGAGTATGGAGAATCATCCAGAAATGAAACTTTTAATTACTTTACTAATAAAAGATTAATTACACGAAAAAATGTTCTTGAATAAAACCTCATTCCGTTCTCAACACCTAAAAGAACGACCTTCACCCTTTCCTTAGCTAAATATGAAACGGAACCATTTATAATTTGATGAGTACCGCTTTTTCAGGCTTGACAGCGTAGAGCTTTTTATACCAAACATTATAAATTCTGAATGAAGTACTTACGTTCCTATTGTAACAAGAGCGCGAAGTACATAGACTACAATCCTACTTCCTACTTTCCTACTAATATCCTACTAGTCCTACTAATCCTACTATCCTACTTCCTACTAATATTATAATCCTTCCTAATAATGTTATAAATGCGAAAGTTTCTGAGGATGGATGGATGGATGTTTGTTACTCTTTCACGCAAAAACTACTCAACGGATTTTGATGAAACTTTACAGTAATATAGCTTACAGCAGAATAACACATAGGATACTTTTTACCCCGATATTCCCACGGGATCGACACTTATGCGGGTGAAACCGCGGGGCGCAGCTAGAAACTCATAATCCCGATAGAACAATATTTGACGTTCTAAAGATAGTTGAAAGCAAAAGTTTTGATTAGTTGCTGAATGTTGAATCAGTCCGCGACGTAGAATAGACGTTCAACTGGAAAATGTTCAGGCGGTCCCCAAGCCAGGTGCATGTATTATCCTGAACAATTCATTCAACAGAAATTGCTTCTGAATAGAAAATTGTTGTTTATGAAAACGTTATTGATCGCATTGAATATGGTAATGATCATGTATAATAGGCATTCAAATATTCTGTATGCTGCTTCATTCATCACATTCATAGATCAAAGAAATTGGCAACGACTTGACGCGTCTTCGTCGATAGATAAAAACTCGTGATGCCAAGAAGCTGGCAATAAAACGATCGATAACCTTTAGATTGAATCGTGAATGATTGATTACTTAACGACTAACCTGTTTCCACTCCACTTTGTCTATAGCTTCGCCGCCCGCCGCCGAGCCCTCGGTCACCGGAGGCCGAAGTAGAGATACGTACTGAAAACAAGTTACAAACATTCACAATTTTGTTTATTGCTAGTTTCAAACTTAGAAAAACGTTTCTAAAGGGCTAGGTAACATGTTTGAAAGTTTTGTAAAGTGACGATATACTCAAATTTTTTTTTTTTTTATCTTTATGTATGTATCGAGGCACAGTTTTACTTTTTTAGTGAATCAGGATTTAACTGCCAAACTGCAATGCATTCGATACTTTAGCACCAAATTATTTATATCACAAAAAAGTCATTCAATTAGCTCGAAGAACACTCAAGAAAACCTAAGTCATACCTTATCTCGTTCGAG
This sequence comes from Amphipoea oculea, assembly GCA_945859645.1. Classification (NCBI taxonomy): domain Eukaryota; kingdom Metazoa; phylum Arthropoda; class Insecta; order Lepidoptera; family Noctuidae; genus Amphipoea; species Amphipoea oculea. The sequence continues at coordinate 11,514,957 of OX243866.1, read as the reverse complement.
ACTCCGTATCATGTCGAGATCTGTAGTGTCCGATATGCCGCCGTGGACCACAAACACTCGGTTGTTGATGATTGTGCCCAGGGGGAGCCAGCGGTACACGCCTTCAATCAGCTTCAGTAACCGCTCTGCATTATGCTATTGTAAAAAATTATAAATTATGCCAGCTGACTTTATTTACCGTCTGGATAAAACAGGGTATAAAAGGTAAACGGAGTAGAAGCCTATGGCAAAGAAATCACTTTAAAAAAAAAACCTAAAATGTAAATAACCTATCAATAAATATTATTACTTATATGATTTAGACTTTAAAAAATAAATCTACAAATAATATAGAAATTCAACATATAGGCTCCTATACTCTACGCGCGGAAATTATCAATGAATTCGTAGCGACATGCAATAAAAAAAGAGTTTTTTTTTTAATATTTATTGTAAAAAAGGAGTTTTCTGTGCCAAAGGCTTCTACTCCGTTTACCTTTTATACTCTGTTTTTGTCCAGACGGAAAAAAAAGTTAGCCGGTATATAAACTCAGTATAATTATTCCAGCTAATGGAGGTGGAAACAATAGAATTACACGTGTTGTCCTAAACTTTCCCTACTGCGTACCCCAGTTGTATAGTTCCCGAAATTCAGTTCATAACGCGGTTTTTACTTTCGTTTATTAAAAGCTTTACGTAAAAAGACTGTAGCAGCCAAAAATGTATGCTCAACAAAATGCTTTAGCATTGCTTTCCCCGGTTTGTTAAACTTTTTTATTTTCCGAAGCTTTCCAACGCTTTGCAGCGCTCGAAGTCGCGATACGAACGCTAACTATTTCAACGAGCGTACAAAAATGCATCATAAATAATATTTCATAATGTTTTCTTTATAAAGTAAATTCTAAGGACGTACCTCTTTGAAGCCTTATATAAAAAACTTTCATAAAATGTCTGCTTTCGACATTTTAATGAATTAGTTAAAGCTTTGACTAAGTAAAAGACAATTTTGAGTAGGTATAGACTGACACGAAATATATAATAAAGTATACGCATCCATTTGTGTGTGTTAGAAAATCTTTTACTTCCAATGGCAACGACAATCACAGCTATAATCCACGAGGAAATGATGTAATAACTGCACACAAAGCCGAGCCCAGTCGCTAGTGTAACTATAATAACTTTGTATTCGGATAAAAGGCGACTGGTGATAACTACGGAGGTACACTTCAGACACAAAGGAATAAATCTTCCTAAGCGTGATTTCTAAGACAAACATGATCAGGACACTCTTTGTGGTGCGGATGCTGTAAAAATCTTATTTCGAGATCAAATACAAGGTTGCAAAGAAGCTCAGATTTTGCTTACAGTGTTTCTTCACAATATATTTTGCGTGAATATTATTTAGCTTACCCTTCAAACGACGATAACATCATCGCTTCACAGGGACCATTTACTCTACAATCGGAAAATCATTGGGAGCCAAGCGTTATTTCGTATTTACACGGTAACGTCGAACATGCCCAAAACTTGACAAATTGTGTAGATTTAGGAGTTTATATTGTCTCCATTTTCAGTAAATCAGAGCTCAGTAGCATCCATCTCAGAAGGATAAAATACCTATAACTGATCTGGATTGTCGATACTCCAAATTAGTTTTCGTTTCCGCCCCCCTTTTCTCGGATTTATGAACACCGATTTGTATCCAATAGCCGTATATAAATAAAATGAAGCTCATATGTTTACAGTTTTAGGTAGGATATGATAGTGTTTGTGGACTACTGGTTGCTTTACTTACCCGATATTTTTGCTGGACTTCTTTTATGAAACCGTACCTAAACAGAAAACATGTGTATTAGGTGAAGTGTATTAGGAAAACTATCTCTGAGGCTTAGGCCAACTACTAAGCCTGGCAGCAACCTGAAGATTTGGGTCAAAAGGAGCATTTATACATAATATTCATGCTCATTGGTGAGCAAAATAGCTTTTGTTTCTTTACACGTCGTCATTTAAAAGTCTCATTGAAACATTTATAACAAGCTCAAAAGTAGGAGTTCATTCAAGTTAGCGAATTATACAAAGAATTTACTGCCAATGTAAAATTATTTAGTATGTGATTAAACTATCCCAACATGACAGACTTCTTTGGAAAGTAATGAAATTCTAAAAATCGGTTCTCTAATACGTTTCGGTTTCGGGTCATAGCATAACCATTTACTCAAACTGTTACTTTTGAATCTTTCCCTAAATCTCTTTTTATTTGCATTTAAATCGTAAAAGTTTTGCATATCAGACGAAAGATCATCAAGTATCATTATTTCGAGAAAAAGCTGCCCTAACAAAACACGTACATAGGTAATTGTATTCAACATAAAGAGTAACGCTCGTAGCGTTTGTGTGACTAACCTAGAATTCATAATGAGATCTTCATGGTTCCCACGGTTCAAGAACACTCCTCCTGGGAAGGCCAGCATGCAAGACAGCAGTAGGAGGAACACCTCCAACCCCTTCTTGCCTCGATCCACGAAGTCTCCGTTGAATATGTATGGGTTCTCGGGAGACGGCAGCCCATTCTGTTGAAGTATCAAGTAAAATGGGGGGTTTATATGCAGTGAGCTATTGGAAGTGACTGCGTCAACACTGAACATGAAGGATATTGCTGACACACGAGAAGTGTACCCTTGTACACATAGACCGTTCCATGACTCCGCCCATTCCGTGTCGCCATACAAGCTTAGTCTACATGATAGCACGTAGACATTCTGCCATTCATTCATTCATTCATTTATTTTTCATTAACAATTTACATTGTGTTGAAAATTACATATTAAATAAAATTATCACATGCAGAAACAAATACAAATACATTTATAAGAATATTAATTAAAATTAAGGTGAAATGTTTAATTCAAGTGTCAATTAATTTAAAATATGTCAATACTGAATAAGGTGCAATTAATCAAGTTCGTAAGCATTGTAGTCAGCTACTATTATGTTACAGAATAAATGAGTTACTTTTTGTAACTTTAAAGAAAGTCACTCTATTTATCTTCTGCAAGTTTCAAGCAAGAAATAATCAGATTTCAATTATTGAGGGCTGTAATTACAAAGAACACATTCAAAAAAGGACCATTACTCACTTGGGAGGCAACCACAAAACCTTTAGCACATAAAGCCTGCACACAAAGGGACAAACTTAACGATCGTCAAGATGCATTTTTAATACTCTACGCATTTTTACATCCAACGGTTCACATTAAATAGCTAAAATGTTTGTGGAAAAACACCTACAATTTAAAACCACCGTTTTGGTTAAAACCGAGATTGATAAATTATCGATCCGTGCGACTCTATCAAATTATACGGCCAACTAACCGTTTACCGAGCCGAGAAAATATTAATAATGTTCAGCCGGTAAAAGAATAAAATTGGAAAAACTGATCACGAATCGAGAGCAGTAGGCTGACATATTTTGTGAATCCTTACATCTGCAGCAGTGGCCGCTTCGAAGGTCGCTTACGCAATAAGTAGGTACGTCAGCTGCTAATCGATACGTAGCTGGTTACATAATCATTATCCTTTAGCCAATTTATTTCTATTTTATTTTGCCACGGTTAGATAAGACAAGTCTGATTTCATTTGCCCTAATTGGTGATTATCGTGACTTTGAAACATCTACGATAGAATGTTACCTCTGACATTAAAGGGTCCTAAATCACAACTCATTTGTCAGTTGTTTTTTATGACGCGATTAGCCAGGATTATGACAAATACCGGCTGTTATGATACGACCCTCGTGTTTTTACAAACCGCCTGTTTGTATAAACTCAATTTAGGCAGCCCTTTCCATTCCCACTGGACCCGAGCCATTTGTATGTACGACGGATATTGTATGAAGGTTCATACGAAAATATATTCTCGCAGGTTTTATTCTACTTTTTTGAGTTTCGACTGGATTATAAAAATGGAGTATTCCCGTTTGAGCACCTATTTTCAGAGCACCTTTTTTTAGAGCACCAAAGGTATTCCCATTAGAGCACCAATCAATATTTTACCGTGGTGCTCAAAGGGGAACAATAAAAAATATTCAACTTTGTTCCCTTTTGAGCACCTACGATGCGGTAGCTTCTAGTGATGGGGTGTATAATAATACATATCGATAAAAATTGGCAGTACTTTTATTATCATATTAATATTAGGAAACTAAGTAATTATTATTAATATCACAATCAGCCTTATGTTATTTTCTAGGTACGTGACTTACTTAAGACAAATAAAATAAAAGAAATCAAATTCCTCGTAACATCAGTAGTTTTTTGCTTATTGTTTTAGTTAAATAATAATACTTACATTATATGGATTACACAAGTAAAGATTTTATATGTTATTTTCTAGGTACCTCACTTTAGACAAGTAAATAAAAGAAATCAGGTTCCTCGTAACATCAATAGTCTTTACGCTTATTGTTTTTAGTTAAATAATATTTCTTAATAATACTTACATATTTATGTATTATACAAGTAAAGTTTTTAGTTGTTTTAGAAACGAAAAATATGAACGTTATATCAGTTATAGAAACTTTTGGAAGTAGTAATAATAATAATATGTTAAAAATAAATACATATTTTTCTAAAATTTAAATTATCACCACTTAACTCGAAAATAGATTAATAACGCTATGCTTATTAAATTAAAGCCACATGAAACTAGTAAATACAGTATTTCTAATAAGTCCCAGTAATCAGGTTGAGGAAACAAACCATTTATATAATGAATTATTAAATATTAATTGTAACCCTCATTCCATAATAACTATTGACCTTACTGAAGATTCCTTGCTAAAACAGAATTATAGTTATAAAGTTAGTCACAACAAAATGAAAAAATATGCAAGAATGAATAGAATAATTAAAAAATGTAATCAATTTAGGAAACAACACAAACATTATTCCAAAAATATTCCACTGAGGAAAGAACGTGTTGATCTAATTAATAAATTAAAGAATTATCAAATCAAATTAGAAGACAGCAAAAAAATATATGAATTTGATACACAGCGTTTACAGTCTGACATACAGGTACTTGAGGGCAGACTTAGTTCCCTTTACATTAAGTGTGGGTTCTCAGAACCAAATTAAAGAACATATTCTTGCTGCTAATGAGTTAGTTATGTGTCAGTGTACTTGTCAGAAGGTTTCAAACCCTGTTGCTGTCCAGCCTGAGGCAACGGAGGACCCGTCCCAGACTGAGTGTTTGTCTCAAGACTGTATCCTTAACCAAGGTGTATCTGATATAGTACAGGATCTATCTCCAGTGATACAGCTTGAGGTTAGTAGTTGTCCATCTTTCAGTAGTCATGATTGTTATGATTCAGTTATGTTCTCAGATAGTATAGGAAGAGGTTTAGGTAAATTAATTAGTAACAACCTGAGTTATTCTACTCAAAACAATTGTATGCCAGGGTCAACCTACAAAGAAATAATGGCATCAGTAACAGGAAATGTTTTTAATCCTAAAACCAACATTACTGTATTTGTAGGTAACAGTTCTAAGGTCAAAAAATATGAAATAACTGACTGTGTAACTGAGTTGTTACTATTTACATTTGGTACTAAATTAAATGACTATCTAACTTAATGCCTATTTAATGAGTTTCATTTTTAGGAAATTGCGTAATAAAAAGTCAATATAACGTTTTTATTCCAAACGTTGTTTTATGAGATACAATGAAAAAAAAAATTTTTTCAAATAATAAGTTATTAAAAAAAAGTTTATCAGGTAATTATTTTTTTAAGTGAATTATTTGGCGAACATGTTATTGTATAATGATGATATGACAAATCATGTTTTTGCCCATCGTTGCTGGTCAAGTAAAAATTTGTAAATTGAATTTTGGAGTTATCCTTCTCCTAGACAACTTCTAAAAAGCAAGACAGAGCTTCTTCGTTTTAGTATAAGGTTGCAGTCGGGTTTTATAATTTTTTTAATTACTTTTTTTTGATGTTATATTTTACTTTATCTGGTGATAAGTTAGCCATAAGCCATTCTAATCTATTCTATTAAAAAACCCCGATTTCTTTTGTTATTGTTACATCCTACAATTGGTTTGGGGATAGATAAAATTAAAGTTGAGGAAACTTATTGTAATATTAACAATAAAAGATTGAGTAAACTTTTATGTTAATGATGATATTAAGTATGTTTTTATTAAATGATAACATTCTGCAATGAAACTGCCAATTTTTAACCGACTACTAATTATCGATATGTTTTATTATACACCCCATCACTAGAAGCTACTGTAGGTGCTCTAAAGGGAATAAAGTTGAATATTTTTTATTGTTCCCCTTTGAGCACCACGGCAAAATATTGATTGGTGCTCTAATGGGAATACCTTTGGTGCTCTAAAAAAAGGTGCTCTGAAAATAGGTGCTCAAACGGGAATACTCCATAAAAAGGAGTCGACAAACGTCTGTTAGTCTAGAGATAAGGTTGTTAAAAACATACCATCAATCGATGGAGTCCATAGTAAGATGAATTAAGACCCCATTAAATATAAGATTCTAAAAGCTTCTCCTCACTAAACATTTCTCAATAGTAGTTAAATAAATAAATCGGGTACACCCTTTATAGCAGAATTTTTATGTCATAATATTATTTTGCATAACAGCGTACAGCATAAACTTCATTTCGCAGAAAATCGTTTGACATACACTCATTTATCATGCATTCAAAACTCATAATTTTGTAAGTCAGAATCATCTTTAGGCATAAATTTCATATCCCTAATAATTAAAAAGTAGAACCATCATATCGCAGAAAGTTCACAGTCAGAATCGTCTTTTGGCATACATTTCATATCGATAATCATCAAAAGGCAGAACTATCATATCTCAGAAAGTAACGGACGTAGTGACGGACGGACAGACGGACGAAGTCGCATCATAAGGGTTCCTTTTTACCTTATGGATGAACCGGATGAAACGGGCTTCTGTCAGCAGATCGACGGAGCCCCGCTGCGCGGGGCTCCTATTTCTGCCTGCAGGGTTTAAAGGAACCTAACCAACCGAACCTCGGGGTGCCCCTGACGTCGACCGTCTAGGGTTAGGTTTTCTGTCAGCAGGTCGACGGTTCATCCAGAATTGGAAATTCTACCATCTTCATAGTATGCCAAGTGAAATTATACCAAATTAATCGCCGCTCTAAATAAAAGTTATGCTAAACGAAATTATGCGGAATTTTAACACTGCCAAAAGTAATTATACCAGATAAAATTCTGCCATCTTAAAAGTATGCCATCGTAAATTCGGACATATAAACATTCGGCCAAACAATAATTATGTTTAATAATTTTTATGCCTTAAAAATATTCGTTTAAAGAAGATTATGCCAAGTGTGTTATGCCAAAAAAAATTCGGAGCATCAAGATTCTGCCAGATAGAGGGACCCCAAATAAATCGTTTATTAACCAAATAGTATTCTTACATTTCCTTATAACTAAAGTACAAATAAACTACTCCCAAAATGATTGTTAAAAAAACATTATTTTTTTTTAATATTTTCTCCTCACTAGGTCGACACTGTCTCGTGGGTTAAGTGGGCCATTAGGTTATAATAATATGCTTGTAAGACGGAAATAACAATAGGAAAACAATATCAGCAAATTAACGAGGTCGTCCGGCGTAACAGGCGGTCTATCAATCAAACCGCGGAGCGACCAGCGGCGGCGGCAGCACGGCGCGGGCGGCGCGGTGGCACCAATTAGATGACGCGTGCGCCGCTCCCTGCCATGTTTACCGAGGCCCAAGCCAACCTGTCGCCCTCCTGACGTCACACCTCTAATGACCATTCGCGAAAAGGAACTTGAAGGAAACCCTACTAATATCCGACGTGCCGTAGCCACCCCACGTACCTACAATTTTTCCACAACGTAAGCAAAAATTACCTACGATGTTGCCGCTTGCTTATTTTCGGCATAATTTTTGGAAGGGTTCCCTAGCTTGTATCTTTTTATGTCGTAATCTACAAACATAAAATCACTTTGGTGCTGATCTCGCGAGGTAATTGCGTAACCCACTATCAGTAGCAATGGCTTTCATTTTGTCAATTCAATAACATTCATTGCGTTATTTATTTTGTTGACTAGACAAATTTTTCGAACATGAGATTGATAGTGTGTTAAATTAGGGTGCCGGAGTAAGAGCAAACACAGCGTGTCAGCTGCTTATGTTCCCGCGCAAGTTGAGAAAGGAGTAGGTAGGTAATTGAGTTTTTGGATACAGTATCTGTTGTAGACTTTAGACAACGCTTAACGTACCAAAAGTTTTACTCATGAGCATGTCCATGTATTTTAAGTTAAATTTGAATAAACTTTTTATAATAACACAACTACTTCAATCAGTTAACTCATATCTGTCCTCAATAACGATAAAACCAAGAAAAAATTTCACTCTGCACTGTGCTCTAGATGAAACGGTGTACGATTAATTGACTTGCGTTCGCATCGTCCGCGTCCGTTCAAGTAAGCATTCTATTAAAATCATTACTCTGAGTACCTAGTTCAGGGTCCGGCCCTTGTTCTAGTTTAAATTTATATTTTCCTAACAACCTCGTTGAACTGGAAGCTGTCCGTTATTACGTTTTTGAATTAAGTTGAAACTTATTTTAGATAACATTTTTCCTTATTTTTGGAACTCTGATAGATTTAAAGTAATCCATCATAAGTACCTAAGTATTTGCTAAAAATATTTTCTTAACTTAATGGAGGAAAAATACATCGTTTATTTATTTATATATTAGCTGACCCAGCGAACTTCGTACCGCCTCAGATTCAATAAAAACGAATGTATGAGAAAATTAATTATCTTTATTATTATTTTTTCGTGAGTTTTTTTCCATGTTTTAATAGTTAATATTCTGCTAATCGGGGCAGAGACAAATCCAACAAATCAAAGATCGTATTATAAATCGGTCCAGCCGTTCTTGAGTTATAAATGGTGTAACTAACCCGACTTAGTTTTATTTATAGAAGACTTTATTTATAGGTCATCGCGATTAACAAATATTCGAAAAGGCAGTTCCACCAAATATTGTCAATAGTGAAATATTTGGAATCCATTGCATTCTTGTTGACTATCTATCAACACAGGACATTTCCTATTGATACTCGTAGATATCGTACGTGGAAGTCATTCATGGAAGTCAATATTTACTAACTTTAAGGGCTATTGTGTCGTTTAGCTACAAAGTATTGACTATCAAGAGTACAATAACCCTTGGTACCGTACATATTTACATATTTTTCAGTAATAACGTATGTGGACTTCGTTATTACATTCCTCAACCCATGTTAAAAACAAAATTACTATACGAGAAAACTTAACGAAAACATACTTCATGTGGCGTGTGCTAGAAGTTTTTGATTACCCAAGTCGTTATTTTGTTGTAATTTTCTGATGTTGATTTTTGTGGCGCGTTCTTTTACCTAAGAGCGTACCCATGAAACAAGAAAATTACCCTGTCAAAGATCAACCAGAAAAAAAATCGCGATGTGCTAAACGCGAGTAGGTACCTGGACTAGGTTTCAACCTGAGCCTGTCCTTTTAGGTTCATTGTAGTTACAGAAAGACTGTTTGCTATTCGGAGTTAATTAATTTGGAAGTGCTAAAAAGTTGTATGTCATAAGTACCTTATGAAATATAACCAGCAGGTCGTCCAGCTTCCCGTGCAAGTCACCGCACACAGTTATCTGGCTGGAGATAGAAGTGGTCGCCACGTGGATATTAGGCATTCTCTTCAGCACTTGTGTGGCCTCTTTTAATATCTGCCCGACGTGTTTCGGATGAAGGCGATGCTACAAAAATAAATTGGTTTTTTGATAGTGAAGCTGTATAAAAAATGAGGAAAGCTACACGTTATATTCCGTATCTGGAGTTTTTGAAACGTAACTACGGAATGTGTCAAAAAGAACAAAATTCCTTGAAATATTTTGATTGGCGTCTCATTGACGTCGCGCGTCGTGAAAGCGAAAATAAGAAACTTCAGGAAATTGACATGTCGTTTCGATATATATCATGAAGTATTTTGAACAGCAAAATACTTCATCAAATTTTATAAGTGTTATCTAAATAGATACACATAGGTAAATACACTAACCCCCATATAAGAAAACTGATCAGAAATACGTTGTTCTGGAACACTCGTAATTGCCGTACCTATTTCTTCTACTGTACTTTTTGTGTACGAATGGGTTCAGCCCGATCAGTCCAATCAACCCATCTCTACTTATGTCTGTCGTAAAAGGGTAGCGGGGGATTATTCTAGCATAGCCGTATTCGCCCACCTACCGATAACATCATGGATCGTTTCATACTGAGATCCGACCCGAATTTTAGTTTGATGTTCTGGCTTTTCCTTAAACTGGCAACAGCAGTGTCCTTGACAATGATGGATGGGATCTTCAGTCTTCACAAATGAGGTAATCATTAGCGTTTACCTCGTAAAGAGAAATAATCTCTTTATTCTGTCTTGTGTTTCATAGTGTCATAATACAGTTAGGTAGTAAGTTTGGATGAATAAAAATGTAAGTATCACGTATGTGACGTTACCTTCTTTTTCCTAAATGCCTCAATCAGTAGGTCGATATCCTTCCTTTGCAGCGGGAATTCTATGTCGGGGCCGCGGGAAGGCTTTGGGGGAGCCGTCTCGTCAATGCCCCCTCCCTCGTCCGACTCCTCAGAAAATACTTGCTCCACTACAAAATAAAATGAAGAATTTTCTTTACCATAATAATTTTAGCCTCTTAGCTTCTTATTGTAATACAAACACCCATCTGATTATTTTATTTTCGTAAGCCGCTCACTGAGCTGTCTTACAAAATTATTAAATATTGCAAACCGCGCCGCTCCAATTTTGCGAAAGCATTTACTTACGAACAGTGCACAATATACTACAGTGACTGCGTTATTTTTAACAATGTATTACTGTGTAGCCGGGGGCATCACCCTAGATATTGGTATTTCTCATTTGGCTAAACATAAAAGCTAATATGCAGATGCCTGGAACTATGAAACGAGAATAAACATACAGAGTATTTGTCGTTTGCATATTTGTGCATAGGTTTTATTAAAAAAGCAAAGTCTTTGCATTGTATGGAATGCATTCTAATACACATATTAGCTTCAGGTTCGCAGTTAAAGATTGCTTACATTGCAAGCAACTGAATGCGTTGGTGCAAGTGCTTTCGTGCACACAATACGTGAGCGAGCTTCATATTTCGAGTCAGCTCGCGGCAAAACACCGCAATTCGTCTGCATTTGTAAGGACGGCAGGTGGATTGCCTTTACGAGAAGTATTTTTACTTTATTTTTAGCATGCACATAAATCAACAGCACACTATTACAGACGCAAATGCATCCAGTATTTGCTGAAAGTTTTCAATTTGCTAATAAAATTTTAAATCAGATGAATATTGCGGGAATAGATTCGACTTAACCAATGAATTCATCACGAGATCACAGAGATTTTCTGTCAGAGCACTCCAAGAATAGCCGAGACCTAGTTTTGTTTTGCATCGGTGGCAGAGGTCACTGCAGTTAGTTGAATGATGTAGTTCGTGATATGTGTGAAGATACCGCAACATTGCGTGCTCGCAACACGTTGAACAAGGAAAAACAAAACGGGAACGTAAAGAATGAACGGATCGGAAAAACGGACGCGCTGCATGTTCCGCCTAATGAAATTACCTCGACACGGAACAAGAATGTGTTTAAAAACTAACCGCAGAACATGTGAGTGATTTTAGATGAGTTTTCTTTTAGCTAATGTACTTTTAATGCCTTTATGGCGAAACTTTATTATTTTCTTCAGAACTTTGAGTTAAAAACGTGTTTCGTCAAACAATCGAACGTAATCACAGATAATTATCACAAAATCGTTTGTTTTCTGCTGACGTGTTAAGTTCCAAACAATAGAAATAATAACAGACTTTGAACAACAAAACATCGTATAGTTAGAAAGTTGGTCAGCACAAAACTTTCAGACGTTTCAAAAAGTCGAGAAACTAGCGCGTATACCTACGATATCTGTGTCACTCGCAGTTTACCTATATAACTCTGTTTGTTATATCTGCGATCCGCAGAAACTCGTGGCTCAAGTGTCTTCATTAGCCCAAATGGTGAAACCTGAGCTGTTGATATAGGTACAGTAGGCTGCAAAAGTGCATGGGTAGTACAGAAACAAAATCGTATGAAGCGAGAAATGACGCCATCTAGCGTAAAACCAGTTAACGACTAACAAAATTTACTTATGCTGTTATTAGATGGCGTTGCTTTGCTTTATATGATAAAATATTTTTGCAGTTTCTTTTTGTCTCTTAAAACATTCAAACAATTTATAATTAATAGTTTCTTTTAAAGAAAATTGATCCTAATTATTAACCTACTATGTTAAAATTGAATATCAATTTATAAGTAGGTAGGTATCTGATTTTCTAAGTTTTAGTTTTCAAACTTGAGAGGGTAGGTTAAATATGGATTTATAAATAATTGGTAGGTGGTATGAATAATACTTAGATCGAAGATTTATGACAGCTCAATTGATCGTTCGCTAAGTTCATTTCGATTACCTCGTTCGAGTGCCTTTTGTTCAGTTTTTATTTATGATCAGGCGGATTACTTATTTTACCAAAACGAGCACGGTTATAATATTGATGTCGTTACAAGAGCTCAAATAATTGCTTTGAATAATCAAGCCAAAAACTTGTCAGAAATAGCCAGAGACCGGTGTAAACGTAAGTAGTTTTATTTTTACACTTTTATATTAAAAACTGCATTATTTTTTTTGTTACTATACTACATAATAATCATTATTGGGTATTATATATTTCTGTTTTATTGTTGCAGAGAAAAACAGTTGTTCTTTGAGTACGACGATTTGAAGAGGAGGGTTCTTTGAAACACCATCAAATAACTGGTAGACCACGACTTATAAAACACATTGCAGCATCAAACCATGATAAGGCAGTATGAAGAAAATGGATTTCTGCCGCCGAACCACTATGCTGGTTTATTTGACACAAGTTTTGACACGGAGCCGCGTCAAAACTTGTGCCGCGGAGGCATGCTGTGAAACCCTTGCTCACGGAAAACCATAAAAGGGCAAGATTACAGTTCACTTTGGATCACATAAACTTCGATTGGAGTAATGTCATCTTTACAGATGAAAAAACTTTTAAGTCCAGTGAACACGGACGCTTATGTTTGTGGCGTCGAAATAATACGCGATACACAAGTGGTTACGTAGCTACGAGCTAAATAATTATACTTAGATAATATTATTTATATTGACTGGAGACCTGGTTATGTGTGTATAAACTATAACTTACGTATTTTTAATAATTTAAAAAGTTATGAACACTTTAAGTTTAAACAACATAGTTTTTAGTTTTTTATGTTGCCTACTAACCATTTGATATGTTTTTGTGCAATTTTGTAGTTATTAGCCTACTTATTTAGTATCCATTTAATCCGTTTGACCTTTGTAATAAAATAACCTGGTCTCCTGATTGTTTTTATTGAGGTTACATAAGCTTCAATCCTCTTTCCGATTTTGGAAACGAATACTTAAGCTATCGCCTCAATAACTTCATAATATTATAATGTTATACCTATAATATTTAATAAACTGACTATTAAATTTGAATAATAAACTGTAAGAAATAAACCTCTATGATTTTTTATAGTGCCTTTTTTTGCGAGCACAAGGCGAGCCTGTTTACCTGCGAGGAATCTGCTCATTTTTCCTGTTGCTAAGTAACTACCTACCATTTCGAATATTAAATTAATTATTAAAATACCCACTCGTTAGCTTAATAAATATATTCCTATCGGTTTCTATTATTATTTTTATCATTTAAGCTACGTATGCTGGTAATTGTAATGTAATAATTAGATAAATGTATTAGCCTTGTAATTCCTTCGTTTCTTCCTAACTCCTTACTTACGTTTCGTAAATTAGTCATAGTTGTGAAGAAACCAACGCCATCTAGTTTATTTTCGAAAACTTGAATTCAAACGTTCACGGGAAAATAGACACTAAGGTACCCATGCAATTTTGCTGGCGACTGTACAACTCAAAACAAACTTACCTAATGTTATTTACGTAGCGTGTTTGTGTAAACATCGTGATTACCGTAACACACTCCCAACCCCTAGAAAGCGGGTGGCGAGTACTTGCGAGTCATCATTAAGATATAATCTACTCTGCTCGTGAAAATGTCAAGGTGAAGTGACTTACAAACGGAAGCAGTCCTCGAGGTTCGCTCGGAGGAGGGGCGCCCGCTGGTGTCCTTCATATGACTCAGTAAAGCGTTAAAGAAGTTGTATAGCTGTAACAAAACGTATCAAGTAAATGCGTTACACCCACACCAGACATATAGCGTTACATGTAATTAATTAAAAACATTCTAAAGGGACGACGTGGGAATTAATAAAATTGAAATCTTAAAAAATGTTTTATCACAATTAAATTACATAAAATATACGTAACCCTGAAAATTCCTCAAAAATTCCTTAATCAAATGTCAATGGAATGCGTAAGTGTACATACACATGTGCGACACGCTTTATCGACAGAGGCAAATGCAACCGTCGACGAGTGTCGACAGCAGCCGTTAGTTAGCGGCTGTCGTCGAGAACGTGCTGCTCGTGTATTTGAGTACAGTGCTCAAATACACGAGCGACATGTTGTCGATAGCAGCCGTCGACGGTTGTAGTTCCCTTTGTCGTTGACGCGTGTCGCTCATGTGTATGAGCAACAATGTGTAATGTTCACCGGTTCACAAGTATGCTTTGTTTTTCATAATTGTATGCTTGTTGTATCAATGTGTAGGTAGGCGAACTTTAATAATACGTATTAGTATTATTAAAGTTCGCCTTTTCAACGATAGTCGTCTAGCAAAATTACGAGCCTATATATTTCGGAGAACACTGTAATTTACAGCATTAAATTAATTCAATACAATGTGGGTTGATACTACCCACCCACATATTTGGAATTATGATGGCTCGCATTTGGGTTTTGCCTACTAGCTACCCTACACCGCAAGGATTTCCTTTTCGTATTTGAAATTGCGGCCACATCCCAATTTAATTAAATAAATTCGAAAGCTTACTTGCGAAGTAAACATAGGTACACTAGCTTCTAAAGCAAACAAAGTTTAAACTATTTCCACAAGAAGCCCGGAACGCGGTCGCACTCTAGACAGACAAACAGACAGACGTACAAAGTAAATTAAGCGCTTTTAAGCGTAATTTAACGGCTAAATATTCGTTCCTACTCGTACCCATTACTTACGTAAGACCGCAAGCGAGCTGCGACATGACCTGCAAGGTGCTGTGTCATTTACTTTAATGCCTAGCTTCACCCATAGACATCAAGTCACGACTTTAGTGCAGTCATTAAAACACGCCATCGTTAATCACATCGGTAATGAATTGCAGGTCGTACGTCATTAAACTGAGCTTTAGTAGGGATAGCCAGAAAAAATAGGTGTTTGTATAAATGTGCTGAAAAGTCAAAGCCGGATGAGAATATGGACATTATATAGGGTTAATGGAGGAACACCAAAGGAAAGTCCGTTTTAAGGATTTCAATAATATGTTTATTATCCTTTTATTTATATATTGGAAGATGTGTTTACTAATATTATGTGAGACGTGTGATCCCACACAAGGCTAATAGAGTATTAGTAAACACACCTTCCAATATAAAAATAAAAAGATAATAAACATATTATTGAAATCCTTAAAACGGACTTTCCTTTGGTGTTCCTCCATTAAACCTAACAGTGTAGTACAGTCGTTTGGTGCTCAAAAAAGAGGTATTTTGTGCAGTATCCCCAGTAGGCCTAATCCACATGTAATGTACTATCGCAAAAATAAGCGCATACTCCTTCGCTTCACTATCCCTGATAAGATAAGATACTTAGGTAATGGTAATTTTTTTTCAATAAAATCAACAATTTTGAAACTTCCCGGAAAACTTTCCAGGTAAAACTACCAAATGACTGGACTATTATTACTTTCTCTTTGATGATAAACCAAACTTTTTTGCAATCTACAAAAAAATTGGTTTGTCCTACCTTTTTTGCTTTTTGATGAATCAATTGATGGAGCAAGCAAAATATAATGTTTTGATTTCGAATAGGCAATAGATATGACGATAGACGATATGGCAATAGATGACGTGAATTGGATTAAATATTTTGAAAACACAAAAAAAATTGTTAGGTCTTTTAAAAATGTTACCCTATTTGAACGGCTATAGCCAGTTTATTCAATGGCCATGCGTACATGCGTACGTTATTGTGCATTCGCGTGAATACTTCATAATCATATGGGTGCCGCCGCTGCACCGGCTGCGCACTCAACCGTACCACTGTCTAGTCATATACACAACCTTCACTTAGGAGACTATTAATCCCAGTGAGATAATTCCATCGTTACCTAGAGCACCCATAAAATTTAAATAATTACATCATATATATTGAAAATTGAGGTTATGAAAAGACGTCAGCCTTAATCAGGTTAAGCATTTAACCCGTCCTTTAACTGATTACATCCCCGCTCCCGCCGGTACTTTATTCAATTTCCAAATACAGCTTAAAATTGTTCTCACTATATAGGTAGTGGCGTTTTGCCAGTTACACCATGCAGCTCATAAAGGCGCCAAATTTTCTGTGAAATTGCTCACACTCCTCCATAAGCCAATAGTAAAGAAAAGAAAAATACAAAGGAAATCAACAAAATATAATAATATGGTAATGTGGTTTGTCCGTGCGTGGCTTTGTTCACTGAAACCGAATGATCGCACTGAAATGTTCAGTGAGCACATTGAGTCAATGGATCCGACGCCTCTTTGCCTCGGGCTAGATTGCTTCGTTCGTCTCAGACTTAATTTAATATGACATCGACGATAAATTTATGTGAAGCGAATATAATCGAGTATCGTGTATTTTAATAACCTAAAACCTAACACAACGCATATAACGTTAAAAGCGAAATATAGGAATTAAAAGGCAACATTTTCACAATTAACATTTTGGAAAGTTGGACGACCCTCGCGATAAATTTAAATTAAACGGCAACGTTAATCGTCTCAAAGTGTAATTTATTCCTTTATCTATTTAATTATAAATCATGGATAACGAACGGCTCTAAGCTGAGCTTTCCGATATTGTTTGTAATTTTATAACTTTTGACATTTATCTTAAAATAAACAGTCTGTATTGAGAGCAATTTGAGACAAGCTCTAATTCAGTTGTTCAAAATGGTTCTAGTTTAGTTACAAAATGAAGTAGTCGGGTGTCTGCTTCTGAAATACCGGTGCTACCTAGATTAGTAATTACGTTGTACGCGCTACGGCTGTTGCGAAAGTTCGTATACTATCACATTTAGTCACGTTTTGTCTTGCTGTAGGGAGACTGTGACGGTGCAAGTGATATATTTTCAAATGGAGTAAAATGTAGAACAACACTTTAATACTTTTCACAAGGTGGTGATAGGAATAGTGTAATTGTGTTACACACTAACAGTAGCAATGGTTTTCATTTTGGCAGTACAGCATTGCGAAATTCCGTTGTTGAGCCAACAATTTTTTTCGAGCATATGCCAGCAATAGATTAGCAAAATCCTTTATAAAATGATTCAGATTGTGAAAGAAAGTGTATTACGCAATTAGGGCGCAGTTTTGGAATTTACTTGGAATTAATACTTATATTATTTTTTTTTGTATATGGTTGACAAAGATATACAAAACAGCCTGTTTAAGAACTAGAGCTTAAAAATTAAAGTTTCAAACCATAATAAATTAAAGTTTTTTTGCAACATTTGCCACAATAAGTAGTAACTTATTGTGGCAAATGTTGCAAAAAAACTTTTGAGCGATTCCCGACATTGTAGTAACACTATCGGGAATCGCTCAAAAGTAATCAATTTAGAGCTCCCATTACAAATTCTTGCATGCCAAGTACTGTTGAATAAACTAGTCCAAGTATTATTAAAGTTTCCTTTGACATGAAAATACTTTGAAATATTCCTACTTATAGTTTCGTGCCCCGTAGGACACATTGGTAGAGTTTTCAGTGTTATGCTGTACTACTGCCGATCGAAAATTTTGTGCAACCTCAGGAGGGTCTAAAGTTCCGAGGTTATTCTAAAATTATTTTCAGCTGCATTCAAGATTACACACGGGGATCATTTCTACCGAATTAACTAAGCTAAGGGCTGATTTTTCAATAGTCAGATAACTTACCGAAGAATAAACATGACAGTTTGACATAATTTCTATACATCCGATCTGTTCTATTTTTTACATTTTATATTCTCGTTTACTCTTACACACACTATCTACATCTTTTTACCTACTTTTCTGTCCCAGGTATGCTGGAAGAGATTTCTTTAGAAATAAGCATCACCTTTGTACCTCTTTTTCTGTCCTTTTTTTCTTGTATGTTTATATTATGTGTACATAAACGGTTAAATAAATAAACAAAAGCTGTCAAATCGCAATATTTATTCCTCGGATAAAAAATATCTGGCTATTGAATTATCAGGCTTAAGGGTTATGGTTATACTATTTAATTATGTGTGTAAGCGTCTAGAGTTCAAACAATCTTCGACAAAACCCCAGGATTATTAACCCCTTCTTAGGAGGAAGAATGTATGAGTAATTTCAATATATATTTTATTCATAGAGAAATAACATTACGTAGAATCAAATAATCATGACAGTGAGAACCCTCTCAGGAAGGGATAAGTAATCTATTTGTATCTCAGAAGGGATTTCACATCGCCCTGAATACAAAATTTAATTCATAAGTTGCTTACCTTTACTTGGTCCTGTTCTCCAGCGTATTCGATGTTCTGGAATATCGTCCAGGTGTAGCGCCGGCGCACCTCCATTCGAGCCAAGTAGCGCCGGTACCACTGTTGGATCAAGATAGCAGCCTTCATTGCTGAAACAATATCTTATGGTCAGTATTTCACACCGTGGACGAAGCAGCTCGTATCTTCCTATCTTTCTTTCGACTTTAAAATAACCTTCGGACTTTGTCGCGGCAAGATAAGCCCGATTCCAGAGCCAGAATGTAATTTAACTGAGTGTCGAAGAATCGTTTCTTAGATTGCCACTAAGATACTTAGAAGACATGTGAAGACAATGAAGTAGTCATTGTGATTGAAAAAACTGTTCCAGTTTTTTGCAGCTTTTTCTTGATCGTCAGATAAAATAACGTTTTTATGATACCACAGAAAATGCTGCCAACAATAATCAGAATTCGTAGACGATTATGATTTCAAAGAAAAAAATAAGTACAGACGCCAGCACATCAAGCTACCCGAAACTGTCAAATTTTCCCAACCAACTTTGAACCTTATGTTTTAGCGATAAACTTGAGAATCTATTAAAGAAATTTAACAGAGTGTAGAAACTTGATGTGCTGGCGTCTGTACCTATCCAATAATAACAAATTGCTCGAATTAGCACAAACATGATTGAAGGATAAATACATAAGGAAAACTATATAAAAGAAAACAAAAACATATAAATGTAACGAGACTTGTTTATATTATAAGTACATGTTTTACATACAACAGAAATATATGAATTCTTGACAAACATTAGTATGGATTTCTTTTTTTTATATATATGCTACCGGCCAAACCCGATTTCAGGACAAACTAGTTTAGCCTAGGCTAAACTAGTTCTTCCTATACGCGATAGGGGGTGCCCTTCGCTCGCCCTTGGATCTTATGTCGACGGAACTAGTTTAGCCTAGGCTAAACTAGTTTGTCCTGAAATCGGGTTTGGCCGGTAACATATATATCGATACTTGACCGTGTATTAATTATATTAGCTACATAGTTTAGGCTTCAATCCATCAAACATATCAGGATAAGGTTATTCCTATAATATAATATGTCTCAAATACCTACCTATGCTTCGCTTACGAATCTACTTTATATAACAAATTAATTACTGAATTAAATGTGCCTGATTGCCTGTTTCCCTTTGAGATTTATTTATATAGACATTTGTACGAGTATATTGAGAATAGAATAGAATACTCTTTGTTATGTAAACCATATAAATTACAGACATAAATATAGAAATTTTACAAAGGGTGACACAATATTTTAAAGACAACCTTTGGATGGATCAAAAAGGAGAAGGAGAGACAAATACTGTACCTAAGTTTTACATTAGTACCCACCCGAAAATTGAATTACAGCAAACAAATTCTAATAAACTCGTAAGTTAGACATGCAAGTTCAGATTGTTCCAAACAAGTTATTAGTTGGCACCTACGTGGCTGGTAACAAAACACAGTTAACTCTATCAACAGTTAGTGAAACTAAGTACGCTAACTAACCCACTGAGGTACGAACAACTAACTATGAATGCCATTTAGTTATCTACACTTTTGTACTGGGATCGGATATCCTTTACATAACCAATGTGCATTTTTATAATTTCTAATATTACGATATTACACACATCCAATCACTCTGCTTAGCCTTTTCCCAACTATGTTGGGGTTGGCTTCCAGTCTCACAGGATGCAGCTGAATACCAGTATTTCACATGGAGCGATTGCCCAACCCAGTGGGTAATACTATACCCCTAAGTACGACTGACTGTCAGACTTTCGGGCTTCTGACGACCCGTAACGACTGTCAAAGATCCACGAATGACAGCCAGGACGAACGGCTTAACGTGGGCCTTGAATTATAGTCTTGATCTTTAAAGATGGTCACCCATCAACGGACCAACCGCGGCAAGCGTACCTAGCTCAAAACCTGATCTATCGACCCGTGCGGCTGTTATTACTTAACCACAAGCCCTTTATGACCCACACACATCCATGTATGTCAATACATGCACGTTATAACGTTATGTGGACGGAAACTTAAAAACGTCTTCATACATTTCCATACATTGTACTTCCCTGTGTTATCGAGATATCGTGGACGCCCGATAATACTGTAACGTTAAGGTATACACTACAGCACACACTAGAGCATTTTCATGTAATATAACGTTCTTACGAATTGAACAAATACAGGCAAAAGCTCCGTTTCCAAAAGCATTTCCATGTAATGTAACTTTTCTGCGAATGGTCGACGGTGCGTTCGACGTTACACTAATACCACAGCTAATACGCACGTTGGTTTTTTAAATCAGTTTGTAACAAAACATCGATCGTCGTGTTCGAAGTGCGGTTCGATAAAGTTTAAAAACAGCGAACGCTCGATGTTCACAAGTAAATGCTCTAGTCCATACTATACTCACCAGTAGAAACTATAAAAGCGCACAATCTCAGTTTACTGCTGACAGTCAGTGTATACTGATTTTCTAATCGCTAATCGATTTGAATAGGCACGATGTTCGTGTAGGCACTTTTTTAGTCAGGCCATTAGTCTTATCTGATGGTAGATTCTACAATAGACACCATTGTTTTATGAAAACTAGCATGAACTTGCTACGAATGTTCGTAGTTCACGTGTACAAGTACGTCATACAGTTCATGTTATGTTTTGCATAAAGAAAAGGACCTAAATCAGTACCTGATAGAGTTTAGATTAATATGTCGAGGTGTAGAAGTCATTTTTATTATTTTCTCTGTAAGCTACTTGAGTGAGCTACTTAACGTGCATAATCAACCTATTATGTTCCCACTGCTGGGACAGAGGCCTCCTCTTGATGAGAGGGAGTGTGCCGTAATCCACCACGCGGGCCCAGTGTGGGTCGGAGGTGTCACATGTCTTCGAATATTTTTTTGGTTCCAGGACATGCCGGTTTCCTCACGATGTTTTCTTTCACCGTTTTGAGACCAGTGGTGATGAAATTATTTACACAAAGTAAAGCGCCTGTCTGGGTTCGAACCCACGACCTACAACTCGAAAGTCGCGGCCGTTACCACTTGGCCACCAATAGGCATAAATTATTTTGTAAGGCAACAACGACATCTCAAAATTAATTATTATTGAATGAACAGATAGTTATTATAATCCTCTCCTCCCCGATAACACACTCTAATAATATTTAAATTAAACCCTCTTCACAAATTCAATTCGTGTTACGACGGCTTAGTTATCAGTTTACAACAACATGTCGTATGTTCCACATATTGCTTCCACTGACTACACCCGCCTACATCGGTGTCAACCGTCATCTTGGTGAACATAGCCGCACATATACGATGTTTTCTGAATTGCAAATTTACAAACCCAATTTACATCGCATTTTTATCGTCGACGCTCGCATCGGTGGTCTTATTACATCCTAAATGTACATAAATGTAGGACATCGATGTAAATAAGTTATGTTGAACTTCGAGCTACATATGTGTAAACCACAGATCTCAACAAGAGTTTTATCATAGAAAAGAACCCCAAGGGTACAGTCACAGTCAAAATATGTTCTTCACCTTACAGGCACCTTACACTGTTTATTAAGAAATCTTAAATACAAAATAATAAAATATACATATTATGTAAAAGTACAAAAAAGGGAAGAGCTCATTGAGCATCAAAATTCGTACGCATCGCTAGCAGTAGGAAAAGTGCCCAAAAGGCTGGTAGCGGTGCCACGTTGGATTGCAATATTTTCCTTGTCATTGCACGATAAGATGTGCTTTACCGACTCAGCATTTTATGTTGCGTCGTAGGTAATGTCAATACCGCAGAATGATAATCAGCAGACCGAATAAATGTGACACTGACGGAACTATAACCATAAAACAGAGAGCAAAAAACATAAAATGGCTAGGCATTAAAAAGGTTTTAGGTTGATGTCAAATCGACATTGTTCAAATATGTTTGCTTTATTGGTCTTTGTTATCAAGTAGGTAATTAAATATAGTTTTCTATGCAATAGTCTGCTCAGGTACAAAAGGTAATCTGTGTCCTGACTTGATAAAGGGAAGAATTTTAAAACTGACAAAGACAGAAAATACTTAACTGTACATGAAAAACGCTTACTTTCGTACTTAGTAAGATATTAGGAGCCCGCATGAAGTTATGTTATCGTGGTGTAAGTGCTCGTTCTACCAAAGTGCTACATTATTCCCTACGATACTAATGTTCGCTTAGAGATGGTGCTCTGGGAACCGCTTTTTATCTACCTACCCTACACTAGGCACTAAAGAAAGGAAGAATTAAGAACAGTTAAAGTGCTGGAAAAAATTCAATAGGATAAGTGGTAAAATAAAATATAGGTAGCTATGATTGTCGGATTCGTCTTGTGGCTAAGTAATAACAGCCGCACGGGTCGATCGATTAGGTTAAGCTACGCGTGCCGCGGCTAGCCCGTGGATAGGTGACCATCTTTACATACCAAGACCCCTCCGAGCCTCGGAAAGCACGTTAAACCATTGGTCCCGACTGTCTTTCGTGGATCTTTGACAATCGTTACGGGTCGTCAGAAGCCCGAAAGTCTGACAACCAGTCTTAGTAAGGGGTATCGTATTATCCAGTAACTGGATTGTGGGGGTCAGATAGGCAATCGCTCCATGTGAAATACTGGTATTCAGCTGCATCCGGTTATGCTGGAAGCCGACGCCAACGTAGTTGGGAAAAGATAAGCAGATGATGATGGTCGGATTCGCCCCTTGTTATTCAGAACTATGTATAACTTTCGTTTACGATTACGACTTTTCAATAGATACTTACCTGTCCGTACGAATTGAATTACTCAGTAAATAACATGTTTACATGTTTAACACAAACTAACTTAGAATAATAGGAACATTAGGAACCATAATGCTCGGTAAAGTCTGTTCCAAAAGTATCTATTATTATGTGGAAAGTGTAAACAACCCCTGTTCAGGGTAAATGCTTACGCAAACATTTACTATAGGGAATTAGAAACCCATTATTCTGTATTAGAAGGTTTAAACAGCATAGTTCACCACTTATTTCGACAATTATTGTCTATAAATAATGTTATTAAATTGTAACTGAAAAATCTTCGACGAAAATTAAGATTAAAGATTTTTTTCGGTTATAATTCGAATTTCGGGTTTAAGTATCAAAATAATCAAATCAAAGTACTCAATTTGTAAGTGACACCACAAATCGGCATCCACAGGTACACAGGTACGTTTTCTGGTCTATGTGTTTACGTTTTTATCAGATACTTTTGGAAGAGACCCTACATGCATGAATAATTAATAAGCAGGTCAAAGTGCACAGTCGTTCCGAGCTTTAATAGGTCAGACCGACTATTGATTTAAACAAAAATAAGATTCGAACCGTGAATGCCGTCAAGTTCAGGCTGTATAATATTATTATAATACTAGCTGACCCGGCGAACTTCTTCCCGCCTCAAAATTTTTTTTTGTTTTTTTTTTCATATTTTAATAGTTATTCTGCTGTTCGGGGAGGAGGCAAATCCAACAAATCAAACATCATAAGAATCGGTTCAGCTATTCTTGAGTTATAATATTGGTGTAACTAACCCGACTTTGTTTTATTTATACAGAATATATACATCATCGACGAGCAACGGGTTATCATGGGTTCAGTACATGATCCACCTGCGTTTTATTTATTTCATATAAAAGGGACGAAAAATTTCTACGTTAGGGGTCTATATCAAGTGATGAATTTATAGCTTCAGTTTGCGGGTCGATGTCCCTGCCACCATGGATTTCCATAGGCATACACTTTTCCCGCCCAGTGTGAGAAAGTTAATTTATTTAGCACATGGGTAGACCATGACCTGGCTTAGGAAATAGAATACTTTTCCTTCCCTGTAGTATGTCCCCGTGGAAATAATTCTACCTCCACGCGGACGAAGCCGCGGACAAAAGTTAGTTGTTTTATAAGTTTTTGTTCATAAATGTGTTCTATACGCACAGACTAGATACATAATATACAAACTTATATTGGGGTATATTTAGAAATGTAATCCTTGAACAGCATCCAAATTAGACTGAACCTTTATTTTACTAGCTGTGCCCCGCGGTTTCACTCGCATAAGTCTCGATCCCGTGGGAATATCGGGATAAAAAGTATCCTATGTCCTTTTCCGGGACTCAAACTATCTCTATACCAAATTTCATCTAAATCGGTTCAGCGGCTTAGGCGCGAAAAGGTAACATACAGACAGACAGAGTTACTTTCGAATTTATAATAGTATGGAAGTATGGTTTTTTTGTAGATCACTCTCTTTTCGGTGGCATGTCGTCATGCAGACAATGTGCAATGATCACATCTCACGGCAGTTTATCATTTTAATACTCTCTTAAGTGGCAAAGTAAAAAAAAACGTAATTTTCCATTATAGTTATTGAGGTACACTCGCAAACAAGAATTCACTTTAATGGGTCATTATTATATCCTTAATTGGCATTTCTGAGTTCGTAATTATCTACTAAATTCTTCTTATTTTTATGAACTAAGAGTAATGAGAAATGGCAAGTTTTTACGTTAGTAAATTGATGTGATTAAGTTAAGACTGTCTTTGGCTTATAAGTCGATTCCCACGAATTGTAACTCGCCCGAATCGGGCGAATCGTCTCACACGCACGGAAGTGATAAGAGTTAATTATTATAAAACGCGTACTTTTTCTATATTTTATTGCACAAAATTCAAAATGTGCCAATTGCCTAATACATTTCTGGAGTTGTCGACTCGCCAACAAACAAATTAACTTCGTGCGAGTCGCCTATAGAAAAAAAATATTATTATTTAAAAGTGAGGATTGACCCGATTCGGGCGAGTAGTTTCGTGCGAATCGACTAATACAGAGTTGATATGACAGAGGGGATTTTAAATTACAGTACGTAACTATAGGTGTTTAGTATTAATTCAATACGGTCAAAAATAAAAAGCGCCAAAAACTAGAATTTGTTTTTTTCAAACAAACTAAATAGCTTACAAATTAGAGTAAAACGCAACAGCCTTTGTAAATGAAGTTTACTGAACTTAGATACCTGGGTAACAAAACTGGCAACGTCGCGCGCGGCGGGGGTCCGACGCCGGCAGTGGCGCGGTAGGCGGCTTTTATGTTAGGTAAGGTTTTGAAGTACGCGCAAAACAACAATCACAACAAAAACACTAAATTTTTAAATTCTCGATGTGTCCTCCATTCACATTAATGCACAAATCATACCGACGGAGAAGATTGTTATTTATTTTTCTAATTAAATCACTGTCCGTCGCTAAGAATGCTAAAATAATCCTATTTTTTAGTTCAAATACTGTCTTAAACTTATAATTTAGTGTCCTATCACAATAACTAAACAAAATCACAATAATAATTGTCAGCGCGCTAATAATTCGCGATAATAATTGTCGCGAGTTCGACAAACGCACCGTACGTACCGGAAGGGTGGCGTCGGCGCACTGAAAGTGAAAAAACATGTTTTTTAAAGGTCGGGAAGCCCCACTTATCGATCGCAAGGATCTAGGATGCAATAGCAACACACTGACCTATTTCTATTTCTTTTACGCGCGGGATGTTTTGCTATGATTGTCACTCTCGTAATGAAAGAGCAAGTATGTGTATTTATTGCTTCCTTGTTTGCATTGCCAACTTTTTGTGAAATATTTGATTGTACTTGTGACTTGCGTCAGAGCGGCAACAACGTATGGTTATACTCAGATTTATCGTTTTAAGGTGCATGACCTATGCGTTAGACATACTCAGCTGTTACGAAAGATACATCGTGTTCAAACGGGGTAAAAACTTAAAAAATCATTTGCGACTAAACTACTGCTGCTATTTAATTGATTTTTGGTACAGAGCTTGGAAATGGTACCTAGTATAGGCAGTTTAAAGGAAAGCCCCTCTGTCGTATCAACTCTGTATATGCCCACTATCTATATACAGGGTGAAATTGAACAAATGCGACAAATCGATATGGGAGATTGTACTTATCATTATGAACAACTTTTACTATGGGACAAAACCTGAAATCGCGAAAAAAAATCAGCTGTTCCCTACATTTATGTTCGCATAACTCGTCAAAACGTTTCTCGTCGTCGTTTTATTTTCACGATTTCAGGTTTGGTCCCATAGTAAAAGTTGTTCATAATGATGAGTATAATCTCCCATTTCGATTTGTCGCATGTTGTCAATTTCAACCTGTATATAAAATTCAAAGTCCTGACTGACTGATATATCAACGCACAGCCTAAACCGCTGATCCTAGAGACATGAAATTCGGAGGATGTGTTCTTTGTGAAGAGTAGGTATCCACTAAGAAAGGCTTTTTCGAAATTCCACCCCTAAGAGGGTGAATGAGGGGAGGGCAAAATTTCACACGGACGAAGTCGCGGGCACAAGCTAATATACTTATAAATCTCATATCCACATAGACAAAATATGTTAGTAATAACTCGGTGAGTAATCAAGGTCAAGGAATATCACGATTTATTTTTACAGAACTGCCAATCATATTGACAGTTGTGTAAAAATACAACACCAAAGATTTGAATCGTCTGAGCCAGAACAGTTTTGTAATAAAACGGTAGCTCATAATCGTCTAGAGTTTACTAATAAAATACACGGGCTGAGATTGAATTTATTGGCAATCTTTCAGAAGGCAAAGCTACTAATATTAATTAATATAAAAATCTTTGGCTGTAGAACCAACATAGGTATAAGAATGAAGAGAACCAATATTCGGAAATATCGAAAAAATAATCTACGGTTTCCTACAGAACTGCGAGACTTACCCAAGACAGTACATGAAGCAGATGCGTTAGGTTGCGGTGCGGCCAGGTAGGTAGGTACTTGGCCCAACCACTCGGGCTTTTAAAGTAGACACGCTCGCTTTAATCCCCAGAGTGTTGGGCCAACATCATGGCCCAAACCAACTGACTATTAGAGTAGATCAATCAGTTTACTCCAACTACAAAAGCCCGAGTGACTATGCCAAGGGGTGTTACTCTTAAACAGAGAAATTTAATGCAGATATGTTTACTCTAAAACCCAGAGCGTTACGCAAAATTGAATGCACTAAGTAAGAGTCGATTTGCAGATCTTAAAACTCTAATTTAACACGTTCTAAAACGTTCTGCGGATATGAAATACCCACACACGTGACAGAGATAGCGCGCTATTTATTACTTTCTTCTTAAATATTACTGAATTTGAAAGACTAACTGATTTTATAAAAAAAACCACTGCAATAACTTGAAAAACACCACATAAAAGAAAATCTTATCCAAAGACTTATTGGCGCCCACATCATCTGGTAAATTTTATACAGTAAAAAAAGATAACACCGGCCATTGGTGGAGTTTCTTGCCCATTCTTCTCCATACGAAAACTACCTTTTGGAATGGGCGACTAGAATCAATTCTATTTTAAGATAATTTTTGACGTTCAAAAGTGCCATTTATGTGCCTATTTGAAATAAATGCTTTGACTTTGACTTTATTGACATATATTGGTAGACGAGTTCAAAGAGGTTCAAAGAGGGAAATCGAATTCAGTCTGGCTGGACGCCCTTCTAATGAGCAATAGCCAAAAGAGCTCGCAATAGGCCTCATAATATAAGCCTATGTATTGATTTAGGACAGCCTAGTGAA
The DNA here is from genome assembly GCA_945859645.1 of Amphipoea oculea. NCBI lineage: Eukaryota > Metazoa > Arthropoda > Insecta > Lepidoptera > Noctuidae > Amphipoea > Amphipoea oculea. The sequence continues at coordinate 11,486,378 of OX243866.1, read as the reverse complement.
AAAAAGTGAAAACTAAAATAATTACATTCTTAGTCTATGAGGTTTTCCACCGCGAGAAAAAAAAAAGCTTCGATAGTAGATCTATCTTCTTATACATAAAACAAAGTCGGGTTAGTTACACCACTTATAACTCAAAATCGGATAGACCGATTTTGATGATCTTTGATTTGTTGGTTTTGTCTCCACCCCGAATAGCAAAATAACTATTAAAACATGGGAAAAATTCACGGAAAAAATAATAATAAAGATAATTCATTTTCTCATACATTCGTTTTTAGGGTTCCGTAGCCAAATGGCAAAAAACGGAACCCTTATGGATTCGTCATGTCTGTCTGTCTGTCTGTCCGTCCGTCCGTATGTCACAGCCACTTTTTTCCGAAACTATAAGAACTATACTGTTGAAACTTGGTAAGTAGATGTATTCTGTGAACCGCAGTAAGATTTTCACACAAAAATAGAAAAAAAAAACAATAAATTTTGGGGTTCCCCATACTTACAACTGAAACTCCAAAAATTTTTTTTCATCAAACCTGTACGTGTGGGGTATCTATGGATAGGTCTTCAAAAATGATATTGAGGTTTCTAATATCATTTTTTTCTGAACTGAATAGTTTGCGCGAGAGACACTTCCAAAGTGGTAAAATGTGTCCCCCCCCCCCCCCTCTAACTTCTAAAATAAGAGAATGATAAAATTTAAAAAATATATATAATGTACATTACCATGTAAACTTCCACCGAAAATTGGTTTGAACGAGATCTAGTAAGTAGTTTTTTTTTAATATGTCATAAATCGAAAACCGCAATTTACCTTTCACAAAGTTACAACGAACTACAAGAACTTTTATATTATGTGCTGCTACGGAACCCTTCATGGGCGAGTCCGACTCGCACTTGGCCGGTTTTTATTGAATCTGAGGCGGTACAAAGTTTGCCGGGTCAACTAGTTTTTCATTAAAGTGCAAAATTAACTTTAAATTCTTAATTTACGTAGACTTAAGATAAATAAACCTGCAGAAATGTTTGTTTTGTTTTCTTTCAACAAAACCTCCCACTTCACCGTCTACACCTGCCTCTCAGGGTTTTGTAGTGGCTGTATTATAAAACGCCGACTTTAATTGCCTGTTGATTTCGGCCTCTTGATTGGCCGAACCACTCTGGGGTTTGAAGTAAGGAAGTCTACTTTAAAAGCCCGAGTGGTTGGGCCAAGTACCTGGCCGAAATAAACAGGCTTTTGTAATCACGCTTCGTACCCAAAGGGTGCCACCGCAACCCTATTACCTAATAAGCCTCCGCTGTCCGTCCGTCCGTCCGTCCGTCTGACTGTCAGAGAGTTGTATCTCATGAATCGTAATAGGTAGATAGTTGAAATTTTCACAGAGTCTGTACCTATTTCTATTGCCGCTATAATAGCAAATAATGAAAATAAAATAAAGTTAATAAAAATGAAAGGGGTCTCCATAAAAGAAACGTGTTTTTAGGCGTTTTTTTTTGCCTTTTGGTACGGAACCCTTCGTGTGCAAGCCCGAATCGCACTTGGCCGGTTTTTTCAATATTTGCACCCACAGATAATAAAATCCGTAAGTAAAAAATATACCTAGACAATAACAAATAATATTCATAAGTATTTTCAACCCCTGAAAGATTGCCAATTAATTCAAAGTCAGCCTGTATACACTGAAAAAGTAGTCTAAACACTATTACAAACAGAATTTTCAGCTTACACAGTTAAGATCAAAGAAAAAAGGAGTGTTTTTTATCTTTTTGGCCTTGTGATTTATTAAGCAGAAGTCACAAATGATGATAAAAAGTGCTATTTTAAGAAACCAGGATTGTTTGTGTTTATTCATGTTAAAGTTTGGCAATGTTTTCGTAGAAAAGAAAACAGCAGTTCTGGTTATTCGTTATTACTTGGTAGAAAGTAATTTAACCATGTATCTGTATAATTAACAGTTCCCCGCAAAATCCACCAAGTACTTATATCCAAAATTGCAAAAGTTCCGTAAACAAATATTAACTTGGATAGAAGGATGTTAAGGAATTCGATATAAGAGTAAACAATTTGACCACTGAGGGTGCTCAAGGCCGAGGAAAGCGAAGAAAACTCATGCAGAATACAATATAGCGCTTGTGAAAATAGAAAATAATTTATAGAACTAGAGCTGGACGAACAGTACCTTCAAACTCAAAGCATTATTACAGACACTTTTGAACTGTTAAATAGTCGGTCAGAAAGTTGAAACTAGTTGCCCATTCCAAATCGTAGATCTCTATGGAGAAGAACGGGCAAGAAACTCCAAGGACACTTTTAAATCAAGATATTACAAAATCCTGGGTCCATCTTGTTGCTTCTATATGTGAGAACAATGTAAAAAATCAAATGAAGAAACAATTCAAAATACAAGATTATATATCAGCCCTGGCAGTTAAGAGATGAACAGTCTCAACGGACGGCGTCAGTTCACAAACATGACGCGTGGATCAGAACCATCCAGTTCAACCACTTTGTAGATGTATATCAGAACGTTCGGCCAGTCGAGATAGGGAGCTGGCTGCTACTCCAGTTTTTAGTGACGATTATGTGACGCTTAAAGATGCCAGTCAAAGAATTTGTGACGGAACAGTTCGAAAGTTAGAAGCATTTATTTATGGCCGAACGGCCTGATATCAGGTCGTTCGGCCAACCTGAATCTCCATAACTGAGGACCTTAGAGAAACTGTTACTGAATAAAGATTTAGTGACGATTTGGTGACAAACAACCAATGCTTTACTTTTACTCGTAATGCCACCAGTTAAAAGTAAAATGAATTTTGCTTCCTGGAACATCAGGACGTTCGGCCAACGTAATCTCCATAACTGAGGACCTGAGAGAAACCGTTAATGAATAAAGATTTAGTGACGAGACTGAAACGAATTTTTATTGCTTTATTTTTTTTTTTGTGACGGCCCCTTTAAATAGTAAATTGAAAATTTAACATATATAACCTCAAAACATTGGGATTATCGATTCCTCCACAACGAAGAAGCCCAGAGAAACCGTTAATGAATAAAAATTTAGTGACGGCACTGAAACGAACTTTTAGTGTTTTATTTTTTTTTGTGACGGCCCCTTTATATAGTAAATTGAAAATTTAACATATATAACCTCAAAACATTGGGATTATCGATTCCTCCACAAAGAAGAAGCCCAGAGAAACCGTTAATCAATAAAGATTTAGTGACGGCACTGAAACGAACTTTTAGTGTTTTATTTTTTTTTGTGACGGCCCCTTTATATAGTAAATTGAAAATTTAACATAATATTATATAACCTCAAAACATTGGGATTATCGATTCCTCCAAAACGAATAAGCCTAGAAGACTCGTAAAACCCCTGATGTGTTATAGGTTTTCAGTGCAATGGTTTCAGTATTTTTGTTGATTCACTATTCCGCAATATGGCGGATGGCGACTGAAATAGGGTGACCATGTATTCCAACGAAACAAGTATTTATCAAGTAGGTACTTAATTACCTACCCTACCTAAATAATGAAGCAACACACGTCGTAATATTAAATTATATAAGTACAAGCAACGTTGAGCTGATGCCTGCATACCAGTGTCCACTTGTGAGGTTTTGTAATATTACTTGAGTCTATTTTGGCTAAAAGCAAACGAAAGTGGAAAGGTGACTGACATTGGAGATTGGGAAATTTGACTAAGTACAAGAATACTTAAATAAATAGGTACACAAATTAAAAAATGCTTTATTTGTAATCAATCATCCAAAAATAGCGGTAGGTTGTTAGGTACATAATAATTTGTACTTTTTAGAATTACAGTTAAATTGGTTCACCACGAGAGAAATTTGACAGCTTCTTGTGTTAGCTGCTAGGTGATTGACTTGAAACTTGTCAAATCGGATTTCTTTCGGTGGTGGCCCGACAATCATTTTACAATTAAATAACAGTTCTATAGATAAATCACAGTAAGATAACTACACCGATTCTATTTTTATTCTGCAGAAAAGAGCCATATATATTATAATCTCCGCAGGCGCGATTCTCTAAAGGAACGGTTTAAGGAAATTAATATAGTATTTTTCAGCGCTATTTAAAAGGTCCATTAACCTTTTAAATAGCGCTGAAAAATACTATATTAATTTCCTTAAACCGTAAAATGATTGTCGGGCCACCACCGAAAGAAATCCGATTTGACAAGTTTCAAGTCTATCACCTAGCAGTAAACACAAGAAGCTGTCAAATTTCTCTCGTGGTGAACCAATTTAACTGTAATTCTAAAAAGTACAAATTATTATGTACCTAACAACCTACCGCTATTTTTGGATGATTGATTACAAATAAAGCATTTTTTAATTTGTGTACCTATTTATTTAAGTATTCTTGTACTTAGTCAAATTTCCCAATCTCCAATGTCAGTCACCTTTCCACTTTCGTTTGCTTTTAGCCAAAATAGACTCAAGTAATATTACAAAACCTCACAAGTGGACACTGGTATGCAGGCATCAGCTCAACGTTGCTTGTACTTATATAATTTAATATTACGACGTGTGTTGCTTCATTATTTAGGTAGGGTAGGTAATTAAGTACTTGATAAATACTTGTTTCGTTGGAATACATGGTCACCGTATTTCAGTCGCCATCCGCCATATTGCGGAATAGTAAATCAACAAAAATACTGACACCATTGCACTGAAAACCTATAACACATCAGGGGTTTTACGAGTCTTCTAGGCTTATTCGTTTTGGAGGAATCGATAATCCCAATGGTTTGAGGTTATATAATATTAAGTTAAATTTTCAATTTACTATATAAAGGGGCCGTCACAAAAAAAATAAAACACTAAAAGTTCGTTTCAGTGCCGTCACTAAATCTTTATTGATTAACGGTTTCTCTGGGCTTCTTCGTTGTGGAGGAATCGATAATCCCAATGTTTTGAGGTTATATATGTTAAATTTTCAATTTACTATATAAAGGGGCCGTCACAAAAAAAAAAAAAAACACTGAAAGTTCGTTTCAGTGCCGTCACTAAATCTTTATTCATTAACGGTTTCTCTGGGCTTCTTCGTTGTGGAGGAATCGATAATCCCAATGTTTTGAGGTTATATATGTTAAATTTTCAATTTACTATTTAAAGGGGCCGTCACAAAAAAAAATAAAGCAATAAAAATTCGTTTCAGTCTCGTCACTAAATCTTTATTCATTAACGGTTTCTCTCAGGTCCTCAGTTATGGAGATTACGTTGGCCGAACGTCCTGATGTTCCAGGAAGCAAAATTAATTTTACTTTTAACCGGTGGCATTACGAGTAAAAGTAAAGCATTGGTTGTTTGTCACCAAATCGTCACTAAATCTTTATTCAGTAACAGTTTCTCTAAGGTCCTCAGTTATGGAGATTCAGGTTGGCCGAACGACCTGATATCAGGCCGTTCGGCCATAAATAAATGCTTCTAACTTTCGAACTGTTCCGTCACAAATTCTTTGACTGGCATCTTTAAGCGTCACATAATCGTCACTAAAAACTGGAGTAGCAGCCAGCTCCCTATCTCGACTGGCCGAACGTTCTGATATACATCTTTGTAGGGAACCGATTGATCCAACACACGCGCCACCGTCAGCGAGACATTTAAGTGAGTATGGCACATTCTCAACTACCATGCTCTTTCAAGTCAACATCATAATATCATAATAAACGAATTCACAGATTTTACATTTACAAAATTGAAAAAATACTTCTAAATTATACAAAACTATTTAAGAGCAAAGTTTGCAATCTATTTAAGAGATGAATAAAATTTCACTACCAAACAGGTAGAGATATTTAATATTGAAGTGTTCAATTAAAACTTGATTGAAAAAAATAAACATTAAGTTCGTAATGTCAGAAACAATAAAAAAGGGAAGCATTTCTTCCAAATATTAAAATTTTAATAAGTGAGCCCAAGTGCCTGTGGAGCAGGACCAGCATTAAGCCAACATTTCTATTTATAATATAATCTTGCTTGTCTACATAGCAAATGAGAAGAATATCGAGTGGTATTTTATTAAAATATTTTACACAGTAACCCATTAAAGAAGTTTTTATTTTAGACAATCTGAAACGTGGTTGTTCTAATTTGTTCCTATTTCTAGTGTTAAAATAATGTCTATCACTTAACTTAGGTACTAAAAAGATGTAGATTTTTTTGAAAGTACATTATGTTTTAATAGGTACGACAAAAAATAAAACTTGGTGTATCTAACCAAAGATGTTCCTAGTTTACAAAAAAAATTCAATCAGATACCGCAAAACAGGGCTACTTTGACTTCCAGGGTTACTTTGACAGTCTGTCAAAGTAACCAACATCTAAAATTAGGTATAATTGGGTGTCCTTTTTGGTGAACTAAGTGGAAATTAGGGCCGGGCTCCAAAATCAATCATCCAATTTTACCTTTTAGTTTAAGAGCCTATACTACCTCAGCTAAAATTCACTCTCTATCTCGCTCATACGATACTGCTCGCTGACTGAGAGAGAGCGAGACAGAGCGCGGTGCTGAGCGGCAGGCAGCGCCAATAGTTTAGGTATTTACTTTTTACAGTGAAAATAATGGTAATTATAAAAAAGTAAATAACATAAGACCTGCTTTAAAGTAAGTTCAGTTAGTATGCAAAGTTTCATGATCTAATTTGAAGTATTTTTTGAATACCAGCGGTTTATTGTTCGGGTTAGAGGTAACTTTGGATTTTTTTTCTATCGAGAAAATTTTATGGAATCGTGTTTTCGTCTAACATAAGACTTAGCATTAATCCTTAACTTTACCATATATTTATTTCAAAATTAATGGTGCAGTATTTTCGACATAACGGAGGATCACGCTAAGCCATTTGAGGTAGTATAGGCTCTTAATTAAACCGAACTCATAATTCTAATATCGATCTATCGGAATTAAATTTCAAGAGTAAGCACGCTGGTGAAAGTAGCCCCGCCTGTCAAAGTAGCCCCGTTTTACTGTACTTACATAATATCCCATTTGTATGTAACTATAGCTAGTCGACTGATTGGCAGAACCCAAAGTGAGTCCATCACAATTTTTTTTTTTTAATTTCTGTTTCAATTTAGGGACCTATTTGATAGTTTCAAAACAATGAATTCGAACTAGTAGTGGTAGTGTTTTATTTTATCATCGTATGGTCGTCTCCACATCGCATAGTAGGCACAACGCTAATATATAATTTAGATAAAGTAATTAGCGAACTAATGCTATCGAACCGTGAAAGTGCTTTTCTAAACTTTAATCATACACCACTCCATAACCGGCTATCGGTTGACAGGGCAAACATAAACGTTAAAATGTAGGTCAATATACAACGAGTATGTAAAGTATAAGCACAGTAGTATAAGTGTGTGGTATCATTAGCTGGCAATGGCAACACACGACATTGTCCACCGGAAAATTACGAAGTTGCAGCGGCTAATTGATATGTTTTTAATGGTGCAACAACTATTTACATAAATAAGAAATTAAAGGTGAATAAAAACATAGTGACATAATAAATGTACCTAACCTACACCAATGAAGCATAAATTAGTTCAACTTTAAAAATTCTACGAAAAATTAATTAACGTTCCACCTAAGCTAGAAGAATTTGAATTTCCAATTACGGCTATCATAATCAGCCTATAATGTTTCCACTGCTGGGACATAGGCGTCCTCTCAGTGAGAGGGAGTGGGCCGTAATCCACCACGCGGGCCCAATGCGGGTTGGTGGATGTCACATGTTCTTTTTGCACTTCGAATTTTTGATTCTATGATATGCCGGTTTCCTCACGATGTTTCCCTTCACCATTTTGAGAGTAGTGCCAGTGGGCCACCACTGCTCAATTACGGCTACAAACCACCAAAACGAAAACGGTTTGGAAACATGCCGCGGCTTTTTATTTCCAGGAATTTCAGTCGTACTTTATTCATCCATGATTAATGATTGTTTCGAAATGATATAACGTATGCGTTTACGCCACGTATCTAATGTGCCTACACTGAATAAACGCCCATTGCGAAGACGGTTCTAGCTGTTAGATGTTACTAGTGGTAATCATATTCAGCCTCCTATAATGTTCCCCCCCACTGCTGGGACACAGACCTCTTCTCTTCAAGAGGGAGTGGGCTATACTCTACCATTTGCCGTTTTGAGAGCAGTGGTGATGAAATTATTTACACAAAGTACTCTCAGGGTTCTACTCACTCGTAAGTCGAGGCCGTTGCCACTGGGCCACCACTTCTCTCTCGCTCTCATCTACTGAGTGTGGATAATACACCACAATTTTCATAATACAAAATCATTTAGAACTAATCTTCTACTTATAACCAACCTCAATCAATCTAGTTTGCCTTTTCAAAACTATGTTGGAGTCAGCATCCAGTCTAACCAGATGCAGCTGAATACCAGTATTTTACATGGAGCAACTGCCTATCTCCACAACCCAGTTTCTGGGTAACACGATACCCCTTAGTAAGACTGGATGTTAGGCTTTTGGGGTTCTAACCAACCTAATGAATATAAATAATATCACAGTTTGCTTCTACCGTAATAATATAAAAAATGCCTGCTCTACATAAGTCTCTGCATAAGTCCTTTGTATTTTCTGTAGTGAAACTTCACAGGGTTACTGCCAAAGAGCTGCGTAAAGCAATATTGCGAAAATACAAAGAGTGCTCCACTAATAGAAAGCCGGGATACGATTTAGTATTAGTCATGTTTCCACCCTTTCAACGTTACGTAACACAATAAGTTCGTAAGAGAAATCCACCATATTCGATATAGTTATAGCGTTCATTATTAGGTTGTGATACTACACTACGCCGGCGCCAGATAATCGCGCCAAGAATATTAAACTGAAGAGAGAGGCAGAACTGAATTATACTGTCATTAAAAGATTCAACTCATGCAGGCGAAGTGTGTGAAATGGTTAAATATTTCCCTGAAAAATTTTCAGATGGACACAAGTTTGTTGGATGCTTCTACATATCAAGGATAGTTATATCAATATGAAGAAGAAAACCACTTTTGGTGCATATTTAAAAAAAAGCCAACGGAGGGTTACGATTTTAACAGGCTATGTATGTATGTATGTTAACTAGAAAGACTTAAATACCTTACATTAAAAAATAATAATAATAACTATGAATTTTCAACTACATTAAATTCAAATTGTAAACAGGATCTCGAATGGTGGTCCCATAAGATTGTATCATCTACTAATCCTATAAGAAAAGAATCTTACAAATTAGAAATATTTACCGATGCCTCCAACACAGGTTGGGGTGCATCTTGTGGTTCTGAGACTGCCAGTGGTCATTGGAGTCAAGAAGAAACTCAATTTCACATTAATTCCCTAGAATTAATTGCTGCATTCTTTGGATTAAAATGTTTTGCAAAAGATTTAAGAAATAGTGAAATATTATTGAGAATTGATAATATGACTGCAATATCATATATCAATAGACAAGGGGGTGTTAGGTATTCTCACTTACACCATATTGCTAAGGAAATTTGGCAATGGTGTGAAAATAGGAACTTGTGGATTTATGCTTCATACATAAATACCAAAAACAATATAATAGCAGATTTTGAATCTAGAAAAGAATTAGGTAATACAGAATGGGAGCTAAATGACACACATTTTAAAAAAATTGTTTCTATACTTGGTGAACCGTCAATTGACTTATTTGCTTCACGAACTAACTCCAAGTGCCGAGACTATGTGTCATGGCACCCAGATCCTGGGGCAGTAGCAGTGGATGCCTTCACTATTTGTTGGTCAAATTACTATTTATTCTATGCTTTTCCCCCATTTTCTATGGTACTCAAAACTCTAGAAAAAGTTATTTCAGACAGAGCAACAGGCATTGTAGTAGTACCATACTGGACCACTCAGCCATGGTTCCCAATTTACAATAATCTTATAATACAGGAACCTATCATTTTTCAGCCTTCTGAATATCTACTCTCCTTGAACAATTGCAGAACGAGTCATCCCCTACACCAGAAAATGAAACTGATGGCAGGACTATTATCAGGGAAACATTCTTAAGATTGGGGATCAACAATGAAGCAGTTGAAATTATGATAAATTCAATATCCAAGAGTACACTAGATCAATACTCGCCTGCTATAATGATATGGGCAAGGTACTGTAAATTAAATAAAATCAATATCAATAATCCTACCATAACAGATGTCATTAAACATTTAACTCAGAGGTTCCACGAAGGTTTGTCTTATGGAAGTTTAAATTCAATTAGATCTGCACTGGCTTTGATAATAGGTCCACATTTGGGTACAGATGATAAAATATCTTGTTCACTCATAACTCTTAAATTACTTGTCGTATTTTGACAAACCTAGTATCGTTGGAAGCCTCATGTTGTTCCGCGGGATAGAGGCTACATGAGGACACACAAAATATAAGATAGTGGCTTATAGTGAATGTAAAGTGTGGTATCTAATAAAACGTCTTAAAGAAAACTTTCTGAAAATATATTGCAATATAATTATAGTTACATAAGCCCCAAATTTAACTGTTGAATTTTCCAAAACCAAAGAAGTGGGTGGTGAACTGTACCCACGGATATCGATATCTATGACTGTACCCTAAATGATCCCAAGCCTCAAAACCATTGAAATAAAAACAGTCAAATTAAAAATCTTGAGTCACACGTAATCTGTTCGATCGTCTTAATTGACGTGTGACTCCATATTTTTATAGGTAACTGTTTTGACGCGATGTCGAAGAACGTAGTCAAAAATAGCTAAATGGGGCAAAAGCATAACATACCTCGCGCAGGCGACTCTATAACCCGTTCCCCTATGTTTGATTACAATAAAGTCGACCTATAAATGTAGTACGTGGTTACACACAACTGAAACCTTAACTTGTCGCCTGAGCCCTTTGTTGTATTAATAGGTAAGACTGAGATCCAATTTACGTTGGTCAACCTTGAGAACAAGCACATGCTTACGTGTTCTTAACAAATCACGTAAATAAACAACGTTGTTAGGAAAACAAGCATATATCTTTCATTGTTAATCATTAGCTGCCCTCCGAATAATTCACAGGAATGTCTTTTCAGTTACGATTTGAAAACTACAAAGATTCCAATCTTTTAATGCGTTTGACAAAAATTTGAAGAACCCCTTCACTCCAATGAAGATTTGGATCGGAAAGTCTAAAGTATCCTATGAAAACCCTTCCTTCATATTGATTTTGGCTTTGATTTTTATTAAGGAACACTCAAATATTTCATGGATCGTAAAAACAAACAAAAGTTTTAAAAACATCAAGACTTTTTTCTGTACCGAGATCTTACTTATTCAGTGATCGTAAAGCTGTGAACGTGCGGGTGAGAAGAGATATAAGAAGAAAATAAGGCTATTTTGGCTTGGCCAAAATAGCCTTATTTTCCACTCTTTGCAAAGTCGAGACGTGAATATGTTCGCCTCGTAAAGATTTACATTTAAATATGAATAATTTAAAACAATATGTGAATTTCAAAATTCATTTCAGATTGTTATTCCTTGGCAGGCGTCATTTTTCAGTTTTAGTGTCCTACGAGTCTGCGAACTTTCTATAATTTATTATTTGTATACAATATGGTAGATACTTGGAAAATTTACCGCTCAAAATGGGATTTATAAAATACAAGTTCACTTACTTCTCTCCGCCTTAGTCATGCTGACGTCATCTCTCCTCCAAAATCTTAGGAAGGGGGCGAGAGCCTTGATGGTGCATTCCCCATTGAGCATTCTTCTTCCGAGTCTCTTGGGAACCTCTTGTTCTATCTCGGAGCTGCGGCATGATGACGAGTCGTCCCCCTGGGAGCGAGGTCGTCGCCCCCCTCGGAAACTGACGCAGCCACATCCTTCAGCGAGGGAAAACATCGTGGGACTCTTGTCCTTTCTGTAACCTTTCTTATCTTTCCGCTGGCGCGAACATCTTGGTGTTTTCTGGCGCGACTTAGGAATGGTGGCTGGTGTGTTCTGCACAGGCGAGGATGACACACGTTACCATGGCCCAGTCTTGATGACTGGTGAATCTGAAACAAAAGTATCCAACCGTTAATTCTTCCTGAAAGTTACAGAATATCCTATACCTACTCAGTTTTGCGTTAAGGGCGGGTATGTAGTAGAATATTATACTTAGTAGTATTAAAACTTAAGCTGACGCCAAAAATATATTATTAACTATGATCATATTTAATTAGCATTCTGAAGAATTAATGTGAACCATTTTGTTCTGTTTTATGGACAACCGACGTACGAGGCTGTAATTATTTATGTAAACGCTGTAAAACGCTGTAATTAAACACCTATGTTAATAAAATATAAATAACTAAGGCCCAACGCGTTGCTTCTAATAAATTGTCGTTTAAAAGGCTCACTTAAACTTTTCTACATTCGCACTTCTAAACGAAACAAGTTAGTTTAGGATTCTGTGTAAACGGCTCTTATCTTACTTAAAATTTAATCCTAGTTACATTTATAATTAAGCGCTTGGTAAATATTAAAATACGTAAATGTTAAGCTATACTTACTCCTCCCGAAATTAACTTATGGCCGATTTCAATAATTTACGGACCGTTATTGGTTAAATTAAGGACTCTTTTATTGAGCTTTGCGTAGCAGACCCACCTATAATTATGGAAGTAGCTATCACAGGTAAAATTTGCTTACGAATCTATTTATATGCCCAGCTTGTCAATAAGAAACGCTACCGTTCGTAAGCAAATCGATTCATTTTTCTGTATACGAACCGAATATTAGTCTTTTCATGTCATGCAAGCTTTGTTGGTTGCAAAGGGGCTTTCATAGGCTGATTTACTGTGGTTGATTTGCTTATGCTCTCATTGTGGGAATGACCAGATTATTGCTGCCAGGTGTTATGTACTGTAAGTTGTGGCCTTTAATCCTCCAGGTGTCACGCAGACTGAGTTATTGCGCAATTTGTAGCATAAGGTAGAGAATACCTACCTAAAGCTTAGAGCTGTGTCCATAGTGTACAAGAAAATAAATTGAAAATATAGACTTTATCTCCCGCCCGACTTGTCATCCTCTAATGGGAAGATAAATTTGTTAAAACAAAGGAACTTCGAAAAATGTTCCAAATAGGTACTAAGCTCGGGGAAGACAAAACATCTCTAAAATTTATTGAAGCCCGCCCCTAAGTCTTGGGAAATTCACTTGGCTTGTTTTTACTCGAAGGAACTTTAGACTTAGGTCAGTCATAAGCACAATGGGTGCCACTTGATTAATGGTCTGCAGAATACCAACCTTCCAAGCAATATATAGCTTTCTATATCAACAGCACATAACTTGATAATTATGAAGGTATAAATACTTGAGAGGTTTTTATATCTAGAATGCACGACGATGCTGTTATTTTTTTAAATACAGTTGAAAAATTATTATTTTTATAAAACTTTACTCTATTGATGCAATGGGTTACCTTAACTAACGTCTTTTGCTCTGTTTAGGAAATCAAGTTTTAGCACCGAAAGAATATAAGTGAAAATTAAAATGACCTTTAGCAATAGTTAATGGTAATTTTAATTTTTACAGTCGAATACGACTGAATATTTCATAAACTTCGTTTTCATAACAGGTAGGCCACAATCATTTGCTGCGGTAATTGTAATTAACACAAATGAAATATGAATACAGCGATGCATAATTTTAAGGCCTGCCTGTTAATCCCCAAAGGGTTAGGCAGATGTGTACCTTAGTATGTGCTCAAGTATAATCCTATACCTATTAATCTTTGTTTCGTCAACCATAAAAATTATTACCCTATCACCATCCCATGTGGCGATGAGCTAATCAAATAATGGCTGCTTTATAGGTCTAACGTCAACGTAGCTCATAAAATGGCCAAAAATAGCCCAATCACAAAAAAGATTCCTGTTGTATTGGCTTTATCTGAGACGGCCGGTTTGAATGTCGGTCATGAGCCCGATTTACTTTTATTTCCTTCGAGTTTTATCTCATGTGACGCTTTGCCCCGAATACTCACATATGTTTTGTCCTTTTGTTACATGCTTGTACTAATATTCGAATAGTACCTATGAAAAAACGAAGACGACAGAAAAAAAAAATCAAAGAAATCAAATAATAATTATGTTGTATTTCCAGAAAAATAAATTCCATTCCATAAAGACATCAAACCAGCAGTTTCTTTTAATCAAAAACACATGTAACAAAAGAGAGGCACACTTTTATTGAAACAAGAAAGTCGGTATTTTCCTTTGTAGAACACATGGCTGCTGGAACGAAAATAGGCTTTGCTGCCTTTATTGCACAAAATTGCAATAATGTTCTTCGCGGTCGGCATTGCCAAAGAGTGCCTACAATTTCAGCGCTTACTATGTATAAACTACTGTTAGCATAATTGAAATTGCTTTAATAATAACAACACGAACAATACCTATATAGGTATTGTTCGTGTATTAGGTTTACATACAATTTATAGCTTTAAATTTTTTCAAGCTTATTGTAATTTTCTTTGACAAAAGGTGAAAATAAATATATAAAAGTTTTTTCCACACACTTGCCGTAAAGAGGCCTTTAATGTACCGTTTTTAGGTCCATAATGCAGTGTATTAGACACGCGTGCTTTTTACTGCCACAGATAACTATTTACTACTCGGAGATGTGCGCTTTTTTAAATCTCATCAAAGAGACTTCATGCCAAAAGGAATCCGCGGGCCATATTTCACATTTTTTTTAAATAGTCTGAATTGTCCTTGGTCCCAAAAAGAACTACCTAAAATTTATTTACCTTAAATTGTCCGTGGTCCCCCCAAACCCTTACCAGACTGGCGTTCTATTATTGCGTATTCTCACTGAACTAATGTATATTTCTCTATGCCAATGGTACTTTCTAATAGTACTTTCTTCACCCAGAGTATGCATCGCAAGTCTGGAACCCTCAATATGGGATCTAGGTACAATTCGCGCATTGACGGTATCCAGGAAAAGTTTCTGAGATATCTCGATTATAAGGCACACCAAGTATCCATAGTTTACAGTCACCGTTGCAAGAGGTACAATTTTCTGCCATATCTGTAGGCGACTCATTTATGATGTGTGTGTTTTTGATTAACATAGCGAATGGCTCGATTGATTGCCCTGAACTATTAGCAAAGTTAGCATTTCGCATTAACACTATTGGATTACGTAAAAGGCCGCTTCTAGGTGTGCCTTCTGCCACTACTAATTTATAGGAGTAGGTAATGCTTTTCTTATAAGAAGCACTCGAAGTTTCAATGATCACGAACACGATGTTGACTTATTTTGCACTAAGATAAGCACAGCAAGGACGCTCTTAGCCAAATATTTTTTTGCGAACGATGCGCTTTCTAGTGGTTCTTAAACTCATATGTAGTAACACAAATACATATAAATAAATAAAACTAACTTAACTTACTACTTACTTATGTAGGTACACAATGAACGTTAATTTTTAGGCTTTAAGTAATCGATATGTTATATATCTGTGGAGGCTTGTTATTAGCACCTTAATAATGTGTTGTTATTACCTATTATTTGTAATTAGTTCTAAGCCTTCTTAAAAGTAATAAATAATTAATTCCATACTAACTAAACTACAATTTGACATACGACAACACTACGATACCATGATCAGTCTAAGCATTATTTTGTTTTTATTATATTTTAATATAGGCTATTTAGCGGTTTTCCCAGTGGCTTTATTTACATCTGCGCGCGCATCGCTAGCGCAGCGCGCGGAAAAGCAAAACCAGCGCGCCATTTTTCTTTAAATACTTGTTAAATAATTAATACAAGTATTTTCTTTTTCCTCACAAGTGTGTTAAAAAACGTCGTATGAAACTCGTATGAATTGATCATTACACATTTATCATAATGTACTATTACAGACATGGTTACTGAAACATTGTAAAATATCTACATACTTATTATCGATTTAGATTTGCCTATTGTTTATTTTAACAATGCCACCTCTATTCTTACAAATCGAGATAGGCAGTTCATAAGTCAAGGTCACCCTCAATACTGAAAATCGGTCACGTGCGAGTCGGACTCGCGCACCGAGGGTTCTGTACAAAGGGGTATGCAAACTATTGGCATGTTTTACTTTCTTTCTTTGGCCAGAAATGAAACCTAGGTTATATTATAAAGGACAATACGAGAAATCAATAGCAAAAAGAACCAGGTCCATAAACCCTAACCGAACGAAGATACAATATTGAAGTATTGCTAGTATATTTTTGTCAGGCGTTGATCTATTTTCCAAGAAAATACAATCATACGTGATATTTTGATATTTCCATTATTCAAGTTGGTTGTTACTGCCATATTTTTTTCTCATTGGCAGTTTGTTATCATTAAAACGAAAAAAAAAAATGATAATTCAATCGAATAGATACGCGTTAGTGGGTACGAGTGTATTGCGATGATCGCTATTGAAACACCCACTATAATATAAATCTAGGTTACTTTTGTAAATTGTACTATGGAATATTCTTACAAAAAAAAGAAATGAAACAACCATAAAAACCGAAACTATTTATTAAATAACTATTACTTCGGGTTTTACAAAAACCTTTGTTTATCTTATCAATCATCAAAGAACAATATTAATATCACTTTCTTTCACTGCCCACTAAGCAGACACAATAATTAAACAATCACATGACGACCTCGTCGAGCAGCACTATGGGCCGGTATGCGGACGGAGAGTCCGCAGGGCGCCCTGGCTTCTGAATGAGGACCAGCATCCCCGTCTTCCAACGGAGTGGAAACTGGCCCCTCTCCATACATGCGCTTAAGAGCGCCTCTAGTCGACGCCCGAGAGCCCTCGAGGCCAGGACCCAGACTTTATCCGGCAAGCCGTCGGGTCCTGGGGCGGTATTTTTGGCCTTCAGCCTGCCTACCGCCACTCTCAGATCTACCCCGGTCCCTTCAGGGATGTCGTCGTCGTCGTCTTCATGGTCCGCTTCGGGCACCGCAAGTTGCGGAGCCATGGGCGGGGGAGTATGCTCCCCCCGTGAAGGGAACAGAGTGCTCACCACCTCCTCCACCAGCTGTGGGCGGAGACTCTGCGTCAACGGGGGGGGCCAGGTGCGGAGTTTATTCCGCACCATTTTGTAAGGGCGCCCCCATGGATCTCTGTTCAGAGTCTCCACCATCTCTTCGCGGGCCGTATCCTTTGCCCGCTGGACAGCCCCTTGGAGGGCGGTCTTCGCCGCTCTGTACCCCTCGTATAGCTCCGCCTCCGTGGCTTCCGCATCCGGAGGGCGGATGCGGAGCCTGCGGTGCCTGGTGTACCGGTGTCGCGCGTCGACGCACGCCTTGCGTAGCGACTCCACCTCCTGCGACCACTAATACACCTGACGTCGGGCGCATCCTGGCCGGACTCGAGGCATTGCCACGTCACATATATCGGACATGGCCTCCTGGAGCCATTCCGCCTCATTGTCAATATCGGCAGGCCTGTCCGGTGATGGCACCCAGGCCTGCACGATCGAGGCTTCCAGGAGGAGCTCCCGGTTAGTTCATGGCCCTGAGATCGTCAATTGCATCGCGAAACCCCCTATCTAATATAAAGACATCGTCACTTTTAAAAAAGTTATGAAACGGGTTTTCTACATCATGAACATTCGCGATTTCTTTCAAAACACTCTCTAACTTGGTACGAAGCGGGGGACGCGGAATGATTCATTAGAGTTGCCGAGTAGTATTTAACAATGGGAAACTTAAAATATTACACACGGAGTATTTTTAATTATGAAAAGTAACGCCTGATAAAAAAACAATAGCAATCTACTAAACACTCTCTAACTTGGTACGGTTATGGTTGGTAGACCTAGTTCTTTTTACTATTGATTTCTCATACAATCCTCTAACATATGGCCTAGGTTTCACTTTTGGCTAAAAGAAAAAAAAAAACATGCCAGCAATGTATGGCAAAAGTTGCATTGCCCTTTGTAGGTATGTAACTACAAATTTACGGTTTTCGGATTTTTCCATTTACTTGTGCTACGTGAAATTGTCTCTTGCCAAATTTCATGATTCTAGGTCAACGGAAAAGCATTGTAAAGTATCATATAAATTTTGATTCCCTTGAGAGTGTCGAAATATACGTTTTTTGTGGCATAAAAGGCCGTGTCTTTTTTACGTTATTAAAAGTTTGATTTTTTTCACAGCTTTAAGGGACTGTAGACTTGAGTATATGGTTTAATTTCAACTCGATACCTCCACGCGTTACCGAGAAAAGGATCTTGATAGTCAGACAGACGGACAACAAAGTGATCCTAGAAGGGTTCCGTTTTTTACCTTTTGAGGTACAGAAGCCTAAAAATGACCTTTTCTCTAGACTCTGTACCAAATAACTTTGATTTGACGCTCCAATAAATGTGTGATATGTATGAGTCACGAATTCAGGATCTTGTTACAAGCAGGGACAGTGAGAAATACATATATACTAGCGGCGCCCCGCGGTTTCTCCCGCGTAAGTTTTGATCCCGTGGGAATATCGGGACAAAAACTATTATATTTCCTTGCCCGGGGCTCAATCTATCTCTATACTAAATTTCATCTAAATCGGTTCAGCGTGCAGCGGTTTAAGCGTGAAGAGGTAACAGACAGACACACTTTCGCATTTATAATATGTATTAGTATGGATAGTATAGATGTATTTCTTATATGTTTTTCTTTCTTAGGCTTTTAAGCCTCGTGACTACGGTTTTCAACACTCATACTGCGTCAGCAAATTAAATTGAAGCGGGTCAACCCACACCACACTCCCCAGCCCTGCCGTGGATATCCTAAAATGGATATATGTTATTAGATTATTGAAGATAATGAAGTGAAATACAGCGGCCCTCTGTGACTAGGTACAAATTAGGAGCACAGGACTGCTAATACAAATATAATCAGCGTATAATGATTCCACTCCACTGCTGGGACACAGGCCTACTGTCTTCGAGAGGGAGTGGGCTGTAATCTACCACGCGGGCCCAGTGCCGATTTCCTCACGATGTTTTCTTTCACCGTTTTGAGAGCAGTGGTGATGAATTTACATAGACAAAGTGCCGCTCCGCTACGCATCTCCTTTCCGTTTTGGTGGAAATAATCTGCCAGCTTCGCAGCACATCTTCTCTCGTCTCCACTCCTCTCCGCTTTGGTGGATACCGGGCCTTAGTCGGGGCATATACCGCTGGGCCACTACTGCTCCCAAAATTCTAATATAATGTTGATTAACAAACAATATTTCAAAAGATGAGACACATAAAAGAAAGCTATACTTAAATGCAACACTAATTAATGTTCATTTACTCGGCACTCCATTGTGGCAACAAAAATAAACAGACGTTTTGATTAATTCGGTATTTATTTATTAGGGACAAAAAACAGTTACATGCCAAACAATACAGAAAGATACTTTAACAAGCACGTAACCCACACCATTGTCCACGATTTAACACACACGTTAGAAGTGCTAAAGACAGAAAAAAAGTACAAAACAATAGTCGCTGCCACAATAATATTGCTGTGTTACTTAGCTTAGCTTAATTTAACTTAAAATACTCGCTAAACAAAGTATCCAGAGCCATTTTCTTAAATGTTAGCTTAGATAGACAAAATATGTCCAATTCAACAAAATGCGTGTTGTAAGAATCGACAAGGCGACGAAGAGGTGCACGTTCCCCAGCGTTAGTCCTGCATATGTCTGTATGGAATAGTTGAGGGACGCGCACCCCCCTTCGAATATGAGCAAAAATAAGCTTCATATATCAGTCTGTCTGTCACGTCTACAGGGACTGACATAACTTAGTCAGTTCTCATTAAACCATCTCACGCACCGACAAGCAAATACATAGAGCCACCCTTGCTCCCAACATAAAACGTAGCAATGATTGTGACGTGATTCGCAATCAAAATTACTTGCCACACAATACCCACGGCAATTCGCTTTTTCACAGTATCGAAAGATTTTAAACACAAAGATAGCGACATTACAGTCAAACGGGGTGAATAGAGACGCAGGGGTGAATAGGGACGAAATTTTAAAAAGAGATTTTAAGCTTGAAATAATATAGTTTGTAGCCAACAAGGGCACTTTATCGTTAATTGTAATGCAGTAGCCACTAAAGAGTCCTTTCTGGTAACAAACTATATTATTTCAAGCTTAAAATCTCTTTTAAAGTTTCGTCCCTATTCACCCCTGCGTCTCTATTCACCCCGTTTGACGGTACTCACGGACTTTTTAACTTACGCGAAAGATCGAGTACAGTAGTTAGTATCATAAATGAGAAGTCCTTTTTCACAGCGCGTGATACAAAAGATTATACGATGTACGCCATGTAGCTGAATGGGGCGAGAGAGACCATTTTGGGCAGCTATAACCATAAATCTCCACCCACGATTCTACATTTTTTTATGAAAAAGTTGATTATTCACTGTCGGATTTTAGTCTCTCTTCTGCCTGGCAATATTAATCTCGGCTTTCGCCTGATACGCAACTTCCGGAATTTGATACAACGTTTGAATTTTTTTTTTTTTTTAATTACATACTTTAACGTTGTATGTCAACATCATCATCTGCCTAAGCTTTTCCAGATGCAGCTAAATACCAGTATTTTACTTGAAGCGACGGCCTATCTGACCTCCACAACCCATGAGTTACTGGGTCATACGATACCTCTTGGTATGACCGGTTGTCAGACATTCGGGCTTCTGACGACCCCTACCTATCGACACAGCCTGGGCCAAAGAACGAACAAAGACGTTTTATTAGATCAGCCACCTATAGATCGTCAAAGTTCATGCGGTCTCCACCGATCACAGATGTCATTTGCTCTTAGAGAGTGTGGAGTCGCAAAATTAAGTTATCTTATGACACGAAGCGACCGTCACTACTGAACCATATGATATCTATTATAACAGCGACCATTGCACAGTTCATGGTAAAAAAAAAACAATATAAAAGGAAAGAGTTGAAACGCTGATCTTGTAGGAAATGAACTGTAAATAATGCTAACGACTGTTCTTTTATGAGACCATTTACAGATTTTTATAGGTAAACTCATAAAAAGTGCTTATTTAACGACAAAGCAGATGCAATAAACTGCTAATTACTCAAAGTAAAGGAACCTGCAGTAGGTGTGCTTGCTATTTTTCTCGTAATCCTTAGATCTATGATTAAACTACTAGTCTAATAACAAGGTACCTACAGACTCAGAAACTATCAAATTTTCCCAACCAACTTTGAGTCTTAGATTTGACAGATTGTAGTAGCTTTATGTGCTGGCGTCTGTACCTAAATACTAAAAAGAATTCCTGTGGAATAAGTGTAATTCTCAGCATTTCACATGTGTTTAATAGAAATTCATGACTCGTATTTGTTTGTGTCCGAGAAAAATGTAACTCATTGGCAAGTACCCACAGGAGACCGTCACCTCTTTATTTAAATAACAGCTAACCAAGTCCCCGTATAATTGTGCACCATAAAGCGAAATTACTACTCGTAAACGGGACTAAAATATCCTCCGTGACCGTTGTGTTGGCATGTCACAGTAATGTACAAACTACTTCCCACAAAGTAGTATTAACTAACTAGGTATTCTCAACTAACATCCGGGGATTCGGGCGTAGTCACAAGATACCTCCGCATGTCAGTAACTCGCCTGTCTGGACTGAAATAAAGTAGTGAATTTGGGTGACGTCAAGGAAATCATCGTCATAACCCCTGCTGTATGTCCTTATATAAATACGAACCCTGTCAGTTAAAGCCCGAGTAAGGTCAGATAAATTATGTGTTAAAAGATAGTTCAGCACTTGGTAAAGGAAATGTCACATTTACGACTTCATTAATACAACATCCATATTTAACGCAAACTTTTCTTTGGCTTGAATAGTTTTTACGTCTAAAGTTATAACATACCGGGATTCTTTTATTTAGATCCTTCTCTCCAAAGTCGTAGATTTAGTTGAAGAGTTTCCTCAAAGAAATCCATTAGTGATCGAAGCTCCTAGTATGTGATGCTTCTAAAGTAATACGACACCGCGCGGCACGACGCCAAGTCGTATTATTTTCAATGCTAAAATAAATAATTACTGCAATAATAAAAATATTTTTATTCATAACATCGTGGCGTAGTTGGAAATAAAATCAATTCGAGACTCAACAGTTTTAAGTACTAAGCACTAGCTCACAGAACGGATCGAAGGCACTAACGAAGTTCACTTTAAACGAGGCTAATCCCAGTAGTGATTTAATGGGAAAAAGGTACAAAACCAAAAGGAAAAGCGAGACAAGATATTATTGTACATTAAATGTAAGGGATAATCTAATAAAAGGGTCATAATAGGCGATAAAAGCTAGCCCTTTGAAGTGACCGGACTACGAAGTGAACAATTTTATTTTTTGGTTTGTATGTTAGATCACATCAAATAGCCGCTTTACTTTAAACGGACCATAAAATAAAAAGCAATGTCCTCGTTAGGTGGTTTGGTCACGGCTACTGATAAGATGACCTAGCGATCTTGTGAACAAAGCCAGACATTATTGACCGGCTCGTGGAACGACTGTATTTGAACAAAAAAAATGCAGAACATGAAACCGAAAGACAAACCCTGTTAACCAAGATTAATTGCGACTGGCAAGACTTTGAACAAAGTTAAGCTTGATAAACATACTTTCAACTTGAGAACGCCAGTTAGAATTACCCCATTGTGAGAGGAAAATGGCCAAGGAATGCAATAAGTTGCTGAGAAAATCGTACTGGTCATCAAAGAAAAAATTAAAGAAAAAAAAGAAAAATATTTTATTTGGGGCACACGCAGGAAATACTTACAAGCAATAAAAAGGAGCATTTAAAACTTAAAAAAACAGACAAAAAAAGACATGTGCGAGGCCAAAAAGGCTTTTATGCCAGTATAATGCTGCGATATTCACAAAAAATACACCATAGCGCTGGTATTTCATTCAAACGCTAATTTGTCACACGGTAATCCATAAAGATTACTTTTTCATGTAATGAATGTGTCATTACAAGCCGGTAAAATACCGTTGGTTACAAACGATTACCGGCGCATAATAACACAATAATGAATTTTTCCCGTTCGATACCCTCTACCTGTTCGTATTTATTCATGTGATCAGCACATTTTCCTTTCCATTAGCTTGTTATTAATTTGTTGGCACTCGATATCGATGGGTATAGCCACTTGTGAACTATTTGACTCTTGAATGCCATTACGATGTTTGTTCACGAAATATAGAACTACATCGTATAGTGATTATTCATACAATTTGGACTAAGCTTTTTTAGCAGGTATTTAGACGTATCAATGAAGTCTTGAGGAAAAATCGTGTTGTAAAATTTCAGCACTCAACGAAAGTGAGTAAAGTGATTGACACGAAAGTACCCACAGCTCCCATGTATCATTACAGCAACACTACTTAAATGTTAAAGCGTCGTAACCATTACTCATAGGTACCCTTGTAATATTGGTGTTGCCGACAGGTGTATCCGCAATCAATCATTATGAAGCCAGCGTCAGTTGGTTACACAGTACTGAGGTTAGTTTCCAAACAAAGGTAATGTTTTACTAGTACTAATATTAGTGTTCCTAAAATAATCCCATTCAAGAACAGTGTAATGAGTTGACTCATAATATCGCAATCAATGCCAGGGTTACTTAGTATTCATATCCCGTTGAATGAAAATAAATGGTATTCAGGTACCTACCTCTGATTCATAAATCATTGAACATTCTAAATGTTAATAGGTACGTTAACCACTATCAGAAGGTGGTAAAATATTGATCAGCCCAACGCAACATTACAATATTTTTCAGCTAACAGTATATAACTGCATTTAGTTTGCTTTCTAGAAGATACCATAATGTACGTAATGTAGAATAACAACAAACCATGTGCAAATAAACAAACGTAAGAAAACTCAATAGATGCCGTTGTCACTTTAGAGTACGCAATCTGATAGACATGAATGCACCGCCTACGCCAGAGTATCTTCGTATAAAAGTTTTATATACACAATTTTGGCAGTTGATTCCCAACAACAAATCGTGCCACTTACACGTACAAAACATGTTTATATCACGCAAATTCCCCTGAGTTTTTCAGAGGCTCCATCGTACTGAACGCTGAATTTGTTCACAAAGACGAGGGTGCGAGCTACGGTACACTGAAGCTTTTATGAAACATTTTATCACAATCATCATTTATCTTCAGAACATATCTCTTTGGAGAACAGAAGATGGCGATTTCTGCGTTATGAAACATTTCGATATTTATCTGCGGCAATAAAAACATATCTCCTGTATTTACAACGGGTGTATAAAGACACTTAACGAAGCCGAGAGTCACTTGTACTTCCCGCCATTGTGATATTATTTTTGTACTGGACCATACCTAGGAACCTTCTGGTTATGGAGATATTGAAGGTCAACATCTCCGGTTTTTAATGATTGTTATAAGTTTTTTACACAACTGTAAATACCCCCACGACCCCTGCACTTTTGCAAGCACAATGTTTTGCGTGTGTTACATTGCGCACTACCGGAATTTTTACACCAAAAATGAAAGTCGTTTCCCAGCAATTATTTTTATGCAATGCTACTTACTTTTATGTACAGAATGCATAGTTGACGGCTATGTGATGTGTCTTTTTACACAATGTATACAATAAACCATCGTGACTTCGATTGAAGGAAAATTACGTACTCCACTAGGCTGCGGCGCAATTTTTATGTTGATCGCATAATCCAATTCAGTATGAACCCTTTCCTACCGTTCGAACAAACAAAATTTCCCTGTTTACTCTGCATATCCACTATTATTGTTGGCATGCATCGGTTTGTATTCACGTAAGTATTCGCCGATATCGCGCGAATACATCTGGATCATGTAACAATATTTTACAGCATATAAAGTCATTATGGACGGTAATTTCATAAATCGAGCATTGTAGTGAGGTTATTTAGTCTGTATTTTGTTAACATTTAGCCTCTGTAGGTTCAGCTTTAAATCATTTTAATAACATCGTTGCGAGTCTTAACACATTCTGCAGAAGATTTAAACTGTTCATAAATTACCAAAAGTTGTTACCTTCCAATCCAAACGTACAGCTTGTGGGAACGTAGCTTTAACTCGATTGCTATAATTGATAGTCCCTTGTGCTGCGGTTGCGTCAGTTAGGTCGGGTCAGTAAACGTGACAGAGGGACAAAAGGGCTTGTGTACGCTTTCATAGTTGTATAAATAGATTTAATCACGTTTACGCGAAGTGCGGTGGGCGTGCTATTCAATAGTATACAGTTATGACTTGTGTGACTGTCTCATTTCAGGCGGTATTTAGCTATATACGATCCAAGCGTTTTAAATCGCGAAAAAAACATCAGCTGTTCCCTACATTTATGTTCGCATAACTCGTCAAAATGTAGGGAACAGCTGTTTTTTTTTTCTCTCGATTTCAGGTTTGGTCCCATAGTAAAAGTTGTTCATAATGATGAGTACAATCTCCCATTTAGATTTGTCGCATGTTCCATGTTTTTAATTTCAACCTGTATAGGTACACCTCTCATCACATAATTACCGTTCATTTTTTAATTTCTTCGACTGTCGTAGTTTCCCTGTTTAACATACTAACAAGAACTCTATAAAGCTACCTAAAGATACAACGAGTATGTCTAAACCATCAATCAAGCTTTACTAACTTCTCAAACTTAAATGTACATATATTATATGATGATATTCGCAGTGGCCAAGTTTCGAGTAGGTAATGTCCAATCTAAATTCAAATCCTGTGATATTATTATGACAATGCTGCGGTACGTCCGCTTCAGTGAATTTTAGAGGCAAATGAAATTATCACAGACATGAAAATGCACTATCGCTTCATCAAAAACGGCTGTGCGGTATTCATAGGCGTTGATGCACGGGACTATAGATACCGGCAGCTGTCAGATAGATTTTGAAATACATTACTCGTATATCAGCGTCTATTTGAATCACGACCGTGAAACTGATCTATCGGAAATGTCGCCCATCTGACTGTGTGGCCTGTGGATTTTTTTTTACAATGATCATAATTCAATTCTATCGCATCACATTTTCCAAGGTTTTCACTTTTGTGGAATATGTAATTTTACAATAGAAGAAATGTGACATCTTGGTAGATGTCAAATGTCTTCGAATGTCCACAGGTGCACTGGGCCCTCGTGGTAGATTACAGCCCACTCCTTCTCGTAGAGAGGAGGCCTGTGTTCCAACAGTGGGAACATATATAGGCTGATTATTGATTGGGAATGAAACGTTTTATGTTATCGTCTGTTCCTTTTGAATGTAAGTAAGTCCAATTCGAATTGTATACTACTGTAAATACTTCTAACTCTACTTTTCGTTTGACATGGCTATGTGGTTTAAAAACTACATAAGTATATTAAAATGACGTAAGAAAAAAGTTCCTCATCCAATTAAAAGAGGCGATGAAATAAGAAAAATACAAATAAAAATAACTATGTCAGTTACCTCAAATAGCAATCAAAAACCAGACAAAAATAATATTTTCGGGCGCGTCATCTGTCTGCTTGTCAATGTACTGACATAAAATATTACAGCGTCCGTCCTTCTGTCATTGTCGTTCCCATGAACAAATGGCAGTTCCATACAATTTGATCATCGCGCTATATTTATCAATGATGTTTTATGATCACTGTAAAGTGCTCGCATAAGTTTTTGAGTAGCTGTCTGTTTCAATTTCACCTTTATCTATTTGATTCATCGTTATTTGAATTTCGATTGCTAATAATGTTTCACCTATGTGAGTACATGCACTTAAGTAATTACTTATGGGTTGAAAAAAACAGTACCTATAACAAGGAATCATCTTCATTTTCTTTTGCCTTACATATTAAGTAATCAGAACGGTTGGTGGTGTGCGTGCGTGTGCGTGTGGGTGAGCTTTTCGATAAGTACCAATAGTGATATAACTAAATGGAAAGCAAAGATCGTAAAATAACTTAAACGAATCAATGAAAGTATTATAGGCTACATTTGGATTATCTTCTCTTTTCTCTATAAAAGTTATTTATAAGATTTTCTTCACTATAGTATCTAGGTTTAATTTTCCAGCTCTAAATAAGGCATACCTTTTTAACAAGACAACAATATCAGAGCTGTGTGATCTAAATAGGACATATGGTTGATGGCCTTTTAATAGTTTGAAATGAAAACGTCGACGAGGTGTAATTCAAGCGAAGATAAAGTTGTCATTGTATTTAAGCGTCCGACAAGCCCTATTAGGTAAAGTGAGCGAGAACTGAAAGCAGCCAAAATGGCAATTAATCACCGCTTAATATCTCGGTCCAAGCCAATAGTGAGATTTATAATACAGCTTCATTTTTCATAGAATTAATTAATAGTAGCGTTAATTACTTGTTTGCATAAGTATCAGCACTGAACATAAATCATTTTCTTTTTATTGCTCGGCCGACATAATTACGTGGAAAATTGTTATTTCGTACGGTATATTTTTTAGCTACACAGGAAATGAGGAGAGGTGAAGGCGCCAGCAGGAAACGCTGGGATAACGAAAGCACAAAAGGACCTTTTCGAGCAGTCGTAGGAATAAGATGAAAGATATGCAAATATTTACAACGACTACCGTTTGGTAACAACAGCCTATTCTGTGAGGCTTGCCATTAGATCCTCGGGTTGGTTAAATAGAGGATATTACGGAAGACGTAGATGCGGTTAGAAAGGCCATCATTTATACTCGTAGGTGACGGAACAATAGCAGGAGCAAACAAAGAACCATGGCGTATTCTCATTCAAACTCATGATGTTGAAGATCATAAAACGAAATTACTGAATAGGTATGCAGGAGCAGCCATTCTCTTGTCTACTGAATGGATTTATGATCGATCTGCACAATCAAACGTGCTTACCTACGGCTCTCTATATATGGCATTTGGTTTAAGTTGTAATAGGCTTGATACTGATGGATGGGCTATCATCAAAAGCCATGAAGGATTGTTGTACTGAAAAAAAAATAAGTTCGTTTTTCGTTAAACTATTGCCAGCTACGACTTTGTGATTCCTTAATCGTATTTTAACGCCATTATAAGATATGATAAAATCATTCCGCTAATGTAGAGATTAAATGGATTGAGAGGTTTTTATATTATCACAACATCCAGACTGCAAAAGCGTAAAGAATCGCCAGCACTACGATAATGATAACAACAGCTTCTTAATAAAAAGGTTTATTTCGTTTAAAATTCAAAGATGCGAGTCATGCTCATGCACTTAACAGTTAAAGTCGCCAATATTTAAAACAATTTTAGTTTCATTGGATGGTGTCCAATTGTTTTGCAAAAAACGTATTAACAAACTTTTAAATCCACAACGCCGTGCTGAATCGTGATATTATATCTTTGATAGAGATTATGAAGATAACATATTTCCATTAACTACCTATATAAATTGCAAAAGGCTTATCTAGTACACTCACTATTACATCAAGTAATTAGATCGTTTACATGTTAATTCGGGGATTCAACTCAATATCTGCGTAAGTGAGAGTGAACTGAAGGGATAGAACCTGTATGGTCGTTGGATAGAACAAACTATGCGACCTTCATAACACGCTTATGTTTACATAAGGCTTTGGCAGACGCCGAAACAGCCCGCTTTAATATTTACACTGCTCATAGACATATTACATCAACGTGCGACAGGGCTTAAACATATTATGTTAGTTCACGTAAGTAACTGAAACCATGAATGAATTAGCTAGTTCTAAATGTTTCCCCGCGACACAAAGGCTGAAAGCAGTAAAAGCATCTATTTAATCAAATTAGCGCTTACTTTGCGAATTCAATTTATGACTATCCAATTAGAATACGGAACTCCTGTAAATCAAATTTCACAGAATATTTTATCATGCCTATCGAGGAAATGCCGCTATTTCACTAGAGACCAATTTACATATTCATCACTCTGTCTGTGAGGATAAAGGAATTAAATAAAACACCAGCGCGGACTTTCTGAACTTGACAGAAGACTCGATTTTCATAATTAGATAGCCAGAAAACCAGATGACTCACCGAAATGAAAATAAATAAACCAACAAAAGTTAAATTCTGATCTAAAACATTTTATTGATGGAGCTCATTTATTATTCTACCTCACATACATAAAGCATCTAAGGATTACAGAGGTCGAAGTACTGGGGTACACACAGGTGAACTTAAGCTCGTGGGAATTCGGCATCGAGATTCGAGCCCAAAGAATTTATCATGCAGGGAAACATGATCGACTTCGCTTTCTATGTGAAATCAAACCAATTATGTGCTCACATTTATTCACATTTTCCTCAAAGTTATTTAAAACCAAGCTTTTATATTTGATTTACGGGCATTTTTGCGGAGCATTGTTTTCCAAAACGAGGCCGAACACCTGACCCTAATTTAAATTAATGACGATAATACTGCCTTCACAAAAACATGTAGGTACTTGGGAAACTGGATTATCATCATCAAATTGTTTAATTTGCCAATATAAAATTGATACAGTATGTAGGTCGTGCCTGATTCGATATCCATATTTTTTACGCAGAGTTTTGTTTTAACCAGATTTGATGAGTACTTTTTTGTTTTCTTAGTTAAAAAAGAAAGAAAGGGCAGGGAATTGGACATAGCATGCAGTTTCAATTCTAGAATATCCCGGACATCTTATAAAACTTCCTCATCGACGAAATATTAAGGTACCCAAATTCTAAGAAAACCGCAACTTCAATGACGCTTTGCGGAAATTTAAGTTTGTCGTCGAAACGCGGTCTGAATGCTCTTGAAAATGCTAACACGAGTTTTGTGGCACAAAAGTAAGTATCACAAACCGCGCACAAGGCGTCTGCAAGGCGTCTGTCGAGGTTTTGTTTTTATTCGTTTCTTAGACTTTAACATTTATCTTCAAAATTGTTATCATGAATCAACTAAACTGCCTTTTGGAATGGGCGACTAGAATCAATTCTATTTTAAGATAATTTTTGACGTTCAAAAGTGCCTTTTATGTGCCTATTTGAAATAAATGCTTTGACTTTTGACTTTGACTTTGACAACTTAAAATACGCGCTTCTCTCTCAGCATCATCTTTTGAATATGTGGCACAAAAATCCATTTTATAAATCTACTACAACCGGTCCTGACTTTTTCAATTCAGCGAATTTACCACTTTGCATCCACTGAATATGCAAGAGCGGGCAAACTGATGGGTGTTTGCAGATGCGGTGCTGTACCGTCCTGCAGTGTGCGAGCGAGCTCATACAGTTCAGACTGCAGCGTTGTCATTAAATATCCAGTAACATCTGTTCAACTATAATATTACTTATTAATCTAGTTTCCATCCCTTTTCTATCAGTAAGTTATGCCGGTCATCCTTGGTGCCCGACCTGAATCCCAAAAATACTTGAAGCCGCGTAAGATATATTACGTTAAGGCTATAATATATAATATACTGTAAGGATTTATGGATGTGTGGTTTCATGCACGCAATGTAGGTAGTAGCTTATTTCTATTTTCTTTCGCTGAAGCGTGTCTACTTTAAGTACACTATAAACTGATATCTAAAATTAGCGTTCTGGAATGTATTGCTCGGTCTGTTGATAACTAAACAAGCAAGTTACAAAACTCCTGAAGCGGATGATTGAAGTATGAACTGATCAAAGAACTGTTACTGATACCTCTCAAGCATCTTGAAATATTAACCGTTTTGATGTTCGACTGGTGTACCTACCACATAGCTTACTTTAGGGACGACTATTTCATTAAGATCTTTTGATGCCCTATGACTCTTTTGCTTATTTTTTCATATACAGATAAGTCTTCGGCACTTAAGCATGAGGTTCTGGATTCGATTTCCAGGTTGGAAAAAATTATATTGTGTTTTTCCATCTGGAATTTCTCAGTAGCAGCCCAGAGACTGGATTTGTGCCCATTGATAGCAATATAGGCTTGCCCCCTATTCCATAGGACTTAAACATAACTGGTGAAATGTGGGTGTACTAAAAGGCACACCTCTGCCGAACCCTGCGAGGAATACAGATGTGATTTTATGGTATGTGTTATCAATAGTATTGTAACAACAAATTATTATTAGTCCAAAGCAGGTTATTTTTCAACACTGTGTACATAACTTAAAAACTTGGCCTGCAAGCTAAATGTTTATAAATCACCTGTGCTGTGCCAAAGTTTATTAATTTATGTCCTTACTCCTCACCCTCGGGTGCCGACATCAATTTTAAACTTTGGCAATTTTTTCTATTTCTTTGTGGCTACAACATTGTCAAGGGCTGATTGAATTTGGTTACAAAAATTACACTTGGGGCCAGATTTTGCAAACAAAGTATCATTAAGCTTTCTGATTTGTGAAGTGCTGGTTACACAAAAAGCGACGACATTGGTCTCGTTATCTCGAACATTCGAATTGTTGAACATAGGCATTCCTATAACCGCTAACTTAGTCGATCAGTGGTATAATTTGCCATAATCACCAAACTTTGTATAGGTCGGTATTATATGTCGCATGACATAAGCGACGGCCTACGAACGACATCCGAATACTAACGAGCTTAGCAACTTACTATGAATTACCATTTAATCTGGATAGGTGACCGGAGTAAGTCTTTTCTATAAGACACAAAGCCCGCAACTGAATTTTCTTATTAAACAATATTTAACGGCAGCTTATGGTTGATCGATCCAAGCAATTCATCTAAACGTTATCCAAAGTGATTATGAGAATCAATATTAAGTATTTCTCCAAAATTGCGTTATTTTGCCAACGGCTTCGCCCTTGTGGAGGTCGGAAATTATTCCACGGGAACGTACGGTCAGCATCAAAAGTTGATTAACACTTCAGTTTTTTTAGTCTTAGTTATTGAGCAAAATATTTGTTCGAAATTGCAACAGAAGAATTTTTTTTAGAATATATACTCGTGTCTATTATGTGAAAAGCTAAAAATCAGTTTATTGAAAAAAGTTGTTGTCAATTTAATAACATGTAAAAATGATAGTGTTAATCGACTTTTGATGCTGACTGTTCTTCCTACCGGGATAAAAGTATCTTATGTCCTAAGGTCATGGTCTATTTCTGTGCCAAACATCTGAATCGTGTAACACACAGACAAAATAATCACTTTCGCATTTATTACACTAATATTATAAAGGTTTGTGAATGTGTTTGTATCTTTGTTACTTCCTTACGCACAAACGGTTGGACGGATTTGGATAAAATTTGTCACACAGATAGTTTATAGCCAGTATTAACACATGGCATACTTTTTATCCCGATATTCCCACGGGTTCGAAACTCATGCGGGTGATACCGCGGGGCGCAGCTAGTAATATTATATAGGCTGGCAGGGACATCGACACACAACGTTACCATGGATTCAGTAGGTACAGACGCCAGCACATCAACCTACTACAATCTGTAAAATTTCTTTAATAGATTTTCAACTTTATCACTGAACCATAAGGTTCAAAGTTGATTGGGAAAATGTGACAGTTAGGTGTAGGTTGATGTGCTGGCGTCTGTACATGATTCTGGCCACGCCTGAGTTATAATTATTCGTCGGTTATTAAAAACTGTTTTACCTACACATAATATTAAAAATTCTATGTTTGTGTTATGATTATAACATAAAATTCTAATTGGGGTGATTGGTGGTGGGCGTTAATTCAGGGACATGTTGTATATCTGGTTAAAGACATTTAATTCTCATAAAGAAATTTACATTTCACTTACATGAGAACAAATTTAAACATAAAGTAAAAACTAATCATTGTCCTTCGACACTCGGACTTACAATAGACTGACTTATATTAAATGATACAGTAATACAGTAAACTGACGCATTTGGCTAATAGGTAGTATTACAAACTATTTTAGGTTCGTGGATATTAGATATAAATAGTTGTGAATATGGTTGAGCGCTTATTAGAAACAAAAACAGTTTCCTTTATCCGGTATCTTGAGGAAAATCAAGTCAGAATAGAAATACTCTATTCTATAGTCAAAGGTTATAACTAAAGTAAAATGGTTAATGTTGTTTAATACAACCATGCCCGGTAGAAAATGTTTAAAAACACATTCTGTGTAGGTGTGTAGAAATTCTATTGAATTCATCATTGTTTTAAATAATTGTGTATTATTGATACCTACATAATTAATAAAGAATGTTGTAGGTAGTATTTTAAACAATGCAGTAATCACGGTACACAGGAAGTGGTTACAATAACATTTAACTAAAATATTCACAAATAGAACTTGCCTAAACCGCAGTTGTTGTGTTGTATAGATAATTATACAATAATATGTTATCGACCACAATGACCACAATATACTGACGAAATATATTTATTTTTTCGATCAATTATATGCATTTATCTACCACACAAAAATAAGCATCTTTTATTGGTATGAAAGATGCTTATTTTTGTGTGGTAGATTACCCATTGGTAAAAACACGTCATGTTGCTACACGACGTGTTTTTACCAATGGGTAATTCTTTAAAATATTTAAACTGTAGGTATAAATGCGCTAATAATTTTAATGGAATTAACGAATGAACGGCGAAGTTTTAGTATCATATAAAATTCGGAGATAGCCTGCAAATAAAAACTTTATAAAGGCCATACGTTGTATAGGAACGGCAGGAGTTTTAATGCCGATACTTTACAAAAGTTGTCCCTCAATCCTCATATAATCCGTTTTCCGTGGTGCCGCTAACGATAACTGCGAACCTATTATATTATGTAGGTATCTGAGTAATAATTTTAAATTATTTTGGTATTTTTAGTGTTGCTGTTACATAAAAATAACTGAAATATAGCAAAGTAATAGGTAGGTAAATTAGACCTAATCCGTTCTTACAACATGTTTTTGTAATTTATGTGCAAGGATTAACGATGACAAATTAATCCTTAAAAAACTAAAATAAAATATTAATTTACGTAACAGAAACTACAAAATAAATCCTACGCTGAAAACAACATGCCTGTTAAAATAAAACCTTGTAGCGGAGCAAACTTTTTAAACAAAGAAAAAAGCTGCGCCTAGATATGTCAGTGCCTTTTTATCGCTGCTACACTTTGTAACAATTTTTACTACATTCCATTAAAATGGAGCAAACCTCTCTCAATTTTCAGTATGAAAATTGACTATGATCAAGATAAACCAAGCAATCCCATCAGCACCAGCCAATCTATTTTATTAGCGCTATAACTCTTCTAATAAATAAAATAAGTTTTTGATAGAGTTCTTCCAGCCATGCATGTTGTGAATACCAATGGAAAGCTTGCAAGTTTTTTTATAAATCTTAGTCACAGCTTGCAACTTAGTCGTCAAGAACCATGTTGCATGTTTATTTAGTTCTATAATTGCCATGAGTTAATTTTATCTAAACATGGAGAAAAACCATTACGTAAGTACTCCATAATTCAAAAGCAAAGAAAATAGATTTTATTGCATTGTCCTTGCACACACGCAATGTGAAGTTAACTTAGAAATGACGTCATAATTGTATGTTTCCAAAGAATATTTACTTCAAAAGTGAACGGTGTGGTATTTGATGGTCCCTGCACCATAACGAGAGTAAATAAATAACGACATAACAATTTGATTAAGAGATTTGTTTGCCTAATGCCTATACAAACGGTAGCCACAATTAAGGTAGGCAGGTACTTGTAATGTGTTAAAACAAGCTCAATTAACTTCGAAACAATGCAGATCCTAGAAGACCGGGAAAACGCCACAACGAATAAGAACGTTAATTCGATAATACGATTAAGAATCTGTTTAATATCATTCCCCATGTTTTTGTAAGCACTCCGGAATTACATTTCACAATTAGCTTCCCAATTTGCATGTTTAGCTTAGTTAACTAACTAAGTTTTGTTTGTAGTGAGAACTAACGAATCGAGGCGCAGTCGAAATAATTTATATTCATGGCCGGTCAATGACGGAACAATTTTCCGGCAATTTTGACCAATAAAAGATACGAATACAATGAAAAATGACACCAAAATATAAAAGTAAAAGGAACAATTTTTACATTTGAGAAAAGAAAGAGAAGCGTAGGCAAGTGAAGGGATTGTGAAGTTTGCATTGATGATCCCGGGAGTAATCTAACATGATTGGATATGAACCTATCTATACCTAGAACGTTATGGAGCTTTCTATTAAAGTGTAGCTTATGCAGACTTTCTATTCCGAGAATATCTATGTGAAAGAAAATTAAGTAGCTGCGTGTCTTATCCTGGTTACATCTTAGCACTGATATCAACTGCAGTAATAATCATATGCCAGTTCCCAATTATTTTGGGGTCGGTGTCCAGCCTAGCTGGATGCAGCTGAATACCAGTATTTTTCATGGAGCGACTGCCTATCTGGCCTCCACAACCTAGTTACTGGGTAATACGATACCCCTTGGTAAGATTGGTTGTCAGACTTTCGGGCTTCTGCCATGACGACCCGTAGCGACTGTCAAAAATCCACGAATGACAGCAGGGAATTAAGATGCTTTCCGAGGCACGGTGGGGTCTTGGTATGTAAAGATGATCACCCATCCACGGGTTCACCTTTATTTCCTTTAATTGTTTGATATCAGCTTCAGGAATCAAACAATTATAAAGGAAATAAATGTTCAATAAGCTACCATAAGTATTTATATTTCATTCACTATAATGTTTACGTCCAAGAATCCACTTTGACGTCAAGGAATGTATGTCATCTATTTAATATCAAGATTGAGTTCATGCCCCCAACGGAACAATCGCAAATGAAATTCTTGTGCCACGATGCTGGGTCCGAACATTTCCCCAATGATTTGGCAACTCGCCCCCGCCTATATTTAAATCGTAATCTTACTGAGTCAACGCTCTCGTCGCTCTACCACCCAAAATAAACGATCCCGCGAATACGACAATATTCGACCGAGTTCTGAATAGCAACAATAACTGCTACAACTTATTGAGCTTCGAAGATGCATGTGTAAACTGCATGCCGATACAAAACTAACATATTTTTCGAACACTCGTACCTACAAACTATTTAATTTGTCAATACCTACCAATTTTCATTGCCAAAATTTCAATAATGTTTATTATCCCGTAACGCAAACTCTAGTTAATTAATAGCATTGCTTGGGCGAATGGAATTATAAAGATGCGTTACGACAGCTAGTGTCTCCGTCACCACTTGATATACTCTCTCGACGTCAGAAACCTAATTCTTTCTCCGGAAACTCACTAAAAATATCATCGCGATGAGCAACAATCAAAATCCGCAGACTCTTCAGATTTACAGCGAGACATTGCGTCAAGTGAGTGGGCGGGCAGCGTTCTGAAAGATGCAGACGTATTACATTATACCTATCTGAGGAAATACGAGTCACAGCAATAGCGATATAGAATAGAGATCTGCTACATAAAAGATGCAATCTCCACCAGCCCTAGACCTGTCATGTACCTCATATTTCTATATTAAAGAGTTTTCATTCCTTATAATATATGGCATGAAAGTAAATCCTGTAAGCACCTGAGATTCCCGAAGAGTGAATTACGAGTAGTTTTAGTAACAGCAACTGAAGTTTAACAAGAAGCCAACAAAGCTAAACTAATACCATTTTAATTTATATACACCCAACAATATTGTAGCCGCACGTTTCCAATTATTCTTGAATTTATCGCGGATAGTGTAAGGTTTCTCTTAAACTTGTTAATACATAAGATACTCTTAGCATAAACGCCTATAGGTTTAATACACTTCTATCCAATTAGGGTAATTATTTAATTAACGATGTTCTCCATCTAGTTAAACATTACGTAACCTCGTTGTGTTGCTGTTCTCGGTTCAGCAGGTATTATTATTTTTGCACAAACATGAATTGGGAAACTTAATAAAAATATGTTTGTTTTCGCTAATTTGAGTAGCATCAAAATAAACGAGGGACACAATGACATTGTAACTTGATTTCAATGCAAACATTTGCGGAAAAATTGGTGCAATTGAATGCTTAATATACAGGGTCAAAAAAAATTAGCTAGTGAAACTCCGCAGACGTGATGAGTATCGAAATCTAAACATAACAAAATAAAAAAGATTTAATGATTTTTTTATTAAACCTTTTTGAATCTTTTTTGTTGAGAAAATAAGTTTATTTTTGTTTTGTCGTGTTACCCTTTACGTCTGTGAAGGTTACATAAAAAAAAACTGATGTTTATACTGATATTTCACTACCAGCTGTTGTTCATCCCAAAAATTTAATTCATCAAATTCATTTATTTTTTGTTTTATCTTGTTTAGATATCGATATCCATCACGTTTGCTAGGTTTCGCTAGCTAATTTAATTTGACCCTGTTTAAGTACAGTCGTCATTGTGGTAACGAAATCAATGTAAGCTGGCCTTTTATTCTACTGAAATTCCGCACTACACTAGGCCAGCTCATGGTCCGAGTGTTATCACTTATCACCCACGTGCGGTCGACTGCACCTACGATAACCGACTTTTAACATTACTTTATCCAAAGATAAACTGAATATGATGCTGTTTTTACAACTCCTTTCACATGTGCTTTTTACGACCTTTTGTTTGAGACTGAACGACACAAGATTCTTCTTAGGTTGCACGCTATTAAAGCCCGGCTTCTAGATCAGGTTAACAATTTAAAACATAATATACAGGGTGAATTTTTCAAGTGGGCGTGGATGGCCAAATTCTAAACTATGAGGAATAGCGAAAAGTACTGAAAGGAGTCGCGGGCTCGATTTTGATGAAAACTAAAACTGCATCATTGGATTTTTGAAAAATCAATATTTCTAGCCAGGAATCGAACTTGTTGATTTTGAAAAAAACAACACACGCTGTATTATTACACCATTCGATAGTGTCCCTAATAAGGATCAAATTCTGGAAAGTAATGACATACGGCAAACTAAAGGAAAGAGCTAATTTTTAACTATAACCATAATCAGCCTATAATGTTCCCACTGCTGAAACACAGGCCTCCTCTCAGTGAGAGGGATAACCTCATCATTTTTAACAAAATACTTTTTTATTTTTCTTGTTACCTACCTCATCATCTGCCTAGCCTTTTCCCAACTATATTGGGTTCGGCTTCCAGTCTAACCGGATGCAGCTGAATACCAGTATTTTACAAGGAGCGACTGCCTATCTGACCTCCACAACCCTGTTACTGGGTAATACGATACCCCTTGGTAAGACTGGTTATCAGACTTTCGAGCTTCTGACTACCCGTAACGACTGTCAAAGATCCTGGAATGACAGCCGGGACCAACGGCTTAACGTGCTTTCCGAGGCACAGAGGGGTCTCGGTATGTAAAGATGGTCACCCATCCACAGACCAACCGCGGCAAGCGTAGCTTAACCTGATGGAATAACCTGTGCGGCTGTTATTATTTAGCCGGGCCCGGGTTATGTTACCTACCTATTAAACCTTAACTGATTAATTGTTCATAATGATGACCATTGTTTTCAATATATGGCTGGATTCGATGTCTCAAGGGTTGTACTGAATTCAGCATTACAATATTATTGATTCCATTAGAATATTTTCCAAAGATCGTTATAGAAATTTGAATTTAGAACATAATGTTCTGAAGGTGACTGCGCTGCGGGAGTGTTAATAAAAATATTGAGCATCATTTCGAACAAGGTACGTAATGTAGGTATGAATTACTATGAATACTTTAAAATAAGGAGCAG
Source organism: Amphipoea oculea (assembly GCA_945859645.1). Lineage (NCBI taxonomy): Eukaryota > Metazoa > Arthropoda > Insecta > Lepidoptera > Noctuidae > Amphipoea > Amphipoea oculea. Next base: position 11,447,544 of record OX243866.1, on the reverse strand, counting down.
TTTATTAAGATTCAACATTTTCCTTAAGTTTGCCGTATGTCATTACTTCCCAGAATTTGATCCTTATTAGGGACACTATCGAATGGTGTAATAATACAGTGTGTGTTTTTTTTTTTTCAAAATCAACAGGTTCGATTCCTGGCTAGAAATATTGATTTTTCAAAAATCCAATGATGCAGTTTTAGTTTTCATCAAAATCGAGCCCGCGACTCCTTTCAGTATTTTTCGCTATTCCTCATAGTTTAGAATTTGGCCATCCACGCCCACTTGGAAAATTCACCCTGTATACTAACCTTTTTGAGGAATCATCATCATCATCTGCCTAGCCTTTTCCCAACTATGTTGTGGTCGGCTTTCAGTCTAACCGGATGCAGCTGAATACCCGTATTTTACATGGAGCGATTGCCTATCTGACCTCCACAACCCAGTTACTGGGTAACACCTTATCCCTTGGTAAGACTATTATGTTGAAATTATATATGACTCAATATAATAAAATTGGGCACTCTGTAGTTTGAACCACTTGCTCTACAAGAAGTGTATTTCTTAGCCACACACTAAGTTCATTCAAGTATCAAGTTGACGGTGGTCTTACTCCAGTTCCTGAATTCGAAAAGCACACACTACTAAAGTCGTGAAGTGACCGTTCTCGTTCACTCGACGTCCTTTGCACTCTTTTACCATTGACATAACGTAGTTTCCGAGTGGTTAAAGTGCTGTAGTGGTTAGTGAGTGGTAGCCTTAAGTCCTAGGAGACCAGAGGATGATAGAGGCAAATTGCCCATAAACTACAGGAGCGTAAATCCGTGGGAAGTCGCCTACTCCACCAGGGGATCAAACCCAGTTCCCCACCGCTCATCAGCTGCACTTGCAGCCACTAGACTAACGAGGCAATGAATTTTACTTTCTCTATGTCAACAACTAGTGGTTAGCAAAACTTACATAAAATTGAATTAAAGCTGTGTCTATGTTACAAAGCGTCAAGTTCTGATTTCAATTTTGAGGCTACACAAATTACTGTTCGCGTTTTCAGTTGGGAAAGTAATAGAAAATTCGCAAAGCGACTTAATTGTATCCTATAAATGCCAATTACTCACTGGAAAATGGTGTATAGCATTATTATATTCTAAGAGGTGACAACTTTTTGAAGTCGATGTAGCATCCTATTCCCATATTTCCCATTGGCTTCGCTTGTATCGTCAGATAGTTTTGGTATTCTTTCGATGTCACATATTTGTGCTGCCACAAATGATCACATATAGTTGCCGTCATCTTGACGCCAGATATTAATGAATGAATCATGAAATCAAATATTATTGTCGAGCTGTCCATCGTAATTGATTTATGCTCATGACGGTACATTTCTATCTTTCCCTTGGGAAAAAATAAACATCGCCCTTATGTTATGTAAATCTTCATTAATATGATAATGAAAGAAATGAATAGTACAGAACGATCAGCTGTTTATAAACCCACGCAAGTTACTAACCCTTGGCTGGCGTTGGAGCGACCGTCACTACACTCACTAATCACTATAGAAAAGTTGTATAACATTTGTGCCAATCGTCGCTACGACTATTGCATTCTGTATTCAAATAGTAAAAGAAAAGAAAAGTTGTTCGAATGTATAAGACAGGAGATTTATTTCACGAGTAACATTAAGACATAAAAAAGACGGGTTGCACTCCGGGAGTGCCGGCAGAAGTGAAAACTTGAATATTAACGTTGAAATAAATCAATTATTAATTTAATTAATATAACTCATTTTTTTCACTATTTCTGCGTCACTTTTTTCATTAATAGATGCACTTTGTTCAATTTCCATATTTTAAACACTTTATATAAACGAATTTTACGAATACACAGCAGTGTGGCTACTATACAGACGGTCGAGCCATCAGCTGTCCATCCATCCATCCATCCATCCACTTCCACTTCCACTTCGACTTCCACTTCGACTTCCACTTCGACTTCCACTTCGACTTCCACTTCGACTTCCACTTCGACTTCCACTTCGACTTCTACTTCCACTTCGACATCCACTTCGACTTCCACTTCGACTTCGACTTCCACTTCGACTTCCACTTCGACTTCCACTTCGACCTCCACTTCGACTTCCACTTCCACTTCGACTTCCACTTCCACTTCCACTTCCATCCATCCATCCATCCATCCATTGTGTCCGTGTGTCACTTCACTTCGGTTGGCGCCGCCGTAGAAAGAGGGGGGGGGGGGGGAATCTCTCCTGACGGTCACGTGTCCTGACGCGATGTCCTGACGCGAGTTTAACATTTTTTACCCACAACTAAAAGTGTGCAACGCCGCTAAAGAAGTTTACACTTCAAAAATATTAAAAAAAAAAAAAAAAAAATGGATGCGAACTTAACACATAAAAGTTCGGCAAACTAGTGCAAGCACTTGTTTGTCAAAACCACCGCATGAGCAATTTGAAACTTGGTCGTCATCGGCAAATCGTTGGACGAGTCATGTTAAGTCACGTAACACTATTGATTAGCACTAACTTCACTGGAATGTTACTGCACTACTAACATGCCGGACACACTCCATTTTATGCATTTCTCCACGTTATGACACCTATAAAACTGAAAACCCAGTGTACCATCGCTTACGCCTTATGTTTTCGGCATCTATCCCGAGAGTTAACGGCATCAATAAAAGCATTTTTATTTCTACAAACAAAATTGTAAAATTTTATAAAGCTGTACAGCCGCCGCATTGTTTACAGCGACTTATTTATTACCGGCCATGACGAGTTAATCCAATTTTAAAGCCAGCTGCTTGTATAAGCGCAGTAAAACAATGAACATTGGCATATCGAAGCAGAGAAAACAATTAAATATTCTCTTGTTTTATTGAGTTGCAAAATAAACATTATTTCTTCAAACCTAATTTCAACAGCAAATAATAGCTTTTTTACCTTCAGAGTTCAGAGAAAATGTTCTTTCAATAGATTTTGAATGCTACTGACAGCTGTAGCTTTCATAAGTAATTAGCTTTGTAACGCCTACTTTGCTGCTGAAGGCCAAAATTTATTTGTTAAAGAAAATATGAGAGAAAGTTGCAGCGTTACAAAAGACCTCCATTTTACGCTATTTAATTGGGGAAATATATGACAAGGAAAATTTTCTGAGGATCTATTGTAATCTTAATTAGCCCTAAGGACTGTTAGTATTCTTCCGATTCACACCATATTATTATTTTCAGAAAAATTATGAATAAGTAAGAACGTCTCTTGCTAATAAAATAGTGGAGTATTAAAAAAAAACATGCTATTCCAATTACTTACAACGTGCAAATGTTACACGAACCGATTATATTAATACTATCTCCACACAATACATTCAACCCTCTACTGCGAGTACAACCCATAGAAATCAGTTCACGTCCAAACCCTGCATGTCACTAATGGCCGACAATAACAAGGCAACATGTCGTCGACACTAAACATGTTAACAAGAGCCCAGCGCTGTCGAACGAGTTGACAAACAAACGACACTCCAGTATCAAAACAAACAACCGGTCCTTTTATCCAGATTAGTTCCGTAATACGAAATTGATAGGCCTAGTGACTGAAGCAAGGTTGATTTAATCAAAACTTCGACGTGAATTTCAGCCACTAGGTAAGTAAGGTGAAGTGAGCTTGAAGTGAACTATCATACTGCCTGACCTAAGTTTCATGGTGAGATTTTTACAGAATAGCACTGCTGAATCCAGAGATCCAAAAACGAAAGGATGAAAATGAACTCAATATCAAATCGGGGTGCGATCATGAATGTACGAAACATGAATAATCCCATTGGGATGAGTCAAAACATTGATAATCAAATTACAGGGATATTGACACGGGCACTATAACTATGAACCGGTAAATCATTGCTCGGATTTTTGGCATCTGGCCAGCAATAAAAAGCTTCTAACGATGGGCACGATCATATCTCAAAGGAAACGCTCTCCTACTATTTCTCAATAATATTTGTTGCCAACATCCCAGTTTTAGTTCCTCTGTTTATTTCCAATTGACTTTTGTACAATCAGTGGGCAAGCGTCATTTTTCCGTTTGTCGCTCTCTGCGAAAATTAAAAAAAAAGTTTGTACAAACATGTACACTGATTGGCTGTGATGGTCCTTATTATTTGCAGTTTATGAGGCGAACTGTACCAAGAGCAGTATTTTATATGCCATACGCGTACGTTCTAAGAGTGGTTCTAACTTATACTTATGTTACAAACTTGTATTCGAAATGTCACATCGAATCCAGAGCAGTGGCAGTATGTTTGCGCGCAGTGAATGTGGCGTTTCGGTTAGACCTTTATATATACATAATATTACAATCTAAGGAAAGTCCAATTTTGCCTTTAAAATCTACCGCTACCAATACGCGCTTACTAAAATATGTCATATCTGAAAATTCATATCTCCACACTAATAGATATAAATATGTATGTAGGTATGTTGGGGTAAGATCTTTGATGGGGTAAGACCGTAGGAATCAAATTCTATGCCTGCTAAATTAAATTTTGCTCTGATCTTCGTCGTAGAAGAATAAAAATAATGATGGAGAACACCAATGTTTATTACTGCATTAAAAGCATTGCCACATTAGATGGGAATTTGATACATACAGTCTTATACCAGTGCCGATCTTACCCCAACATACTTTAATTATAAAAGCGAAAGTAACAATGTCTGTCTGTATGTTACCTTTTCAAACCTAAACCACTGAACCGATCGTTAAGAAATTCGACATGTAAGTAGCCTGGGACATGGAAAAGGACGTATGCTACTTTTCATCCTGGATATTTGTATAAAATAATGTTGAAATGCAAAAAACACGCAGACTAAGTCGCGGTCAACCGCTAGTCTCCAATATACAAAAGTAAGTTCGTAATAACAACACGACAGGAATATCAAAAGCACATTTCTTGGATTTATCTAATACATACTGAAGTAATATTGTTATTATTAGGTATAATAATAACGAACCAATTCGAACGAGCGAGCGATGAGTGATAAAAATATTAGATATTAGATAACTATTCAACAAAGAAATAACAGAATATTTACGTAGAATTACTAGATCACTTTTTTGATAGAGTGTGCTATAAAAGATACAAAAAATACTAACTTTGCATAGACTTTATGCATTGTTGTGAACACTTTTATAAATTATTCATAGTCTTCATAAATGTTACAAAAGAACTCGTCTTTCTGTTCTAAACCTTGTTGAGCGTAGAAATAAGAATGTCCATTCTTTATGTTGCTTCTACCCCTACGAAAGTTTAGAAAACCTTGTATCTTTTCTCCCTCTGAATGAACTTGATTCTTGACGCAATAACCAATAACTTTCTCAAGCCACCGAGTGTAAAATGTAAAAATGAATTGTCAATAATGCAACAGTGTTCCTTTAGTTGTTTTGAGTAGTCACGAGCATAAATATATAATTATGGACAGTTCGGCAATAATATCTGACTTCATGATTCATCCATTAAAATCTGTCGTCAAGATGACGGCAAATAGTAATCATTTAGGTACCCTGCGGTACCTACAAGTAGCAGCACAAATATGCGACATCAAAGGAACACCGAAACTATCTGATGAGCCAAAGTATAAGATGCCGCATTGGTTTCAAAAAGATGTGTCACCTCTTACAATGTAATAACATCGGACATATTGTAAGAAAGCGATACCTTGTGATCAAAAATCTGATATCACTTTGCAGCATACAAACCTAACAGTATAATATTTCGAGTTTTCTACTATATCGAAATCATTGCATAGGAAATCTTGAATTTTCTGGATATAAAACTAAAACAACATTTTTTTTTTAACCTACTACATTATGACTATTAAAACTGTACTAGTAGATATTAGCAGAATAGTCGATATCGACTCAGTTGCCAAAAATGAAAAAATCGCTTATTATTGACATTATTTTCCACTTTCAAACATTACTGTCAGATACATGTATATTCTTCCAATGGGATATCACATATTTTTGCAATATGAGTGTCACTGATTGCGATATAGAAGAAAACTAAGAAGTAAGATTTTTATGCCGCCAAAGTGATGTCAGATTTTTTATAACAAGGAGGTATCAAACTCTTCTGAATTTAACTGAGTAGGCAGTTATTTATAACGCAAACATGTCTGAAATTTTTGAATTCTAAGCATCCCATATTTTGCAACGTCAGATAATTTTGGTGTTCCTTCGATGTTACATATTTGTGCTGCCACTTGTATATGCCGTCCACAAATTATGTTATTTATATTTGCCGTCATCTTGGTGACAGATATTAATGGATGACTCATGAAATCAGATATTATTGCCGAGCTGTCCATAGTAATTATTTGTGCTCGTTATTGTACCTAAAAAGAAAAAGTTAGGATACTCGCAAATAATGATAAATTTCAGCTAAAATAGAACAGGCTCTACAGTAAAATGTTCTGCAGCGTGTTCAATGTTTTTAATTCCAAAAGAAAGGACTTAAGTGCTCTCTTTCGTGGTCTGCGCCAGCCAAAATATTTTTTCATGATTAATGAAGAGTGACTAAGTACATGATTTGTCATCTATTCAAAAGCATTTCGTTATTAATTAAGCAATTTTTTCTAAAAGCTTCTAGGTCAATAACAATGGGATTTGAATAGCTAAATGTAATAAGTACTTACGTTACTTTATCAAATTGAATTACGTAGAAACTGAGTTATTAATTATTTTAATGTCTAGACTGTAGACGGTTGTTGCTAAAGTGTAAATAAGCATGACCATAAGCATGACACATCATAAAACAATCGATGTTCAATATGTTCATGGACAATTAATGTTAGTGTTAACAAAGCGCAAATACTTACTATATTTAAAGAGCCCACAGTGTCTTATTCAACTTAAATACGGGTAGGGTACGTGACTGAACATATTACACGCTCCACCAAACAGCAAAGGACATCGTTTATTTTGTACCAAAAATAAAAGTAAACGTACCAGAAAAAAAAATACCTACTCTTTTCTTATGGGAAATGAACTCTTTAGCATTTTGTAATATTACTACGAAAGTCTACAATTAACCCCCCGGCTGGTACCTATTTGAGATTGTAAATGCCAAAAATCATATGTTTATAACAAGTTTTTAGTTAAAACATGTTCAAGATGTTAAAATCAATTAAAAGTTGGTATTTTTTTTATTTTTATGCTTAAAACACTTGTTATCTGGGTATAAAATGTTCGACACTTGAATAATGTCCTTTCTTTTATTCTTTTGTAGGCATTGAAAATTATCGAACACATTGAAATCGCCAACCCGCACCTACTTTCAAAAGGAGCGGTAAAGCAATTCCTCTGGATTTGTCTCGATCCCTTCGGTATCCCTTCTTATTGGTAAACGGACGCGTGCTTTGTCTTGTCAGTATTTTAATTGAATTTTAAAACACATTTCCCGACCTATCAGTCAGCTCATCGTTACCAGAATCAATCGTCACCATTTCTACTTCAAAGGATAGGTTTTCAATTTGTTGAATACAGAATTCTACCGGTCCTTCCATATTGGACTTGGTTTACCGTCGTCAACTCGAACGATTTCCATTATTTTCTGGATATTACATTTTCCTTACGTGTTTGAATCAAAAATGAAGAAATCCGCAGGAGAACCAAGGTTACCGACATAGCCCGAAGAATTGCCAAATTCAAGTGGCAGTGGGCAAGGCACATTGCTCATAGAACAGAAGGCCGATGGGGCGGAAAGGTTCTGGAGTGGCGACCTCATGCCGGAAGATGTAGCTTTCGAAGGCCAAGGCACAAGGTGGACCTTTAACCTTGTGAAGGCCGCAGGAATGCGGGGGGCACAGAACCGGTTGAAGTGGCGGTGTTTGGGGGAGGTATATGTCCAGCACTGGACGTCTTTCGGCAGAAATTATGATGACGATAATGATTACATTTTATGTACTGTGTGTCGATTAATACAATAAATTACCCATGTGAGTGTGCCAAATATACCGTGTTGGTATAACGATAATAATTCCGCAATTACTGAAACCCATAACGTTATTTATATTTTATTACTGCCACACTTGGACAATATTACTGTAATAAGAGCGAATCGGTCACTCCTGTGAGAGTGTTTCGCCAATTAAATTGTTTCCGTCGAATGGAACAACATTATGACGCTGATCTGAAGAAGTTGAAACACCGGCCCGTGCGTAGTTTACAGAAATTAATTGGAAACAAGCTGATGATGGTTTCTATTTGAACTATACTACTCACCACCGTGCTAAAGTAAATTTATAGGGTATATACTGCTAGGGAAAGATTCAATTAAACAAGTACCTTCTTACACAATACAAGTTTATTGGAATTAATACAAAATTAAGGCACACATACAAACAAAGTGGCGAGCCACTAAAATAATGCCTCTTTCCCTGCTACTATGGCATTCACCCACACAACTAGTCTCCGTACCTAGTGGTATGGGTGAAAACCTGCATGAGACAATAGCAGTTTCTCAGAGTCGCTATGCGAGTCCGCGAGGGAATAGATCAATAACCTTACTAGCTCACGTACATGTGTCGACCTATTTGGACTGTGCTCATATGGGGAAAATAACTAATATGCTAAGCAAACCCGAGACACAATATCTTACAACAACTGGTCTTAACACCTAGCCTTTTTACAAAAGGCCTAACTCTCTCATAGGTTAAATTATTATCTTACACGGATAACCTCTCAGTTTTGAACTCAATACCAATCAGTTAAAGTCTCTCAGTTGACCACATTCAGTTCATACCAATCAGTTAGTTCTGACCTCAGTCAGTTGACGGATCGTCGGTCCTTGGCTTCGCTCACAGGAGGTTCCTGTGAGCACACGCGAACGCGGCCTACGGACGAGATGGTGACGCTTTCGTTACCTGGAGTGGCGTACTTCCCTCATAACCGGGAACCGGCTAAGTAAGGTCTTCCTGAACGTCGGATGACCACACCGCAAGGGATAACCTTAAAGCCGCCTGCGCTCTGATGAATTCCAAATCATCACACAACGGCGCAACATCCAGGCATCAATTTAGCTGCGCATAGCACCAATCAAAAGAAGGCTAGCATAACAAGCCAGACCTGTAACAACGTCCTCGTGTCAGAACACACATGCAAGAGACCTGGGCTATAGGCTGTCCAGCAAGAATAAAGCAAATGGTTGAATACTCACAGGATTCTGCTTCTACTGGAATTTATATTAAAACCCCATCGGGTTATTTGGGCACATCCCGTTCCTCTCAGGATATAAAGTCCCTCTCAAACAGCCCCCAGGCTCGTGTTCTTGGTCGTAAAAGACCGGACACGGAACAACGTTTTTTCCAAACCAATCTGACAGTTTCTCGAATAATCTTCCACAGACTATATAAGATTATTATCGATTTTTATCTTTAATACATTCGACATTGTTTTTTTTAATTTAAAAATATGGTGAATTATCAATGTTTGTTTATTTGTTTTAATTAACTGATAAACTGTAATTAATTTAGTAAACACAAAAAACCGTCTTTGCGTTACGTAAACCACCATGACAAACGCCCGCTGCTATTCCACGACAGATGTCGCTACTATTTAGTTTTGCAACGTCACAAAGTATGTGTAAAAATATCAAAATAATATATGAAATTATCTTCAGCTAGGTCATAATATGTTATGAGAGTGCATCGAATATGTTATATGTTGTGAGTATTGATATTCGCTAATTAAATGTTACGTGCCGTTAGATTACTGAACAGAATATTTCCAGCAACAAAATCATTTGCATGTTACACTGAACTCTAGGAATTCGCGCTAAATATATTATTCTAATAAACGCTGGTAAATGTGAACTTCTATTTGCAGATATTATTATCTGAAGATTATCATAATAAATCATTACGAGCAAATATTTTTCTTCTTCGTGGATTCTATATGAAAGCATCGTTCATAAGAATGTTTTCTTTGAAAGACTCGACTGTTTCTATAATCGTTCTCGTTTGGTCATGGTACAAAATTATCTGTCTGTGTAAATTCTGTAAATAATCATTCACGAATCGCGCTGAGAGACTAAACAACAACATGTCATATTGATTTGCTACAATGATCGAAATATTCGGTTATTCTGCTCTCTTTTCTGAATAAATATAGCGCTACTCCTTACCTATTACGACCGTCGACGAAAGACTTGTTGACAACGTATTTATGTGTGTGTCAACAAACATTTTTAACACCTGTTTTAATAATAAATTTATTTCGTCTGTAAAACAGTGCCCGTCAGCTTCAGTAGTATCCAATATTGATACATAATATAATAATATTTATTTCAAAAAAGTTAGGTACATACAGTCTATTACAATAAATCATAATAATTTAACAATTTAGGGAAAAATCATAAGTAGAGTTACAACAGAATTGAATCTGGCGTCCTAGCTAGGTTACATGGTAACCTGTATTAAGGTTCGCCAACCCAGGTTCCCACAGAAGGAGTACAAAAAAACCAATAGAGACTGCTTAGGACTATACGTTAAAAACCTATGAAAACTTATACTAAGTGTGAAGTGTTAGTATGTGTATGTGTTTTGTGATGAGGTGGGGTGTGGTGTGTATGTGTGTGTAAACGGAAGGGTAGGAGGTTGTATTTAGATACGGAGTGTTAGAGAACTCACTACGAATGTGAAGTAAGCAGGTATAATTATATCTACGAACAATACCCAAGGGCTTATTAAAGCTCGCATCGTGATAGTCTCGGAACCTATAAACCGTTCACGTCTTATTGAACACTCTTATTCCAAGTTCTGTTCGAGCCGCACTTGTGTCTTGTTTTTCTTAGCCTTTCATCTTTCTTCGGAACTATTCCACAAATGCGCGTTTATACTTTGCCGCGAACAAACCTTTGCCGTCATCTCATTAAGACGTTTATGTTTTCCAACCCGAATTCAAACAACTTCAGAGGATTAAAAGTTTAGTTTGAAAGTGGATTTTACTTTGTTGTAAGTAGATTTTTACGTTGGAGTTTCATCTTAGCTATTCAAAGCATCTCTGGCGCCTTCGTGTGTGTCAAAAATATCTAAAAATGGATTTGGGGGATCTATCAAGCCATCGGGATCAGTTGGCCAAAGGATTTCACATCACAATGGTCAATGGTACTAGTTAACCTACTCTTTTGAACACAGACATGATAAATGTGTGTATGGGTTTCAACTAAAATACAGAATCGTTAGTTATGAGACGTCTGATGGAGATGAAGAAATGGAAAAGCTGCGCCGACCCCAAATAAATTGGTATAAGGCCCAAGAGAAGGTATGATGATGACTACAATATACTGAAACAGTTGCAAATATGGTTATGGTTGTGGTCGTGGTTGGCAGCTGTGGTTGGAGGTAGGGTATGGTTTGGTAATATAGGTTTGTTTATACATGATACCTTAATATTCTATATAGAGAACTTGTGGCTAAGTAATAACAGCCGCAAGATTCAATCGATCAGGTTAAGCTACGCTTGCCGCGATTGGTTCGTGGATGGGTGACCATCTTTATATACCAAGACCCCCCCGTGACTCCGACCCCGACCCCACCATAGTTGGGAAAAGGCTAGGCAGATGATGCAGATGACCTTTATTCTACAATAATTTTACTGGAAGGCAACCATCTAATTTCAAACCACTTTTTCTTTTTTTGGTGCGCGGTGGAAATCTTCATGGACTTCCTCCATCGTGGGGGTGACAGAGGGGCATGTCGGACTCTTACCGGTTAAAACCACCGCGGTGTTCCACCTCTGCCTATGACCGGTGGTGCGAGATTCGCATAAGCATTCACCGCTCATCTAATTTTAGAACTACAATCGTTATAAATGTTCAAAGACAACGTGATTTAGAAACTCGAGCACCATTAATTGAACACTGGTTCTCTTAGTATCAGTGTCAGGTTTACGAGCTAACTACAATCGAGTGCCGGAAGACAGCCTCATCAATGTGCTAACGAGATCCTGAACCGAGTAACCTAACAGCTACGGTTGTCGGTTAACTGCCTACAGCATTTCGTTTAATGAAAACATAACGAAGTTATTTTGTTCCAAATTGACTCTGAGATACTCTGGAAACTGCAAACTAAGCTGTGTAGGCGTTCGTTTATTTAATTGTGTCGTTTGTTTTATAATACGCTGATGCGTACCAACTATATGAACCTTTTATACTCCAAACACACTTATATAATATAATCACACTAATATTATATAGACGAAAGTTTGGGAGGGTGTGTGTGTGTGTTTATATGTTTGTTACTTCTTCACGATCAAACGGCTAGACCAATTTTGATAAAATTTTGTATGGAGGTAGCTGATACCCTGGATTAACATATAGGCTACTTTTTAGCCCGATATTCCCACGGGATCGAAACTTACGCAGATGAAACCGCGGGGCGCTGCTAGTATAAAATACTTACAGGATTTCAGATTCGTATTTTAAAGTCGAGGGCAAAGCTTTATTGTTTCTTTTTTTTTTTCATTTTGCAATTCAGTGGGTTGGCGTTAGAAAATCTAAATAAATAAAATATCGGGCTATCAATCACTTCGTAAACGATTCACTGAATATCAAAAGCTCTTGCATGTTTTATATTCATAGAATTCGCTTTTTTTATTTTTTACTAGTTTGAAGTATTTTTGTTTGAGCTTTCAAAAGATAGGTTGAAAACTAAACCAATGAACTAATCCCTTTACCTAAATAGATATAGGTAGGTAATATTTAGGCAGACCGCCCGGTTAGACTGGAAGCCGTCCCCATATAGTTGGGAAAAGGCTAGGCAGATGATGACTTAGGCAGTCCGTGATGTAAGGATATTATAATATGTATAAACTCGGAACATCAGTAATAAGGCATTTGGGTGAAACTAAAGTATTTTACCTATTTCAAAATCATAACTTAATTAAGACTGTATTGGTAAAAAGATCATTAATAAACATAAACTTAGCGTCTTTCGAGAATTTTTGTATTCAGCAGTAAAATAATGGAGTTAACTTGTGATTTCCCGAAGGGTCAGGGTTAAGTAAGTTGTTTGACTGGTGATTAGTGGTGATTAGATCTCAGCACGGTATCCATTCCATACTGCATACAAATTTAAATTGAGAACACTAGAACTACGTTTTTCTGAATATACATATAATGCCTACTTTGTAAATCTGATGATCCTATAAGGCGTAAGGTGCACCTCATGATAGTGAAATTATAGACATTCTTTTGGGCAAAATTCGACTTTAGATTTCAAACCGTTCATGCGCTTGGTAATGAAATCCGTGACCAGTTTTTTTTAATGTTAATGCGAAGGCTCGCCGTCTAACTTTTATAAACGAAAACCTGGTAAAAACCTTACAATATTATTTACATATTTTTCCTACCTACCCTCTTTCACTCGTAGATACTTTTATAAGACTTTAAGAAATTTTTTAATACAAATTCCTGAAAAACGCGCAGAAAACAATGATTATGCAAAATTTTATGGGACGGAAGAAAAATTACATTCTTCGCAAATTGGCACTATTCGCCATCTTGGAGTCGATAATAATGTATATTTACCTCATAACAATAAATTTATATGACTTACCACACGCAATATTGTTGGAAACACTGAAGTGGCTATAGCTTAGCGGATTCTAAGGCGTGGTTTGGCGAGTCAAGAGGTTCGGAGTTCGAACCCCACAGTCACATCGTTTTCACATCAAAATTAAAAGGGCTGTTTCCATATACAGGGTGGGAGGCTATTGACGAACAACCAGTTACAAAGGGTTCAGTACATGATTTGGGAAATAAAATTTTTCGTCTGTTATTAAAAAAAAAAATACTGCTTTTTCCTACAAAGGTGCAATACCTAGGCAGTCAAAATGTATGGAACAACTGTTTAATTGTTTGTCCAGCATCATTAACTATGTGCATGGTAACAGTTTGTGCGTGGATGTCCCTGCCTCCCTGTATACTTACCTTAAAAAACAACGGAACCATATCTAAGGCATACACTCTTGGCTAGTGTACGATAAGAGCCTCCTACTCGTACGAAATCTTATTATACGGATAATAAAGCGAGGACTATGATGTTGCGTGCAGAATAAATAGGATAGTAATGGCAAGATCTTCACGTCTCTGAAGATTTATCTCAGGGTCTAAATACCTAACCTAGCCTTAGGTAGGTACCTAACTTCTTATTTTACTGATTCCTTCTTAACTTATTTTCCTGACCTTTGATTTGCAATAACTTATTTTAAACATATATAATTATATTGACGGTGATCGAGTCAAGTGAAAATAAGTAGAAATCTATTTTCGTTTTTTAACCGACGAAAAAACGGAGGAGTTTACTGTTTATTTAAAACAAAATCATCACCATTTCAGCCCGGAATCACCCGCTGCTGGGTATATTACACCATTGTTTTCTGGTATTGTAAACAATTCCAATTAGGTACCATACCATAGATACCATAGAGAGTTTTCCTCGGAACAAGAAATTGCAGGATGTTTTCCTTAAAGTTTAGTTAATATTTTGTAGGTGTTTACGTAGTCTCATAAAGGGACAGAATAGGATTTTACTTTACCAATAATAACCCAATTGCACGTCTAATAGCGTCTAGCTAAGAGCGTTGGCGTTATTTTCAGTATTATATCGCTTGTACTTAAGTACTTTGCCGAAGTAAGCTGGGCTTAATTATTGACAAAAATAAACACAATCGAAACATCCGCGATCTCAACTCTATAAACAGTAAGATAGGTTCAAATTGAGGAAAATTGGCCCAAAGCACTAGCTTTGGGCTACGCAGGTATTGCGCTTTGGACGAGTGTGTGTGTGAGTGTGTTGGTGTGTGTGTGTGTGTGTGTGTGTGTGTTGAAGTTACACTCGTATAATCCGTTAAAAGGTCTCATCTCACTTAGTTAATTTTTTTTTTTTTCAGGATGCAGTGCCCTTTTCCTCGCTGCAGAATACTAATACAGTTTTCCCAATAAATACATAAAGGCATGGAGCCTACAACCACAAATATTATATTGCGTTTTATCTGCATAAATATTTCTATACTCACCCCCTTACTAATAAACGTATTATATCAGATGAATATAGCTACACACCGATTTCTCTCTTTCAGGCGTCAGTAATTTGACTTTCTAAAGAAGAAGAAGAGAAGCGTAGTGTAACCATACAGACGCTATACAACGTTTATTAAGTAAGGGGGCTAGTTTTTAATATCACCATGAGAAATACCGGTCAGTGGGTCATCTTACCATTTGTATCGTATTAATCAGCACAGATTCACTTTTGTAAAACGATGTCTATATTAGCATAAGAAAAAAATAATACTGATAACAGAGACAATTCAATTTTTTTAAGGAGATCTGTTCCTACCATTTTTGTACCATGTTATATTATCACTCTTTATGAAATAGATACGGCAAGTAAATCTCTAGGTAGGTGTACAGTAAGTAGATATATCATTATTTTAATTTACTCATAACTGCATAGGAACCTAAATGTAATTAACCCATGGAATGCATCTGTAGGTACAGCATTTCGGTGAAAATCTGTTTCAGAAAATTCTATATCTAGGTAGATTAGATACCTACTTGACAAATTCCTAAATTTAGTAAGTAACTATTTCATCTAGTTTTACATATTATTATATTCATTCATTTAAATTGTACATAACTATATTAGGTACTTATTATAATTATATCACAACCAAAGTACAAACTGTAGCTAGAACTTACCTATAATTAAAACTCGTTGCAAAACTTTCAAACAAAAGGTAAAAATAAGTCACCGAAACAGCAATAAAAATGTCCACAAAATAAAATCACATTTTCATGAAAAGTTGCGGTTGTCGCGATGACAAAGTTACCGAGCGCCTGTCGTCGGCGCGCTCTGAAACTACGCTGAAACGACCTGCCCTCGCGGGAGCTCGCAACCGACTGGCTCGAGTGGCTCGTCTGACCATGGCTTGTTCACTTCCAGTATTTTCAGTCAATCTAGATACCAAACTTGAGCTCGGGAATCGTGCATCATTTTATCGAAGCTTAAACCATCTATAAAAGAAGTGTTCATAAAACTTGATTGCCTAGTTGCCAACAGACTTATTAATCGCAAATTATCTGTTATCGAGCATGCTTATATCTTAAATCTAGACTCATCACTAGGTCACAAAGTAGTGTCACCTTTCATACAATTCGAAGGACAGGGTTAAATGATAATCATCTGCTGGATCAACAGAAATGAAAATGCAGGCTTTAAACTTGATTCGAAGAAGACAAACTCAGTGAACGGACAATATAATATATATATATAATATATATATAAGCAATATACGGCTTGCTGGATGTACTTACATAAACGGATAAATAAAGAAAAACACGAAAGCTTATGCAGGGCTGTTCTGCACTACCTATAGTTAACATTCACAAATTAAAAAGGAAGAAGAATTAAAAAGAAGCCCAGGCGAAACCATGAAAATGTCGTAGGTGCGACTGTCAGAAGTGATCAAATGTAATTTGAATAGTTTTTCACTGTCGTTCTCTTTCCTTCAGGAAAACCCCTGTAATAATAATGGACGTAAACACTACACGAGACAAATATTTATTTTAAATTAATAACAGCTTAAGAGCCCTCTTACATTTTGGTACTTTTTTAACACAATTTTTTTTTATTTTTTATATTAAAAATCAAAGTATCAATTTTTTTTATATTGTTTAAGCAATTATTGAAGACTGTTTTGGTTTTTAATACCACGTGGAAATGATGTAGAAGTTCGGAGATATTCAGACTTGTTTCCAGTAGAAAATTGAAATAGGACTAGTACATTACTAATTACTATACATTTTTGTTATATAACAAAAATGTATTCTATTATTATAAAAGTACATTGACATTTTTGATATGAAAAAAGAATGATTTGATGGATTACATTCAACAGAATCTGCAAATTAGAGATCTCAAATCAACTCTACATGAGTTTTTGCCTAAACATGACATGCATCAGGAGAACGATTATTGCTAAATAAATAATAAAAATAAAAAAGCCTTTTATTTCTTGCATGCACTTTACATTTACTTTCTTGGTTGTTAGTTTATGTTAATTTGCTTATTCTAGTGTCATTTATTATTCTTGTTAGTAAGAACCCCCCCCCTCCCCCCCCCCCCGTCTTCACAGGTGAAGGGCTCCTCCAAAGTTAGACAATTGTCTTGGTCCTGGGCTACTTCTATCCAGTGTGGACGTCCCAGGCCTTCCTTTGTCTCTTTTGCCGATCGGGCCCTTCCATGACGTCACTCTGGCCCAGCGTTGATCTTGGAGTCGAGCGACATTTTTTTCTCATATTGTAGAACATTTGTAGCCTTTGTTAGTTTCTTATTTTTGTATGCCTTATTTTCTGTATTTTCCTAAAACTAAGCATGCTCCTCTCCATTTATCGTTGACAAGTTCTAATTTTTCCCTCTATGTTATTCGTAAACTTCCATGTTTGGCAGCCGTATGTCAGACATGGTAGTAGGCATGAGTTCATGACTTTGGTTTTCAAGGATACAGGCAGGGTACTCTTGAATATTTCTCCCAGTTTCCAATATTTATTGCAGGTGCTGTGTGTTCGTCTTTCAATTTCATTCTCGTATTTTTCCTGTTAAAACTTATTTGTTTACCTAGGTATATGTACCGATCAGTATATTCTAGAGGTTCTCCTCCCGCGGTTATTAACTTTTCTGTGCTGTTTGTCATCACCATGGTTTTTGCCAAGTTCATTTCGAGGCCTACTTTTACACTTGCTCTATGTCCAATCATATATTGAAGTTGCGAGCCCGTTTTCTAGATCGTCTGCGAAGCGGGGGTGGCTTAGATATTTGCCTTTTATGTTTATGCCGTATTTCTTCTATAAGTAGTTCTATTGTAGAAAACCCTTTTCTAAAACCTGCTTGCTCTACTGGTTGGTTTAGTCCCAGTGATGTGCTTATCCTTTTATTGAAGATTGACGAGAAGAGTTTGCAGATAGATGGTAGTAAGCTAATTGGCCTGTACTTTGAGATATCTTTGGGGTCACCCTTCTTAAAGATCAGTATGATGTTTGATTCAGCCCATTGTAAAGGTATCTCGGCTGTTTTTAGTATGTGATTGAACAGATTTCCTAAAGGTGGGGCTAATATTGTTTGGCCTATCTTTAGGGCTTCGTTCTGAACATAATCTGGCCCTGGGCTCTTGTCTCTTTTCAACCTGGTTATTGCCTCTAGTACCTCTAGTTCCATTTTTGACGTTCAAAGTGCCTTTAGTGTGCCTATTTGAAATAAATGCTTTGACTTTATTTCATTGACTTCATTTGTTTCACTAGAGCTTTCAGAGGGGCAATTCTCGTAATTTTAAGAACGTTCACAGTCCGATCTCAGTCTCAATCTGTCAAAAAATACTTCTAATTTCCCTACATTTTGACAAGTTTTTGACATTTGTTTGTCGCCGAGATGAGACTGCGACTAGATTTTGAATGTTTTAAATTAAGAGAATTGGCCGTCTGATGTATAATTACCAGTGATCGGAATAGGCTGAGTATATTTACCTAAAGTTTAAAGAACAAAGATGGAAATCGGAGACTTCCTTATGACTAAATTTTTTTTACCGGTAAATTTACCGGTACTTTAATTATGTAACTTTCAATATCTTATTTTATCATTAGCCTTATAAATGCTTTAATAAATCGTAATCAATGTTTTGATAAATAAAATAACCAATATTAAAAATATTTTTTTTTCTTATTTTTTTTTTTTATGTTGGTTGAACATTTCAATATAACATGAATATATTAATGACTTTGAAATCCTTTTTATATATTTATTTTAAAGTTACACATAATGTACAAACAATACAATCAATACAAATTACAACATTTTAAATGCTTTAATAAACCGTAATCAATTTACGGTTTATTAAAGCACTTAGAGAGAGTAGGGAGGACTTTGCCCTGCAGTGGGACGTCACAGGCTAATAATAATTATAATAAAGTATTTAAAATGTT
Source organism: Amphipoea oculea (assembly GCA_945859645.1). Classification (NCBI taxonomy): domain Eukaryota; kingdom Metazoa; phylum Arthropoda; class Insecta; order Lepidoptera; family Noctuidae; genus Amphipoea; species Amphipoea oculea. Next base: position 11,428,516 of record OX243866.1, on the reverse strand, counting down.
AATGATAAAATAAGATATTGAAAGTTACATAATTAAAGTTCCGGTAAATTTACCGGTAAAAAAAAATGTCATAAGGAAGTCTCCGATTTCCGTCTCTCTTCTTTATTAAACTTTAGGTAAATATACTCAGCCTATTCCGATCACTGATAATTACTCATTTACCCATGTAGGGCTTTTCACTACATAGGTTTCTGTACAAATTAGTAACTACTTCTATGATCTCTCTGCCATATTGTGTCGGGTTTCTCCTGCTGATTTAAGTCCCTCTATCCGTAGTTTAATTGTTGTTAGTTCTTTGTAAGCTTTTTTGGTACTTCCTGACTGCTTTAGGTGTTTTTAAATATATTTTGCCTGTGTTTGGCGCAGTCGTCATTGATTTATTTACTAATTAGTTTATACAGAGCAACCATTTCGTTTTTTTCGCTTCGGGATATATTTTTAGTTTTATTTTATGTAATGTTCTCCTTCTGTCTATTAGTTTTACTGTGCGCGGTGATAGTATTTCATGGGTTTTGGGATCGTTGCTAGTTGGGTGCACTTCTCGTAGGCTTTTATTAATTGTGTTGATTAACTTGGTATAGTTTGTTGTAGTTGTTTGCATGCATTTAGATTCTTGCCAGCTCAGAATTCTCGCCATGTTAATGGCAAGTCTCTCTCTTAACTTCTGTGTTTCTTTTTCGTTCTTTAATGATGTCATTACGTTGTTTTTACAATAGGCTCTACTTTTTTATGTTTTTTAGAAATATAGTCGCTCTGACTGGTCTATGATCCGAGAAGCGGGTTATAAGGACTTCCATATTTTGAAATACATCCGGACGGTTTGATAAGATATCTATTACGTTTTTGTGTTTGTTGTTTGGAGAGCGACATGTCCACCTGCGGTTTGGTTTTTTCTTAAAAAAGGTGTTCAACATAGAGAGTTCATTTTCAATAGCGAAGTCGATTAGTTTTTGGCCTCTGCCATTTCTCACTCCATTTATTTATTTATATTATATACTTCATTGTACACCAGAAAAAACATAACAAAAAAAACGATTATTAATATAAAACATACAATGGGTGGCCTTATCGCTTTTTGCGATCTCTTCCAGGCAACCTTGGAATGGACAGTGATTACGTGGATATAAAAACATGGGTTGTCAGTGAATAAAATAATATACTATAATAGATACATATACAGGGTGAAATTAAATTCATGGGCATCCTATTAAGGGGTCATTGTACTCATCATTATGAACAACTTTTACTATGGGACTAAACCTAAAATCGCGAAAAAAAAATCAGCTGTCCTTGCATTTTTTTTTATGTTCACATTACTCGTCAAAATGTAGGGAAGAGCTGATTTTTTTTCGCGATTTCAGGTTTGTTCCCATAGTAAAAGTTGTTCTTAATGATGATTACAATGACCCCTTAAAAGGATGGCCATGAATTAAATTTTATCCTGTATAATGCTGTATAATAGATACCTACATAAATAAATACATATTAACTAACTATACAACAACGAAAATAAATGATGACTACATATTATTAGGTACAGGCACGAAAACAAGATCACAACAACAAGTAATGATCCTTCACGAGTGTCCATATCCATGAGGTCTCACTACTAGGCATTCACTCTGCTGCGGTTGACCTATTTTGCATTAAAATTGCCCATTATGATATAATCCTTGTATGCTGCTTCTATAGCTTGTGTAATAGTTTTGCAGAAGAGCGTAATTTCTTCCCCTTGTGCTGCATCTGTGGGTGCATATACCTGAATTAATGATATTTTATATTCTTCAAAGGTGAGGTTTAGCAGAGCTCCACGTGCTGTAAAGCCGGTGAAGCTTTCTATATTTTGTTTAAAAGATTTGAAATAATAATGCCCACGCCGCCGCGCCGTGCCTGCCAGGTGTCTGGCCCATGTCGTAGTCTAGTGTATGTAGTCTCTGTATTCTTCGACTTTGGTTCCAAGCCTCCTTACTTCCGATACCCCCATTATGTAATTTTTTTTGTCTTCAGGGTTTCATATAGTTCTATAAGGCGTTCGTGAGATGCAAGTGTCCTGACGTTATAGATAATGAGGTAAAGTTTTTGTCCTTGTTTTTCTTGATTCGTTGTTTTTCTCTTTGGAGGGTTTTGGTCGTAATCTTCCTCGGGTACCAACCGCGTTGGAAGATGTGTGTTCTGATTTTTGTTATGTTTGTTCTTGTAAATTAGTAATACTTAGTTGGAAAAATATCTGATGCAACAACTAGAAAAAAAAAAGGATTCTACAATTATCTCCAGAGAACAATCAGCAGCACCAAGAAGACCACAGAATACAGGGGCAAAAGAAAAAATAAAATTGATTCTGCGCCAGTCCCGATACAAAGACCATCAAGTATATCGGAAGATGTCGTAAAGCCATCTATATTACCTAAATTACTTAGTAAATAACAATACAAACAAAAAAAACAACCAAGATATAAATAAATAGCAATCAGCACCCCTACCCTCCTCTAATCAAAAAACCGGTAAATAACTATTTATTTACCGGTTTTTAATTAATTGCTATTTATACCAACCAACAAATAGCATTCAATTTCAACGAGAAAATCGTGCATCTACGCGCATTTTTGTAAGAGGCCTTTTAAGCACCAAAATAACTGAAGAAGTTTAAACTTCTACATAAGTTCAAGCTGCGATACGTTGAAACCCTTTCCACCAATTAGCCTGAGGGAATGTGGTGACGTTAGGAGTTTAATTCGTCGAGGCTTACACTTCCAAGAGACCAATAATGTCGGATTGAAAGTTACAAGGAAAATTGTGCTCGATTTTATTTATGCCTAACCTCTGCTTGTAATCTTGTTTTTCTGTTTTGAGGTTTCGCAATTAATTGAAAGGCCTAATTACATATAGATTTAATTTATCTTTCCTTCGTTTGTTTAATTTGTTTGTAGTGGAAGTACCTATACTACGTCCATCAGTTCCGATCTGTATGCCTTAAAAATTTACATAAGTAGGTAGGTATAACCCGCCGACCGCCATCCCTCCCGCTGAGGTACCTACCTACATATCTATTCCTAGTTCAAGGAAGAGTCGCGCTTACAGCAGCAGCGATCGACTTATTGCCCTAACCGCCCAGCCACGACTTTTTGCTTAGCGGCAAGCGGCGCGGTGTCTTACTACTAGCGTTTACGCTGCGAGCGGTAAAAACAAATACACCAAAATGTATGAACCATGCCACGACGCACTGCTCTCAGCGTCAACGCTAGACAAAAGAAACCGCGCCGCTTGCCGCTAAGCCAAAAGTTGTGGCCGGTCGGTAAGGGCTATGCACATAGCGTTTGTTTGCGCGTCGTCCATGCTTGCAATCGCAACTAACGCTGCTTTTTCAAAACAGAAAACGCACTGTCGCGCGTCGAAGTGCTGACTACGTGCTTTACTCGGAACGGGCGTCTAAAAAACGCATGGCATATGTGTAGGCCCTAAAGTGCCCAAAAACAATAATTAGGTACCTACAGTCGACTGGACGTCAGCGATATTAAAACCAGTTTAATATGGCTTCTTATTCCATTGAACGTCCGTAGAGATAGTCTAATTTAAAACTGCAAGCCTTTCCACTATTTCTAAACAAACATTTGAAATGTGTATGCAACAGGGGAGGGGCGCGTCATTTCAAATTAGACAATCTTTTACTACGCTAGACCTGCTGAACGTCAAAGTATTACCTTCTACCGACGTGTAGTCGGCTGTACAGACGCCAGCACATCAACCTACACCTAACTGTCACATTTTCCCAATCAACTTTGAACCTTATGCTTCTGTGATAAAGTTGAAAATCTATTAAAGAAATTTGACAGATTGTTGTAGGTTGATGTGCTGGCGTCTGTACAACGGTAAAAGCGCGGAGTGTCAAGAGAATGGTCCCGAGTTCCATCCCTAACCGGTATACAATTGAGAATAGGACTCAGGACCAACTAACTCTTAGCACACTACTTAACAGCCTAGTTGCCTCTAGCTAGAATATCAAAATTAGTGTGAGTGCAACTAAAACTCCAACATTTAAAAAAATGCACAACGGTTACAAATTCATACAAAATAATTATCAGTGTACCGGTCAAGCTCCGTGCGTAACCTATGTACCTAGTACGATACAAAACAATATCGGTAAGGTTAACAAGATAGCGAAACATTCCAAAGCTCGAAATTGCAGCGCCATCTACAACGCCACATGCGAACTACGCTTCACACGTACGTACGTCACACAAAATCCTGCGTAGCGCCAGCAAAGTTCGCCGCGCGACAATAAATTTATAAAATGTCCTGAAATCAACCGTCGGGCAACAAGTTCCGACCGCGGCCTTTTGTCCTCGCCACCCCACTCCATGTCCGCCCCGACCCTAGCTCGAGGCAACCTGCGTCGTTGACCCTGTTACTTTAAATTCGCCCCAAACAATCCGATCCAGCCTGTTCCTTACTGCCCTCTCCCAGCAACGCTCTAAGCCGAGGTCCGTACTCCTCAGGGGGTGCCCTTAGCGTGTAGTCGCTTAGTTTTTAAGTTTTTTAAGCCCTGGCTGGAGGCCTTTGCCTCCAGCCAGGGCTTAAAAAACTCAAAACTTATTGAAACTTATTGGGCTTAAAACTTATTGAGGCACCCACAGGCAAGTCCGGTCGTAGACGACAACCTTCTAGGTTGAACTGCAAGATGCCATTCCCAAAAAAAAATCGTCGGGCAGTAGCCCACTAGACATATAACCCGTCTGGTCGGACGATCCACCATTTTCTATAGAGGATGTCCCTCATAGAGGATAGTCATACCTCTATATAAAATAATCCAATCTCTGTCTTCATATCAATTAACTCAACCGCAATTTTAAGAAACTAATTTCCAGCAACATTAAGATGGAGGTTCTCACTTCGTACTTACTGTATGTTTGTTGATAACAAAAGTACAGTCAGCAACGAAAGTTGATCATCGCTTCAGTTTTTAAACAGTATAGAAAATTTGTTCATTCTATTTCCGGTAGATCATAAATTCTATAGCACATATTAATTCCATGTAAATTCTTCTATTTATTTTGGTACAGACGCCAGCACATCAACCTACCCGAAACTGTCACATTTTTTCAATCAACTTTGAACCTTATTCTTTAGTGATAAAGTTGAAAATCGATTAAAGAAATTTGACAGATTGTAGTAGGTTGATGTGCTGGCGTCTGTACATACATTTTTATGTTTGCATATAGCAATACCGCGTGCTCTCTTTGGCTCTCTGTAATGCAGGCAGGGTCATGGACTTATTATATCCATACTTACTAATATTATAAATTCGAAAGTAACTCTGTCTGTCTGTCTGTATGTTACTTTTTCACGCCTAAACCCCTGAACCGATTTAGATGAAATTTGGTATAGAGATAGTTTGAGTCCCGGGAAAGGACATAAGATAATTTTTATCGCGGTATTCCCACGGGATCGAGACTTATGCGGGTGAAACCGCGAGGCGCAGCTAGTTACCTATATAATAAGTCCATGTGCAGGGTCACTTACCTCTATTAAACACTTGTATAATAGAGGTCAGTGTGCAGGATGCATGAATACTTATACATATACATAAGGTAGATACACACGCAGCGACTTTAGTCGCCATCGACTCACTAGCAATTTCAAAATCTCACGTCCACACATAAATTGATTTTTCGTAAGAGATTCCAAAGTCTGTATGTGCTCGTGAGATTTTGAAATCGCCAGCGAGTCGCTGTAGGTGTAGGCATGGAACAAGTATGTACTATATAGAGTCAGGCAATACCCTAAAGTGAAAGAATAAGTTTATTCGTGATAAGTTAAATAACCATCCTATTTTTTTACTAGTTAACAATCTCACAGTCTTAAGTTGCCTGTGGAGTTATAATTTTCGAATCTTATATTATGTTGTCTCACGGTTTTAAACGGTGAGTGTTAGTGTTACACGTTACAACAAATCGTGATATTTTACCTCATGCAATATTTTATTCTAGCAACACTATAACTATCGAGCGAGATAGCAAAGTGACGTCATATCCGTCTGCTGTTCTTGCAGGGAAGTGATTTATGTGTGAAACGAACAAAATTAGTGATTACATAATTATGTGAATAACGGGAGTAGTTTTCTAGGGTAAGCATCTATTATTAAACATCCCTGATCTGATAAAACATAATTATTATTAAATGTACAATAATGTGTAATTACCATATGTTTGTAACGTAAGGCGAAGCACGGTTTTTTAGGAATAAATCAACTATTTTCGCCTACATGTTAGTAACGTTGCGTTACTCAATAGATAAAGGCTGTTTTCATAATAAATGTCGTTACTCACAAGGGTGACTCTAACGCAAATAATGCCACCGCTCTTTTTTTTCATCTTGTTTCAAGTCCATTAACACAACATTTGATATTTCTCGACCTTCTTTAAAAAGGGAGACAATGCCCTTTTTTTCCTTTTTGTTTTTGGTTGGGAAATTGTCAAATAACTTCTCCCGCTCTGGGCGGAGCGAGAGCGCGTGTCAGATTTTTCTGACTAAAACCAACCCGTGTTCCTTCAGTTGCCTGTGCCAGGGGCCACGGTATCTCTTTCAAAAATCCGGGCCTGGTCCTAACCGGGCGGCGAGCTGCCCATTGCTCGCCGTAAGCAAACCCGCGCCTACGGTGGCCGGGAATCAGCTATCGATTCCCGACGCCCAGGGCGTCTCCTGCGGCGACTAGAGGCGTGAAGGCGCAAAGATTGCCTCTCCCTCACGCACTCCGCTTCCTCCTTCGCGAGCATTACTGCTTCGCAGAAGGATGCAACGGCTTCCCATGCACTCTCGCTCCGTACCTTGGCCTGGACTAGGGCCGGACGCGAGAGATCGCCGCCGCCGATCGCCACCGTAAGGACGCGGCGGTGCTCTGCCCAAGCTAGGCAGACCTCCACCATATGCTCCACCGTGTCCTCCGGGCGATCCACACAATGATGACTCCCGGGCGTTTCCTCCCGCCTTATCCGGAACAGGAACCTCCCGAAGCAGCCGTGTCCGGTGAGGACCTGCGTTAGGCGGAAAGTGAGGACGCCGTGGTGCCTCCCCAGCCACTCCTCAAAGAGGGGACTTATCGCCGCAATTTTGGCGTGCCCGAGATAATGCCCTGCTTAATAATTATAGGCCCATCTCACTTCTGAGACATGTCTACAAGGTAACTTCAAGTGTCATCACGAACCGTCTCGCTCGCAGTATTGACTACTTCCAGCTTCCCGAACGAGCCGGATCCCGTTAAGGCTTTAGCACCGTAAACTATATACATACGCTGCGGCAGGTTATACAGAAGATCGAAGAGTATGACCTGTCTTTTTGGACTACGAGAAAGCCTCACATTTGATCGAAACTTGAGCTGTCCTATCTTGAATGGTGCCAGATTCACTATCGGTTAATCGAGATTCTAAGCGTCTGTGTGAAAATAATACTATGTCAGTACGACTCCAGGACCAGACCTCTAAACCTATGCTTTTGCAGAGAGGAGTGAGACAGGGAGACATTACCAGTTCGAAACTGTTCGCCGCTGCATTGGAAGATGTCATCAAGGTTCCGGATTGGAAAGGAGTAGGCATCAACATCAATGCCGAGTACCTCACTCACCTTCTGTTTGCTGACGACATATTAATCTATTAATCATGGCAGAGCCTAAGGAGGACCTTAGCAAAATGCTCAATGACCTCATAAAAGCTTCGAGAAGGTCTTAAAATGAACATGAAAAAAACAAAGGTCATGTCAATGCCCATGTAAAATCCACTCCCATGAAGACTAAACTCGAAGTTGTGGACGATTATTTTTAACCAGGATAAACTGTCCAGTTAGTTAAGCCCAACTTCGAGAAAGACAATCGTCGAATCCGATTCGGCTGGGAAGTGTTCGGGAACCTACGCAATATCTTCTCGTCTCACATACCGCAGTCGTGACCAGTGCGTGTTACCAGTGATGACCTATGAAAATGAAACTCACAATGGGCCTCATTAAATTCATCCAAAGGGCAATGGAGAGGGCTATGGTTGGAGTTTCCTTGACGACGTGATCGAATCAGAAATAAAGAGACCCACTGGAGAACCAAGGTAACCGACATAACCCGAAGAATTACCAAAGTTAAGTGGCAGTGGACCTCTCGCTCGCAGAACAAATGGCCTATGGGGACGAAAGGTTCTGGAGTGGCAACGCGTACCGAAACTACCGGAAGATGAAGCGTTGGAAGGCATCCCACAAAATGGACCAATGACTGTGATTACCGCAGGAATCCGCTGGATACGAGAATCACATAACCGTTGGAAGTGGCGATGCTTGGGAGAGGTCTGTCCAGCAGTGAATAACTGAACATCTTTCGGCTGAAATGATAATGATGAAGTAGAGCTACGAGTAGGTTGTTTCTCGTCGTTTTATACATTAATGTAGTTAATGCTCGAAACACTTTAAGTCAAAATATTATTTTTACTATTTACTAAATTAAATAGCAGCGGAAGGGTTAATTGTATACTTTCGTTGTAATAATAAAAAATTTTGAGGCTGTAATTTCCCATACGAAAACCGTTTTTTTTTTTGACCACCACTTTAGTTTTTGGTTACAAAACCGAAACCCGAATGGATGTCCTTCAGAACAGGGGTGGAGGTATTTCTCGACCTGGCCAAAGCTTTTGACACCGTCATGATTCCTTTCCTTGTGGACAAGTTAGATAAGATCGGTGTTCACAATAATGCTCAATTTTTTTTTGTAATTTGGTTTTGCAAGGAGTCAATATAAATGAATAAGTTAAAAGGAATAACTTGTTTGGGTTACCGATGGCGTCCCACAAGGCAGTACTCTTGGCCCGAGTCTTCCTGATTTACATAAGTGACCTGTGTCAGCTGCCACTTATAAACGGCAAGCTAATCTACTTCCGGGATTGAAGACTGGAGGCGTACGACAGGAATAACCAGTTCCCTAATTGCGTAACACCTAACACACTTTCAACAACGTAAATAACGTAATGAATGTTGTTGAACTTCCAAAATGAAAAGCATTGCTGACCCTGACAACCTGTCCTATAAAACTTCAGAGATGTTAATTCTAGCACTGATCTAATATGATAATATAAACACACACACTCTTAATATTATTACATCTCATGTGCCTGTTGGTAATGTAAACAAACTTATTTCTCTTGCGAGCAACTCATGTTCTCCCATAAAAGTTTTTAGGTTTAACAAAGATAGCATCTCGAATCAGTTTTCCAATTTTTTCTTCGGAGAGTTTCTCCCGCAGTTTTGTCTTGTAAAATCTTTAGGAAATACATGGGTCCCGCATTTGTTGGCAAACTTATTAATTATGCGTAAAGCAAGTCGCTTATTTACAAAAAATATATGGATAGCACAGATGGTCATAGGCGTATATAGAGGTGGGGGGGGGGGGGGGGGGGCGTGCCCACCCTAGAATGGTCTGATGCCCACCCTAGGATGTTTGGGGACCTATTCGAAATTTTAAGCTGAATACTTACGCAAACGCATCGGCAATCGGCCATATTGGCCACGGCAGGGGTAGCGCAGGTCGTTGGAAGAGTCCGGCGTTTGGGTCTCGAGGTGGCTTTGCACAAATCTGAGGCTCTCTGTTTCCATGGGCCTCGGAACAAGTCACCACGCGATTTACACATAGTGGTAGGAGGCGTTCGCATCGGTGTCGAGTCGACGGTTTAGTACCTAGGACTTGTCCTCGACAGCCGGTGGGACTTTGGGCCGCACATTCAGCGGCTGGTCCCCGGATTGATGAGCGTTGCAGCTGCTCTTGCGCGACTGCTACTCAATTTAGGGGGGCCCAACGCCTCCTGCCGGAGACTGTACGTGGGGATTGTGCGGTCCATGGCTCTGTATGGAGCACCCGTGTAGGCACACACTCTGACGGCCCACAACATCGCAAATTGCGAAGGCCGCAAAGAGCGAGATAAGAGGATACCGTACGATCTCCTACGAGGCAGCAACTCTCCTGGCCGGATCAACGCCCTGGGATCTGGACGCGAAAATCCTTGCATCCCTTTATCGCTCGCCCTGAGTTTTCGGCTGACACAGGTGCTTACTGGACAGGGATGTGTCGGGAAATACCTGGGTCGCATAGGTCGGGAACGGACGCCTGCTTGTCATCACTGTGTGGACTGCCACGAGGCCACGGCGCAATATACGTTGGAGGAGTACTCAGCTTGGGCCCAACAGCGCTGTGCCCTCGTCGCGACACTTGGTGCGAGTGATCTGTCACTTTCGGCAGTGGTTCAGTCCATGGTCGGAAGCGAAAACGCGTGGAATGCTGTGGCCTCTTTTTGCGAGGAGGTGATGCATGCAAAGGAGGCGGCGGAGAGAGCGCATACCTCTCATTCCACCCATACCAGAAGAGCAGCTGGGCATCGAAGAGCGCTTAAAGGGCGTTTGTGATCTTCCTGTACGAGTCGCAATAAATACTTTTTCTTTCTTTCTTTTTTAACGATTTCCGGCCACCATAAGAAGGGGCCTGCGGGCGGCGAAATTGGGGCCGTGTCGTCGCTCGAGCAGTCGGGCTCAAAGAAGTGGCACGCAATATGCGCGCCTTAAAATGGAAGGACGTGCGGTCGTGGGATCTCCCGCACTTGGGGATGGGGCCCGCTAGGCATAGCGGGCTGATACCAGTCGGGGGTGCGGCGAATGTACAAGTATCTCCCGGGCCCCCGATTTATGGTAGTAGAAGGAACAGTGGGGTTTTAGTCGGTAGGAGTCCGACATAACCCTCCATTCTTCCCAGACGGACGTTATCCATGAGAATTTCCCCACGAAAAAAAAGGTTAGGGGCCAGTCCCTTCCTGGAAAAAAGCCCTAATACGCCAATGCAGATGTTGCTAGCTGTAAATTCTTAGACCGGATAGTAACGACATAGTGAGCAAGTGGCAGTTTTTATCCATATTCAGTAATAACAAACAACATAGCCAGTAAGCAAGCAACGGGAAACTATAAAAAGTATTCTATATTGTAAAGTTGTATTGTTTGTTGTTCAATATTGAAAAAAGAAATCGGTTTGGACGACATATGTGCATATTTTTAAGCTTTTGGTCCTATTTGAACCTACATTTATATTAATAGGAATGAAACTAAACTAAAATAGTGCAAAAAGCCGAAAAATGTTGAACACCGCCTTTAACAATATGCTGCACGTGGCGCCCTCTGTTCTCTCAGCTTTGCGTCAGATTCCCAATACTGCAAAAAATGGCAAAAGACCTGGTTCCCGTAACATCGAAAAAATACTCAAAACATTGATCGTGTTGCATTGCAAGTTTGTTCTCGTTTCAGTCGTTTCGGATCACAGAGTACATTGAATAATGTTTCGGATTTTTGTTTCCATAGATTCGTAGACTTGACTATTCGTTCGTATTCCTATTCAGTAACAAACAATTTATAAACGAATAAAGTACAAGTTACTTTAGGTCGTTGGATTACAAAATTAAATATTGTAATTATCATCTAAATTGCATTGCTTCTAAGCCCGCTTGGCGACTGTAGTCGCTGAGATGGTTTCAGAAATCAAGTGTAACCTATAAACATCAACAACACAACAAGCATTTTCGTACAAAAGCGCTGGCGCTCAATTTTCAGAAGTTCGAAAGCAATCGTAAACCACGGCGTCGAAAAAAACTGAAGAATCTGCCCATCTGGAAGCAGATAATCGATACAAGGTTTGTTATGTTTGTTTATACATTAATCGTTTCTGGAAATGCCCTGCAACTTGCCTATAGACAGTGATAATTATTGATTCAAAACTAGAGATGCTAAGTGTGACCCGTAACTGTTTTGTAAAAAAATGTTGATCTACTTTCCATTTGAAGACAAATGTTATGAAACAGATAAATCACAAGGTAAAGCCTACAATGAAGTGTCATGTCATGTCATTTTAAAATCTTCTGAGTTTATGTTTTCTTGTCAGCAATTTAGAATACAGTCATCATTTTTATTGTAATTACTGCTACATATTATATAGATATTCTGTTTTTTATTCTAGTGCATAGTATAAGTTACTTATAATTTTTGAAGGTCATTTCCATCTCCCAAATGTTTCATTCATATTGTAATAAATAATTACTATTCCCTCACTCAGATGCCAGCTGCTAGTTTTGGATTGACCCAGCTTCCAGGAACTGGAGACTGTGGGATAAAGGATGTATGGAATCACAACCTTCATGAAGAATTCCAAATCATAAGACAAGTGAACAAACTTATTACAATTAATATGATTGTGATATTAAATAATGTCAAGTCAGAATCAACAATAATGGTGTGTTCTTTCTTTTAGGTTGTCCAAAAATACCACTGGGTAGCAATGGACACAGAGTTTCCAGGAGTTGTTGCCCGTCCAATAGGAGAATTCAGATCTACTGCTGACTATCAGTATCAACTACTAAGGTAATCTTTCTTGCATTATTTTTGACACTTTCTATGTAGGTGGTAAACTGCACATAAATAAATAAAGTACATAATTCTCATGTGTTACGCAAATATGGCCTGCCATATTTGCCTATACCTATAGTTAGGGTGGTCAGTATTAATTATTAAATTATTTCATATAAGCTAAAGATTAGGATGAGTTAAAAATATCAGCGGAGTAATTGCGTAACACACTAATAGTAGTTACGAAACTCCTACCTCATCTAGTTTAAAAAAATAAGATTGACATGTAAAAGTGTTTGTACAAACCTACTTACAAAAAATAAATAATTTATCATTTAGTAGGAATAGCTTTCATTTTACATTCATTGTGTTATTTACGTTGTGGAGCAGACAAATCCATTGAACATATGAAGCAATGAATTAGCCATATCCTTCAAAATGATTCAGATTGTGATTGATTGTGTGTTACTCAACTAGGGTGCAGGGGGCCTTTGCCCTGCACTGAGACAACACATTATTATTATAAGCCTGTGTTGTCCCACTGTAGGACAAAGGCCACGTAAAAGTAATAAAGCATTGATTGTAGAAAACCAATTTTATTTCCTTTTGAAATGCCCCCAGTTTATATAATTATGCAGTACATGTGAACACAAAACAACCAATTTCAATAAGAGATTGCTAGTTTGTAGTGTAATACTATTATTCAATGTATAATTTCAGGTGTAATGTTGATCTCCTGAGGATTATTCAGTTGGGTCTCACATTCATGGATGAAAATGGCAAAACACCTCCTGGTTACACCACATGGCAGTTCAACTTTAAATTCAACCTACAGTAAGTTATAATCTTTACATAATAACAACAAAGTCGCTCCTGCTGTCTTTAAGCTTAGATCTTTTAAACTACGCAACGGATTTTAATGCAATTTTCAGCAATAGATAGAGTGACTTTAAGAGGAAGGTTTATATGTATAATACATGCATAATATTATGGTAGAGAAAAGCTGAGAAATTCAAAGATTTGTAATTGTGATGTTGTAACAAACATATATTATTATTGTGCGCTTACATTGCAAACGCTGCCTAAACCTCACGAGATAGATCAAATTAATGTACTACGGAATTGTATATCTTAAAAAGATCGATAAAATAGTCCGTGATTTATCTCCCAAAGGATAACCCACAATAACCATTTTTATGTTTTACATATTACAAAAACATTATGAGTTATTTACATTGATGTATAAAATTAGGGAGTCCGTGTGGTGCCGGACTTAAAGAATAGCACCACCCCCCTTCTTCCCATGGGTGTCGTAAAAGGCGACTAAGGGAAGTACCGGATAATGGGCAGCAGCGTTCTCTATGCATTTACTATCATACTGCGATCGCCAACCCGCATGCCAAGCGTGGTGATTATGGCAAATCCCCCCCAATGACAAGCACAAAAAATACTTGGCCCCTAGTGCCCTGCGGCCCGCCTACCCTTGGCTACGGTAGCGGCCAAGGCCACGGTGAGGCAAGGGGTGCTAAGAATCCCCGGAAGAGATCCGGCTACCAAAATCACCGAAAACTGGACCTGGCAACATACAACACGCGTACACTCCGGACCGACGAGAAGATCTCCGAACTCGAGGAAGAATTGAGCAGGTTGCGATGGGGCATAGTGGGATTATCTGAAGTCCGAAGAGAGGGGGAGGATTCGATAATCCTTAAATCTGGCAACTTGCTCTATTTCCGGGAGGGCGACCAGCAGTCCCAAGGTGGTGTCTGGTTTATCGTCCACAAGTCCCTTGTGAGCAACGTGGTGAAGATCGAAAGTGTGTCGACCAGGGTGGCGTACCTTATACTCAGAATATCCGCAAGGTATTCGCTGAAGGTCGTACAGGTTTACGCCCCGACCTCGTCACACCCCGACGATGAGGTGGAGACCATGTATGAGGATATTTCCAGAGCCATGCATGGCTCTAAAACTCACTTCACCGTTGTCATGGGGGACTTTAACGCGAAACTGGGTAAACGAAGCGATGATGAGCTGCGAATGGGGCAATTTGGAGTTGGACGACGGAACCACCGGGGCCACCTACTGGCTAGTTTTATGGAGAAGGAAGGCCTCTTTATGATGAATTCCTTCTTCAGAAAACGTGAGCACAGAAAGTGGACCTGGCAGAGCCCGGATGGTGCAACTAAAAATGAGATTGACTTCATTATGTCGACGAAGAAGCAAATATTCAATGATGTCTCTGTGATCAACGCGGTGAAAACCGGAAGTGATCACCACATGGTAAGAGGCACATTGAACTTAAATATAAAGCTGGAAAGGTCTCGACTAATGAGGTCTACGCTCCGCCCAGCGCCGATCCAAGTTCAAAACCCCGAGAGCTTTCAGCTCGAACTTCAGAATCGTTTCGAGTGCCTGGGGAGCTCCGTGGACGAATATAACGATGGGTTCGTGGACTTCGTGGAAGCTGTCCATACGGTCGGGTCTAAGATCTTCAAGGCCCGTCGTACGAATACGAAAAAGAAGCTCTCTGATCCTACTTTGCGGCTCATGAAGGAGAGGCGCGAGATGATCCTGCAGTCTTCAGATGATGTTCTAAAGTACCGGCGGCTCAACAGACATCTCTAAGTCCTTGAAAAGCGACCTTCGCCGCTTCAATACAGACCGTATTGAGGAAGCGATAGAGCAAAATAGGGGCTCCAAGGTTTTTGCTAGAGATCTGTCTATTGGGCAGAGCCAACTTATGAAACTGAAGACTGATGATGGCAGGATCGTATCCGCCAAACCTGAGCTGTTGAGAGAGATCGAGAGGTTCTATGGACAGTTATACACGTCAACAAGCAACCCCGTTACGAATCTGGCAAACGACCCAAAACTAGATTGACCCGACACTATACCGAAGACATCCCGGAAGTCAGCCTGTACGAGATTAGGGTGGCTCTGAAGCAGCTTAAAAACAACAAGGCACCGGGTGATGATGGAATTACGGCCGAGCTCCTGAAGGCCGGCGGAAAACCCGTTCTTAAGGCCCTTCAGAGGCTGTTTGGAAATGTTGTTGCTGTTGGAAAATGGAACAAAGGTGTGGTGATACTTTTCTTTAAGAAGGGTGACAATGCCCTTCTTAAGAATTATAGGCCCATCTCACTTCTGAGCCATGTCTACAAGCTGTTTTCGAGAGTCATCACGAACCGTCTCGCGCGCATGTTTGACGACTTCCAGCCTCCCGAACAAGCCGGATTCCGTAAAGGCTTTAGCACCAGACGCTACACTCGAAGTCGTGGACGAGTATATTTACCTAGGACAAACTGTCCAGTTAGGTAGGTCCAACTTCGAGAAAGAGGTCAATCGTCGAATCCGACTCGGCTGGGCAGCGTTCGGGAAGCTACGCAATATCTTCTCGTCCCACATACCGCAGTGTCTCAAGACGAAAGTCTTTGACCAGTGCGTGTTGCCAGTGATGACATATGGCACTGAAACGTGGTCGCTCACAATGGGCCTTATTAGAAGGCTGAAAGTCACCCAAAGGGCAATGAAGAGGGCTATGCTTGGAGTTTCTCAGCGGGATCGAATCAGAAATGAAGAGATCCGCAGGAGAACCAAGGTAACCGACATAGCCCGAAGAATTGCCAAACTTTAGTGGCAGTGGGCAGGGCACATTGCTCGCACAACGGATGGCCGATGGGGCCGAAAGGTTCTGGAGTGGCGACCGCGTACCGGAAGGCGTAGCGTTGGATGCGAGAAGCACAAAACCGGTCGAAGTGGAGGTGCTTGGGAGAGGCCTATGTCCAGCAGTGGACGTCTTTCGGCTGAAATGATGATGATAAAATTAGGAAGATAGGCCACTCTCTAACATCACGTTAACATTAAATGGACTAGAAACACTTACACGTAAACACACCTACACAACTACATTTCCCAATGTCGTTCGTCATGTGCTCAACAACCGAAATAGAGAGACATAGTAGCGGGAACGAGATCGCAATAATTGTCACTATTACGTACCCATGCCACTTGCGCTGACATAGACAAGGACAGAGATGGAGAGCCAGGAGCCGGCGCTGTTGTGCAAGCGAAATTGCGTTAGCCGATGAATGTTGGCCGAATGTTTACGATTATGAATGACATATTATGACGCGAAGCAAACATTAAATATTATTTTAATTTTTAACAAATTAACATTTTTAGCTGTGTTTACGAGTAAAAAGTAAGCCCGTGGAACTTGTTTTTGGTTTTTTAACTATTTGTGCACATTTTAAAAATGCAGGAAGGCACTGTTGCTGCTTATTTAGACGATTACTGTAATTTTACTTAACGTGCTACACAAACGCCAGTTCGATTGTGACTAACTACTAAGGTCGATTGTGCCTGTGCACCTAATTTATGCGGCCCACGTCGAGGAGCGCGTACCATATCTTTCCTTATTTTATTATATCAATGGTTATTTACCGAGCTATTTTGAACAATTCAGTTTTATTCCTTATCCAATTAAATATGTACATTAGATACGTTGTGCATTTCATGTAGATCAAAATTGCCCTTTACAGCATATTATTAAAATGAATATCTTAGAAAATATCAGAGACATAAAAAAAGGGGGCAGAGTAGCTAGCGGGGCGGTACGAAGTTCGCCGGGTCAGGTAGTTACTATATATGTCACGGCTAGTAACCGAAGTGCGACTACACCTAGTTTTAGCCGGGTACAACTAGGAGCAACCGGAGCGAAGGGCATTCCGAGGTTAGATATGGTTAGGTTACTTTCCGACGAGGCCCGCAGTGGCGGGCCGGCACCAGTCCGGGGTTGCGGAAGGATCGTAAGTTCCCGCACCCCCCGGCGTAGGTGTGAAATGGAACACCGGGGTGGTTTTTAGTCAGTAAGAGGCTAACAGACCCCTTCTCCCGCCCCAGGGCGGAGGACATCCACGAAGATTTTCCACCCCGGAACCAAAAAAAAAATGGTTAGGTTACTTTAAACCCTTTACACAGAAATAGGAGCCCCGCCGAGCGTGGCTCCGTCGACGTAGGATGCTGCACCTAGTTGTACCCGCCCGGCTATTAGCCGTAATATATTACAATTCAATATTTATCAATCATTATGAAATTGATACAGAAGTAGATAGTGTTGAAGGGAAATTCATACAAATCTACGTATTTCCAAGAACATGCTAATCAAAATCAAAGCTAATTTTATCAAAGGCTGAATCAGCAATCAGCACTTTTCAAAAGTCAAAATTACATAAGACTGTACCCCAAAACGCTGCCCTTCACTACATCCTAGTGCTTTAGGTGGGAAGAAGTAGCGCAACAAACTCCCTTGCAGCACAGCTGAGGTATCCAAAGTATGTAATTAACATTACAAGACATAGAACATTAAATTAAGTTATTTGTCACTTAGCCATATCCTAACAAACACAGTGAAAACTACACTCAAGCAAAAACTAAACATTTCAAATGTAAACGAAAATTTTATTTATTTATTTGCTATTACCACTTACAACCTAAATAAACACCTCCAGGCATAAAGGGTGTGGCAGCTTACTTAATGCAATGCTGCATTATGTTCACATAGATGTCACTCGAAGTCACATACAGTCACAATTATTATTATTAATGTTATCAATACAAACCTTAGTCTCAATATGTTTTATCGTTTGAATTTCAGTATACAAATGAAAATTAATATTTTTATGTGTACATTGTAAAAATAAATAGTGTGATTGTCCTTTAATTAAATGATGTCATTAAAACTAGATTTTTCCCTGTTTTAGAGAAGACATGTATGCACAAGACTCAATAGATTTACTGCAAAATTCTGGTCTGCAGTTCAGGAAACATGAAGAAGATGGCATTGAACCCCTAGAGTTTGCAGAATTGTTGATGTCATCTGGTACATTCTTAATAATATTTTATACAACGTGTAACGTTAAATGCGCAAAACCTGAAAATAGTTTGATCAGAATAACGAGCAGAATCAATTAAACCACTTTTTAATATAGGTCACATTTTTCAAAAAATCTTCATTAAAAACGTTGCCGTGTCTATTTATTAATAAGTCAAGCCATCACATGCGCAAACCCGCCAAAATAGGTAAACAAACACAAGTTGTTGTCGACCAATTTAAATTTTCCCATACGCGGGATAATAGTAGCTCTTATTTCAATGCAAATTGCAAATACGAATCTTCCGTACAGTAAGTACCATGAATAAGACAATTTGAAATAAACAATAATGCTATCTATCTTATTTTAACATAAACTTAACCTAAGGGTTAGAAAGAGAAATGAGGATCTGCACGGGGGCGCACTGTGGGCTGAAATTCGGCTTTCATAGACATTTTCATTTGATTTCTTAAGTGGTGATTTTTTTGGTTGGATGTGCTTTAGTAGACTAAGTATTTACTTAAAAATATAAGAAATATTAAATATCAGCGCAAACAGCTAACATAGAATAAAAAGTAAAAAAAAATGTATGGGGTTGACATTAAAATCGGTGATAACTCAGCCATTTCACAATTGCCCATAATTTCCTCGTAGGTGATTTTTCTATGATTTATTTAGGATTTTTTGGCATACTACTTAACCCTGGGAAAGCTGCGCGATTTTTTTAAAAAAAGAAACAAATTTTTGAAGTGTAAACTTCTTTAGCGGCGTTGCACACTTTTAGTAGTGGGTAAAAAATGTTAAACTCGCGTCAGGACATCGCGTCAGGACACGTGACCGTCAGGAGAGATTTCCCCCCCCCCCCCCCCCTCTTTCTACGGCGGCGCCAACCGATGTGAAGTGACACACGGACACAATGGATGGATGGATGGATGGAAGTGGAAGTCGAAGTGGAAGTCGAAGTGGAAGTCGAAGTGGATGTCGAAGTGGAAGTCGAAGTGGAAGTCGAAATCGAAGTGGAAGTCGAAGTCGACGTGGAAGTCGAAGTGGAAGTCGATGTGGAAGTCGAACTGGAAGTCGAAGTGGAAGTCGAAGTGGAAGTCGAAGTGGAAGTCGAAGTGGAAGTCGAAGTCGAAGTGGATGTCGAAGGGGATGTCGAAGGGGATGTCGAAGTGGAAGTCGAAGTGGATGTCGAAGTGGAAGTCGAAGTGGAAGTCGAAGTGGAAGTCGAAGTCGAAGTGGAAGTCGAAGTGGAAGTCGATGTGGAAGTCGAAGTGGAAGTCGAACTGGAAGTCGAATTGGAAGTCGAAGTGGAAGTGGAAGTGGAAAAGTCGATGTGGAAGTCGAACTGGAAGTCGAACTGGAAGTCGAAGTGGAAGTCGAAGTGGAAGTTGAAGTGGAAGTGGAAGTCGAAGTGTAAGTCGAAATCGAAGTGGAAGTCGAAGTGAAAGTCGAAGTGGAAGTCGAAGTGGAAGTTGAAGTGGAAGTCGAAGTCGAAGTGGAAGTCGAAGTGGAAGTGGAAGTGGATGGATGGATGGATGGACAGCTGATCAATTTTAGTTAAATCAAACATCACAAGCTATGATACGTTAAAAAGCAGAAGACTTAAAAATACCTTAAGAGATAAAGCGTCCCACACTAGAGCGTACAGAAATAGTGTTTTCTGTATGAGCACAAAGATTTATAACAAGCTACCTATGGACATTAAGATTATAAATTCAATTATTATTTTTAAAAGAATGCTGAAAAATTTCTTAATTAAAAAGGCCTATTATTCAATAGCAGAATTTCTTGAGGAAAAATAATTTTGTTCAATAAAGTACCTATCACTAAACTGAATATAATTCAGTAAAATATTTTTTTAAAAGGATTATGATAATTAATATTAAATGATTACAATACTATGACATAATTGAATTAATGAATAATGATAATTTTTAAATTAGGTAACTCATGACATGTGTATTTTTATTTGGGTATGACTTTAATAATTTATAATTAATATGATGTAAATGATAAAATTATATAATGTAATTAAAACGATGTCCTATCTAAAATTTAATATTTATAACTTTTTTCTTTTTAATCAATGAATGTAAATCAATTTAATGCATGTTTTACAATTATAAGCATACATGCATGTTGAAATTGCAATGCCCTGACAGGGCCACTATGTTCTAAGAACTGGTATCTTTTGTTAAGAACTTTATTTATGTACACATAGTTAGCAATAAAGAATTTGAATTTGAATTTGATGGCTCGACCGTCTGTGTAGTAGCCACACTGCTGTGTATTCGTAAAATTCGTGTATATAAAGTGTTTAAAATATGGAAATTAAACAAAGTGCATCTATTAATGAACAAAATGACGCAGAAATAGTGAAAAAAAAAAAATTGAGTTATATTAATTAAATTAATAATTGATTTATTTCAACGTTAATATTCAAGTTTTCACTTCTGCCGGCACTCCCGGAGTGCAACCCGTCTTTTTTTGTTTTTTTTTGTACTATATTTCGAGCCTATGTCAAAGCTAAACATAATGCGAAGTAAATAAACTATTACTGTATCGTAATTTACTTACAAATTAAAGTATGAACTCAGGATAGAAAAAAAAAGGAAAATTTTCATACAAATTATAATATATTTTACAATTAAAAGATTATTATAAAAAAAAGACATATTACAATATAATATGTATGTAAAAGGAAATCAAATAATAAAGGACTTAAATTACTATACTTATTCCGAGTCATTATCACTACAGTCTGATTCAGAGTCGGATTCAGGATCCAAATGAGGCACATTGCAGAACTCGATTTCATGGTCCAATTCGTGAAGATTCAGCAGACCCCATACTTCGTCAATGCATGCTTTCCTCTTCTTTGCATCCATAGTGGGCCTTGTTGCTGAAATAAGTGGATCTGAAGAAAGAAGAAGTAAATTGAAAATGTCCTCGTTCGAACACACTCTGCTGTTTTTACGGGAATGTGTTCTCTATATCTTCTGATATCGTTATTGCGAGCCTCCGATGCCTCTTCAGATAGGCTCCCAATTGGTACTGTTGCGCGCCACAATTGATGGTGATATTAGCTACCACTAGCGCCATCTAGTATCGAGTAGCAGAACTAATAGTCGCGACCGTTCTAGAAACTTCGATGATAGAACTTTCCAGAACTATCGATGTCTGGTCGGCCGGGACCGATATGTACTCGAGCATTCTAGATGTTTCTACGATAGAAGGTTCTGGAACTATCCGAGGCCTATATAAGACCGGTGTCGCCGCGTCCCGGATCAGTGTTGGATAAGCGATACAAGCGAAAACATCGAAGCGATCTTCAAGTGCGACTTTCAAGTGATCTTGTAGTGCGATTGTGTTTTATTGTTAGTGTGTTAAAGTTGTAATTGCTGTTTTTAATTAAAGTGTCTATTTTTGGTTATTAAATCGGCAGTTTTTATTGTCACGAACCCCAAGCTCGTAACAATTGGTGTCAGAAGCAAGGATTATGCCGATTTTGCCGAAGGACGACACGGAGGGTATCCGTACCCGGAGTCAACGCCAGCAAGAAACAGATCAGAGGCGATTCGGTGGAGCAGCGCCACAGACGTCGGAGGGACAACTACCGATCACGGAGGCCGGCCCGTCCACAGCTGCTACAGCATCATCAGCACCAGATTTTGCTGCACTAATGATGATGCTGCAGGAGCAGGCCCGCCGACAGGAGGAGCACGCCCGCCGACAGGAGGAACAGGCCCGCCGTCAGGAGGAACAGGCTCGTCGGCTGGAGGAACAGCTCCAGCGAGATAAGGAGGAACAGGCCCGCTGTCAGCAGGAGCAGTCCCGCCGACAGGAGGAACAGGCCCGCCGCCAGGAAGAGCAGATGCTCCTTCTGAAGGACCTTCACGCTACCTTCGGGAAAGACATGAAGGAGGTGAAGGATAAGGTTGCTCAACATGACAACCGCCTGTTGGAAGCTGAAACCCGAATTGACCAAGTGAATAATCGGGTTGACAACGTGATGGCTGATGTGAAGGAAACCGTGATGGCTGATGTGAAGGAAACCGTGATGGCTGACGTGAAGAAAACCGTAATGGCTGATGTGAAGAAAACGCTGGATTACCTTAAACTTGAGGACGGAATCGCAGCCCCCGTAGCTACAACACCTTCGCTACGGGGATTCAAAGTGCCACCGTTCGACGGAACTTCTTCCTGGTCAGCCTACAAAGTTCAGTTTGAGGCTGTTATGAAGGCGAACGGGTGGAATAAGAGTCAGGCCATGACTGCCCTCACCCTAGGCCTGCGCGATCAGGCCTTAACTGTGCTGGAAGCTCTCAGCAAAGAAGTGACTTACGAGCAGCTCCTTGAGGCATTGGAGGCTCGGTATGGTGACGCTCACCTGGAACACGTGTATCGTGCGCAGCTCAAGGATCGTGTGCAACGCAGTAACGAAACCCTGCAGCAGTGGGCCCTTGAAGTGGAGAAGCTGGTTCGGAAAGCATACCAGTCTGTACCTGCGCTTATTGATGGGAACCTGGTGCAGGTATTTATCGACGGCATCCGCGACCTTGAAGTCAGAGCTGCTGTAAGGCTCGGTCATCACGGGACGCTTAAGGACGCCTTGGCCCATGCACTGGAGGTGGAAACTGTGCGGCAGGATCATCGTTCCCATCGCGTCAGAGAGTTTGCAGTGGCTACAGTTCGCGACCGCAATAGAAGATACAGCCCTAGGTGCTACGGCTGTGGGGAAAGGGGCCACCTTCGATCCAGTTGCCCGAAGCGAACTGCAGAAAGGGAAGATGGCTGGTCTCCAGAGGGTAGTGCGGCTAACAGCACCGCCCAGCAGCAGCAGGGAAAACGAGTAATAGCCAGGACTGCGGGGCGGGTGCTGTCTGATGTTCAAAGAGCCCCGAGGATTTCGATCACACAAAACTATGACGGGAAATCTCATGGCAACGCAGATGCATTGTCTAGAAGACCTTGTCCTGAAGACTGCAAGTATGGTACTAGGCAAGAGGGTAAGGAAGTGGTACCTGTGAGGATGCTCAGGACAGACCTCAGCAACGAGTGGAAGGAAACCCTACAACGTGCACAGCAGGAAGATTCAGACCTCAAGCCGATTCTCGAGTGGATGAAGGCCGGTGCACCTAAGCCCACGTGGAGCGACGTCTCAGCGATGAGTTCGATCACAAAAAGCTATTGGGCCCAATGGGACAGCTTGGTGATTCAGGATGGAGTCCTGTGCCGTAAATGGGAAAATGCTCGGGGAGACAGCTGTCATTTGCAAATGGTTGTACCTAAAGCTCAAGTACCGGATGTTCTACAGCTGTACCATAATGGTTGTTCAGGAGGCCACTTGGGAGTTAAACGGACCCTACTGAAGATACGAGAACGGTTTTACTGGGTCCACTGTCGGGACGATGTCGAGGACTGGTGCCGCAAATGTACGAGTTGTGCAGCTGTAAAGGGACCTCAGACTCGTAGTAGAGGTGCATTGAAATTGTACAATGTTGGTGCACCATGGGAGAGGATAGCCCTTGATGTTGCGGGACCATTCCCGGAGAGTGAAACTGGTAACAAGTATTTCATGGTTGTGATGGATTATTTCACTAAGTGGCCGGAAGTCTTCGCCATTCCAAACCAAGAAGCTTCAACAGTTGCAGATAAACTGGTCCATGAAGTCTTCTGCCGTTTTGGAGTACCTTTAGAGATTCACAGTGATCAAGGAAGGAATTTTGAGTCCCAAATATTCCAGGAAACTTGTCGAGTTATGGGTACTCATAAAACGAGAACAACTTCTTACCACCCACAATCGGATGGAATGGTGGAACGATTTAATCAGACATTGGAGAGATACCTGGCAAAAGTTGTGGAAAATCGGCAACGAGATTGGGACAAGCACATACAACCGTTTTTGTTGTCATATCGAAGTGCTGTTCACGAAAGTACATCGGTGACACCAGCTTTCGCAAACTTTGGAAGAGAATTACGGTTGCCTGCAGACCTGATCACTGGAATACCACCTGATGCCCCACGCAGTATAACCGATTATGCGAATGACTTGCGGAACAAAATGAATGACATCTATGAGCACGTCAGACAATCGGGCCAGCAAATGTCTGAGAAGATGAAAACCCGTTATGACCGCAAAATGAACAATAAAGGGTTCGACGAAGGATCACTAGTGTGGTTGCACAATCCAGTCCGTAGCAAAGGGAAATCACCTAAGCTTCAAGCTAAATGGGACGGACCGTACCGGATTGTGACAAAGATCAATGACGTGACCTACCGGATACAGAAAGGTGCAAGAGCTACTCCTAAGATCGTCCATGTGGATCGACTGGCGCGTTATCACGGGGCCAATGATGCTCGGGGCGAGCATGTTTTAGGAGGGGGCAGTGTTGCGCGCCACAATTGATGGTGATATTAGCTACCACTAGCGCCATCTAGTATCGAGTAGCAGAACTAATAGTCGCGACCGTTCTAGAAACTTCGATGATAGAACTTTCCAGAACTATCGATGTCTGGTCGGCCGGGACCGATATGTACTCGAGCATTCTAGATGTTTCTACGATAGAAGGTTCTGGAACTATCCGAGGCCTATATAAGACCGGTGTCGCCGCGTCCCGGATCAGTGTTGGATAAGCGATACAAGCGAAAACATCGAAGCGATCTTCAAGTGCGACTTTCAAGTGATCTTGTAGTGCGATTGTGTTTTATTGTTAGTGTGTTAACCTTTTCGACGCCCATCTACATAATACGCGATGTGTCCTCCAGCGCCACGCTACAAATGTATAACGTATCTATAGTAAAACGTAGGGATGGGATTAATGTCCTATCGATAAATAATATTATAAGTTGAAATTAACGTTTATTCACCAATTTACGAAGCTAAATAAAAACTGATACCGTATTTTCATATTTTGTTTTATTTCATAAAAAAATCAATATGAAAACCTGGATATATTTCCCATAATAAAAGAAAAGAATTGCAAATTTATTAGACGTGTGTTCTAGAAGGCACATCCCTATTTGTCTCCAAATGTAATCCTTCTACTTCATATCACGTCGTTGGCGCTCGAGGCACGTCAAAATCCTTTCTGATATAAGGATGTCTAGATGTCGATGTCTATGGTATTTTTCTTTTTTCTATTCACTGTGGTCGAGTTACACGTGCATAACCTCAACCGATTCATGCATAATTTATTTCGTTTACTTACAAAAAATAGAACCAAATACAATCAATAGAAGCTAGATACGTGGTTTTCTATCTACGTGTTTTTAAAAAAAATTAAAATGGAGTGTAAGTGACTGTTTTACGCAGATGTTACAGATCTTTTTTTTAATGGTAGGTATAGGTGTCGCAAAATACTAGCAATGATTTTTCTTGTTTTTAGAAACTAATAGAAAACGGAAGTACATTCCTGAAACGGAAGTTGACGACTTAACGTAATGTCAGGACGACGAACTATTTCAAAATTCTGATTATTCACAAACTTTTTCTTATGATGAATCTACTCAAAAAGAAACAAGATGTAAACATTGCACTACACTAAAATGCACAAAGTCACTATGACCTTGAAACCCGTCCGCTTGTGACGTCACAGATTTACTTCAATACTAGTTCGTGGCGTTGTGCGCACTGACAACTAGCTACTTTGTAGGGATGGGTTTTTCACACGGTATTTCACTATCGACAATGATTAGAAAACCTATTTATTCTTGATTAAGGCGAATAAAACGTAGTTTATAGTTTACAATATGTATAAAATATTATTTATTCACGTCATTTTCTTGCAATAATGATATTTATGATCGTTTTGACGAGATGAAATATAGCGAGGTCTTCATCGTGTCCCATCACTGGCTTACTTTATATCAAGTACTTGGCGTTGGGGGCACTAAAATATTTTGTGGCGTTTTTGTTTCTATTGAATATAAAACAAACAAGAACTTATTATGTGTGAAAAAGTTAAAAATATGGCTTATAACAGGGCAATTTTCCATAAAAACAAAATAAAAGGTCTTGTAAAAGTCGTAAATTTATTTTATACTATTATTACTTCTAATCAAGTAGTGGCGCTGAGGGCACGAAAATCTCGAACTTGTATACAAGTGATTGGCGTTCAAAAGGTTAAAGTTGTAATTGCTGTTTTTAATTAAAGTGTCTATTTTTGGTTATTAAATCGGCAGTTTTTATTGTCACGAACCCCAAGCTCGTAACAGTACAATTGCGTTATGAGCAATAATCTCTGCTCCATGAATTAGTATCTTGTGTACAGTAACTGGCATATTGTACCAACCATATAATGCTACGAACCTCTCAGTAGTTTGCGATGTACACTGATTGAACTTTTCCAGATTAATGTGTTCACCTGCCTGCCTGCCTGGCCTGTAAAATTACGGCGAATCTGCGGATCAATTCTTCATCCAGCCCCGTTATGTTAGCAGTTTTCTCCGGGAATTCAAAAAACCTTCTGGCTGTGTTGCCGTCGTTGGTGGTTCCATAGGTCATGGTCATGTTTCACCACATCAGTAAGCAGATTAAGTTCCTCCTTAAACCGCTTTTGAATCGCCTCCTGCCTTTGCTTCATCACATCTTGGTCCGCACCTCTAGCAGAGGTTTTCTTGAAGTCCAATCTGTATGAGATATGCAAGAGGCACTGCATCATATTAATGCGCGTATGTAGTGACGAAAGTCCAAGTTCTTTCATATCATCTGGTATTGGCTTGTCTTTAACTTCTGTCAAGTCGTTCATCTGAGAAGGTTTTGTTAAACAGAGATAGCATGTTACTGAAGATTTCGCTTCTGAAAGGTACATACATATCTTACCATCAACCATTGTTAACATAAACTTGTGGTCAACTGTATTGCTATCGCACACAGAGGGTGTAAGATTTAATATTTCGTTTTTTATTCTACTTTCTTCTTTTTTTACCACTGCTTCACATTCTTTAACAAATGTGAATTGCACTGAACGACAAAATGCTGCCGAGCAAGGCTTTGGATTCTCCCACACTGTCCCCCCTTCACAGATCATCTTTAATGGTGCCAATGACGTCATGAATATACTAGAGTCATCATAGGCGGAATCCATCTTCTGCTTGTATCTGCTCTGACTTGATGCACCATCAAAGCCCCACTTGGAGATCAACTGCAATTGTTTGTTTTGTATATTTTCCGGCAAAGTTTTCAAAATCCTTATCGCTGTTAAATCTACAAGAGCTTGCAGAGTTATTCTAACAGAAGAGTCTGTAACTGTTATATATTTTTTTGGTTCAGGTGGACAACACTCGTGTTTTTCTTTCTGAATTCTGTAACAGGAAGGGTACATATTCTTTTGACCTTCTCAAATACAGTGGCAGTATATCTCAATGTGATATACTGCCACTTTGATAGGTGAAGTGATGTTAGTAAGCCAAGTGCCTTCTAGGATGTTAACATCGTCATCTCATTGTCGGATGGTTTTTCGGTGAGGTCTTGAAATTTTTCAACAGCCTCTGGGTGATTTCCTTTTACATATTATATTGTAATATGTCTTTTTTTATCATAATCTTTTAATTGTAAAATATATTATAATTTGTATGAAAATTTTCCTTTTTTTCTATCCTGAGTTCATACTTTAATTTGTAAGTAAATTAGGAATCGGGTAATAGTTTATTTACTTCGCATTATGTTTAGCTTTGAGATAGGCTCGAAATATAGTACAAAAAAACCAAAAAATTTGTTTCTTTTTTAAAAAAAAACGCGCAGCTTTCCCAGGGTTAAGTAGTATGCCAAAAATCCTAAATAAATCATAGAAAAATCACCTACGAGGAAATTATGGGCAATTGTGAAATGGCTGAGTTATCACCGATTTTAATGTCAACTCCATACATTTTTTTTTACTTTTTATTCTATGTTAGCTGTTTGCGCTGATATTTAATATTTCTTATATTTTTAAGTAAATACTTAGTCTATTAAAGCACATCCAACCAAAAAAATCACCACTTAAGAAATCAAATGAAAATGTCTATGAAAGCCGAATTTCAGCCCACAGTGGGGCGGGGCGTGCGAAATACGTGACAGCGGCCGTGTTTACTTCAGTCTGAGCGGCGCCAGCACATGCGTCACAGGTGTAATTGTTCTATCCCTTTACCCCGGTGTGAGGCGGCGCGTGCGCGTGAATTTCGCAACGTTTTTGTACACAAACATTCAATATTGTGAAATGGTGAGAATGTTGGCGCATTATAATGACAACGTTAATTTGGCCAAAGCCTGGAAAAGTGTGATGGAAACGTTTAAATCACTGTTCAAAGATAACCTAAGTTTTTTAGGAGCGTAGATGGTAAATAATGCGCGGCGCAGCGGCCCGGTGACGACTCCTCCCTCAATAGAGCGTCGTCGCAGACGCAATAAACGATTAGAATTGCCAGTAAAACTAAAACAGCACATAAAACCTTTACAATTTTTTTAATGATTGTTTTTCTTTCTGAAATAGGTCAATTGAATTAAGAATCAGTTGGGGTGTCTGAGGTTTTGCGCATTTAACGTTACACGTTGTATATGTTTTTAACTGTGCAGTAATACTGACAATGAATAATTTTTCAAATCGTCTTTGTGTATCTAAAATTGACAATCTTCATTTTTTACAGGATTGGTTCTAATGGACAATATCAAATGGCTGAGTTTTCATTCTGGTTATGACTTTGGCTACCTTCTGAAATTGCTAACCGACCAGAACTTACCACAAGATGAAAATGATTTCTTTGAAAGCCTAAGGCTATATTTCCCAACAGTTTATGATGTGAAAGTAAGTTTTGGTATTTGTTTAAAAAAAATGTTCCTTATAAAATATATAATATTGACCTTCCCTAGACTAGTACAGTACATTTATAATGGCACATCACATAGTTGGTAGGTCTCACCCTAATCGTATATTATTCACTGAGGGGATAAAGCAGTATCTTATGTCACGGCACAGAATACTTAATAGTACTACGTACAGAAAGGACACTCCCTTCCCCGCGCTCATATTAGATACCGCACCTCACCCCGCACTTCGAGGTATTCGTCGCCGACTCTAGCAAGGGCGCTTGCGAACCGCAGCGCTGTACTGCTAACACGAACACACAATTTTGCGATTTAAAAGTTTTCATCACGATGGTTGGATATTGTGATGATTTTCCGAATTCGTATTTACATAAACTGTTTGTAAGATTTCGCATTTTTAATACCATGCGATTTAATAACCGATTATTTACAGATAAGTCATTTAAACTAAACTATTTTAGTGTTTTTATTTCATTACGAACCCGACTATACAGGGTGTCCCTGGAAGTATGGATCAAATTGAATAGGGGCGTGGGCAAGGTCATTTCCAAACTTTTTAACCCTGAGAATGTCAGTGAATTTTTTTACAGTTCAAAAGTTATGACCGATTTTAATTTTTTTTTCAATCACTTCGCTTAGTGTTCAAAGAAATTAATCATAAAAAAATACTATCAGGCCTATCTAAAAAAAAATTGATAGCCCTGATGGTTTTCACGAATTCGATCTTTCTTCTCTTTTTTTTTAGTAAGTATTTTTTTTGTTTTTTTTTTAGTATTTTTTTTTTTTGCTAAATCCTTTGGAAATGACCTTGCCCACGTCCCTATTCGATTTGATCCATACTTCCAGGGACATCCTGTATAAATAAACAATTGAACTACAAGGTCACTTCATAATAATGCACACGTTCTGGCAGCGCCGTCATCGTTCGGTTTCCCGACACAAATCGTTTCCCGCGCCATTTTTTACGCTACCCACGACAGCCAACCCTACTAGATTTTACGCACACATTTGCACGTATACAAACGTCATTTGTTTACGCAGTAGTAACAGATAATTATTTTGCGAGCGTTGTATGGAGTGTCCGGGGTGTGGTCACGGGCACCATTGTAAGACTAGAATCCCGGGTGCAGCGAGAGATTCAAGCTTGTTTAAGATGAAGACACCTTTATCCCCAAGGAGAATTCTGTACTTTTTACACCTGTGAGGTATTAAAGCCCAATTCGATTTTCTGTATTTTTTTTTTTGTTATGGTTCCAAATTCAAATCACGTTATTGACCAGTGGGTTATAACGAAATTTACTGCCCGGCTAGCCCCAGGGAAGAGCAACTGGGCTGGACTAACTTCAGGTTGACGTAATTATAATTTGACATTATCAAGTTCTGACAAATATTTTGCCATCCTATTTGAACATGCAGTTCTTGTTTTTATTTATTTTGTATTTTTATATTGCAGTACTTAATGAAGTTATGCAAAAACTTGAAGGGTGGGCTGCAGGAGGTGGCTGACCAACTGGAGCTGCGTCGAGTGGGACCACAGCACCAAGCTGGTTCTGACTCACATCTCACAGGAATGGCTTTCTTTAAAATCAAAGAGGTAACTAAACCATTCAAGTTGTTTGAACAAACCTACAGACACTCAAAGTAGAACAGGCAAAGAACTATGATTGGTTATCTAACCTGATGCCCAATAGCCTTAAGATATACAGGGTGTAATAAACCCTTCACGAAGCCGTCATCCACGCATTCTGTACATCAGACTAAGTAATTTTGTGCCAAAATAATTGTTGGGAAACGGCTTTTATTTTCGGTTTGAATATTCGCTGTTTACGGTAGTGCGCAATGTAACGCACCCAAAACATTGTACTTATGAGTGCAGGGATCGTAGGAGTATTTAAATCTTGTTTTCGTAAAAATGGTCCAGTACAATAAAATGCTCATAATAACAGGAAGAACATTTAAATGACTTTTGACTTCGTTAAAGATAATTTTAAATGTTATAAAAGAGCGTTTCAAGGAGAACCTTAGTGACTAACACGACTTTTGACGATTGTTAGTCTGTTCGGAGTTAAGGGGCTACATCGAAAACCTACTGAGCGAGCGAAAGTGATGCAATTACTTTAGAAACGCAAAAGAAGAGTGATGGCTATATTGTGCGTGCGCTCGGAATAAAACGACGTATGTGTTAAAACCACGGATATCGAGGGATATAATATAATAATAATATAATAATAATATATTCCACAACTATCACACAACGCCATCTAGTCCCAAGCTAAGCAGAGCTTGTGTTATGGGTACTAGACAACTGATAAACATACTTATATATTTCTAAATACATACATATTATAGATAAATTACACCCAGACACAGAACAAATGATCGTGCTCATCACACAAACATTTGTCCTGGGTGGGAATCGAACCCACGACCTCTGGCATAGCAGTCAGGGTCACTAACCACTAGACCAGCAGGCCTGTCAATATGGCATGGAGGCGTGCCGCATGTCACCTCTATAAAAGGCCATAAGTTGTAATCTGGCCGTATGTTGTTGTGCGCGACGGCGGTAAGCGCCGTAGTCATATGTTTGTATCGAAACGTGTAGTGTCATTTCGTATTTTTACAAAATTCAGAATTGTTCCGTCCTTATTTGCAAAAATAGAACAATCACAACAAACCTTAAGACAAGTGGCATGTCCTACCATCGGTAATTAAAAAATCACTGCACTAATTATATTATTTAAGGATTTTACAAATATTTCGTTGTGAAATATTTTTGAAATAACAAGAAAATTGCCTAGCAACAGTAGTGATGCATAGCGCTGAGATATGGCTATCGATAAATATTGTTAGTCTGTCTAAATACGAAAATACAGCTTGACAAAAAAGTCGTGAAAATAATGGTGGCGCCACTATCGTGCATGTTGTAACCCTATATAGTACGACAAAAACGGTTTTGATGCTTAGATTTTTTTTTACATTTAATGTGAATATTGGCGGGTTTTATGAAAAAAAGAAAAGCTCTGAAACGCTTGTTCAGTAACTGCCTATAACGATAACATTTGCGGTTATTTATTTTAATGAATTAAAAAAAAGTTATTAGGTATTTCAAAATGCCTTGATGTCAACTAATCCCACATTATGTGAGACAATTTTATGTTTTAAAAGACCCCAGATCAATTCAATAGGAAATGGTAGTCTAAACAAAAACTAAAAAAATTATTAGAATAAAAATTTTAATCAGAATCAAAAATGTTTTCCTCTAAGTATTCCACTCCCGAAAAGTCTTCATCCATGTCTTGGTGTGAGCTTTCACCAAAAAACTCTGCTGGCTGTCTTCAGATGTGTCACTACTGCTGCTTTCATCTTTTAGGTTTATGATAACTTTTTCAACGTCACTATACAGAGTTTGCCCCCTTCGAAAATAACCTTTCTCTATTTTCTTGACATGTTGACGTGAATTTTTGCAGTCGGTAACTGAAATGCTCTGAAGCGCTTGTTCAGCCACTGCCTGGAACAATAAAGTAAAAATAACTGAACATATGCAATTACTTATTATAATGAATTAAAAATGAAATAATTATCAAACCAAAAGTATCAAAATTATACGAACGCGCTGCATTCCGAATGTGTTTTGTAAACATAACCTCAACTTTGTGGATGTACATTTTAGTAATTGTATGAAAGGTTTATGATAGATATTGCACCTTGAAATACACACATTGCATCTGATTACATGTATAAAATATAACTTTACCTCTCATTTCAGCGGTTCTTTTAAACAGATCGTTGAGATCGGATAAAATTTGTCCGGCCTCGAGTTCCGCCAAACATTTCACGTACACTTTATAAATTATCGCTCTCGCGGAGCTGCGAATAACAGATCTGTTCATTATGAACACAATGGGTCACCAGTATCACCACAATAACGCAAATAAATAAAAATAAACACGAGAAACAGTCACCGATTACAAGAAATGACAGATTATGTACCTTACTCGACGAGGCAGAGCGAGTGTTGCCAATGATTAAATATTTTAGTTCCGTTTCAGGACTTTCTTGCCAAACTGTATATATAGAACCTATTTTACAAAAATTAATACATTTCATTTCAATTTCCCGTAAGATCCAGAAATGGATAGATGCAACAGGCAGGGAAAATAATTGGTTTCCGTCAATCCAAACTGTAATTTGTTCTGTATACTTTAAAGAGAATTGTTTTAAGTCGCCCGCGAAAAGACACAATTGCTCTTTAAGTGGGCTGTACCTACATTCAAATTAAGATACATACCTATATGAAACCGTAAGTTAACTATTATTAGTACAGCTATGTGCAAAAGTATTATGCATGTTTACTTCATAATAAAAACAAAAGATAGGAATTCCAAGATCTTTTATGGTAGAACACGTATTTTCGTACCTTTTTATTTTTTTAAAGGGGATTGAAGATTTTTTATGGAGCCTATTTGTAATTTTGTATATCGTCCTATCAGGCCTATCTATATATCCTATGTAAATCGGTGAAACTGACTAATCAACGAAACTAGCGAATTAAATAAACTGACGACTGAGGGAAACTGACCAGTAATACGCGGACTCGATATAATATGTATCCTATATACAGTGTGTCAGGTTAAACGAGGGACATACTTTAAGGAAGTGTAGTAGATACTCATGAAAATGAACAACTTTTAATATGGGGCGGACTGAAAAATATGAAAAAGAAAAAAAACAGCTGTTCCCTACATTTTGTCCAGTTATGCGAACATAAATGTATATAGCGGCTGGTTTTATTTTTTCGATTTCAGTGTTGGTCTTTTAGTAAAAATTGTTCATTTTCATGGGTACTACACTCCCTTAAAGTATGTCCCTCGTTTAACCTGACACACTGTATACAGGGTGTTACAGAAAGGGTATATCAATCAATACAAACGGGTTGAAGACTGTATCTGGTCTAGAATCTCTGTACAAAATTTCAGCTCAAAAGCATTAACTTTGAAAATGCTTAATATTTTTTTATTTCGACATCACGGCGCTGCACTGGCGCGTGGCAGCGTGATGTGCGTGTACTAGGCGCACAGACACACTACAGATAATGGATAATGACCCTCGTAGTGCGGTGACACGTTTGTTATGATTTCAATTTAATAAACTATAGAAATAAAAAAATATTAAGCATTTTCAAAGTTACTGCTTTTGAGCTGAAATTTTGTACAGAGATTCTAGACCAGAACACTCTTCAACCCGTTTGTATTGATATACCCTTTCTGTAACACCCTGTATATCGATTTATATAGGTTTCATCGATAACTAAATAGTTTTAATTTTACGTAAGAGAGAAACTAAACAAACTACTTGTTTACTTAAATTTCATTTGCAAACAAATATATTATATTTTTACGTGATTTGGTTTTATTGATTTTTAATATACCACATTGAAAGCAGAAAAAATAAACAATACAAAATACACCCAAAACCCAAATAACACTTCTCTTTTTTGTAGTTGATATCTATCGATATTTTTATCGATCATATATTTATATTGACCCATCTTCCCTAGTTGATGCTAGAGTTGCATGTGTGCATTCAGTGACTGTGTCTATACTTTCTAGTGCCCGCCCCTTTTGAGCATGTGTGCAATAAGATAGCACAAAAGTGTTACGCTTATTTTCTTGTGTGCGTGCCAAAAAAGCCGCCCAATTTGATCATGTGTGCCGTATCTATTTCTTTTGTTTTTGTGTGAGTTTCCGGAGTGGGGAAAATGTGGCGACACTTGAACTTGAACAAATATGCAGTGAAGGCATAGCTCTCGGATATCTATGGTTAAAACTAATTTACTCCTTTTTAGGGTTCCGTAGTTAACAAGGAACCCTTATAGTTTCGCCATGTCTGTCTGTCTGTCCGCGGTTTAGCTCAAAAACTATTGTACTGTTGCTGTGCTGTTGTTGTTGTTGTATTGTACCATTTGAGTTTAAATATAAAAATGGTGTGGGTTCCGCCTGTTTCCAACTTTTATTTAATTTAAAATGGGCTTCTTTTTAGCTTTTCAGTTTTTTACCGCAGTCGGGTTTTTAGTTTTTTTAATTACTTTTTTTATATTGTATCAAATTAGTTGTATTATGTTTTCAACACACTATAACGCCAGTTATAGTGAACATATGATATTCTACAGGATATATGCTAATATATCCTGTAGAATATCATATGTTTTTCTGATTTTGTTTACTGTAGGTGATCAATTGATCATATACTTTTAGGCATTATAAAACTTGCGTTTTTTGCGTTTAGGTCCTGTAGTACCCTTAAAAAGATCTTTCCATGCTATCGCGGCAGGCGGCAGGTGGCAGGTTTAACGTTCAGTCCGACCAAACTCTAAACATTTGTTCCTAAGCCCCTTCGCAACGATTTTAGTCTTCAAGCTACTGCCGCCATACAAATCCATTTTACATGTTGAAAATGTCGGCGACGCGACTCGTGTACGAATACGAACTTCAATGGATTTGTATGGCGGCAGTCGCTTGAAGACTAAAATCGTTGAGTATCTAAGATTTGAGTAGCCTTGTGTACGAAGGGGCTTAATCGGCATATAAAAAGCCAATATTTCAAATTAGACATTGATGGGTTTATAAGGTGATGTTGAAAAGGCACAGTATTAATGAAAATTAATTAACTATCGAAATACCAGAATTTACATGATACTTATTACTCACATTTAAGGCTCTGTAAGGAGTTACAGAGTCTTAAATGTGAGTAATTGGGCAGTTAGGAGAAACTAACAAACAATTGAGAGAAGTCGTCATAACTAGAAATATTCCCCTCAAAAAGCATCCATCAGCATATTATCTTAACGCTGTTGGGAGGCAGGGCAGATTCCTTTATTATTCAAGGAGATAATAGGCCGCTAACCTCCTAATTAAGACTGACCAATTTTATTGATCAGTCTCAATTTGCTGTTTCCAAATATAACTAATAGGACTTATTATACCATTATTCACGGAGCGGAGATTAGCACCTACACTACCTACTAAAAAAAAACTAAACGCACTTTTCTATTTATTTACAGATATTCTTTGATGACAACATCGAAAGTTCAAGTGGACATTTATATGGATTAGGCGCGCCCTTCTCTGTGAATGTCAACAACTTCCAAGACAATGGCGAAAACGGAAACTCCTCTTGATCTTTAGAAAACGGGCATGTTATAAGCCTGTCGCCACAACCTCGAGTGTTCCATATCTCAGAGTGAAAGTAACGTTTCAATGTGTGCTGTGTACATAGAATACAATGATGTGTGACATTTATTTTGGACATTATTAAGTCATTACTAAACTTCTCCTTCATCTGTGAATAAACCTCTGTTTTGTCCACTATTTCATTTATACACAAATTATGAAATACAAATTAGCAATGAAATCAAAATTATAAATGTAAATAAATT
Source organism: Amphipoea oculea (assembly GCA_945859645.1). Taxonomy (NCBI): domain Eukaryota; kingdom Metazoa; phylum Arthropoda; class Insecta; order Lepidoptera; family Noctuidae; genus Amphipoea; species Amphipoea oculea. The sequence continues at coordinate 11,392,005 of OX243866.1, read as the reverse complement.
CCATACATCCATAAATAATAATTATACAATTTAGGTTGATATTATACAATACATAATGTCAAAATATTATTTCTACTTAGATTTTTTTTTATCCATATTTCGTATATTTTATAGAAATTATAGATTTAAGACTATTATTTCCTCGTAAGGTTTTATCGATTTATATTATAACCTAATACATTTTAAGATTTAGTAGTAATTATTGTTTGTAATGTTTAAAATATAAATATCTAATTTAAAATTTTTAAAAGTTTATTTCATTTGAAACAATATTTTTATTTTATTTATGTGGGCGGCGGCGAGTGCCTGAGCGTTGCTGCTGCGTCGCAATACATATAAGGGCCATAGAAGATACGTTTAGCTTCAGGGACCGCGACCAGCGATTATACCGGCAGACTTTTTACCGTCTGGACAAAAACAGGGTAAAAACGTGAACAGACTTTCTATTTTTGAAGTGCAAACTTCATTAGGCGCGTTGGGCATTTTTTAAGATGGGAAAAAACCATTGAATTCGCGCCACTGTTACCGTAACGACACCGCTCCGGATGTGTTCGGCTGTCCTCGGGATGTACTCGGTTTTAATGTATACAGGGTGAATTTTTCAAGTGGGCGTGGATGGCCAAATCCGAAACTATGAGGACTAGCGAAAGTACTCAAAGAAGTCGCGGGCTCGATTTTGATGAAAACTAAAACTGCATCATTAGTCCGGTCAAGTTAGCTTCAAAAATAGGGGTAAGCTTACATTAATTCGCATAAAGCTGAAAATTGGTATAAATGTTAGGAACACCATTACAAATAAATTGTCAAAAGTCCCCATCGATCCGACGTGTGCAAAAAAAATATATTCAAGGTCAAATGTTGCAAAAATGGGTTTTTCGCATTTTTCAGCTTAACGGTAAGTTTTATCATAAAAATAGGTGAGACAAAATTGTTTATCATGCAATTATCTACAAAAACTGTTTTCACACTTTTTTCCTAAGAATCACCATTTCGGAGATATAGCGATGCAAAAAGTTAAAAAAGTTATGGTCTTCATAATAGGTATGTATGTCAATTATCTTTATATACGTTACAGAGCCGTAATACAAGTAAAAATATTGGTTTTCGTGGCGTATACATACATATTATACAATTCTAAGAATATAAACTTTCTTTGAATATAAATTTTTCTTTGATCAAGATACAACCTGACACTGACCTGAAAATTGCAAAAAACGTAATAAAAATTGAATTTCTCGATGGTGCAATGAACTCAAGATTGCACTTCAATCTTCATAATGTCTATCTTTAATAAGGCGTATCGTTCGTAACTGTTTGGTTTTGTGCGTTCTTCAAACGTCTTTAAAATATCCACTTTTTTATTATAAGTAGGTACTTATACAAAGCTTGGTTGGTTAGAGCAAGGTTACATGCTCAGTTTGGCGTCAGTCTGGTCAGAATGAACCCACGGATTGACAGACTGATGGCCAGAATGATGAAAATTAAATATTTTAAATAATTTTGTCAGTCCGTTTTGAATGATGAAAGACTGATGGGAGAATGATCGTGTAACCCGCTCGTATCATTCTGGCGTCTGTCACCGTCAGCGACGCAACGCAGAAGGACGAGTCAAGCGACATAACTACGAGCGCGCCGCAAGCGCCGCCCCCGCCGCCAATCACCTCCGCCTCTGTCCCCGCCGCCACCAATTGAGTTCGAAAAAGATTTTATAATAACTTTAGAGTCCTTGCCTGTTTTGTGGGACGTATTTTTCATCAGTCTGCTGTCAGTCTAGATTGACCGAGTAACCGTGAAAGTCCTCCATCATTCTAACTTCAGTCAGGTCAATCCAGACTGATGGACCAGAATGACGCCTAACTGAGCGTGTACCCTTGCTCTTAGGTTACTTTAATCTGTCAAGCACCGCTAATGAGACACAATTGATTTTCTATTGTTTCGTCGCCGATCGGCGAACCGCGACGCTTGATCGGTTAAACCCCTTACACAGAAATAGGGGCCCCGCGAAACGGGGCTCCGTCGAGATAGGATGCAAGAGCGAGCGAAGAGCGCCCCGAGGTTAGGTTTGGTTAGGTTACTTTAAACCTGTTACACAGAAATAGGGGGGCCCCGCGAAGCATGTACGTTTGCCCCGCTCGGCCCCCCAGAATTTGCGATTTAGGTATACACCAATGCAATGTACTCGCCTCTAGGAGTAGGTATATGTACCGCAGCCTATAGTTACTTTACTCTTTGACCGCAGCCTAATTGCGAAACTTATTTTGTTTCTGGATGCAACTCCGAACGGTTTCTTTTTCAATGTATGTACAGACGCCAGCACATCAACCTACCCGAAACTGTCACATTTTCCCAATCAACTTTGAACCTTATATTTTAGTAATAAAGTTGAAAATCTATTAAAGAAATTTGACAGATTGTAGTAGGTTGATGTGCTGGCGTCTGTACCTCTGTACTTTTGAAGAAATATGCAAAAAAAGGGGTCACCCCATCAGTTGTATGTTAAGATATTTTTGATCCAATTTAATTTAAAAATACTAATACACCATAATCGCAATTTATTTGGAGCGAATGTACTCCTATACCTACATAATTCAGGAAGTCGAATTTTGTAAAAAAACATGTCATATTTAAAGAGGTATAGGCAACTATAGAGGGTCGTGCTGAATGAAAGACATTAAAATTGTGCTGAATAAACTAAAATTGGTTTATTTTTTTTATTTAGCAAGTTGTATGAGAAACCAATGCGGTACATATTATGTTACTTGCCAAACATGAATTACTTTTTAATAGTTTTTGGCTAAGGTTGTTTTGTCTTTTTTAGATATTTTCTTATTTCTTTTTTTTCAGCACGGCCCCCTATCCACGTCTATATATTATTTGTTATTACGAATTCACAATATCTGTTACGGTACAAAGAACGTGTTAATAATAGTTATTTGTTATACAAGAGTGCAAAGTTGCTTTTTAACCGCGTGTTCAATTTTGATGACCGAGGAAGCGAAGGATTCTAAAATTGAATCACGAGCGCAGCGAGTGATTCAAAATTAGAATCCTGAGCGTTAGCGAGGGAATCAAAAGAGCACGAGGTGAAAAATCTTTGCACTCGAGTGCAACACGTAACTTTTCATTCCACCTCAGCGAGGAAATGACTAAATGCAAAAAAAAAACGTTTACAATCACAAGATAGGTACACTTTTATTTCAGTTTAGGTAGGTATTAATTACTACATTATGACAGGTAAGTATTACAGAATAATCTTTAAATTATAACAAAATAATACTAAGGTATAATTAAGAAAATTTTAAAGTAACGTTGCTACAGTTATTTAAATTGAGTATAATATTTTTGTTTGGTACTGTAATATTGGTGTTAGTCACTTGTGTACTGTTTTTCGGTAAACTATCTGTCATACTTAATAGTTGTACCGATTCATCGGATTCCCTTGGCGTGAATGTTGGAGAGAGAGGGAGATGGTTAGGTGTTTCATAACGGCTTATTTTTGATGTAGAAGGGCCAGTCCAAAGATCCGATTGAGGCTCTTTCAGTGTAATGGCTCCTACGATGCCTTCACATATTTTAGACTTATTTTGGATGGAATCCTCTATGTATCCCTCTACAACTGCATTGGACTTCCAGCCTCCGTGGCGCTTAAGGGACAGGAGATCAGCTCCGGAATCAGCCAAAAGTGTGGCTGAAGTTCGTCGGAAACAATGACCCGTGTACAACAGGGGTTCTGGAAGTTCAAGAAATGTTGCTATTTCTCGTGGGATACTGCCAATTTTATTAGTACCCATAGGCTGTCTAACACACTTTCCATTGCGATACTGTAGAAAAAATCGAATGATTGGAGTGTTAGGCGGGCGTAAGGCTTGATATTTCTCAACAATCGTTACGTATTCCTTGCGAATGACGAAGTTGCGGTCTCTTTTTGTCTTTGTATTAGGTAAATTAATTAATAGTAAGTCATCTGAATGTTTCTCAATGTTTTTGACATTAAGTTGTGTTAGTTCATTAGTTCGACATGCTCCGTTTATTCCAATAATAAGAACAACCTGTAACGTAAAGAGTAGGTATTGTAGTAGATAAATGAATAAAATTGATATGAACGCATAATTATGCCTATCAACATCTACTAAGTATACTATTTAATTGAGATAAATATACTTAAGTAGATACTGAATGTGCAACTGACTTACTTTTGCCGCCAAATATACGGAATCGGGTGCTTCGTTAAGAAACTTTTCAATATCAGATAAGTACTGTGAAAACCTTCGATTTTTTTGGTTGATAACCAGATGAGGCTCTTTTTAAAAATGCCACTAATTTAGGATAGGCATCGATATGTTTGTCTTTTTTCATCTTTATTGTTGCTTTTAGCATCGAATACGTACTCCATAGAGTGCTTGCTTTCTTGTTCTCGGATAATTCTATAAAATATGCCAGCAAAACGTTTTCTGAGAAAGTTTTGGCTCCTTTTGCTAGTCGCCACGTGTTGAACATATCGTAGGTACTGTTTTAAATACTTCTCGCGTGATTGTTGAGGGAGAAAGCTCATTTGCGCATTATTAACAGTTTCAGTCAATTCTGTTGGCGTCAAGCAAACTTCCTCGTCGCTAGAATCACTCATTTTAGTTTTTTCACTTGTTTTCAAGTTTCTTGTTTTTAATATAAGGTTTAACAATGACGTGAAAAAATGCCGCGTAAAGAACCGCGTACAAAGCAAATTGAAAAAAGAACACCAAGAAGGTTCCGAGTCTGAGTTTTTAACAAATTAAAAAAAAGTTGTATGATAGATATATTCGGCACCATAGAGGTAGCAGTAAATAGGTTTAATGTTTTTTTTAACCGACTTCAAAAAAAGGAGGAGGTTCTCAATTCGTCGGAATCTTTTTTCTTTTTTTTTTTATGTATGTTCCCCGATTTCTCGAAGACGCCTGGACCGATTTGGAAAATTTTTCGTTTGTTTGAAAGGGTATACTTCCCAAGTGGTTGCATGATCATCAGGTCAGGATCTGATGATGGGATCCCAGGGAAATCGAGGGCAACCTTCAAATTTTATAGGCACATAGTACCATTTTCATATATTTTCTAAAGCTGTTTAAGTATTTGCATCTGATAATCATCATCTCAGGTGGATGAGCTGATGATGGAAGGTACAACTCCTCAACGGCTTGGAGTTAAAAGAAAATTCTTTCAAAATTATTTATAGTAACACTCGTGCATTTGCTCTCGGAAAGCACCATTTGGTGAAGTGGAACTGATGATGAAGACCACAGATGGCCACCGGAACTACTCAATAATATCTCCGTACTATTTCACGGGTTGCGATTCGATACTTTAACATGGTTGCTAAGCAATTTATGCTCGTCACAATGTGAATGGTGATATGGAGCTGATGGTGGACCAGGAGAACTCTTCAACAATTAACTTCCCTGCATCGGTAAAAGCAATATTTTGTAAAAGGCGATGAGAAAGTTGACACTAGGCTATTGTAACTGAGATAAATTATAAGCAGACCCACTAAAAAGCGTGAAATAAAAACTTTTTAACAAAAAAAAAACCGACTTCCAAAAAAACACTACAAAGTGAAAAATAACTTTAATTTCGGAAGTCGGTGGCAAAAAACTAAAATACAGATCCAAAGACACCGACTTCCGAAATTAAAGTTATTTTTCACTTTGTAGTGTTTTTTTGGAAGTCGGTTTTTTTTTTTGTTAAAAAGTTTTTTAATTCACAAACTTAGTGCACACGATGTTCTAAATTCAATTTACTTTATCCTCTAGAGAATAAAAACGGCTTTTCCACTCAGATATTGAAGATTAAAAATACTCTTTCCGAGATGGTGGGATGAAAAGTACATTCCTTGAGTTTATGAAACTTTTTAATACGCTATATACTTTTCAAGTTACACGGGGGCCGTGCTGAAAACGTTTGGCTGGCACGGCCCCCTTTTTTTGCATATTTCTTCAAAAGTACAGAGGTACATTGAAAAAGAAACCGGTACATATACTCCTAGAGGCGAGTACATTGCATTGGTGCACACCTAAATCGCAAATTCTGGGTGGCCAAGTGGGGCAAACGTACAGACGCCAGCACATCAACCTACTACAATCTGTCAAATTTCTTTAATAGATTTTCAACTTTATCAATAAATTATAAGGTTCAATGTTGATTAGGAAAATGTGACAGTTTCGGGTAGGTTGATGTGCTGGCGTCTGGACATCGCGAAGCGGTATTGCGGTGCGGCCCTCTCCCTATATTCCGCGGCCTTGACGGGGTCGCCACTGTCTGATGGCGGACGCGGTAAGGCCGCAGGGCAAGAGGAGTGTTGGTATGACGTTGGCCGCTCTCCCTATCCTCTGCGGCCGAAAATTGGCAGGCGGTGGGGCCAATGACCTGGCCCGTCGTTGGGGGACCAAGGGCGCCCAGACACGGGGTCGTCTGACGCCCATGTACTGGTTTGGTCCCTGGGGTGGTGACGGCGTGCTATGTGTTCTGGTGCGCCGGTGATGGGGAGTACTCCCCAGAGGAGGGTCCGGTGACGGACAGCCGCGGCGGATTCACGGATGAGCATAGATCAACATACTAATACGGATGAGTGCTAACGCGTGCCCGTGTTCCCGCCGTAAGCGGCAGAGGAGGACACCATGGAGTTTTAGTGGGTTAGAGTCCCACATAACTACATTATCTTCCCGCGGTGCAGAATGGATGAGCATTTCTCCACGTTAAAAAAATATGGTTAGGTTACTACCCTTTACAGAGAATTAGGTCGACATAGGTTGCAAGAGCGAGCGAATGACAATACAAATACCTTTACCGTGCAATGCACGGTAAAGGTATTTGTATTGTCATTCGCTAATTTAAGTTACAATACACGATGCACGGCGTGCATCGTGTATTTTAAGTAACTTAAATTAATGTTTGTAAGTTGCTATTCTGTTGATTTCTCGTCACTCGCAGTCAGTCGCTCACTTAGTAATACTATAACGTAAATTAATTATTTTTGTCTCCTAAAACTTTAATTTATTTATTTATTAAAACTTTATGCACAAGTAAAAAAATAATACTGTACAGTTGGCAGCACATCAACCTACCCGAAACTGTCACATTTTCCCAATCAACTTTGAACCTTATGCTTTAGTGATAAAGTTGAAAATCTATTAAAGAAATTTGACAGATTGTAGTAGGTTGATGTGCTGGCGTCTGTACAAAGGCGGACTTAATGCCTGAGGCATTTTCTACCAGTCAACCTTAGGTAGGGTGATGCAGAGACAAAACATGGCACAGTCACTCGTATAAATGCTACCTATAATAAATGTTAGGATCTTCCTGTGCTCGCGGCCGTCTCGAGCCGGGGGCCCGCTCCAGCTGTGGGCCCGTGGCATTTGGCCCCAATGCCACCCTTTTTTTTTATGGATGGGAAATCATCAAATATGACCCCTCCCGCTCTGGGTGGAGCGGAAGGGATGCCACCCTGTAGTTTCGCCACTGTTCGTCATAAGTTCCTGGTCATACTTGTCAGTCCCTAGGCTCCCTAAATTGTACTGTAGTTAGCTTCCTCGTCAGTCCCTAGACGCCTACAATTTTTTTTTTTTTTGTTTAGCCTGTACTGTCCCACTGCTGGGCAAAGGCCTCCCCCAAGTCCTTCCAGGAACTCCTCTTCCGCGCCACCTCAAACCAGCCCTCGCGGTACGCGTCCAGGTCATCTCGCCACCGCTTTCTGGGCCGACCTCGGCGGCGCCGTCCATCTTCAGGCACCCATTGTGTGGAAACTTTTGCCCAGCGGTCATCCTGCATGCGGCTGATGTGACCCGCCCAGTCCCACTTGAGTCTGGCAGCTTTCTTGCCTACGTCTATTATACCCGTTTTGGAACGCAGCATGGTGTTTCGAATTTTGTCCTGTCTTTTTACACCCAGGATGGTGCGCTCCATTGCTCTTTGGCAAACGCCAAGGCGGAACTTTTGCGACTCGGTGAGTGACCAGGTCTGAGCACCATAGGTTAGGACGGGCAAGATGCACATGTCGACGAGTTTGCGCTTCAGGGAGATCGGCAGATCACCCTTCATTAGCGTCTTCATGGACCAGTAGCTTTTCCAGGCGTTTTCAATTCGGCGATCGATTTCCCTTTCCTGCCTGTTTTCGAAAGAAACTAACTGGCCCAGGTAGATATACTCATCGACATAATGTATTTCTTGCCCATCTACCTCGACCCTACGCTTTGTGCTGTTAGTCATAAGTTGGGTTTTATACCGATTCATCGCAAGTCCCACCTTAAAGCTAGCCGTGCTCAGTTCTTGGAGCATGATCTGAAGTTCTAGAGCTGTGGGGGCAAAAAGGACTATGTCGTCGGCAAAACGGAGGTTTGTCAGCCTCTTCTTGCCGACGTCAATGCCCTTGGTCTTTAATAAAAGCTTTATACAACATTATTTTTAGTATATGCGAAACCTGAATATAGTTTGTTCAGAATAAGTAACTGAATCGATTCCAATAATTTTTACCCCATGTTATATTTTGGCCCAAAAATATTTAAAAAAGGTTAATAGTTGGACACCCCGAGTATATTATACTGTGCCCCGAGGAGCGACTAAGTAGGTAGTTATCTACACAATCACAATGGCGCGGCGCGGACGCACAGCGAGCGGGGCGACCGGGGCGGGGGTGCCCGGGTGCAGCAACCTCAGTCGCCCGGGTACCACTGGTTGGCGCGCACGTGTCGCGTGGGTCCAACTGCATAATCGCGAGCGCGCGGCCGCCGAGGCCGAGTTGTGTTACGGTTGATCGTGTACTTACCTATCGTATGTAAAAAGTGTCGTGTAACCATGACTTTCTCATACACAAACGTCCAGTACACAGAAACAACGATAACAGTGATAACGTATTCCTGGCAGTGCAGCGGTACGAGGAGCAATCAGAGTATCGTGAAACACAATGCTTTGCCGTGATGATTAACATTTTTAAACACGCCAAGATGGTTAATTGTAGAAAGTTATTATCTGTACCTACAGCCTGCTGTGGTTAAGTAATGCGATGTTTAACACTTTTCATCCACTTTGAACAAATCGCATTGACTACATTGTATCACTTACGGCTTACGAATAAGTAATTACTTATTCGTAGCTTACGGCTGCATTTATTTACGAATAAAGTACATTATAATAACTACCTACACTTGACCATTACGACAGTCCAAAGCCTGCAAGTGTGATGGAAAATGTTATCACCAGTTAATTACAATACAATCGCCGCGCGGTACGTTTAGGCACGCGGTGGGGGAGACCATGTGTTTGGACGGACAAACAGGTAACATAACAAGCTTATAACTTGGTGATTATTCATGATACAGTTTTGAAATTTTGTACATAGATTCTTTACATAAAAATACTAGACACGTGTTTCGGGTTTCGCATATACTAAAAATAATGTTGTATATATGAGATGTTAGACTTATTGGGCGGTAGTTTCTGATATCGCTTTTATCACCTTTTTTATGCAGAAGAACTATATTTGAATGGCACATTGAAATAGGTACTTTTCCTGTTGTCAGTATTGTATTAAAAAGGTTGGTAAGGTGAGGCAACAATGTGGGAGAGCCAATTTTTAACGCTTCGGTAGTGACTCCATCCTCTCCAGGACTTCTGTTGTAGCGCATAGTAGTAAGTGCTTTGTGCACTTCATAGCCACTTATTATAGGAATGGAATCTGGGAGACTGCATTCTGTACTGATCGGGGGTGGTGAGTCATCTGAATATAATGATTCATAGAATTGGGTCGCTATTTCCATGATTTTTTGTCTACTGTGGTGTTTTATTCCGTCATTGTCTTTGAGACTATTTATCCAGGTTTTTCTCTTTGTGACTCCATGTTTCAAAACCCTTAAAGATGTGTGCTTTTCTAGAGCTGTTTTGACTAAATGTGTACTTATATTTCTAAGGTCTTTCCTAATACTTCTTTTGACTTTTCTATCTATTATTCTATATTCTACTGTCCCTATTTCTTCTTTTGTTCGTTTTTCGATCAAATCTACACTATGAGATGTTAATTTGTTTTTATTTATGGTTTTGTTCTTTATGTTTTTACTGCTTTTGATTAATCCGGTAACTATTGAACTATATTGGTCTTCAGCATCTGTTTCATCAAGTTTAAGTCCTTTAAAATAATTTGATATTTCTAAATTAAAATATTCCGAGTTATTGATAAGTGTCTCTTTTGAAAGCCGCCTATTTTGTTTTGTGAACAATTTAGCTCGGTGGATTTTGAAATCAAATCGGATTTTTGCGCGGATTGGTCTGTGGTCGGAGCTATATTTAATTATATGGATAACACTAACATCCTTGATTATATGTTTGTCTGACGACAAGACGTAGTCAATTTCGTTTCGTGTGATACCATTAGGTGCAACCCACGTCCATCGCCGCTGCGGTTTCTTTAAAAATAAGGTGTTGGCTATGTGCATGCTCTGTCCAAAAGCAAACTGCATTAGACGCACACCTCGTTCGTTGCGGTCTCCTAAGCCAAAGTGACCGAGAGTATCTTCGCTGTCTAGTTCTTGTCTTCTTCCTACCTTAGCGTTAAAATCCCCAATTACCATGTTCCAGGTGCCTCTATTTTCATCACATGCTCGGTTGACAAGTTCATAGAAATCCTCTACGTCTTCATCGGTATGTGCAGATGTCGGTGCATAAACTTGTACCAGAGTTAGCGTTTTGTTCTGTGTAAGTTGGAATTTGAGCACCGCGACACGTTCAGAATACCCCACGAATTCGATGATATTTTCCTTCCACTTCTTTGCCACCATGAACCCCACTCCGTGTTGTCCACTGGTTTCACCGAAGTGGAAGAACACAGCATCGTCTCTTTCTTCCGTGTGTTCGCCCTCTCTTCTAACTTCTGATAGGCCTACAATGTCCCAGGTGATATCTTTTAGAGCATTTTCAAGCTCAATTAATCGCTCGTCTTTCATTAGCGTCCGGACATTGTAGGTGAGAATGTGAAGTGTATCAGTGTCCGTTATATAGTTTGCCGTGGTCGTTTGACGGTTAGTCGATCTCACCCGGAGATTCTTAGCTCCCCTGACCCCAGGGCTGCGCCCGCGCCCGTCCACGCCAGCACAACCGCTAGAGTCGCCGGGCACTTGGGGCCTGTCTCTTATTCTTCTGTCCATTGGGGGGATTGGACCGTAACCCACCACGCTGGTCCAGTGCGTGTTGGCGGGTTGCCAGAGCCTCGTTTGTTTGTTAGCAGGGTGCACCACGGGCAGGTGAGGTTGGCTTGAGTCCCGAAAGATATTATTTGGAACCCTTACACCCCTACAATAAATTTGTAAAATCTTACATAGACGGTACAACGATAATTAGAGTCTGGCAAACGAAAGTAGAGACTGAAAAAGCGCGGCAAAGAAGAATGGGCGGTTTCGTCCCAAGTGTTGTAACATGTTTCTACCCATATCATATGGAAGATCTCAGTGAGTGTTATTTTTTTTTGTATGGGCATAACTCTGTATCTCGTGCAGGGAAAGTGTTATAGTAGTTTCATTTATTTAATACAACTTAATTAATTAGTCTTTTAATGACAAAAGGACTAAAGCTATTTATAACTACCTACTCCTACTATGACCCAACATCCCCCAGTACCCCCTCTACTACCCTGCGCCGCGCACTGCCATTGTTTTTTTTATTGTAAGCGCAGGAGCAGCGAAAAAGCAGCAGCAGTTTTATATGGGAGAATGCATATGGCCAACAGCCTAAGTGACTATGTCATCGAAAATAATATAAATCGACAGCGAGCTTCTATTCGCGCTATAACTGCGGATATTTCTTTAGGTAGTTACCAAATAAAGCTTGCCCGGTCTTATTTGAGCGAACACGTAGGAAATGGCATGTACACAATCGAAATATATGCATAGGAGCTATTCCTAACCTTGTGCGATAATATAATATAAATATTTCAGAAGGTATTCTTTTGAGGGGGCGGATAAAATCGCGACATGTATCTGGTAGGATTTATTATTCGTTTTTATTATTGATAAAAAGTAGAGCACACACGGCGAGAGATGCAATTGCACATTATTATTGCTCATGTTTGACTGGAAAAGAACAGTGGGTACTTGCGCTCACATAATGAGCATCATTTGGTACTTTGGCTGGGCAAGATACCAGCTAAGCATATTGTTACCCGCGACATTTTTGGACGACATTATTATAGACAATAACCATTATTAAAAGTAAATCACCGTCAAATAGTAAGTAATGCCGCCAGTTTCTTGGGTACATTACCAGTCGACAGCGATGCGGATGAATTTTTCGACGCTATATTTTAGTTTGTGTATAGTTTTAGTTAAGTAAGGTTTTATTATTTTATTTTCGATAGAATATAGAGACTACTTAATTAATCTATTATTTTATCACAAATACCAATATGTGTACAATGTGCATTTGTTTGAGGCATATTCCTACATAAGGGAATTATTCAGTGATAATTGTATCATTTTTTTTTTGTTTATGTATTTTCGAATGTGCGTTTATTAATAACTAACTAAAAGTAACTGTTACTGTCTGTGAATCTGTGATTAATGTAAAATTATTATAAATGTAATAAGTATGTGGATATGTAACACAAAATGTAAAAAAGTATTGATTGATATTATGATAAAAGCATTATTTAGTACGCAAAATACGCGCGTTGACGTGGAGTTGCGGACATCAGCCTGTATTACCTATTACCTAAAGCATTATTTAATACAAGAACCTTTTTTTCACTTGAAGCCCAATACTTTTGACCTGCACGCAATTGTAATAACAACTTGGATAATTATTAATAAAAAAGCCTAAATAAACATGTTTATGCTAGTCGCAACTTGTTACAAGGGTTGGGACGCAACTTATATAATAACGCCCATTCTCCTTTAAAAAATATCAGTATAGCAACCCTAAAATTAGTATGACATACCTGGAATAACCTAATTTGATACTTTATAATAATTTGTTTTTGATGAAAAACGGTATTATTTGTACAGTACTGCTTGACTTAGAGACTTTTGAGTTAGAAAAATGCTCAACAAGATTACAACAAGTCACCAACAACACGCCATCTTCACAGAGCATGTACAGAGGCCAGCACATCAAGCTACCCCAATCTGTCAAGTTTTCCCAATTGAATTTGAACCTTATTACTTTGAGCTAATGTTGAAAATCTATCAAAGTTTGACAGATTGGGGTAGCATGATGTGCTGGCGTCTGTACCTTGTTTTGTAAAATTGAGTTTGACATTTCGTCTAACATTGCCATACAAAAAGTCTGCAAATAATTCGAGTGTCTACTTTCGTTTGCCAGACTCTATCTACCAAAATTACCACTTGAAGATCTAATTAGGATTTAATTATTGCTAATACAAGTTAGGTTCATAAATCAACCAATTTTTATGGAATGACCCATAAATATATTAAAAACACTTTCGAAGAGTGAAGTTACATAATATTAACCAAACTAACTAACAAAATTCTACTTAATTAATAAACCAAATAAAGACTTGGCTAAAAGGTCCCAGCAACCAGGCCACTAAATTAATTTAAAAAAAAAATTGATCTAGGCATATTTTTGTAAACAAACAGACAGATTGAAATTATTTAAAATTAATTCAATCATAAAGTACCTTTGTATAGTATTATTTTTATCATTCAATTAGTCTTTTTAGGATATTGATAAATAAATTTACAAATGCCTGCAGCTAGTTTTGGATCCATTTTAGCTAGTTCCATAAAAGATGATTGCTCCATCAAAAATGTTTGGAATCACAATCTTCATGAAGAATTTCGTGTTATTAGACAGGTAAGTACTTATATTACATTTTAAAAAAACTGTATTTATGTATAAATCCTAGTAAACCCAACTCTTTGATGACATTTGTGTACCTATCTTAATCTTTTTGATTTTGGCTTTTTGCAATCCAAAAAAAGTAAAAATAACTCCACTTTTATAAATTGTTCCTACCTTTCATCACTAGATTGTGCAGAAGTTTCACTGGGTGGCAATGGATACCGAGTTCCCTGGAGTGGTTGCAAGACCAATTGGTGAATTTAGGTCTACTGCTGACTATCAATATCAGCTGTTGAGGTATTTATTCAAAATATAATTAAAAAACAAGTTTAAATTGGTTTGGTGTAAAAATTGATTGATTTAATTGTTTTAGTACATATTGCTTTTGATTGAATCTTCAGTATGTAATTGTTACTAATTAAATTTATAAATCAATCATGTTTCCAGATGCAATGTGGACCTTTTAAGAATTATACAGTTAGGTCTTACATTTATGGATGAAAATGGTAAAACCCCACCTGGCTGCACTACTTGGCAATTTAATTTTAAGTTCAACTTGCAGTAAGTATAATAATAATATACTATGAAGGTATTAATTAGTCTTCTTTCGGGCGGAAATAAGGTGCGAGCCTTCAACAGTTGGGTCATGCCGGTTTTGATGTACTCTTTCGACATACTCAAATGGACTCAAACCGAACTCGACGCCCTGGATAGAAGGGTCCGCACACTGCTGACTGCAAATCGGATGCATCACCCACGATCATCGGTGATGAGACTGTATATCCCGCGGAAGTGTGGGAGTCGAGGCTTTTTAAATGCAAAGACCCTCCACAACCGCGAGGTGTGCAGTCTCAGGGAATATTTATTAAAAGCTGAAGTGGGTATGCACCATGATGTGGTCGCAGTGGACAAAGGGCTCACCCCGCTGTCCATGGCTAAAGAGAACTGGCGCAAACCTGTAGTACTTACTACCAATGACCGCAAGAAGGTATGGCAAAGCAAGGAGCTTCACGAGCGCTTCTATCGGGCTCTCCATGAGCCCGGTGTAGATTTCTCAGCGTCCGTATCCTGGTTAAGTTTTGGTGGTCTTTTCGGAGAAACCAACGGTTTCGTCTGTGCAATTATGGAGAAAGTTATCTTGACGAATAACTACCGGAGACATGTTATGAAGGACGGGATGGTTGACGTGTGTCGGGCATGCCACCGTCCAGGTGAGTCTATCAGATATATTATCTCTGGTTATTCTCGTCTGGCTAACGGCGAATACTTGCACAGGCATAACCAAGTAGCCAGGATTATTCACCAGCAACTTGCTTTGAAATAAGTATTTATAAACTTGTGGATTCTGAGGTACCGTATTACAAGTATGTGCCCGACCCAGTTCTTTAAAATTACCATGAAATAAGTATTTATAAACTTGTGGATTCTGAGGTACCGTATTACAAGTATGTGCCCGACCCAGTTCTTTAAAATTACCATGTCACGCTGTACTGGGATCGGTCTATCATTACTGACAGGACTATTGTCGCCAATAAGCCTGATATAGTGGTGATAGATCGATCAGCGCGCCGCGCAATGATTGTCGATGTTACCATTCCACATGACGGGAACCTCGTGAAAGCTGAGAAAGAGAAAGAAATTAAATATCTTGACTTAGCACACGAGGTTGTTGACATGTGGAATGTGAGCTCGGCTATCATTGTGCCGATTGTCGTATCGGCCAATGGCCTTATGGCCGAAAGCCTCTACCAACATCTGTCGAGGCTCTCGTTAGGCGGTTGGATCAAGGGCCTAATTCAGAAGGCAGTACTCCTCGATACGGCTCCTGGAGGAGGAGGTTCCTGTCTCTGGAGCCCTAACCACCGGTAGCTTGGACTCTGCTCCCGACACCGGCGGACTACATAGTATTTTTTTATATTTTTAAATGTTTTTTTTTTTAATGTTAAGTACCAAACAGCAACACAGTAAAATACCTGGGGCTACATCTAGACAAAAGGCTTACCTGGGCCCATCACATTAAGGCCAAGAAAAAGGCAGCTTCCATTGAGATGAAAAGTCTTTCCTGGCTCTTAGGAAAACAATCAAAGTTATCTCTCAGTAACAAAATACTTGTTCACAAAGTCATAGTTAAACCAATCTGGACTTAGGGAATAGAACTCTGGGGATCGGCTAGCAACTCCAATATCGAAATTTTACAAAGGTTCCAAAATTTAGCTCTAAGAACAATCTCAAACGCACCCTGGTTTGTCAGAAACACCGAAATACACGAGCACTTAAAAATACCAACAGTGAAAGAAGAATTATGCAAAAAATGCAAAACATATAAACAGAGACTGAAGTAGCACAGCAATGATTTAGCCAAGAAACTTCTTAACACACAAGAAGATATAATCCGCCTAAAGAGGTGGCAAATCCTGAACTTGGACCAGAGACAGTGAAAATTTAAATTTAGTACTGAACCACATATAATGTGAATGTTTGATGGAACACCACAAAAACATAATCTCACACGAAGACCTCATCTAATTATGGCTAGAAAGCCGATCGCAGATACAAGAAGAAAAAAAAATGTTATGAAATATTTAAAAATTTAATCAAATATGTATATAAACAAATAAACGAAATAATACTACAGCGATTCAATATTTGGATGAGAATTTTATTAAGAGTGAATCTATGAAGCGTCACATTTAGGCACATTTCTTTACATGAGAGAGAAGAATGATATAACTCTCTCTGTCTCTCACACTATGGCTCGTATTACAGAACCTCACTCAAGATTTTTCACTCAGCATTTCCTAAAACTAGTTTCAACCAATCAAATGGCTTTAAACGAGTTTTAAGTAATACTTTAGTTTTGAGCCCTTAGTCCTGTATCGGTATCTACAACAATACACTAGCATATACACAGCAGCCTGACATGAATCATCGGGCAGCTGCCCGCCTGACACAACACCCGTCTGGTCGGAGGATCTTCCCTTTTCTATAGAGTATGAGTGAACTTTACACCCTGTTCCTCATACCTCTATAGTCCCATATTTCATGGGTCTAAATTCTCTCATATTCTTTATTTTTTAAGAAGTTTCACTTCTATCACCAGTATGGTGCTGCATGCACAATTTTTTTGTATTTTGGCTGCTTCTAACTGTTATTAAAAGTATGAATATTGAACTTGATTTATATTTTCAGAGAAGACATGTATGCGCAAGACTCAATTGATCTGCTTCAAAATTCTGGTCTTCAATTCAGAGAACATGAAGAGCATGGCATTGAACCGTTAGAATTTGCTGAACTCCTAATGTCTTCAGGTCATTTCAATTTCTGTCCTTCATTTAAAATATTCAATTTACTTCATTTGGCAATTCACTATTTATTTAACATTTTCTCATTTTAGGTATTGTGCTAATGGACAATATAAACTGGTTGAGCTTTCATTCTGGGTATGATTTTGGATATTTGCTTAAAATCCTTACTGATCAGAATCTGCCCCAAGAAGAGAATGACTTCTTTGACAGTCTTAGATTGTATTTCCCTACTGTCTATGATGTGAAAGTAAGTATCAATAATATTCAAAATACATTGTCATGGTTCACTAATTATTTATTTAATTTCTACTTGTTTACAGTACTTGATGAAGTTATGCAAGAACTTAAAAGGTGGTCTGCAAGAAGTAGCTGACCAGTTGGAACTGCGTCGAGTAGGACCCCAGCACCAAGCTGGCTCTGATTCACATCTTACAGGAATGGCATTTTTCAAAATCAAAGAAGTATGGTTCTGTTCATTTACAAGAAGTTTGTTGATTTTTCAAAAAACTAATAAAAGTGTATTTTGTTTAACAGATATTCTTTGATGGCAATATTGAAAGCACTAGTGGTCATCTGTATGGGCTTGGAGCACCATTTAACAGTAATGCAAACAGTTTCCAGGATGGTATGGAGAACGGTAATTCACCATGATGCGGAAGTACTTTGTGGAGAACTAAACACTGCCATCTTCTTGTCTTATTTATTGGCGATACTTAAGCAAAGCATTATTTGTTAACAGTACCTGATTATGTGGAAAAAATAGAAAATATTGAAGAAAACCTGTGATATGTGGGTAGTATTTAACTGCACTGGTAAGGCTTATTACTGGCCAAAGTTTCCCCACACTAAAGGAAATTGAATGACAATTTTTTCCACTAACATCTGCTAAGAATTACTTTGAACTTATCAGTATAAGATGGTAGTATCAGAAATAATAAATAAGCTGGCCTAACATCTTATTTGAATAAAAGTGGAATTGTTTTTTAAATTAGTTTATAAAGCGATTGTGTACTCTCCAAAAAACCAACAGGATGTAAGATTCCTAGACATAGATAATTTTACCAATTGCTTTAAGCCTTTGTTTATTATGTAATAAGCTTGTCTTATTCAATTTGATAGCATAGGGTAAATGATTGAAGTGTCTCGAGTCATAATTGTAATTTTTGTTTTGAGAGTACATAGGTATACTAGTCAGGTACTTCAATTTGAATGAAATCTTTGAGGATATTGGACATAAATCTGTTTTGATATGTTTCATTATTACAATAATACCAATAGGTACTAGAATCGAGAGCATTAATATTGTAGGAGTTATGGTAGAGATAATAATAGCTTCGAAAGCGTTTGTGAGGCAGATCTGTTCGATTGGACTATCTGCTAGATAGGACCTGCGGGGTAATTGCGTAACACACTAACCACCCGCCCACGGCCTTGCCGCTATCAGCGTCAGCTTAGCGCGGGGCGGCGAGCGGTAAAAACAAAGAAGAACGGTCATTTGCGACTCAGACCCGACACGAAAGAGACATATCTCAGTTTTTTTGTTATTTTAAATGTAGCTAAAATATATATTTTTTATATTCGAAATCAATGGCTAACACCAAAATATTGCCTTGTGTTTTTGTTCAGGCGATATACAATTTTCTTTTAATACGAGTACCTATTTACCTACAAAATTCGTAATTGTATGTAATTCAATGACGATACAATAATTATGGAATTATCGAGGTGACCTGGTGATGGAACTGGATTATGTATTTTATAAACTTCTAGTATAACAATCGAGTTAGAGTTCATTAAAATCGTCTTACTCGGTGATTTAGGTATGCAGATTCTTCCTGAAAGTATGTAGATTACATTAGTGAAAGAATTGTCAAAATTGATTCATTAGTGTTTGAGAAAATCGCGGACATACAAACATACATACATACATACATCCGGGTCGAATACAGAACCTCCTTTTTTGAAGTCGGTTAATAAACGCACAGATCTCAACACAGAAAGCCAATTTTTTTTTTTTTTTTTTAATGACATCTCGCAGTTCAACTTTGAGGTTATCGTCTGCTTAACCGGGCTTGCCTGTGGATGCCTCAATAAGTTAAGGCCTCCAGCTGTCTATTTTTGTATTTTTATCTAAATTGGAGTCATTTTAAATGGATATAATTGCTATTCATTAAAAAAAAATATTTTAAAATATTTTGCCTTACCAAAATCAAATGGCAATTTATGGGTGATAGCCACTGATATTCAGAATAGTGTTAATTTATTTCTGTTATATTTAATATAACAAAATAACTGAGATGCGTTCCTTTTATGTCGGGCCTGGGTAAATTTTCTATGGGACGTGACCCTTCTTCTTTACCAAAATTTATGAACCATGCCACGACGCACAGTGTGGGAATCTCGCAATCTAGAGGGATTTAAATCAAAATATAAATTTTAATAATTGATAATATAAATATAACCTATTTATACCTAAGACCCTATTTGTCACAGCTACATATTAGAAATTCATGTAGGTAGGTTAAAAAAATAAATAAAAAATGTTGAAGTGGGTAGATAAATAATCGTTGTACCCTTACAATACGAACAACAACATTAATGGGTCATCTTCACTTGAGATTACTAATCAAATTAACTTATAGTCTTGTTTATTGGTTTATTATTGTATTGTGTATATCTTTCAAGGTAAGTTAGAGTGTATTTTATTTAAGTAATAGTTAAACATTGATCTAATAACATCATTTGAAAGCACAGTTAAATTATTCATTTTTTAAAGATGATTTGCAAAACAAAAGGTGTATAAAAAAAAATGGCCTGAATATCCCGGTGTTTATATTGTTTTAATTTATAGTTTAGAGTCTTAACTTTTGAGAACAATTGATAAAACTTGCGATTTTGTGCGACCGTCATACATTTTTTTTCGGTTTACAGAATGTCCGCCGAAATTACAAAAAAACAAATTTTTGATATTTGGACCTCAAATGCAAAAAAGGAGCGAATTGATGCTATTTTTGCTTTTATAATAGGTAATTACCCTCATGTACAATTTTCGGAAAGTGCTGTAAATGAAATTAAGTTGTTTTTAAGGAGGTTATGTAACAAATTTAACGAAAAATGGACAGCAAGCGGTAGACATCGTGAACGCTTTTTAAACAAGAATATAACTTGGTTGAATGAATGCATTAAATTACCAGATAATGTTTTAAATGAAATACCATCTACATCTGGCCATTCACCAGGAAGACCACACAAAGGTTTTGTAGAATGTTGCGATAAAACCAAAAAACGCAAAGTTCAGAATCTAATATCGTCTACTAGCCCTGAAGAAATAGCGATTGCACATGAATGTAACCTTCGAAAAGCAGGTAAAAAGGACTCTGCAGCTATAGTAAAAGAACTTTCTATAAGTTCACCTAAGAGAGGTTCCGTCATGAAAAGCGTACGTAAAAGCATGATTAGCGAAAGCGTTCAAGTGACTGTGTCGGCCGATGAAGCATTAAGCATGATGGTAGATGCTGATTTATCAACACATCAATATGAGATAATACGGCAAAGGATAAATAAATTGGTTAAAAACTTATTGCCATCTTATGACCAAATAAAAGAGGCTAAGAAGAAATGTTATCCATCCAATAAAACCGTAACAGAATCAACTGCAACGTGTGCCCTGCAATCATTAGTTGATCACAGTATCGAACGACTTTGTGTATCTCAGAAAGAGGTTCTTGGGTCAATTGAGGACTTGCACAGTGGAGTAAAGGAACTGTCTTTGTTAATTAAGTGGGGTTGTGATGGAGCACAACAAAAATCATATAAACAAAAGTTTTGTTCAGAAAACAAATTTGATGAAAACCTTTTTAGCATATCCATGGTACCTATACAGTTAAGGTTGAATGTTGAAGAGAATAATATTATAGTATGGCAAAATCCAGCCCCTTCTTCAACAAGGTACTGTCGACCAATTAGACTTAACTTTGCTAAAGAGACTACTTCATTAATTAAAGAAGAGGTTGACACGATACAACACCAAATCGATATGTTGTCGGCCGTCGAAGTAAGTCTAGATAACTTTAAGATTTTTGTGAAACCAGTTTTTATACTGACTATGATAGACGGCAAAATATGTAGTGCTCTATCTGATGTTTCGTCCTCATCTCAAACTTGCTATATATGTGGAGCAAAGCCTTCAGAGATGAATAATCCATCTCTTATTTTGATGAAACCTCTCGATCAAGCTGCATTGTCTTTCGGGCTTTCTCCTTTGCATTCCTGGATTAGGTTCATGGAGTGTATACTTCATATTGCCTACAGACTTGATATAAAAATGTGGCAAGCTAGAGGTCAAGAAAATAAAGATAAGGTTAAGGCAAGGAAGATACACATACAAACACGGTTCAGAAATGAATTGGGTTTATTAGTGGATTTGCCAACTCAGCAAGCTGGTAATACCAATGACGGCAACACAGCACGCCGATTTTTTAGAGGTGCTACAATAACTGCTGATATTACCGGGGTAAATTTAGAATTAATAACGAGGTTTCATATCATTTTAGAAACTCTCGGATCTGGTTTTACAGTCGATTTAGATTCGTTCAATAGTTACACAGAAGAAACCAGAAACCTGTATCTTAGGGAATACTCATGGTATAACATGCCTGTTAGTGTGCACAAAGTTTTATTTCATGGCCGCGATGTCATAGCTTCGTGTATTTTGCCGATTGGCCAGTTATCGGAAGAGGCACAAGAGGCTAGAAACAAAGATAACCGAAGATATAGGGAATTTTTCACTAGGAAAACGTCACGAATAGACACCAATACCGACCTACTTAATAGGCTTCTTATATCGTCAGACCCCTTCATATGCAGCTTAAGGCTTATAATGAAGAGAAAACGGAGTCCTCTAGATCCTGATGTCCTAAAATTGCTTTCTGTACCCACCGTAAATGAGGCCGAAAGTGGAATTAGTGATTAAAAAAAATAACAAAATTGATTCATATCGCATTTTTTTTTAATACAACTTTATTTTCTATCACTATTTAAGTATTTTTATTTATTTGAATACCAATCAATATTATTTTTTACTTGTATCTTTTATTTAATTCAATTTGGAATTAAATCCCTCTAGATTGCGAGATTCCCACACTGTGCGACGCAACGCTCGCAGCGTCAAAGCTAGACAAAAGAAACCGCGCCGCTTGCCGCTAAGCCAGAAGCCGTGGCCGGGCGGTTACAGTAGGAATGGCTTTCATTTTGACAGTTCAACAACATTCATCGCGTTATTTATGTTGTTGAATATGAAGCAATGGATTTTATCAATATCCTTCAAAATGATCCAGATTGTGATTGATAATGTGTTACGCAAGTACCGTGTAAGGGTTTTATAAACTAAAATAATTTGTGCCTACTGCGATAACTGTACAGGGATATTTTTTTAACACCATCCAGATTTTTACAGGGTGTTCTACCCACGAATATGAACAACTTTCACTATGGGTCCAACTCAGAAATCACGAAAAAAAATCAGCTGTTTCATACAAAAGTCCAATACCTACTTGACCAAAATGTATGAAACAGCAGATTTTTTTTTTCGTGATTTCAGAGTTGGCCCCATAGTGAAAGTTGTTCATATTCATGGGTAGAACACCCTGTAAAAATTTGGATGGTGATAAAAAAATATCCCTGTATGATAGAGCACTAGTGGCCCAGTGGTAACGGCCCGGACTTACCGAGTTGTAAGGTCGTGGGGTCTATCATTCATTAACTCTGCATTCAAAACGGAGAAGGAAAACATTGGCTTGTCCTAGAAGTCAAAATTTCAAGACATGTGACATCCACCAATCGGCACTGAGCCCGCGTGGTGGATTACAGCCCATTCCTTCTCACAGTAATGCCTGTTCCCAGCAGTAGATGATTATGCTGTGATAATTACTAACCAATATGTTTACAAAAACATACAATTATTATTATTTAGTTCCTTACTGTATTAGTATTATAAGTGGGTTTGTGTTTTTACCAGGTTATTCTATTTTAGACACAAATGCTAAGTAGTCTTAACTAGTCTAATAAATAGAACACAGACTACCTACCTAGTGTTCGAAATCTTCTTAAATAAATAATTTTGTTCTATAGGTACCGAAGTCTATTTTTTTTTACAAAAGTGTAAATAGCTTACCTTCTACCTAAATGTAGTTTTATACCAAAATAAAGTTTTCAGTCCTACTGCCTATACCTCGGAATCTTTATTACGAACAGTTTGCAACAAGTGGCAGCTATCAGTCTAGCTTATAGGCCAGATTTAGAGTTACCTATAATTTTCGGTGACACTGCAAAGTACCTACAATTTAAAATTCACATAACCCTTTCCGTCAGTCTGATAAGAATTGAAGCCAGTTGCTATTTTAGAGACATTATTATTGCGCTATAAGTGTGGATTCAATTCCTGCCCAGAATAAATATTTGTTTGGGTATACTAGTTTTTCCGGGTTAAGCTTCATTAGGACAAGCTGGTACACATGTGTACCACAAGCGGTACTTTGTACCTACACACTGCTACACATCAAGCTATACATTTCCAGTTTTAGCTGACCTCGCATTGTATATAGGTTTTTCGCGTACAATCAGAAGTTAACTTATACTAGTTATGTATAGCCGTGCGTGCGTACCAGCTCGTCCCTGAGAGGCTAGGCTGGCGAGGCTGGCTATGTCTGTAAATGCACAAAGCCACTAATTCTGGTTGTTGTTTTTACTTATTGGGGCGAAGTTTTGTTAACGAGAGGTTGTATTTAGCAAGCCTTCCAATTTTGATGATTTTTTTTCCACTAACGGTCGGGTTGTCGCCCCAATTAATTAAGTAATGGATTCTTAAAAACAACACAAAATAATCTCGATATTAGGTTTATTTACCATTGCAATGTTAATAATCGTTACATAAGAAATTATAATCATCGAATCGCGTGTTTAACGGCATGAGGTTTATTTCTTCTTCTTTTTGTGCTTTTGGGCGGTGTCCGGTGTGTTATCGGCCTTGCGCTTGCTTGTATTAGCGCCTTTGCCGGTCGCGTTCCCACCAGGTGTATTTTGATTGGCGGCACCACTCTTTTTCTTCTTTTCAGCTCGTTCCTTCTCTTCAAGTTCTTGATTTTCTCTCTCAATTAAAGTGATGAGGGTGTTACATCTGGGAATGGCCAATGATTTGAATTTAATTTGTGTGTGGTTTTGACATATCTCGGGACCGTGGGGTTTCGAAACTTTGGAAGGCATACAAAGGGCCGAAGCCAATGTGCTGGACTATTGCAGAATATATATACAAAACATATTGGGCTTGCGTTTGGGTGGCTATAGTGAATTGGTTACCTAGAACTATAGAAGGACTATGTCCTTTGCCTGATCAATGTTATGTAAGGCCTATTACACATGATGCCGTAGCTGCGGTGGTTCATACAAATCCAAGGGTGACTGATGCCACGGCGGCGGCGGTGCCGCTGCAGCTGCGGCATAATGTATAAACGGCCTGATACACGGATAAAATGGCAGGGGGTGATTTGCACACTCAATAATGGGCCTCCGGAAACGGTCGCTAGCACATGGTAACATAACGACGAGAGGAGCAAGTGTGTGGCTTTATTATGCACGTGTTTATATGATTTTTAGTGGTAACAACTAACCTGCGTTGTAGCTCAACGGCTGTTCTTGATTTGAGGAACCAATCAAATCTAAATTGCGGCGCGGCGTGTACAGATGCGCGAAGTTCCTCGTACACGTTTTCTTTATCGAAGCCCAGCTTATGCAGCATGCACACCAGGAATCTAGATAAAAATGTAAAGTTTATTGTTACACACAACACTGCTATACAGTATACATAAATATGTGAGATATGAATGAAATCAATATAAATCACCTGTCCTCTTCCTCGACGTAATTTTTTCCTTTATTTGTTCCGTAAGAGATTCTCAGTTGATGGAATGGAGCTCTGTATCGCGCCATCTTAGCATCCAGCGCTTTCTTGATAGACGCTCGCCTCTGTATCTTGGCTTCTCCCCTTTCAATTTGTCCCATTATTCTGTCAATGTCTTGAAGCTCATGACAACGCTCCCAAAATACTGCTGAATATTCCATGACCTTAAAAAGTTACAATGATGCGTTATTTTTTTAATAAAATTTTACGAATTCACCTTTGTGCATGTTTTAACCAATGATTTTACTCACTTCTTCTGGAGTTTTGCCTTCAACATCCTTAGCGATATTTTCAATATCATCTCTGCCGTATTTTTCGTTGGCCTTGATGAATTGGTTAAAGTCTCGCTTTGTCCAATTAGTAAACCCTGTTGGTGAAGAATTTTGTATTACATTGCTAACTTTTAATCTGTCAAGCTCCGCTAATGAGACATAATTGATTTTCTATTGTTTCGTCACCGATCGGTAATGCGCGGGGCTTGAACGGTGATGTTTGATGTGCTGCAATTTCTAAAATATTTAATTAACTACTAGCTGACCCGGCGAACTTTGTTCCTCCTTAAAGGCAATAAATAAGCAGCTTTTTTTTTTCAATTGGAAAAAATACAAAAAAAAATTAAATACCTACATTAATCATTCATAATTATTTATTAATTTTAGTACATAGGTTGCTCTTCATTTAAGTACCTTGTGATACACGACATTTTTTGATTTATTATCAGGCGCAAAAACAAACAACGCAGATGGTCTTCCGACCCGTGAACATGCCACGTATAATTGACCATGGGAAAAACATGAATGTTCTAGATTTAAACCACAAACTTTTAAGGATTGGCCTTGTGATTTTCTTGATGGTCAAGGCAAATGCAAGACGTATCGGAAATTGAAGTCTTTTAAATTCAAACGGCATATCGGTTGGGATCATCGGTATCCTCGGAATGAGAACTTCCTCACCTTTGAATTTTCCTATCATTATCGTAGCGTAAATTACATTGTTCATTAATTTTCTAACCACTAAACGCGTACCGTTGCACAGTTTTGGTTGGTTTATGTTTCGAAGCATGATTACTACGGAGCCAACCTTTAGGCGTAAATTGTGAGGTGGTAAGCCAGCCACGTCCAAAGAGTTTAAAAATTCAATTGGATAGTTGGTGGCTTCATCTTCATTTGTGACGCAGTCAATAGATTTGAATGAATGCATTGTTCCAATGATCTTATTTTGAATTATGTAGTTTAGGTCATCTACATCTTTATTCTTAGCCGCTAAAATTGTTCGCTCACTCAACCATTCATTATTTTTGTAGTTAGAAATAATTTCTGGAAATACATTGTTGATAAGTTCGTCTTTTGATGAGACAAAATTACAGAAATTATTTGGAAATGATATTAATCCGCTCGATTCATCGACAGGTACTTGACCATTACCGATAGTCAGCAATTCTCATGTTTGTTGTCAGTTGCAGTTTCTTCACATAGCGCCATAGATTTGACGATTTGAGGCAAGCGTTTATTTCGTCGGCAGCCGTAGATCTTGGAATTACTGGCAGTATTTGGCGGAAATCGCCAGACAGTAAAATCATTGCTCCTCCAAAACATCTCGAGTCATTGCGTAAATCTTTTAATGTTCGGTTAAGTGCTTCTAATGCACGTTTATGCGCCATTGTGCACTCGTCCCAGATGATGATTTTCGATACCGATAAAAAAAAAAAAGAAAGTATCCTATGTCCTTCTCCTGGCTCTAAACTACCTCCCTGCCAATTTTCAGCTAAATCGGTTCAGCCGTTCTTGAGTTATAAGTGGAGTAACTAACACGACTTTCTTTTATCTATACTAATATTATAAAGAGGTAAAATTTGTAAGTTTGTAAGTTTGTAAGTTTGTATGTAATGGGTAATCTCTGGAACTCATAATCCAATTCTAAAAATTTTTTAACTGGCAGAAAGCTACATTATTCCTGAGTGCTATAGGCTATAAATTGTTTCTATAGCATGTATATTAACCGAGCTATCACAACTTTTGTCTAGCAAGTCGGAAAAAAATACCACATAAAACAGAATTATTTGCGTGCGCTGCCTAAACAGTTGCTTAAAATTAAAAACAATGTATGGCTACCTGGTTCGTCTTCATTATTTCTACAAAAAAGTCCGCGATACCATATCTCTATCTTTTATATTTTATCTTTTATACTTCTTTTATTGCATTAAAAAAAAATTTTTTCGGTATACTTACGTTTGGTTGATTATTTGAGCAACAAAATATTAATTCTTATGACAATAAATTATTTCAGTATCACAAGAACATCATACAGATAAGATTTGCCATTTACAGTATATCAATTGGTCATACAGTTTCGGAGATAATATAAAATTACTAAAACGCAAAATGCCCCTAGCATAACTTTCATTGTGCAGACGTTTTACCTATTTGCCCATAGATGGCGTTCTGCAATTACGTCATTTTTCTGAATCGCGGTGTTAAGACTTTCCGTAGATTGATGACCCTCTTGAATTTTTATGCCCACGTTAGTTGGATTGGAGTTCCATACGAACGATTCGATTATGAGCACGGAGATTATGAGGTATCTATTAGACTATTAGATACCTCATATTCGAAAATATCGTAATTTCGTTGTACGTTTGTTTTCATTGTTTTGTATGTTCGTAGTTTCGTACTTCGTTCTATCGTAATAATCGATACGAGTTAAAGTTATTCGATATTACCGATTACGATTGTTTTGTTTTGTACATGGTACAATTATAATTATATGGTTTTGTAAAGGCGGACGGTGTTCGAGTCGCTCTCCCTTTGTTCGTAATTGTTTTCAAGTCTGTGCGTAGTTTGTCGAGAGCATGCCTAAAAGGAAATCTCAACTGTCCCGGCAGACATCACAGACAAGAGCCGCTCGAGTACGCCGTACGGAAGAATCTGCCCCTGAAAATGAAAATGAGCAGCGCCTCTCGAGAAATAGAGAAAATATTTCGCAAGCACGCGCTAGAGAATCTAGCTCCGAGCGCTCACAGGGCCTCGCTAGCCAAAATGTGAGGACGTCGCGGGCCCGTGCTCGAGAATCTAGCGCTGAACGTGCGCAGCGTCTATCTGAGTTAAGGCAGCATGTCTCTGAGAAAAGGGATAGGGAGACTAGCGCTGAGCGCTCGCAGCGGCTCGCTAGGCAAAATGCCATAACATCACAGGCCCGCGCTCGAGAATCCAGCGATGAACGTGCACAGCGTCTATCTGTTTTAAGGCAGCATGTCTCTGAAACAAGGGATAGGGAGACTAGCGCTGAGCGCTCGCTGCGGCTCGCTAGGCAAAATGCCATAACATCACAGGCCCGCGCTCGAGAATCCAGCGATGAACGTGCACAGCGTCTATCTGTTTTAAGGCAGCATGTCTCTGAAACAAGGGATAGGGAGACTAGCGCTGAGCGCTCGCAGCGGCTCGCTAGGCAAAATGCCATAACATCGCAGGCCCGCGCTCGAGAATCCAGCGATGAACGTGCACAGCGTCTATCTGAGTTTCCAATAAAAACATCATTTGCTCTGACTATTAACAAGTCCCAGTGATAAACATTCTCTTTGGTTGGCTACGAAAAGAATGTTTTTCCCATGGGCAATTATATGTTGGTCTATCAAGAGTGGGATCATCCGAAAAGCAGATTATTCTGTTACCGGAAAATAAAACAACCTCAAACATTGTATATAGAGAAGCTTTAAATTAAATAGATACCTAACTTAAATAAATAAAATAAGTAAAAGGCGACCAAGGGTTAAGTTACCTTGAGCAGAAAAGAGAACTTAGGTAATCTTTGAAGTTACTGATCTGATTCCAAACAATATTTTACTAATAAAATTAAATACAGTAATATCAATCGAGTGTTATCCTATGTTAAAACAAGAAATTTTCCGCGGACGAAGTCGCGGGCAGAAGCTAGTATATATATATATGATACCTTGAGTTAGCAACTGCTCTTTCTCCTGTACCTCTTCCTCTGTGAGAGCTTCAGCGTCATCTATCTTACGTTGTTCTTCTCTTTGAATCTTGGCAGCATCAGGTCCCAATTCAGGATTACGGGGAACTTTGTACCTAACAAAAAAACACGATAAGTATCCTTGACTTCTACTATATTTTGTGTATTCTAGTTTAATCCTTACCCTAGTGTTTTGCGATAGTGGTATATTTCTTGATCCAAAAGTTCGAAGAGTCTCGGCGGGAAGAACTGGAAATCTTGCACAATCGGCTGCTTTGGAGGACGCGGAGCCTAGACATGAGAAAAGTGAGTATTATCATACGATCATCACAAGCATGGTTCAAAAGTAACTACAAGCATTATAGATATTGTATGTATGTGAAAATATATAAGTATTTAAATGAATAATAGTATGTGAATTGAAAGTGATATTCTAGTTCTAATATAAATAGGAAATAAGGCTAAATAAATAATTTACAGCAGAAATACAGGTATACTACATTAATGCCAGTATAAAGAGCTAATCAATTTACATAATACAAGTACATGAATTAGATGATAATTATATTGCCATAGAACCAACACCAAAAGTAGACTGCTGCGCTGACCTCCGCATTTAGCTCTTTACACTTATTTACCTGTACCTTTGGCGCCTTCGGTTCGGAAACACGGAGTGCCTCCCGGAAGTAAGCGTCCACTGCATAGTTAGCTTTACGCTCGCGTTTAGGCGGTTCTATCCAATTACCAATGGGTAAAATTTTCTGCTTCTCTCTGTAATCCTCCCCTGAATTAAAAAAGATAATTAGTATTTTAATTTACACAATTATTATTTTTTACTATCTTTTTAGAAGAAACCTTCAAACTGGTAGACAGAGTCTGTCGTGGCGCCGGGGGTGTCCATCGAGAAAGCCCGTAGTGAAGACTCTCCTAGACTCTCCAGCTTCTGCTTCAATTCTTCAGTCTATAAAAGACAAATCACTTGTATATTCATGTTTTAGTGTTTATCTGAAATGGAACAGTTAATGAACCTCCTTACCTTGTGTTCTCCCTTAGCTAATATGTCATCAATATCTTCCTCAGTGATTTCCGAATCTTTAGACGAGAACACATGGTTGGCGCCATGTCTGATCATGTTGAGCATTTCGTCTTTGTTAAGATGACTCTTAATGTCGACCAGGCGGCCAGACTGGATCACGAGTTTGTCTAACCTTAGCTTCACTTCGGCGCGTTCTACAATTTTTTCTTCCACAGTATTTTCAGTGATGAGTCGGAAAACTCTCACCTTAAAAAGAATAAGTAATATACAGGAAACATGTTAAACAAGTGCGCAAACTGTAACCATGAATTCAGTACATGATTCTGAACCCCTCTACTTTGAAAGTTTTAAGTTATTTTTAAAAAAGTTTGCTCTTCCTTTTTGACAGATAGGTATTGCACTTTTCTATGAAACAGCTGATTTTTTTATGATAACCGCCGAAAAATTTCTACTCTAGGTCTAATCATGTGCTGAATTCATTGTTACAGTTTGTGCACTGGTTAATTTTTGTTCCTGTATTGTCAGTCATAGTTGAACAGTTAATAAAATCCAGTATTTCAAATTCCGATTGACCTGCTCAAATACATAAGAGGACTACTAACTTGTTTTTTCTGTCCAATACGATGTGCCCTGTCCATAGCCTGCAAGTCCATTTGCGGATTCCAGTCAGAGTCGTAGATGATGACGACATCTGCTGAAGTCAAGTTGATACCGAGACCACCGGCGCGCGTCGACAACATAAACACGAATTTTTCGCTCCCCTCGGCGTTGTACTCCTCAATTTGCCTATTTCTATCTTCATGAGGTGTTTGACCATCTAAACGGCAATACTGAAACAATATATATTTTAAAATAATCACGAGTATTGTAAGAGTCGAGTTGTCATGAGAGGGTTGTTACATACCTTATATTGTCGCCAAAGACAGTAATCCTCTAAGATGTCCAGCATCCTGGTCATTTGTGAGAATATAAGCACCCTGGAATCCTGTTCTCGTAGTTTGGGCAGCAATTTGTCAAGGATAGCGAGTTTACCACAGTTGTACACGAGATGCAAGTCCGTCGTATAGGGTGGGCCAGGCTCAGCCCCATCAAACAGATAAGGATGGTTGCAGCATTTACGAAGCTGCATGAGAATGTTCTGCAGACGCATCTTTTCAACCTTTCCAGCACCATTCACTACAATCAGAAAAATTTGTTTTAATACATTGCTTTTTACATCTGATGATCATTAACAACATAAACATTACATAATTAAACATTGTGAAGACATTATTTTACTTACCTACATCAATGTCTTTCATTAGAACCTTGGTATACCATTCTCTTTGCATTTTACTCAAACCGACATACACTTTGACCTCCTTTTTTGGTTTAAGTTTCCTCTCCACTTCAGATTTAAGACGACGAAGTAAGAATGGCCTCAAAACAGCATGCAGCCGAGATACTAGTTGATTGTCACCAAGAGCCGCATTAGTGTTGAACCAGGAATCAAAGTCCTGAGAAGGTTTTGTAAATTAGTAGTTTCCACACTGCAATATGCCTTATAATTTAAATGTTTTATAACCATTTATCTAAACAGTGTAGTACTTACATCAGAACTATTAAATACATCCGGTAAGAGGAAGTTGAGGAGTGCCCACAGCTCATGGAGATTGTTCTGCAGTGGAGTACCAGTTAGCAACAGCCTGTTCATACTCTTGAACTCTCTAAGCAGTTCAGAAAGCTTTGACTTTTCATTCTTGATTCTATGAGCCTCGTCAATCACCATGTATCTCCAGTTGAACTTTTTGAAAACTGATCTTTCTCGAATTATCATTTCATAAGACGTAATACAGACATCCCAGTTACCAGGCATCAGGACTTCTCGAATAAATGTGCTCTAATAAAAAAAATTGTTCATTAAAATTGATGACAAAATATTTTTTATATTATTCATAACTTTATGTGATGTGATGTACCAAATTAAGAAAGACAACCATATTATGCTCCCTATTTGAAACCATAGACAAACAGTATTTACAAAACATATGCCCGTTTTCACCATTGTTACCTAAATTTAGGTAGGCCCTTAGAAATTTTAAGTGTTAGTTTCGTTTTCACCATCACCTTTTTTTTTATTTTTTATGGATGGGAAATCTATGCCCGTTTTCATCATCGTTACCTAAATTTAGGTAGGCCCTTAAGAAATTTTAAGTGTTAGTTTCGTTTTTACCATCACCTAAGGGACACTTATGGTCCTAAGGGATCCCTTAAATACAGGGACCCGATATTCGGCATCTTAGCGCTAAGTGACAGTTTATTTTGTTGTTGAAAGTTCATAATTGCTACGAACTGGAAGATTTTATTGAGAGTTTAGAAGCTATCGAAACTGTGGACTTAGTTACGAATCGAAGTTTATTCAGACGGCCACATATTTATCGTGAGAGACCGGATTTTTTCACAAAATAAGTGGCCCTTACATAAATATAATAATCTGGTGAAAACAAACTTAGGTAAGGGACTGATTTAAGGAGTCTCTTATGTTAAGAGACCCTTAGATAAAGAGTATTTGAGGGACCAATCGTGAAAACGGGCATTCGTTGCAGAACTTACCCTTGTTTCTTGGTCACCAATTAAACAAACTGCTTTCAGAGATGGGCACCATTTTTTGAACTCATTCATCCAATTTGTCAGGGTTGATTTTGGGACAATAACAATATGTGGTCCAGGAACATTCCTGTTACATAAAGAAGTTAATACAAAATTATGAATTATGTGATAGATGCTACATTATTTTTAGAATTCCATCCAACCTGGTCAAGCACCGCGCGTCGCCTATTGGCGACGAAACAATAGAAAATCAATTGTGTCTCATTAGTGGAGCTTGACAGATTAAAAGAAAACAGAACCTTTATAAGATCACGGGTTTTCTTCACTAAACAGTCACCCCCATTAAATTGAAAGACACCTCTATCTTAAAACATCAGTTTAGACAGTTAACTACTTAATTATATACTTGGAAAAGAAAATGATTTGATTAAATTAATAAATAATAATAGAATCAACACTCACTTGAAGTTCTTCATGTAACCAAGTAAAGAAATAGTCTGTAAAGTTTTTCCGAGACCCATTTCATCAGCCAGGATTCCATTGATACCATTTTCATAGAGTGAGATCATCCAGTTAAGACCTCTTACTTGATAGTCACGCATTTCTCCATTTTTAATGAAGTGTGGAGATGCTTCAAACCGGAATATTGATTTTACTTTAATATTAGTCTCTGCAAGGAGTTCCTCGTCTTCTTCCTGTTCAGTCTTTCGGTGGCGGTGACTAGACAAAACAAAAGTAACACAATACCAAACACATTCACAATAGAATTTTAGTGTAAATATTAATCTAGTCTCCAGTGGGTGTGCACAAAATTGTTCACAAGAATTACACAATACTGTGTACAATTCGAATTGTACTATGTATTTCTTTAGACCTTGTAAACATTAGCGTCAAAGCACATGTTTATTGTTTGTTTGTAATGGCAAGGTGAAGGTTAGTTTTATTATTACTTACTCTCCTGCTCCTAGTCCGCCTGGGTCAACGTCTTGCTTAATCTTCTTAGGTCTGCCGGCTTTCGGTTTAGGTGGGCTGCCACCAGATTTAGGAGTATTTGTCATGAAATGAGAGAAAATTTCTGTTTGCTTCAATAGAAATTCGAATCTCTTCGAACGATCAGTTTCAATTTTACTTTCGAAGTCACCTTCCTTGCCCCGCGAAGACGTAGTGTCGCTTGAGGATCCATTCTGTTACAAAAATGAGTTCGTTTTAACACAATTCCTCACATTGAATCATAAAACAAGAGTGTGGTCAGTGAAACCTACTGAATTTTCACCAACATCTGCAACTTCCATAGGTTCCTCTGTTTGAGACATGTTGACACAGAATAAATATCACTTTATGTATTCGTAGATTACTCGAATTGACGATTTTACATAGCGTAATGAACAACGTTTACTTTTATCTTCTACGTTATGACAAAAACCGGGCGCGAAATTTATCCACCCGTTATGTCTGCAAGCTGCTGATGCATTACCATAGAGTAAAATTAATTGCTTGATCGCAAATCGGGCGGACCTTTCAAACAATGTTGCCAGGTCACAAATTTCCAAAAGTAGTACTAGTAATGCTAGGTATACTATGGGTATACTCGCGGACATTCGCGGTCACTTTCGGAATGTCGCTGCGTGTGTATCCGAGTGTGGTGGATCCGACGACCGACTGAACCAACGTTCTATAAAGCTCTGTGCTTGCTTAGTAAAATGACCATAGATCAAAGACCTCTAAGCCATAGATACAATATAATACTATGACGGCGCTATTGTATGTATGTACAGACGCCAGCACATCAACCTACTACAATCTGTCAAATTTCTTTAAAAGATTTTCAACTTTATCACCAAACCATAAGGTTCAAAGTTGATTGGGAAAATCTGACAGTTTCGGGTAGGTTGATGTGCTGGCGTCTGTACGTTGTCCGGTACAGGCAGTACAAGAGGGTAGTACTCGTGTCGTGTGTGTATCTATTATAGTATGTCTTCGGTAGATACACCATAACCATATACTGCAAATCTACTCGTTAAACATCTGGCTACTTTTCTTTCAGGGTCCACAAGGATCTCAGGGAGAGAACCTCATGTCTCTGCCGCCGCGGGAGACACTCCGGATGTGGGGAGCCGCGTGACGACTCCCGGCCACCGTAGGCGCGGGCCTGCGGACGGAGAGTAATGGGTAGCTCACCGTCCGATCAGGACCAGACCCGTGCCGAACGGCGCGTATGTGTTCCACGCGCGTTTCAAAGAGATGTCAGCATAAAGGAAGGGGCTTGTTAGGGCCGAAGCCTGCCGGGGTTGCGGGATTGTCCGAAAGGGTTACCGCTACCCCGGAACATGAAGGGCTTTGGAAGGAACACGGGTGGGTTTTAGTCAGTAAGAGTCTGACACTCCCGCTCCATCCAGAGCGGGAGGGGTCATTTGATAATTTCCCATCTACAAAAAAAAAATGGTTCCACAAGGATGAAAACTGAATGGAAACTTATTTCAAGACGAGTTATGAGAAAAATAAGTTTTCTATAGAAATTTGAAATTCCTCATACATACCTATCTCGTTTTTATATCAGAGTTCTTTCAAAATATACAGGATGATTTTTTTATCACCATCCAAATTTTTACAGGGTGTTCTACCCATGAATATGAACAACTTTCACTATGGGACCAACTCTGAAATCACGAAAAAAATCAGCTGTTTAATACAAAATTTCAATACCTACTTGACCAAAATGTATGAAACAGCTGATTTTTTTTTTTTCATGATTTCAGAGTTGGTCCCATAGTGAAAGTTGTTCATATTCATGGGTAGAACACCCTGTAAAAATTTGGATGGTGATAAAAAAATCTTCCTGTATATTTGGGAACCTAGATAACCTATAATTCAATCGGAATAATTACTCACTACCTTAATAATATGTTTGATTTACAAATTATTTTGGTATTACGTTTGTATGAACAACGCATTAACATGCGTAGTTCGCCGGCCCCTTAAGGCGGTACCCCGACCAAATAACTTGAGCATTCGCGACAGAGACAGAGAGCGACGCGACTTTCTCGTACGAAAGCGATGCAGCGTACCCTGCGCACGCCCCTTGTATCATAAAACTCGCAAAATCTTTGGAATCACACTATCACACTAATATTATAAAGGCGAAAGTTTGTGAGTGTGTGTGTGTGTTTATATGTTTGTTACTTCTTCACGCCTAAACCACTGAACCGATTTAGATGAAATTTGGTATAGAGATAGTTTGAGTCCCGGAAAATGACATAGGATAGTTTTTATCCCGATATTCCCACGGGATCGAGTCTTATGCGGGTGAAACCGCGGGGCGCAGCTAGTTATTTTAATAAAATAAGAATAGCGATCTTTTATAAAAAATTAACTAATAATATTATAAAGGCGAAAGTTTGTGAGTGTGTGGTGTGTTTATATGTTTGTTACTTCTTCACGCCTAAACCACTGAACCGATTTAGATGAAATTTGGTATAGAGATAGTTTTTTTTATTTTTTTTATCTAGCCTGCGCTGTCCCACTCCTGGGCAAAGGCCTCCCTCCACTCCTTCCATTTTTCGCGAGCCCGCGCGTCCTCCCTCCAGTTTTGACGGAACCTATCCAGCTCGTCCCGCCATCTCCTGCGTGGTCTGCCGCGACCCCGCCTCACTGTCTCAGGGCACCAATTCTGCGCTATTTGGGCCCACAGTTTGTCCGGCATGCGGCAGACATGTCCTGCCCAGTCCCATTTAAGTTGAGCAGCCTTTTGAGCCACGTCAGCTATCTTTGTTTTGGAGCGCAGTATTGTGTTTCGAACACGATCCGTTAATTTAACACCTAGTATACTGCGCTCCATTGCTCGTTGGCAGACCTTGAGTTTGGACTTCTGGATGTTAGTCAAAGACCAAGTTTGTGCACCATAGGTTAAGACGGGAAGAATACACATGTCCATGAGCCTGCGTTTCAGTTCCATAGGCAACTCACCCTTAAATAGTTCCTTCAAGGACCAGTAGCTCTTCCAGGCGTTTTCCGTTCGTCTCGAGATTTCTTTGTCTTGCCTCGCCTGGAAAGAGACTACTTGACCCAAGTAAAGGTATTCCTGGACATGTTGTATTATCTCCCCGTCTACTTTTATGCTTCTAGGTGTTTCATTGCACATGACTTTGGTCTTAGACATATTCATCTTCAGTCCAACCTCAAGGCTTGCATTGCTAAGTTCTTGGAGCATTTGTTCAAGTTCAGTGGCTGAGGATGAAAAGAGAACAATGTCGTCGGCGAAACGTAGATTTGTCAGTCTCGCTTCGCCAAGGACAATGCCTCTTTCCCTCCATTCGGCTGCCAACTTTCTGAAGATTTCTTCGAGGGTACTGGTGAACAGTTTAGGAGATAGCGGGTCGCCCTGTTTGACTCCTTTCTCTATTTTAAATTTTGGGCCGGTGGTTTCAAGTTTTATTGCAGCTGTACTATTTTTGTAAATATTGCGTAACAGATTTATATAGGTTGAATCAATGTTTTGGTTGCTTAAGGCGTCAAAAATGGATGTGTGTGAAATGCTGTCGAAAGCTTTAGAATAATCAACAAAAGCGAGGTATAACGGGATTTTATATTCCTGGTGTTTTTCTATGAGTTGATTGACTGTATGCAGATGATCTGTCGTAGAAAGGCCAGGCCGGAAGCCTGCTTGCTCAGGGGGTTGGTGTTTATCTAGTTCTCCAGATATACGATTCTCAATTATTTTTATGAATAATTTGTAGATATGTGATATTAAACTAATGGGCCTGTAATTATTAATATCGGATTTATCACCCTTTTTGTGGAGCAGAATAATATTAGAGTGACAAAAATCTTTAGGAAAGCTACCTGAATGCAGAATGCTGTTAAAGAGCCGGGTGATGTATGGAAGGAGAATAGGTTCACCTATTTTCAGTGTTTCTGTGCTAATGCCATCTTCGCCACATGATCGATTGTTTTTCATTTTAGTGAGGGCTACATGAATCTCGTATCCGGTTATAGGTGGAATACTGTCAGGGCAGAAATAATCGGGTGTTGAGGGTGGTTGAGTGTTGTCGGAGTAGAGGGATTTATAAAATGTTGTACATATATCTAATACTTTTGATCTATTCATTTGCTTCTTACCATTGCCATCTTTTAAATATGTGATCCATGACTTGTGATTCGAAATACCTTGTTTTGCTATTTTCAGAGAGCAGTTATTTTCTAGAGCATCCTGAACTAGTCTATTGTTGTAATTTCTAATATCTTTTCTAATACTACGTTTAACCTCTTTATCTTTAAGTCTATATTGTAAATCTCTGCTTGTATACAAAGTCTGCCTTTGATCTATTAATTTTACAGTTTCGTTTGATAGTTTTTTGCTTTTGTTTTTGATTTGTGTTACTATTTTGCTGGCTTTAGTTAAACTTTGTATTATCTCTCTCTCTACGACGACGACGAGAGATAGTTTGAGTCCCGGAAAATGACATAGGATAGTTTTTATCCCGATATTCCCACGGGATCGAGTCTTATGCGGGTGAAACCGCGGGGCGCAGCTAGTTATTTTAATAAAATATGAATAGCGATCTTTTATATAAAATTAAAGCATGGATTATTTAGATTTTTAAATTATCTATCCATTGGTGATATCTTTAAATTAATAGGACGTCAAATTTAGCAAAAGATTAATGCAATCAATAATTTTAGTCACTTTTTAAAAGGAGATTTTAAATGTATTAGTTACAAATAATAACGTGCAATGTGATGATAGGATATCGAACATTAATAATGTGCTTTCAGATGTAGTTTATTTCTCATTTATTGAGTTAATAGTCTCTGAATAACGAAGAAAAACGCGGTTCTAGTCGGGGTACCGCCTTAAGGTACGATACATCAATGGAAAGAGGAGGATAAGGAGAACCTTTGTTACTAACAAAACTTTAGCCAACTGTTAGTTAGTTCGGAGTTAATGACCTAAATAGGTAGGTAATTACTTGGGCACCGAAGTATAAAAATGTTCTTGGTGACAAGTTGTGTTAGTAGCAAAGGTTCCCCTTGAAAACCTCTTTTCATTGGTGTACATCTTATGGCTACTGGGCGCCAAGAATTCCGTAACTTCGGCGCCCAAGTTGTTACCTTTTTAGGTCATTGACTCTGTACTACTGCCTAACAATTGGTAAGTCGTGTTAGTAGAAAAGGTTCTCTTTGAGAGCTCTTTCCGTTGGCATATATGTATCTTAACGCTATTGGGGGTTACAGCAGGCTTAACGTTATGTTCGGCTTCATCTTAAAAACATTGTACCTACGTAAAACGATCTATAAAGAAGGCTCAAAAAATGTCCGTAGATGATGTTTGCAAGACATAGAAATACCTAATGAAAGTTAATTAATTGAAGAAATACAGGATTTTAAATAGTACGTAATTACTCATATTTAGAGCTCTGTAGCTCCATAGTTATTATACTCTTTGGTAGCGCCTTATGTACAGACGCCAGCACATCAACCTACACCTAACTGTCACATTTTCCCAATGAACTTTGAACCTTATGCTTCAGTGATAAAGTTGAAAATCTATTAAAGAAATTTGACAGATTGTAGTAGGTTGATGTGCTGGCGTCTGTACATACTAACAAGTGACTAACAATCACGACAACAAATACCCTCCTTGGTGAGATCTTTCCATTGTTATTGTCATGTCTTAATGCTAATGGGCTTCAGGGCAGATTCGCAGAAAGGTAACAGACAGTTACTTGTAGTTCTGCTAGAAAGAAACCATTTAAGGTGGACTTGCTGACCTGTGACTTTAACTCATTGCACCGTTAACTTGAAGCCTTACGCTAGAAGTTATTTACCGGTAAACTGGGGTTACTTTGATCAATTTTGAACTTTAATTGAATGTAATTTTTGAATGTGTGGTTCTAAAAAAATTATAAAAAAACGTAAGTATCGGTTTTTACCTATAGTTCTCTCTGTAAAAGCAAAAAAAAATCAATTAGTTTTTCATAAAAAAAAAAAAAAACAAAGTGATAAAAGTTAAAATGATTCTGGGGTTACTTTGGAACCCCCCGTTTTTAACATAGAATCTGAAAGTAGCCCCAATAAATCATTTTATTTGGTAAAAATCGGTATTGATAAAAAACTTACCTTTTTTTGCATGAAACAACGTGTCATCACCAGCGCACCCGCAAAAAGGATTGTGACAGTTTACCAGTGTAGTCATCCGAAAAAAAATCTACCAAAAGTTGTTCCGTTATACGCAATTTGCAATTTTATGCCGATAAGAAGTTTCTATCAAATTAACCCCGTGATTCAAAGTAACCCCGGTTTACGGTACAGACGCCAGTACATCAACCTACTACAATCTGTCAAATTTCTTCAATCGATTTTCAACTTTATCACTGAAGCATAAGGTTCAAAGTTGATTGGGAAAATGTGACAGTTAGGTGTAGGTTGATGTGCTGGCGTCTGTACATGGTCAGAGCACAAGCAAATGACATAAATGGGTTGATAAAAAAAATAATGCTACTTATGTATTAAAATTTATTTGATTTTGCTTAAA
Source organism: Amphipoea oculea (assembly GCA_945859645.1). NCBI lineage: Eukaryota > Metazoa > Arthropoda > Insecta > Lepidoptera > Noctuidae > Amphipoea > Amphipoea oculea. The sequence goes on along the minus strand of OX243866.1, from coordinate 11,351,815 downwards.
GAATCATTAATTAAACTATTTAAGTAATCTTCTTTTTCTTCTGTTGTGTTCAATTTAGAATATTTACTCCAGGGTACCTGAAAAATGGGAAGTGGAGAGCTGTGTTACAAATTTTTCTTAAATTTATTATGTGTTTATAGTGTAGTATTATTATTTAATTACTTATTATTTCCTTTATTTCAGTAATACATATAAATTATTTGTTTAATTAATTATTATAGCTATGATGGAGAAAATGGACTCCATAATCTCTCTCTGTAGTCGGTCCATCATGTCTGAGGATCGTGGTCAGCTTCGGAGTTGCATCTGGAGCGGATGATCCGCCTCCACCGGTTACTCCATAATAAGCTCACATATTTATGTGAGCTTATTATGGAGTAACCGGTGACTACATATTTATGTAGTCACAATATGTGTGTCTGTCTCTGTTAATTGTTGTTTGATGGTCAATGACTGGTATTAGAACTCTGTAAAAGTTGATTAAAAAGCAAAACTATGAACATCAATTATTATTATTAGTTATAATGTGTTTACCAGAACTCCATGATAACCCAGTGCTTCAAGTTCTATAACTTTACTTGTAAAGAAGCCAGTTGCATTGTCAGTATCATGTATTATTGCATTTCTGCCAGCTATCACCAATGCTATCCAGACATTATTATCAGGAGGCCTACGTAGTAGTCCAAAGTTTTTGCTTGTAAATACATCTTTGACTGCTACTGGGGCTCCACTAAGATCATTACAAATTACTATATCTGAAAGAAAATAAGGCATAAAACTGGTTATAGTATTTTTACAGATAAGTATTTAAGTGTGATAAAATTCACAAATATTTCTTTGTGTACCTCCTCTTTGATGATGAGATAAGATGTGTTCACCAACAACATACTCATCACCACCACGGGTTACTCTCAAAACTTTCATAATATCCAAGACCATCCTTTCAGTAACATTATACTGTTTTTGAAAGTGTTCAACTGGTATATAATCTGTGTATTTTTTTGCCACAATTTGAATGGTTTTTTGTTGAAGACAATTAACTTTAGCATCACTGCAAAAGATTTCTGCTACATTATTCAATATGAGAATTTCTCTTCCATAGTTATAACAATACTTTCCATATGTCCGTTCTAAAAATTCTGTACTTAAAACTTCATTGATAAGATCTATGGGGCGGATGCCTAAAAGAGTTAAATATGATATGCAGCATGCAAATGATCTACCATGAGTGACAATCTCTGGTCTTCTTTCAGGCTTTCTTAATTCATTCATAACTTTGGAGAAGAAACATTCTTTTGTTCGAGGTATTAAATTAAATGTTCCATAAGTTAAAACTAATCTTTCAAGGTCTTTAACCCTAGTTTGGGTCATGGATTGGATTACATGTTCAGCAATTTTATGTAAACACTCTTCATGTAAGTTTAATGTAGAAGTCCCCACTAAAGCCAAATGCACATTACACATTACTGATAGCCGAGGCACTTCATGCTGCAATGTTTCCAGTAGTCTGTATATTCTATTGTCGAGAGTTGATTTTGTTGAGTATCGTATTATTTTTAATAAAGCAGCCAGGGATACTTCATGAATGTTTTTTGAGTTTTCAATCACTGTGTTAATCATTTGCATTACTAAGTCCATATCTCTGACAGGTGTTTTACTTTTGAAGAATCCCATACACATAATGGCCAAATCGTCAACAGCGAACAGTGAGTACTTGTTTTTTATCTCAATTTCTAAATTATGCATATCAAATGGTGATTTTCTCCTTATTCCAATAAAAAACATTGTTTGTACAATTTGCCCCGGTGTTAGTTGCTTTGCTTTACTTGCTAATTTTTGCATGCTTTTTATAGAAAATTCACTATATCTTGTTACATTTATCATATAGAAAAGTGCTACAAAAGAAAGTAATTCATCATGTGTCCAATTCCTTATTCTGTTTAAACACTCGTCATCCAAAGCTGCCCAGACTTCTATGTAATTGCGAGTTCGAATTGACTCCGTTTCTGGCCACTTATTTAAGGCATAAAATATGGATTCCAACTCTTTATCAGTTGCCATTTTTAAACAGTCAGTAAGATGGTCTATGTATGTATCAAAAATCTTATTAGAGATACACATGTTGTGTTCTGAACAATATAAAGCAAATTTAGGAAAAATCTCTAAAATTTCTGGATGAGACTTCTTGGACCAGTCCACTTGGAGTGCTTCTTTAAATTGTTCTTCACTTAAAGTTTCTAACCGCATGTTGCAATTTAAGCTAATAGCATAGCCTTTGTCTTCCAGAATAGTATAAGCATATTTATTTTCATGTTCCATATACATTCTAGCACTCAGGTATGAGTTATTATGAATGCTTCTGCTACATTTTTCCACCCCATTTGCAAAATTAAATATCGTTAAGTTTTTCCGATGTCTTGGATATGTCAAATTTCGCACAATTCTCACCAGAAAAGACATATTTGGAATAGTTTCACAATTAAAACTTAATTAATAAATTAAATATTTGTTACTATGTTCCTAAGACCTAATGTTTTGATCATTTTGACAATCACGTTTTAGTTACTGTCATCATGCTGTCATCAGTGTCATCGTTTTTTTTTCAGGTTATGTTTAGTATTTTTAAGTCCAACGAACAAAAGCAAAGGCCATAGCACAGCCTAGTCGATAAACTGACGGCGCGGCGCCGGCGGGCGGTAGGTTTAGGAAAAAAATATAGAAAAGGCCTTAATAAAAGGCTTGTGCCCCGATGGGATTTCTCAAAGGGTGGCCCGTTTTGTAGTGGTCCAAAACGATTTTTAGAACCCACTTGTCAAAGGCTTTTCAGAATATCCCCATTATATTCAGTGATTATTTTTAGTCCGGCGTGGTAAATGAGACACAATATAAGTGTGTGTTTTGAAGGCCATAGCCGCATAGTGCCCATGAAAATTTTAAGGAGTCTGCCCACTACATCGTCCCTCATGGTACGGTGTAGTGGGCAGTGGCATGCATGACTGTACTATGAACGTATCAGGCACAGAAATAAACATGACACGGAGTACTATGCCCACTAGAACGTAGGTACCCACAGCATATCTTACCCGTGCGAAACGGTTTTTACTCGTATCATCTGCGTGTCAATTGTCATATCCGTACGGTTCCCGTTCTCTCGGTTGTAGTAGTACGCACGACGACATATCAAGCTATACACTTCATGTGCATTTGGATTGAGTGATCTTTTTATAATTCGTGACAAAATCTGATTGTAAATTTAACAAAACTAGTCAAAAGCTCATAGCGTAAAGTAAAAAAATTGTCACTCTCAAGGGTCTTCAGTTATTGCCCAAAGTGTGGATCACTCAATTCAGACATTTTGCAAAAACGGCTATGAGCCAACTCGTCTATGATTCTATGCTGACTTCTCATTGTACGAAAAGCCTATACAATGCGAGAGCTAGAATTGGATTTGTATAGCTTGATCGTCGTGTGTTTCTGTGTTTTCGCGTGAGGCAGACGCGTCAGGATGAGCGAGTGAATATTTTTATTGAAAAAATTATTTCCTATACACGGTCTATAAGACGGCTATTAGAAAATTGTAACGGGTTTAGAACGGTCATCTTATGAGTTTGTAAATATACTCACCGTTTCGCTGTCTGCGCGCACTGGCTGCGGCTTAGCAACGTGACGTGCTATGCACGGAGCCGCGGAGCGTATCAGCACCGACAATTTATTGTCAGATACTCAGATGACGCTCCGTGCATGCTACGCGACGGTGTTGTTGGTCGGTGACGGATCTGTCTCATATTGGGCATAGTCTCATACTTTTCATTACAAAGCATATTTATTTCTGGCTGACACGTTTCAATCACGATCATGGTATGATACAGTGTAGTGTACAGACTCCTTTAAGAGAAAATTTAGTTCATAGAGAAACATTTTATTCGACAAAATTCGTTCCTGATTTTCAGTCATTAAATAAATGGAGTTTGGCAAGACTTCCCAGTAGTACTAAAAACTCATAAGGACAGTTGGTTGGTGAGATGGAATGTCTGTGGTGTTGCCCCAGTGAGACAGGTAATGCTGCATTTCCTCTAGTCCTCCAATGGGTCGGAGAGGTGCAGTGCCGCGTACCTATAGTGGCTGGCTGTTACGTCGACCAGGAGAGAAGAGCGTCTCTGCTTGTTGACCGGCCTACGTGCAGTGTGCTCTGTCAAGGTCGCTGATGAGGTTGAGGGCGATAACTAAGTATGCGCGTCCGTGTAAATGCTGGCTGGCTGTATTGCTCGCTGCTCGAAAGCTTGAAGAGGTCATAAACGATGACGTTGTTGCTAAAAGGCTGCACTGGCGTTCTTACTCGGGGTCACCAGTTTAAGAGGTATGAGGAACAGGTTGAAGTTCCTCATCCTCTGTTGAAAAGGGAGGATCCACCGACCAGACAGGTGTTGTGTCTGGTCATCTGGTGGGCGTGGGCAGCGGGCTACTGCTCGACGGTTATTGTCGGGTTTCTGTACATACCTATGTTAATCGCGCTAATAAAAAATTGTTCATAGGTACCTAGGTATGTTAAAAATCGAGCGGTATAGGTATACCAGGCTACTCAGAAAGTATTGCGAAAAAAAGATTTATGTATGAGAGACTGGCCAGTCTATTTTGAAAATACGATTATTTGTAAGTAAAAAATAGGTAATTTCCAATTTCAAAATTTCCCTCCACATTGTTTGCGAGATAATTAAAAAATGGTTCTACGCCGGGAACATTTTCGCGCTATGATTTTTTACGATTTCAAGTGTCGCCTGAAACCGGATGAATCGTACGATAGACTTCAAATGGCATTCACAAATGAAGGCCCTTCTAAGGCAACCGTGTATCGTTGGTATAAAGAATTCAAGCGCGGTCGACTATCTTTGGGGCATCTTTGGGGGATGTAGAAAAAATTAGTCGCCCTTTGACGACTGCATACGGAAGAAAACGCGCTAGCAGTGAACAATTTAATCCAAGACAATAGGCGAGTTACGTATCATGAGATACACATACTGCAGGTTGGATCGGGAAGCATTCACGAAATTCTACACGTGCATCTTCGCGTGAGGAGGATAGTTTCACGCTGGGTGCCGCAAAACGGGTAAAATGGTGCCGTCATATGATAAACAAATTTAGCAGACTCGCCTCGGCGTGTTTAGGTACAACGTCATTACAGGTAATGAGTCTTGAATTTATCAATACGATCCAGGAAACGAGGCGCCTATCGACGGTTTGGGTGTTTCAAAACGAATCAACGCCTACCAAAGTGAAGCGATCTAGAAGCGGGAGGAAGATTTTGATCGCGAACTTTTTCAATTTGACTGGCTAAGTACTTGGTGTCAATTCCTATACCGAACCAAAGAAGCATCAATGCTAAATGGTATACTACCAAATGCTTAGCAGAAGTTTTCTCTGTTGTGAGCAACAAGCGACCAAACACAGGGCTCCGCGGGCTACTGCTCCACCACGACAACACGCCTTGCTCAATACGAGGGACTTCCTTCTTCCTGGACAGCACGCCAGTCAAACTCCTGGGTCACCCTCCTTACAGCCTTGACCTAGCACCGCGTGACTTTTTTTTACTCCCGAAAATAAAAAATCTGCTCAAAGGGATACAATTTTCGTCGCTGGAAGATGCGCTGTCAGCGTTCGAGCAGGCTGTAAACGAGGTGTCTGAAAAACTGTTTCGAAAACTGGTTCAGACGCATGAAACTTTGTATAGAGGCTAGTAGAGAGCACTTTGAAAAGATTTAATAAAAAAAATATTTACTTACCTACCTATAAAATATTTTTCTTCTTTTCGTAAAACTTTCTGAGTGTCTCACGTATAGATGTCGTCCTAATGACAGCTAAAAATAATTAGCTTGTTTATGTAAATAAAATATGTTAAAAAAAATATTATATGCAAACTTGTATACAAGTGTCATTCATTTTGAATAAGTAACAATGTGCTGTCTTCACACTGGACCCAATGTTCTGATTGCTCCCAGCAACCGAAATATCGCGGTTTTAAATAATAAAGATTGATTTCCTCAGAGCGCCCCAGCCCAGGCACTGGCACAGGTCGGATTTTGTCTTCCTCTTCTCTGGTAGATCCCAAATATAAATATTTGTCTGTCCACTTCAACCATTTCTCCTGCATGAAAAATAAATGATCACACAATAATTAATAGGTAGGTACTTTTTTAAGGAGCTTGCCAGTAAAAAAATAAAAAAAAATAATTAAGTTTATTAACCTCGCCAGTTTGTTTTATAAAACGTAATTCGATGCATTCTGCTACGCGAGTTTCTATTGTTCTAGTGTTTATTTGAGTTGACAGTGTGAAAGGCCATTTTTTATCTGAGCAATGTAGTTCTTTTATGCTGCTACGCCAAAGACTCCAAAATATCTGAGAATGAGAATTAAAAATATTTTGCTCAAGTCACAATGTCGCATGCTGGCGCGAGAACTATTAGATATTGCTGACGCAGTGGTACAGCTGTCGTCACGTAAAAAGAACGCTGAGCGACAATGGAGGGGGTGTGTCTGCGCACGGGTACAGTCTTGTCCCAAAGTACTAGGCTATTGTTTCATATGTATAAGTGTAATTGTTTTATTGTAGAATCATAATAGTTACTTTACTAGCGTCGCGCTCCCTTCATACCACCAATTTGATTGTTAAATTGCTCAGTGCGCAGGTAAACGCCAGCGTTCTTTTTACGTGACGGGACCAATAGGGAACAGTGGAAACTGACCTAACCAGTAGAGATAGCTAACACAGTAGTATAAGCATAATCAGCCTATGTTCCCACTGTTGGGTCATAGGCCTCCTCTCTGTGAGAGAGTGTGAGCCGTAATCGGCCGGTTTCCTCACGATGGTTTCCTTCACCATTTTAAGAGCAGTGGCTATGAAATAATTTACACGAAGTAAAGCGCCTGTCAGGGTTTGAATCTACGATAAGTCGTGAGCGTTACTACTGGGCCACCACTATACAAATATATTCATATAGCTGACACGGAGACTAAGCAAGTAAGCACAAAGGCTTGCACTTGGTTGAATAGGAACATTGTGTTGTGAATGAATGACTTTTCTTACCTTCTTTTTTGGAATGTCTCTCAATTCAAAATACCTGACACCGTTGTTGACGAACGAGGCTTTAAGTGTTTGCTTTTGACTTTCTTTAAACACAGTCAACCTGACAGACTCCCATGGATACAATGAAAGTATTTCTATGACACTTGATTCCTGACATGGTGGAGTACCGTCAGTAGTCGTTCTATTTTTTCCAGTGATATGTTCAGAAGCAATTATAAAAGCTTTTGAGCTTAAACCTAAAATCAATAATTGGATAGAGCCGTAAAGATAAACCATTCTAAAAATGGACGGCCCTTCCACTTTTCTATACAAACATTTGAAGCAACAAGCAGTGGAGGGGCGTTCATTTTTAACCAACTTCAAAAAAGGAGGTTCTGTATTCGACCCGTATGTACCTATGTGTCGTGGCCATATCGTAGATTTGCTCACTTCATAAAATGCTCGAGAATTTCATGAAATGGTCGCATTTCATGAAATGTTTCACTGTCTATTGATCATGATGTGGTCTGGCCAGATCAATGATTACTCATTGTTTGACGGCACGACTACTTCGTGATGTGGCCAAACATTAGTGACCATATCGTAAAATAATTAGAATATCCGCCGGTAGAGGCGTTGATGTCGGTTTCCTCTGTGAGTTCCCTATCCATTTGCATACAATTTTATGACCTAATATAACTTGGCATACTTTTGTTTCTCCTAATTATACTTGCGCATAACAGCTTACGTGGATACTGACGGTCGGGCTGGTCCACAAGTTCAAGGTCGCTCAGCGCGCTATGGAGTGAGCTATGCTCGGAGTCTCTTTGAAGGATAAAATCAGGAATGAAATTATCCGGAAAAGAGCCGGAGTTACCGACATAGCTTGCAGAGTAAGCAAACTGAAGTGGCAGTGGGCTGGCCATGTCTATCGAAGGACTGATGGCCGGTGGAGCAGACGAGTCCTGGAGTGGAGACCGCGTACCGGCAAGCGTAATGTGGGACGCCCCCCAGCTAGATGGACGGACGACCTGAAGAAGGTGGCTGGGGTAGACTGGATGCGGAAGGCGGAGGACAGGGTGCTGTGGCGCAGTCTGGGAGAGGCCTATGTCCAGCAGTGGACTGCGATAGGCTGAGTTGATAACAGCTTACGCATAATTTCTCTAATCATAATAATGAATATTCTAAAGCATAAATTTAGCATGCTCGTTTTATTTCTAACGACGTCAGGTCGACGGGGCCCCCCGCGCCTATTTATGTCTGCAGGGTTTAAGGGAACCTAACCAAACCGAACCTCGGGGTGCCCCTGACGTCGTTTAGTATTATGCGAACCCTAAATTCATGATATGGCCAAACGTCGAATGCTATATCATTAAACGTTGACTTTTAAACGATATGGTCAATCTTAGCTGGCCATTTCATGATACACAACCATTTCATGAAATGACCACATATAACCATTTTCGTTTTTAGACACCGACTTCCGGAATTAAAGTTATTTATCACTTTGTAGTGTTTTTTTTTGAAGTCGGTTTTTTTTTTGGAAAAAAGTATTTTATAAATGGTTTATGTACCAGGAATTAAAAAAAAAAAATTTATTAAAATCGGTTCATTAGTTTTTGAGAAAATCGCGGACATACAAACATACTTACATACGGGTCGAATACAGAACCTCCTTTTTTGAAGTCTGTTAAAAAACACTACAAAATGATAAATAAGTAGATACCTAACTTTAAGGTGCCACTACACTATTCGATATTTTTTCCATACAAATTTTGGGAGAGTATTACTCCACTGTTTGACATTGTGCATCCAAAGTTAAACATTGTATCGTTTTGTCTAATTATTAATTGTGTCTGTACGGAAGCAGAATTGTAAAATAACAAGCCATTAAAAAGTTATGAGCCAACAAATATTCGTTTTTCTTGCTATTTTTAACGTAACTTTGGATGTAAATAAGTAATAAAAGAAAATCCGTACCGACAAAGCTCAGTTATGGAAGAGTTCAAAAAACTTTATTTGTGATTGATTTATGTAGTGGATTTTTCATAGAACTCGATTTTCCAAAGCACTTTTCAAATATTTTTATGCGCCTATCAGTTCGGAACGGTGTTTCAGTGCGTGAGAACTAGATGTTGTGCGTGTAGATTAGCGTCTAAATGCTTATCACTGATACTAGCTCCGTCAGACACGAAGCCAAGTTAGACAGCGTGATTTTGGCCATGACCACCAGTGAGTTCGAGCTCGCGTTTAGTTTACTCTTAATATCGGAAGTCGGTGTCTAAAAACGAAAATACGGAACCAACGACACCGACTTCCAAAATTAACTCGCTTCTGGTGGGACTGGTGCTTTATGCTAGGTATAGATACAACGCGACGACTTTAGTCGCCAGCTAGACTCGCTGGAGATTTTAAAATCTCACGTCCACACACAGGATTTTGACATAGCAGGCGGTGGGATGGGATAGGTGCTATAAAATATATACTTAGTCGTTGAGCGAGTTCTCTCCTTGAGAGCTCTTGTCGCTGTGACAAACTAGTAGTTTAATCTCTTTTATTTACACGGGACCCGTAGGTCAAAGATGTATCTTTTGAACGTTTCTTGAGCGAGAAAAATGCTGATAGTAGGCAGGTGCCTAAGGTCCATCAAGGAATTTAAATAATGTCGCGATCGCAAAGATGGTCAGCAACACTCCCCTTCAAGTTCCTAAACCGTGGGAGCATTTTTATCCTAAGTTTATAAATAAGTGCCTTGTCAAGTACCGAACGTGAGGCCATATCGTACAAAGATGTGAGGATAATGTAAAGTAGGTAACATACCAAGCTGCACCAAACGCAACGTTTCTGTGCCATCTCTTGTTGTCTCTTTAAATGGACTTTCGACTAAAATTGTGTCATCAAATTCGTTATTTTCACTAGAAAGTAATTTTTTGATCGTTCCAAACAGCATGGTGAATTTTATTATTAGCTGATATTCTGATAATATAGACCCAGTGCTGTAATAAATAGACGGATAGAGTTTTGATTTATTTTGGACTCATTGTTCTGAGACGTGATGACAGCAAGCAATGCAATGGACATTTAGGTCTGACAGCAGCACTGACAGCAGTGGCGATACTGGCAAAAACCACAATTCAAAAAAAAGAAAAAGAAATTGGTACCTACCTAAGATCCGACCGCGCTAAATTTGCCAAAGATGTAAACAATGGCCTCTCGAAACGGAATAAAATCGATATACAAGAACATCTACTTTAAGTATAATGTTTGTTTTCGTCTAGTTAGCTCGGAGATTTAGACAAAAACAAACCTTACTTAAAATAAATGTTCTTGTATACCGTATCGATTTTATTCCGTTTCGAGCGGCCATTGTTTACATCTTTGGCAAATTTAGCGCGGTCGGACATTGCAATTGAGTTTGATGTGCCTGTAGCCATAGATACAAGAAGGTCCTCGCCTAGTAGGTAACTGCGACCGACTTCGATGTGGCGTTCGCCGTCCGCTCTGTGACAGAACCGTCCGCTTATCTCGCTCGAATTGCGCGCGGCTGTTTAGAGGACCAATTAAATATTATAAGTACTTCAATCGGTAATTCAATTTAATACGATTTTGTGTTTAATTGTTCAGATCTGCCATCAGGCGTAGTTTGCAAAATAAGTTAATTAGTGGGTATTTTGCAGATATACCTACGTGCGGATGCTACTCATCATCAAGCTATACATTTCCAGTGTTAGCTGACCTCGCATTGTATAGGTTTTTTGGGAAATGTAGAGCTTGATGTGTAGTAGGTACAAGGACAAACGGAAAATACAAAACAGGGCCGCCGGTCTGCTGGAGAAGTGAAATGTAATTATGTAAGTTCACATGCATTAATCAATTTTATACCGCAGAGTCACGATGAGTTACAGAACTAGGTTTTAAGTAGAATTGCCTGTACCTAGGTCCTTTATCAAATCTGACTACCTACGCTATGCATATACGCAATCTACGATCCTATAGATGTCCAAAAGACTAGGCCAACCGAAAACCGCCATTTTTTTATTCTCAAGATTAATATTATCTGACGGTTGAAAAATCGGCCCTAATTGTAAGAGATACAAATTCTTGTCAATTTATTTAATGTTTTTTTCTTCGTGCAATCGGGCTGCCTATCAAGTTAACTCTGCAATTGTACGGGAATAGTAAACAGTACAAACATTTAAAATTTAAACCAGCATTTATTATGACTTAGGCATTCCACAGATATACAATATAATAAACCCATAATAATTACACATGGTTTCGGGACTATTTAAACATTAACTACATATCGACACAATTTTTTAACACCTATTATACAAAAACACACAATATCGTAGTTTCATAGTCCATACATTTTAGACGTGGCCCTACCTACAGTACAATCTAAAAAAATTCCAATTCATAAATTAAATACCTAACTAACTTTGGTCGACTATTTAAATTCTAACCAAAATGTTTTATTTTCACTAGACGTCTAATTATTTTTTTAACTCATAAATTGTATTAAAAATACACTTGTTTCCTCATCGGCTGGCATCCGCCTGTAACAAAAAAAAGTGTTAAAAATAATACCAAGTAAACATATTTAATCAGTGAGTTGAGAACAAGACAAGAAAAGTGTAAAAGATCGTAAACAACCATCACCAAAATAAATTGTTAGTGAAACACGCGTGTCCATTCAACTACAATAACAAAATTTGTATTATAGTGCACTCTGAATTAACTGAATTCTATTTATTTAAATTAATTAAACAGTCTCACTGTCTGATCTCAAACTTCACTTAAGATTTAATTTTTGGAACGGAGACTTTGGGTATCGTTATACAGGGTGGTAACGGTAAAAGATTATGTCCATATCTAGCGTGAAAAAATTTATCAACAGAAGAATCACTGTCTTCGTTATTGTTAAAACTTCTGTTGATATTTCCACGATCCTGAAATAAACATTCATAACGATGATTTCACTATGACAGCTAAAGAGGACAACATTGATAGAGATTTTCAGTCAAACAAATAAATGGAACACTACCTATTGTGTAATGTATTTTCAAAAATAAACTTAGGCGGTATGACATTTCAAATGTAGAAATAAATAATAATGTAACCCCAAAATTTATCCCAGCCTCCGCAACGAAATACACTATACAAATGTTATGTCAAAAACATTCCCGTGTGAATATTTCAGTATTTTTATTATCAAAACATATCGCTCATTTGGAGAAACATCGACGTAACTGCTACTTTACTTTTTTACGTCTTTGTTTCTCCTAACGTAAATACGCTTTTTAAGTGCTTTGTAATATTTAACTCATTTTTGGGGAAAAATACATTTACGTCGATGTTTCTCCAAATGAGCGATATATAGGTTACAAATTACAAAAACAACTATTTGTGATAAAGAGGCCATCACATACTTAGAGATCTATCCATTGGCATATAGCTTAACGCTATTGGAGGCTTGGGACAGATTAGCCCAATCTCCTTTTTGTAATCAAAATGAATAAAGAGTTAATTTATAGATTAATTTGCGAGTATTAATTACGAAGCTATAACTTAAAAGATATACTCATATTTTGATTTATAGCGGATGTAGTACGGTCTACATAATATAATTAATATCGCATCATCAACCAATATTTTGGGTCAGTATTTGCATTTAAATGAATAAATATTGTATTATAAAATCGAAATACATGATATTTACATAACGTTTTACTTTAAATTTTATAATTATATTAGATAAATATGACTTGATAATCTAAATGATATAACAGTAGATACTTACCAAAGCTTCAGTCTTCTTACGTAAATTCGATCTAGACAGTGTTAGAGCCAGTTCTGATTGTAGCCTATTGGATATAGAGACTTCCTCGTCTGCATCTCGAAGACCATCGGTTTTATCTCCATTTAGGAAGTCGAGCTTCGTTGGTTCCCGCCTGCTTCCACCTCCATATGCATATTCGCCAATCGTTACTGACACAGGACGAGAGTGCTTCTTCATCGTCGCTGTGCCGTTCGGAGCCTTCACAAAATAATTTGACGGCGGCTTTGGCAGTACATTCGAAGGATTCTTTAATTTATAAGATTCTAGTGACTCCATGTCAGCCTTTTCGTCTTTCATATTCTTAATTTGTGGGGCAGGTTCAGATTTCTTAATGTAATCTGGGGTAGGAGTTCTTGTCAGAGTTCCATTTTTCCTAAAGTTTGGATTTGTTAGAAGTTCAGCCGTAATTGTCTTCGGAATGGGTTTTTGACTCTCTATGACTTTATGGTTTCCATTCTGTTGACCATTTGTAGCAGGCACCTGATGACCATTTGCAGCCGGCGTTTTATGACCATTTGTAGCTGGCGTTTGTTGACCATTTGTAGCTGGCGTTTGTTGACCATTTGTAGCTGGTGTTTGTGGACCATTTGCAGCCGGCATCTGAAAAGCAGACGTGATTTTACAGTCACTTTGCAGGTAGGTCGTGAGAGGAACTGACACAAAGCATTCGATAAGATTTTAATCGCTCAGTGAGAGTATCTGAGAACCTATTTAGGGTCTTTTCACCGGTCTATATAACATTAAAAAAAAAACACATATTTTCTTTACGTAGCTGCAATAAAATCGGTCTAAGTAACGTCTCTAGTCATCTCGGTTTTATACGCGCGAAAACAAATAGGTACCTGCATATAAATTATAGATCATATCCTTAGATATTAACTGTGTACGACCTCAACCTCAAATTATCTTGAATACAACTGGTTTAGATAGAAAAAAATCCGGACAAGTGCGAGTCGGACTCGCGCACCGAGGGTTCCGTACCAATTTTTAGGTATGTAAGTAGTTTATCAGGGTTTTTTTTAAATGTAACAACAAATTTACGGTTTTCGGATTTTTTCCTTTACTTGTGTTACATGACCTTGCTTCTTGCCAAAGTTCATGATTCTAGGTCAACGGGAAGTACCTTATACATTTTGATTCCCTTGAGAGTGTCGAAATATACGTTTCTTGCGGCATAAACGGCCGTATCTTAAATTAGAAGTTTGATTTTTTCACAGTTTCAAGGGACCGCTGACCTGAGTATATGGTTTTCTTTTCAACTCGATATCTCCACGCGTTCCCGAGATAAAGGGTCTTGGCAGACAGACAGACGGACAGCCAAGTGATCGTATAAGGGTTTCATTTTTTCCTTTTGAGCTACGGAACGCTAAAAACACATGCATTACAATGACAAACAATTCATAAATAATCAGAGATATAAATAATAAATAAATACTCTGTAGATACTTTTGAGGGTTAACCTACATTTTGCCACAGGTTTTTGATAGTACCTACTTAGAAAAAGAAACAGCAAGAGACTTTGCTGAGATATTAATGGCAAATTATCAATCCTGTAGGTATATACAGACTGACCATGTATATAACACAACATCACGGAGGTGGTGCACAGGGGTAGGTACACCTGTAGCACACCTCGCCAGTTATAAGTCCTATGTAATAGGGTCAGACTGACTAAGATATAATATAAATATTTTTGAACATTAGATATTACTCACAGGTGGTGGGGGAGGGGGATTGTCCGTGGCTTCCCTCTTCAGTGGGGCATGGTTGATATGATTGTTGTTGGTTACTTCTGCAGGTTGCTCTGCCTTCCTCAGGGGCAATGTCTGTTGACGGTCCTGTGGGCAAAGTTGTTTCCTGTTAAGTTTCTTTAAAACATTAAAAGGTTCTTCTAAGTGTAATTTTGGATCACCGGGACAATCTATCGGTAGGTTAATTTTTTTTAAAGATTACACGAAATCTATAGGTACCTACTAATAATAAAGCTGAAGAGTTGGTTTGTACAACACGCTAATCTCTGGAACTGTCGGATTTGAATTTTTTTTTGTCATTTGATAGTCCAAATCTTGAGTAAGTAAGGCTATAGACTACGTATGTATCATCACGCTAAGATACTTAGGAGCCGAGCAAAAACAAAAAAAAAGTTAGATAGAACGCTAAGCTTATGACGGACAGAATATGGGAAGTAAGGTTTTTACAACAATAAAAAAAATATATTAAATTAATCTCGATTATTCCCGATGTCCACCACTTGTTTGACCACCACTGGGGGACAAAGTATTGTAACCTAACCTCAAAACACTTTAAAGTTGCTTCTGCATCATCTCCGTACACTCTAGGGGAAGCAGCCAAAAGACTACGTGAAGTCGGGGGTGTCCCGATTCGGTTTTGGAACAGACTCGACCTATTCAAACCATGAAGTGTCCCCCAGTAGTGGACAACGAGAATAGTTTTTAAAAGTTGTTTCGCTGTCCCTCAGTGGTGGCCAAACAAGTGGTGGACATCGGGAATAATCGAATTAATCATAACAACCTAAACGTCAAGTTTTACAACTAAGCTTGGATAATGAAAGTGCACATTGTATTTCGATTTCAGAGTAAAAATATATGACATTCTAATAGGTAGGTAGGTGCTCTAAAACTATGCAGCCGCAAATTAGCCTACAACCAATATTAGTTATAGTACTTAGTAAGTACTATAACTAATATTGGTTGTAGGCTATATAATATATATATATAAGTAGGTAAGTACTACCTACTTACCTACTTATATTGAAACGAATGAATTCCTTGCACGCCATTACATAATATCTACCTACAATAATGACATAGTTCTCTCAGTAAAATACAGCAATTGCTCTATTTTCGCTGATGATTTAAAAATTTATAAAGAGATAAACTCATCCGTCGACGTCCATTTACTCCAGGCTGATCTCGACGCAGTTCACGATTGGTGCCTAGAAAACCGCAGGTCTCTCAATCTGAAAAAGTGCTACCACATAACATTCACAAAAAAAAGGAAACCTATTCCTACGTCTTACGCAATCAATGGGGTAACACTTCAAAAAGTGAACACGATTCGTGACCTGGGAGTCCACCTCGACTCAAAACTCACATTCGTTAGCCACATTGACAATATCACTGCCAAAGCTGCAAAAATGTCTGGCTTTATAAAAAGAATATGTCGAGATTTCCAGTCGATCTCTACCCTTAAGGTGCTCTTTAACACTCTGGTGAGAAGTCTATTGGACTATGCATCGCCAGTTTGGAACCCAACTTACCGCGTTCACGTAAACAGGATTGAACGTATCCAAAGAAGCTACACTAGATACCTTCGTTTTAGAAGCCCTAGCTGTCCACGGGGTACTTCATATGATCAAAGGCTCACTCATTTTAAAATGTGTACACTTGAACAGCGAAGAGACGTGACGGACCAAATCTTTCTCTATAAAATCTTAAACGGTTTACTAATGTTCCCGATCTTTTGGCTGAATTAAGTATAGCTGTACCGCGACAGAATACCATTAGATCTAGTCGCGAAACCGTTACCTTTGCCATAACTACAAGTCGTACTAACCTTGGTACCACCGCACCCATGAACCGTCTAATGGGTAAGTACAATAAAATCGCTACACGAACCAATAGCATCGACATCTACTCTAACTCATTGCGACAATTCCGATCGAAACTTCTAACCAGCTCGGAGTCTCGAGAAACCAGCTCGGAGTCTCGAGAAACCAGCTCTGAGTCTCGAGTCGTCTGTGCGACACGTGCAACCCATTAGTAATTGTATTTAAGTACTTCCTTCCCCTCCTTTACCAGCCTTCTTTTTGTTGTTTAATTATTATTGTATTTTCGATCCTATTTGTGAAAACTGCTCATTTCAAATTTAATTTTTACTTTAGATTATAGCTTTTAAGTAATTCAACGTACTATTAATTTCTGTGCTAGTGCTGTGCACTTCTGTAAGTGACGAATTCACAATTTCTAAAACTGTATGTGTTCTTAGTTTGTGTAAGTCTTAGTGAGTAAGTCGTTGAAGTGCCATATTAATAAATAAATAAATAATTTACCTATATAATTTTACTTCAACAATTTTTGCGAAGTAGGAAAATACAGCAAATAACTAATCTAATCGCCATTGACATTGACCTTTGACCAAACATAACATTAGCCAAAGGAAGTCGGTAATGTTGTAGTGGATGCTAACAGAAAAAATATTACCGACGATGAACGTGAACAAAAAAGAAGGCTATGTTTTAGGCAAATACATTACACGATAAGCTCTATACATAACATGCACATATATCTACATACATAGTCGCCAACAGCCTACCAACGTGTTATATAAACATGGTTTGTACTATGCGCTCGCGCAAGTTCCACGGTTTTAATTGTCTTTCCATGATTGGGTTCATTACAAAGGAATTCTTAAGGTACATTTTGAGCGACATCCTTAATTAATACGCCGGTTATACTGTGTTCATCTTAAAATGAAATTGCCTAAAATTACCTCAGCTGTGGTAAAGGTTAATAATTGAATCCGGAGAAGCGAAATTTTGCTTTGATTTTGCGAATTGTTTTCTTTTGAATTTTCTCTATAGAACATTATTTCTATTGTTTATTGTCGTTTGCATGAGCCAAACGTCATCTGGCTTAACCCCAAGTGCTGATGCCAAAGATACGTATTATTAATCAGCACTGAATCAAAATCACGCGAACGATAACGTGTTGAGCCTAGCATGAAGGTTATTAGTCCATCGACACAATAATATTAGTTTAATTTAATGTAAACAATTAATCGTGCAGTCGGCACTCCCTTAAGTTTTAAGCGGCGTTAATCACACTTATCATTTGAGATAAGGTTTTAGTCATGTATCTTCAAATTATTTTTTTGGTAAATTTTCTTGCAAGTCACTGATGAAATTACTATTACATTTCCTATTTGGCGCAGATATTGATACTATCCTACAATCTTAAGAAGTGATAACAATACTTCGTCAGAAGAAAATGTATCTATGTATACTTAGTTCTAATTTTCCGCTTGAGAAATTTCGAGCCACAGGGATTTGAGCTGTGTCCGGCACAGACTGACCGCTTGCCCCCTTTTATATCGCTCTCGGCAAACTTACCATAATGATAGAGCCGTGAAAAGTGGGTCGTGGTACTCGTGGGCTGTTCCATTTAAGCGATAAGTTTTAATCTGATAAATTAGTAAGTAACTGTTTTCCTTCATTTTGAGGAAAAAGCTTCCTCAAAATTAAGGAAAACACCAAATTCGTAGAGGGCGGAAATGTGTTGTGCCTATATGTTGTAATTGAACGTAATAATTTCACCATGCTAGCTGCTGTAGTGGTTTCGCTCGCATCCTAGGTTAACTACTTCATGTGCCCAGGTAAATCCAGGTACGTACTAAGAAATCACAATCAAATTTTGCTTTCGTTGAAAGCAGTTCAATATATGAAGCGTCAAGAAGTGAACCAACAACAAGAATTTCGTATCCATATAAGTAGTATGGATTTCCGAGTGCTCTATACAATCATAGCTCGAGTAATAGATACATAATGATGTAGGTATGTTATATAAATATGCATATTACTTACGTCTCAACTTGTGAAGGAAAACATGCATCCCCTTATGGCCTTGTTTGATTTCCAAACTAGCACTTAAATGCCGATTGCATACAATAACTCATCTTCCACAGAAGCACATTATAATAATAAGGATATTAGGTATCTACAGATTTAGACGTTATTGCAGTTATTTGGATAATATATTATAACATACAACTTATCAGTAAATATTACGAGATACTAGATATATACATAATAATATGTCCCCATACATCATGCACAATATAATATTTGGTAGTAAATCAGTCGGTTATATGTATTGCATTAAAGCCTCATCCATGCTCACACTATGAGATCATCTAATGATAAATGTGTGGATACTGGATGATTGCCTACAATATTATGGAAATACCTACCAATGTATGCGCATATTATTTTTTAACTCGATTCATGTTACTTTTTTGAGTGCATCCTTTGTAGTCCATAATTAGCTCTCAGTTGGATGGAGCATCACACTAATCGGTAATCCCAAGAAATCCAATTTATTTTCCTTATTTAGTTCGCTAGAATCGTTCTGATTTCGAAGTAAAAAACATGAGAGGTACTGTTGCCCCGTCATTGGTGAGAGATTTTAGATAGCCCCCAAAAAATCCTCAACAGCATAAAAAAGTTTGCTCTATCATAAACATATGTTGTGTTGCTATATACTAGCTAGGCAGTACATGGGTGAAATTATGGGAAGAGATAATAGCATTTTTATGTGTAGCTGTAGATAATATCATCAGTAATCAAAATGTTGTGTTATCGGCCAGCAATCAGTTAACTCGAAGAGATAACTCCTAAACATGAGCGCTATAGATATTCGTCACTACAGATAAATATACACATATGTTTTGTTTTGAGCACTTTTTTTTGAGTTTGTTGTTATTTTCGACAAACATGACGTCAGCGTTGCTACGAAAAAATGAGAAGGTGAGCAATAGACGGGACGGGACAATAACAAATTCCGCGCACTTCGCAGCCACAATATCAATATTTTTCTAATATGTTGTTTTGCCATGAACAAACAACAATATTTTAAAATCAGAATATAGCCATAATAAACAGTAGGTACAATGAAAGGTTCTATGTTCACGTTAACCAAGCTTCAAGTAACTTTGTAGATAGTAAGTAGGTAGGTACTTATTTTGTTTCGCTCCAATAATAACAAGAACATTTTATCCATACTCAACTTACTTCATAGCACTGTATAACAACCAAGGGTTTCGATTTCCGAATGTTCTTCATCTTTCCAGTACTTAATAGTTTACAAAAACAGTTTTTTCACAAGTCACCACATCACTTGGTTCAAATGATCATTGAAAACTAACACAGGAATTCATTTTACCGAAATTATAATTAGTACCTATTAGAACGTAGCGTGAAAATCACGAAAATAATGGTTTAAGAGCACATCAAGGTCGCATATATTTTCCCCGTAGCGTGTAAAATCGCAGGAAAATTAACGGCGAGTCGCGGTGGAGAGACGTGCGGTGTGCGGCCGCCGGAGTGCAGCGAGACTGTGCGGCCGAGCGGCAATCACGAGTGGCGATGGCGTGTGCCCTCGCCGATCGCTTACTCATTGCCGTTATCAGTGCAAAGCAGAATCTAGCGAAACACCAGCCGCGTTGCGCCGGACGCCGCGCTGTGCCTACGACCGTGCACCTCAATCCATAAAAACTCCGTATCAGCCGGCAACAACGCGAGCTATTTGTCTAGCTAGTTCATACTAAGTGCACCAAATCAGCGACGTAAACGATGGCTGTAGAGCCATGACTAATTTGAATATTTAGTTGTAATTAAAATTTTGTTTTGTTACGTAGTCCTTGCTTAGTCATGTGCTCACAACGATGATAGACGACCGTTAGCTATCATTGATTTCGACTGTTATATCCATAGATATATGAATTTTACATTTCTATGGTTATATCCATGTCCATCGCGTGCAAATTTATGACTATTTGCCTAACAATAGACCTTTTATAAGAAAGTGTATAAAAATAACGTTGATTTTCATCACAGCTGCACCTAACTATTGTCCGTGTAATTAGATAAGCACGAAATATCTCCAGATCACCTGAGTCTTACAACAAAAGCTATTGTCGTGCTATCAAGATCGAAACGTAACGTGACTGAAACTAACTCCAAGCTATCCGAGCTGCTATAAACCATCTCTTAGGAATATTTATCACTTAATTGAATAACGGTAACAAGTACGGAGTCTGGTACCTACTTCTGTCAGTCGAACCCATCGGCGTTCCATGAGGGGAAATACTTGTAAATAGTCCTCCAAAGAAAAAAAAAACCTTAAGAGGTCAAGTCTACAGTTGCACCTTCGAAGGCTGCTGCACTGGTTTTAGTCACAGGGTGGCAGGGACATCGACGCGCAACCTAATACCATGGATTCAGTACATGATTCTGAACCCCTGCGTTGTCTTTTTTTGTGTTGGTTAGTAAAAAAAAATTTTAGTAGTTGCTCCACACATTTTGACCGCGTAATTTGCACTTTTCTATGAAACAGCAAATTCTTTTTTTTATAACTGATGAAAAATTTCAACGCTATGGGGTCTAGAATCATGAGCTGAATTCATGGTTACCATGTCCCTGCTACCCTGTATGTACAGGATGTTACGGAAAGGGTATATCAATACAAACGGGTTGAAGAGTGTATCTGGTCTAGAATCTCTGTACAAAATGTCAGCTCAAAAGCATTAACTTTGAAAATGCTTAAATTTTTTTATTTCGACATCATGGCGTTGCACTGGCGCGCGGCGGCGTGATGTGCGTGTACTAGGCACACAGACACACTACAGATAATGGATAATGACCCTAGTAGTGCGGTGACACGTTTTTTATGATTTCAATTTTATAAACTATCGAAATAAAAAAAATATTAAGCATTTTCAAAGTTACTGCTTTTGAGCTGAAATTTTGTACAGAGATTCTAGACGAGATACACTCTTCAACCCGTTTGTATTGATATACCCTTTCTGTAACACCCTGTATAAGAATGTCTTCTATCTACTCAATTATTGTAGTACTTATACCTCAAAAAACCGTCGAATTTCTATTCTAATGAAGTCGTGACGGTGGATGCCATAGGTACTACTTTTGTTTATGAGCGAGTATAGGATAATTTACTCCTTTCGTAGACCTGAAAAATCTCGTAGCTTTGGTCAGAAGCGTTGTTTACAAATTCTAAGGACTTAATTATCTTGATTAGATTTTATAAATTTTATAAAAGTTCTTGATGCGAGAAGCACCGAACCTTTCGAACGGGTAGTGCTTGGTGGAGGCCTATGTCCAACAGTGGACGTTTTTCGGCCGAACTGCTGATGGTGATAAAAGATCTTTACCTGTAAATTTATTTTAAGTTCAGCCTAAATAAATAAGCCCAAGCGTACAAAAAAAAACGCGTTAGGTTGATGATATTGTCAATGTCGCGGGAAACCCCTAGATGAGCGACGCACGGAACCTTAAAGTACCTATGGCAGAAAAAAAGGGGAGGTCTATTATACCCAGCAGTGGGTGATTCCGGGCTGAAATGATAATGATGATGAAGTAAATAAGGTTGCTCAATTTTTAGATAATTTTACCTAATTACAGTTATTATAGCGTAGATATGTAAATCGTGATATGATTCCTAATTGTGGTTATCGTGTGCATTTTACAAAAAATACTAACGCTCCAATGACTGCTTGAAGTTTATGTAATCATGTAGTAATAAATGATTCGTAATTTCGTAAGGCAATTGTCTCGAAACTTAATGTTACATAACCTAGATAACTTTACAAAGAGCAAGTTGCGCGGGTAACTAAGTGAGAAAACTTTTGAGATAACAGGGCAAAGTATGCCATAATTAGAGACCACAAATAGATTTGCTTCTCATTTATCTATTTAAAAATTACTTTGGTTTAGCATCTTTTTATGTCTTCGTTTATGCGGCGTAGGCGATAAGTACCTTCGTAAGCGCTGCGTAGGCACAGCGTAGGCCTGCGTAGCATTGCGTAGAAAGCTTCATCGTCGTGTAAACGCAGCACAAACGCTAGCTACTATTGTTTCGATATACAAAAAAAAGAAAAAGAAAAATAGATTTCACCGAGGATATCTACACTACTTAACAAATATTACGTAAACGAAAAATGAGGAATAACCACAGGAATAACACTTTATTTTATTTTGTTTTCATACTGATAGCGTATATGCGGTGTTTATGCAGAGTGTGAATGACGCATCAGTTCGAAAGGGTAAGCTGCTTCTAATCCCAGTTTAAAAATGTCAATTACAAAATAATAATCAATATTACCCATGCATGTTACCAGTCATGCAAGAATAAAGTGCATTTGAAAAGCTATACAATAAACATTATCATATAACTATATTTACATGTGAATGTCAAGCATATTCACATGCGTAGGATCGTGAGCGAGATCGTTAAAACTTACTTATCCTCAACTATCGAAAGGAGAATAAAATACACCAACTCTTATGAGGATAGTCTCCACAGACGGGTTTATAATCTACAGCATTTATATCTTCGATATTAGATTCTACTTATGGAGCTATGGTCAACCCGGTTTCTACGACAACCTGTTGAATTTTATGGTATAGATACACATAGAAAAGTCCTCATTATATTCCATTTCTATCGATGTTTACAATAATACGGGAAGTGGGTTTCGAGAAAATATTATCGTCTACGCTAACGGGATTTGATCAAATAAGATATCCGTCCCAAAATTTGTACAGTCATCTTCAACATGATTGCCAATTAAAATCACAATATGTACCTATCACGATAGATAGGAAGGAACGTGACAGAATTTGTTATGATTTTTATGAATAGGTGTAGGTACTGTTATGATTATAATAGAAAGTGATACACATACTGTTTCTAAAATCATAAGCAGATCGACTCATAATAATAGATATCACTGCAATATCTCAATGTAGAAGGTATTTTATTTAGGTATTCACTACATTGGACTTTGTATGATCAATGATTGCACTTCTTTTGTTTTCGATTTTTCTATTTCCTTTAAGGAAATCACGTGTTTTAAAGTATAAGTTAGTACGGTGTGATTTGGAATGGGGGATTCCGTCCTAATGATTCAAATGATAGGTACCTGGTATGACGACATTGGGTAACCGATTTTGTCTTTGCCTTTTGTGGCACAATAACGAAGATTATAATGCCACATCAAAGAGATTTAAGATAATTTAATGTCTATGTGCCACATAATAAATGTAGCAAATGTGCCAAGTAAAAAATATTATTTGTCTAGTAACACACTTATCAAAATATCACCTTGTTTCCTCAAAGATTTGCCAGTGAGGTATCTTTATCCCTTCGTATACGTGGATCCAAGCGAGACATAATGGCTTTTTAATTCGGTATAAGTTCGGTATGTAAAGGAAAATTTTCCTACGCTGATTCCAAAACCATTTCGAGCTTTTAGGTTTCTTAACTTTATTTTTCTATTTTTAGCGCTTAAAATTATAAGATGCAGTACACTGATACCACTTGACTTTCATTTAACCTCCAAATGATTTCAAAAAGTAGGTAAATTGGGAATACTTGCGGTGCCTCCCATAATTATGAAAAACCTGTCGTATAATGTCAACTTTAGGGGTGACCATAATAACGGAATGCAGTCAAGCGAAAAATTCGGTCTTTGAATCGATTCAAATCAAACTTTGAAAATCAATTCACCAAAATATCTTAATCCTGAAGCCTGAATGATCGTTAATCAATATAACGATAGCTTCAAGAAAATCCATTCTCTTTAAATAATCATCATTATAAAATCATTTGAACTATTTATTTTGTAACTAATTAGTAGTTACAAAATAGTTCGAATGATTTTTGTGTTGGAAACTTCCAAATATAACTACTATAGCTACTTGTTCATTGGTTTCATAATAGTTTTAAAAGAAAAAAATTGCAGACGTGCACCACAAGGTTCATAGTAGAAACCTAGATACATACTATCTATCTTTACTCGACAAAAGTACTTTTTAACGACTAGTAAGGACAGATTCATTATAATTATACAAAATTAGTAACTATAATCGATTAACTGTAATTGAGTTACTCATTTGACAATTGATCAGTATAAAGTAATAAGTAAATGTTCGATCACCTATGATCATTCCTATGTCTAAAAATGTCAAGTGTTATGCTTTAGTTTCTGATGTCAAGCAAAAAACGTCAAATTTAGGATTTTTATTATTATGCGTGGCAAAGATCTTCAGCCGACATTTCGAAGTTTTAGAATCACATAATCAGCCTATAATGTTCCCACTGCTGGGACACAGGCCTCCTCTCTGTGAGAGGGAGCGGGCCGTAATCTACCACGCGGGCCCAGTGCGGGTTGGTAGATGTCACATGTCTTCGAATTTTTGGTTCTAGGACATGCCGGTTTCCTCACGATGTTTTCCTTCACCGTTTTGAGAGCAGTGGTGATGAAATTTTACACAAAGTAAAGCGCCTGTCTGGGCTCGAACCTACGACCTACAACTCGTAAGTCGTGACCGTTACCAGTACCACTGGGCCACCACTGCTCTCGAAGTTTTAGAATATTTATTTTAAATTACTAACTGCTCCGAAAACCAAAATATTGAAATTAGTTGCTTAAAACAACTAAATCTATAAATTAAAATTATAAAATAAATGCCTGAAAATATCTTATTTACCGAATACGTTTTTATTTTACCGAATTGTTTCTGTAATTAGGGCATTCTACCAGAAGGCCAATTCTCGTAATTTAAAACGTTCAAATTCTAGTCGCAGTCTCATTTCGGCGACAAACAAAATATGTTAAAATATTGTCAAAACGTAGGGAAATTAGAGGTATTTTTGACAGATTGAGACTCAGAATTACGAGAATTGCCCCTCAGTTAATGCCCTTGTAATAGGGGGCGAACCTTAAAATAATCTGAATATTACTAGAGATTTTAGTTGGATTTTATTTGAGAGTCGATTGCTCCTCGCCTTTATTACGTCTGATGAATGTTGCAACCATTGACTTATATATTACTAGCGTAACGAAACCCCTATAAGAATTGTACTGACGCTGTTAAATGTGCAAGTACAAAAAATTCTCGTACCTATACAACTGCCTACCAAACCCTTATCAACGATAAAAAAGATGATGTGATAGATAGTGCACATTTTAATAACATTAGGAAAATAATTGACATAATCAATACACCCGATAATGTTAATCATAACAGAAATTCCGGCACAAAATTCTTTGAATTGGTAAACTGATATTATCTTCTTAATTAACGATGCTTTCGTCATAATTGCTAGTGTCCGATAAGCAAATGGCTTCATATGTTCCGCTTCACTAATTAAATACAACACCTACAGAACAAAAAATTGCACTTACCAATGATTCTTCCTCGTTGTTTTGTGTGTCTGGACTTTTTTCATTGTTGTCTATAAATGAAAACATTTTCCTGTGAACTTTTTTGAATTCGTCCATCAAGGCGTCGTGCTGTTTCTTCTTGACATCCGTTGGTTTTGGTGGAGGCGGCTTTTTAGGTGGTGGTGGCGGTATGTTTGGCTCTGGGTTAGGTTTCTTCTTATTCTGCTGAAATTAATAGGTAGTTAATTTGTGACTATTCCAACGTAGGTACCGTTACTATCTCTATCTAAGTAACATATACAGGTACACCCTTTTTATTTCCTTTGGTTCTGCGGAATATTTGTTTAGAGGAAATGCGGGCGACGTTTGTGTTTAGTTCATATCTACGGCGTTAAAAACCAGAATCGAACGTTTCTCAAGGGCATGCAGGTAATTGATGTACCAATTATAATAAAACTATCATCATCTACTATAGCTAGCCTATACCATACTAGATGATGACATTGGTGGCGTACCTAAGTGTTTAGATGTTACATAAAACGAATATTCTTTGACATTATCAGGGCTCAACTTTCAATCTAATCTTAAATTCACTGAAAAGAAAGTGGAAATAGATAATCCCATAATGCGCACATTCTCAATTTTATCATTTTCGTCACACGTTGCGTACTTACCAACTTACGCCGCTGTATTTCCTCGGCGATGGCACTTGATAACGTGGCTGAACTTGACAAACTTACAGAATCCGAATTGAAATCGTTTTTCAAAGGCGGTGCTGTATAATTACATGCATTTTTCCCACACGTCGTTGTACTAGTATGATGAACTTCTACTACTATCGTTTTTTTATCGTTGTCTCGATTCGTATGATTAGCTGCAAACGCATTTTTCCTAGGGGACTGATTATTATCGTAACTACATTGTATCATAGCGCCATCTTCAGTCAAATTGATTATGGTTCTATTCGATGGGCTCGAGATATACTCCTTCTTATTTTTGCATCGTAAATTACTTTTATTTTCATATGAGTGAGGATTGTTTGGTATACTAGGGCAGTCGTAGTCGGGTTCGATGTCAGAAGGAGCATCAAAATTATGGATATCATTGTTTTTCCATTCGAAATCTAAGCTATCCCATGTTCTTCTCTTCAGCCTGTTCATTGTTAATCTGTAAAACAATATCCAAGTAAGAATCATTTCACAAAATGCTATTTTAGACACACAGTAAAGCTCAAGCACTGCAAATACCATGATTTCACAAAACATCCCATAGTTTCAAGTTCTAACCTATCAGCGCGGTCTGCTGCCTCCTCAGCGACGCTGGCGAGGCGCCGGCGGAGTGCAGCTGGCGGCGCCAGCGGCACGTGAGGCGCAAGGGGTGCGGGGCTCCGCTCGCCGGCCGCCGATGATGCTGAACTGTTGTACCCTGAGCTCTCCGGAGACACCAGGTCCGTGCCCGCACCCTCCCGAATCATCAGCTCCAAACGACCTGTCGCTTTCATTGCTGATATTGCCTGTTGACAACATGAAGGTTTTTAAGTTAGTTGGGGTTGCTTTACGTATGGGGTTGCTTTACGTAAACAGACCTCTATAAAAAGAATAACACATACTTATATTGTGTAAAAAGTCAACAAACTGAGAATATTTTGCGAAAATTGAGTTTCAAGCTATGAAAAATGACCCTCACCAACCTCATGATGAGCTGCGTTTTAGGAATAATTAAGTTTGTACATTTTGAAAGAAAAAAATTAGTTGATAACGTAACGTAAACTAATCTCTCTGTTTTAATTCATCTTTCCATATAAGAGTACATTCACTAGTAACGAGAAAGTAAAATGCGTAGGTATAAGTAATGCATTCTTACACAGTCACGTTTGAAATAAGTTTTTTTTACGACTTCTTATAATCCGTACAGTATTTAATCGGGTACTTACCTTACAATATTATCGTTACACTAGCTTACGCCCGCGACTTCGTCCGCATTAAATTTCACCCTCTCCCATTCACCCTCTTAGGGGTGGAATTTCGAAAAACCCTTTCTTAGTGGATATCTAATCTTCACAAAGAATACACCCTCCAAATTTCATGTCTCTAGGACCAGCGGTTTAGGCTGTGCGTTGATATATCGGTCAGTCAAGACTTTGAATTTTATATACATACTCGTATATATAGATAGTAGGGTAGATTTTCGTTATTTATCATCATTTACAGGTGTTATTAATATTATATTATTTATAATACGGCACCGCACCACAACCGCGGCACGTGTCACATCCCAACATATATTTTGTCAAACGAAATAACAAACGAATACCAATATACTATATTTTCAATGTAAGTGAATACAATGTAACAATCTACGCACTCAGGACCGAAGGACCATAAAAAAATTTGTGCGATGAATGATGAAATGATGATAAATAATGAAAATCTACCCAGTAGCTATTATAACCAATCATTATAATTCTCTTGCCTTTATCCAAAATTTGAGGTCGGCGCAAAATGACTTTTTCTTCCATTTTTTTTTTTATTAGTCATCATTTCGGTAGTCACCCATATCATCATGCACACAGTCCATCCATCGTTTCTTTGGTCTTCCTCAACTCTTATCGCCATCGACATTCATACTCAAAACTTTCCTCACAACATTTTCTTCATTTCTTATAACTAAGTATTACCAATCGTCATTGATTAAAACTCGTATATATTATCTATCTATGCCAATATCAAAGAGTAGTAACATGATTTTCATAGCTTAGTGGATGATAATATTTTACAGGTTACATTGCACAAGTAATATCTTTTCCAGGACAAGTACAGATGTTACGAAATGTATCGGTTAACTTTTCAAATAGGACATTTCCTACGTTTCCTGTTTGTATTTAAATATGACTTATACCTATGCGTTTAGCTGGGATGTACACTTAGAACTCTCAGTTAGAGCCGGTTCAAGTTAGGGCCGACGATACAGAGGAATGTTTTGATGAAGGTTTTGAGCTAAAAGTTACGAGTATTCGTTTGACATAAAAACTGTGGAAGGATATTTACCTCATTGAAGGTAACGTTGGAGAAATCCAGACCGTTACACGATAAGATCTGATCGCCCGGCCGGAGCCCTGCCTCGCGCGCGATGCCTCCTTCCCGCACGAACTGCACAAAAATGCCTGGCTTCCACTCCGGACCTTTGCAAATTCTGAAACAAATAATTTTTGTTGTAATAAATACATGAACACTGTACATTGTTTGAGTTTTATGTGACCTTGTAGCCATCTGTATCTGCCACATAAAATTGTACAAACACTAATAAAGTCAATTTCATATGGTTGCACCCTTGCACCGCAGTATACCCGGTTGGCGCACAGAACAGATAAATAACTGCTCTGTGGGTTGGCGCAACATGTCCTTTTCTTTTATAAATATACATCTTTATTAGGCGCCTTCTCAGTAGTCACCTGCTTTGTAGCCATAATATCTTTCAGTTTTTTTCTCACGATCCATGAACCGTTTGTTTGGTCTTCCCAACTCTTATAGCCACCCACATCCATTCTCCAAACAATTTTTAATAAACGTCCTACGACCAACTAGAATGATGTTTAACATTGAATAATATACTGACCCGCAGCCAAGCTTAGCTCTGGGAGGCACGAGTATAGACAGTCTCATGTCTGTCAATCTCTCGTTGTCGTGACACAGCGTCGGCGACGACGACACGTCGGAGCTCAGCGACGCGCGCTCCGACACGAACTGCCATGACAGTGGCTCATGCACCTTGCTGTAATGCGACAAGGTGATCAAACAACTGTACACTTATGTACACAACCAAATTTTCACGGTTAAGTTTGTCTACTTACTCTTTGACTGGAAGCATCCCCACATCTGTAACAAAGTGTGCATGTGAGTCATCTCGAGGATGTTTCAACTAAAGTATAAGTACTTAATATGTATAGTCTACCTACATTGAAAGACACTCTCATGGCATTCAATACGAAAGCGAATGATGAGTCGATAAAAACCTTAAAAAAATATTTTGGGTTGGCTGTTTTATCATTGCTATAAACATGGTGCAAGTCTATAGCTAAACTGGTCATTTGTGAAATGTTTCGGAACTCGCAACAATCGCTGGGTAGCGGGCCTCATTTCATCTGTCATAATTCTTTTTACGCAACTCTATCTAATAGACAATGTTCATAGGCACACGCCCACGAGCTTTCACGAGAGTTATAAAATCTCCGCGGCTTCTATTACCGGTTGTGCCTCATACGATTTGATTAATTATCATAATTTTATTCACAGTAACATTGTCAGACGATAGCGGAGTGACGAGACGACTCTTGGTGGTGTGCGTTTAGTTGCGTAATGACTTCAATTATTATTATTGGTATCGAAACCACTGCTAATATATTAATTTATTCGTTAATCAACTAAAAACTTCAGTCAAAAGCCCCTATTGTGTTATGTCACTCAACTTCCAAGATCCTTATGCATTTATTAATGAGTACATTTGCATGTATAATAAATAAATTGATCATCATTGGACTATTATATCATGTCAGCACACATGTCTTCTTATATTATATTACATAGATATATCCTACAAGTATCTACAACAAATAATATTTTATAAAGTACTTAATCGCCTCTCATGGCAGGTGGATTGATGTTACGTATAAATTGGCAGTCGGATGCTGCCTGTTCCACTGATATAATTTCTTATCTTATCTCAGTTACATAATAGCAATGATTGAATCATTTGTTGTGGCTATGTGGGGATTTTAATATTTTTAACAGACTTCCAAAAAGGAGGAAGTTATTATGTTCGACTTTATGTATGTTTTTTTTTATGTAAGTATATACACCGATTTCTCCAATTGTGGACCTATTTGAAAAATTATTTTTTTGTTTGAAAGGGTATGCTCTAGAGGTGGTTCCATTGTTACCAAGTCGGAATCCCATGAGATGATGAGGGAATCCCATGGAAATCGAGGGAAACCCTCAAATTTTTATAGCAGCTCGTGCATTTGCTCTCGAAAGCATCATTTGGTGAAGTGGAACTGATGATGAACACCACAGATGGCCATCGGAACTACTCAATAATAAGTATTTCACGGGTTGCGATTCGATTAGGTACTTTAAGGGCTTGTAATAGTTCAGCTCAAATTCAGATTTTGCCCCCACTTCCCCGCGCTATGTATCATTCTATCCCACTCGCACTGACATACTGATTCAGTTAGGGTGAACCGAACTATTGTTGGAAGGATGTCAAGAAATAAAATGATTAAACTTAACATTAATTAATTACATTCACATTGTATGTTCAGTATATATAAAATTCTTATAAATGGGCAGGTAAATAATAAGTAGGTATAACAAAACAAACATGAGACACTCATCATTCGCATAGCAAATACAGTTTACATCGAAATCCGCAATATACCTACTGCATTAGTGTTCTATGACCGACCAAAGACCATTGCTCTACCGCCATATATTTGTCACCATAAGACATCGACAGCCAAATACGAGCCGACGCTCAGCTCACTGACAGCGTGTCACGGCAGGTTGTGCTGCGGCATCCCGCGGCGTTCCGTGGCATCCTGCTGAAAGCCCGCACAGACCGGACTGCATCCCATTAACCGAAATGACCGCAGCACAAGTTTCAATCTTATTTCAACTAGCTTAGCAATCATAATTCCTCGACACAACGTGACCCACACGTCCCGCGGGATGCAATGGCGCGCCGCGGCATTACGTGGAATGAAACGGCATGACACGTCATGCCGCAGCATCCCTCGGCGCGTCGCGTCATGCCGCAGCGTCCCGCGGCACGTCGCGTCATTTCCACGTTTTGATATTGCATTGTCATGATAATCAATATTTTCTGTCTCAATTTTATGGAGCTGCAGCTAAAATTATAATAAAATCTCAAAGTATTTAATAGAAACAGAAACATGAGCCACATTTAAAATAATTATATTCCATAGAAATGAATAAATAAAGGCTACGTGCGTTTCGTTGTACTGAAACATTTTTAAATTTTTTACAAAAACGGGCGCCTGAAAAAATCATATTTAACTATAATCGAATAGCTTAATACATAAGCTTTCTAATAAGGTACATCACATTAGCGTTTAAAAATCTTCGGAATTTAGTACCACTTTTGACCTCTCCTTTTCACACCAAAAATTAAAGTCGATTTCCAGCAATTACTTTTGTCACAGATCTTTTGTGCAATGTTACTTAGTTTGATGTACGACGGCTATAAGTCTTTTTACACCCTGTATCAATAAATAGATAAAATTATTTATAAAAATAGTTTTGCTGAATATATTGAAAACACCATTACACATTGGGAACTGTCTAAAATAGGTACGTTTACCTCCCTAAATTTCTGACAATGTTTTGACATTGACATGAGATTACGATTTTAAACCATTTCAAAAATTATTTTATGAATGAAAACTACAAAATTTGGAAAAAATAAAAATACGAGGCCTTATATTTTACATCTATATTTCATTTTACTTTATTACATAATTTCATCAGAACATAAAACGTTGTCAATCGGGTCTTTTGAGCGCAAGCAAAGTGACACGGGTTCCCCGTCTGATAGCCGAAGCGGTACTGACAAATACTAAATCGGGGTCCTGTCGGGGGCCGGGCGGCAGAGCGGTTCAAGGTATGAGTGGTTATAAAGCTGGATATTTCGGATCTCATCTTTTTACGTTAAATTTAACGATTAAAAAAATAAAAACGAACCTATGACACCTGCTTTATGCATAGTTCGATTAGCTTGCAAATTTTCATGGCCTAATTTGAAAATTTTCATTGAATTTTCGCCTTTTATTTTGCGGTTTAGAGGTAACTTTGAGACTTCTTTGTATCGAGAAAATTGTATGCAATCGTGTTTTCGCAACCGATGACACCTCGCAGTAGTCCTCATCTTTATCGTATATTAATTTCAAAGTGAAAACTGCAGAACTGTTGGAACTACAGCCGTTAATGCTAAGGCAATTTTCGCAACCTGAGGTAGTACCGGTCCTTAATGTGGTTGCTAAGCAATTTATGCTCATCACAATGCGTATGGCGAAGTGGAGCTGATGGTGACTTCTCAGTCAGATCCAGTTCCCCGGGTTCTTACTAGGAGAACTCCTCAACAATGAACGTCTCTACATCGGGAAAAGCAATATTTTGTAAAAAGTGATGAGCAGTTGACGTTAGGCTATTGTAACTTAGATAAATTACAAACTGACCCCCTAAAAAGTGAAAAATAAAAAACTTTTCTACAAAAAAAAAAAATAACCGGCTTCCGAAAAAACACTACAAAGTGAAAAATAACTTTAATTTCGGAAGTCGGTGGCAAAAAACTAAAATACAGATCCAAAGACACCGACATCCGAAGTTAAAGTTATTATTCACTTTTTGGTGTTTATTTTGGAAGTCTCTTGTTTTTATTTTGTTTTCTAAATTCTATTCTGTCATTGGTCTAATTAGTTGTAGAGTTTGGGTAATCAATAAGCCCTATACAATGATACGAAAATAGGCAGGATAGGTTGGATGAAATGGCTCAGTTCAGAAATTCTCATTTTCTACAAATATAGAAGCCCTGTTTTCACCATCCATTGCGCCTATGCGTAAAAAAATTAAATTTTGCGGGTTTTGCATGAAAAGAAAAAAGTATCTACTTATTAACTCTTTTCAAATGTCATTGTTTCTTTGGTATCTAGTTTAGCCATGCCGCCCACGTACAATATGAGTGTAGATTGTGTAGATTATTTGAGCAGACTGTATGGTAGGTACTCACGTCTGACTTTGATCTTGAGTCGTGACTGCGCGGCGAGGTAGTGCACCAGCTCGGCGTGCACCGCGTCGTCCACGCGGTACCCGTTCACGCTCACCAGCTGATCACCCACCTGCAAACACGGAAATGTACACTTTTTTTTATTTATTTCATTAGGTTTACCAACAATTGTTTACATTGGATAAGTACAGACACATACAAAATTCTCAAAAGTAAAATTACAGTGCAACAATCACTTGTATGTAGATGTACACCACATGCATAATACGATAAATCAGAAATAAGTATTAACTAACTTGCTTTGCTCATTGCTAATATTTGATAAAATTAAAATTGATAAAATTGGTAACATTGAAAAATTGGCAACATCGGTAAGTAGGTATGTACATTTAAATTTCATTAAAAATAGGTCCATTCAAGGTTATTTTTAAGATTCAATGAGCGGCCCAGTGCAGATTAGGTGTAGGATGATAATCATAAGCGATTAGCGACCCAGCTTATTAAAACTCCATCGGCATAATCCTTTAACTGACGCGTTTTTCAGGAACTTTTTTCATACACATAGATATCCTGAAAAAGTCGTTGCATTATGTTTTTCTTGAAAAAACTAGACCTGATGAGGTGTGGCTGTGTGGCATGGCATCATCATATATAATCATGAGGTTTTAAAAAAAGGTTTTTGTTTGCATAGATATTATAACGTCTACATGCCGATATTTACTCAAGACGGAACTTCGTTAGCTACTTAGGTATTATATTATACTATAATAAGTAGCCATAGAAATGTAAAGAGCTAACGAAGTTCCGTGGGTATAATAATTATACCTACAGAATTTCTCAGCGCAGTTGACCCATAGGACTAGTAACAACAAGACGCTAGTCGTGAAAACGTAATTTACATGAGCACCGAGAAAATTGTGGCATGTTCGTAAAGAATTTCTCAGGTGTTGAAACAACAATGGACTAGGCACATGTAGTTATTGCTTTGAAGTGGTGTTGCGCCACGGCAGCAAAGAACAGTGGCCCGGCAGCGGGTGGCGCGTTGACGCAATGTTGCCAGCGCAAATACAAGAATCGCAATATCTGATACTCAGTGTCGGCTGTGATCGTCTAATTTATTCCTAATTATAAGAATAATTAAAATCTATTACAACAAATTTAAATGTTTTCTGCCCGTTGCAATTTGTCAAGCCCATAATCAAAGATAATTTTTATGTACAGACACATCAACCTACCCGAAACTGTCACATTTTCCCAATCAACTTTAAACCTTAGGCTTTAGTAATAAAGTTGAAAATCTATTAAAGAAATTTGACAGATTGTAGTAGGTTGATGTGCTGGCGTCTGTACAACCTTAGCGCGTAATAGGGTTGCTGGTTTGTGCATTTTCATTTAACTTTAACGATTCATACACACCTGTTCAAGAATTACTCACTTGTTGACAACAAAAAGAAGAACAATGCCTTATTTGGACGTTTGTGAAGAAAAATAAATCCTGCACTGTATTGGCCATTATTTACAGTACCTAGTTGAAATGATACTATAGGTACATTTTTACGGTGTATCAGAAATCTTTCATTTAATTCAGATACTAAAATACTAAAACGTTATAGAAAGTTGAAATAACTAATCGTAGTTCCGAGTTTCTAAGCGTGCAATTTGGCGTAAGTTATTATGTAAATTTCGGTACAACTCAGGGACAGAAGCCGTGGCCTACTTTTCTCGGCCGCCAGTTGTTCTAAGGGACTACGCGAATGATATAATTTTTAAGAATACCTTTTGTCAAATTTGTATTAAGTAGGTAAATTCTGAATATTGTTTTTCGGTGCTATTCATTAATATAAACTTTTTTTTTTTTTTGGAAAGTCCGCGAAAGGAAGTTAGAGTTATATGATGACCAGTTTTAACTATCATATAAAATCATTAATCCCCGTAATAAAAATTAACCCACAAAAATATCGCCAAAATTAACTTAATTTATAAAATATTAAAAGATCAAAAGACTTTGAAATAATCATTTATCATATTAAATTAATCAAATCTCGTATCTTTTTTTACTGAGTTTAATCGACTCTTTCGTACATTCACCAAAGCAGCTGTTGCAAGTATCTTTGAATTTCACAGTGACTAACAGTTCGCATCGTCTATCAGCAGCACAGCATAGGGTAGAACTTTCGTCAGTTTCATCACGTAGTTCGAGCGCAGCAAAAGAAGCCGGACAGGTCGCTCAGTGGCCCACATATCGGACAACTTTCGATCAGACTTTCGTTACATACAAGTTGTCTTTTTTGCCAGTGACGCAAAAGAACGCCAGACTCAACGACGCCCGGCCCTCCCAATCAATTCACTTTCTTTTTGGAATGAGTGTGATTGATGTATTTTACTTTATTTTGTATGGGTGCGCAACAAAACACACGTGCATGTTTTTGCAAAAACTATAAGTAATGTTCCCTTGAACATTTCGATTTACGCAAGTGGCATTGTGGGCTGGTAAAAATAATTACAGACTTGAAAATGCCATTGTAATCAACATGAGCAAACTGTGCCATCAATTTATTTAGAACAGTGCTGCTTGACAGGTACACCTGTAACATTAAGTGCGCATAGACAATGGCTACATAATGTATGACGTCACATTCGTCTGAACCGTCCAACCGTCTGAAGTGTTCACATTTCGAAAAGTAATTAAGTAAGTGAGTCATACCGTCAATGTATTTTCAATACAATAGCTCACTCTATTTACTTTTTACAGCGTGGCCTTGTTGATACAATATTTCTCTACCTTTATCATGAAAAAACAATATTGTTTCACAACTTGCGAGCTGCGAACATAGGTACTGTTTGCAATTTTTATTTTCGTGTACTTTTTAAAATATTCGTGTTTCTATTTTACCAAGTACCAAACACATAATTTGAATACTTGTGACGTAACCACACCATGCTCGCTCACAAATCAGATGAAAACACTATTGACTAATAGTATCACACTGACCGCATGGTCTTCTGTGAAGGACCGCATTAGCGCTTTTCTATTTTAGCAAACGTTATACAAGAAGCATTAAGCCGAAGAGGCGCACGCGAACGGAAAGCGGTAGAAAGTCGCCGTACAGACAGTACAGAGTAATTGAGTGACTCACGCACTGGACACGTACACGACCCGCCTCATGGGAACATGGACTATTTACAAATTGTCATATAATTGCACCGATTTACCGCCACCTTCCTGCGCTTAGCGTGCCACTGAATATAGTATTGGATATGTTTCAATATAATATATTGTAATTTGTTGAGTTTCATATCCTGTCGTATGCTGCACGGAGTGCACGGTAGCAATCTGTACCCCGAAGTTATGATGAAAATAATTGCAGTTATCAACATCTCAAATAGTCATGAATTAAAGTGATAGGAAATTTTAAAAGAAAAGTCTTTGCCGTAACATCAAAAAAAAAATTAGAGAATCAATAGTGAGTGCGCCATCAGCTTATATTGACACGTTTTGTTGACTTGCCGTGAGTCTACCGATTCTCGTGTTGTATCAGTTTTTAGCGCAAGTCAATGACATCAGGTACAGTTTATCTGAGCTGCAGTATTTCTGTTCGCTTCTCAAGAATCTCCGTAATTTCTCAAAACACCTCATTGTGTTATTTTAATAATGGCGGATGTACGTGAATTTTTCGTAACTTCTTTGTCGAGGAAGTAATCGTGTGAAAAGTTTTGTAACGACTGCAAATAATATAATGTGCATTCTTGTCTAACTGTTTAATTATGACGAGACGCCGCTAAACTTCAAAAGATTATTTACCTATGTTAATTTTAAGTAGAAAGTAGTATTCAAATTCTGTTCAATGCCCGTAGATTTAGTTTTTAGAAAATCATTAAGACTATATAAGTAGAACCGGTTAATTACATGTCACCTGTGTTATCTAATTAGTATTTACTAAAGAGAATATACAATATGCTTATTGTGTATAAAATTTTAGGTCATTAAGCGAATAGTTTTATGAAGCAGATCTTACATAACAACATCAACCTCTTGCAATGTTTTTGTATAACGGGCCCAGATATGCAAATGTATCAAAATAATTTTATAGATTTTGGATAGTTAAAGCTACATTATGTAAAGTATAAGAGTGATCCAACAATATTCTACTGTTTATGCTGAAAATGTGGAAAGTTATTAGGATAAAAATACTGAAATCCTATATTTTCAGCATCATTAGATGCAGACCTATTTCTAGACCTGGGTTCACAAGACCTGTTCCTTAAAATTGTAAAATTTTTGAGATTGCTTGTGCAGAGATATTTTGTAACTATGTGCCTACCTATATAAGGTGTAAGAGCTAAATTTTAGAGATACCTTTATTAATATTACTTAGGTACTGTTTTCATTTCTCAACATTATCTTTGTAAATTTAACTGAATATTAATTCACTCAGAGCTGCAGCTGTTGT
Source organism: Amphipoea oculea (assembly GCA_945859645.1). NCBI lineage: Eukaryota > Metazoa > Arthropoda > Insecta > Lepidoptera > Noctuidae > Amphipoea > Amphipoea oculea. The sequence goes on along the minus strand of OX243866.1, from coordinate 11,313,683 downwards.
CTATCTGATTTCCGTAGCCTACCTAGTATTAGTAAACAGATTGACTAAACCAAAACATTAATAATGTCATTTTGGCCACCAACCTTCATAATTGCTTGTTAGTTGTTAATAAACGCTAACCAATGTTTTATTAAAGATCTATACCTAGATACCGGTACTGCCCTAGTTCCAAATCTGAAACAAAGTATGATAAAGCATAATAGATTTTAAAATAAACTGTCACGAGCGCTTTTCAAATCTATCAAGCATAATCATGTCTTCAACAAGACACAATAAAGCGCCATGTAATTTGCTGCATCACCTGTTGACCAATGAATCAAGTGCGCCTCACGACGACAAAGCAATGAAGTGTTTGACCCACATGTACGAGACAACGAGGTGATCATCATGGTAAATGGACTCACGCATGAGATTAAATTGTGGCAAAAGATACCAACAGTGGTTACGTGAGCGCTCGAAAAGAATAGAATGCGTGTTGCGACAGTAGTTCAGCCTCGGATGTGGGTAATTCTAATTGCACAGAAGCAAGCAGCTAGCTGGTTTAATTGTGAGCAGTCGTTCGCACGCGCCCAGCGGCTGGGACACTATAGGGACCGTGGGAACATGTAATAGGTAACAGCCACAAAAAGTGTCAATAGAGATTAAATCTTCCCTTTGCTCATGATTGTAAGAACGAAAGGAACACACGAAACAATGAAATAATATATTGCCTAATAGACGAAAGAACTCGTAATAGTTCCTACAAGAACTCTCCGATACAATGTTTCACGTATTGATCATTGTGGCATTCCACGTAATATTTTTCGGATATTTCGCGGATAACAAGCTTTATTATGGTGTTACTTCTAGCAAATGCCATGGCTAAATAATTATCGATGTTGCATAAGATAAATCGCCTAGCTACCTCTCTGAGTGATGGTTCTTCGGTTAGACCGTTAGTCGTATTATTAAATAAAATCAAGTTTAGCAACATCGCAAGAGTTTCTAGAATTCTTCAAACTAATTGCACTTTACATAATAATTTGCTTTAAGTTGAAAATGTTTTACAACTGCACAATAATAATAATAAATACCGAACGTGAGCCCTGAGAACAGCTCCCATAGGTTACGCCACTCTTCGCGTAGAGCATGAACTATAAACCGACGCAGTTGCACACATCCAAAGTGAAGAATTATTCACGACTATAAAATATTTCGATTACTCTCAGCTCAGGAAGATGGAATAATCACATTCTTGTAGATAGCTTTGCTTTTCCATACCTATGTTATACGATTCATAATTCAGATGTTCATAATTCAGAATTTATCTCGAGTCAGTAAGTTCACACATCTACCTACTTATTGATTTCCACTATTCATATCTGTTCCTATATAAATATGTACTATACTACTCACTTTTCGTGTCGGTATGTGTGACCGCGATTTCTTCTACACTACAAAACAGTTTTTGAGAATTTGTTCCGGAAGGTTTATGTGTATAAAACATATTTGACTTAGAAAATATTATACTCGTACACAAATATCTCAATGTTACCATATCATCAGTACATTGTACCCGTGCGAAGCAGGGGCGGGTTGCTAGTAGGCACAGGGTATACATACAAGTAATTCGCCAAGTTTCACACAACAAAATTATATTATCACACGCCTATGTTCTGTGAAGAGCTAGGCAAGGGTGTATGTACACTCACATTTCGTAGCCCGAAGATAAAGGTAGAATCATTTATCGGGCACAAATCCAGACTCCGGGTGGCTACTTAGAAATCCCCGATGATATGCCCAATATCACATTGCCTGAACTGCTAATCGAACCTAAAACGACAGCAGTCGAGGCAGTCAAACCAAGTAGAAAGAAGCGTTAATAAACAAAAGCATAAAAAAAATATATAACCTTCAATCCCTGAACGTGTGCCTCAGAATTGAAGTCGACTTTGGATATGAAGAAGCCGGTGGCGTACTCTCTGCCGCCTCTGAGCGCGAAGCCGAAGGCTGGTGCGGCTCTGCGCGGACGCACCAAGCGCACAGCTCGAACGCGTCGGTCCCCCGGCACGGCAGCCGCGCGACCAGACCCCGACGTCGTCGTTGACGCTGTTGATGGAGCGTACATTGTTGCCCTATGAATTGAAAAAAAAAACTACTTAATAAATAAACCTCTGGGTCTGAAAGCATGAAAAGCACAAAAGTTTCTTATGTAACGAAGGTGAGCATTAAGGAAGAATTTTTATATTAATTAATTTTTAAGATTTAAATAAGGGATGAAAGTTTTTCATTTTTGACAATGGAAATCCAGCACATGCCTTATCTTATATAAATGCGAAATTGAGAATACATAAGTTGAATGTGCCCGACAGTTCGAGACACGATATTAATGACCCTTAATCCGGGGCAAGGCGGACAGATTTAGGATCTAAGGAAGTGGAAGACAGACAATTATTTACATGAATGAATTCCGAAATTCACTAATGGATTTTAATTGTTAATTTCAATGAGTGAGAGAGCCGAGATAGAATCATCATCTGCTTAGCCTTTTCCCAACTATATTGGGGTCGGTTTCCAGTCTAACCGGATGCAGCTGAATAACAGAAGTTTACATGGAGCGACTGCCTATCTGACCAACACAACCCAGTTACGGGGTAAAAAGATACCCCTTGGTAAGACTGGTTGTCAGACTTTCGGGCTACTGACGACCCGTAACGACTGTCAAAGATCCACGAATGACAGCCGGGACCAACGGCTTAACGTGCTTTCCGAAGCACGGAGAATAGAATCCGCGATAGAATGAGAAGCTATAATGTAGATACGGAAATTACGTTAGGACTCTAGGCAACAATCCAGACAAATTTCATCACATCAGATTTTACACTTCGTTAATTTTCCTCACAACTATTCGTAGATCCGAAGTGGGTGGTCAAACATTAATCAATAATAGCCTTATTTTAGATCCAGGTGACGTTAATACTGGCTGACAACCTGTTGCCACTAACGCACGCTTTTATCATTAACCAACATAGCTGATCACTGATGGTGGTGACACTAATAGTGTCAGGCCTAGAAATCTAACTTCGAAGGTGCAATAATCGTAAAGGAATTATGAAACATAAAACTTTGAAAATAGTCGAACCATAACTTTAAATCATATTTCTGCCCTTGTCCCATATTGTTTGGGGTCGGCGCAACACGTTTTCTTCTTGCAATCTCCCCTGTCAACTATCACGCTATCATTCACTCCCTTTTCTTTCAGAATCCATCCATCTTTTCTATATCCTTCCTCTCCCTCTCCTACCATAAACATTTATATTCATAACCTTCGATATACTTTAATTGATATAATGTATTTGTAGAAGTGATTAGGTACTGTTAAAATGCCTTTAGAACCTTGTTAATAATCAGGCTGATAGGCATTTGGAGTTGTTACGATTGTTAACCATAACGATGAGTTTATGACCTCAGAGAACAACAATTCGCCACTTGCGAACTCGTGATAAGTGTTTCGTCGCAAAGGCACAACAAATCACGACAGCGTCGTATCGTAACTATTATTAACGTAGTTCTATTCTAAGTAGCCACGTCTGTCTAAATTGATAAAAGAAAAACTTAATTATAATAAGAAAGGTGTTTAACGTATGTAAAAACTTAAAGTGTTCAAAGTTAAATTTTTTCAGTATCTTAAAACCCATTACGTACAAATCTTCAACATCTAAACATGACACAGGGTTTAGCTATATTGGTCACTTAAAATCTTATAGCCCTAAACATATAATTATTGTCCTTAAGCATGATCATGTAGATAAGTACCGATCTCATAAAAAGTGAGAGTTTATTAAGATGAGGGCCTATCATAAAATATTAAGAAAGTAACATAGCGAATTCAAAAACATAATAAGCCAGCCAACATTGGTCATTTAAATAAGTAATTCTAACACTTTATGTATGTCAGAGTGCCGTTGTAGAATACTGCTCGCTCATAATATTCAGATATATAAACATAACTGACCATTATGTTACTGCTTAATGCCCCCAACAGCATTATGGGGAATTTGTTACTAATTAGTTTGAATATTGAAATGGTATGCCAATCCGATCACAAAGGCAAACGAGTTTATGTTTAATTTTCACAAATTCTGCTCTCGAATTCCTTCGAGACTTGGTATTGATTTGAATGATATTTATCTTTTATATCTTTCTATATCCTGCCTTAGAAAACAAAGACTTGTATGAAAAAAAAATAAGTAAAGGAATACTGCGATGACGGCTGATAGTTTAGGGATTTATGGAAGAAGAAGGCATTCTACTTCGACCTCGATTATAATTCGGATAAAGAGGTACTTATAGGAGAATAATGATGATGTTTATACAAAACAGATAGGTACAGAGCCTAAGTGACGACAGACAATGGAACGCCTGGAATACTGAAGATATTTCTATATCTCATGCGAGCATATAATTGTATTGTGCATAAGAAAAGCTTTTTTCGAAACTCAACCTTCGGGGACTTGAAGTTTGTATTAGAAAGAAGTTAGCTTGTTATTTTATAAAACAATATATTATTATCTAACTATTCTTACAGCCTTATTGAAGTTAAAATATGAAAAGCGTTAATGATCGTTTTGATATAGAACATAACTCTGATTTGTTTGCGTCAAAGTAATTTCTGTGCGAGCGATGCCTGTTACGTTATTTAAAAATATGCATATCACTTCAATTCTTCAAGCTATTTAAAATATACTACACACGAGTAACTATATGACTAATCCAATATAATATAATCCAAATCCATATAATAACAACGAAATGCTGTTTGTTAGTAAGCACATCACTTAATAAGAACGTTGTCTCAAATGATGCACTTTTTTGTTTCGAAAAGTTCGTAAAAAAATTAAAATATTTCCGGAAAATTTCCAAAAACGGAAAAACTGATCGCCCTTTTTTCTACTGGATTTTTGTATGAACTATTGAAATCTGGACGGGACAACGTCTGTCGGGTCAGCTAGTCTATACTTATAATAAATCTGTAAAAGTGAAAATTCTGTACATTGAAAATATCAAAAAAAATAAATGGCAGGGGGTATTACTAGACCGACACCGAACCCAAAACTGTGATTTAAAAATTTTTTGTCTGTCTGTCTGTCTGTTTGTTCAGGCATCACGCAAAAACTACCGGTTCGATTACGATGAAACTTGGTATAATTATTCTTTGATATCCTGGGCACCACAATGGGTACTTGTAATCCCGGAAAAGTATATGCAATAAAAAACAAACTTAATTTTGCGGTTCGATCCCTAGACCCGATTACTGTACCAACCGCAAATAATAAGTTTGTCGTAGGTTACGTCACCAGCAGTGGAGTTCACTAAGGGGCGCTGCTGGGATACAATATCGCTCGCCATACAATTCAATTGCCTATCAACACGACGAAGATAATAATCTATAATAATATTATAAACAGGTGAAATTTGTTTGTTTGTATGTATGTAGGATATTAGCAAGGATATAGGCTATTTAACATCACGCTGCGACTCTTCGGAGCCGAGCAGAAAGAAAAAAAAAGTCAGAAAGAACGCCAAGCTAAAACGAAGTAATAGCGCGGGCAGGCGATGCAATGCGATGTGTCGGGGGAACCAAACATTCCACGCGGACGAAGTCGCGGGCAGAAGCTAGTCGTAAATAAAAATATAACAAACTATTGGCATACACTAACTGACTGAATAACTCCTTTATTTCTAGCCAACTTTATTTTAAATTTATAAGAACAGCTTAGGTCTGACTTGCTCATTGACATGAACATTTTATTTACCTGCAACTGATCAATATGCCAGCTTACATGAATATTTATGAGTTAGAATATTTTTCCATAAATGTCTATAGAATAGAATGCGAGCATGGTCAAGTTTCTGATCATTGCCATTATTTGACCAGCTATGTGGAACGTACCCCATATGTGTTTAAAATTGCAAATTATTCTAAAAACAGAAGTCGTTGGTTAGGTATAATTACATTACATATTAATGTTGTTAAAGTTTTAAGACTATTAATTTTAAGACTATAAATTCTAATGGTCAGTAAGCGTGGTAAAAAGAAACGAGTTTTTCAAAACAACTTATTTACGCTAGAATAGGAATCATTAACATTTTAGCTGAAACACTGCTGCACAAAGTCATACCATAGTAACTATCTTGTTTTATAATAATAACGGATTATTCATAAAAAAAAAATACAGAAACACATTTACAATGTACATTACAATTCATTGCAAGTTGCAAAATCTGTACAAAATGTATATAACACTGTCGCTTAGACTAGGAGAGCCTGTATTCTAAGAGACAGAGTTCTGCCAAATAATTATTTAAACATGATATAATACAATAAATGAACGGTGTAGATGTCATTAAGCTTCTCTAATTTTGTGGTGTGTGAGTGTAAATGAAGTGAAATGTGTTGTTACACGTTTGAGTTTATGCTAAGTGCCTAATTATGTGCCTTTTTAATGTAAGAGCTGTAAGACTACTACTGCCTACTGAGTTAGATTATACTAGATGATGTATGTGAGCAAGGACTCCGTGTAGGAATAGTTTTATTTCAATGTTATCTGAATGAGAATATGAATAACATTTGTTACAAGCAACTCCACAATGTGTTTTATCATAAAAAATGGTGGATTTATATTTGTTTCCACGTTCTTTTAAGAAAAAGTTGGATATAAATATCCGAATGAGACTATGAGTAACACTTGTTATAAGCAACTCCACAATATATTTATCATAAAAAATCGTGGATTTATATGTATGTACCCACGTTCTTTTAAGAAAAATTTGGATATGAGTATATATTTCCGCGTTATTTTCATTGTTATTCATTGTATAGGTACCTATATCAATGTTATTCATAGCATTCAGATGGCATTAGAACAAGCTATACAATATGGAGACGACAGTAAATGATAATACTGGTAATACTAATCTAACTATCAAGTAAATCCTAACATTGAAATTAAAAGGTATCTAATACTTTCTAACAAGCTAAATAGTAGTGATGGGCGGACTATAAATTTTGCCGACCAGTCGACTAGTTACAGTGAATAAAGTATTAATGGGTATATTTAATTGATTTTTTGTATGTAGACTGCGGAAACGTCATTAAAAGTACGCAGATTAATTAACTGCCGTAGTCTCGTGTCCGATATGTCTGGCAGCTACTTCAAGAAAAATTATATCCAAGCAATGCGTAGGTATAGTTATCAACGTAATCATTAATCTGACACAATGAAACCTTACTTTAAGAACTGTCTGTGTCTCTACATGGCTAGTCTTCGATTAATCATACAAAATTACAAACAGTTTAACTTCTAGCCGTACAAATTGCACTAACGGATTTCATCAAATCCCATCCTCAGCTAAGGGCATTAAGAAACGATCTCTGGTATTTCCCTTGACATTATCATACAACAATACAGCTTAGCAAAGGTCAAATTGTATTCTATTTTGTACTTCAAAGTCAAAGCATAAACAGATATTTAGAAAAATTGCTGCTCTAACAAATTGTGTATACAATGAGGGCAAGATAACTGTTTCCATAGGTACAACTTTAGATTCGGTTGAAAGGCCAAATTGACCGTGCAGTAATTGGAATGCAAGTTCACAAGTGTTCTAAGATGCAAAATATTTTTAGACTGGTGGATTTGGAGGTCACTAAGGTGTTGGTGTGGCTTGTTTCCAATGACTCAGCAATATCACAAACTTTAAGTCATCAAGCGGTTATTGAGGCTCAATGAGCTAAAGATGGTGATATTGGAAAACGGATGAGACTTATACCCTATTCAGTTTGGCTTGAGACAAAACGTAAACAACATTTGACTACTCTTAATAAAAATATATTCTGTAAAATAATATATCTAACAAAAAAAAATATTTTTGTTACACAAAAAGATCACACATTTTTTTTTGTTAGAAATTAATGTTTTGATATATTATTTTACAGAATATCTTTTTATTAAGAGTAGTCAAATGTTGTTTACGTTCAACTGAATAGGGTATAGATGTAGGTAATCATGGTGAACTTGCATGAAAATGAAAAGAAAGAACAGGCAGTGAGGTAGGTTATGGCCCATAAGCCCATAACCCATCTCACTGCCTGTGTACGGGAGTTCTACAGTTACCATTGGAACTCTCAACATATCGAGTTTCCTCTTTGTTCCCGTATGCTACATGTTGTCGCTATGGGAAGTTACAACATCATCCCGTTCTAGCTTAGGACGGGTTTTTGTCCCCCATCATATTTAATATTATGCCAAACACGTTCTTAAGAAATGATTTAGAAATGATAGCTGATGTTATGTTGCTTTCTCGTAACTCAAAGGTTTTTTAGATGTTGGCATCCTCTTATTTCACTGAGGGAATAGTCTTTGTCCTTGTTATTTGTATGAGTTATATAAAGGATGCGGGTTTGCGGGTGTCACGGATGGAGGGGGGGCAAGGGGCGAGTGCAGCCTCCTCGAGCGAGCGGTACAATGACCTGCGCCCGTGCAGCCTCCGGCAACTTGCTCCGCTGCAAATGTTCGCCACACTCATTGACACCGCGACACAAGTGATATTAACCTTAATTAAGTTGTCCTATGCATAAAAAGCAAATTGTTCGGCTAGCACACATATTATACCTAGTTTTCTCCGTTATATTGTGGCTTATTAGCGAGTCTTAGTCGAGTTCAACATCCGTTCGCAAATTGTGCCAAGACCCGGCTAGTCAAGCTTGTTCTTACCAAAGAGCTTCAAGGAACGTTACCTTCAAGTTGATCGATTTGTGTCTATAGACTTTCTCAAATTAGCTATATTAGCCCAGTTTTAGGGTTTAGTAAACACCCTAGCTCATCGCAATCTATTTTATTGTTATATAGAAACCTACTGTTAAGCGATGGTTAAGCGAGGAAAGTTGTAGAATCGAAGTAAACCGCTTTTCGAAAAAGATCAGAAAGTTAAAAAGAAAAAACTCAGCCTACTTACATGCGGATAGAGTCTCGAGCGAAAGTCATTAGTAAAAACAACTTTGAGCAAATTTACAAATCGCCAAATTAGTAGGTAATCTCTGTTCAAACAGCAATCAAAATGGTTTTGTTGACAAAGAGAACTGACCCGAGAAACATTATGCAAACGACTCGATAATGTAACATCTACAATGCTTTCGGTGTCTAATTAAGTAAGCATATGGAAGCAAAAATATTATCTATGACCGTCTCCCTCGACTCCAACTGACACAGCGAATTATTCAACAATATGACAGAATCGTGCAAGTGAAAGTTTAATAGAATTGCATAAAGGTACACTTGCCACAAAATGTTTTATCCACGCTACCTTCTATACGGAACTCTTTTTAACTGACCTATTCCGGAAGAATGCTATTAATTGATGTCATTCAGTCGAAAATATATATTGTTTATCTCTCATGAATTGGACGCAGTGACAATGCAATGAGCACATCATCCTTTATTGATTATTCAACATCTTCTAATGTATGAAGATAATGCTTTGTCATTAAATCATTGAAAGTAAGCAGCGATAGTGAACTTATTACCTACTCAGCCCTAATTGAAATAGTCACATTATGCAACATGTTAACAATAGTGTTCGTGACTTCGTATGGCGTTTGTTTAATTTCGTAGATAGCATTGTTGTAACAGCGAAATAGAGTAAGTGTAGTGTGTGCGCACTATCGGCTAGCTGGCTAGGTACCTAAGTCATGGTGCGGGTGGCAGAGTGACGCAGGTGGCGAGGGCGCTCAACCGTGAATCCCCGCCGCCCCGGCCGACAACTGTTCCCCGTTTTTTCCAACAGCTCGAGATCAATGGCCGACCGAATCCACGTAAGCATTATAAGATCACGGATAATCTGCCTTTATTACAGGTTTATCCTTGAGAGCAAACGAGTTAAACGTGACCACGGCCCGCTCGCTCGCAAACATAAAACGCTAGATAATACTTATCTCTATAAATCAATAGATTATCAAAACTTCACAGTTGAATATTGATGTAACATGATAACATGTGTCGCGTTCATAACTTTCCTGAATATCAAAATGTAACGGATCAATATTGCTAGGAAACACAACCGAAACTTTTGGGGAGTCGGTGCATGCTCACGGGCGAGGGGTTCTTAATTTCCGGCTAAACCGGGAAGCCTCACTATATACAGCTTACACGCAACTGTATTGTATTACACCCTCGCTTCAATAAAAGCACACAAACATAAACAACGACTTGTTTGTCTACGAAGGTGGCCGATGCGGTCAATATTCTCAAAACTGAATATTTTCTAACAAAGAAAAGGATGTGCCACTTAACAGAATTAGCAATGATGTTAGAGTGTAGCGAGGCTCGCTTACAAGACTAGGAATGCCGTAAAACAACGCCCGGCGGACAAACCGGCCGTGGCGACTCTTCGCCAATTAACCGCCTCCGACCTCTGGACCGCATGCCTGACCGATTATTCCGGCCGATACTCCTCATAGATACACGAGTGGCTACTGATCAATCCAGGAGCACACTATAAACCGGTTCGTTTCATAAACAGTGTAGAAATGTATCCAGCCCTATAATGGGACTGACGATGCCGTACTCCGTAGTGAGTTACTGACTACGTAACGTAACCCATGTAGGAAAGATCATAGATGCCACTATGGAGCACCGACCGCATCGTGCAATATTACACAATGCGATTCATCTTGATGCCACCTCAAATCTTGGGTTCATCTTCATTCTATAAATGGAAAATCTTGAAATGAAGTGTCTAGTTTCTTAATTTAAGCTCTCTGGTACCTATCTGTGCTTCATGAAGATTTGAAAAGTAATAAGGTCTGCATGGCACATGTATTACAATATATTACGTAGTTACTAGTGACCCTCGGGCCATATCTATTATGAATACTATATATCTAGGTACCTTTCAGTATTATGTATGGCCTTTTCTTAAGGTTTTCTTAGTAAAGTAGGTAGCTTTTACGTGCTTACAGTGGACAAATCTAGACTCGGAGGCCATAAGCACTTAAGTCAAATATTTTTGGCATCCAAAAAGATTTGGCTTAAATGCAAGCCATAAGAACTTAAGTCATTTTCGCATGCAAAAAGATTAGACTTAAGTGCTTAAGGCTTCCGAGTCTAGAAATAGTAAGTTTCCTATTTATAAGTACCTCAAATAAGACATAAAACTTTTATCATTGGTTTATAACATTATACAATCACTTCCATGGTCTACAGTGGTACCTACCACTGTTTGGCAAATCTAGTTTTTCCAATGCATAAACTATCTAATATCGCACATGCTGAGTGAACGACGCAAACAAAGAAGAAAGCTGGAAATCCAACTGAACAGAGAAGGGTGAAAGAAATCGTTGGAAAAAGTTGGAGACGCCATGAATGGATGGAAAGTGAGCTGACGGACTAGACGACGCTGCGCCGAGGTTTCAGTTCACACGCTCCATACAAGATGCTCGGCTTCTTTTCTAAATGAATATTTATAATTGTTAGCACACCTCATTGCCGACCACTATTTATGATACTGTACCATTCCATTTATAGAATATTTATGTTTGCGTTTTACTCTGCTTTACATTATCGAAGGTAAAATCTTTTGTTATTTCCAGGAATGCAGGCTGTAGAATAGGCCCGGTGCAATACCAACTCAAACAAGTTTCTTACATTTCAAACCAGGCGTACAGATACAGTGAACACTGAAATTACAAATAGTTTTAGGTACTGACTCACTGTACCTACCTACCTATCGATCAGTACCATTTTATCCATAGAGAATATACCTATAGTCTTTGCTTTTATCAAATACTTAATAATTGATTTTCCTATTTCAACAGGGTTAGTTACTAATCTACATCGATCTATCATTAAATCACAATGGTACCGCAATCTTTATGCACACATAAGTATAATGTTTGTATTCAAATAAATAAACTTACTTACCTACTGGATTCCAACAAGATATTTAAATAGAATTTCATTATCATTATTTTTCTGAGATGAACATAAGTGATTTATATTATTATACAATAACGGTAAGTTTATGAGCTTGTTTGGTAAGTGGGAGAGGATATCCAGCCAGGATATCAAACCAGTTATCAATTAAAATTATCTTGAAAAACTCGTTACACTTAACTGTAACTATTTTGATGCATCAGAAACATTTTTTTAGCTTGACGAACATGAATGCGGTAGGTATACGGTGCGTACGAAAACCTATTGTTTTAAATTGTTAATCTCAACGATTGATCAAGTAGTTTGATATCAGAGCACGGGATGACCAAGGACATACAGTGGATAACTAACACGATGATTGAGAGTGTTATACCAAAAACTTTGTGGAGAATGACAGTTTTATCAATATTGTTTATCTCATCAAGGCACTCAACAACTTGATCTTTAAATAAAAATAACGACAAAAGTACCCCCCCATCTAACATAACGGTAACAAATTATTTAACTACTTCTTATTTGTAAAAAAAACTGGTTGACGACTCACCTGTGTACGAAACGAAGTTTAATTCATCAGTGTTTCACCTCGGATCAAATTAAAACAACGAAACATTATCGCATCGCTCAGTTTCATTTCACTTGAGTGTACAGAATTGAATGGATTTACTTCACTGGCTCACTGTTTAACAAAATATTACACACGAAACTTGTTGAGAAGATTTTACGGTTTAAAATGTATTCACGGTTGGTTTGTGGCGGCAACGTCAGTGGCTGGCGAGGCAGCCGCGCTGGCGACGAGTTCTACACTGTGGAGCTGCGGAGGGAGGGAGCGGAGCGTCCGCGGCGTGCGCTCACGACGGCTCACCGACACGAATGTCAGCAAAAATAAAAGCAGTTAAAGAAAGTTCGACGTCACCACGATAAAAGCCTTTGCGTAGCTGCTCAAATCGAAGCTAATAACTCATGTTACGCGTGTCGCAGAGCCTAACTGCGTGTCCCCGATGTATAACTACTGACAAGTGACAATGAAGTAGTAGACGTCGAGACAAACAATTTGGTCGATATCGTTTGCCAATATCAAAAGTTTTGGAAACTAGTTTTGTTGAGCTTGCTCACTAGATCTGGCAGTGTATAGGCTTAAAATGCCAAAGCACATTTCATAAAAGTCGGCAGTACAATAGAAAGTCGACATTGCACTAATTGGAAGTGTATTCAGTTAATGGATTTCTGTAGGTACCTATTTGATTAATTACTGCGTGTTTCATTTATTTTGTTGTAGGGCTTTCAGTACCCAAATACGGTTAGCAATTGTATCGGTCAGTACCTACCTACATATACATATAGCAAGTTTCGATCCTTATTTAAATTCTGCTCAGTTCGTAGGGACATTGGTCGTGATTTTATGTAGGTGTAGTAAAAGTAGGAAAGTAGTTTATATATTCTTAAGTAGGTATATCTAACGTAATTGGATTCACATCTATCAACCCCATCGAATTGGGTGTTTTAATCTATCGTAGGAGTAAAGCTACGGTTTCCCATAAGAGCGTTTCAGTAGACGTCATAAAAATCATTCACCAATATTTAACCTTTTAACCGCCCGAATTTATATGAGTTGTCGTGCCCCCAGCACCCGAAAAAAAAAACGAAAAATAAATACTGATGAAACGAGCTGTGATGATGTAATACTAATACAGATTAACCTTTTAACCGCTTACGTCGGATTAATCCGACAAATATTTTCGTGTCCATTCCGCCAGAGTCGTATACAGGGTGAATTTTTCAAGTGGGCGTGGATGGCCAAATCCGAAACTATGAGGAATAGCGAAAAGTACTCAAAGGAGTCGCGGGCTCGATTATGATGAAAACTAAAACTGCATCATTGGATTTTTGTAAAATCAATATTTCTGGCCAGGAATCGAACCAGTTGATTTTGAAAAAAAAAACACACGCTGTATTATTACACCATTCGATAGTGTCGCTAATAAGGATCAAATTCTGGGAAGTAATGACATACGGCAAACTAAAGGAAAGAGCTCATTTTTATCAAAATACTTTTTTATTTTCTTATGCTACCTACATATTAAACCATAACTGATTAATATTGTTCAAAATTATGACAATTGTTTTTGAATACATAGCTGGATTCGACGTCTCAAGGATTGTACTGCAATTAAAAATTTTAATTTAGAACATAATTTTGTGAAGGTGACTGCGCTACGAGTGTTTCGGGTGTAAAAATATTGAGCATCATTTCGAACAAGGTATGAAAAAAGAAGCAGTTTATTAAAATTCAACATTTTCCTTAAGTTTGCCGTATGTCATTACTTCCCAGAATTTTATCCTTATTAGGGACACTATCGAATGGTGTAATAATACAGTGTGTGTGTTTTTTTTTCAAAATCAACAGGTTCGATTCCTGGCTAGAAATATTGATTTTTCAAAAATCCAATGACGCAGTTTTAGTTTTTATCAAAATCGAGCCCGCGACTCCTTTGAGCACTTTTCGCTATTCCTCATAGAGTCTGGCCAACGAAAGCTGACCACGAATTATTTATTAAACTTTGTATATGGCAATCTTTGAAGACTGTCAAAATTGTCACATTGACGTTTCGTACTTAACTTATCTTTTGTTTACGTGCATCTTATTTTCGTAGGTTTTGTCTAAAATAATGCCGAAAACAATCACTAGTTCGACGAGAAGACTTCTATTTAATATGATTAACAAATTTAAAGACATAAAAAGTGATTTAAATCAGAAATCTGCTGAGAAAATACGACAACTGGATTCAATAATTACAGTTTTAGGTTAGTTTTTTGATTTTCTACTAAAACAGCTTGATACTTTTCGACTATTTGTAACAAATTGCAATATTACTCACGGTGTATTATACTTTTTAGGAGGTATCGACAATGAGCAGACGAAACTCCAAATTGCGAATGCAGTAAAGGCATTGAAAACTCTAGAAGAAATAGAAATGTCAACTTCTGAAACACAATACATAGAAAAGATATCTTCAATGACAGGTATTTTTATTAGTTCAGACATTTTAGATATAAGTACCAGTTGTTATGTGTAAGGAATTAAGGATAGACATCCATCAAATTAAATAATATGCATATTGTTGTATTATTTTTGTATTTGATTTTTTGGAGTGTTATTTTGATTTGTATTCAAAATAGTAAATTGTATTTGTTGGTTTCAGATGTAAGTGTAACAACACTTAGAAGAATAAAAAAGGAAGGGTCTATAAATCAAGGACATTGGAACACCCCGGGAAAAAAGCGTCCACATTCTGCAACAGTTTCCAATTTGGATAATTTTGATATTTCAGCCATAAGAAATAAAATAAATGAATTTTATGGTGTAAAAAAACAAGTCCCTACGCTGAGAAGCCTGCACAGTGAGCTGAGGGAAGCTATTGGATTTACGGGATGCCGTGAAACTCTTAGAAAAACCTTACACAAAAATGGGTTTGAATTTCTAAATAATAAAAATGAACGTGCTTTGCTTACAGAAAAATATGATATTGCAGCTTGGAGACACAGATTCTTGAGAACTATTCATGAAAAGAGACTAGAAGGTAAGCAAATAATTTACCTTGATGAGACATATGTTCATCAGAACTATAAAGTAAAAAAATCGTGGCAAGGACCTTCAACAAGTGGTGTCACTAGTAATATATCCTCTGGAAAAAGACATATTATTGTGCATGCAGGATCGGAGGAAGGGTTTGTACCAGGTGCTTTATTGATTTTCAGCACAAAATCCAAATCAGCTGACTACCATGATGATATGAATTCCACCAACTTCATGAAATGGCTAGCAGAAATGTTGATACCAAATTTGACTAAACCTAGTGTACTTGTGATGGACAATGCAAGTTACCATGTGAAACAAGTGAATAAACCCCCTAATATGTCTGACACAAAAGCTAACATCCGAATATGGCTTCAAGAAAATAATATTACTTTTGAAGAATATCATTCCAAAGCAGAATTGATGTGTTTGGTAAAAAAATATAAACTTGCACCTGTTTACGAAGCAGAAGAACTTATAAAAAAACACAACCACGAAATTTTGTTGCTGCCACCATATCATTGCGACCTCAATGCAATAGAGCTTGCATGGAGTCAGGCAAAGAGAAAAGTAGCAAGCAAAAACATAGGAATACGAGGGACTGAAATGCAAAATTTAATTAAAGAATGTTTTGAATCCATAACTGCCAATGACTGGAAGAAGTATACTGATCACATCCTGAATATTGAAAATCAGTACAAATTGAGGGACCGTATTGTCGAAAACGAACTTGAACGGTTTATAATACATGTTGGGGACAGTAGCAGCACTAGTAGTGAAGAAAGCAATGAATCAATATTATCAGGTGTAGAGTTCCTGGAATCCGATTTCGACTATGACTCTTAACTTCAATGTTTTATTTTATTGTGACAGCTGTCTTTTTTTATATTTTACAAATAAACATACTACTTAGTAATATTTTCTGGTTTAATTAAACCTTTTCTGTATAAGTCCATGAAAGTTGAGTGGTGAACATTAATGCGCTGAAAATAAAAAAAACAAAGGTACTTTTGGTCAGTGCTTAATGCAATTAGTGCCCTAGAATGAGAAGTAAACAAATGAGAGCGAACGAAACTGAGCTAGCGTCGATTAGGCTCGGCGCACGAGGAATAATCAGTTAAATACATTATTGTGACATTTAAATTTATATTTTTGAACATAATTTACTTCAAGTATATAAAGCCTGAATTTTCAAAATCAAGTTTAAAAAAAAAATCGCTTCAATAGCTTAGTAGTAGTGTGAAAATTCAATCTTTCATACAAACAATATATAACAGACAGACAGAGTTACTTTCACATTTAGATTAAAATGTATATGGAATTATGGATTTGTGCTATAAACATGCATTACAGCCTTAGGTACTGACACACATGCTAGCATGCTCAAACCAATTGGAGCACGTGAAACTCACATAACTTTGATTATCGCGTGCTCTAATTAGTTTGAGCATGCTAGTAATGAGCATGTGTGAAGGAAGCCTTATAAAATGTTTCGCATATATTTCATGAATAATCAAAAGTATCAACTCCGTTTAAGCAGGGTATAGCCAGGGTGGACAGCTACAATTTTTTTGAAATTGCCGCCTTTACGTAGTGTCAGCTTTCGTTGGCCAGACTCTAGTTTAGAATTTTGCCATCCACGCCCACTTGGAAAATTCACCCTGTATATATCAATTAACACAGCTCGTTTAATCTGTATTATTATTACATCATCACAGCTCGTTTCATCGGTATTTATTTTTCGTTTTTTTTTTTTTTGCTGGCGCTGGGGGCACGACAATTACTGATATAAAGTCTTAGTTTAGTTTATTAGGGAGCGTTCAAGTATTACGTAACGCAATTTGGGGGGGCGGGGGGGTCTCGTAAAACGTTACGATGCGTTACACGGGCGGGAGGGGGTCCTTCTTACAACACGTTACGTAACATTATTTCTTTTTTTATATAAAAAAATAGGGAAATAAAACTCCCAAATTGGCAACCCTTTTCGTTTACGTTTTACGGGGAATCTCTCGATTGTATTAGTCTGGTCGCCATTTTTAATTTGTTCTCGCATGTTGGTAAACCTTTTCGTTTATATTTCACGGGGAATCCCTAGATTGTATTGTACGTCATTTAATGTTGTTTTTGTTGTCAGTATTCGTTAGTGTTTATGCAGAAGCAAATTGCTGTAGTCGCTGTTATTAAAGTGAGTTCATAGTGTTCATACTGTAATGTCCTCAAAAGAAGGAGATTTGTATCATCAGCTGTTCTTGGCCTATAAAGGCTCTCATGCTGACTTGCCAGCGCAAGTATGTCAAAAAAATGCCAAATGAAATTTGGAAAACGGCTAAAGAAAAACTAAAACACAAAGAAAAGTTTATAGAACATATAAATGATGTTATACGAGAGTTGAAGGTGAAGGCCACGAAGAAGAAAGCAACAATGCTTAGTTATTTTACACAAGTAAGTTTACTACTAAAATGTAATAATGACATAAGTATTATATTTAGTCCAAACCTTGATTTTTCATAAAAGAACTGGTCATAAGTATTATATTTTATATTATGGATAAAAACTATAACAACTTTTTGCGACTTCAGGGTAAAAATGATGACTTGAGTGTTACGTAACCTTTAGAGAGGGGGGTGGGGGGGTACAGAAAAACGTTACGGAGCGTTACAGTGGGGGGAGGGGGGGTCAAAAATCTTCAAAAATTGCGTTACGTAATACTTGAACGCTCCCTTAAGTTAAAGGTTAAAAGGTTAAACGAGCTGTTTATTTGGTCGTAATATACGACCCTGGCGGAATGGACACGAAAATATTTGTCGGATTAATCCGTCGTATGCGGTTGAAAGGTTAACATTAAAGTGTCAAAAGAAAGCTCTGTATTTAGACATTACATGTGGCGGTCACCGCTCTTCTAGGAACCGTGGATTTAGCGGACATATGCCCGGCGTAGATGCTGCGTAGGCATGCCTTATCGGCGTAGGCGCAGCGCTTACGTCGCGTAGCAGCCTATATTTTGATTCAATCAACGTTAGTGCTTGAAGTTGGAAGCAGGTTGCGTATTTCAAAAGAAAACAGCAAATAACCACATTTGAACATATTTTATTAATAGCACAACAACACTAAAACTAAAATCCATTTGCATTTATCACATCATTACCTTTTCTATGTCCGTCCGTCTCCATTTCATATCTGTTATTATTAGGTATATCGTGTTATTTTATATAATGTTATGAAAGATATGATGCCTTCCTTCTAAAATATCACCCAAAAATACAGCCTTCTATAACACTCTAGACCATTCCATTCTTCTTTGGCTTCAATTAAAGCTAATATTTACAATAAACATCTATATAACATCGATTTGATCAATAATTCTCTAAAATACATCAAGTTCAACAACAATATGCTAATCAATTTAGGCGTTTAATTGTCACGTAGAAACATACGTATTTTGGAAATACACAATATCCATATTGCCCTGTATCGGTGAGTAGTATCTGTATCGTTCGTCACCGTGCTTCCCGCCGCAACTCGCTACCCTACGGCCCGCACGGCCCCGGGGCCCGGCCTGGCCCGGCCCCGGCGCCTGCGCTGGCGCTCCGCCTCTACACGATAATGTGAACCTAGTACAACAACCCTATGTATGTTTGACAACTAAACGGGTAGGTACCTATTCAAAAACAAATAGGTGAACTACATTTCCAATAATCATACAAATTTCAGGTAGGTTCATTTATAAATTCGGTGCCTACGGGATAAAACATGATAGTGATCAAAATAAAGTTATCTAAAAAATTATAACAACTTAATTTAAATATAATATTATTCACTTAGTTACTATAAACCTACATTTTGAGTAAAGTATCTAACCACAAATCTAATCTACCAACTTGATATCTAGAGTTTAAGTTAAGGTACCTACTTACACAATCGTTCTTTAATAATTGAATTTAAATACTCCTCAACAGTGCAAAGAACCCTTACTTCCAAAGCATCTACGAACGAACCATTACTCACTGTTGTCTAATAAATTATTAGTTTTATTAGAATATAGTATCGTTCTCCAATAAATATGTAACATACAGAGAAGTAGATAGGTATAAATAAAATATGTGACTACTTGCAAGTTTACAGGTTAAGGGTAAAATTGTATTGAACGTTTTCCTAACTCATCTAATCACTATTTACTTAACAAAATATTCTACTTACATGAGATGGTAGATATTTATTAAGTTTGTAAGATTAGGTGCAACATAACGACTTTGTGCGAGATGGTGGAAAGTACAACATTTAGGAAGATATTACACGCAGAGTCCCTAAAAAATGATTGTATAGATACGCAATATCAACTATTACAAGATAAAAGAGATATGTTAACTTTTAGTAAACATAGTAAACGTTTAATTAATACTTGTTAGGGAAAAATGGGGTGTATACAATGCGAAAAAACGAACACTCACATGACATATTGCGAATATTTAGGGGAAGTCCGGGAGAGTTGAACCACTTTTAATATAAAATATCATAATTACTTGTTTATTGGGTTTAGAGAATCGATTATACACTTATGCGATGCCTTACTTTAGTAGGTACATTTGTGCTTAATTGTATTGCTAATAAATGCGCAGGTAAAATTTTATTGTCATTTTACTAAAAAATGAGAAATGAGTCAAGTCTCCCCACCTGCAGGGACACTTGAACCGGGGTATGGGGAGAGTTGACCATATTATTTATGTGGAAAATAAAAATCATTTTCAGCTTCAATCATAGTTTTATATGTCTTATCTTATACAATTATTAACTTGTTTTTAATACTGCCATCAAAGAAAATGTAATTAACATAACATTTTTTTGGAAAATTGTTCCAAAATAAACAAAATCACAATAATAACTTTTTATATAAAATAAAAATAATTAAACTTTAGCAATGTTTTTTAATATTAACTTTTTATTATAACATTTGGTATAATTTACCAGTCTTAATATAGTTTTAAATTATATCTTCCTCCGATATAATAACCAAACCTTCATACTGATAACATTATTAAGTATTCATCTTTGTAATTCGGGGGTTCTTAAACTTATTTCTGGATTTCGGGAAAGGAAACCTCGAAACCAATCTTTCCCAGCGGAGTTATTCCTCGTCCAGCTATCAGGAAATTTCTTTGAATTTACTGTCGCATATTCAAATGCCAACTGCATTGCTTGTTTTCTTGTCAAACCATAATGCATTTTACTGCATGTCAACAAATAATTGACAAGAAGCTTTTCCTCGGCTGTTATAATTATAAATACCTGTGATGCTTTGTTCTTCAAATTTATGAATTTTATCTTCATTTAATTTATACCGTCTCAAAGTACTTCTATCTATGCCATATTTATTTGAAGTTTGTCTAATAGAAGCGCCTCCCTTAATTTCATCTATGGCATTTTGCAACTCCACTTTTGTGTGTATTTTTCGTTTGCGTGCATTTTCAGGAGGCTTGTATTGAAAAGGCATCATACAAGTTGGCACTGCAAATACAATAAATAATATTAAGACCGAAAAAAAAAACAATTAAACAAAATTAAGTATAATTTCCCGGGACAGGGAGACATGAACCACTGAGCAAGTCTCCCGCAACCACCCTGGTGCAACTCTCCCGCTCACACTAATTCCCCATTTAGGTTATGACAAAGACAAACCTCCGATCGTAGAGAAAAAACACTTAGCACACGTCAAACTACATTTGTCTGGCAATATAATAATAGCAACACACAATACGTACCTCAATAAATACGACAGCAATCACAAAACTACTTAAAACAGAAAAATATACTCCGCATCAACAAAAACACGTTTTACATTGTCATTGACAAACAACACTGCTAAGATGCAAAATCGCTGCATACTTGTTATTGGCCTCTTGCGTGCGACCAATGAACGCTTTGACGTTTCGTTTGCGCTAAATTTAAATACAATTTTGAAAGGTGGCTCAACTCTCCCACCTGGGCAAGTCTCCCGGTTTTCCCCTACTCTACAAGTCTAAAAATAAACAGCATGATATCAGTAACTATTTCCATGGCAGTTTATTAAAGTTTTGATTGAAAGTTTATTTTATTATTGGGTGGTGCTAATATTTAACTACTAAGTATATTTTATTTGTCAAAACTATTAGGTGGGCACTATTGTTGACTAGGAATATAACACAATCACAAAATCGGTACTTTTTTTTCAACAAAGTCATAAATTCACACTTTACATATTTTTACAACCTTGCCACCGAATGTTTCCTTGTGATGTGATTTGGAGTTCAAGCAAATTATACGTAGCTAAAAATCCTTACTTGGGTTACTCATACACAATCCTGACAGAATTATTGTACCTATGTATCTATGTAGGTAGGTACGTAAAAAAGAAAATTCTGAAAGTAATTTCATCTGTTCCGCTTTTTTAACAGGAACATTTTAGAATTTCAGTTATTAGCAACTAGACTATTTCTTGGATTAGAATATTATCTGTTTATTCATAAACGTTGCTTAAAGTTAAGTAGTGATTAGCGACTGTTTGACCATACATCTTTAATCATCATTATAAATAAACCCCTTAGAGTAAAGATGCATTCTTTTAGTTCAAAATTAATTTCTAGAAATATCTCAAGAGTGTTTACTCTATTTACTATAACATAAGACAAAAGTGGCTCACAGACTATCTTTAGGAGTGGACCATTTCTTGATGTAGAGTTTTAACTCATTTTGATTGATCGAATTTCTGCTAGAAGCAAACACGTTCTTCATTTCCTATAGGTACCTTCATTTCATTCCTTAAATACTCTCCCGACTAATGTTGTAATGATAATAAAAAAAAGTATCAATTTAATACAACAAATACAAAGGTCTAATAATGATTGAGCCTCTTACTTCAATTTTACACTGATTTTCTGTTTGCCCCTAATTTGCAGCCTTACCGAAATGGCCGCAATCAGAACATCAGATCTGACGAAATCAGTCAATTAGTCAGTTCATCAGGCGATCAAAAAAGTTTTTGATAATACATTTACAATCAATAAGTTTTCGCATGGTACCGGTTTCAATATGAGTTTCATTACTGCCCACGCCTTATGCTTTTTTTTTATCTTCATTGGCCACGTATTTACCCAATATTTCATAAAATTGTGTTGAGGAAATTACACATTGTAAATAAAAAAGTAATTGCTCTACTTTTATGGATAATTGAAAATCAGTTACTAAATCTGTCTATTAGACACGACACAGGCGCAACGAAATGTTTTGATGTACAGTTAAGACTTTAGTCAGCCTTTTTGAAAAGCTATTCAATATAATTGATTTGTGTTGTTTTGTTCAACTAATCACAACAGATACATGATAGATTTGGCAACAGATTAGCTGATCAGGTTTTAAGAATCCGATGGTTAACCCCTGAAAATAGGAAATTACAACTCACTAAACTTTCGTTGCGCGCATCGTCTTACATTGTTCTGCAATGACATTTACAATAATATCCAATCTTATAGGAGGCTTATGTAATATTGGCATACAAAAAAGAAAATGTTTGTGCAAATATAGACGGAATCCATTATTAATCGGACGATCTACTTTATATTAAATTGTGCTGGAACTTTGGTGTTTCTTGACTATCGTTTTATAGTTCTCACTAATTTGGTGATGTGCATTGTTATTAACAAAATTCGAATTTGAATATCCACGGCTCTACGGCTGAGCAAATACAAAATTGCACTAGATTAACTAAAGTATCCTCTCTCTGTAAAAACTCTATTTTGTGCATTCTTTATATTGAATGGCTTAGGTAGAATATTATTGACAGAAGTGCATTACATACAAAAGGTTAATCGTATTCTAATATCTACATTAAATTCTGAATATAAGTTTTACCCGTGCTTGTTTACTTTTATAATATTGGCACTGTTTCTATGATTTTTGACAGGATTTTTGTTTTTCTTTCTATGTTTGAGTTCTAATGAATACCGAATCGACCGATGATCTACATTCTCGAAGCCAAGGCAGAGGTGCTTGACACCTACAGTTTGTCAAATTAATTTAAAAGGACAAGGTACTGAAGTTATTGCAATTAATCGGGCACAACTCAAAAACCTGAACAGCACCTGAGCATTGTCTAAATGACACTGCCCGATCTTTAATGAAATCCAGTTCAATTTAAAATTAAGGATATAACGTTATTGTAATTAATAAATATTTTAACTTATTATTCGCCTCGAATTATTTTTCTAATAAAAAAAGTAGTATTAAATGTACATCAATGAATTTAGATTGCTATTATTAAATGATTCTCGTATTATCAGTTTCTACCCTGTGATTTTATAATTTTCTCTCGTCATTGATAAATAAATTTACAGAACACCTATAAATAGGTACATATATTTTTTATTCACTTTATTTCTGGATTTCAATGTTTGATACATATCAATTTAATAATGATATAAATTGACTCCGTGAGATGAAACTAGGTAATCATCTCTAAATGTTATCGAAAATATAATAATAATATTGTCTATGAAAAATATGTTTTCTTAGCACCACTAGCCTACCATCCGTATGTCCGTCGAAGTTAAACATTCCATGTTGTGATCACTTGTCGGTAATATTGCTATGCATGTTTTTCGCTCAAGCTTTAAAATGTCACTTGGAATAATTATTCTGGTTAAAACATTCAAGATTAAAGTTATTGCAAGATTATTTATCCAACATATAATTTTAAAACAGTTTTTAATAATTTTTTCAATTCCTTCATTTATTTACTATGAATAACATGAGTTACATAGGTGAACCATTACTAATATTTCTACTCCAACACGCACCTTTAAACTAATTACCTATTATAATATTATTAAGTATGATTTCATACATACAGAGGAATAAACACATTTACCATTCAGTTCACAAAATGTACTATCGTAGGTATTTACAGCTATTTATAACATTACCTACTATTCTACTACGCTGAGCGAGGATTAAGGAATTTTCTATCTCATAAGAAAAAGTGACTTGTGCAACCTAGGATACAAGCATCTTGATGACTAGATTGTACATCTTACCTTGTGATAAATAAATGTTGAAATAGTTCGTTTTATAAATTAATTATTATCATTACAACTATGGATTGAGCGAATTGTTTATCTCCTAAGAACCCAAACCGTAACAACGGTTAAGCTTTAAAACTTTTGCTGCCGTTACTTATGACTTTGGATTTTGAGTCACTTTGCTTATTAGCTTCTGTCGATACCGATGAAGATCCAGAGGAAGCTAAACTTGCTGAAGTTGAAGTGACATTTGACATTCCACTGGTTGTAGTTGAACTTATTGTTGAGGAGCTACTTTTGGCTGTTAAGGGTTTTTCGTTGCTTGTTGAACTCTTTGGAGTAATTTCTGTTGATTTGCTTATAGCTGGTTGTGCTATTGTTTTAGTTGGTGCAGACTTCGCTGTCGTTAGTGTTGGTGATTTGACTACTGTCGTCTGTTGAGAAGTAGTAATAGGAGAGGACACTGTAGTAACTTTTGCTTGTTTCGTAGTCGTTGTTGAACTTGTAGGCTTGGTATTAAATGTACTTGTTTCTCGTGATTTAGTTGTAGAGGTTTCATTTGCAGTTCCGTATTTAATATTTCCATGAGTTGGTGCATTACTTGGCTTTGAAGCTGAAAATATTGTAGCAATGGCAGACTTCGTCGTTGGTGTATTTGAAAATGTGGGTAAAGTACTGGATGAACTTGTTATAGGTTTGCCTGATGAATTAGAATTCGATGTACTTGTTTTATCGACTCCCGTAGTGGCGGTTGTAGAACCAGGTGCCATTTTAATAGCAGTTGTAGAAATTACGGAACCAGAAATTTTGTTTGTTGCAGCAGTTGTATGTGTTGAAGAAGAAGATAATTTATTGCCAGCTTCATGCGTAGTGGATGGAGCAGATATCTTGTTGCCAGCTATAGCAGTGCTTGATGAAGCAGATATCTTGTTGCCAGCTGTAGCAGTGCTTGATGAAGCAGATATTTTGTTGCCCGTTGCATTTGTAGTTGAAGTAGAAGGTATTTTATTGCCAGCTGCAATACCAGCGAATGGAGAAGATATCTTGTTACCAGCTGTAGTAGTAGTTGATGGAGAAGATATTTTGCTACCAGCTGTAGTAACACTTGATGGAGAAGATATCTTGCTGCCAGCTGTGGTAGAAGGTGATGAAGAAGATATTTTGCTATCAGCTGTAGTAATGTTTGATGGAGCAGATATTTTGTTGCTAGCTGCAGTAGTAGTAGATGTAGCAGATATTTTGTTAGTTGCCGCAGTTGTAGTTATTGGTTTGGATAATTTGCTGCCAGCCGTAGTAATAGGTGAATGAGCAGACGTCTTGTTGCTAGCTGCAGTAGTAGTTGATGGAGTGGATATCTTGTCATCAGCCTCAGTAGTGGTTGAAGTAGAAAGTATTTTATTGCCAGTTGCAAAACTAGTCGATGGAGAAGATATCTTGATGCCAGATGAAGTGGACGAAACTTTAGTAGGAGTCACAATATTAGTTACAGGAGCAGATGTCTTGTTGGCAGTACTTATTGGCACAAATGATTTATTGACAGCTGCAGCGGTAGTGATAGAAGCAGACGTGCTTTTTATAGCAGCAGTTGTAGTTATAGGAACAGCTATCTTGTTCGTGGCTACAGACGTGCTCTTGGCATTTGAGGTGGTTGTTGTTGGATCAAAAGCTTTGTTGGCAGACGAAATTGTTGGGAAAGGTACTTTGTTTGCATACGCTCTTGTAGTTATAGCAGCAGTTGAATTGTTTTTAACGGCAGAGTTAATGTCTGATGGAGCTGTTTGGTTAATAGTGGCGTTGCTAGTTGTAGGAGAAGGTTTCTTGGTTAAAGCTGCAGCAGTAGTTGTGGAAGTATATGTTTTATTGTCAGTAGCGCTAATATTTGTTAACACTGAAGTTGCACTACTGATTGGAATGCTATTGGCACTAGATTTTGGCAACTTGGTTTTATCACTTAAAGTATTTATTTCAATCGTAGAGGGTTTTTGACATTCACCAGACTGAGGAGGTGAAACCATATTTGGTTTTAACTTTGTTATAGGATCGTCTTTTTCTAATACAATGTTTTGACGCTGCAATTGTCTGCTACTAAAGGAGATGTTAGTCGTGTCTTTAGTTTTATCTTTACTGGTTTTATCCGAACTACTTACATTATCGGATGGTTTCGTTCTTTCCAAATCCAGGCTGTCCGGCTTAAAAGTCTTGTTCAAGGCGGCTTTGTTTTCTGGACATCGGAGAGAGTCTGTCTTATCCTTTTTTATTATAACAGCTTGATCATATATTTCACTCTCTTTGATTTTATTTGTCATTTTTGTGGCAGTGAACGACGCTGCTCCGGATTTGGCCTCCTGTGGAACTATATTTTTGTTTTTTTCTAATGTTGAAGAATTAGGTTGCGATGTATGAGTTTTTATTTGATATTCTTCTTTATCTATTTTATTTTCTTTATTAATGTATTTATTTTCTGGGATATTGTCTTTAACGCTGGTTTCAGAAAAATTTGGCTGTATTAATTTTGTGGTTTTAGACGAAGATGCCACAGAACTTTTATCTACTGTATTTCTTTTGACATCTGGTTTATCAGTAGGCATCTGAATTTTTGTATCAGTGACTTTGTTTTGTAGTGTCGGTGTATTGATGACGGTTTTGAAAGGTAGGTTCGGATCATGTTCTGTGATATTTTTGTTACTCTCAGGAATATACACTGCACTGATGTTGGAAGTGACATGGCCAGAACTCTCGCCTGCATTAATTCCGCTTTTATTAACACTTACTTCTATGGTTGATAATATTGGTACGGGTGTCATTTGAACTGGTTCCATATGTTTTGTTTTACCATCTGTGTGTATTTTTGCTGTTGTAAATATTAATGGACTTGGATTATATCCAACGTGCTTAGATCCATCAATTTCAACGAGAATTTGACTTTTAGGAGCGACAAAAGTTTTTAAACCGTCATGATTGCTGAACACATTAGTATTCATATGATTGTGTGAAGGAGCGTTTGCACTTGTGAATTTAGAAATTGAAGTTTCTTTCACGTTAGAAGCAGGTAAGCTTTTATCCGTGACAACAGAAGCATTAGACAGAGCTTCTTTCTGCAATTTGTCATCCGATATTAATTTGTCTTTATCAGTTCCTCTTTCACTGGTGGCTTCAGTCTTAGTTTTTGACAACAAGTTAAATTTGGCACTTTGTTTTGTGGTTTCGGTCTTTTCTTTATCTTTCTGCAAGAGAGGTTCTATTACCGCATCGTCAGATTCGAGGCTGAAATTCTGAACTTTTCGCTTGATAGAATTTCTTTTGGTTTTTAGTATTGCTCCAGGTTTTTTAATATCGTTTTCTATTCCACTTGTAATAGATGTTGAGTCTCCACCATCTTGTGATGTCTGTGAAGCATTTAAAACTCTTAGTACCTTTTCGAACAACTTAACGTTATGGTGACTTTAGCATTAATGGCATGCGGAATTTAGAAGGTACATGTTAAAATATAGTATTTTCTGAAACAAAAACAGTCTAAGTCTAAAATCTATTGGCCGAACCAAATCACCCTGGAGTTTTAACAACGCAGCACCTTTACTGGTGCTAGATAATTAGCTAAGAAGTCTACATCCATAGTCACCCCGTGTCAGACCAGTCTGATAATATAAATGGCCTCAGTATTGGCTTATGAGCGGATTAATAATGAGATTTTAATGACGAAATTATTACCTTCCGCATAGCAACGAGCGGATGCGTATGCGGGGGTCAAGCGCCGCGTTCGCGCAGCACGGGGCGGCCGTGAAGCAGCAGCACCGGCGGCGACAGCTCGGACTCGTGTCGCATCACCGCCGACGCCGACGGGCCCCACTCTTCCGTCGGACGTGATAGCGCCCGAGCTTTCTGCAACATTCGTTAATGTATTTGAATTTTCATTCATATTAGGAAAACAATAAGTGTCTTAAATCATCGACACTTCTTATTGCGACTTTTCTAGTACTCAAACTTCAGTTGGGCATGAACAAATTTTAGTGGAAGTTGTCCTGTTTTCATTATTCATTTTCTTGTTGACTATAATTTTTTTTTTACTGTGGATGTAGGTAGATCAAAGTTCCTCAAAAAGTTAAGGACAGTCTCCTAAGACCATTTTCTTTTAGGTACAACGCTTAAGGTACCTACTACCCTTTCTAACCCGTCTCAAAAATACACAATGTATATCTCTATATAATTATCTCTGGATATGATATGGCGGATAATATGAGAATAATATTTCAGATAAATATCAAAACATACTTCCATAATGGTGAGGTCATCGGGACCGCTACAGATCTGATCGATAGCCATCAGTACGACCACGACTACGGGCAGCACTCCCAGGATCCACCCGACAGCGTCCGCCCACATCGGGTACACATAGGTCCCATACGACGCCGGCTTGTACTCGATCCAGTTGAACACCAAAATGAACTGTTGATGAACACAACCAAGTAATCAAGCCAGTGCAGAATTATGCTAATTTAAAAGGTCAGTTATGCATTTTCAATTTTTCCACATTGATCTAAAAATACGTACCACTAAAGCAGCAGGCGTAATGATACGCCACATAGCACTCCAGAAGAATACCCACAGTTTGGATTGACGACCTATCATTCGCTGAATGTCACCGCAGAACTTCTCGGCACCATAGATCCAAGCTATCAGAATGCACTCGCCGATAGCTATTATCAGGACAGACCAATTTGCGGCATATTTGTCCATTAACTGCAACCAGTACATGCCACTCTGGAAACAAATGTTAATTGAACCAAAGTCCTTCACAACAAGAATAATTTTAAAGAATCGTTTGTGAGCAGTAATCTTACATTGGTTGTGAAGATAAGTCCGCCTAGATAGCCAAATACAGCAACTGTCAATACAACCCAAACTTTCTTCTGACGGAAATTGGGAAATTTGTCCAAAATGGCTGTTGTAACGGTCTCCATGAGCGCAAACTAAAATAAATAATTTAGAGTTAGTACAAACTAATTACCTGGTTTGCAGAACAAATAAAAGGTTTAAACTATACCTGGGAGTCGAGTCCGAGCGTTAACAGCATCACAAAAAATAATATAGACCAAAGTGGTGACACGGGTAGTCTGGTGACTACTTCAGGATAGACGATGAAGGCAAGACCAGCACCTTGATCGACTACTCGGTCCACCTCGACGTTCAGTTCGTGTGCCAAGAATCCTATTACAGAAAATATTACCAAACCCGCGAAAAACGATGTTAGGATGTTTGATACGGCAACGATCAATGAATCTCTGTAAAGCAAAAAGAGACGTAATTTTTTTATGCAAATACATTAACGGCACATCATCAGCTTTAACTACGTAATTGCAAAAAGCAATAGTACTTACATGTAGCAGTTGTTAGAAAACTTGTTGTAAGACGAAAGTGTAATAAGACCTCCCCATGCCGGACTCAACGCAAAAAATATTTGTACAGCGGCGTCTCCCCATACCTGCAAGTTTAATTGAGTATACAATTTATTATTTCACTTACAAATAAAAATAAACTAGTACAACTTTATTGATCATTCATAATAAATACCTGAGCATTAAGGAGCTGGCTGAAGTCAGGTGTCAAGTAGAAAAGGATTCCGGTCGATGCGCCTGGTAAAGTTACCCCTCGGAAAAATAGAATCACCAACACCACATACGGAAAAAGGGCGGTGAAGTACACTACCTACAATTAAAATAAATAGAAGAAGTTTAATAAACTTGTTTGTAGGAATAATAATATAATCTAATCATTAAGTTAATTATTTCAAATGTTTTCATAGTCAAATATCAGAGAAATTTTCAGAAGGTACGCTAACTTAAGTTAAGTGAGTTCTGTATCTTCCCGTAAGCGTCTCTTAGACAACTCGTAGGCGACTCATCTACGACTCGTAGGCCTCTCGTAGCGTCTTGTAGACGACATAAAAGTCTCGTAGACAACTCGTAGGCCTCCCGTAGCATCTCGTAGGCTCTCGTAGATGACTCGTAGGCCTCTCGTAGGTGTCTCATAGGTGTCACTGAGGCCTCTCATAGCATTTTATATGCCTCTCATAACATCTCGTAGGCGTTTCGCAGACGCCTCGTAGAAGTCCCGTAGATAACTTACAGGCGGAATGAGTTAATATTGTCAGAAAAGAGATTAATTTAAAAAAAACCGGCCAGGTGCGACTTATCACGTCAATTAAATACACAGACAAAATATATAGAAATAAATTACATAGAAGTTTATGTAAAGATTACAGGAAAAATAAAACGATGTCTCTAAATAGCACACTTTTTCAGAAATCATCAACAAAAGTTACATTAGTTCCACTATCGGTCAAGAGGTGGCGCTGACGTAAAACTGCAAATATTCTACACCGCAGCGCGCAGTGATAAAACTCTCTGACGAATAAAGGCCTCACCGATGAAAATTTAAAAACATATTATTATGATGATACGGAACACTCGGTGCGCGAGTCTGACTTTTTCTTGACCGGTTTTTTTACTCTTTTAAAACAGTTGATGAATAATAATCCGTTAAGTATAACAATTAAATCAATCTCTAATGGATAACCTAGCTGAATAAATGTTACCCTTTGAATTTTTCTGTAATTTATGTTTTGTACTTACCTTACCCGAAGACTGCACGCCCTTACACAAGCAAAGAAACACGATGAGCCAAGCTGCTAATAAGCAAAGAGCCATGCCCCAACGGATTTGGCCCGTTTCTTCAATACCCGATGATAGTCCCAGGACTTGATTTCTGCAAGCAAATTATAAGGTTTTGTGTACAGCCATACATCCGACTCTATTCAACTGTGATTGTCTGTGATATGGTATCAAGCCAACTATGTAGTTTTCTTTTCATACAGAAATCAGGGACAAGTGGCCCTCAGAAATTGTGATCAACAGGCGATTTTGTCCATGAGCATACAATGGGGAGATACTCACGTGAAATATTCTTCCGCTGGAGGTCGTCGAAGCGCTACGTCAGCTAAAGCGTCAATATTATGCAACTCAGCGTACGTTTGATTGAAACATTTTCTCAGATAGTAAGTTCCGTTGATCGCATCACAGCTGTCTGCCTCCTCGTAAGAATAGCAATCTGAAATAAAAAGACAGACATTAATTTACATCGTGTTAACATCCACTACTAGTCATGGAATCTTAGTACACAATATTTTTTATTATCTCTTTAAACGAAAACTATTTTTGTGGCGAAGGGTTATTATAGCAATTAAATATTACTCACGTTCAGTACTCCATTCTGCATCACAATTCTGCCAGGGCAGTTGATAGAAAATGCTCATGAATGACACAGCCATGTAGTAAATAGTCCAAGCTATGATTAGATTATAGTACAACATCACGATACTGGAGACTATCACCATCCCGTAACCCAGGCCTTGGAAGAGTGGCGAGAACTTTTTGTACACGGCCACTGGGCCTAGGGCGGCGTACTGGCCAAACGATAACTCCATGAACATTAGTGGCAAGCCCGCGATTATCAGCATCACAGTAAAAGGTATGAGAAACGCACCTGTAAGGAAAGATTACTGTTGCTAAATTGTTTCATATCGAGTTATAATCTCGCAAAGATGAAAAATAAGGCCAAGATTGGTCATTGGTAGACTGAGTAGTAATGACATGACGCGTTTCATAACAACAACAACATAATCTATGTTAGGTGCACAATAGTGCACCTAACATAGATAGATTATGTTATTATAAGTGCATGCAACCCGCAATCCGATAATTAAGAAGCGGTTCTTAAACCTCCGTGTTACCGGACCTATTGCGTCTCGTAAATACCAAAGGGTGTTCTCATTACGTACGTTCATCCCACGCATTTTTTCTGAGAAATGCAACGCGTCATTTGAAGACACGCTGCGATTTGCTGACGGGCAAAGTGATACACAGGCTGTAAAAAGACTCATCACAGTCATAGCCGTCAACTTCGCATTCTGTTAATTCTATACATCCAACTAAGCAACATTGCACAAAAATAATTGCTGGGAAACGACTTTTATTTTTGGTGTGAAAAACGCCGTTTACAGTAGCGCTCAATGTAGCGCACGCATGGTAAAATACAAAAATAATATCAAGATGACGTGAAGTGGACAGTGACTCTCGGCCTTTTACACCCGTTATTTTACCTCCTCCATTGTTATAGCATAGGTAGGGGAACCGCCACACGTTGCCCAGGCCCACGCTGTAGCCCAACAGTGACAGTAAGAAGTCGAACCGTCCAGTCCAGTTGCCACGAGCTGGCTCCACGTCTTCTGCCGCTGGCTCTGGATTCAACTCATCATTGCTCTGGATAAAAAAGACTTCGTTCAGAATATTTTTTAATTACCAATTCTAGCAAAAACTGCTTCGGAACCCGGCAAGTAATTTTACCAGAACTTCAGGTCATGGTTTCTTTAGAAAATTATTCATTTAAGCAGCCTGGTGTTCTAACTAGATAGTGCCTAGAGTATTTTGTTAATAAACACACGAGGCGGTCACCCGCATTTCCGATGCGGGAATATAATTACTTCCATGTAGTATTTTAAGGATACAAGTACAAAATACTAGATTTTGCATCAATAATGATGACCTTCATGAGCGATATGATGGTACTAGTGCTAAGTAAATGCTAATAGATCAAATTAACTGTCTCTTATATACTCTTCTGGACTCCTAAATCAAGCCACCGTGCATATTGACATGTAGGTTTAAAGGTCTAAACCATAAAAATAATTATGAGTAAAAAAAGTTTTTATTCAGTTTTGAAGCCAAAATACTGGTCATCATTTTGGTGTCATCATTGAATTCACGAACATCTAAAAATTCTAAAATGTAAAAGACCAAACGACAAGAAATGCAGGGTGGCTTGATTCAGGTGTGCGGAAATGTAATATTTGAATAGGTAGACACATATTCCTCTATGCACTTCACAGTGCCTGCACGGGAAATTATGGAGTGACCTAGTGATCAAATTTTGGCTCGCTTAATTACAGACGAACGATTTTGTACATGAACATTCATAATATTCAATTTGAACTAATAGGTACATCCATTTAATCGCTAGCAGGTAGAGAAACGATTTCCGTCAATACTAACTACCCTAGCTCCGCCTACTTTTCACAGATTTCCTAATTCCTCCAAAGATTTTTAGTCCAATAAAGACACATCTTTAGACAAACGATAGGAAAATATGAGGAATCACACTATGGTGAATAATAAAAAAAGACGAAGGAAAGTACAATGAACGGTAGAACATTAAGTCCAATTTAGGTAATCAAAGCTCGGTAGTAGTGACTATACATACTTATAATTCTCTCCGTTTAACACATGGCCCACTAGATACCAACCACTATAAAAGAGAGTCGCATTTAACATGAAGACGAAACCTTTTAACTAAGTAATATAATAAACGCGAATCAGCTGGTGCTAAGCACAATTTGTCGACTCGGCTCAACATCGTCATTGTTACGAGACATATAAGTATATGGAAGATATATGTACGTATAGCTACCTATTTCATGTACCATGTGACCTACATATCGAAAACACCTATAATCCTCTATTATGGAAGTGATTAAAAAAACTGGTAATAAAATCACATTTTATATTACATAAATACTTTGGACAGGGATTCTGTTAGAAAAATCTAGTGAACGGTAGTCGATACTCACGTCAGAGATTCTGGTGTCCATTGCTGGAATATCCGTTGCCACTGCAGGAATCTGGGTCTCTGGCTTTTTTGATGACTTTGGCATCTTAAATTATAGTACAACCGAAACTATTTCAACAAACATTGCTCCTCAGGCATTATATCGGCCGTCACCACTGCTTCAATGACACAAGGAACACCGAGGATCGCACTGAACATCACACTCGTTACAACTAGACTACGAAGACCACTGAATCACTTTACAAACAAAGTAGACACTAAAACGAAGTTGTTTAAAAGAAATTAATCAAAAAGCAAGCGAGTTAAGTGTACATTATATCGAAAAATACAAAACGCAGGAACGCGCAGATGTCAAGTTTCGCATCGACCGAACTCTGAATGAACATCTAGGTCAATATCAAGCCTCCGCCTCCGCCGCCCCCGCGCCCTTCTTTACCCCGTTGTGAAAATTTTCTTCACTACTACATCATAATATGGAAATTATCTTGATTATCGTTTCAGGAACACAGTTAACACTCATTTACTACGACATTAACATGACTTTAAGACTCAGCATCGCACGCATCAAAGGTTATGATTTCCACCCCATCATGCGCCAAACACCTATCAAATATACATCACAATATTATATAAGTACCTGTGTCTGACTATAACGTTTAATTAATTACAAATGATATCAAAAAAGTAGCGAACATAGTTTAGGATAATCGTTAAAAACACTAAAGGCTATATTTAGCTACCATAAAATACGATAAAATTACCTACACGAAAGTTCTTTGTTAATAAATCCTTTGGGAATTAGTATTATCCTTATATCCTTGTAATAACAACCGAAAATTTTTAATTATCAAGCTTAACAAAAATATTGATATACCGAGTACGTAGCTTTCGTAGCATATTTCGTAGCACGGCGTAGCACTAACTTAAATTGATGCTACTGCCTATTTTCTCAAATATTTCTATTAGATCGTTCTTTGCATTTGCTTGGGATAAGGGAAAAGTTTGGCAGTGGATATTTACTGGCTTTTTGACGAGATGGTACCCATAAGTGATAGTACTCATTCTATCGACAGTGGTTCGGTCTGGTCAGCCATAAGATCTAAACTTACTCCGCTGCAATTAGCCTTCGGTAATAAAAACCGAAGGTTCTAATACAAAAATCTATGTTGATTTTGATTATTTCACATACCTACTACTACGGGAGCTAGCTACGAAGCTAGGTGCACGGTTCCAATTGGTCGTTTCCTATGGAGAAGAGCCGGCTGATCAGATCACACTATATATGGAAACCTTAAAAGCCATCTTTCAGGAACATATAACAGTTTATGCATGCTACGCAATGTCGAAACCTTCCAGCTAAAATAAATGGAGGTCTAAATACCCCGTCAAAAGCTTCTCCTATACTTGACATAATCTACAAGATCATTTAGGCACTAAGTAGACCTGCGTCTAGAATCCGCTACATCAAATACAGGCGAGGCCTAACGTAATAGTGCCAATAGGTACGGATACCTTTGTATTCAGGGTGTTACGGAAAGAGTATATCAATACAAACGGGTTGAAGAGTGTATCTGGTCTAAAATCTCTGTACAAAATTTCAGCTCAAAAGCATTAACTTTGAAACTGCTTAATATTTTTTTTATTTCGACATCACGGCGCTGCACTGGCGCGCGGCGGTGTGATGTGCGTGTACTAGGCGCACAGACACACTACAGATAATGGATAATGACCCTCGTAGTGCGGTGACACGTTTGTTATGATTTCAATTTAATAAACTATCGAAATAAAAAAATATTAAGCATTTTCAAAGTAACTGCTTTTGAGCTGAAATTTTGTACAGAGATTCTAGACCAGATACACTCTTCAACCCGTTTGTATTGATATACCCTTTCCGTAACAACCTGTATAGAAAACTATGAAAATATTTATCTACACTTCTTGCAGAGGATTAGACTAGTTAAAATTATCTATGGAACATTTTTGCGTATGTATATGTTATGTTTTTATGTTGTTCTAATAGGTACTATTTAAAGTATTTACCTATGGAGTTTTAGTACTTCGTAGAGCTTAAACAACGTGTAAAAACCGTATCCGATCCGTGAGGGTGTTCCATTTATGTAGTGATTAGGTACAGAAAAACACAAAAAAAACGCCCTTCATTAGAATAGAATAGAATACTCTTTATTATGTACACCATATAAATTACAGACATAAATATAGAAACTTTCATTTTTATTTATGGGACATTTTACGTTGATATAGGTACATGGGGCGCGGGCGGCCGTCGTGTAGCGGAGATACAAGTCGCAGGTGATATCCTCTGTTGAAAAATTTGCTAGATACATTTTAATTAAATTGAGGTAATTTTGGTACTAAAAACGTAAAGGGGTTTGAAGATTTTTGTATGGAGGGTGGCCAGCCGCCATTTTGATTTTTTTTTCAGAATCGCGGAGCACAACAAAAGTTATATATTTAGATATAGGACACTTATACAAACAATAAAAATGTATATAACATAATATCCTAAAGCGTCAGGTTTCGGAGTTATTCACTGAAATGTAAGTCGAAAACAACAAGGATTTTTTTGTTTTTTTTCTCTCTAGGTAAGCATATTGAACTATTGAGGTAACAGAAACGTTATGAAACCTTTATGGAGAAGAAACAAGTAAAGAATAGACATTTTTTAAATAAATAATTAAACATGGCAATTTATAGTTCGTTTTTTAATCCCAGAGACTTTTGTGTTTTCGTTTTTTTTTAGTACCTATAGAAGTTTGACATTACACTTGCCAGATTAGTCTCTGGGATTAAAAACGAACTATAAATTGCCGTGTTTAATTATTTATTTAAAAAATGTCTATTCTTCATTTGTTTCTTCTCCATAAAGGTTTCATAACGTTTCTG
Organism: Amphipoea oculea; assembly: GCA_945859645.1. NCBI lineage: Eukaryota > Metazoa > Arthropoda > Insecta > Lepidoptera > Noctuidae > Amphipoea > Amphipoea oculea. The sequence continues at coordinate 11,276,511 of OX243866.1, read as the reverse complement.
TTACCTCAATAGTTCAATATGCTTACCTAGCGGGAAAAAAAACAAAAAAATCCTTGTTGTTTTCGACTTACATTTCAGTGCATAACTCCGAAACCTGACGCTTTAGGATATTATGTTATATACATTTATTGTTTGTATAAGTGTCCTCTATCTAAATATGTAACTTTTGTTGTGCACCGCGATTCTGAAAAAAAATCAAAATGGCGGCTGATTTTAGGGCCAAAACCTTCAAACCCCTTTAAATAGCAATAACTCTATTTTCAATAGTAATACCTAAGGTATTTTTTTCCTTTTTTTTGGTAATGTTATTGGATTATCTACCTAAGTGCCTCTTTGACAGGGTTTTTGTTACACCTTGTACCTAAAGATATCCAAACAAAACCGCCTGTGTTTATCGTTAGTTGTCATTGTCAGTAACATTTCATGCGATTTCGCGCCAGTTTTCTGTAATTTTGGAATGTCCAGCAAAGGACTTTTCATAACACCTCAAACCCTGCATGAATAGGTGGCTTATGGTGGATCTTAGCTTAACATTACACACACTGAACCACTAAGAGTAGGTACAGACGCCAGCACATCAAGCTACCCGAAACTGTCACATTTTTCCAATCAACTTTGAACCTAAGGCGAAAAGCCTAACTTTAGCGATAAAGTTGAAAATCTATGAAAGAAATTTGACAGATTGTATTAGCTTGATGTGCTGGCGTCTGTACTTACTGGTTTTGTTATCACTGGCGTGCGGCGTAGTGTAGGTAGGTACCAATAGTTTAGGGTTATATATCCAAAGGGTACCAACGGAACCCTATTACTAAGCCTCCGCTGTCTGTCCATCCGTCTGACTGTTAGCGGACTGTATCTCAGGAACCGTAGTACCTATGTAGTTGAAATTTTCACAGAGTGTGTGTTTCTATTGCCGCTATAACAACAAATACTTAATAAAATTAAAATAAAGTTAAAGATTAAAAGGGGTCTCAATACAAGAAACTTGTTTTTTTAAGGCGTTTTTGCCTTGTGATTCGGAACCCTTCGTGTAATCGTGTGCGAGTCCAATTCGCACTTGGCCAGTTTTTTATTTCCTACTCAAGCAACCTGAGCTTCACTATTTACGTAAATAGGTATCTGTTTACGTTTCTATCATAGGTAGGTAAGCACGTAGTTTTCACATTATTCGGCTTCGTCCCTGCAATATTCTACCTAGACTTGCCTTCGGCGGATGCACAACAACAGACATGTTCGCGAAGTGAACGCAATATCCGCGAACCATCAATTTCCTCTTCTCAATCTACTTTTAAATACGATACGTTGTTGGAGAAATTGTGTGGGAGTGAGTGGGTGTACCATATGTACCTTTGTATATGAGAGAGACAGGAATGCAAACAAGGAACGGCAAATCGAGCAGGTACAGTCACGTTTAAAAGTATGTATACACTTGGCAATTTTCAATTGCGATTTTTTCGTGAAATATTGAATGCAACGTTGAAATACGACACTTAACATAAACCTATGGGTTCGAAAATACTATTTTCGTAATAACATAAAATTTCATTCAAAAATAAAGGAGAAAATCGCCTTTGAATAAAGCCAAGTGTATACATACTTTTAGACGTGACTGTACCTATGCAATGTTCGTAGCTGGTGTCGTTCTGTAGGTACTTTCTGTCTCTACCCCCATGGTTGAGTTCACGTGTATAGTGTACCTAATTATAGAATGCAATCTCTAGCCTTATTTCGATCAATCTCGAGGGAAGACAATCTCGTTCGAGATCTCGACAGTGTTGGTCGAGATTTCGAACGAGATTTCGAAATAGAGCGCAGAGTACACTATGATATAAGATAAGATAAGATATATTTTTATTTGCATAAAACATGGTATACAAGGTGATGATAAACAAACATTAGATCAGGCATGTTTTGCTTAATACTAAAGCATGCAAACTTACTTACTAAAGATACATTATGACATTGAAATAAAGATACATTATAACATTGAATTCATCTTAAAGAAATCATTAGTGCTATAGAATTTATTATTATTGAGCCATTTATATAATTGGATTTTAAATAATTTACAATTTAATGTTTTAAACATTTTTGGTAATTTATTATAGAGACGTACACACATAGCCAGAGTGTTTTTATTATATTTCGCTGATCGAGGCAGCACATCCAGGACAAGTCTGTATTGGTCACGCCGACTTCGAGAGCTTACTTCCTCTGCTGTTTTAAATAGCTCTTTATGTTTGTGAACGAACATGCATGCTTCATACACATATAATGAAGGTAAGGGTAGCAAACCAAGCTCCTTAAATATTGGTTGACATGATTCGTCAGATGGAATCTCGTATATAGCTCGTAAGCATTTCTTTTGGGCGACAAATGCTCTATTGTGGTCAGTACTATTGCCCCACATCATTAGTCCATACCGTAGTGAGGATTCCACATATGCGCGATATGACATCACAGCCGTTTTTATATTAGTGACTTTTTTAATTTGTCTCAAAGCATAGACAAATTTATTTATTTTGTTACATACAGTCTCAACCTGCGCTTTCCAGTCTAAATGTTCGTCAATTACTACTCCTAAAAACTTAGTTTGTGCCGCTTGTGTAATTTTCGGAATGTCCATTTTAAAATTAAATGTATTATTATAAGATTGATTAAATTGTATATATATTGATTTATTAAGATTAAGAGATAAATTATTATTATTTAGCCAATTAATTAGATTGTCTATTGTTTTATTTATGTCCGCTTCATGATCCGTAATTGATTTATATTTTTTATCGCTAGTCACAATTATAGAAATGTCATCGGCAAAAAGAAAGCATTTATGATTGGTTACATTAACAATGTCGTTTATGTAGAGTAGAAATAAGATAGGGCCCAATATGCTGCCCTGGGGAACGCCGCGATTTGTACTTATATAATCTGACGAATATTCTGTCATGTCCCAACTTTCATTAAGTTTAGTAACCGTGACTCTCTGTTGTCTGTTAGTTAAATACGACGATATCCACTGAAGTGGCAGTCCTCTAATACCGATAGTCTCTAGCTTTTGTAATAATATTTCATGTGTAACCAAATCAAATGCCTTTGACAGATCAAAAAATAGCCCTGTCGTTAGCTGTTTGTTGTTAATATTGGTCAATATTTCTTTCAAAAGTGAAAAGATGGCTAAGGATGTGGACTTATGTTTCTGGAAGCCGAATTGCTCTTTCTTTATAATATTAAATTTCTCACAGTAGTTAACTATTTTTTTATACATGCTTTTCTCATAGATTTTTGACATAATGGGTATCAGCGTTATGGGGCGATAATTATTCATGTCACATTTTTCACCCTTTTTAAATATTGGTTTGACAACAGATATTTTTAAAGCGCTAGGAAAGACTCCTTGTGAAAAGGACAAGTTAATGAGGTAAGTCATCACCCCACTTATTTCATTAACACACGTCTTAATAATTCTGGTGTTAAGTTCATCATAGCCTACAGAGTTGGTATTTTTTAACGATAATATCTGTTTCTTCACCTCATTTTCGGATATAGGTGTGAGGAACATCGAGTTAGCAGTCTGGGTATTACTGCGGAAAGCTATGGGTATGCTTGTTGAGAAGCATATAAGTGAGTACGCGATCGTATGTCATAATATATGTGTCCGGTTTATACAAGGGATCGCCGAGGATGCATTGCGTATTCGCGTCATTAGGTCACATTTCAATTCACGTCAGAAACGTGCAAATATACCTACTAAAATTGCAATTCAGAATGTTTCCAGAAAATAATTGTTACTTTTGTTTCCCACAAACATGAACGAGTCCCTGTACTTCCCTCTTTCCCCTCCCCCAATCGCATATTATGCGGCGCGACGCGATAACGTTCACGCGAATGTCAGTAAGGTAAGGCCGCCTTTAGTATCAGTAGTTTTTAATATGTTTGATCGCGCATTCGTACATACTAATTACTAAGTTCGCGCGAATTGGTAACCAAACATTTTATTCGCGCCAATGTCAATTAGGACACCTGCACAGCACCCTAATTGCGTAACATACTTTCATTCACAATCCAAGGTTTTTCAAGGAAATTCCTTATCCATATTGCATCATAAGCTTCAAAAATTCGTCAACAACGTAAATAACTCTTTAAACATGACTTAACTGCCAAAATGAGAGGTCTTGCGATCGATTGCCATTGTACTTAGATAGGTGCTTACATAAGTGTGTTACTCAATTACCCCACAGTTCGACTCCGGTGCGTTTGATCGCTAGTTCGTATTCGCTTTTTTAGTAGGACGCGGGGTATCTATAGTTTTCATTTAAATTAAGTAAGTAGGTATAGGCTTTTTTATTAAAAAAAAACGCATTATTTCAAAAAGTAGGTAGGCGAAATCTCGGATACCGAAAACAAGATCTCGCCTAACCGGGCGACATGACGAACAGCCAATCTCGACACGAGACCTAGCACGCGAGATCTGAAGTTGCCAATCTCGACTCGAGATTGCATTCCCTAAGTGGTCCTGCGGTAGTTCCCGGCAAGGGAAAAAGAGGCCAAGTGTTCCGTACCACCGTACAATATTTAACACTACACTACACTATATTTTAACTTTATTTAATTTTTATTATTTGTTGTGTTTGTACCATAGTAGTACCTACAGACTCTGTGTAAATTTCAACTATAAAAAATATAAATTTTAAGGCAGACGGACGGATGAAGGGAAAGACAGCGGAGCCTTAGTAATAGGGACCCGTTGGCACTCTTTGGGTACGGAACCCTAAAAAGGCAAGTAGATACGGATTTAGGACAGGGATTAGGTTTTTATTAGGGATTACCTACGACATGAACTTTAGGATGCATTAACATAGCCCCCTCTATTACATACCTACTGCTCTCTTAGGGCAAGATGCACTTAGACTTTGATAAATAAACATCTCATGTGATCTTTATTCATTCAAAATTGGTGTTTATATTTATTTGCTTATTGGAACTCCAACAGTGGCTACACAATTACATGTATTCGTATGTACCTACCTTTTTTTTTATGGATGGGAAATCATCAAATGACCCCTCCCGCTCTGGGTGGAGCGGAAGGGAGTGTCAGACTCTTACTGACTAAAACCCATCCGTGTTTCTTCCTTAGCCCTTTATGTTCCGGGGTAGCGGTAACCCTTTCGGACAATCCCGCACCCGTCCCCGGCAGGTCCCGCACCCCCGGGAGGGTATGTACCTACCTAATGCTTACTTTACTTGGCATTTGGCAAGTGCGACCGTACATCGATAGAGAAAAAGCCATAAAATTGTAATTATTAAAAACGACTGGCGTTCTATCTACATTTCGTAATTTATTGGTCTAACATGAATGCGTATTTCCATTCTGTACAAGGCAAGTTGCATGCTCGCCATTTTGATTTGTTGACCTCAGTTATACTATCTGCACCCCGCGGTTTCACCCGCATAAGTGTCGATCCCGTGGGAATATCGGGATAAAAACTATCCTATGTCCTTCCCCGGGATGAAATCTATCTCTCTGCCAAATTTTATCGAAATCCGTTCAGTGGTTTAGGCGTGAAAAGGTAATATACAGACAGACCGACAGAGTTACTTTCGAATTTATAATATTAGCATGGATTATATAGGTACTCCGTATATCTACAACCTTCAATCAAAAACAATACATAAAAACAATATATAACCTTCGTAAAAGATTAGGTCATATCAAACATAGTCTAATTTCTTAGTATTTTTTGCGGTAAAAATAAACGGGATGTAATTAATTGCACATCAAATAAATAATCACCTATCAATTTATTTCCATAATTTATATACTTTTTTATATCAACAATACGACAATTATATTAAATTAGGTATCATAAATACTGACTGCATAGCAAATTAACCCCGAGCGTAAGCGAGGGGCCACCCGGGCCACCCAGAGTATCAAGAATCTAGCTGATAAGCTGACACAAAGGAGCGAGCGCAGGATAGCGCGAGCGGCGACATGGCTGACAGAAAACGAGCGAAGCGAGCGGCGAGCGCGAGCGCGACGTTACAAACTATACACAAGCAGTAGGTACGCAAAATTCGTGTATACATTGTAAACGCAGATTTAAAAATAGCAATACAAAGTATACGCGAGCAGTTTCCTATGGCTACGTTCTGGCCTTGTATAGAATGGAAAGACGCAACATGAACTGATTTTTTAGGCTTTAATTAATGAATACCACACCGTGTTGCGAAACGAGTATGATGTAGGGCCACAGTTACTAAATAATCTGGCGACTGCGTCTGTCCCTTATTGATAAAAGCTCTGTGACTTATAGTCTGTTCAAACTTACGTTTCATTACACATTACATTTCAAGTTAAACAAATAAAAACTTTATAATAATGGCAATTAGGTTGATTTCAGAGTGACAAGCATTATTGAAAAAGATATAAAAATGTCTGAAGTTGTAGCGTAAACTGAACTTTATTATGTAAGTTTTAAAGTTTTTTTTGCATAAACTCATATTTGTTAAAATTTTTGGCAAATAAATCGCGAATGCAGATTAGATCGGTTTTGGGTACAGAGGTGGGAACGGTAGTGGGCGCGGTGGCAGGCGCTTTACGTGGCGACACTGCATTTATTTTCCATTGATTGATGAATTATAAGGGTTCCGTTTGACCATTGAATTACAGAATCAAAACCTGTTATTATTATCAGTGTCCCCAGTCAAGTTCCAGATGGGTTGCAAAAAGAAACAAAAACATTAATAGTAAAATCATTTAATATTCTTTTAACCATCCAATATACTTTTTATACAACAATATGTAGGTACAGGAATGTATCAACAATTTTGTGGTCCCCATTTCACAATACAGTAAGTATTCGATTAAAAATACAAAAAAAAAACAACAGGTAGGTGTATATCAAAAAACATCTAGGAAAAAACATAAAAATATATCAAAAAAATCTGTAAATCACTCCTTAGGATATAATTTGAGCTTAAGCCTAATTGTGCCACTAAACCCCAGTAATAATATCGATAGCGATGATTTCATTTACTTTTTAGCAAGCAGGGCCTTGATAAGGGTCTCCAATTTCCTGGTGTCGGCAGCAAACTTCCTAATACCGTCAGACAACTTATCAGTGGCCATCTGATCTTCATTAAGATGCCAACGGAACTGCGCCTCACTCAGGGTAATCTTGTCCATATCACACTGAGCAGCAAATTTCGGGTCTAGCACCTGTAATCATAAACAATACTTGTTATAATATATATAATTAAATAATACAACATTCCCGGGAGCATCTGCAGCCAAACTAAGTAAAAAAACCTGTATCTCGGCATACAGAGCCATACCTCTCTGATATAATATTTTTAGCCAACATTTATTTACAATTTTGTTAAACCTAACAGAATATTTATAATAAACAGAATTTTTTAATGAAAACCATGCAGTAATTGAACAGTCATAAATTCAAGCCTATATGTACATTCTAATAGAAACATGTAGGTAACCTTGAACAGATTACACAAATGCAAATAATGCAATGTTGCATGAAGTGGAAAACAACACAAAACTAATTACGTTGATCAATTGCAGATAGCCTTTTTGTTATCAGCTAATATACTTGTGCATTATTCCAGTATTATTACAACACAATCTGCCTGCATCAGTCTGCCATGCAATTGTTTTCACTAGAGAATCGCAGGGAGGCAATAATTCGAAATCTGAGATGTTATACTGAGCTCTCTCAAGACACCTTTTAATTATGAATAGCCAAACTTAATTTTGCAAAATCATTAAAGTGTTCGTCATGATAGGGTGAAATACAAAACGATGTCATAAATAGAATCGGAGAAAAATTGTACATCGTTAGCGCGAAAATAATCTTGATGAGTTCTGATATAAATTAAAAATGTGTAGACTCACTCTCTTCAGCGGTTGTTCGCTAGCAGCCAACTCCTGTAAGAGTTTCGGGCTGATGGTGAGGAGGTCGCAGCCGGCCAGTTCGCGGATCTCGCCGGTGTTGCGGAATGACGCGCCCATCACCTGCGTCTTGTAGCCGAACTTCTTGTAGTAGTTGTACACGCGAGTCACGGATACAACGCCGGGGTCGTCTTTGCCTTCATATGTCTTCTTTGTATGCTCAACGTACCTGGAATATAACAGATCAGCTGTTAAATACCTCTCCCACAGTAAGAGATGGCTTTGCTCAGTACAGTAAAAATAACCTTTCTATCCAATTGGCAAAGTCCCATAACATATCCGGCGCAATGCAAGTCTGCATATCCCTTCAAGGATCACAGGCACATAGCTACATAGCTATGTGACTCCTTATGTTTGTGGTGGGGGTTCCAACTCAGTACATAAAAATCTTCATGAAAGAAGAGCTTTGGCCGAAAGGTTTGGTATACCGACGTTTTCGTGGAAGGTTACGCGATACCACGCAGCGCAACACGACGCGGACATTCATCACTTCATGTACAATAATTTGATGTTATTATAATAAAAATATGTATGTTTAGGCACCCCACATTAGGCGTGCGTCGGGCGCGAGCGTTCCTCGAGCGTGTGACCGACGTGCGCCGCCCAGTCAAATTGACTGTGCGCGGCGCTGCGTCGCCTAAAATAAATAGATTATTACTTACCAGTCCAAAATTCTTCCGACAAATGGTGAAATAAGGGTGACGTTAGCCTCAGCACAAGCAATTGCTTGGTACAAAGAGAACAGCAAGGTCAAGTTACAATGGATTCCATGTTTCTTCTCCAGTTCCCTGTAAATTATTTTTTTTTTTCAAAATTACTATCAACTTGGTAACCACCAATAAAGTTCATTATTCATTAAAAGAAAGACAAGATTTTCTAGATGCCAGTCACTAGAAAGAGGGTAGGAAGTTTATTATGATGTACAACCCTCAAGAATTAACTTGAGACCCGAAGGGCCCCTCCCGAACCCCGCACTGTTACCACTCTCACCGTCAACGCCTCAGTAACACGCTCTTATGTCATCCGAGCGAAGTCTCAAGTTAACTCTTATGGGTTGTAGTTAAGTAACTGCTTGTAAGATGTCTTTGAATCTTGAAAATTCAAAATTGAAGTACAGTATAGCTTGATTTGAGTGAATTTTCATTAGCTGAGCTGCTATAATCAACTTTTTCGTTTGAATTGGATGAATATTATCCCAGTCACCTTGCAGCTTGGATGCCTTCCCAAGTTGAAGCCAACTTGATAAGAATGCGCTCTTTCTTGATTCCATGCTCAGCAAACATGTTGATCAGTTTGATAGCCTTTGATATACTTGCATCCTTATCAAAAGACAATCTGAAATTCAAGAATCCAATATGTAAATGTTGGTATAATAACTAAACTTATGAGTATAATGTTTCAATTAGGTATGCAATTAATGAGTGATGTAAATTGTTATATCATGTATATTTAATGTATATTTACGTAACAAGCCTGATTAGATATTATCAGGCAAACTTATAGTTATAACAATAGTATGTATGATCTTAAAAACTATTGTTTTATTAGCTTGAGCAACTGGACATTCCTAAACTGGATCAAAATTGCTTTCTAAAATCATTAGAACTTTTAACCAGAACAAAAGCATAACTAGAAATTCTTAATGTAAAATGAGTCCAAAGCTAAAATAAACCTAACAGTAAAGGAAATAAATGCTATAATCACCTGGCATCAACTTCTACTGACACTCTGCCAGGAATGATCTTGAGTATTTCACAACCAAACAAAACACTCAGCATGTCAAGGGTCTCAGCTACTTGCTCCTCCACAGTACTGAAATAATTATTAAAGGATTAAAATAAAATTCTATAATGTGGGTTTCATTGTATACAATTTTACATCATTGGAAACAGGAAACTTGTAGTTAATAAAATTCAATTGTGTTATTAAAAAAGTGCAAATAACTTTGAATGATCAAAAAAAAAGACTGAATCTTAAAGTAACACACACCTGCCAGTTTCTCTAGCATATTTGATGGCTTTATCAAGTATGTGCTGGTACTGCTCCATGGCAGCTGCAGAAAGGATCAAGCTTGGGTTGGTTGTAGCATCTGTTGGCTTGTACTCCTTCATTGCTGCAAACATTCAGCATTTGTGCTAATTGTTTTAATGTGAAAATAGAAAACATCTTGCACATTCACTTTCAAGTTGTTATTTTTCATGTGTAACTAAGTAGGTAAGTAGTTAAAAATTAAAATTCTATTCAGTATGACCTTCAACAATATCTGGTTAAGTAATCAATCTTATTAAAAGTTTATTTTAGCCTCTGTTTGAAATCTAGAAAAGGAACACCTTGTAATATAAGTAACTACTGAGGCTGTTTAATTTAGCTAAGAAATTAATTATGTAGGCATAATAAGGTCACATTCTATGTCTACCTTGATCAAGAACATGTCAAGGACACTAATAACCGGTAAGTAGCGTTTTCGTTATGGAAATCAACATCACAAATAATTTCTAACCTTCAAAATCGCCGGTATCTGCCACCACCGTGCAGTATTGTTTTAGTTGCTCAAGGGCGCTCATTTTGGTACGTTTCGCTTGGGGTTCACCACTCATACTGATTGACTTTAGTTAAACCTGAAAGTGTTAAATATTACAATCACTTCGCGCTAACAAGTAGAGCGTGAATACGATTGAAGTTAAGTTAAACGTCATGTAGCTGAAGGTGACCTCGCTACGTCAAGTCGTCAAGTAACCAAGTTATAAAAAGTTACTTGAAATGGAAGAGTCATGCATGCATAACGATAACCTATGACTTATAAATTAAATGTAAAAAACTATCTTATCATGATACTTTTTGATAAGACTTCTAGTAAGTCATTTTAATGTACCTGAAAACTGAAAAAGTCCCTAAATCGTTATTGATACGAGTATAGTTTAAGCAATACAATTCAAATTAAGACAACGTAATCCTAGTTTATCCTAGTCATGCACTTCTATTTACTTTTAAATCTTTGTTGACTGACTTTTAATGACAATAATGACATTGACAATGACAAATAACAGGTGAGTGAGTGAGTGAAGTAATTTTCTGTTGGTGACGCACTATGTAGGGTGGGATAGTTACTGTAAGGCCGGCTCCACACACTTGACAATTGGGGGTAGCAAACGAGTGTATAGCCATATATGTAAATACATATGTCAGATAATTATTGTCATTCGAACTGTAAAGTGTATAACCGCCTTTAAAAATAAAATATATAAGCACCTCTTTAAAATTTTTTGTCAAAACCTCACTGTAGAGAATAGCTAAAAAAGATAAAAATCTGTATGTCTGTTTTTAAAACTTAAGGAATAGTTTTACCTGTATGTGAAAAAGTGTCATTATAAAAAAATATAATGTACAGACGCCAGCACATCAAGCTACCCCAATCTGTCAAATTTCTTTGATAGATTTTCAACTTTACTACAAAGCAATAAGGTTCATATTCAATTGGGAAAAGGAGACGTTCAATAAATGTATGGGGCTTGGTACTAAAATAATTGAAAATTTAAACAGCCTTACTGAGCTTTATGAGCTGAAAGAGGGTAATTATTTTGACGTGTTTGGGTATTTAATTTTTTTTTACAGCCCCCGTTTTTTTTAAATCAAGTGTTGAAAAATAAAATGCTTGCATCACTAACTACAAACATTATTATATTTTAGTGTTAGCAGCCCTGTGACAAATGACGTGACAACGTGACAATGACAATGTCAGTCAGCGCGGCTGTCATTGTCATTTCTCATTGTCAATTATCATAGAAATAAGTGGCTATGTACATACTTATACTTTATAATTAAGAACATTAATACATTTGTTGAAATATTTTTCTACATATGGACTTGTACCAGTGGTTATGGTTTTAGTGGTTAGTGGTTATTTTAACGTCATTCTGACATTTACAGATTTGACTTATTTCGACACGTTTTGATATTGCATTGTCATGATGATCAATATTTTCTGTCTCAATTTCATGGAGCTGCAGCTAAAATTATAATAAAATCTCAAAGTATTTAATAGAAACAGAAACTTTAGCCACATTTAAAATAATTATATTCCATAGAAATGACTAAATAAAGGCTACGTGCGTTTCGTTGTACTGAAACATTTTCCACTTTTTTACAAAAACGGGCGCCTGAAAAAATCATATTTAACTATAATCGAGTAGCTTAATACATAAGCTTTCTAATAAGGTACATCACATTAGCGTTTAAAAATCTTCGGAATTTAGTACCACTTTTGACCTCTCCTTTGACAGATTGGGGTAGCTTGATGTGCTGGCCTCTGTACAAAAAAAGGAGCTAGGAGTATTCTATTCTATTCTACGTCTGCCAACAAACTGCTTTGCAGTTTGGCAGAGGTAATAATATATGTCATGTCTGAAATTATTTACTTTGTGAATAAACACTTTTTCATTTTTTTTTTTATTTGTGTAAATATTTTTTTTAATTAAAAACTATTTAAACAGTGATGTGCGAAAGTTTCACAGAAAATGCGCGCCATAAAAGATGAGACTTCTTGACCCCACCTCCCGCGCTCTTTCTCTTCCGGTCCGGTCCTGTCTCACGCACAGACCTCATACCGCTAAAGAGACCTAAAATCGTGTACTGGGCAAGTCAAACGACGTGGTGCGTCAAGTCTCATCTTTCGTGGCCCTAACTATACTATGGTGCATACATTTCAAGCTGTAGAAACGAGATGCTTATGATAAAAAAAATCACTGTATTTACTATAACTGTATTTATTCGTTAACCAGATACAGTTTTGATACTTAAACCTACTTAATTATGTTTTATTTCATATGGTTATGTTAATCTTATAAGCATAAAAGTAATAAATGGTTTATTTGCAGAAAATTTGGATAGCGCAATAAGTTCACTAAGGGGCGTCGCCCACACCAGCTAGAGTCGAGGCGGCGTCGAGGCGCGCCGTTTCTACGTTTTCTATAGGAATAAATGGCAGTCCTCTCACATACTAGAGTCGCGGCACCGTCGTCGAGGCGGTGGCGGCGCGGAGTCGCGGCGGAAGCGCGGCGGGGGCGCTGTGCCCTTAGAGTATAGAATATTGTAAGGTCTTTGGCTGTGCCCGACCGCGCCGCGACGTACCGCCATTTTGTCATTTTGTTTCGGGCGTAGACGTATTTATACAGTTAAAATAATGCGTGACGATTTTGAAACCAACGTGAAATTCATTGAAGTTATATGATTATATTTGTATGAGTGCAAGTACGGCTTCATCTTCTGACGACATGTTAAATGAATTGGAATGTGTGAAGGAAGCATAGCCGCCCGCGCCTCGACTCTACATAGAGACCACGCCTCGACCGTGCCGCGTCGCCGCCGCGTCGCCGCCGCCGCGACCCCGCCTCGACTTACCAGTGAGCGTCGCCCCTTAGGAAACCTCTATCGGGACCGCTAAAATGACCCTTTTTTTTAAAAAATAATTTCAATATTACCACCATGAGTCATGTCTTGTTTCAGATGCAACTAGGAAATGCTATCACGTTCTCGCGAAAGCTCGAACCTTTTTTCGAGATTCATACTCGTGGGAAGACACTCATTCTTGAAATCTCCTTCGAAATCTTGACCGTATTGGTCGAGACTGAGCGCACGCGTCTTACTAGCACAATGTGTTTCTTGAAAAGCCATTTACAATATTTTAACAGATTTACACCGTGCGTGCTGTGTGTGAACGGATTTGTTGCGTTATGTATGCGTAGTGCAGATAGGTAGATGATTATAACTTTAAAAACGTTGATATATTTTTGTTTCGATATTCGATTAATATTTTTTTTATTTACGAATTACCCTTAGTATGTATAGTTTCAAGTTTTTATGAAGCTGGCGGTTACTAATAACATTTATCATAACCTCGCTCGCACCTGTTTAATTACCCGAAGTAAGACAGAGGTGTAGCCACACAATGCCCAAGCCAGTCATATTTAAGACCCATGTAATAGGGGGCGACATGGGTACACTACATTAATACGAAAAACTATTCCGAAAGTCACAAAGGAGAATGGCAGAAGTTCATAGAACGCTGGCATTAAACTTTTTTAGTTTCCACAGAAATAAAAGTGGCATGGTTTGATAGGGAATATTATGAGCTTTTGTTAAAAAAATAAATAAAAAATAATAACAATGGGGTTAAAGAGAAATCTTAATTTTTATAAAAGTGAGGTTAAGTTCATTAATGTTTGTACTTTAATAGGTTATTTTACCTCTATTACTATTTTAACGCATAAATGTTTATTGTATGCATAACATATTGCTAATTATGCTTTGTAATGACTTCAAAAATGATAAATAACTACTTGTTGAAGTTTGTTTAGTTTAATGATTTACCCACTGATCACAGACCTAATAACAGTTTCAAGTGTAGGTACTCGGTCAGTTTTAATTAAACCCAGTAGTCACAGAAAACTCAGGAGACTAGAGACTCACTTATCGGAATCTAAGCATATAATAGGAATAATAATAATCAATAAGATAATAAAATAATAATCTAAGCATATATTAAACGTCGAGGTCCAAGTCTAGCAACAGTCGTTCAGAAAGGTAGGATAGGAGTCTTCGAAATCCAAAAGCAAGCCAGGTCGTTGTAAAAATCCACGTAAAACATTGGGCGCACAAATCATTCACACCAGCACAAAATAGTAGCGAGCGAGCGAATGTGACTTGTGAAGTTTTGTGTGTCATCTTAGTCTATCAAAAACATGGAATTATTATGTACTACGTATACATAATAATTCCATGATCAAAAAGTACTCTGTGGTCATCTTCTAAAGAGTCATGTTTGTTTGTTTACCATGACAACACTGTCATATAGTATAACAAGTCCAAAAAGCCTTGTTTCCGGCTGCTCAACTTACTCATATTTAACGAGATTTAATCCCAATTCTCAATAATAAAGTTAATCTGGCTATCAATACATAAAAATAAGCGCTTTTTTTTTAAATAGCTTTGAATTCTGTACCTTTCCAAAATTACCAATGCCAAAAACTGCCATCTCCTTTCGAATTTCAAAATACCAATTTTCATAATTCCGAATGGTTCAAAATTCCTTTTATAACAACTCCGATTTACCATTCATCCTATTTTAATAATTCCGATCCCTAACGTTTATAATTACTATTCTCAAAATACCGAGTTTCAATAGATCGAATACAAAAAGTCCGACTTAATGATAATTCGAAACATCAAAAATACGAATTCCTATTATTAAAATACCGATTAATTAGAATTCCGTAAAAATAACGCTTTGTAAAACTGAATAGCAAGACAAATAAACACATATTATTTCCAATTGTAAGAATATAGATGGCTCAAAACCAACAATAGAGCCCCTATTTCTGAGTAAAGGGTTTAAAGTAACCTAACCAAACCGAACCTCGGGGTGCCCTTCGCTCGCTCTTGCATCCTATGTCGACGGAGCCCCGCTTCGCGGGGCCCCTATTTCTGTGTAAAGGGTGTAAAGTAACCTAACCAAACCGAACCTCGGAGTGCCCTTCGCTCGCTCTTGCATCCTACGTCGTCTATTGCGTTCGTTGAGTTCGGGTGCGGTAACGGTAACGGAAATAATTCGGAGTATTGAAAATCGGAATGTCGTTTTTCGGACCGAGAACCCATCGAGCATTTGATTCTTCGAATATATGAAAATCGGAAAACAAACAAGTAGCATTTATGACTTTCGGTAAAATAAATTTCGTGACCGGCCGATCCCCGGCGTCTCCATTTGTCACATACCGGCGCGCACCCGTCAGGCACCACCGTCTCCATTTGGCGCCACCCGATTCACGCGGTTTCAACCTCTATTATTACTGATAAATACGGTCTAATATCCTGTGCAACAGTTTGAGTCTATGGTCCGGTAGATAAACTAATCGACTAAATGATTCAAAACGAAAAATATGGGTTGGCAATATTGGAAAAAAAAAAGTTAAAAATAGACTTTACGATTCTTAATGGCAGCTGCAGTGCGTGCTGTTTTGTTATGATGCTATGTTGTTTATTTTAATAGTTTTTGTGTAAAATCGACGTTAAGTGGATGAATATTCGTTTATAACATATTATACGTCCTTGTAGATAATATTGTAGATAATATTTGCACGAAATAACATCACAATCAATCAATAATCCTTTTTTTTTGGTCAAACAAAATTTTACGTAAGTACTTCAAGAAAATCTTATGATTTTATAATTATAGTGGTATATTTTTACAAGATATAGGTTTATATCAGTTAATAAAGGTTTGTGTAGTATCCTAGTAACACTTTTTTAATTAGAAACAACTCAATATGACTAGGATTGGGCGTTTACAGTCATTGCGTTGTAATTAATGATTAAACGAACTTACCTGTACGTGAAGTTCGATCATAATTATACGAAGTGCTTCGTCCGAAGAGATTGGTAAGAGAGATATTATTGAACACAATGTAGTAACGCTTAGGTGTTACCACTTCAGCACTATAGTTTAGAGGGTATTCGTTATACCCATTATGGCAACACAATTTATTACCCTAATGCTTCCCTGCCTGCATGAACATCCAGTCGGTCGAGCTTCATTAGTTTAGAGACATAAACGTATTTCCGGAACTTCTGGGATATTTAGGGCGGGCGGGACTTACTAATCTCTTCGGACGAAGCACTTCGTATAATTATGATCGAACTTCACGTACAGGTAAGTTCGTTTAATCATTAATTATACTCGTGCTTCGTCCTCAAGATTAGTAAGAGAGATATTATTGAACACAATGTAGATGTTGAGAGAGAGAGTGGAGGAAATATGAATTTAATTAAAATAAATTTTATTTCTTAGAAACATTTATTTTGAATTCCTAAATTACCGCGAAAACAATTATCGGTACGTAATTGCGCTTATTAACTATACTAATTATAGCTAACAAAACAATGAGATATAATGACATAACAAAAGAAGGTTCTATAATATGCGTATGTACCACTATAATAACTAATCATAATCATTTACCTAATGTACAGGGGTACATATTGCCTTTGCTACAGCGACATTATCCTCTTTATCAATAATTGGTCTGTTATAGAATTTAGCAAAGGTAGTGGAATTGCCGCTCCATCCAGCAGTTTGTCGTATGGCGTCAAGGCTTACTCCTTGTCTATATGCCATAGATGTTGCAGCATGTCGTGTGCTATGAGAGGAAAACACGGTTACGTCAATTCCACTATCTTTTAAGGTAGACTTAATCCATCGACTAAGAGTTTGACTCGTAACATGATTGAAGGGTTTACGATGGCTAATAAACAGTTGATTTGATTTCCTTAGATTTATAGTCTTATCTAAATAAGCTATGAGAGTCCTTGCCGGACATATTTCGGGTCGCTCGCTAAAGAATGGCAAATAAAGAGTCGGTTGGTTTGTACCTACTTTTGATGTTTTAATAATATCTTTAATTTTTATTATAATTTTATCATTCAAAGTAATTATTTGATCAGTATACACTTTAGACAGTGTCTGTGCCCGATGGGCTGTAATGAGAGCTAGAAGGGTAGAACACTTCTTCGAAAGCTGCTCTAGTGTTAGGCTTTCGTTTGGAAACAATGTGGCTAAATAATTTAGAACGACATTTGCATCCCATGTTACGTTATACCGTGGTAACGGCGGTCTCAATTTATATACACCTTTACAAAACCTAATGATTCGATCATCGTTAGAAATGTCACCAATAATTAAGGAAAGTGCAGCTCTATGGCTATTAATTGTCCCGTATTGGGCACCATCATTAAATATCTGTGTAAGAAAATCTAAAATGATTGGAATGGATGGTTGGTACATATCAATTACATTTGTAGAACAAAAATTATACCAGCGTTTGAGGCAAACATCGTATTGTTTGAAAGTGTTGTCCGACAGCGAAGCGAGCACGATGTCTAAGGCTGAGGCCGGGATGCATCGCTGCTGCATGGCCGTCCGGACAACACTCCGGCAACCAGGGTAACGTGAGCTTGGATGTTTCGGTTGCTGGAATTGGGAATAATGACATCGTTAGAATCTAATTTTATCATATTGGAGATAAGTAATCGCTGAAATAATGGATACCATGGTTGTGTAGGCCAATCGGGAACTACCATGATACCTTCAGCATTATCTGCTATAACCTTCCTTAAGGCTTTAAGAATGATTGCTACTGGTGGGAAAGCATAAAACAGATGGTTGGACCAATTTAGGGTGAAAGCATCAATCGCAATTGCTCCTGGATCTTTGTGCCAAGAGACATATGTTTCACATTTTCTGATGATTTAATATAAGAAGCAAATATGAAAATTTTACGGTCTTCACACCAATGCCATATATCTTTTGTGATTTTGGTAAGATGAGGATATTGGATGCCTCCCATGCGGTTAATATAGCTCACAGCAGTGGTGTTGTCAATTCTTAGTAATATTTGGCAATTCTTGTAATTTATAGCAAATATTTTGAGTGCAAAGTAGGCTGCTAAGAGCTCAAGGTTATTTATGTGCCGCGCAGCCTCGTTGTTAGACCAGCTACCACTAGCTGTTTGCCCATTACATGCGGCACCCCACCCCGTTGTTGAGGCGTCAGAGTAAATTTCTAAGACATAGTTATCGTTCCTAATCCTATGTACGGAATGATCTATGGCCTTAGACCACCAGTCTAAATCTGGTAACACTGACTGCGGTATTGTCATGAGTCTTTCGTAATCATCGTAAGTTCGTAAGTTAAGAAACTTGCAGCGTTCAAGTTCCTTTGTATATAACCACCCGTACTCTATGGCAGGGCAGGCAGACACTAACAAGCCTATTAACTGAGCGAATTTCCTAATCTTACAACGTTGTAATCTTTTAAAATATTGTAGCTCTGTTTTGATTCTAATTCTTTTCTCAGAGGGTAGACTTAATTCCCATTTATGAGTGTCTATTACGTAACCTAGATATTTACAAAACCTTGAGGGTATATTATTACTCTTTTCCTCGTTAATAACAAAACCCAGTGCTTGTAATAGCATCTGAGTGGTCTCAATGTTTTGCAAGCATTCATGGTAGGTATATCCAGCAAGGAAGAAATCATCTAAATAAATAGATGATACAAAACCACATGATCGTAACAACTTAATGACAGGTTTCATCAATTTCGTAAATATGAATGGAGCCGTACGGATACCGAATGGCAGGACGTTAAATTCATATAACTTTTCATCAATAATGAACCGAAGGTATCTCCTTGAATCGGGATGGATATTGATAAGAAAATATGCATCTTTTAAATCTAATGTTGCAATGTAACTGTCTCGTGATACAAGTTTCAGTGCAGTACGTATGTCCTCTAATTTAAAATGTTCTGAATTTATAAAAGTATTTAAATTTTTTAAATTAAGAATAAATCTCATCTTGCCATTTGGTTTCGGTACTAAAAACACACGTGACACATATTGATCAGAACATGGCTTAGCTTCGGATATGGCGCCAATGGATAGCAGATTATCAATTATGTTTATTAACTGTGCATTCTCAGAGTCACAAAAGGTATTTGGTGTTGGTACACAACGTTGATGTACAGGCTGATTAAACTTAATTTTGTAACCGTTTATCCACGACAGTACAGTACGGTCTTTAGTTAGTAAGGACCATTGTTTATGAAAGTGGGCAAGTCTGCCCGCGTAACGTACCGGATCTATTGAGGGCGGTTCCGCTTGTGTCGCTGCGAGAATGCTTGCGACGAGTTCCTGTGCGGTTGCGCGTTCCGAGCAGCAGGTGGAGGTTGCTGCGGCGGTGGACCCCTCACCTGCCTGCGAGCCGGGGTCCTCGCCTTCCAGTTTAAATGCCTGTGGTTGTACGTTTTATTCGCCGAAGTCGAAGCTTTAGGTTTATTTGTTTCTGGTTTCATTTCAGAGCTGGATTTTGAGACGGCCTTCGCTGTTTTGAGGGTATCAGCGAGATCATTGCCAAAGAGGAACTTGTCGATCTTTGTGGTTTCCAGCTGGTCTTTCAACTCTTTTTTGAGTGAATATAATGCAAAATTACGCCTAGCTTGAGATTCTGAATGTTGAATATCACATAATATTCGACCAACATTCATGAGATCTTTTATCAGAACGTGGTTTCGCAAGATTATATCCGAACAGCTTGACGCCAAGGAGGCGTCAAGCTGTTCGGATATAATCTTGCCCAAGGATGAAATCCCTGCAGCCAACTGCTTCTGTCTCGATTCTATGGCTTTGTCTCTTTTATATACTTGCTCGGTTGTGGCGGCTTTAATTTCTGCATTCAAGAGTGGTGCAGCTATCGTAGTGCAGTTTCCTGGCACTAAAAACTTACTGACAAGATCTTTACGAACATCTTTGTCCAAGCCGGATGTTGCGATATGAGCAAATCTGGATGCGACATCCTTGTTTATATCCGGGCCGTATTCAACTGTTATTGACGGATCTGCTCCCAAAATATCCAAGATTTCAGTATTGCAGTCTTCGTGGTCGTTTGGGATGATCACATCTTCTGCCGGGGCAGACACGGCTATCATTGGTGATACATCATCATCCACCGGTGGCGGATCTACAACGATGGTGTCTACATGCTCGTCAGGGTTTGTCGTTGCTTCCTGGTCTGTGAAGAGAGGGTAGCAATCAGACTATTTGTCAAAGCGAAAACACATACCTACATGGATATGCAAAATCGGCAGAATGTAACAATCGTAAAATCACGATATAGTGATTATAAAATGCGGCGATATAGTCCCATAGACTAATCTGATGCATAAAACTAGTATACCTACAATAATTAACTTATACTTAAGTATTTTTTAATTATGCGGCGATGTAGTCCCACAGACTAATCTGAAGCATAATAGTAGGTAGGTCAAATGCGAGCAAAGACCCCAGGGTTATTATTAAAAGCGGCGATATAGTCCCACAGACTAATCTGATGCATAAAGGGTGGGTAGTCTTCAACAATTTATTCCCTTTAATTACGTATATATGCGGCGATATAGTCCTGCAGACTAATCTGTTGCATTTAACGTGATCGTTAGTGATCAGGGCAATTGCTTTTTAATGTGTAATATGGCCCTTGTTACATTTCTATCCACTTAATAATTTGCAATGTGTGGGTACTTACTGTCTGGGTTTTCAGGTGGCGCCCGCGCGGGCGTAGAAGCCCTCGATGAGCACGAGGACGAACTTGAAGACTGACTCGAAGATGATGACGAACTTAACCGAAAACAATTATTTCTATCGCGGCGCGAACGTTCTATTTCGTTTTCTAATTTTCTTAATTTTTTTGCTATGAATTCAAAATTATTTTCGTTAGCGCGTTTTGGCATTATGAGGTAGTGGTAACTATTATAATTTATTTAGTGCGAAGTGGCTGAGCACTGAAAAGCGAATGAAGCTCGACCGACTGGATGTTCATGCAGGCAGGGAAGCATTAGGGTAATAAATTGTGTTGCCATAATGGGTATAACGAATACCCTCTAAACTATAGTGCTGAAGTGGTAACACCTAAGCGTTACTACATTGTGTTCAATAATATCTCTCTTACTAATCTTGAGGACGAAGCACGAGTATAATAGGAATTGAACGGCTCGGCGCACTGAAATTTGAGTTTCAATATTATTAAAATGTAAGGTAGGACTTTCAAAAAAACGCTGTTGTTAGATTACTTGTCTATTCATAATGTAACTTGCAAAGTTTCGTGTAAATTCATATATTAGTTTTATCAGAAATCGACATAACACGGGAACGAACACACTTTCAACCTATTTTCTGATGACGTCATTTGTTTATAAATACAATTGTCATATTACGAGTATTGTTTGCATTTTATATTATGGTCTGTTTATTCAAGAACCCAAAACAGTCTACATTAAGTGGCTTGAGCCCATATAAGCATCAGTAGACCATTTTTTGTGAGCAGGGTAATAAATCACGCGCTGAGCGGGTGACATCTGGAATTTGACAGGAGTTTTTTTGATGTTACGTCAAATGACGTCTCGAGTCTGAGCGCCAAAGTACTAGCCAAAGTCTACAATCGCACCAGCGTATGGATGACTCATCAGCGCTTTCCGAAAGCTTCTTTCTCGATTGAGTCGACTAGATTGCATGCTCTCTAGGTGGATCACCAAACCGCCATCACCAAGTCAAACGCGTTTTCCTCATTTTTTATGGTGAATTTGTGATGATTTTTTATGGTTGATACTTAATTTACTCTTTGGGTTGGACCAACAACGTATGGATCCGGCTTCATTATAATTTGATGGATAGCTACTGGCAACATTCATCTTTCTGCAGTCTGTTGAAAAACGGATGTTTCCTTCAGTAACACTAAACTGACTAAACTCGCCTATATTCACAGACTACATAGAAATGAATGTTATAGGCGAGTCAAACTAAAACCGCTTACACAAACACATGTGATGTGACGACGAATAGAATTATTATTTACGTTTGTCATTGCCACATAATTATGACAGAGAGACTCTTAACTCTTAATCAGTACTTTTTAATTTAGCTCTAAGATAATATCATAACCTGAGCCTGAGTGAATGAGATAACGATATATTTTACAAAATCGACTATTTCTTTATTAATTCCATTGTGGTTGGGCAGCACTATTGGCCACACTTCTAGAAAATTCGGGTACCAGCACGAATGAAGGAGCTACTATGCGGCAATAAACCGGCGTTTGTACGATAGATTGATCGATTGTCGAGTTCAGCAACGTGTTTCTCTGTTCGTGTGATTCGGAAGATAAGCAAGATTTAACTATTCTTGTAATAAATTGAGTCAAATTTTAGTTCACGATGGCCGCTATGTCCGTCATTGGTATTGATTTCGGTAATGAATCATGTTATATCGCTGTGGCTAAAGCAGGTGGTATCGAGACAATAGCCAATGATTACAGCCTCCGCGGTACTCCGTAAGTACAAAACATTGTTATTCTTGTTATTTTACAGTAAAATATTATATTTTTTCTGTCATCATGGTTCGCCCATTGACAAATCATTAGACCCTCATAACATCTGATTTGATTATCTGCTTGTCATGTCCAAACCTTATGTATTATTTTCTTGATGCTCTAAGAACATGGATTGCTTATGCTTTGCAGTAATCTGACCAATCTAAGATTATGAAATAGTGTGATAGTATTTCATCTGTGCACTTTCATACAATTTTCATGTTTTCAATGTCCTTGCAGAATTTTGATGTTTCATTGTAGGTTAGTCACACTTAGATTTGACCAATTCAATTAGATTCTTAGTATAGATCTTACATATTAAATTGTTTGGGACAAGTCAGTTCAATATTTCATTGGTTATGTTTAATGTAGGTACATATGTAATGTAATGCAGCATAACTAAATAAGTAGTCTAAAAAAGTTTAAAATGCTGATTTAGAAAAGAGGTTGTTAACAAGAATTACTATACTTACTCCTTTCCTTGAACATAACAAGAAAGTCCACAATCTCACTTGTAATTATGTTTGACTGACCTAATTTTGAACAGATGTGAAAAACATTATTTTCCCATGTGTTTCTTTCACAAAGGTAATCATATTCAGAGCTCTATAAGACTATGAGGTCATTAAGACCTAAAAAGATTTGTTCAATAAAACATCCCAAATAAACTAATCATGCAATATGCACCATTTTTAAGCACAACTCAAAATTTTAATAGAAATGAAATGTCATTTTCCCCCTTATTTATTTGGACTGTAAACGTAAAACTACATATTTAATTGAATAATTTCATGGGCTAGGGGGAACCCTAGCCCGTAAAATTATTCAATTGAGTTCAATGACTCAAATCCATAACTTTGTCTACTTTGTAAAAAAAAGTCTTCCATGATGCTTTTTAGTAATGCTTTCTAAGCATTTCAAAATAAGTAAATTTGAGTTGGAATAAAATAATGATAGAACAGACTAACCTCAATAAAACTACAAACAAAGAATTATTTGCCTACTAATTGTAGCTTGAGACAAAGTAAATGTCAAATTGATAGTTTAATACCTATATATAAAAGTACTCTGTGGTTTAATACTTCCAAATTATATAACTTAAAATTCATCCAACTTTTAATTGAAAAATTTTAATACACATATTAGCAACACCAATGTAAAAATAGTGTGACTTTTATGATTATCATGAGATAAGATCTATGTACACATGGTTAAAAAAATCCTTAGTGGAACATGTTTCTTCTAAGTATAAACAGTTTTATTAGCAGTTATGATAAGGCTTCTTTTAAAATTGTATTTACAGATCATGCGTGGCGTTTTCATCGAAAAATCGAATATTAGGTGTGGCTGCAAAGAACCAGATGGTTACAAATATGAAGAATACTGTATTTGGTTTCAAGAGACTGTTAGGTAGAAAATTCTCTGACCCTTATGTTCAGAAAGAGCTGAAACATTTCCCATTCAAGGTTGAACAAAGACCTGATGATGGAATTGGCATCCGAGTCAACTACCTGGGTGAAGATAATGTTTTCACTCCAGAACAGGTAATATTACTAATAGTTTAATAGTTATACAGAATCATAAGTTAACTATCCTTGACATAGGGCAATGTGTGATTGTTGTTTGTCATATTATTATCTATCATTTTGTTACAAATAAATAATGAATTACATGTCACAGACACAAGATTTACATGAATGGTTATATTTTTGTGTCATTTTCAGATAACGGCTATGCTATTTACGAAATTGAAAGATAGTGCAACCATAGCATTACAGACACCAATTAATGACTGTGTCATATCTGTGCCTAGTTACTTCACGAACTCTGAGAGAAATGCTCTATTGGATGCTGCCAGTATTGCAGGTATGTGAGACTTGTTCAAAATTTCTTCAGTATTAGGTACCTATACTCCTACTGAAAGGACTGGCTGGCACTAGCAAAAGACAGAATTGTGTGGAAAAGGTTTATGGAGTCCTTTGTCCTGCAGTGGGACAACACAGGCTAGTTAGATTAGGTTTGTACAACACAGACAGCTAAATTATTTAAAACTTTTCACAGCAGAACAATTGGTTTATATCACACATAACTGCGGTTCTGTTGCTATAATTCAGTGGTAGATTATGTTTATCAGTAAACCATACACCTAAATATTATACCAAAAACTTATTTCTGTGGTCTGCTAGTAGTTTACAGTTCAGCTAAGTCCTTACAACTAATTTATAAAAATATGTGAACCAATTTACAAATACATGAATTTTCAGGACTGAATGTATTGCGCCTTATGAATGAAACAACTGCTACTGCTTTGGCTTATGGTATCTATAAGCAAGACTTACCGGCACCTGAGGAGAAGCCTAAGAATGTAGTGTTTGTTGACTTTGGACATAGCTCACTTCAGGTAATTATTTATTAGAATTTCTATTAAATATCGATAGAGATAGGAATAAGAGTAGTAGGTTCTTAATTTTTTTTTTTGGTTTCAGGTGTCTGCATGTGCCTTCAACAAGGGTAAACTGCGTGTCTTGGCTACGTCAACTGATGCTCAATGTGGTGGAAGGGACATTGATATGGCACTGGCTGAGTATTTCTGCCAAGATATCTTCAGTAGATTAAAGTTGGATGCTAGGAAAAATCAAAGGTACAATTACAAAATAAGTTACAATTTTATTATTAAATGTCAATTAATAAGAATTATCAAGACATCAATATGCATTATAGATTTGCAAGTAAATTATGTTTTTAACATTTTCAATGAGCAGGAAACTTAGCACATCCTTATTGTGTGCAATGTGCAAAAACTAATAGCAATTTTAGTTGCTGAACTTAATTTTAGGTACTACACTAATAACAACATGTAATTATTATATTGAATTCAAAAATAATAAAATATCTCTATTATAATCAGGGCTTTCCTTCGACTTCTTCAAGAAGTAGAGAAACTGAAGAAGCAGATGTCAGCTAACAGCACTCGCCTGCCCATCAACATTGAGTGCTTCATGGAGGAGCGCGACGTGTCCAGTGACTTGCAGCGCTCCCAGATGGAGCAGATCTGTGCTGAGACCTTCACACGCATTGAGAGAACTATGAGAGCTATACTGCACAATGCTAGTAAGTAATTGATCAAAATATTCCTGCACTGCCATAAATTTGTAAACTTTTATAACATCTTTATTTCTCTGTATTGAAATCAGGCATTAACATAATCATTCATCATATTTTCAGAGCTGAGGCCTGAAGACATTCATTCCGTGGAGATTGTTGGAGGATCTACCAGAATCCCGGCAGTCAAAAACTTGATTGAACAAGTCTTTAACAAGCATGCCTCAACCACTTTAAATCAGGTAACATATTCATTTAAATGTATAATAATAATCAGCCTATAATGTTCCCACTGCTGGGACACAGGCCGCCTCTCGGTGAGAGGGAGTGGGCTGTAATCCACCACATATTCATTTATTTCATGAATTTTAAAGCTATTTGCTACTGTCATCTTATATTGTGGCACAGTGACATCTGGCATCAGCGTAAACATCAGAGTATAAATTCAAGCTGCAGTGAGCATTTTTAGAGACCACATCAGTATCTTCCCGGGCACTACCGTTGCCGCCGTTTATATGTAGAAGACTCCAGTCTAAACCCCTTTCAATTCAACATTTGGCATTCCGATCTTAAGAACTATGTAAATGTGCATGTAATACTTTAGGACGAAGCTGTGTCCCGCGGCTGTGCGCTCCAGTGCGCTATGCTGAGCCCGGCGGTGCGCGTGCGTGAATTCAGCGTCACCGACGTGCAGCCTTACGCCGTGCGCCTTGCCTGGGATGCCACAAAGGGAGAGGATGGAGACATGGAGGTCAGTACACTTGACACTTATTCATAATGTCTATGTAGTTTCTTGTTCTCTCCACAGGAATCAAACTATGCTTTGGAATGGACAACTAGCTTCATCTTTCTTACTGACCAAGCCCTTGACAATTTAGAAGTGTCTGTAATTGGTTTAATTGAAATAAATGCTTTGACTTTGTTCACAGTTTCGATTCAAAATAATTTTACCATAAAGTAATATTATGTTACTCTAAAAATACAAATTAAAAAGTGATCGCGAGTGATTTCAGTTCTAAACTTCTTCTTCAATTTTTGTTCTAAGCAAGACCATTTTAACTATCACACCGAAATAAATAAAAGCAATATTAATAGACAATGTTATTTACGGCAGACAACATAAACTAAGTATTTATTTTATATAGATCTTTTTCGTGTCCTTACGTGGGTGTTGAATATTTAATGTAATTGCCGTTGCTATGACAACAAAATGTATTGTTTGTGTAATAGAAACTTAGGGGCTGTTCATTTATTAAGAGTTGAGGGGGGAGCGAGTCCAATTATTTTTTCATAGGTGGGGGTGTGAGGGTCTAGATCTTACTTAAAATCACAAAAGTAAGCAAAAAATTCTGAGATTTTTTAATTTTTATTTATACTTTTTATTTGCAATGTTGGTAGATACTGATCTTACTAGGGGGGGGGGGGGGGGGGGTTGTGTGAAAAGGTCAAAATTGTCTTACGTAATAAATGAACACTATGAACAGCTCAAAAATACATGTCTACAAAAATAAAACATCACGACTTAAAAAAAAAAAAACTACAAAGTTATAAAAAACTTAAATTTCGGAAGTTCGGTGTCGTTGGTTCCGCATTTTCGTTTTTTGACACCGATTTCCGAAACTAATGTTATTTATCACTTTGTAGGTTTTTTTTTGTCAGTTGATTTTGTAAAAAAGTTTTTATATTTCATATTTTAGTTGTACCTACCCCACACAAATTCAATTAACACTAGTGCATTGAAGAATTGAAGACACTGACAAAAAAAATCATTAAAATTCGCATAGAAATGCCTTAGATGCGGTACATTTATGCATATAACTTCGTACATAAGAATAATTACCTAATGTATTATATACCAAAACCTTCCTGAAAGTATGTAGATCACATTAATGAAAGAACTATCAAAATTCCATCCGCGATTTTCTATTTGAGAAAATCGCTGACATATAAATATACATACATACCTAAGTGTCGAATACAGAACCTCCTTTTTTGAAGTTGGTTAAAAAGTACAGAGTAACCCAAAACAAAAATTGGCAATTGTAAAAATATTTTGTTAATAATAATCATGTATAATAATCAAGTCGCTCCATGTAAAATACTGGTATTCAGCTGCATCCGGTTAGACTGGAAGCCGACCCCAACATGTTGGGAAAAGGCTAGGCAGATGATGAACGACTATCTCACTTATAATTTCATTTACGCTTATGTTTTATCAGTGGTAACTTATGTTATAAATCAATATTTATTTGATTCCAGGTGTTCTCTGCCTTCCATCCTGCTCCGTTCTCAAAGATGTTGACTTTCTACAGAAAGGAACCATTCTCTGTCAGTGCTTACTATTCTGATCAAGTGCCCTTCCCAGACACTTTCATTGGTATGTAACACAACCTTAATACCTGTGAACTGTGAATAACTGTGTAATATGATGGGTATACTGAAAATGAATGCTTTACATATTCTATCAACAATTACAGGTCAGTGGCATATCAGAGATGTTCAGCCAACAGCTGAGGGAGAGTCACAGAAAGTAAAACTCAAAGTTAGAGTGAACATTCATGGCATAATAACTGTCGCCTCTGCTTCCCTTGTTGAAAAGAAACAAGATGCTGCTCAAAATGACAATGTAGATATGGAGAATACAAGTGAAAATTCTCAGGGACAAGATGCTGCTATGGATACTAATGGCGCCGCCCAAGATCAGCAACAAAATGGTCCCGAAAACCAAGAGGTGAGAGACGACGAAATGAAGGGGGAGCCTCAACAAAAACAGTCGTGGACACAGAAAGTAGGACAGTGGTTCAGCGGGGTACGTGTCGGTAGCGCGTGTGTCCAGTCCCGTGTTGTTTGTTGCCCGCCTTCTCTTCATAACGCTATTCAATCATAAGTCCCCTGTTTTTGCAAACTTCTGGCAGCAGACATCACAAAATATTGTTTCGTCCCCACCCTCAATTTGAGGTCCATTTGCACAAATTTCTTGTGTCATGAGGTTACTATTGCCTCATGCAATTTCTTCTTGTTTTTGTTCTTTTAAACTTTATCTGTGTCCACGCATGTTTTTGTCAAGCTTGAAGTTGATTATTTCGTTTTTCCCGTTTTTTCGTTCTGCAGAAACCCTGGAGTTTGTCGGACTTGGGAAGTTTGAGTTTTTTATGTTATTATTATAATTAATTGATAAGTTAAAGGTATTTTAAATAGAATTTTGAAATGAATGCAAATGGGTCACCTCACTGCTTGATAATACACTTGAAATTCTATGACATGCATATTTTAAAAAAGCAAGTAACCAAGCAGTGATGGTAGTGGGGAATACATTTTAAATTTATTAGATTTGAACTTGTGTGCTTATTTGCAGGAAAATGCTGATGATAAAAAGGATAAATCTAAGGATAAGACCAAGAAGGTTCTTGTTAAAACCATTGAACTGCCAATTGATGCTCAGACACATGGACTTGGTAAACATGATCTGAATGGATACATGGAACAAGAGGTAATTATTGATTTAATTGTGAAACATTAATTTAGTTGTTCTAGTTTCGCACTTTTAAAGTTAAAAAAGTAATGTAGTGTAATACATGAACCAAACCTATATCGCTTTTCTCATTAATTCGGATTACTTGTTTCCAGGGTAAAATGCAAGCTCAAGATAGACAGGAAAAAGAACGGGCAGATGCTCGTAATGCTTTGGAGGAATATGTTTACGAATTGCGCGGTAAACTGTCTGAGGGCGAAACCCTGCACGACTTCATAGCTGAAGATAACCGCAACCGGCTTGTGAACCAGTTGGACGCTCTGGAACAATGGCTCTACGACGAAGGCGAAGATCAACACAGACAGGTGAGATACCCGAAAAGAAACCAAATAGGGTGAACGTACCAATCCCAAACCAGTTAAGAAGATATTTTGACTTTAATTAACTGTCATTTTAACAGATTTTGACGGAAGACCTTAGTTCTATGTTATTTTTAAAGTTTGCTTAAAGACAAAATGAGGATTAAAAATCATTGCAGCATAAGTATTTAGGAATTGCTGTAATTTTGAGTTAAATCCTAAAAGTTGGACTGTTCCTTAGTTGGACCAACATATACCCGGTTATTGACCAAGATTGAGCCAGTAATTGACCAACGTATTGACTTATACATGAATAAAATAAAAGGCCATTTATTCAATTTTAAAATCAACGTTTATTGAGATCTAACTTTTGTACAGACGCCAGCACATCAAGCTACCCGAAAGTGTCAAATTTTCCCAGTCAACTTTGAACCTTAAGCTTTAGCAATAAAGTTGAAAATCTATTAAAGAAATTTGGTCAATTAGAATCCAGGTTTTCCTAATTTTTCCAGTCACTTGAATTTCTTCCATGGCTTTTTAATATCTTCTTTGTTATACTTGAATATTTTTTTCTTGGGTGTCATTTCGTGGCTAAAACAAAGTAATCATTATTTGAAGTTAAGTAAGTATTCTAAAACAAAATCTTCTATAGAAAAGGTAAACATGAAAGGTTCACTCTTTACACCCTGAAAAAGTACTATATTGAAAAAAAAATCAAGTCAATTTTAGCAGGACGCCTAAAACATACAATGTCTGGTCAACTCCACGAACACTATGAATGTACCTATCCCAAACCACTGGTCAACTACTGGAATATGTTAAGTAATTAAAATCGTCAATTTTGTATTGTTCATCAATATAATCAAAGGGAATTGTTGAAAGATCAATAATAATGACAAAAAACGCAAGTTTAAGAAATAACCAGTAGTAAACCATATGGTCAACTATAGGCAACCTATACAACATGCGTTCCAGTAGTTAACCAGTCTCAGAAACCTATTAAAAACAAAAAATTTGTTTAAATTTTTATCTGCAATCATTACACTGATAAATATATTAACTATATTTCACAAAACATTTACAATTTACTTAAAAAATACTACATTTTAAATGGATTGAACTTTACCTTTCATTGAGCGCTCCTTATAGCAATG
This sequence comes from Amphipoea oculea, assembly GCA_945859645.1. Classification (NCBI taxonomy): domain Eukaryota; kingdom Metazoa; phylum Arthropoda; class Insecta; order Lepidoptera; family Noctuidae; genus Amphipoea; species Amphipoea oculea. Next base: position 11,245,491 of record OX243866.1, on the reverse strand, counting down.
GCGGCCGAACGGCGAGTGAACAAGACACGTAGCGACAAAAATTAAAAAGAAAGCTAAATTTTTTTATTAATTCACCTGAAATTCACAGTAGTAGATTCTCAAAGATGTAATAAGGTAACCCAGATTTTAAAAACCTATAGATATTGGCGCGTATTCTTAAAATGTTGACTTTTTTACGCAAATGGTCAACTACAGGCGACTGGTTTGGGACTGGTACGTCCACCCTAGTTCATATTGTGTGGTATGGTAATAAGGCGAAACTCGCTACTAGAGGTCGTGTTCCCTGCCCACAGATAAAATCAAAATTCATCTACCTTCAACTTAGAGTGAATAGACATCCTGTGTTGTTTGTTTCATCTTAGTTACTCATCCACCATGTTAAAATAGGTGTTTGAAAGACCTGATGCAACAAAATCATCTTACTGACGTATTTTGTTCCAGGTGTACAGTGATAAACTGACGGATTTGAGAACAGAAGGCGAACCTATCAAACAACGGCGTTTGGAGTTTGAACTGCGCCCAGGAGCGCTAGACGACTTCGCAAGAGCAATCCAGTTAGCTAACAAAGCTGTTGACTTATACAAGTAAGTTACCTTTTTTGTTTAAGAGAGTTGTTGATTCACTAGGAAATGCCCCGCAACATGTGTTATTGATATGTACTGATATAAATAAATGTCATAATTTTAATGCGTTTTTATTATTTTCAGAGGTGGTGACGTAAAGTATTCTCACTTGAGTGACGCTGACATGCAGAAAGTGGCTGAAGCTGCGAAGAATGCGTTGAATTGGTTGGAGAACGCTCGCCAGGGTCTGGCGCACACGCCGCGTCACCAACCGCCGCCACACACCACGCATCAGATCCGCCAGGAACGACAGGTATACACTCTTTATTAACCACACTGTAACTCATACTGTGCTGATTAAGAAACTTTGAACCCTTCAGAGGCCTTTCTATTCGTATCCAGCAACTTTTTACGTCTTAATAAACCTGAGCATGTTTGATGTTTCCAGACCTTTGAGAATACTGTGAATCCAGTGTTAAACAAACCTAAACCTAAAGAGAAGACCCCACCGCCGGCGAATCCTACTGCGGGCGACGGACATCCTGACGCCGGCACCGCGCCCAGCGATGCGCAACAAACACAAGAACAAATGGATGTTGAATGAATGTGAACCACTCCTTAATACTATCTGCACGTATAATACTACATCATAATACTATATAATTACACTCCATTTACGACGTTCATTTACAATGTATGAGAAACAAATAAACAACAGGGATATTGTAGGAATTAACTCTATTTATACGGCATATTAGTCACATGCAGTGTTATTATTTAGTTTTATGGTTAAATCCGCGTTGTCCACCTTGAAGGAACACACGGTCAAATTATAGTGAATATTTATTTTTATTCAAATGATGGAATGGCGGTGATTTTGATGATATTTTCTACTATGCTACATTTTTTTTACATCGTTTTCTTCAAGCGAATAACTGTAATAATGGCGCATTTCAAATTCTAGGCGTTTAACCCGAGTAATAAATAGTATTAACGTAATTTATATTTTGGTTACATTTTGTACACCTACTTAATGCATTTTTGTGCGGTAACTGCAATTTTATTTCATGTGATGTGATAAAATTGAATTTAGTTAATAATTATATGTGTAGCCAATAAATTAATTCTAATGGGCGCATCGAATGTAAAGGTGAAATTGAAATCAGTGTATTATGTCTATTGAGTATTTTATACTAAATAGGTACATAATATAATATGTAATCAATACATGCTGTATTGGCTACATAGGTACTTAACATGACCTCGAATTTTTATTTCATCTATGTGCTCATACAATAGATTAATTTTAAGTTTCTTTTGTTTTATTTGATAATATGAAATAACATTGCAAAACAAAACTGACATGAATTAATACCACACTATACATGTCTACAGGTCTACAGATTTTCATGTTGTACCTGTGCGTGTAGATACATGTACTTCTTCGTATTATCAATGGATGTTTAATTCTATAATTTCCTAAGACAACAATGAAAAAGTAAGTATTCAGAAAATTACTAACAGAACCTTACTTGTGAGTAAGGGCCGGTTAGCAATTTTCTGAATACTTATGATAACAGTTGTTTAGTATCCACAAAAATCTCGGTATTTGAGATACGAAGAAATTACGCGTGTAGTTGTTTTGCCTACCTACATGGTCACGGTCCCTGGTTTGATTTCTATAATTTTTTTCCAGAATGCTTTCAATTTTGTCACACAATACAAGATAAACATCCTTATAATGATAGCTAGTTATTTACTTCTCCACAACCGAGTTCCTATACTATAAAATTCGCGTCTCGGGATTACTGCAAAAGATTAAAACTATGCCGTGTGCCTTAATACTGGCACATACTGCAAGTATTAAACACCATGATATATAAAAGATTATTATTATTGCAGATTAATAAAATGAATGATTTAATATTCACTCTTTGATTTCCTAACGTAAATTTAAATTTGCTGCACTTTGAAATAATATCTAATCTGTTAAAATAAAACCGTCATGGTTTAATGTTAAATAATATACTAGTGAGTTTTACTTTACAACGCATTATTTGTAATTTGATTGTTCAAGGAAAATAACAGAATTATAAAAACAGATATAGTTAACCTCGTAATTGCTTAACCACTAGGCATAAATTCCCAGTGAATTGAAACTTTACTACGGTTGTAACTATCAAACCATTGGCGTTTTATGATGTGCAAGTGACATTCAACGTTAGGGTGGTGAAGCAATTACGAAGTCGACTATACTATACAATAGATGGTCTTAGGTCGCGTCCTAACCAAAAGCGATCGTCGCACTGATCGCTGATCGTCAAGTCGCTCTTGAAAGAAAATGAAAGCTATTTCTGCCATCTCTCCATCCTCAGGTTACCTAACTTAGGACCAACAGAAATTGCCAGTAAAAAGAGAGAGAGGTTGTAATTTTCCGACTTTTGTCCATAGGTACATCATTAACGTTATTAACTACATAAAGTCGGATAATTCGGAAAATCCATCTTCCCACAGCCGCAAATGACACTAGTACAATGGAGTTTTTTACTTACAACAATCAGAGATTTAAGGCTTGCTTGCACCACAGTTTATAAAGTTCAATATTAAAGATATTTCATCTCATGTCTTAGAATGCGTATGAATTCTTATGAAGCCAGCAAGTCATTACATCATTCTCTACGTGAATTTCAGAGGAATGTAGATATTTAAATCTTTTTAGTGTTCGTATACTGTTGTGCAAACCGCCCTTTAGATACAGTTTTAAATCATTCCATACTTGGCAACAATATACCACAAAAAAAATCTGCATTTTGTATTTATTGGGTTCTTAATTATATTCGACACCAATTTCAATGTAATTCACAACATATTATGACACTAATACAATACCCCCGACCATTTCCCTAGTCTCTGGGTGTATAGGGTCAGTTGGTTGACAAGAAATTTATTGTTTTGTGCCCCTACCTTCCAAATGTGTTTATGTAATGCAAGATGACTTCACCAATTTTTGTCTCGCGTCGTGTCATTGCTATAATTATTGTAGGTTATTCTGGCCTATGTTGTACATTTGCAAATAAATGGTTCGACCATTACTATGTATGTTATTTGTGCATTAAAGCTTAGTAAATGGATAATTTAACATAATCGTTTTTTTTTTTTTCAACACCACCACCACACGTCTCTTGATGGGTTTCGAATATGACATTCCCAAAATCTACATATACCTACAGCTGAATTTTTCATGTGGGCGTGGATGGCCTAAATCCGAAACTATGAGGACTAGCGAAAAGTACTCAAAGGAGTTGCGGGCTCGATTTTGATGAAAACTAAAACTGCATCATTGGATTTTTGAAAAATCAATATGTCTAGCCAGGAATCGAACCTGTTTATTTTGAAAGAAAAAACACACCCTATATTATTACTAGAGATTAAACGGATAGCAGTTTAGCCATGTACGTTTGCCCCGCTGCTAGACTGACTGTACGTGGCGATTGTGCGGTCCATGTCTCTGTATGAGTCGCCCGTATTGGCGGGCACTCTGACGGCCCGCAACGTTGCAATATTGCGAAGGCCGCGCAAAGAGCGATGGCTGTTAGGGTGATAAGAGAATACCGTACGATCTCCTACGAGGCAGCAACTCTCCTGGCTGGATCAACGCCCTGGGATCTGGACGCAAAAATCCTTGCGTCTCTATATCGCTGCGGAAGGAGCTTTGTGCGTGGTCAGCCTCCGGTTCCTCGGGAATTCGAGCCACGAAGGACTGAGCTCCGTCAGATCCTAGTGGCTGAATGGAAGGGAGCGACTTGCGCAACCCAGGTGGGGGCTCGCCACAATAGTGGCGGTAAGGCCTGTTATCGAAGAATGGCTGGAGAGGTAGCATGGCGCCCTGAGTTTCCGGCTGACGCAGGTGCTTACTGCGTCGCATAGGTCGGGAGCGGACACCTGCTTGTCATCACTGTGTAGACTGCCACGAGGACACGGCGCAACATACGTTGGAAGAGTACAGCTTGGGACAACAGCGCTGTGCCCTTGTCACGACACTTGGTGCGGGTGATCTGCCATTTTCGGCGGTGGTTCAGTCCATGGTCGGAAGCTAAAACGCGTGGGATGCTGTGGCCTCTTTTTGCGAGGAGGTGATGCATGCAAAGGAAGCGGCGGAGAAGTAGAGAGAACATACCTCTCATTCCACTCGCACCAGAAGAGCAGCCGGGCGTCGAAGGGCGCTTAACGATTTCCGGCCATCATAAGAACCTGCAGGCGGCGAAATTGGGGCCGTGTCGTCGCTCGAGCAGTCGGGCTCAAAGAAGTGGCACGCAATATGCGCGCCTTATGTAATGGAAGGACGTGCGGTCGTGGGATCGCCCGCACTTGGGGATGGGGTCCGCTAGGCCTTTGTTCTCATATTATTACATTCGCAAAATATTATATTCGCAAAATATTATATTCTCGAATTATTATATTCTCAAAATATTACACAAAGAACAATCACAGCGAAAAATGTTTTTAATTTGAGGGAAACAAAAATAAATATTTGACATCATCACATAGGTTATTCATCACATATATTCGGCCTCGGATGGGAATCAAACCTACAACCCCTTTTTTAAGGTTTACCTACCTTCTGTAAAATAAATCTAACTAATGATTTTATATCACCTAGTAGTAGGTAATCCTGAAGATATGCATTAATATAATATTATGTTAGCGGCTTTGAATAAGCTCCCATAAATTTTCCATGATGTATATACTTTTGCAATTTTTATTATTGAGCGGCTGTACCAATCGTCGTGCTTGGAAACAGATGCCACTTGTGAAAACTTGTATGCACTTGATCACTCGGGATTTGTTTAGTTTCAGTTATTATTAATTATATTTTATTAATGATAAATGCAAATAATTTTGCAATACTGTATGATACTGCAATTAATTTTTATTTTAATATTGTATTACGTTCGAAAGTGTTTCCATGATGCCTAGGTATTGGAATAAAGAGATTTTGATTTAAATAAATTCATTTTTATTTTTCACTGTGTGTGATTGTACTTCTAATATTTTGAGAATGTAATAATTCGAGAATATAATATTTTGCGAATATAATATTTTGCGAATGTAATAATATGAGAACAAAGGCCGCTAGGCATGGCGGGCTGATACCAGTCGGGGGTGCGGCGAATGTACAAGTACTCCCGCAGCCTAATTGCGGAACGCCAAATCGTCAAATGATTCTGATCAGTTGGCTTCATTTCTATCACAATTGGCTTCATTTTACGATTTTCAAATTGCGAAACTCTAGTTTATTATGAAACCAATTATGAACGTTAAGGCCCTGCGCAGAAACTAGAGTTTCGCAATTCGAAAATCGTAAAATGAAGCCAATTGTGATAGAAATGAAGCCAACTGATCAGAATCATTTGACGATTTGGCGTTCCGCAATTAGGCTGCCGGGCCACCGTAGTAAACGGAACAGTGGGGTTTTAGTCGGTAAGAGTCCGATATAACCCTCCGTTCTTCCCAGACGGAGGGTATCCATGAGGATGTCGCCACAAAAAAAAAAGTTAGGTAGGGGCCAGGCCCCCCCTAGAAAAAATCCCTAGATACGCCAATGCATATTTGTATTTGTAAATACATATTTGGAAACGCCCAATGAAAGATTGAAAATTTATATATGTAACAATAATGATGGATCATTTTAATATTAAAAAAATACATCTTTACTTTATTTGGGCGCGCATTTTGGTGGGTGAGGTTTTTCGTGGTCGAATACTCTTGAGTCCTTCAATTTGGACGAATGATAGCTTGATTCCACAGACACGTATGTAATGTAGCCAGCAATGAGAACTGTAAAGAATAAAAATGAAAAAGCGGTTTAGTTGAGTCGATTTATTTTGTTATTAACCTTGTACGGACTAAGCGTTCCAATGGTATTGTCTTGTTTTCCATAAAATAATTTGTACTATTATTGTTTTCCATAATCGTCCCTCCTCATAATATTGTTACGAGCTTGGGGTTCGTGACAATAAAAACTGCCGATTTAAAAACCAAAAATAGACACTTTAATTAAAAACAGCAATTACAATACTTTAACACACTAACAATAAAACACAATCGCACTACAAGATCACTTGAAAGTCGCACTTGAAGATCGCTTCGATGTTTTCGCTTGTATCGCTTATCCAACACTGAATGCCGGCTCGCAGGCACACCGGCCTTATATAGGCCTCGGATAGTTCCAGAACCTTCTACTGTAGAAACATCTAGAATGTTCGAGTACATACCGAACCCGACGGACCAGACGTCGATAGTTCTGGAAAGTTCTATCATCGAAGTTTCTAGAAGGGACCCGAATAATTATAAGTTCTGCTACTCGATACTAGATGGCGCTAGTGGTAGCTAATGTCGCCATCAATTGTGGCGCGCAACACTGCCCCCTCCTAAGACATGCTCGTCCCGAGCATTATTGGCCCCATAATAACGCGCCAGTCGATCCACATGGACGATCTTAGGAGTACCTCTTGCACCTTTCTGTATCCGGTAGGTTACGTCATTGATCTTTGTCACAATCCGGTACGGTCCGTCCCATTTAGCTTGAAGCTTAGGAGATTTCCCTTTGCTGCGGACTGGATTGTGCAACCACACTAGTGATCCTTCGTCGAACCCTTTATTGTTCATTTTGCGGTCATAACGGGTTTTCATCTTCTCAGACATTTGCTGGCCCGATTGTCTGACGTGCTCATAGATGTCATTCATTTTGTTCCGCAAGTCATTCGCATAATCGGTTATACTGCGTGGGGCGTCAGGTGGTATTCCGGTGATCAGGTCTGCAGGCAGCCGTAATTCCCTTCCAAAGTTTGCGAAAGCTGGTGTCACCGATGTACTTTCGTGAACAGCACTTCGATATGACAACAAAAACGGTTGTATGTGCTTGTCCCAATCTCGTTGCCGATTTTCCACAACTTTTGCCAGGTATCTCTCCAATGTCTGATTAAATCGTTCTACCATTCCATCCGACTGTGGGTGGTAAGAAGTTGTTCTCGTTTTATGCGTACCCATTACTCGGCAAGTTTCCTGGAATATTTGGGACTCAAAATTCCTTCCCTGATCACTGTGAATCTCTAAAGGTACTCCAAAACGGCAGAAGACTTCATGGACTAGTTTATCTGCGACTGTCGAAGCTTCTTGATTTGGTATGGCGAAGACTTCCGGCCACTTAGTGAAGTAATCCATTACAACCATGAAATACTTGTTACCACTATCACTTTCCGGAAGCGGTCCCGCAACATCTAGGGCTATCCTCTCCCATGGTGCACCAACATTGTACAATTTCAATGCACCTCTACTACGAGTCTGAGGTCCCTTTACAGCTGCACAACTTGTACATTTCCGACACCAGTCCTCGACATCGTCCCGACAGTGGACCCAGTAAAACCGTTCTCGTATCTTCAGTAGAGTCCGTTTTACTCCCAGATGACCTCCTGAACAACCATTATGGTACAGCTGTAGAACATCAGGTACTTTAGCTTTAGGGACAATCATTTGAAAATGACAGCTGTCTCCTCGAGCATTTTCCCATTTACGGCACAGGACTCCTTCCTGAATCACCAAGCTGTCCCATTGGGCCCAATAGCTTTTTGTGATCGAACTCATCGCTGAGACGTCGCTCCACGTGGGCTTAGGTGCACTGGCCTTCATCCACTCGAGAATCGGCCTGAGGTCTGAATCTTCCTGCTGTGCACGTTGTAGGCTTTCTTTCCACTCGTTGCTGAGGTCTGTCCTGAGCATCCTCACAGGTACGACTTCTTTACTTTCTTGCCTAGTACAATGCTTGCAGTCTTCAGGACAAGGTCTTCTTGACAATGCATCTGCGTTGCCATGAGACTTTCCGCTGCGATGTTCGACCACGAAGTCGTATTCCTGCAGTAACTCAATCCATCTCGCAACTTGTCCTTCTGGATTTTTGAACTGCAATAGCCATTTCAGTGCAGCATGGTCAGTTCGTAAGTGAAATTTCCGCCCCAGAAGATATTTGCTAAAATGCTGCAATGACTTTACCACAGCAAGCAATTCCCGTCTCGTGACACAATAGTTCCTTTCCGGCTTTGACAACGACTTGCTGAAGTACGCCATTACAACCTCTTGATCACCATTCCGTTGAGACAATACACCACCAAGTCCTATGTCACTTGCGTCTGTGTCAACTATAAATTCCTTGCCTGCATCAGGGTACCCCAAAATAGGTGTTTTGCACAGTCGGTCCTTTAACTCCTGGAATGCGATATTGCAACTTTCATCCCAGCAGAAATGTCGCTTCTCCTCGGTTAGCTTGTGCAGGGGTTTGGCTATATCCGCAAAGTTCTTAACAAATCGCCGATAATAAGAGCACAAACCCAAAAATGCTCTGACCTGCGTCTTATCTTTTGGAACTGGCCAATTCTTGACAGCGGCGATTTTCTCTGGATCCGTGCGGATACCTTCTTCCGACACTACATACCCCAAAAAGCTAACTTGTCGTTTGAATAGTGAACACTTCTTCGGACTTAACTTGAGGTTGGCACTCTGGATCTTCATGAGCACGCGTTCCAGATTTTGAAGATGTTCTTCAAACGTACGGCCTACGATGATGATGTCATCCAAGTAGACCAGACAGGCATCGCCAATTAGCCCGGTAAGTACAAGTTCCATCAACCTTTCAAACGTTGCCGGAGCATTGCACAATCCAAACGGCATAACTTTAAATTGCCAAAGACCCTTTCCTGTCGAGAATGCAGTTTTCTCCTTGTCCTTGGGATCAATTTCAACTTGCCAGTAGCCACTTTTCAGGTCTAGAGTGCTAAACCACTTTACTCCAGTAAGCATGTCCAGCGTGTCATCAATTCTTGGCAAAGGATAGCTGTCCTTCTTCGTAACGTCGTTCAGACGACGATAGTCAACACAAAACCGCATGCTGCCGTCCTTCTTCCTTACCAGCACTACAGGTGAACACCATGGACTAGATGAAGGTTCAATAACACCATCCTTCACCATTCCTTCGATCATGGTTTCCACTTCCTTTTCACGTGCTACCGGCAATCTCCTTGGCCGCTGACGGATAGGCAATTCTTCTCCTGTGTTTATTTTGTGTTGAACTAAGCCAGTCTTCCCAATGTCAGCATCGTTTGACGAGAAAACACCGGCGTACTTGAGTAACATCTTCTTCGCCTTGACCTTTTCATTTTGGGACAGAGCGCTGCGGCAGTCTTCTAAAAGTGTGGACACTTTCGTTTGTGCATCCTTGCTGAGGGTCCCAGTCGATAGATATTGGCATCGACGTAACCAATCCACTTCCTCGCAAGTACCAACTAGTGTGCCTTTTTCTATAATCTGTTCCTGATCACAAAGGTTCAGCACACGTACCCCTGAGATGTCGGTGGCTCTGACCAAAGTTCGTGCCACTTTCCATGGAAGGTCATTGTCTACCCTTTCCACGAGTACACAACGATTACTTTGCCCAGGATTCCGAGGAAGACTAACCGGCACAATCGTTTCTGATCTCGGCGGAAGAACAATCTTTTTAAGGCTGTACACATTCCCTGGTAATGCCCCTTCCATAAAAAGTTCCTCTTGTCCACATTTCAAAACACCTTGCTTGACGTCAATCTCGCAATAATTCTTCCTCATAAAGTCAAGGCCCAAGATGCAATCGTCCATTATATCAGCCACGATGACATTATGCAGGTAGATTCTGTTGCCTAGCTTCAACTCCATCTTCTTCTCTCCATGGACGGGTATACGCTGACCGGTGGCTGTTACCAAGTTAATGCGTTCTCGGTTGTATGCGGAGTCCCCAAGGAACCGACTTATAAGTTGGGAACTGACGACCGTACGAGAGGCTCCAAAATGCTTTGACTTTGTTCACAATTTCGATTCAAAATAATTTTACCATAAAGTAATATTATGTTACTCTAAAAATACAAATTAAAAAGTGATCGCGAGTGATTTCAGTTCTAAACTTCTTCTTCAATTTTTGTTCTAAGCAAGACCATTTTAACTATCACACCGAAATAAATAAAAGCAATATTAATAGACAATGTTATTTACGGCAGACAACATAAACTAAGTATTTATTTTATATAGATCTTTTTCGTGTCCTTACGTGGGTGTTGAATATTTAATGTAATTGCCGTTGCTATGACAACAAAATGTATTGTTTGTGTAATAGAAACTTAGGGGCTGTTCATTTATTAAGAGTTGAGGGGGGAGCGAGTCCAATTATTTTTTCATAGGTGGGGGTGTGAGGGTCTAGATCTTACTTAAAATCACAAAAGTAAGCAAAAAATTCTGAGATTTTTTAATTTTTATTTATACTTTTTATTTGCAATGTTGGTAGATACTGATCTTACTAGGGGGGGGGGGGGGGGGTTGTGTGAAAAGGTCAAAATTGTCTTACGTAATAAATGAACACTATGAACAGCTCAAAAATACATGTCTACAAAAATAAAACATCACGACTTAAAAAAAAAAAAACTACAAAGTTATAAAAAACTTAAATTTCGGAAGTTCGGTGTCGTTGGTTCCGCATTTTCGTTTTTTGACACCGATTTCCGAAACTAATGTTATTTATCACTTTGTAGGTTTTTTTTTTGTCAGTTGATTTTGTAAAAAAGTTTTTATATTTCATATTTTAGTTGTACCTACCCCACACAAATTCAATTAACACTAGTGCATTGAAGAATTGAAGACACTGACAAAAAAAATCATTAAAATTCGCATTTCTCTTCTTAGATGCGGTACATTTATGCATATAACTTCGTACATAAGAATAATTACCTAATGTATTATATACCAAAACCTTCCTGAAAGTATGTAGATCACATTAATGAAAGAACTATCAAAATTCCATCCGCGATTTTCTATTTGAGAAAATCGCTGACATATAAATATACATACATACCTAAGTGTCGAATACAGAACCTCCTTTTTTGAAGTTGGTTAAAAAGTACAGAGTAACCCAAAACAAAAATTGGCAATTGTAAAAATATTTTGTTAATAATAATCATGTATAATAATCAAGTCGCTCCATGTAAAATACTGGTATTCAGCTGCATCCGGTTAGACTGGAAGCCGACCCCAACATGTTGGGAAAAGGCTAGGCAGATGATGAACGACTATCTCACTTATAATTTCATTTACGCTTATGTTTTATCAGTGGTAACTTATGTTATAAATCAATATTTATTTGATTCCAGGTGTTCTCTGCCTTCCATCCTGCTCCGTTCTCAAAGATGTTGACTTTCTACAGAAAGGAACCATTCTCTGTCAGTGCTTACTATTCTGATCAAGTGCCCTTCCCAGACACTTTCATTGGTATGTAACACAACCTTAATACCTGTGAACTGTGAATAACTGTGTAATATGATGGGTATACTGAAAATGAATGCTTTACATATTCTATCAACAATTACAGGTCAGTGGCATATCAGAGATGTTCAGCCAACAGCTGAGGGAGAGTCACAGAAAGTAAAACTCAAAGTTAGAGTGAACATTCATGGCATAATAACTGTCGCCTCTGCTTCCCTTGTTGAAAAGAAACAAGATGCTGCTCAAAATGACAATGTAGATATGGAGAATACAAGTGAAAATTCTCAGGGACAAGATGCTGCTATGGATACTAATGGCGCCGCCCAAGATCAGCAACAAAATGGTCCCGAAAACCAAGAGGTGAGAGACGACGAAATGAAGGGGGAGCCTCAACAAAAACAGTCGTGGACACAGAAAGTAGGACAGTGGTTCAGCGGGGTACGTGTCGGTAGCGCGTGTGTCCAGTCCCGTGTTGTTTGTTGCCCGCCTTCTCTTCATAACGCTATTCAATCATAAGTCCCCTGTTTTTGCAAACTTCTGGCAGCAGACATCACAAAATATTGTTTCGTCCCCACCCTCAATTTGAGGTCCATTTGCACAAATTTCTTGTGTCATGAGGTTACTATTGCCTCATGCAATTTCTTCTTGTTTTTGTTCTTTTAAACTTTATCTGTGTCCACGCATGTTTTTGTCAAGCTTGAAGTTGATTATTTCGTTTTTCCCGTTTTTTCGTTCTGCAGAAACCCTGGAGTTTGTCGGACTTGGGAAGTTTGAGTTTTTTATGTTATTATTATAATTAATTGATAAGTTAAAGGTATTTTAAATAGAATTTTGAAATGAATGCAAATGGGTCACCTCACTGCTTGATAATACACTTGAAATTCTATGACATGCATATTTTAAAAAAGCAAGTAACCAAGCAGTGATGGTAGTGGGGAATACATTTTAAATTTATTAGATTTGAACTTGTGTGCTTATTTGCAGGAAAATGCTGATGATAAAAAGGATAAATCTAAGGATAAGACCAAGAAGGTTCTTGTTAAAACCATTGAACTGCCAATTGATGCTCAGACACATGGACTTGGTAAACATGATCTGAATGGATACATGGAACAAGAGGTAATTATTGATTTAATTGTGAAACATTAATTTAGTTGTTCTAGTTTCGCACTTTTAAAGTTAAAAAAGTAATGTAGTGTAATACATGAACCAAACCTATATCGCTTTTCTCATTAATTCGGATTACTTGTTTCCAGGGTAAAATGCAAGCTCAAGATAGACAGGAAAAAGAACGGGCAGATGCTCGTAATGCTTTGGAGGAATATGTTTACGAATTGCGCGGTAAACTGTCTGAGGGCGAAACCCTGCACGACTTCATAGCTGAAGATAACCGCAACCGGCTTGTGAACCAGTTGGACGCTCTGGAACAATGGCTCTACGACGAAGGCGAAGATCAACACAGACAGGTGAGATACCCGAAAAGAAACCAAATAGGGTGAACGTACCAATCCCAAACCAGTTAAGAAGATATTTTGACTTTAATTAACTGTCATTTTAACAGATTTTGACGGAAGACCTTAGTTCTATGTTATTTTTAAAGTTTGCTTAAAGACAAAATGAGGATTAAAAATCATTGCAGCATAAGTATTTAGGAATTGCTGTAATTTTGAGTTAAATCCTAAAAGTTGGACTGTTCCTTAGTTGGACCAACATATACCCGGTTATTGACCAAGATTGAGCCAGTAATTGACCAACGTATTGACTTATACATGAATAAAATAAAAGGCCATTTATTCAATTTTAAAATCAACGTTTATTGAGATCTAACTTTTGTACAGACGCCAGCACATCAAGCTACCCGAAAGTGTCAAATTTTCCCAGTCAACTTTGAACCTTAAGCTTTAGCAATAAAGTTGAAAATCTATTAAAGAAATTTGGTCAATTAGAATCCAGGTTTTCCTAATTTTTCCAGTCACTTGAATTTCTTCCATGGCTTTTTAATATCTTCTTTGTTATACTTGAATATTTTTTTCTTGGGTGTCATTTCGTGGCTAAAACAAAGTAATCATTATTTGAAGTTAAGTAAGTATTCTAAAACAAAATCTTCTATAGAAAAGGTAAACATGAAAGGTTCACTCTTTACACCCTGAAAAAGTACTATATTGAAAAAAAAATCAAGTCAATTTTAGCAGGACGCCTAAAACATACAATGTCTGGTCAACTCCACGAACACTATGAATGTACCTATCCCAAACCACTGGTCAACTACTGGAATATGTTAAGTAATTAAAATCGTCAATTTTGTATTGTTCATCAATATAATCAAAGGGAATTGTTGAAAGATCAATAATAATGACAAAAAACGCAAGTTTAAGAAATAACCAGTAGTAAACCATATGGTCAACTATAGGCAACCTATACAACATGCGTTCCAGTAGTTAACCAGTCTCAGAAACCTATTAAAAACAAAAAATTTGTTTAAATTTTTATCTGCAATCATTACACTGATAAATATATTAACTATATTTCACAAAACATTTACAATTTACTTAAAAAATACTACATTTTAAATGGATTGAACTTTACCTTTCATTGAGCGCTCCTTATAGCAATGGCGGCCGAACGGCGAGTGAACAAGACACGTAGCGACAAAAATTAAAAAGAAAGCTAAATTTTTTTATTAATTCACCTGAAATTCACAGTAGTAGATTCTCAAAGATGTAATAAGGTAACCCAGATTTTAAAAACCTATAGATATTGGCGCGTATTCTTAAAATGTTGACTTTTTTACGCAAATGGTCAACTACAGGCGACTGGTTTGGGACTGGTACGTCCACCCTAGTTCATATTGTGTGGTATGGTAATAAGGCGAAACTCGCTACTAGAGGTCGTGTTCCCTGCCCACAGATAAAATCAAAATTCATCTACCTTCAACTTAGAGTGAATAGACATCCTGTGTTGTTTGTTTCATCTTAGTTACTCATCCACCATGTTAAAATAGGTGTTTGAAAGACCTGATGCAACAAAATCATCTTACTGACGTATTTTGTTCCAGGTGTACAGTGATAAACTGACGGATTTGAGAACAGAAGGCGAACCTATCAAACAACGGCGTTTGGAGTTTGAACTGCGCCCAGGAGCGCTAGACGACTTCGCAAGAGCAATCCAGTTAGCTAACAAAGCTGTTGACTTATACAAGTAAGTTACCTTTTTTGTTTAAGAGAGTTGTTGATTCACTAGGAAATGCCCCGCAACATGTGTTATTGATATGTACTGATATAAATAAATGTCATAATTTTAATGCGTTTTTATTATTTTCAGAGGTGGTGACGTAAAGTATTCTCACTTGAGTGACGCTGACATGCAGAAAGTGGCTGAAGCTGCGAAGAATGCGTTGAATTGGTTGGAGAACGCTCGCCAGGGTCTGGCGCACACGCCGCGTCACCAACCGCCGCCACACACCACGCATCAGATCCGCCAGGAACGACAGGTATACACTCTTTATTAACCACACTGTAACTCATACTGTGCTGATTAAGAAACTTTGAACCCTTCAGAGGCCTTTCTATTCGTATCCAGCAACTTTTTACGTCTTAATAAACCTGAGCATGTTTGATGTTTCCAGACCTTTGAGAATACTGTGAATCCAGTGTTAAACAAACCTAAACCTAAAGAGAAGACCCCACCGCCGGCGAATCCTACTGCGGGCGACGGACATCCTGACGCCGGCACCGCGCCCAGCGATGCGCAACAAACACAAGAACAAATGGATGTTGAATGAATGTGAACCACTCCTTAATACTATCTGCACGTATAATACTACATCATAATACTATATAATTACACTCCATTTACGACGTTCATTTACAATGTATGAGAAACAAATAAACAACAGGGATATTGTAGGAATTAACTCTATTTATACGGCATATTAGTCACATGCAGTGTTATTATTTAGTTTTATGGTTAAATCCGCGTTGTCCACCTTGAAGGAACACACGGTCAAATTATAGTGAATATTTATTTTTATTCAAATGATGGAATGGCGGTGATTTTGATGATATTTTCTACTATGCTACATTTTTTTTACATCGTTTTCTTCAAGCGAATAACTGTAATAATGGCGCATTTCAAATTCTAGGCGTTTAACCCGAGTAATAAATAGTATTAACGTAATTTATATTTTGGTTACATTTTGTACACCTACTTAATGCATTTTTGTGCGGTAACTGCAATTTTATTTCATGTGATGTGATAAAATTGAATTTAGTTAATAATTATATGTGTAGCCAATAAATTAATTCTAATGGGCGCATCGAATGTAAAGGTGAAATTGAAATCAGTGTATTATGTCTATTGAGTATTTTATACTAAATAGGTACATAATATAATATGTAATCAATACATGCTGTATTGGCTACATAGGTACTTAACATGACCTCGAATTTTTATTTCATCTATGTGCTCATACAATAGATTAATTTTAAGTTTCTTTTGTTTTATTTGATAATATGAAATAACATTGCAAAACAAAACTGACATGAATTAATACCACACTATACATGTCTACAGGTCTACAGATTTTCATGTTGTACCTGTGCGTGTAGATACATGTACTTCTTCGTATTATCAATGGATGTTTAATTCTATAATTTCCTAAGACAACAATGAAAAAGTAAGTATTCAGAAAATTACTAACAGAACCTTACTTGTGAGTAAGGGCCGGTTAGCAATTTTCTGAATACTTATGATAACAGTTGTTTAGTATCCACAAAAATCTCGGTATTTGAGATACGAAGAAATTACGCGTGTAGTTGTTTTGCCTACCTACATGGTCACGGTCCCTGGTTTGATTTCTATAATTTTTTTCCAGAATGCTTTCAATTTTGTCACACAATACAAGATAAACATCCTTATAATGATAGCTAGTTATTTACTTCTCCACAACCGAGTTCCTATACTATAAAATTCGCGTCTCGGGATTACTGCAAAAGATTAAAACTATGCCGTGTGCCTTAATACTGGCACATACTGCAAGTATTAAACACCATGATATATAAAAGATTATTATTATTGCAGATTAATAAAATGAATGATTTAATATTCACTCTTTGATTTCCTAACGTAAATTTAAATTTGCTGCACTTTGAAATAATATCTAATCTGTTAAAATAAAACCGTCATGGTTTAATGTTAAATAATATACTAGTGAGTTTTACTTTACAACGCATTATTTGTAATTTGATTGTTCAAGGAAAATAACAGAATTATAAAAACAGATATAGTTAACCTCGTAATTGCTTAACCACTAGGCATAAATTCCCAGTGAATTGAAACTTTACTACGGTTGTAACTATCAAACCATTGGCGTTTTATGATGTGCAAGTGACATTCAACGTTAGGGTGGTGAAGCAATTACGAAGTCGACTATACTATACAATAGATGGTCTTAGGTCGCGTCCTAACCAAAAGCGATCGTCGCACTGATCGCTGATCGTCAAGTCGCTCTTGAAAGAAAATGAAAGCTATTTCTGCCATCTCTCCATCCTCAGGTTACCTAACTTAGGACCAACAGAAATTGCCAGTAAAAAGAGAGAGAGGTTGTAATTTTCCGACTTTTGTCCATAGGTACATCATTAACGTTATTAACTACATAAAGTCGGATAATTCGGAAAATCCATCTTCCCACAGCCGCAAATGACACTAGTACAATGGAGTTTTTTACTTACAACAATCAGAGATTTAAGGCTTGCTTGCACCACAGTTTATAAAGTTCAATATTAAAGATATTTCATCTCATGTCTTAGAATGCGTATGAATTCTTATGAAGCCAGCAAGTCATTACATCATTCTCTACGTGAATTTCAGAGGAATGTAGATATTTAAATCTTTTTAGTGTTCGTATACTGTTGTGCAAACCGCCCTTTAGATACAGTTTTAAATCATTCCATACTTGGCAACAATATACCACAAAAAAAATCTGCATTTTGTATTTATTGGGTTCTTAATTATATTCGACACCAATTTCAATGTAATTCACAACATATTATGACACTAATACAATACCCCCGACCATTTCCCTAGTCTCTGGGTGTATAGGGTCAGTTGGTTGACAAGAAATTTATTGTTTTGTGCCCCTACCTTCCAAATGTGTTTATGTAATGCAAGATGACTTCACCAATTTTTGTCTCGCGTCGTGTCATTGCTATAATTATTGTAGGTTATTCTGGCCTATGTTGTACATTTGCAAATAAATGGTTCGACCATTACTATGTATGTTATTTGTGCATTAAAGCTTAGTAAATGGATAATTTAACATAATCGTTTTTTTTTTTTTTCAACACCACCACCACACGTCTCTTGATGGGTTTCGAATATGACATTCCCAAAATCTACATATACCTACAGCTGAATTTTTCATGTGGGCGTGGATGGCCTAAATCCGAAACTATGAGGACTAGCGAAAAGTACTCAAAGGAGTTGCGGGCTCGATTTTGATGAAAACTAAAACTGAATCATTGGATTTTTGAAAAATCAATATGTCTAGCCAGGAATCGAACCTGTTTATTTTGAAAGAAAAAACACACCCTATATTATTACTAGAGATTAAACGGATAGCAGTTTAGCCATGTACGTTTGCCCCGCTGCTAGACTGTACGTGGCGATTGTGCGGTCCATGTCTCTGTATGAGTCGCCCGTATTGGCGGGCACTCTGACGGCCCGCAACGTTGCAATATTGCGAAGGCCGCGCAAAGAGCGATGGCTGTTAGGGTGATAAGAGAATACCGTACGATCTCCTACGAGGCAGCAACTCTCCTGGCTGGATCAACGCCCTGGGATCTGGACGCAAAAATCCTTGCGTCTCTATATCGCTGCGGAAGGAGCTTTGTGCGTGGTCAGCCTCCGGTTCCTCGGGAATTCGAGCCACGAAGGACTGAGCTCCGTCAGATCCTAGTGGCTGAATGGAAGGGAGCGACTTGCGCAACCCAGGTGGGGGCTCGCCACAATAGTGGCGGTAAGGCCTGTTATCGAAGAATGGCTGGAGAGGTAGCATGGCGCCCTGAGTTTCCGGCTGACGCAGGTGCTTACTGCGTCGCATAGGTCGGGAGCGGACACCTGCTTGTCATCACTGTGTAGACTGCCACGAGGACACGGCGCAACATACGTTGGAAGAGTACAGCTTGGGACAACAGCGCTGTGCCCTTGTCACGACACTTGGTGCGGGTGATCTGCCATTTTCGGCGGTGGTTCAGTCCATGGTCGGAAGCTGAAACGCGTGGGATGCTGTGGCCTCTTTTTGCGAGGAGGTGATGCATGCAAAGGAAGCGGCGGAGAAGTAGAGAGAACATACCTCTCATTCCACTCGCACCAGAAGAGCAGCCGGGCGTCGAAGGGCGCTTAACGATTTCCGGCCATCATAAGAACCTGCAGGCGGCGAAATTGGGGCCGTGTCGTCGCTCGAGCAGTCGGGCTCAAAGAAGTGGCACGCAATATGCGCGCCTTATGTAATGGAAGGACGTGCGGTCGTGGGATCGCCCGCACTTGGGGATGGGGTCCGCTAGGCCTTTGTTCTCATATTATTACATTCGCAAAATATTATATTCGCAAAATATTATATTCTCGAATTATTATATTCTCAAAATATTACACAAAGAACAATCACAGCGAAAAATGTTTTTAATTTGAGGGAAACAAAAATAAATATTTGACATCATCACATAGGTTATTCATCACATATATTCGGTCTCGGATGGGAATCAAACCTACAACCCCTTTTTTAAGGTTTACCTACCTTCTGTAAAATAAATCTAACTAATGATTTTATATCACCTAGTAGTAGGTAATCCTGAAGATATGCATTAATATAATATTATGTTAGCGGCTTTGAATAAGCTCCCATAAATTTTCCATGATGTATATACTTTTGCAATTTTTATTATTGAGCGGCTGTACCAATCGTCGTGCTTGGAAACAGATGCCACTTGTGAAAACTTGTATGCACTTGATCACTCGGGATTTGTTTAGTTTCAGTTATTATTAATTATATTTTATTAATGATAAATGCAAATAATTTTGCAATACTGTATGATACTGCAATTAATTTTTATTTTAATATTGTATTACGTTCGAAAGTGTTTCCATGATGCCTAGGTATTGGAATAAAGAGATTTTGATTTAAATAAATTCATTTTTATTTTTCACTGTGTGTGATTGTACTTCTAATATTTTGAGAATGTAATAATTCGAGAATATAATATTTTGCGAATATAATATTTTGCGAATGTAATAATATGAGAACAAAGGCCGCTAGGCATGGCGGGCTGATACCAGTCGGGGGTGCGGCGAATGTACAAGTACTCCCGCAGCCTAATTGCGGAACGCCAAATCGTCAAATGATTCTGATCAGTTGGCTTCATTTCTATCACAATTGGCTTCATTTTACGATTTTCAAATTGCGAAACTCTAGTTTATTATGAAACCAATTATGAACGTTAAGGCCCTGCGCAGAAACTAGAGTTTCGCAATTCGAAAATCGTAAAATGAAGCCAATTGTGATAGAAATGAAGCCAACTGATCAGAATCATTTGACGATTTGGCGTTCCGCAATTAGGCTGCCGGGCCACCGTAGTAAACGGAACAGTGGGGTTTTAGTCGGTAAGAGTCCGATATAACCCTCCGTTCTTCCCAGACGGAGGGTATCCATGAGGATGTCGCCACAAAAAAAAAAAGTTAGGTAGGGGCCAGGCCCCCCCTAGAAAAAATCCCTAGATACGCCAATGCATATTTGTATTTGTAAATACATATTTGGAAACGCCCAATGAAAGATTGAAAATTTATATATGTAACAATAATGATGGATCATTTTAATATTAAAAAAATACATCTTTACTTTATTTGGGCGCACATTTTGGTGGGTGAGGTTTTTCGTGGTCGAATACTCTTGAGTCCTTCAATTTGGACGAATGATAGCTTGATTCCACAGACACGTATGTAATGTAGCCAGCAATGAGAACTGTAAAGAATAAAAATGAAAAAGCGGTTTAGTTGAGTCGATTTATTTTGTTATTAACCTTGTACGGACTAAGCGTTCCAATGGTATTGTCTTGTTTTCCATAAAATAATTTGTACTATTATTGTTTTCCATAATCGTCCCTCCTCATAATATTGTTACGAGCTTGGGGTTCGTGACAATAAAAACTGCCGATTTAAAAACCAAAAATAGACACTTTAATTAAAAACAGCAATTACAATACTTTAACACACTAACAATAAAACACAATCGCACTACAAGATCACTTGAAAGTCGCACTTGAAGATCGCTTCGATGTTTTCGCTTGTATCGCTTATCCAACACTGAATGCCGGCTCGCAGGCACACCGGCCTTATATAGGCCTCGGATAGTTCCAGAACCTTCTACTGTAGAAACATCTAGAATGTTCGAGTACATACCGAACCCGACGGACCAGACGTCGATAGTTCTGGAAAGTTCTATCATCGAAGTTTCTAGAAGGGACCCGAATAATTATAAGTTCTGCTACTCGATACTAGATGGCGCTAGTGGTAGCTAATGTCGCCATCAATTGTGGCGCGCAACACTGCCCCCTCCTAAGACATGCTCGTCCCGAGCATTATTGGCCCCATAATAACGCGCCAGTCGATCCACATGGACGATCTTAGGAGTACCTCTTGCACCTTTCTGTATCCGGTAGGTTACGTCATTGATCTTTGTCACAATCCGGTACGGTCCGTCCCATTTAGCTTGAAGCTTAGGAGATTTCCCTTTGCTGCGGACTGGATTGTGCAACCACACTAGTGATCCTTCGTCGAACCCTTTATTGTTCATTTTGCGGTCATAACGGGTTTTCATCTTCTCAGACATTTGCTGGCCCGATTGTCTGACGTGCTCATAGATGTCATTCATTTTGTTCCGCAAGTCATTCGCATAATCGGTTATACTGCGTGGGGCGTCAGGTGGTATTCCGGTGATCAGGTCTGCAGGCAGCCGTAATTCCCTTCCAAAGTTTGCGAAAGCTGGTGTCACCGATGTACTTTCGTGAACAGCACTTCGATATGACAACAAAAACGGTTGTATGTGCTTGTCCCAATCTCGTTGCCGATTTTCCACAACTTTTGCCAGGTATCTCTCCAATGTCTGATTAAATCGTTCTACCATTCCATCCGACTGTGGGTGGTAAGAAGTTGTTCTCGTTTTATGCGTACCCATTACTCGGCAAGTTTCCTGGAATATTTGGGACTCAAAATTCCTTCCCTGATCACTGTGAATCTCTAAAGGTACTCCAAAACGGCAGAAGACTTCATGGACTAGTTTATCTGCGACTGTCGAAGCTTCTTGATTTGGTATGGCGAAGACTTCCGGCCACTTAGTGAAGTAATCCATTACAACCATGAAATACTTGTTACCACTATCACTTTCCGGAAGCGGTCCCGCAACATCTAGGGCTATCCTCTCCCATGGTGCACCAACATTGTACAATTTCAATGCACCTCTACTACGAGTCTGAGGTCCCTTTACAGCTGCACAACTTGTACATTTCCGACACCAGTCCTCGACATCGTCCCGACAGTGGACCCAGTAAAACCGTTCTCGTATCTTCAGTAGAGTCCGTTTTACTCCCAGATGACCTCCTGAACAACCATTATGGTACAGCTGTAGAACATCAGGTACTTTAGCTTTAGGGACAATCATTTGAAAATGACAGCTGTCTCCTCGAGCATTTTCCCATTTACGGCACAGGACTCCTTCCTGAATCACCAAGCTGTCCCATTGGGCCCAATAGCTTTTTGTGATCGAACTCATCGCTGAGACGTCGCTCCACGTGGGCTTAGGTGCACTGGCCTTCATCCACTCGAGAATCGGCCTGAGGTCTGAATCTTCCTGCTGTGCACGTTGTAGGCTTTCTTTCCACTCGTTGCTGAGGTCTGTCCTGAGCATCCTCACAGGTACGACTTCTTTACTTTCTTGCCTAGTACAATGCTTGCAGTCTTCAGGACAAGGTCTTCTTGACAATGCATCTGCGTTGCCATGAGACTTTCCGCTGCGATGTTCGACCACGAAGTCGTATTCCTGCAGTAACTCAATCCATCTCGCAACTTGTCCTTCTGGATTTTTGAACTGCAATAGCCATTTCAGTGCAGCATGGTCAGTTCGTAAGTGAAATTTCCGCCCCAGAAGATATTTGCTAAAATGCTGCAATGACTTTACCACAGCAAGCAATTCCCGTCTCGTGACACAATAGTTCCTTTCCGGCTTTGACAACGACTTGCTGAAGTACGCCATTACAACCTCTTGATCACCATTCCGTTGAGACAATACACCACCAAGTCCTATGTCACTTGCGTCTGTGTCAACTATAAATTCCTTGCCTGCATCAGGGTACCCCAAAATAGGTGTTTTGCACAGTCGGTCCTTTAACTCCTGGAATGCGATATTGCAACTTTCATCCCAGCAGAAATGTCGCTTCTCCTCGGTTAGCTTGTGCAGGGGTTTGGCTATATCCGCAAAGTTCTTAACAAATCGCCGATAATAAGAGCACAAACCCAAAAATGCTCTGACCTGCGTCTTATCTTTTGGAACTGGCCAATTCTTGACAGCGGCGATTTTCTCTGGATCCGTGCGGATACCTTCTTCCGACACTACATACCCCAAAAAGCTAACTTGTCGTTTGAATAGTGAACACTTCTTCGGACTTAACTTGAGGTTGGCACTCTGGATCTTCATGAGCACGCGTTCCAGATTTTGAAGATGTTCTTCAAACGTACGGCCTACGATGATGATGTCATCCAAGTAGACCAGACAGGCATCGCCAATTAGCCCGGTAAGTACAAGTTCCATCAACCTTTCAAACGTTGCCGGAGCATTGCACAATCCAAACGGCATAACTTTAAATTGCCAAAGACCCTTTCCTGTCGAGAATGCAGTTTTCTCCTTGTCCTTGGGATCAATTTCAACTTGCCAGTAGCCACTTTTCAGGTCTAGAGTGCTAAACCACTTTACTCCAGTAAGCATGTCCAGCGTGTCATCAATTCTTGGCAAAGGATAGCTGTCCTTCTTCGTAACGTCGTTCAGACGACGATAGTCAACACAAAACCGCATGCTGCCGTCCTTCTTCCTTACCAGCACTACAGGTGAACACCATGGACTAGATGAAGGTTCAATAACACCATCCTTCACCATTCCTTCGATCATGGTTTCCACTTCCTTTTCACGTGCTACCGGCAATCTCCTTGGCCGCTGACGGATAGGCAATTCTTCTCCTGTGTTTATTTTGTGTTGAACTAAGCCAGTCTTCCCAATGTCAGCATCGTTTGACGAGAAAACACCGGCGTACTTGAGTAACATCTTCTTCGCCTTGACCTTTTCATTTTGGGACAGAGCGCTGCGGCAGTCTTCTAAAAGTGTGGACACTTTCGTTTGTGCATCCTTGCTGAGGGTCCCAGTCGATAGATATTGGCATCGACGTAACCAATCCACTTCCTCGCAAGTACCAACTAGTGTGCCTTTTTCTATAATCTGTTCCTGATCACAAAGGTTCAGCACACGTACCCCTGAGATGTCGGTGGCTCTGACCAAAGTTCGTGCCACTTTCCATGGAAGGTCATTGTCTACCCTTTCCACGAGTACACAACGATTACTTTGCCCAGGATTCCGAGGAAGACTAACCGGCACAATCGTTTCTGATCTCGGCGGAAGAACAATCTTTTTAAGGCTGTACACATTCCCTGGTAATGCCCCTTCCATAAAAAGTTCCTCTTGTCCACATTTCAAAACACCTTGCTTGACGTCAATCTCGCAATAATTCTTCCTCATAAAGTCAAGGCCCAAGATGCAATCGTCCATTATATCAGCCACGATGACATTATGCAGGTAGATTCTGTTGCCTAGCTTCAACTCCATCTTCTTCTCTCCATGGACGGGTATACGCTGACCGGTGGCTGTTACCAAGTTAATGCGTTCTCGGTTGTATGCGGAGTCCCCAAGGAACCGACTTATAAGTTGGGAACTGACGACCGTACGAGAGGCTCCAGTATCTATGGTCAGCTTACACGGCGTTCCGTTGACCTCGCCCTTGATGATTAAGCTGTTCCCGTCATGGGTTTGAGTGATCGAAATCCTTGGGGCTCTTTGAGCATCAGCCAGCACCCGCCCCGCAGTCCTGGCTATTACTCGTTTCCCTGCTGCTGGTGCTGGGCGGTGCTGTTAGCCGCACTACCCTCTGGAGACCAGCCATCTTCCCTTTCTGCAGTTCGCTTCGGGCAACTGGATCGAAGGTGGCCCCTTTCCCCACAGCCGTAGCACCTAGGGCTGTATCTTCTATTGCGGTCGCGAACTGTAGCCGCTGCAACCTCCACAGCTTCCACCTCCAGTGCATGGGCCAAGGCGTCCTTAAGCGTCCCGTGGTGACCGAGCCTCACAGCAGCTCTAACTTCAAGGTCACGGATGCCGTCGATAAATACCTGCACCAGGTTCCCATCAATAAGCGCAGGTACAGACTGGTATGCTTTCCGAACCAGCTTCTCAACTTCAAGGGCCCACTGCTGCAGGTTTTCATTATTGCGTTGCACGCGATCCTTGAGCTGCGCACGAAACACGTGTTCCAGGTGAGCGTCGCCATACCGAGCCTCCAATGCCTCAAGGAGCTGCTCGTAAGTCACTTCTTTTCCAAGAGCTTCCAGCACAGTTAAGGCCTGGTCGCGCAGGCCTAGGGTGAGGGCAGTCATGGCCTGATTTTTGTTCCACCCGTTCGCCTTCATGACAGCCTCAAACTGAATTTTGTAGGCCGGCCAGGAAGAAGTTCCGTCGAACGGTGGCACTTTGAATCCCCGTAGCGAAGGTGTTGTAGCTACGGGGGCTGCGATTCCATCCTCAAGTTTAAGGTAATCCAGCGTTTTCTTCACGTCAGCCATTACCGTTTTCTTCACGTCAGCCATCACGGTGTCAACCCGATTATTCACTTGGTCGATTCGGGTTTCAGCTTCTAACAGGCGGTTGTCGTGTTGAGCAACCTTATCCTTCACCTCCTTCATGTCTTTCCCGAAGGTAGCGTGAAGTTCCTTCATAAGGAGCATCTGCTCTTCCTGGCGGCGCGCCTGCTCCTCCTTATCCCGCTGGAGCTGTTCTTCCAACCGACGAGCCTGTTCCTCCTGACGGTGGGCCTGTTCCTCCTGACGGCGGGCCTGTTCCTCCTTGTCCCGCTGGAGCTGTTCCTCCAACCGACGAGCCTGTTCCTCCTGTCGGCGGGCCTGTTCCTCCTGACGGCGAGACTGTTCCTGCAGCATCATCATTAGAGCAGCAAAATCTGGTGCTGATGATGCTGGAGCAGCTGTGGACGGTCCGGCTTCCGTGATCGGTAGTTGGCCCTCCGACGTCTGTGGCGTTGCTCCACCGAATCGCCTCTGGTCCGTCTCTTGCTGGCGTTGACTCCGGGTACGGATACCCTCCGTGTCGTCCTTCGGTAGAATCGGCATGATTTTAATCCTTGCTTCTGACACCAATTGTTACGAGCTTGGGGTTCGTGACAATAAAAACTGCCGATTTAAAAACCAAAAATAGACACTTTAATTAAAAACAGCAATTACAATACTTTAACACACTAACAATAAAACACAATCGCACTACAAGATCACTTGAAAGTCGCACTTGAAGATCGCTTCGATGTTTTCGCTTGTATCGCTTATCCAACACTGAATGCCGGCTCGCAGGCACACCGGCCTTATATAGGCCTCGGATAGTTCCAGAACCTTCTACTGTAGAAACATCTAGAATGTTCGAGTACATACCGAACCCGACGGACCAGACGTCGATAGTTCTGGAAAGTTCTATCATCGAAGTTTCTAGAAGGGACCCGAATAATTATAAGTTCTGCTACTCGATACTAGATGGCGCTAGTGGTAGCTAATGTCGCCATCAATTGTGGCGCGCAACAATATTTACTTGCACTCATCTACAATCTATCAAATTTCTGTAATATATTTTCACCTTTATTGCTAAAGCATAAGGTTCAAAGTTGATTGGGAAAATTTGACAGTTTCGGGTAGCTGGATATGCTGGCGTCTGTACTTTTATGTCCTGAAACCGTTTTCGCAATAGGAATTAAAATAATATTAATGAATTAAATTTTTTTTTTTAGCCTGTACTGTCCCACTGCTGGGCAAAGGCCTCCCCCAAGTCCTTCCAGGAACTCCTCTCCCGCGCCACCTCAAACCAGCAAATTAGCAAAAGAGTTCCTATAGTAAAGTTGGAAGCACTTCCTACTGCAATTTTTCCTCAACTGTTCAGATATCCATCTGCGTAGATACACTTGACGTGTTCAGATATTTTTGGTTAGTTGTGTGTATAGAAATTATTGACAAGCATCTGTTCAGATAGTACCTAATGAATGTTCAGATATGTAGTAGGTAATGTATAGGGAACTTATTGACACGTTGCCTGCTACAATATATGACGGCGACCAGCAATTATTTTATTTAAGTTTTTTTTTAATAAGTGTAGGTACCTAAGTACTTTTGTTTTCATGTTTCTATGATTGCGAAAAAATAAATCAGCTGTTCTTTACATTTTGACAAGTTATGCGAACATAAATGTAGGGAACAGCTGATTTTTTTTTACGGTTTCAGGCAGAGGCGGCGTAAAGCGTGGGCGACGTGGGCCATCGCCTACGGCCTCGCTCTCCTAGGGGCCTCGCACGGACTCGCACTTCAAAGGCAGGATGAGCAAATTTTTTTTTCGCGTTTAAAACGATGAAACTCTTCAGTGGCTACAAGTAAACCCCTCGAGAGTGGGATCATATGATTCTAAACACTTTCAATGTTTCCTACCTATAATTTACGAGAAGGTACCTATGTGTATAGTTTTTTTGTAGCTTTTTGACTGTCCATAATGCCTAAATAAAAAATATCAGTTTAAATTGTTTTTCAAATCCATCTTTTTGCGTTACCTACCGCCTACCGTGAGGGCCTCGCAAAATGTATGTTGCCCACATGAAAGTTAGGTCTTGCGTCGCCACTGATTTCAGGTTTGCTCCCATAGTAAAAGTTGTTCATAATGATGAGTACAATGACCCCTTAACAGGAAAACGGTGATTATAATTTCACCCAGTATAAAAAAATTCATTACCTACTTATTTCTGATTAGCGTTGAAAAAAGCAGGAAAAATTCCCGTTTCTTTCTAATTCCATTGCTTTTTTCAATGTTTCATTCGAAAGTTTTAAGAAAATTTGTCAGTAGGTAAGTATATATTTCATGTTTTTTTTCAATAAAACCGAAAAATATGAAAGAAACGGGGAACTTTCATGTTTTTTTTATTCTTATCCGTTCTTACTATATATATTTAACTTAAGATATTCTATGCTTTATCTCTTTCCATAATAATACGTACCTACTAATAAAATGGAGTGTAGAATGAAAAAAATTTCAATTAAACTTGTTTTTTTCAACTTTTCAAAACATCAAGCGAAACATTCGAAAGAATCCTGTTTCTTTCCAAAGGATACCTTCCGTTAATTTTTCTATGTAACATGCGAAAAAAACGGAAAAAACCACAATTTGTTTTTGTTTCGTGAAAAAAACAAATTGTTATTTTCGCGAATTTCAACACTTACCTATATCAACGCACAGTCTAAACCGCTGGTCCTAGAGACATGAAATTTGGAGGGCGTGTTCTTTGTGAAGAGTAGGTATCCACTAAGAAAGGGTTTTTTTGAAATTCTACCCCTAAGAGGGTGAATGGGGGGAGGGTGAAATTTCACGCGGACGAAGTCGCGGGCAGAAGCTAGTTGACTTATATATTACCAGCTGAAATCATTGACTTCTTAGGTTTGAAAAAGTCGACTAAGTACCTAGTCGAGTTTTTCAAACCTAAGAAGACAACGTAAATTACGCAATACCTAATTTAATGTCTTTGCGCAATAATAATATTGTTGAATTGTCAAAATGAATGGCATTGGAATTGTAAGTGTGTTACGAAATTATCTCGCTGGTCATTTATTAAATTCTAACTAATAATAGACGTACATGGGAGCCAGGTATACATGGTTGATAAGGTCCTTGGAATCATGTTAGGGATCCCATGAGTAAAGGCTGTAGCGAAAGGTTTTAGCTCGTGTGGCGACAGTTTATAATAAACTATTCCACGAATAACAGCTAAATCACCGAAATGTCTCCCCATACTAACAAAATTTAACAATTAAGTAGTACAATCACAGCTGTAATAATAAAAATTGTAGTTTTTGGTCACTTTATAGAGGAAAAATTTGGATCACTATTGACACGTAAATCCAAAGAGGAAAAATTTTACGTATATCCGGCCAATTTACTCTCGTTTTCTAAATTAGTTTTAATTTTTATGCCAATGAAATATTGCACAGTCCTGACGAAAAAGTACCGTAGGTACCTCGTTAAAATGAGCCTAAAGTCGGCTATACACGCATGCTCGTGTCAGAAAGGTGAATGAAAACTACTTATTTAGTTACCTACATGCTCGGTGCTTATTTATATGATTATGTAAGTAGTAATAATTAGCATGCTTTGAGTGTGGTCATTTATTCCCGGTCGTCCCCACTGGGCACGAGTGGGAAAAATCCGTGAAATCTCTTATTGAAATCCCCATTATTGCTTTTGGACTCTCGGTCTATAGCGGAACGAGTGGGGAATAGAAGTTCCATTCGTCACCACTGAGGAGGAACTAAACTTTTTTCCCACTTGTGCCCAGTGGGGACGACGGGGCGGGGACGACCGGGAATAAAGGAGTGTGGCTGGTTGGTGTTGTTTACTGTGTATGGAGGTTACAGTTATTTACTGTATGAACTACCTAGGCTATGATTATGGTGTGTAGGGAAAGGGTTTTATGAAGAAAAGCACAGAAAGACAAAACTATGCATTTATTTCAATTAGGCTTGTCAGTTATATACGTAAATGAGAAAACTAGTTGTCCGTTCACAAAACTAGGTCATTATGAAGAAGAAAGGACAAGCAAACTTCATGGCAGCTTGTTTTAAAGTACTGTATCAATACATTGTACATTTGCATAAACAATCATTTTAATCTCTTGGTCCAATTCTCAAAGCAATAGCACGCGTAGTACTATTATATATTCTGTGGCTATAGCAATTTTAGATGGAATAGACCCTTTTTAGTGTAAAGAAAACCGCAAAGTTCGCGAAACCATAGTGGCTGAGAAAAGAATTCCCAATGTTTTTTGTAACTGTTTGTAACCTAACCTCAAAATAGTGTTGCCTTACTATCGATTGCCTATCGATAGGTTGTCGATACTATCGTGACCTCGAAAAATAGTCACAATATCGATAGCCCTATCGATACTATTGAAATTTTACAATACTATCGATAGTATCTATCCAAGAAATTGAGCAATACTATTGATAAAGTGCAATACTATCGATAGTATCGATACTATTGGGTATAGATACTATCGATAGTATCGATACTATCACTATTATGGCGTATTTAACTGCAATCACTGTCGATACTATCGATACTATCGATAGTTTTACTACATCGATATTTACCCAAAGTTCAATAGTATTGCACCGGAATTTTAGTCAACATTATTAGTTCATATTGAAAATAGTTGTATTATCTAGTAACTTCCCGTTATTGTATACTATAGATTTAATAATAAGTACCTACTCACTTAATTTATGTGACCGCGATCAGGTTGCCAACCATTTGTAGATGATAAAAGTGATTTGCGTGAGTGTTTGGATCGTGATGGCAGATAAAAATAAAAAATCGGCAATGTGGTCATTTTTTGAAAAGATTAATGACTCCAAAATTAGTTGCAAGATATGTGATAATATTATTAATTAGTAAATTCGATGTACACTTCACTTTTTCTGCATAAGCCACTAATAAAGGTTTGAATTCAACACGATACAATTATTGTGTTTTGGTAAAATATCGATGTAGTAAAACTATCGATATCATCGATACTATCCATAGTATCGACAGTGATTGCAGTTAAATACGCCATAATAGTGATAGTATCGATACTATCGATAGTATCTATACCCAATAGTATCGATACTATCGATAGTATTGCATTTTGTCAATAGTATTGCTCAATTTCTTGGATAGATACTACCGATAGTATCGATAGTATTGTTAAATTTCAATAGTATCGATAGGGCTATCCATATTGTGACTATTTTTCGAGGTCAACTATCGATACATCGACTATCGATAGTTAGGCAACACTACCTCAAAACACAAAAGTTGCGTATGGGGTAAAAAAAATGTGGTCGGATCTGTCAAATGTGTTTTTTTGTATATTATGTTAAAAATTGTGAAGCTTCGAATAAACGGGTGAGGAGGTACAGTGTAGCCGATCTTAATGTACAGACGCCAGCACATCAAGCTACTACAATCTGTCAAAATTCTTTAATAGATTTTCAACTTTATTGTTAAATCATAAGGTTCAAAGTTGATTGGGAAAATTTGACAGTTTCGGGTAGCTTGATGTGCTGGCGTCTGTACTGTACATACCATTGCCGCGTTCCGAGTTAGGAATGTAATCGATATAATCGATTTCAGCGTGCTTACACCTAATTCGGCACGCTCAAATCGATAATATCGGAATGCACCCCATATACTCAGATCTATAAAATATTGATTTTCTGTCAACGTTGTTACTTGTCATTTGTGATTGTCATTTTAATGTCAAGTCATAAGTGACAAGTGTTGTCAGGTTAGGTTAGATTAGAGCTCAAAGTTTTAAAAACTACCTATCTTGGTGGTTCTTGATACAGTGCTCTGTGACTGTGATTCTCATTCTCACACAGAAATTGTTACTATTCGACGAATAAACTGCCATTCAATTGCAGCCTAGGACTTCGCGACAGCTCGCTGTGTATTCATTGTTGGTGGTATTTACATTTAATGTGATGTCGTCGGTTTGCCTAGCTGCTGGAGACATATTCGTTCCAGTGAAAATTGATGAAAATGATCTGTATGCGGGAGTTTTAAAGTTACTTAAAAATATAAGACCTAACTGGACTCAAGAAGATATTAAATTAAAGGTATGCTGTGTATTCATTATTGGTGGTATTTAGATTTAATATGAAGTCGTCGCTTTGCGTCGCTGCTGGTAACAGTACATATTCGTTCCAATGAAAATTGATGAAAATTATGTTACTGCGGGAGTTTTAAAGTTACTTAAAGAAATAAGACCTAACTGGACTCAAGAAGATATTAAATTAAAGGATTTTTTGGGCCGCCTTGACAAATTGTTATTAAAATTATTCTAGGATGTGAATATTTACTATGAGGCATTATTTCATTAGGATATTAAATTATGTTAAGTTAATATGGATAAGTAAAAAGGTTAGACAATAAAATCCAATAATAATACAAATGAATTTTACTTTTTTTTCAGACTTTAACAGATGGAATAACAAATAAACTAGTTTCTTGTAAATTTTTGGAGGCCAGTGGTGAAAAGGACATTATGCTGGTCCGCATCTATGGAAACAAAACTGATTTATTTATTGATCGTACTGCTGAAATTAGGTAAATACTTCAAAATAATTTATAAAAAAACTTTTGGCCGTCTTAGGTTTTAACAAAAAAAATAAATCTCCGAAAAAACTGAAAAGCAAAAAAATAATAAACCTTTTTTATTTAACCTTAATAAATAAGTTCTTAAACTAATGTAAGTATACCTAAGTAATTTTGAGTTGGCGCCAAACAAGCAAATTAATATCGTTGCGAGTGGTCGCGCGGAGAGCGCATTATTTGTTTGATAATAAAAAAATGTTAAGCATTTTCAAAGTTACTGCTTTTGACTGAGCTGAAATTTTGTACAGAGATTCTAGACCAGATACACTCTTCAACCCGTTTGTATTGATATAACCTTTCCGTAACACCCTGTATAATCCTACTTTAACTATTATTTGTTGTATAATAAAATACTTTGATAAAACAGGCTTTATATATTATACCAACATGAATAGGCCTTTTTATTTAATTGTAATACTAATAATACACAGCTCAGCATAAAATCTGTGAATGAACAATAAATCACCTCTATTTTCCCAACCTCCCCAAGGTTGATTGATTAGTATGATTTTTTTCCAAATTTATATGGGACCAACTTCGAGGTATGCCCTATGCAATAAAAAAAAGAATTATCAAAACCGGACTACTCTGTAAAAAGTTATGCATGGTCATATACGTCGCGCAACGAGTTATGAGCGCTGACCTTGAAGAAAACAGACGCCACAAACCCTTATGCCTTAGTAATAAGGGTTCGTTTCGCTTGTTTTTTTTCAAGGTCAACGCTCATAACTCGTTGCGCGACGTATACATTACAATCAGTGAATGAACAATCAATCATCCCCTGTTTTCCTACCCTTAGGGTTGGATTTTTTTTACAAATTTATTTGAGACCAACTTCGGGGTATACCCTTTCCAATAAAAAAAGAATTATCAAAATCGGACTGCTTTGTAAAAAGTTATGCATGGTCATA
Organism: Amphipoea oculea; assembly: GCA_945859645.1. Classification (NCBI taxonomy): domain Eukaryota; kingdom Metazoa; phylum Arthropoda; class Insecta; order Lepidoptera; family Noctuidae; genus Amphipoea; species Amphipoea oculea. Next base: position 11,212,093 of record OX243866.1, on the reverse strand, counting down.
CATAAAAAAAATATATGTATACGCGTCGAATTGAGAACCTCCTCCGTTTTTTCGTCGGTTAAAAAGATTTTATACCAACTTAGACTCAAAAGAAGTCCCACTGCAGTAATTATGAAATCTTACTCTACTAAGCTTTAACCACACCCCGGACACTCCATACAACGCTCGCAAAATAATTACCTACTACTACTACATTAAAAAATGACGTTTGTATACGTATGAATGTGTGCGAGAGGTACTTGTGTTTGCGAGCGCTCTTGTTAAAGAACTGCGACGAATACGCCGAAGTGCGGGGTGAGGTGCGGTAACTGATGTTAGTGCGGGGAAGGGAGTGTCCTTTCTGTACGTAGTGCTTTAAGTATTCTGTGCTTTAACGCTAAAAATCTGGATTCAGCCCAGTATCTGAGTTCATAATTTGGCTTAATTAAAAAAGGCTTACCTACTCAGAGTGAAGGACTTCTGCCTTAAAAAGTCGATTATAAAATTGTAATTGAAATTTAAACAAGGTTTATTTTTGTTAACTATCTGTGCCTTTTGGGTGTGGGATGGGACCCTAAAACTCAGTATAGTAAATAAATACTCAGTCAGTAATCAGTATAGTAAGCACATAAATCAGGGAATTTGTAGTAAAAATCTGAACATGTCTTGTTTATTTATGTTTTAGAAACATCAAAACACTGAATGTTCTTGGATTGGCACCTCAAATTTATGGAATCTTTGAAAATGGACTGGCATACCAATACTACCCTGGACATACCCTAAACGTTGAAACAGTTACCAATGACAACATATGGCCATTAGTGGCAACACAAATGGCAAAAATGCACAAAGTTCAACTAGGAAGAGATGTATGTATCTTTTATAAATATTTCATGGCTAGCTAACTATAATTTCTATCATTATCTTTTTTCACTTTTCATAAAAGCTAAACAGTCTAGGGTGAGTAGGCGCAAAGCATAATTAATGAAAAATATAAATCACACCAAATTGATCATACAGAAAAAAATGCATAGGGTCTAGTAAATAAACGGTTACCCAATCAGGTATTGGCAGCTGCAGTAAACATAACCACAATGGATGCATTACCTGCCATCACCACAGGCATGTTTTAGCTAAGATATGAATGGTATGATGCATCTATATATGATAATGTTTTGTGGAAAAATGTTTTCCTGTCACAATAATGTGATGATTCTATTACTATTACATGACTCTTTTAATATTTTATAATATGTTTTTAAAATTAAAGTGTCTTGGTACTGTCAAAATAACAGCTTTTTACTTAATGCATACAACAGTGTTTATACAATAAATAAAATTAATATACAAAAAAAATATTTTTTATTTGTTTTAGGTACCATACCTATACTTCTAAAACAAATAAAAAATATTGTTTTCCAAAAAAAAAAAACAGCTTTGTAAAAAACAGCTTTTTACTAAATAGTAAAAAGCTGTTTTTTAACATTACAAACAGACACTTCAATTTTATTTATCTTTATACTTTTATTTTATAAAAATAATTGGGGTTCTCCCCTAAAAAAAAACCCATGAAATCCACGAAGTCGCGGGCATACTTTAATTTCCGCCACACCTCGCTGCTCTCCCCTTAACGCCCCTACGTTGTTCAACGTGCAATCTATTTTAACTCCAAGTAATAAATAAACGCAGCTAAGTACAATATCACTTAACCATGTCATGTCCATTGATTGATACAATAATATTGCAGTACCTACCTAATACTGTTACGTTCAGACTTCATAGCATAATCAACCTATATGTTCCCACTGTGGGGACACAGGCCTCCTCTTGATGAGAGGGAGTGGGCTGTAATCCACCACTCGGGCTGACTCGGGCCCAGTGCGTGTTGGTAGATGTCTTCGCATTTTTGGTTCTAGGACATGCCACTTCCCTCAAGACGTTTCCTTCATTGTTTTGAGAGCAGTGGTGGTGAAATTATTTACACAAAGTAAACCGCCTGCCACGAACGGTTCGAACCCACGATCTACAAATCGTAAGTCGGGGCCGCTACCACTGGGCCAACACTGCTCACAGTGGCGGATTTACGTATTTGCCGCCAGTAGGCTATTCAAATTTTGCCGCCCCTACCGACCTCTACAGTAATGTCCCATGTCTTTTGTATACTGCTTCGCCTTTTCTTCAAAATACTTAAAATATTCTCGTTCATCAGCTACGAAAAACTTGCTAAGAGATTTGTAAAGATCGGCAACTGTGATAAAATCTACGGTAGAAGCCTGAATTTGAGCATTCGCTTTGTTTATTCGTTCCAAAAAAACATGGTAGGTATATAAATATTAATCTTTTTAATTTCAGTAAGACATTTAAAAAAAATGTTAGCCCCAAATTTGCCGCCCCTAAAATCTGCCGACCTAGCCTACTCAGCCTATTGGTAAATCCGCCACTGACTGCTCAAACTAACATTATAAATGCGAAAGTAACATAGAGGTAGCCTAGGGCAAAATGTTAAAATACAAAACACATGCAGGCAACAGCTAGTTATCCGTAATCACATAAGTATTAAGTACATAGTCTGTTTATTTGTGTAAACACTACAGAGACAGTAAATCCTAATTGTAACAATTTACAGTTTACTTCGTGGTAGGGGAGCCCAGAGCAAGCATATTCAGGGCGAGAAGTTGATAGCTGAGTAGATCTGGCATGAGGAGAGAACACCGAAAATATATTTAAAAAGTTTCTGATAGGAGACCCCTGGTCAGGAGACCTGACCAGGGGGGTCAGGAGACCACTTTCAGATTTCAAAAAAGGGCCGAAATTAAAGTGATCTTCAGACTCAGAGGCGTTGGTTTTGGCATGATCGGGTCTTTTTTTTTTTTTTTTTTTCGCTGAGAAATGCGTTACGCATCCCCGCTCGTGGGGGGACGAGACGGGGTATGTGGGACTCCTGTCGGAATTACACACCGACAGTATACCCACTAAAACTCAGCGGTGTCCCCACATCGCCGTGATGGGAGGGCCATGGGAAACCGGCTCAGCCTTTACTTCCACAACCCTCCCGGCGCATGCCCGCCTAGCTGGCGGGCCCCGAATACCCCCAGGCTGGGGGGCTACGGGAATAGCCGGGAGCACCTGGCCATTCCCGTCCAACACTGATGGGGGCCTGTGCAATACAGGCAAAGGTACCGCACCTGTTGCCTGCTGGCCTCCATCTGGGAGGAGTCGGAGATGACTGTCAAACTGACGTCTTCTTCGACCCCTCCTCCGCCATCGGAGCAACGCCGCGTGAGGATCTTCCTCCCGCGCGCGCTCCGCCGCCTCCTTCTGGGACATGACGTGTTCGCAGAACGAGGCGACTGCCGCCCAGGACCTCTCATCCCTCAGCATGGCGTTAACCAAGCCGGGGAGTGATAGGTCCGGTCCGATCACCGCGATGAGACTGCGGCGCGGCTCGGACCACGACGGGCACACCTCGAGGGTGTGCTGCGCCGTGTCCCCCGCCGCGCCACAGTCGTGGCACGACGGCGTCTCCTCCCGTCCGATTCGGTGCAGGTACGATGCGAAACAACCGTGTCCGGACAGCACCTGCACCAGCCGGAAGGAGAGGAATCCATGCGACCGTTCGAGCCAGTCTCGCAGAACTGGCCCAATCGCGTCGAGGGTTCGGCGGCCGAAGGCTGCGGTGGCGAGGTCCCCCGTCCAATGGACGACGATGGCGTCCCTCGCCTGTTGCCGGACGGCCTCCCGCTCTTCCTGGGCTGGGCGTTCTCCTCTCGCCCTCCGCCCCGCCGTCCATTCATATACTCTGGCGAGCACCCACGCCTCGAGTTCCCAAGGAGGGGTGCCCGCCAGAGCACATGCTGCCGCGAAGCCCACCGTGCGGTAGGCCCGCGCCACCCGCTGGGCTATGGCCCTTTGGGGTGCCCGCAAGGCATGATCGGGTCTGGCCTAACCCATAATGACTTAAATAGGCAAATCTGACGGAGAAATTGTGGGCTTTCCCCAAATCAGACGACTTTGAAAACTCAGATTTGGGCCATTTCTAAAAGGATATTCAGGGCGAATGAAAGTTATTCTGTGCAATAGTGTTACATGTCCTGATAGTGATTTAGTGAATATATAAATATCTGACGGGATGATGGAGCCTTTTGGCAAATATGAGGAAATATCATCAATTCAGAAAATTACCCAAAAGTGGCCATAATTTTGCATTTATCCCTAAATCAAGGAACCTAGTAGCTTCGTTTGCTGTTTGCATTGGAAGGTGACACGTTTGTGAAGATTTCTCCATATTCAGAAGTTTGAAAAAACTAAACACTTGAACGTAATGATTAAAAGTTAAGTAGCAAAATTAAAACATCGACGGAGTACACCATAAACAAAGTTGATTATTTCAATATTTTACTATGACAGTAAGAAAACCAATTATTTCAAAAACATCCTCATCTTATGGGCTATCTAACTAACTAGCAACGTTCTAAAAAATATTGAGAGATGCCCGTCAATTGTTTGTTAAAGCTGGCAAAGGTGGAAAGCCATACTTACTAAAATTAACGAAAACATTAAAGTAACGACTTTTTTACGTCGTAATACTTTTCTATTCGTGGTTTTATTGTAACAACGAACCTCTGCGCTCGATATCGTTACTGATATCGCCTCCAAATCTCAGTGATAGTTCGTTATGAGAGTTTTGTTAAATAAGTCCCAACACTTCTGCTTAGGCCGCCAGCTGCTAGTTAACTAGATTAAATGACAGATCATGAGATACAAATTTATTTCTAACCGATTTCTAAAAGAGAGAGGTTATTAGTTCGTTCGATATACAGGATGAATGTTGCAAGTCATCATGTGGATGACCAAATCCGAAACTATAGGTAATACCGAAAAATTCTTAAAGGAGTCACGGGGTAGATTTTGTCGAATACTAAAACTGCATCATTAAATTTTTGAAAAATCAATTGCTCTAGCTACTCGTAGGAATCGAACTCGTAGATTTTGAAAAAAAAAACACTGCCTGTTTTATTGCACCTTCCGACGGTGTCGTTAGTAAGGATCAAATTCTGGAAAGAAATGATACACGCCAAAGTAAAGGAAAGTGGACATTTTTAAGATTAGCTAAAATCAGATAAACAAATTGATTAATTATGGTTTAACAATGAATTCAAAATACAATTTATTATATTAAAAACATAAGTTAACGGCCAAATAACTACTGCTACAGTGCAAACGAACAAATCACTTACATTCTAGATACTTAAAAAACTGTTACTATCTTAAAATAATTGCTTTTTGTTAAAATGCGCCCTTTACTGTACTTTGTCGTGTATCATTTCTTTCCAGAATTTGATCCTTATTAGCGACACCATCGGGGAGTATACTTATACAATAAAACTCTCATAACGAACTATCACTGAGAATTGGAGGCGATATCAGTAACGATATCGAGCGCAGAGGTTCGTAGTTACAATAAAACCTCGAATAGAAAAGTATTACGACGTAAACAAGTCGTTACTTTAATGTTTTGGTTAATTTTAGTAAGTACTAGCTTCTGCCCGCGACTTCGTCCGCGTGAAATTCGTACTTTCCTCTAAAAGTTTCGAAAATGTATGTTGGTATGATCTTTATAATCAATTTAGATAAATAAGTATTCGTGCCAATTTTTAAGTTTATAGAACAAAGGAATCAGATTTTTCAAATAAACTGTATCCCCGCTTTTCACCCCCACAGGGGTGGAATTTTATAACTTGACTCAGTTTATTTATATCAATTTTCGAGCTAATCAAGCCACGCGGTAAAATCCTCCCCTTTAAAATTAACTACCTCTTTTCACACAGTTAGGGGTAGATTTTCGAAAAACCCTGATACATGTTATTAATTATTTTTAGTCCTTAGTATAAATACTGAGTTTCAAGTTAATCGGACAGGGCGTTAAAATTCTTCCATACAAATTTTGAAACTCCCCCAATACCTCTTTAGGGGGTAAGTATTTTAGAAAAACGAAAAATTCCAAACTTCATAATTTACTTAGATAAGTATTCGTGCCAAGTTTCAAGGTTATTAACTCAAGAAATAAGATTTTTCATACCAACAAAATCCCCCCTTTTCACCCCCTTAAAGGTTTAATTTCCAAAAACCCCTTCTTATTCGATACCTACTCTTCACAAAGAACACACCCTCCAAAATTCATGTCCCTAGGAAGGACCAGCGATTTAGACTGTGCGTTGATATTTCAGTCAGGTCGTTAATCCCCCTTTTGGGGGAGAAATTATCAAAAACGCTGAGACACGTATAAATTAATTTTCAATCGTTAGTCTAAATACAAAATTTAAAGATCCTAACTTTTAAACTGACGGACTTTCATACACAACTTCATCCCCCCTTTTAACCCTTTGGGGGTAGAATTATCAAAAACGCTGAGACACGTATAAATTAATTTTTAGTCGTCAGCCTAAACACAAAATTTGATGATCCTAACTTTAAAACTGACGGACTTTCATACAAACTTTCATCCCCTATTTAACTCCCTTAGGGGTTGAATTTCAAACAATCCTTCCTTATTCCTTGTCTACACAACAAAAAAGAAATGAAAATAAAGCTGAAACGCCTGTGCAATACTATCTACCTATACCTACTTCACTTACTTTAATTAAGAAAAGTACCTACGTTTAATAATTTTTAATTTGAACGAATATTTAAACACTACCAAAACAACTCATACCTATTTTACAAAATAATAACAAAAGAAATTCAAATAAACTATTTAAAGACTAAAAGTCGCGCTGATAAGCACGGTTTCTCAATATCAATTATTGTCTGTCAATAAGGTCGAACGCTCTGACAACCGTTACACAAAAATAATCCTTATAGCATGATTCAGACGTGCGACGCACAGTGGAACGAATGTATGGGAGCGGTTGGACGTAGACATGTCCGAAAAAAAAGAGTAAAATTATGCCAAACTAATGATGCCATCTTATTCGATTACTTAATGCCTTCATAACTTGTGGTGATGAATTTCTTCATAACTCCCATATTTCGGGAGTAATTTGAGAAAATGTGAAATTTTACTATGAAAATGAGTGTATCGAGCTCTCTCCCTCCTGATTCCGGGCTTGTTTCAAGTAGCGGTCTCTAATATCATAATGCTTATACTAAGAGCTATATTTAATACTAAGACACATAGTGCGCCAAATGTGCACTTTCTGGGATAAAGAGTGATGTTTATTTTATAACACAATTTTTTTATTTTTTGTTTATTTTGTTGATTAAAACCGTTTTTCTAAAGGTTTACCTTATTACAATAACATTTCTGAGCAGCCAATTAGAGAAGATATAAGCTAATTAGGATATATAATTAGGGACTTAAGGTTTACATATAAAACTGATGCACTAATGATTACTGATAAGAACATTGCTATTATTTAATTACTAAATGGCTCTTAATACACTAATTTAGCATGCATCATTTACTAATTATCACAATAACTAATTAACTTGCAATATTTAACAAAGGATACCTGGGATACCTGGATTTTATATAAATAGGTCACTATTAGTAACTTTAAAATCAGTGTTGATTTACACCTCGTTGTATCCAAGCTAATCTCGCAATGTATTTTCCAAATTTTAATACAAATCTTGATATTCACGTTGCTTTATGCGCACGCGCACATAAAGATTTACGCGACTTTAACTATTTGTTCAGTGTTTTAAAAGATAACAGTTGTGTTCAGTTATGTGAAAGTGCTGAAACAAGTTTAAAAGACTGGTGTCGTCGATTTTGCTACCGCATTTATGCAAAATGGACACAGTCTGGAAGAAGCACAGATAAGTTTCGGAAGAAACATGAGATTTGGCTACAGGCTGCAATTCAATGGCCGGAATTACAGAATGAAAATATGGAACCTTCTACAGAAAATATAAGTGACGTCATCGAGCCCATAATTTCTCCTGCTAAATCTGATGCTTCAACTTGTACACATCCTAGTCCTCGTAAATCTTTTGAGGACCTTAGTAACCGGCAAAAAAGAAGACGCACTGAAGATAGTCTTTCATGCAGCAGTAGCAGCGCTGAAATTATGTTTTCGGCCGAAAGGGCGCTTCAAAAGGCAGGACAAAGCGATACAGCTTATGTTATGAAATACTTGACGGAGAATCCAGAAGAGGCCTCAAAAATCAAAGCCTTCATTGAAGGTAAATCAATTCAGGTACGGGAAATATCCCCTTTGAAGGCATTGGCTCTTTATGTATCGATGAACTTATCGAAATGGCGCTATAACACTCTTCGGGATTTCAACACTCAAGAAGGAGCTCTTCAATACCCGAGTTACTACATGTTGGTTAAAGAAAAAATTAAGTGCTATCCGGCCAAAGAAGATCTCACAGTTACAGAGAGCTCTGCAAAAATCAAATTACAAGCCTTGATGGATTTAACCTCAAGAAGACTTATTAGGTCGTTAGAAACCCCTGTTGATCCCAATCAACAGCTCGTATTGACCAGCAAATGGGGTTTTGACGGATCATCTAGCCAAAGCATTTATCATCAAAGGACGAGTGAAGATGAGCAAATCGATCTTGCTAGTAATTTTATGATTAGTCTTGTACCACTGCGGCTCGTCTCAAAAGGTGTAACAATTTGGGAAAACGAGCGACCATCTTCCACTTCATTTTGCCGGCCAATATTGTTTAAGTTTATAAAGGAAACCAAAGAAAATGTGCAGAGAGAGATGGCTGAAATCGAAGCAGAGATTGAAGCCTTAACTCCATCCACCATCACTGATGGAATTAGTGTCAAACACCAACTGCTGTTGACAATGATTGATGGTAAAATTCATTCCATTATATCCAATACAGCAGCTTCAGTGTGTGACATATGCAAGGCTTGTCCTAAAGAAATGAATAATTTAGAGTTAATCAAAGATAAACACGCAAACGAGGACATGTATAAATATGGCTTAAGCACCCTTCACGCTTGGATTCGCTCAATGGAATGCTTATTACACATTTCCTACAAATTAGACATAAAATCATGGCAAGTAAGGGGTGATATAGCAAAAAGGCAAGTTGATGACAGGAAGAAAAGAGTTCAAGAGGCTGTAAGAAGAGAAACGGGCTTACTTCTCGATGTTGTGAAACAAGGCAGTGGATCCACCAACAATGGCAACTCGGCAAGGAGATTTTTTGAAAACTACACTAAATCTGCTGAACTGACCGGAATAGATGCTATGCTTTTAAGAAAAATCTGTGTGATCTTGCAGTGTATTTCATCAGGAGAGAAGATCAACGTAACTAAATTCCGAGAGTTCTGCTTTGATACTGCTAAGCTTTACGTGGAGTTATACCCATGGTATTTTATGCCTTCTTCACTTCATAAAATTTTAATGCATGGGCCAGACATAGTTCAGAACATGTCAATTGTGCCCATTGGTTTTCTATCCGAAGAGGCATCTGAGGCTAGAAATAAAGATTTTAGAAAATATAGAGAGGGGCATTCTCGAAAGCATAGCAGTATCTCATGCAATGAAGATATTATGCACAATCTTTTACTGTCTTCTGATCCACTTGTTACAAGTATCCGTCCAAAAGGAAATAAGTTTGTAAAAAAATCTTCTTTTAAGGAATTTTATGAGCTTACGGATTCTGAGAAAAGTGATATCGAATTTGTTAACATAAATGATTTAGCGGACATCGATTCTGAATTTGAATTAATTGATGATGATGATGATGACGAAGATAATTAAATGATGTTATTGTTTTAAAATGTGTAACTTAGTAAATTAGAGCTTACATCTTAATTATTTATTGTACTTTTAATGAAACTAGGTAATTTATTATCAACTTACTTAAAAGTCATACTCTCATCAGTTCTTGTGAATATTTTTGTTAATATATATTTCTGTATATATATAATATATTTATAGACCTCTTAATAAGTCTGTCTGCGGTTTAAAGTAAATACAAATGGGGAAAAAACGTTTTTTTTTTTTAAATTTTCATTTCCTTTTATCCCAGAAAGTGCACATTTGGCGCACTATGTGTCTTAGTATTAAATATAGCTCTTAGTAATAGCATTACGATATTAGAGACCGCTACTTGAAACAAGCCCGGAATCAGGAGGGAGAGAGCTCGATACACTCATTTTCATAGTAAAATTTCACATTTTCTCAAATTACTCCCGAAATATGGGAGTTATGAAGAAATTCATCACCACAAGTTATGAAGGCATTAAGTAATCGAATAAGATGGCATCATTAGTTTGGCATAATTTTACTCTTTTTTTTCGGACATGTCTACGTCCAACCGCTCCCATACATTCGTTCCACTGTGCGACGGCGCGATGGCTTATTTCATGTATAAGTTTGGTGTTTCTATACCGATTTCTATGATTCTTTTTTTATTGAATAGGTAATAATGTTAACTTTTTTAAATTAGGGATGTGTGAGAGTATTATAAACGTAAGAGTAAACAAATATAATCAGAATGCTCCGAACTGCTAAGCTATCAGGAGTTACACGTGTTATTGTGAGTCAACCATAAAAGATAGACATATGCTGTTGAAGGATATTTTTTAGAAAATTTTATGTAGAATATTTCCGTCATACATGATTTCTATGTAACTTTAACCATTAAGGCTGCTCACGCGACGGAAGCTTAAAAAATGGAGTAACTTCTCCCGTTTTCCCAACATTTCCCTTCACTACTCTGCTCCTATTGATTGTAGCGTGATCAAAAGTATACTATAACCTGCCCAGGAGTATGAAGAATAATTGTACCAAGTTTCGTTAAAATCCGTCGAGTAGTTTTTGTTTCTATAAGGAACATACAGACAGACAGACAGACAGACAGACAGACAGACAGACAGACAAAAATTTTACTGATTGCATTTTTGGCATCAGTATCGATCACTAATCACTCCCTGATAGTTATTTTGAAAATATATTTCATGTACAGAATTGACCTCTCTACAGATTTATTATAAGTATAGATGGCTTTCTACCTTTGCCAGTTTTATCAAACAATTGACGGGCATCTCTCAATATTTTTTTAAAACGTTACTAGTTCGTTAGATAGCCCATAAGATGAGGATGTTTTTGAAATAATTGGTTTAATTGGTGTCATAGTAAAATATTGAAATAATCAACTTTGTTTATGGTGTACTCCGACGATGTTTTAATTTTGCTACTTAACTTTTAATCATTACGTTCAAGTGTTTAGTATTTTCAAACTTCTGAATACGGAGAAATCTTCACAAACGTGTCACCTTCCAATGCAAACAGCAATTGAAGCTACTAGGTTCCTTGATTTAGGGATAAATGCAAAATTATGGCCACTTTTGGGTAATTTTCTGAATTGATGAAATTTCCTCATATTTGCCAAAAGGCTCCATCATCCCGTCAGATATTTATATATTCACTAAATCACTATCAGGACATGTAACACTATTGCATAGAATAACTTTCATTCGCCCTGAATATCCTTTTAGAAATGGCCCAAATCTGAGTTTTCAAAGTCGTCAGATTTGGGGAAAGCCCACAATTTCTCCGTCAGATTTGCCTATTTAAGTCATTATGGGTTAGGCCAGACCCGATCATGCCAAAACCAACGCCTCTGAAGATCACTTTAATTTCGGCCCTTTTTTCAAATCTGAAAGTGGTCTCCTGACCAGGGGTCTCCTATCAGAAACTTTTTAAATATATTTTCGGTGTTCTCTCCTCATGCCAGACCTACTCAGCTATCAACTTCTCGCCCTGAATATGCTTGCTCAAAAACTCTCTGGGCTCCCCCTACCATCGACATGTGCAAGGTACAGTTAGCAACGAAATTCGATTAATATGCTGAACTGTTACATTTTCATAATTATCTAGATTGAGGTACCATAGGACGTTCACCTCTGCCTAAACCTTCATGTACCTATGTTATCACTCAAAAACTTCTCAACAAAAAAAAAAAAAACTGACTTCTAAAAAAACACTACAAGGTTAAAAATAACTTTAATTTTTCGAAGTTGATGTCTTTGGATCTGTAATTTAGCGTTTATGCTCACTAGTTCCTTCTCGTAGTTCCTTTGAAGGAACTACTGAGAATTTTTGGATCAGTAGCTCCTTTGCAAAAGCTAAAGGAACTACTGAGACTAGATAGTTCCTTTAGCAGTTCCTTTGAATTCTAGTCTCAGTAGTTCCTTTAGCTTTTGCAAAGGAACTACTAATCCAAAAATTCTCAGTAGTTCCTTCAAAGGAACTACGAGAAGGAACTAGTGAGCATAAAGGTATTTTAGTTTTTTGCCACCGACTTCCGAAATTAAAGTTATTTTTCACTTTGTAGTGTTTTTTTGCCGGTCAGTTTTTTTTTTTGTTAAAAAGTTTTTATTTCACGCTTTTTAGTAGGTCTGCTTATAATTTATCTAAGTTACAATAGCCTAGTGTCAACTTGCTCATCGCCTTTTACAAAATATTGCTTTTCCCGATGCTGGGAAGTTAATTGTTGAGGAATTCTCCTGGTCCACCATCAGCTCCATATCACCATTCACATTGTGACGAGCATAAATTGCTTAGCAACCATGTTAAAGTAATCGAATCGCAACCCGTGAAATACTTTGATATTATTTAGTAGTTCCGATGGCCATCTGTGGTCTTCATCATCAGTTCCACTTCACCAAATGATGCTTTCCGAGAGCAAATGCACGAGTTACTATAAAAAATACCCAAATCGCTATAGGTGTGCCTATAATATTGGAAGATTTCCTTCGATTTCTCCAGGATCCCATCATCAAATCCTGACCTGATGACAATGGGACTAATCTGAAAGTATATCCTTTTAAATAAAAAAAGAATTTTCCAAATCTGAACTGAGGTAACAAACATAAAAAACTACAACCGAAGTGAGAACCTCCTCCTTTTTTGAAGTCGGTTAAAAAGAGCGACTGTGGAGTTTCTTGTCTGTTCTTCTGCAGCTTTGGAATGGACAGCTGGTTTCATCTTTGTGACCGACTGACTCCTTGATAATATTCAAAAGTACCTGTAATTGATTAGATTAGAGAGTTGAGTTCATAATTGTTATTGCACTATATAATTATCTAAGTTGAGTCTTGCTGTTTTAATTTTACGACTGTTTCTTTATATTTTTTTGGAGTGAACAAATAGAGCGTTAAAAGGTTACATGCTCTGTGAGAGCGTTCATCGAATTTTGTTGCTGAACTACCCGCCTGCTATTACATTTATGGTAGCAAAACGTGTAGATTATGAACTGCGCCACTACAATGTGTCTGCTTCCTGTCTAGAATACATTCGTTAGTACCTACTAGTAGAGACAGAAATAGATGCACCTTCGTGTTTATGGCAAACTGCACACGAAGATGTATGTTAATAGTAAATAGTCAAGGTTTTCTGATATTACCTATTATGCAATACTCAAGCCGATTCACAGCCATAGCTAGAAGAAAATAACACCTTACTGTTACTGCTGATATTTACTCGACAGATAAGTGATAGCAATTTACGAACTCATCACATCACACTTCACACTATCACTCTAATATTATAAAGGCGAAAGTTTGTGAGTGTGTGTGTTTATATGTTTGTTACTTCTTCACGCTCAAACGGCTGGACCAATTTTGATAAATTTTTGTATGGAGGTATCTGACAAGCTGTCCGGGTGTCCCGCGGAATAACATATAGGCTACTTTTTATCCCGATATTCCCACGGGATCGAAACTTATGCGGGTGAAACCGCGGGAATCAGCTAGTAGAAAATAGAACCTATAACAAACCATAACCACTTAGGTATACATTTACTTAATGGCAGGTATACATAATATGTAGTTCGTTCTCGTGGCTAAATAACAACAGCCGCACGGCAGTCTATCGAAGATTAAGCTACGTATGCCGCGGTCGGTTCATGGATGGGTTGCATATCCGACCCCTCCGTGGCTCGGAAAGCACATTAATTAAGCCGATGGTTCCGGCTGTCATTCATTGATCTTTGATAGTCTTAACGGATAGTCAGAACCAGAAGCCCAAAAGACTGACAACCAGTCTTACCAAGGGGTTTTTTGTTACTCATTTACTGGGTTGTGTAGGTCAGATAGGCAGTTGCTCCATCTAAAATACTGGTATTCAGCTGCGTGCGGTTAGACTGGAAGTTGACCTCAACATAGTTGGGAAAGGTTAGGCAGATAAAAGTATACAAATTCCCCTTTATTCATAAACGTTGCATAAAATTAAGTAGTGATTAGCGCCTGTTTAACCATACATTTTTGACGTTTAATTGTCACTTAACATTAATCATCGTTTATAAATAAACCCCATAATATTTAAGTAACAATAATCGACGAGACAGAATTGAATGGCGTTGTTCAATCAAAATACTTAAATAGTTTTGTATCCGCTATGTAAGTAGGTACTTAAACGATACATAAATATTAATGCAATAGGTAGATACAAAGTTATGTTTATTATATCTCTCAGTAGATAGGCACTTTACGTGACATTTAAATAGTTTCTTACATTTGATTGTCTTATCTATAGAGGCACAAAGACATTTTACTGGTACAATATTATGTTATCAAAACCGAGGTTATTTATGTAGGTACATATATGTATGATATTTATTATGAATGCGAGAGGTTTTAAGACGTGCGTGATAATATATGTACTTACATATTTTAATTTTAATACACTAAAAATCTACATTATTGAACTGAGTTTTATAATTACTCGAAATCAGAATTATGAAAAGGCTTAGTTAATATTCCTATGAATCATCAACTCAGCCTATCGCAGTCCTCTGTTTGAAGGCCTTTTAGTCTTCAAATATTGCAGGATAGGTGACGAGAAGACTTGACGAAGTTTTCCTAACGCTCTGCCAACTCAACTGAATCCTTCTGTCGGTTTCTTTCTCAAAGTTGTGTCTACCGAGTTGGATAACTTGCCCTAGGTAGAAATACTCCTGGAGCGCGCGCGGGAGGAAGATCCTCACGCGGCGTTGCTCCGAAGGCGGAGGAGGGGTCGAAGAAGAAGTCAGTTTGACAGTCATCTCCGACTCCTTCCAGATGGAGGCCAGCAGGCAACAGGTGCGGGGGGCACCTTTGCCTGTATTGCACAGGCCTCCATCAGTGTTGGACGGGAATGGCCAGGTGCTCCCGGCTATTCCCGTAGCTCCCCAGCCTGGGGGGCATGCGGGGCCCGCCAGCTAGGCGGGCATGCGCCGGGAGGGTTGTGGAAGTAAAGGCTGAGCCGGTTTCCCATTGCCCTCCCATCACGGCGATGTGGGAACACCACTGAGTTTTAGTGGGTATACTGTCGGTGTCATTCCGACAGGAGTCCCACATACCCCGTCTCGTCCCCCACGAGCGGGGATGCGTAATGCATTCCTCAGCGAAAAAAAGAAAAAAAAAGGTAGAAATACTCCTTCACAACTGCCGAGTCCAATCTACATCAAAGGGTCGCTCCTTTGATGTAGATTGGACTCGGCAAGACGTGTGAATTGTACAGACGCCAGCACATCAACCTACACCAACTGTCACATTTTCCCAATCAACTTTGAACCTTATGCTTCAGTGATAAAGTTGAAAATCTATTAAAGAAATTTGACAGATTGTAGTAGGTTGATGTGCTGGCGTCTGTACATGACTTTCGTCTTGTCCAAATTCATGCATGAGGTCCTGGGTTCAATTCCCAGGTCGGGCAAAGTGTTATTGGGTTTTTTCGTTGGGAATTTCTCAGTAGCCGGCGTTCGGAAGTTGGTGGTGTGACACCCCGTGGCTCGACAAGCACGAAATGCCGTTGGTCCTGCGCCTGATCTGTCCCCGGTCGTGTGAAATTGCCGTCCTATCGGACTATAAGAGTAAAGGAACAGAGATTGCACCTGTGTTTGCGCACATAACTAGTGCAGTATAATATGATCTCCTGGATTATTATTATTACTTCATAAGTACAATAATTATTAAAATATTGTTAATACTTATGTTAGAATTGTGTTACGCTGTTACAGGTGCCGAAAGAGCCATTTGTATGGGACAAAATTGAACAGTTTCTAAGTTTACTTCCCGAACCGTTTACATCAGAAGTTAAGCAAGCCAGGTACGTAAAATACTTACATAATCAGCCTATAATGTTCCCACTGCTGGGACACAGGCCTGCACATTCTTATTACCTAAGTGGAAAACAGAAGTGCAAAAACTCGTTGCTGATCGTACGGTACCTACCTCATTATTCCGTTCTTATTATACCTTACTAACCTTACCTAGTATACCTAATCAGCCTATAACGTTCCCACTGCTGAACCACAGGCCTCTTTGTGAGAGGGAGTGGCCGTAATCCACCACGCGGGCCCAGTGCAGGTTGGTAGATGTCACATGTCTTCGAATTTTCGGTTTTAGGACATGACATAATTAGGTCGGTCTCCTCACGATGTTTTCCTTCATCATTTTGAGAGCAGTGGTGATGAAATAAATTACACAAAGTAAAGCGCCTGCCTGGGTTCGAACCCACGACCTAGATACAAGTCCGGGCAGCTAGTAGGTACCACTGGCCGGACGGTCGGTGCCATCACTGCGTCTATTGTCTGGAGGACACAGCTCAGCATAGGTACTCTGGCCAAATATGTCGCATGAGACGAGCCGCGCCGTGGCCTCGTTTTGAAAGTAGGAAGCGACCTGTCAAGTGACTGTCGACCGTAGTTCGTTCAATGGTCGGCAGTGTACGAGTCCTGGGACGTGGTGTTATCCTTCTGCGAAACAGCAGTTATTTTGCAGAAAGAAGCTACAGAAAGGGAAAGGAAGATCACGAGTGCTCTCCCGTCTCGCTGGGTGCACTGAGCGTCCGCGGAAGGCGGACAACGCCCTCTTCCAGCCCCCCTAAATGGGTCCAGAGCTCGTAACTCTATGACGTAACAAGGGGAGTTTAACACCTCACTCTATGGGATTGGACTCTTATGGGACGTGGCCCGCATAGCGCGGGCCGTCACCAGTCCGGGGCAGCGGAAGTCGCATTCGCACCCGCAGCCCCCGAAACAGGTGTACGAAGGAACACCGGGGTGGTTTTAGTCAGTAAAAGTCTGACAGACTAATCTGCCCATCACCCCAGAGCGGAAGACATCCATGAGGATTTCCAACCCGACAACAAAAAAAAAAGCTAGTAGATACCACTGGGCCACTACTGCTCCACGTTAACTATAGGTTCGATATTTATTTAAAAAAATATGTACACACATGTATATTATGTATAAACAGAAAAGAAAAAAATAACAGAATAATAGGTACAAAGATTTACTTCGAATGTATTAGCATAATTCTTAACACCAAGACTCCTTTTTTTTTAAATGAGTTTTTTGCATGTGTGTGAGAGGGTGTGTGTGTGTGTGTATGTGTAATGGCAAAAACTATGAATAAGTATTTTTTGTAAACGTAACGTCCGATAGCAACCGACCAACTTCAATCTTGATAAAGTAATTTATGATAAAATGCCTTCTCAAAAACTTATCGTGATAATATAATTACAAGACTTAATTTAATTAGATATCATTATACGTATGGATCGGGCTTTGACGGTTACCTTGGTTCTCCTGCGGATCTCTTCATTTTTGATTCGATCACGCAGGGAAACTCCAAGCATAGCCCTCTCCATTGCCCATTGGGTGACTTTCAGCCTTCTAATAAGGTTCATTGTAAGCGATCACATTTCAGTGCCATAGGTCATCACTGGCAACACGCACTGGTCAAAGACTTTCGTCTTGAAACACTGCGGTGTGTGGGACGAGACTATATTGCATAGCTTCCCGAACGCTGTCCAGCCGAGTCGGATTCGACGATTGACCTCTTTCTCGAAGTTGGGCCTACCTAACCGGACAGTTTGTCCTAGGTAAACATACTCGCCCACAACTTCGAGAGTAGCGACTCCGATCTTTATGAGAGTGGGTGTTACATGGGCATTTGATGACCTTTGGTGATTTACATGACCTTCGTTTTGTCCATGTTCATTTTCAGACCCACTCTTTCGGAGGCTCTACTGAGGTCATCGAGCATTGTACTGAGGTCCTCCATAGTCCAGCCATGACTACGATATCGTCGGCAAACCGAAGACTTATGTACTCGCCATTGATGTTAATGCCAGCCCCTTTTCAGTACAGAACCTTGAAGACATCCTCTAGAGTCTAGTGCAACAGTTTCGGACATAGCCTAAAGAATTGCCAAACATAAGTGGCTGTGGGCAAACATCGCTCGCAGAACAGATGGCCGTTGGGGCTGAAAGGTTCTGGAGTGGCGACCGCGTACCGGAAGACGTAGCGATGGAAGGCCTTTTTTTATCGTGGAGAAATGCTCATACATTCTGCACTACCACGGGGAGATAGTCCACTTATGTGGGACTCTAACCCACTAAAACTCCACGGTGTCCTCTGCCGCTTACGGCGGGAACACGGGCACGCGTTAGCACTCATCCGTGAATCCACCGTGGCTGTCCGTCACCGGACCCTCCTCTGGGGAGTATTCCCTATCACCGACGCACCAGAACACATAGCACGCCGTGACCACTCGCGATGAATATGGCGAAAAGCAAGGTGATGACCAACAGCACCAAGCTCAATATAAATTGGGGGTGTGTGGATTGAAGATGTCCATGCGTACATAAGAAGTACATATACCTCGGCCATATAGTCTCCTTCTAAGCAAGACATGATAAACAACTTGTTAGACTAGACTAGAACGCCTGGAAGAGCTGTTGGTCGATGATCCAAATAATGAAGGGATCTCTCCCTCTCTCACTGAAGGGAAGACTCATGGTTATGTGCATTCTTCGTACCCTCACCTATGGAGCGTAGACACGGTGACTAACCAAGCGTCCAAAGTCTTAAATTCACTCGGAGGCGGTCAGCGAGCAATGGAACACAGTATCTTAGGAATTAAACTCAATAATCGCATAAGGAACTTGAGATTGTGTTCCAAAACTCAAATTGCTGATGTAGGTACACAGTGGACAATTCAAAAGTGCCTGTACATGGTCTAATTGAAATAAATGCGTTGAGTTTGACACACACAAACAGACACAGTGGATCTAAAACAGCAACAGACGGCATCGCGGTAGGCCCAGAAGGAAATCGCGAGACGAACTCGACTCATTTCTTAAAGATTAGTAATAAACAGACAGCAAACAATATTTTGATTTAAAAGAGTGCCCGTGGAGTTTCTTGGCCGTTCTTCCCCATAGGAACCTACCACGCTTTGGAATGGGCAACTAGCTTCATCTATGTGACTGACGGACCCCTTGACAGTTCAATAGTGCCTGTAATTGGTTTAATTGAAATAAATGCCTTGAGTTTGAGTTTAGCAATAGATAGGAATATGTAAGGTAGGAGGGAAGGGAGAGGTCTTTGCCCCGCAGTGGGACACAAAAGGCTGATAATAATAATAAAAATATTCAATTAATCACCCCAGGAATTATTAAAACTAAGCAACTTGTTGTGATAAGTACTAAACAAAATTATTTTTCTTTTTTATAGATTCGCAAATAGTTTCAGCTCAGTAACAAAACTAAGGATAGAGTACGAGCGTCTTAAGTCGCACTTAATAAAAACAAAGAGTCCTATTGTGTTTGCTCACAATGATTTGCTTCTAGGAAACGTAATATACAACAAAGACGAAGGGACAGTATCTTTTATTGATTACGAATATGCAGCGTACTGCTACCAAGCGTACGATATAGCCAATCACTTCAATGAATTCGTTGGTGAGTATTTCATCTATCACAATATTAGCTATGCTTTGACGTGAAACTCAATAAAGTAGACACAGTCGAGGTTATTGACAGTAGAGTTGAGTGTGGGTTTCTGTACCCGAGCCGGCGGTATGCGGGAAGTTAATCATTTAGTACCCGACTACGGCGAAGCAAAAAGGAGGGTTATGATTTTGACCGGTATGTATGTATGTATGTTCATCTGTTCCCTCATAACTTATAAACTACTTGTCATAATTAGACATTTGAGGTATCGTTGGAAGCGTATTGATCGTCCGCTGGTTATAGGCTATGTGACGTCACATTAAATTGAATATGGCGCCTTCTAGCGGACATAAAGTCATAATCTAAATTTTTTTTTTAATCATGCTGTGTGGGGTATCAAATAAAAGGGCTTAATTAGCACATTTCAAAAATACAATAAATTTTGTGGGTTCCCCATACTTAGAATTGAAACTCAATTTTTTTTTATCAAACCCGTACGTGTATCTATGGATAGGTCTTTAAAAATGAAATTGAGGTTTCTAATATAATTTTTTTCTAAACTGAATAGTTTGCGCGAGAGACACTTCCAAAGTGGTAAAATGTGTGTGTGTGTCCCTGTACCTTCTAAAATAAGAGAATGATATAAAACTAAAAAATTATATGATGTACATTACCATTTAAACTTCCACCGAAAATTGGTTTGAACGAGATCTAGTAAGTAGTTTTTTTTTAATACGCCATAAATCGTAAACCGCAATTTACCTTTCATTCAATCAACTCAAATATAAAAATAAAAAAAAAAACATTTTATTTATATATTGTACGGTGGTACGAGTCCGATTCGCACTTGGCCGGTTTTTTTTACGTAAATAAGTTTTTTGTTTTATCATGTTTAGATATCGATACCCATCACGCCTGCAGAGTTTCGCTAGCTAATAGAATTTGACCCTGTATATAAATAAAAATGAAATGCTGGTCGTTCGGTGGTAAGTGCATCAACCGATTTGGCCATTTTTGTTTTAAAATGTTTGTAATAGGCCGAGTTAGGTCTTTTGGAAAGAAAAATTGCAAACATTGCCCGGAAAATTGGAGAATTCGGGAAAAAGTGAAAAAGTTTTTACCTATTGGATTTTTATATGAACTCAAGACACTATTTAAATTTTGCCAGGACAACGACTGTCGGCTTGTTTTGTTCTGTTGTTGTCTAGCTATTCAATAAAACATCAACTACCGCGCGCATTCTGGTTGTAAACATACATACATTTTTTCACAAATGCGTAGCTAAGAACCTAAAACCGGAGAAAAGCGGGTAAACTGCTTTCCACGAAAGTCTTCCGCAGACGCGGCGCTTTTAGTCGTGCGACGGAATGTTGCCAACCTCGCTATCTTTCACAGTCCTAAAATAATATTTTACCGAACCCTGATTTAATGGAATTTCTTTCAATAATGCAATAAAACCTAGCATAGTACCTACATTACACATTTGCACTCACTCTGAAAATAAATATGGCAAAGATGGGATACTTGGCTAGATATTTGTCTTCAATCATAATAGGCTTATTGTGATTGAAGATAAGTATTATGGGACATATTATTTATTTATTTTATTGTATTTTGTACCTATATTTTTCAGAAAACTTAGGTACAGCTAGACTAACATGTATCTTTATTAGGTACATATTAGTCAATAGTTCAACTGCTAATAACACAAATATAGCCAATTACAAGTTTTCACAAATGACAGCGTTTTATATTATTATACTTACATTGTTGATTTTCAATTTTGTGTTTTTTACTAACATTAGGTTAAGACTTTTACTAACAACATATGGATTTTTAATCTGAAATAAATGTGTTAATTATTATTATATTTTTTTTAAAGTAGCATTTATACTTAGCCCTACTCTACCTAGAAAAAGGAGTGTCCTAAAGCAGGAATGTCCATTATAATAAAATTATTATTGTATTTTTTATAGGGCTCTCAATAGATGACATTGACTACGACAAGTATCCCTGCGAAGAGTTCCAGTTGGAGTGGATCAAAGTCTACCTAGCAATATATTTGGATGTGGATCACCCCTCCGATGCGCATATTTACAAAGTTTATACAGAGGTTCAGCAACTATCATTGCTGTCTCACTTCATGTGGGGAATATGGTCACTTGTGCAGTATGAACACTCCGATATAGATTTCGATTTCGGCAGGTGAGTTAAATCAATTTGGGTTAGAAACTAAAGCAACTGCATGCTGCTGAGATGACAATGTTAAGGCTGCACTAGTGGACGGCTCTTCTTCCCGTTTTTTTTCCGATTGTGTTCTAAACTTTCTCCCAAAAGCAGTCCCCAAAACGACGATAATATTCATCTACTTATACATTCATTTAGACTTTAAGAGACAAATCTATGTACAGACGCCAACACATCAACCTACTACAATCTGTCAAATTTCTTTAACCTTTTAACCGCCTACGTCGGATTAATCCGACAAATATTTTCGGGCCCATTTCGCCAGAGTCGTATATTTACGACCAAAATATCACTGCTCGTTTAATCAGCTTTTTTATTTAATTACGCTGTATTCTATCAAAAATATGTTTATATTAGGTAAATAGTTAACTAAGTAATAATTTACACTTTAATACACTTTAGTCTCTTAATCAGAAGTCCTAAAAATAATGTCCAAAGTTAGATGAATTACTAACATTATTTTTAGAAAATTGTATAGATGTGCAACGCCCATGACGACAAAATCCGACATGAGGAACGGGACATATGCCAAGATTTACCGATACAAAAATAAACATAAATCAAAATATTTCTCGTTGTACTAATTAACTTTAAAACAAATACAGCAATTGTTAATAGAACATATTTTTTACAAATATTTGTGAGTATTTCATTTACTTCCTTTAAAATTATGTAAATTTACTTGTGAAATGTCAGCGACTAAATTGATGGTTCCCATCCCTAGCCTACATGTTCCGAAACTTACTTTGTTAGTACGCCCTACGCCACGGTCGGATAAAGACGACCGCTTCTTACGTCATAAACGAATGCCGACTTCTGGAGTTTTCCACCAGTGTTGTGCTTGTGCATGTAGTTTTACGTTCGTATGTCGATAAAATGTACATGACAGAAAGGGTTTAGCCGTCCTTCCATAAGCAAACTGCCCCCGATAGGAACCTATATCGTAACCTATGTTATATTGTAGAGGGTACTAATAGTAGTTCATCGCGTAGATATTAGCTCTATATCTTAGGTAATTGAGGAGCTATTTGAAAAAAAGTGTCCGGAGACGACTTTTTTTCAAAGTGATATAGCTCTGTTGATTTCAAAGCTAGAAAAATAAAACCAATTCCAGTGTTTATGGTACACTTTACAGTTTATTTTATATAAATTTTCATGAGCCAAGCTTAAACAAAAATATTAAAAAAATGCAAAAAAAATTTTTTTTTTTTAATTTCTATCAGATCGAATTGAATTACCACTTTGAAAAAAATATATAATAATTGTCTATACCTTGCCTAACAGCATGCCAAGTTTCATTAAAATCCATAAGGTGCATCATGATGAAAAAAAATATAAAAGTAAGTGGACCACCTTATGACCACTTTGTTGACGCTTTTAACTTTTAATTTTTCAATAATCTAGTATTTAATGAAATCGTATTGCATATTTGATTTTTCAATATTGGGTATGAAAGGCTTAAAAGAAAATGGAAGGATTTTTTCTCAGTAATAGTTAAATCCATATTAATAAAAAAAGTAATTAAAAAACCCGACTGCAACCTTATACTCAAACTAACTGAAAAGCTAAAAACAAGCCCATTTTAAATTAAATAAAAGTTGGAAGCAGGCGGGGCCCATACCATTATTATATGTAGTTTCAAACTCAAATGGGTCCCGCGGTCCCGCCTGCTTCCAACTTTTATTTAATTTAAAATGGGCTTGTTTTCAGCTTTTCAGTTAGTTTTAGTATAAGGTTGCAGTCGGGTTTTTTAATTTTTTTAATTACTTTTTTTTATTTCCAGCTTTTTAATTTAAAAAAAATGTGAAAGATTTTGCAGACGATTTAGTTTTTGATACAACGATTTGTCACTTTCAATTACTTTTAACCATATAAGTTGTATATATTTTTGTATCACCTTTTAAAACCCTTTATTTTGATACTCCACTCGATAGGTTTGAGAAAAAAAAATTTTTTGAAGGCATAATATGACGCCAATAATCCGCCATTTTGTTTTTTTTTTTTTTTGATATACCCAGTGTCACTTTCAGTCAATATGAATCTAACGACACCTCTCAAGCTAAAATCCATCGAGCCGTTCAGGCCATAGAGCGTGCCAAACGATTATAAAAACAAACATACATACATACTCTCGAAAAACATAACCCTCCTTCTGGCGCAGTCGGGTAAAAATAGCTTTTATTAGTCACCGTCACTATTTTCATTAATTACAACGTGATCTTTATTTATAGAAAAAACACTGGATAATATTTCTTCTGGGCGAACTATATGCGATTTATATCTTGCATTTGATAAATAATATATAATTGCTGCCACGTGAGAGCAACACCCAACGTGTGCGTACGCGCAGCGGAATGTTGTTGAATTTAAAGATTTTAATTATGCAGATATTTAGTGTATGACGTCGTATAATTGTGTATGGTAAAAAAAAATTTGTGCACGCAACCATTGTGGAGAAATTCACCAAAAACTGATTCCGCTGGGCGATCGTTGTCCTGGCGGAACTTTTTTTAATCCATACACTTTAGAAGAAAAGAGATGTGTCCAAAAATTAGTGTGTATTTGTGTGTAATTGTGTATGTATAAATAAAACTAGTGCATGCATAAACTTCGGAGAAATTCAAGTTTCCGCTACGCGAACGTTTGGCCATTAGCTAGTTTTCATATAAAGCGCTTACATAGAGAGCTGTAGATTTTTACATACGTTGTTTTGAATTTGTTTATATTTGTTTAAAAAACAGATTTAGAAAAAATCGTAGGGCATAAAAGATAAAAATATAAACGTAAAATACGCTTATTAGGTCTTAGTTCTTAAAGTATGCACTTTGGGGTCTAGATTTTCACGTTTATACAAACCTTGTAAGTGTCTGCAACATGTTGCCAAGTATCAATGATGTTCCGTTAGTAACTAAAGAGTTATAGGACAAATTTACCATGAACAGATCACTGTTTACAAAGCAGTCAAATATCACGACGTTCTGAAGGAATTGTATGGTAATATGTATGTCAATAATTAGTGTATTCATTCAACTATTCTTATGCAAAATTTCATGTCATTAAATTCAGTAATTAAAGAAAAACAATTATAATACTGACGAAGCATCGAAAACCTACATAACCCGACCAAGTTCGGATGGCTACAAAAAAGCGGCCGTGCAATATATTTAGGTAACATCCCAAGATTTACAGTATAATACCGGTATTGAATTGGTATAGGTGATAACACAATTGTTGTTTCGATATAATTTATAGGTCATTTATTTTTGTACACCTACTTTTTTAAATGTATTTGACTATGACAGAAAGTAGGTACTATTTACGTAGGTACTTTATTTAAGTATGCGCTTGAGACTTGAGATATCATCATCATGATTTCAGCCGAAAGACGTCCACTGCTGGACATAGGCCTCCCCCAAGCACCTCCACTTCGACCGGTTTTGTGCTTCTCGCATCCAACGAGTTCCTGCGGCCTTCACAAGGTCGTCGGTCCACCTTGTGGGAGGCCTTCCAACGCTACGCCTTCCGGTACGCGGTCGCCACTCTAGAACCTTTCGGCCCCATCGGCCATCTGTTCTGCGAGCAATGTGCCCTGCCCACTGCCACTTAAGTTTGGCAATTCTTCGGGCTATGTCGGTTACCTTGGTTCTCCTGCTTGAGATATAATCTAAATATATTATTTAAGACAAATAAAATTCATACAGCTAATTTCTATTGAAGATTTCACGGATCAGGAATCAGGATTACGGATCAACTGAATAGGTTAGTTATGTGATGTGATTTTAATTTTTATTGAAGCTCGAAATATTATACTTAAGTTTTGTCATCCACGCGAACGAAGTCGCGGGCAAAAGCTAGTTCATAATCTATTTTAGTTAAAACACATTTAAGTCTATTGCTGTCATTGCAAGCGTTTGTTAACGTTATTATAATTACATAATTAAGTATTATATGTAATTAAAAATATTTTTGTACGCGGATATTTAAATAGAGAAGTACTTGTTAATTGAAGATTTGTTTTTATCGTAGATAGTGGTGTTATTATTATAAAAATATTTTTCATTCAAGAAATGCAATTGTTTTATTTTTTCCTAACGCTTGTGTACGCAACTGTACCATATTAATAAATACTATATTGGAAGGTTAAGAACGTTTCTTAGATATATGGCACGGCCGCTTTTTGGTAGCCATCCGAACTTGGTCGGGTTATGTAGGTTTTCGATGCTTCGTCAGTATTATAATTGTTTTTCTTTAATTACTGAATTTAATGACATGAAATTTTGCATGTGAATAGTTGAATGAATACACTAATTATTGGCATACATTTTACCATGCAATTCATTTAGAACGTCGTGATATTTGACTGCTTTGTAAACAGTGATCTATTCATGGTAAATTTGTCCTATAACTCTTTAATTACTAACGGAACATCATTGATACTTGGCAACATGTTGCAGACACTTACAAGGTTTGTATAAACGTAAAAATCTAGACCCCAAAGTGCATACTTTAAGAACTAAGACCTAATAAGCGTATTTTACGTTTATATTTTTATCTTTTAAGCCCTACGATTTTTTCTAAATCTGTTTTTTAAACAAATATAAACAAATTCAAAACAACGTATGTAAAAATCTACAGCTCTCTATGTTAGCGCTTTATATGAAAACTAGCTAATGGCCAAACGTTCGCGTAGCGGAAACTTGAATTTCTCCGAAGTTTATGCATGCACTAGTTTTATTCATACGTACACAATTACACACAAATACACACTAATTTTTAGACACATCTCTTTTCTTCTAAAGTGTATGGATTAAAAAAAGTTCCGCCAGGACAACGTTCGCCCAGCGGAATCAGTTTTTGGTGAATTTCTCCACAATGGTTGCGTGCACAAATTTTTTTTTACCATACACTATTATACGACGTCATACACTAAATATCTGCATAATTAAAATCTTTAAATTCAACAACATTCCGCTGCGCGTACGCACACCACCCAACTGTTCGACTTCCATTTGCACAGTTACAGCAATAACGCCTAACAATAAACCTAACATTTTAAAACTGCAAGTACAATCGCGACACATTAATAGCAAAACCTACAGATGTTACATTGACTACAACCCCAATGGAAAAAGCCACGAAGATATTCGGCGTTATTGCTGTAACTGTGCAAATGGAAATCGACAAGTTGGGTGTTGCTCTCACGTGGCAGCAATTATATATTATTTATCAAATGCAAGATATAAATCGCATATAGTTCGCCCAGCAGAATTAATATTATCCAGTGTTTTTTCTATAAATAAAGATCACGTTGTAATCAATGAAAATAGTGACGATGACTAATAAAAGCTATTTTTTATTAATACGGATTTAACTATTACTGAGAAAAAAATCCTTCCATATTCTTTTAAACCTTTCATGCCCAATATTGAAAAATCAAATATGCAATACGATTTAATTAAATACTAGATTATTGAAAAATTAAAAGTTAAAAGCGTCAACAAAGTGGTCATAAGGTGGTCCACTTACTTTTATTTATTTTTTTTCACCATGATGCACCTTATGAATTTTAATGAAACTTGGCATGCTGTTAGGCAAGGTATAGACAATTATTATATATTTTTTTCAAAGTGGTAATTCAATTCCATCTGAGAGAAATTAAAAAAAAAAATTTTTTTTTGCATTTTTTTAATATTTTCATTTAAGCTTGGCTCATGAAAATTCATATAAAATAAACTGTAAAGTGTACCATAAACACTGGAATTGGTTTTATTTTTCTAGCTTTGAAATCAACAGAGCTATATCACTTTGAAAAAAAGTCGTCTACGGACACTTTTTTTCAAATAGCTCCTCAATTACCTAAGATATAGATCTAATATCTACGTGATGAACTACTATTAGTACCCTCTACAATATAACATAGGTTACGATATAGGTTCCTATCGGGGGCAGTTTGCTTATGGAAGGACGGCTAAGCCCTTTATCATGACGACTACTGAAGAGTTAATACGAATTCTAGAAGGCGAAGAAAATGAATGCAAAGTAAAATCAAACAAACATTTGTTTACAAGTCATAGCGAATTATTTTTTGCAGCCCGTACCTAAGCGTCAGTGTGACGTAATCGACGCGAGGTGCAAACTTAGCTTGGTCGAGTTGTAGTTGTTAGTTAACCACGCTCGCAAATGCAAATGTCGTTATTAATACGAAATATTCGACATCGAAAAGTTTTAAGCATTTATTGCACATCCCTCTTTGTTGTAGGTATTTATTTTTCGATTCACTGTGCCGGGCACTGGGGGCACGACAACTGACATTAAGTCAGGCGGTTAAAAGGTTAATCGATTTTCAACTTTATTACTAAACCATAAGGTTCAAAGTTGATTGGGAAAATGTGACAGTTTCGGGTAGGTTGATGTGCTGGCGTCTGTACTTACTTTTAAACTAATAAGTACCTACGTATAACAGTGTAATACAGCTACATTCACCAAAATAATTAGCTAACATTTCTGAAGTTCATTAACTGTAAAAGCACTAAATATTGCTCTAATGAAAAGATAAACTGGATTGAGGGACAAACTTTGCCGTGAGTAAACTACTGTCCCCATTTATCGACATAGGTCGCGGTTAGTTCGCCAAATGCAAATAAGTTTGTAATCATCATTTTTTTTTAATTTACGGTTGTCGGATTTTTTCCTTTACTTGTGCTAAGTACCTGACATTGCTTCTTGCCAAAATTTCATGATTCTAGGTCAACGGGAACCTATAGGGTATAGGTTTTGATTCCCTTGCGAGTGTCCAAATATGCGGCATAAACGGAACATAAACGCCCGTATCTTTATTTCTTTAGAGTTGTAAATCGAGATTTAAAACTCACCATAATTTTAGAGTTGTTAGATTTTTCTGTTTGTTAGAATTCGTTTAGCCCCAATCAGAAAAAAATATTCTTTCGAAACTTAAATACTTTTTGAGTGCTTTTTTTTTCAGATATGCTGAAATAAGATTGAACCGATACCATGAATTGAAAGACAAGATATTTAAGCAACTGAGTTGATTAAACGTTTTTAAGGATAAGATTGTAAAATTATCATTCATTTAATACAAATACTTTCCTATAAAAAACAAGTACAATTATATTATCAAGTAGAAAAACTCAAGATAAGATATTTATTTGTATTGCTTAGCGATGCTATTTTATTAATATCTGAAATACATTCCTAATCATTATTGTTATTTTTTGTGTATATTTAAATATAATAAAATGTTAAACATTAAAACAACTTACCTTATAGGAATGCTTTTTGTTCATTCCTACATGATCCCTAGATCCCTACGTATCAAATGGGCGCGATAATTTAATCCTATTAGGCAGGCCGCATACGTCCGGTTTCCTGATTCGGAATTCAGATTCGGAGACCCCGAATGTACGCATTTCATACAAAATGTTCTCTCCAGCGCACACGTACTTAAATTTTCCGTTCTGAAACCCTGACGAATCCCCCTGAATCTGAATTCCGAAACTGAATTCCGAATCAGGAAACCGGACGTTTGCGGCCGGCCTTACGGTACCTACTGTCCAACAGTAGTTTCTCGGGATAAGTTGTAGGTACAAGCAGATGTTATAGGTACCTACTACTGGTCCTTGAAGGAACTATTTAAGGGTGAGTTGCCTATGGCACTGAAACGCAGGCTCATGGACATGTGTATTCTTGCCGTCTTAACCTATGGTGCACAAACTTGGTCTTTGACTAACATCCAGAAGTCCAAACTCAAGGTCTGCCAACGAGCAATGGAGCCGAATGGAGCGCAGTATACTAGGCGTTCAATTAACGGATCGTGTTCGAAACACAATACTGCGCTCCAAAACAAAGGTGATCATCAGAATGACTGCCCAAAATGACCGATCAGCTTTAAAATATTACTAAAATTTAGTACCTATTTGGTACTATTTGGTACCTTTGTTTAAATAATTGGTACCTAATGAATAGCTGAGAAAATTAATTTTAAAAATGGCCAGTCATTCTGACGTCAGGATGACTGCCCTTATTTAGAATCTTCACGTAAGGGCTCCAAAATTTCAATTCACCTTCACAAAAATTTAGTACCTAACAAATATAATTTTTTTTTAGATTTTTAGGACAAAGAATAAAGATTTTATTAGAGATTTTCATCAGAATGACTGGCCAAAATGTACAATCAGCTTTAAAATATTACTAAAATCTAATACCTGTTTGGTACTATTTGGTAGGTACCTTTGTTTAAATAATTGGTACCTAATGAATAACTGAGAAAATTAATTTTAAAAATGGCCAGTGTTTCTGACATCAGGATGACTGCCCACATTTAGAATCTTCACGTAAGTATTTTTATAGACTTTTAGGGCAAAGAATAAAGATTTTATTAGAGATTTTTGTTTACAAAGGGCTGATTTTTCCAACGTCAGATAATTTTATTTAAGGAATAAATTGAATTTTGACAGTTCTTCCGTACAAAAACTGTCAGACATCAAACTTTTTAAACAAATAAAAATTGTCTGTCGCTGGAAAAATCAGCCCTATGTTTAAAAAAAAGTCATAAAATCATTATCATCATCTGCATAGCCTTTTCCCAACCATGTTGGGGTGGGCTTCCAGTCTAACCGGATGCAGCTGAATACCAGTATTTTACATGGAGCGATTGCCTGTCTGACCTCCACAACCCATTTACTGGGTAATACGATACCCCTTGGTAAGACTGGTTGTCAGATTTTCGGGCTACTGACGACCCGTAACGACTGTCAAAGATCCACAAATAACAGCCGGGACCAACTGCTTAACGTACTTTCCGTAATAAAATAATAATTCCTACTGATTTACCAAAAAAATATTATGTTAAAAGATACTGAATACAAAATCTTGTCTGTAATAGAATTTGGTACCAATTATTTAAACAAAGGTATCAAATAGTACCAAATAGGTATTAGATTTTAGTAATATTTTAAAGCTGATTGGTCATTTTGGCCAGTCATTCTGATGCAAATCTCTAATAAAATCTTTATTTTTTGACCTAAAAATGTAAAAAAATATATGTTTAGGTATCAAATAGGTACTAAATTTTTGTGAAGGCGAATTGAAGTTTTGGAGCCCTTACGTGAAGATTCTAAATGTGGGCAGTCATCCTGACGTCAGAACGACTGGCCATTTTTAAAATTATTTTTTTCAGTTATTCATTAGGTACATACCAATTATTTAAACAAAGGTACCAAATAGGTATTAGATTTTAGTAATATTTTAAAGCTGATTGGACATTTTGGCCAGTCATTCTGATGAAAATCTCTAATAAAATCTTTATTCTTTGTCCTAAAAATGTAAAAAAAATATATTTGTTAGGTACTAAATAGGTACTAAATTTTTGTGAAGGCGAATTGAAGTTTTGGAGCCCTTACGTGAAGATTCTAAATGTGGGCAGTCATCCTGACGTCAGAATGGCTGGCCATTTTTAAAATTAATTTTCTCAGTTATTCATTAGGTACCAATTATTTAAACAAAGGTACCAAATAGGTACTAAATTTTAGTAATATTTTAAAGCTGATCGGCCATCTTGGGCAGTCATTCTGATGATCACAAAACAAAGATAGTTGACGTGGCTCAAAAGGCTGCTCAACTTAAATGGGACTGGGCAGGACATTTCTGCCGCATGCCGAACAAACTGTGGGCCCAAATAGCGCAGAATTGGTGCCCTGGGACAATGAGGCGGAGTCGCGGCAGACCACGTAGGAGATGGAGGGACGAGCTGGATAGGTTCCGTCAAAACTGGAGGGAGGACGCGCGGGCTCGCGAAAAATGAAGAGAGTGGAGGGAGGCCTTTGCCCAGGAGTGGGACAGCGCAGGTTAGATAAAAAAAAATGCCATAATATTATATGATCGTTGCTAAATGATAACCACAGAGTAGATTTATATCTGACTAGCTGCGCCCCGCGGTTTTACCCGCATAAGTATCGATCCCGCGGCAATATCGGGATAAAAAGTAGCAGGGTGTCAGTTACCTCCATACAAAATTTTATCAAAATTGGTCCAGCCGTTTGAGCGTGAAAAAGTAACAAACATATAAACAAACACTCACAAACTGTCGCCTTTATAATATTAGTGTGACAACAGCTGCAAGGGTTAATCTATGGTTAACCTTGTACCGCCCGACTACCCTAATTATACTGTAGTCTTTGCGCCCGACTTCATATCGTCGATGTAGGATGCACCTAGTTGTACCCGGCTAAAAAGGTACTTACATGACTTTTTTATTTGTAACCTGTACAATACACAATAATGATGCCTTTGCCGAAAAGTTATTTAGAATTACTGTATATTAATATTTTCTTTCGCCACGGGCGACTGACACCCAAGCTACGCCACTGAAAAGTAAATCTCTAAATGTTGGAAAGGATTTCCTCTATGATTTAAATTACAAAAAAAACCGGCCAAGAGCGTGTCGGGCCACGCTCAGTGTAGGGTTCCGTAGTTTCCCGTCCGTCACAATAAGTGTTCCCACGTACAATTCGATAATACCCGACCCAATGTAATAAGTACCTACAGCGCCATCTCTCGGGGAATTGGGTTACTAATTAATACATAGACATGCCAGAAGTTTTCGGTGGTAATTTTGGATTGCGAGAACCGATTTTAATAATTCTTTTTTTATTTGAAAAAAGATTCGTTCAGGATAATAAAATATGTAAACGAAGTTAAAAAAAATGCTTGCATATACGATTATACTACGAACTTAGTCCAGAAATGATTTTGTACAACTTTTTGTCTTTTTTGTACAAAAACTGTTGTTTCTATCAAGTTCAAAATAATTTTCCTAGAAAGTCCTTATAAAGTTCTACTTTTCAGATTTTTTTCATATTTTCTAAACTTATGGTTGAAAAGTTAGAGGGGGGGGGACACATTGTTTTTTACTTTTGGAGCGATTATTTCCGAAATTATTGACATTATCAAAAAATGATTTCAGTAAACC
The DNA here is from genome assembly GCA_945859645.1 of Amphipoea oculea. Taxonomy (NCBI): domain Eukaryota; kingdom Metazoa; phylum Arthropoda; class Insecta; order Lepidoptera; family Noctuidae; genus Amphipoea; species Amphipoea oculea. The sequence goes on along the minus strand of OX243866.1, from coordinate 11,179,177 downwards.
CCTATTCATTTTTAAATACCTTTCCAACAATATATCACACGTTAGGGTTGAAATTAAAAAAAAAATCACTTCCCACTTTACATATAGGGGGGCTACCCTAATAAAACATTTTTTTCCAATTTTTATTCTATCACTTTGTCGGCGTGATTGATATTATACAGGAAGATTTTTTTAACACCATCCAAATTTTTACAGGCTGTTCTACCCATGAATATGAACAACTTTCACTATGGGACCAACTCTGAAATCACGAAAAAAAAATCAGCTGTTTCATACAAAAGTTCAATACCTACTTGACCAAAATGTATGAAACAGCAGATTTTTTTTTCGTGATTTCAGAGTTGGTCCCATAGTGAAAGTTGTTCATATTCATGGTTAGAACACCCTGTAAAAATTTTGATGGTGATAAAAAAATAAGTCTGTATACATATTGGTACCAAATTTCAGCTTTCTAGTGCTAACGGTCACAGAGATTAAGCGAGGACGGACACACGGACGGACGGACGGACGGACAGACAGACATGGCGAAACTATAAGGGTTCCTAGTTGACTACGGAACCCTAAAAAGGAGCTCGTGAATGGAGGTTCTCGCACATTGACTCCACAGTGTAAACAGTGGGTAGGTATCTTATCTGTCACTACCTACTTGGTCTGTGGACACTAGGTACCTAACGTTCGTATGAGTTCCGTGATCGTGTGCTTAGACGAAATCGGTCTATCAGCTCTCAAGTGGCTTAATTCTTATTGGCTGGGACCTGGGACACAGGTTTCCTCTCTGTGAGAGGCAGTGGGCCATAATCCACCACGCGGGCCACTAGATATCTTCGACATTTTTGGTTCTAAGACATGCTAGTTCCCTCACGATGTTTGAGAGCAGTAGTGATGAAATTAAATACACAAAGTAAAGTGCCTGCCAGGGTTCGAACGCACGGCCTACAACACGTAAGTCGGGGCAGATACCACTGGGCCACCATTACTCCAGATTATATGATTATGCGAAAATCTGCATATTATGATCTGATATATAGGTATCATTAAATGATATACAGGGTGGTCAAAAAGTTGTGGATCAAACGAAATAGGGAGATAAAGGAGGTAATATCCAACATTTTTAAAGTGAGAAATAATTTTAGGTAATGCTTCAAATTTTTGGAAAAAAAATGAATTGAAATTTGGTACCTAGACCCGCAATAGAACTTTTGAACTTTTTGTAGTACTCATACATCATCTAGTAATAATACAACACCGTTTGTTTTAATCACATTTTTGTTTTAATTAGTATAATTGTAAAAGAACTTGGTATACTTACAAAAATATTCATACATTTTAGCGCAATTAAATTATGGCCATGCTGTAGAAAGATTTTTTGTTGGAAATGACCTCCTTTATCTCTCTATTTCGTTTGATCCACGACTTTTAGACCATCCTGTATATCAGATTATTTTTTCCTTAAACAATTTCATAATTATTGTATTCTTAATGAGTGAAATAATATGTAAACCATAAATAAAACAAAAATTAAAAATATTTTCTCTGTTTATAAAAATCAAAACACCGTCTTACATACAGAATAAATTCATTAATGAATATTATGGACATTATTAGTCTTCATCAGTGGAACTTAAATTTATATTCAGTTCACTATGTTAAATGTATATAAATATAGATAACAAGAAAATTACTGCCTCTTTAAGGTCAACATTGTTTTCAAAAATATGGTAATTGGTCACTGAAGAGCATCAACATGTTATCTACAATTTTAAAACAATATTGACCTTAAAACTTCTTCCAAAACTTAAAAACGAAAAAAAACAGTAGTGCAACCCTTATTCATAAATAAAAGACAACGTATTGCACGACTCATAATGTGAAGCATTAGTGCTTTACGATTGAAAATAATGTTTTGCCTCCTTTCTGCAACTGTTTCTATTGTTATTCTCCTGCTAGTACACAAAACTTACTTAATTTATATACCATTGTATAGATAATTTAATTTAGATGAATTCTGTACTTTTCAAAAATTGATTTAATGAACTACTTATGGTTTTTTATACAATCAAATGAGCATTATGAGTCGTGCACTTTTTATTTTCTTAGTTCTGTTAACATTGTGTAAATATGAGAGAAGGCATACTTCTAATTCTTTTCTATCATCTTTCCAGTAGATATTTTGTAAGATGTTTAAGAATAAGAATATGGTCATATTAATCATTGTAAAATATTCAGATATTGGAAGCATCAGTTTTTCTATCTTTTCTATAGTTTGGCTAATATCTAGTTACAGTATGTTAATAGAACATAATACAATTAAGAATTGGCCGGTGACACTTTCCTTCAAACTCATGCAATAGTTCATCAATATCATTATCTAAATCATCACTTTGAGCCATCTTCGTGACCATGTCACTTATTAAAAATGCACCAATGGTAGCTTCTTCATGGTTATCTTGAATATCCATGTTCACAACATGGACAGGTTGGTTGTAAACAGACCTCTTTGAACCAAACCATTCTATGACTTGATCATATACTCTTTCCTCACATGTTATTATGACATCAAATAGTTCAGTTGATGTCTGGAATTTCTCTGGACTGGGTTTAATTCTTCTGTTTCTGTCTAACATATGTAGTATACCGTTCTGTGTATAGTATACTTTATCCTTTTCCATTAAATCATTGTAAATATCGTCATAGGGAACCCCAAATTCATAACAATTAGGACGATCTGCAGAAGAACCTGGTAACTTAACCTTTTCACCCGTGCCATAAGACTTAACTTTAAAGCCTTTCTTCGCCAGAAATGCGTGAGCTTCCATACTACGGTTCATGTTCGAAGAACATACAACCGCTATGTAGATATCACACATTGTTAATGTTATTTTATACTTCGATTCTAGATTAAATCAAGTCGAAAAAAAAAACATTGCGTTTAGCTATGATTTTGAACAAATTGCATAAGTCCTCTCATTTTCAAGTCTCATACAATACAGGGACAAAGCAAGCATGAATAAAACAAACAATAAATTCTTTTGTTTGTTGTTTCGTGGGCTTTACCGTGTGCTGTTTATAATGCCACCGAGACCAAATTTTTCTAAAATCGGAAACAGATGGCAACAACCTGACTGGCTGACAAATGACAGTTGATATGTCGCGTCGCGTGTCGATGTCAAATTTAAGTTTTTAACTGTTTAATATTTTTTTTGCGTTTTGGATAAACGGCTTTTAATACTTTAGCATGAATTTGACAGCTAGCTCATAGCTGTCACTAACAAGGTTTGGTTTATTGACTAACTTTTCTCCTAAACTTATCCAAATCTTGTCAACTTTTTGAAACTTAAATAAAATCAAACTGTAGTTTGGTGTGTAGTAATAATAACTTTGTAAATATATATTATGTAGATTTGTGATGTTTTAAATGTATATGTATATAATATCTATTCTTCTTTTTCTTCGTCTTTTTAGCTACTTTTTTTTGCAACTAGTAATCCACGGAGTGCAAAGTTCGACGGCTCAGTTGCCAAAAAAAAAAAAAAGGTTTGGTTTTTTTTTTTAATGTCCGAAATTATCTGCTGCTTATCTACTACTAACAAAATCAGAAACTACAGAACGCCACTTTCTATGATCCTCGTTGCTGTGGCTAGCAATTTCAAAATCTCACGACAGCAGATTTGTCGCTAGCGATGTCAAAATGTGTTCGCCAGCGAATCCATTCCTATACTATGTCATCATAATCAATACTTTTACCATTCGGTAAAGCAAATCTTAAGCTTTTATTTTATCTCCATTATTATTATTAATCAGTCTATGATGTACTGGTTGATGTGCTGGCGTCTGTACAGACGCCAGCACATCAACCTACACCTAACTGTCACATTTTCCCAATCAACTTTGAACCTTACAGTGATAAAGTTGAAAATCTATTAAAGAAAGACAGATTGTATACTACCAAAACTCTAAAATAGTTTTAAAATTTAAATGCCCTGTACAATCATCGGTATTTACGGGTGAGTGCGTGGCCATATTAGAAGCGTGCTTATTCATAGAAGCCCATAGCATAAGTTTCGGTGTCATCTTTACAGACTCACTTAGTTGTTTACAAGCTTTGGAGCAGAATCCTTTCAAGAGTAGACTGCACAGTCCAATTATATTTCAAATAAAAAAGTCCCTTTTCTCTTGTGCCAAGAATCACAAAACCGTCCACTTGGTTTGGATTCCAAGTCATTGAGAGGAAACGAATATGTAGATGCTCTTGCTAAGGATGCTGTTACGTCCCAAGCCGTTGACCTCAAGCACTTCCAATGTCAGGGCTACGATCTGCTGAACCTTCCAAAAAAGAGCTTGCTATCCTCATGGCAGGTGCAGTGGCAAAATTCAAGTAAACGGAAAGGTGCTTTTTATCACGCAATTCACACTAATGTTACACCCAAGCCTTGGTTTTACCCATATAAAAAAATATCCAAGAAGGTAATATCTATTATTTGTCGCCTCCGCATAGGACATTGTTGTTCCCCAGTATTTCTCCATAAAATACGGGTCAGAGACTCATCTCTCTGCGAATGTGGGTTGGATGAAGGTACTTTGGAGCACATCTTTTTTAACTGCTCCTATAATAACCCAGCCCATGACTTGTATAGCCATCTCCCTAAATTAAAGATCCCTGTCCCAACTAACTTTCCATCCCTACTAACAAATTCTTCCCCAAAGCTACTTGAAGCTTTGATGTATTTTATCCGCGTCAATGACATCAAATTATGATGATTGTTATGTGGTCATTTATGTATAATATTTAATAATATAACTAACAGTATTTTTTATTTGTTTGTTTCAGTGTATCTACTAATACTCGTCAACAAGTTTCACATTAAATTCAACTATTGGATGTAAAAATTTTTTTTTTTTTGTTTCATAAATTATTTTCTTTTTTTTTTCTCCGCCACGGGTTCTCATATCACATCTGACATTGGCAGAATTGTCGACATCGGCACCCATGGAATTATTAGTACAGTCATAATAATTCTATGTCGGCACCATTGCCACAGAGAAAAATAGAATAGAATAGAAAGACAGATTGTAGTAGGTTGATGTGCTGGCGTCTGTACACACGGCTACACATCAAGCTATACATTTCCAGTTTCAGTTGACCTCGCATTGTATTGTTTTTGTACAATCAGAAGTCAGCTTATACTGCTTATGTGTAGCCGTGCGTACACACAGCCTGTGTCGGCTTCGGCTATACTCCTAGGAGAGGCTTCGCGGGTTGGCAGATGTCACACATCTTTGAATTTGGTTCTAGGACATGCCGGTTTTCTCATGATGTTTTCCTTGTGTTTCTGAAGGTTACCTACGGCAGTTGCCTGGTTTTTTAAATTTCGTAACAGGCCCCCCATTTGTACGCACGGCGACATATCAAGCTATACAGGGTGAAATTGAATTCATGGGCATCCTATTAAGGCGTCATTGTAATCATCATTATGAACAACTTTTACTATGGGACCAAGACTGAAATCGCAAAAAAATAATCAGCTCTTCCATACATTTTGACGAGTTATGTGAACATAAATGCAAGGAACAGCTGCTTTTTTTTCGCGATTTTGGACTTAGTCCCATAGTAAAAGTTGTTCATAACGATGAGTACAATGACCCCTTAAAAGGCTGCCCATGAATTTAATTTCGGCCTGTATATCTCTAGTATCAAACTTCTTATTATACGAAAAGCCTAAACAATTTAATGCGAGCTAAAACTGGAAATATATGCTTGATGTCGTCGTGAGTACTTTGTAGTATTTACTTATTCCATGGTCGGAGCTCCGACCACGGACAAGTTAGCAGGGACCAATGGCAGGGACACTTCTGACTGACATTACATTTACAATATCGATGCTTCCGACAACAAAGGTCGTAAACACCAAAATAGCACTTTTGGTAATCAACGAAAAACAAAAAATAATTTCGTTTTTGGCTTATATCTTTTTAACTTTAAAACTTGTAAAATTGTGTTCTATACAAGAAATACGTAAAATACGATGGTGTTTCATAATATATTATTGCTATTTATGTCAAAGCCTTATTTTAAAAGTTAGCTTGGACATACACCCCAGAAAATTCAAGAAGTTGGTATTTACGACCACTAACAAATCAATGGAGAACGATTTGTCTAACGGAAGTTAGAAGTATGCACCAGTTTTTAAATACAATAGTTCTGGGTTTGGTTTTAAAAACCACATACTGAAATAAAAATGAGTGTAAACACCACGATCTGATGCGATGGTATGTAACAAACATGGAAATATCTGAAGCAAATCAATGAATTTAAGACTGTAAGTTGAGTTTTCATTACTTGTAATAAAAACAATAAAATAAAACACAAATTGACATAATTAAAAAAGGTTTTTTATTAATTGACCGTCATCGTTTAATCAAAATAATGGTTAAGCAAGGCACTAATACCAATTCAAAGTAAAAAAATGTCTAAACCAATCACTTAAATTTCCATTAGAGGATCTTGAACATCAATCATCATTCATCATCATTGTTTGTGTCGCGGCTCGAAATTTTTATACCTTTAGGACCTGGCAGGTCCTAAAGGTATAAAAATACACTTAAGTAAGTATATTATAGGCATCGTCCCGTATAATTTAATCAAGCGTTTGTTACAAGATGCCTAATAATTAGGCATCTTGTAACAAACGCTTACCTCCAACGGCGGTCGTCCGTCCATCTAGCGGGGGGGCGTCCTACACTACGCTTGCCGGTACGCGGTCTCCACTCCAGGACTCGCCTGCTCCACCGGCCATCAGTCCTTCGACAGACATGGCCAGCCCACTGCCACTTCAGTTTGCTTACTCTGCAAGCTATGTCGAAAACTCCGGTTCTTTTCCGGATAATTTCATTCCTGATTTTATCCTTCAAAGAGACTCCGAGCATAGCTCGCTCCACAGCGCGCTGAGCGACCTTGAATTTGTGGACCAGCCCGACCGTCAGTGTCCACGTTTCAGCACCGTATGTCATGACGGGCAGGACGCACTGGTTGAAGACCTTAGTCTTCAAACACTGCGGGATAGGCGACGAGAAGACTTGACGGAGTTTTCCAAATGCTGCCCAACCCAACTGGATCCTTCTGTCAGCTTCCTTCTCAAAGTTGTGTCTACCGAGCTGGATGACTTGCCCTAGGTAGACATACTCCTTCACAACTTCGAGAAGCGACCCTTCGATGTGGATTGGACTCGGCAAGACGTGCGAATTGTACATGACTTTCGTCTTGTCCAAATTCATGCCGAGGCCAACACGCCGGGAGGCTCCATTTAGGCTGTGCAGCATTTGGTCTAGCTGTTCCAACGTCTCTGCCATTATGACGATGTCATCGGCAAATCGAAGATGGGAGATGTACTCGCCGTTAATGTTGATACCCTGTCCAGTCCAGTCCAGCGTCTTGCAAACGTCTTCCAACGCGTTGGTAAACAATTTAGGGGATATTACATCCCCCTGTCTCACCCCCCTGAGCAGTTGGATGGGGCTGGTTTTCTGATTCTGGATCTGGACAGTCATCGTTGCAGCGTCATACAAACATCTCAACACTTCGATGTAGCGCCAGTCAATTCGACATCGTTGCAGAGAGGCCAGAACTGCCCATATTTCGATGGAGTCGAAGGCTTTCTCGTAGTCCACAAATGCCATACACAGCGGCAGATTGTACTCCTCCGTCTTCTGTACAATTTGTCGAACAGTATGGATGTGGTCTACGGTACTGAAGCCTTTCCGAAAACCGGCTTGTTCTGGCGGCTGGAACTCGTCTAGTCTCCTGGCGAGACGGTTCGTGACGACCCTCGAGAACAGCTTGTATACGTGGCTCAGAAGTGAGATGGGTCTATAGTTCTTCAGTAAGGATTTGTCACCTTTTTTGAAGAACAGAACCACCGCACCTCTGCTCCACGCCTCGGGCGTTGTACCCTCTTGGATAACGGAATTAAAGAGACTCGCTAGCTCCTTCAGGACTGGAGCCCCGCCCGCTTTAAGGAGCTCTGTCGTTATTCCGTCATCCCCAGGTGCCTTGTTGTTCTTTAACTGCTCGAGAGCCGCCCTAATCTCGCATTGGTCGATATCCGGGATGTCCTCCGTGTAGTGGCGCGTTAATTCGGCTCGATGGTCATCTGCACTATGCCCCGCTGGTTTCATCGTCCGTGTTGAGTACAGGTGCCCATAAAAATCCTCGACTTCCTCGAGTATCTCGGACTTCGAAGTCACGATTCGGCCATCGGCAGTTCTTAGTTTCGTCAGATGGGACCTCCCTAATTGCTGAGCGAACAGTTTCGACCCTCGGTTCTGCTCAATCGCGTCCTTAATGTCACGGGTGCTGGAGCACCGAAGGTCTCGTCGCGTCAACTTCCTAATTTTTAGGTTTAAGGCCCTCTTATCTGACGAAGACGGCTGCATAGATTGCAACTCTCGTCTTTCCCTCATAAGTCCGAGAGTTTCCGAGGAAAGTTTAGACACCTTACTTTTTCGCTACGACGAGAAAAACCTGCGGGACACGTCGCGTAGTGCTTTGACCACCTCGTCAGCTTTCTCGTCAATATTGCCTGTGGTTTCCAACAGGGCGAATCGATTTTGAAGTTCCAGTTGGAACTTTTCGGATCCTAGAGCGTCTTGGAGCTGCGTAGGTCGGAGTGTAGGCCTCATCATGCGGAGTCTCTCAGCTCTGAAATTGATATTCAAAGTGCCTCGGACAAGCCTGTGATCGCTTCCGGTATTAAACCTACTAATCACGGAGACATCTCTAAATATATGCTTCCGATCCGTCATGATGAAGTCTATCTCGTTCCTTGTCACGTTATCGGGGCTTTGCCAGGTCCACTTCCTTTGGGGTTTCTTTTCGAAAAACGAATTCATTAAGAAGAGCCCCTGCGACTCCAAAAAGTTGACCAACATTTGCCCCCTGTGATTCCTGCGTCCCAAACCGAACGGTCCGACTTTAGATTCACCGCGTTCTTGTAATCCCACTTTGGCATTGAATAGAAGATTATTAACCAGAAATTTCCTCCTCCTCCATAATTATACTCGGCGAAAGACAAGTGCAGCAATACTATCAAAGATTTACACCACAGATATTTAGTAGAAAAGAAATTTCCTCCTCCTCCATAATTATACTCGGCGAAAGACAAGTGCAGCAATACTATCAAAGATTTACACCACAGATATTTACTAGAAATGTGCTTTACATCATCGGATGGTTTTTGTACCTCAATAATAGTCATGACCAAAGCAGGCCGTAATAATTATCTATGGATGTTTTTTCTGAATTATTAGATACGAACGTAAAACACCAGTGAGTAGCGCCATTTATTTCTCAGAAAAATTAAACATTTGAATTTCTTAACGGGGTGTAATTGCGACATATTTATACTTTTTGTGTTACGACCCCTTTTTAGTATGAAAATATTAACAAAATTAGGAGTACGACCTACATAATTCAATTTTCAAACCAATTTTCCAAGACCAAGTGACATTACGACAATTGTTTCTCAGCAGAGCTTACGTTTTAAAAATGATTGTGGGGTGTAACTACAATTAATTATGTATTCATGTTTTTACGACCGACAGCTGTTTGTACGTTGTATTATACGACCTGCATGGTTATTCGGTTCTAAGCAATATGAGTTATACATACCCTCTTTTCTAAAAAATCTTGATTACACTAGTAAAAATTTTGGGTGTAAAAGTATTTTTTTTAGGCGAATATTTTTTTCACATTTTTAGATCGACGCAGCGCCAAAAATTAAGTAGGGCTGCATTCTTAACTCATTTTCGCCAAAATGGCGTTTACGACATTTGTTGCCGGAAGCATCGATATGACGCGACGGCGGCGGCGAGGAAAAAAAATTACGAAGGAATATGCGTGAAGTGAAGCAAATATTTTAGTCTGTGACCAGTGTTTCCACAATGAGGGGAAGTTCCCCTTTTGAGGGGAAATTAGACTCTTGAGGGGAAGAAAAAGGGGAAAGAGCTAGAAAGGGGAAATCATGGGTAAATCATATTGTGAACGGTGGGTTTATTATTACTATTAAATTATTCCTCACTTTTTTTATTCATCTCTAATCTATTTTTTTTTTGCCTCATTTGATGTGGCGTTTGCTCGTACTCACTTTAAATGGGGAATCTGAAATAGATTTTTCATCAATTGAACAGACGATTGGCCTGTTTTTTGCAATCCATATTTAACGCGAAGCATCGATCCCATGGTTTCATTATCAAGTCTGTTTCTTTTATCTGTTTTAATATTCTTAACAGCACTAAACAGACGCTCTGCCGCTGCATTCGAAAAGGGTAGGGACATAAAATAATTCACCAATATTTGCAGTTGTAGGAATTTGTGTCTACCATCTATGTTCTTTTTTTCAAAGATCTTTTTCCAAAAGCCTATTATGAATAATAAGATAATTAGAAAGAAAAAATAACTTTATTTGAAAAACCACATAAAATTACCCTTAAATCAATTTAGAAATTTCAGTTGTGCACTAAATCTGATTTTTAGGGATTAAATTAAACAATGTTTTCACTGATTTGAGTACTAATGTATGGGGAATAGGTTGATAAGTCTAATATCATACAAAATAAGATGATTTTACCAAAATAGGTAAAATAATTTAAAAGATTGCATAAAAGCTTTAAATACGAGTTAAAGGTAAAAACGGATTTTGGAGAAAAAGTCAAACTTAAAATCGCGGCCCTGTAAAATTGACATTTTGGACTTATTAAGTTCTTCACGCCATGCACGGATATTTTCGAGGGGAAAACAGGCCTAAAAAGGGGAAAACTCAAGGGAGGCGTGGGGAAAAGAAACCATGAAAGTGGAAACACTGTCTGTGACTCTGTCTGTCATCTGTGTCTGTGAACGTGAAGTTAAAAACAAATTGTCTGAAAATATATTTTATTTTAGTTAGGTTATGTTTAAGCTGAATAGCGCCAGTTCATATTTCGATTTAAACCTTTTCTAACATGAATCAATTATTCAAAAACTTATGTCTAACAAATGTAATAACGAATCAGTCGAAGAACATACACACCAGCTCGTCAGCCTTAGCATGGTCGAAATCAGATAATACACCGAAAAGATTTTTAAGGCATAATAAAAAGATATACCCTCCACAGTCCCTCGATGAAGAACCAAGACCGGCTGTAAGTTGCGACTAATTATTTACATGTAGGTGTAGCCCGAATAGTCTAGCGAACCGCTTTATCACTATCAGTCCAGTTATTTATTTTTTAACTAATTGCCTCTTAAAACTAAATTGCTAGTCGTCTAAACCACTAAGTCTCCAATCCTTAGATTATCATCTGTAAAATTTATTAGTTTTGATGAACATGATACAATTATTATACTTAGATATTCCTATGAACACAACACTTCAAATAGGTACCTAATCATTAATTGTACAGACGCCAGCACATCAAGCTACACCTAACTGTCACATTTTCCCAATCAACTTTGAACCTTATGCTTCAGTGATAAAGTTGAAAATCTATTGAAGAAATTTGACAGATTGTAGTAGGTTGATGTGCTGGCGTCTGTACATAAATAAATTCTAAATCTGGTTAGTTATCTACCTACATTGTAGTAAATTTAAAGTAAGTAAGTACAATAAAATAATATCTTAGGTGCTATGCTCTGTAGTCTTTTAATTAAAATATTTAGCAGGTTTTGAGTCAATATTGAAGATCCTTCTCAATGCCTTCATCAACTTTATCTTCTTCCTGAAATTACAACATTTGTGTTAAAACTAAAATGTTTGTTTGTTCAAATGAAAGGGATATTAGTATACACAAATGAAAAGTATTATAAGAAAAACAATAATATTTATTGGTTTTTCAAGAATACCACACACAATCATAAAATTAATATATTTTCAGTTTGTATGTCTTCAAAAGACCAATATAAAATACAGTCCTGAAAAGCTGTGGTACATTGCCAGTTTCATCAGAGGAATGACAGCAGACGAGGCTGTGAAACAACTCAGCTTTGTAAACAAAAAAGGAGCAATTTTTGTTAAAGAAGCCATACTCGAAGCTCAAGATCTTGCTGTGAAAGAACACAATGTTGAATTTAGGAGCAATTTGTGGGTTGGTAAGTACTTACTACTGTTTAATTTCTAAACATTAGTTGCACCCTACAGGTTAGAGTACAATGTGCATTGTACAAGCCTCTCTAAGCTCTCATGACTGAGTTAAGAAAACCCTTGCACCTTTTGTTACATACCCAGTATGTTCCCTTAAAACATTATTATAGCAAAAATGCGTAGATACTAATTAACACTCAATTCCTGTTTCAGCTGAATCCTTTTCTGGTCAAGGAATGGTGATAAAAGGAATTAGAAGACATGCCAGGGGGCGCATGGGAGAAGTAAGATACCAGTACAGTCATTATTTTGTAAGATTGGAAGAGGGAAAGCCACCCGTAGACTACTATAAGAGAAATCCACAAACACCACAACAACAACTTGATAATTGGCTGGAACAAATGAGGAAGAGAAAGATTATAAATTCATATTAAGTTGTATATCATTTATTAACATGATTAATTAGAAATATAAAATAGCATAGATCCTGCTTTTAGTTCTTATTTCATTGTTAATTATTTACTTACCTTAACAAAATATTATTTTGAATGCCATATAAGACATTTGATAAAACTTAACTAGCATAACATGTCATATTCTTGATAAAAATAAATTATTATCAATTTAAATAGCTAATTATTATTCCTCAAATTGATCATGAGTTGATTACATCTATAAACTAAATAAATTAATAATTTGTTTCTCATAAACATAAGTAGTATTCATTTTCAGAATATGAGCAAGGGACTGTTTCCACTTCAAATCATGGCCTTACTGTATAGTTCATTAATAGGTATACTTGATACAACATTATAAGTCATTCATATAATTATGGAAGTATTAAAAATACATTTGCCTAACATGATCGGCAATGGTAATTATTAAAAATTGCCTGATGAAAATAGGTTAATTATTGGCTTCCTTCCTTTTATGTTGTAACTATTACTATTAACATTTTGAGAACTTCTAAACAGGGAATCAAAGTGTAACCTTTTATATGTGTTAATATAGCTCATTTGGAGAAACTTCGACGTAAATGTATTTTTTCCCAAAAATGAGTTAATTATATGCCAAAGCACTTAAAAAGCGTAGAAGCAAAAACAAAAAAAAAGTAGCAGTTACGTCGATGTTTCTCCAAATGAGCGATATGTGTAAAGCCGGCGCCAGATACAGCTTCAAACATTTGAACACTTCGTTGATTGTTGTGTGGCACGGGACTTTGAATGTGTTCAAAGTTTGAAGAAAGATTTTGCAATTTGCCATGCAGTATCGGTGTTTTAGCGCACATTTTGATGTGCGCTAAAACACCGATACTGCGTTCAAAGTTGGAATATGTTCAAATGTTTGCGTAGCCTCACACACTTGTGCAAAGTTCAGTTGCGCGACCGTTGTTGTGGCGCGTGCGCAGTAGGAAGTTTTGTTTGTGACTGTGCGCGTACGTGCTTGAATAGTTCAAGATCGTAATTTTCAAGATGGACTGGAGCAACGAGTGCGTCCTTGAATTTGTGGAGTTGCTGCAAGGGGAACCATGTATATGCCATTTTCGTCCATCTTATTTGTCGTCTACAAGCATAGTAATGTGGATAAAATGTTTGCAAAATATGTCCGGCAGGCTTCGACAATGTGTTCAAATATTTGAAGCTGTATCTGGCGCCGGCATAACAGAAATAAGCATTTGTAGGTATAATTGCACGGTACCGCAAAAACGCGCGCCGGACAGACAGAGGGACAAACTGCGATGGCAGTCCAGTCGGGATTGCAGCTATTTTGGCTACACCGCGTTTTCCGTTTAACACTTTGCTGTTACAGATATATGGGTTAATAAATATCAAACACCAATATGTCCACCATAGATAAAAATATACTTTTTAAAATTATGTACGTATACTTATTAAAAAAAAAAACTGATCCTTTTCAACATTTTACAAATTCAAATATGTCCACGTATTTACTACGAAAACATTGGACAAAAACTCCGCTCCATTTCAAACTCTAGTAAGTCCATACAGACATTCATATCAAAATCCAATACGTCCAAACTGACCAACCAAATCAAGCGATTGGCCATGATGGCGGCCAAGACATTAATATTTTTTTGTTACAGATCGATTCTAATACGGTTCCGCAATTAAAATTTATTTTAAATAGTTTTAGTTTAGTTTTAGTTAAAATGGACTCCAAAGTGAAAAATGTTGAACCTAATAAAGCCAGGAAAAGGACAAATATAAAGACGCAGCAGAAGAGAGCAGAAAGAAATTGCTTTAGTCCAAACCAGTTTTAACGATTGTGGCGGAAATTTATTTGATTCGTTATATTTCTACATTGCCACTGTCAAAGTACGGTGAAATAAACCTTAAAACCTAAGAAATAACGTCGTCAGCACCTGCAAACGAAAATACTGTAGCATCTCCTTTTCACTTATCAATGAAGGACATATTGGCGTTTGAAATTAATCAACTCATATTACGGTTACACTTTTGTAAAGCCTTGTACGGACGTACAGACGCCAGCACATCAAGCTACCCGAAACTGTCAAATCTCCCCAATCAACTTTGAACCCTACGCTTTAGCGATAAAGTTGAAAATCTATTAAAGAAATTTGACAGATTGTAGTAGCTTGATGTGCTGGCGCCCGTACCTGCAGTACTGGAGGTACGGACTATCGTTCCTGTGTACGCGTAACCGACTACGCGTACACATTAAAAAACATAAAAGTGTTACTTTGATTCTGTTATAAATTCATTCACATCAAGTAACACTTATAATTCTGTAACTTTTATGAAGGTGTTCTTAAGTCCCTGCTTCTGAGGTTCACTTTATAATACCCTGATAATACTTTAAGATTATTTGTTTGAAAGATTGTTAGATAGGCAAGCCTTTAAAAAAAGATATAGATTATAAAGTGAAATCAAAAGAACACCGCTAAAGAATGCTTAAACCTATATCATAGAAATTATCATACACTTAAAGATGTCCGAGGCTCAGGTTTCTTAGGTACATAACCATACAGGAAAATTGAAACAATTACGCACATTGTGCCAATTGCAAACTGTACAGTTAAGTTGAAGTCAAATATGTATATAGATGCTATACAGGATATGATGATTGCAACAGAAGTTGCGAAACCCTTTAGTATATTATCTGCATATTTGACAACCACGGCAACTATGAGACCACCTGCCGCTTGTAATAGGACTAGATACCAAACGAAACCATCAAAGCCTTTTAGCAAATTATTTTGAGTTCCTTCATTTATAAGATAAGTGATGGTTCCAAATGGCAATGATAGTAAACTCAATTGCACATTTCTCATCCATACCTGAAACAAGTCAACAAGTTTTATTCAAGACACACATCACATTGCTTTTGATTACATTCATAGATAGGTTGGCCCTGAGCTAGGCCTTTTGTTTCATATGAACTGTTTAGTTCATTTGTTATGTAAATTTATAAGCTAGGCAGGTAATAAATATCAATTGATTAAAATAAAAATATGAAGTGAGTACCTTTCTCAATAATAAATAGTTTTATTGTTATTGAAAACATTGCATAGTAAACACTACCTTTGACTGCATTCAAATGTTTTACCAGTAAACACATCATCATCATCATCATTTCAGCCGAAAGACGTCCACTGCTGAACATAGGCCTCCCCCAAGCACCTCCACTTCGAACGGTTTTGTGCTTCTCGCATCCAACGAGTTCCTGCGGCCTTCACAAGGTCGTCGGTCCACCTTGTGGGAGGCCTTCCAACGCTACGCCTTCCGGTACGCGGTCGCCACTCCAGAACCTTTCGGCCCCATCGGCCATCTGTTCTGCGAGCAATGTGCCCTGCCCACTGCCACTTAAGTTTGGCAATTCTTCGGGCTATGTCGGTTACCTTGGTTCTCCTGCGGATCTCTTCATTTCTGATTCGATCCCGCAGGGAAACTCCAAGCATAGCCCTCTCCATTGCCCTTTGGGTGACTTTCAGCCTTCTAATAAGGCCCATTGTGAGCGACCACGTTTCAGTGCCATATGTCATCACTGGCAACACGCACTGGTCAAACACGCACTGGTCAAAGACTTTTGTCTTGAGACACTGCGGTATGTGGGACGAGAAGATATTGCGAAGCTTCCCGAACGCTGCCCAGCCGAGTCGGATTCGACGATTGACCTCTTTCTCGAAGTTGGACCTACCTAACTGGACAGTTTGTCCTAGGTAAATATACTCGTCCACGACTTCGAGTGTAGCGTCTCCGATCTTCATGAGAGTGGGTGTTACATGGGCATTTGACATGACCTTCGTTTTGTCCATGTTCATTTTCAGACCCACTCTTTCAGAGGCTCTACTGAGGTCATCGAGCATTGTACTGAGGTCCTCCATAGTCTCAGCCATGATTACTATATCGTCGGCAAACCGAAGGTGAGTTATTAATGTACTCGCCATTGATATTAATGCCAGCTCCTTTCCAGTCCAGAACCTTGAAGACATCCTCCAGAGCAGCGGTGAACAGTTTCGGAGAGATAACGTCTCCCTGTCTCACACCTCGCTGCAGAAGGATAGGTTTCGAGGTCTGGTCCTGGAGTCGGACTGACATAGTGGCGTTTTCGTACAGACACTTCAGCACCTCGATGTACCGATAGTCGATCTGGCACCGTTGAAGAGACTGCAGTACAGCCCATGTCTCGATCGAATCAAAGGCTTTCTCGTAATCCACAAACGCTAAGCAGAGAGGCAGGTTATACTCTTCGGTCTTCTGTATAACCTGTCGCAGCGTATGTATGTGGTCTACGGTGCTAAAGCCTTTACGGAATCCGGCTTGTTCGGGAGGCTGGAAGTCATCAAACCTGCGCGCGAGACGGTTCGTGATGACTCTCGAAAACAGCTTGTAGACATGGCTCAGAAGTGAGATGGGCCTATAATTCTTAAGAAGGGCATTGTCACCCTTCTTAAAGAAAAGTATCACCACACCTCTGTTCCATGCCTGTGGTGTTTTACCCTCGAGTATGACGGAATCAAACAGCCTCTGAAGGGCCTTAAGAAGCCTTTTGTGGCAGTAAACACATGAATGCAATCAATGGTATTAGGCATGCAAATGTTTTTTTTTTAACATAATTATCTGTGTCAGTTGAAAAAAAGGGATACAAGCATCAAGGGACCCATAAATGTAACACACCACAGTATTAAGCGTTTTATATAATTAATTTTGAACTTACAGATATGTCTGATTCTTTAAGTACTTTTTCAAAGTATATTCCAGCAAAACCAGATAAGAAACAAGCTGCTAGTGCTGCACCAAATCCTAATATTTTGGATTGCTCTGGTAAATGTGTATTAGTAACCCTTGCTTTTTCCGTGGAAGATAATTGTACCAGAGCTACTCCTGCTGCTAAGATTGCTAATGCCAACCACTGCCACTTCTTGAGATGTCTTTTCAATACAAGCACAGCAAAAAATGCTGTTGTCAATATTTTTAATTGATATGTCACCTGAAAATAACAGCAGTCAGTAGGTATTTATACTTAGGGTGCTTGTCCATTTCACAAAAGAAGCGTCGGGCGTACAGCACGATTCAAACTTGATGGCTGCTCGGAATTTGAGGCGAGTCGCTGCGCAGTTATAAATTCATGCGTCAGTGGGGGTGAGGGGTGGAGCACTGGGCAGCCAGTAGCTAACTACAAGGCCGCCATAAAGTTTGACGCGAACTATTAAGGTATGATTCCGATCTCGGCAGCACGCGGCAGTGCGGTCGCAGCACTACTGGTCCTCATACATTTTCTATAGGTTTATATGAGATTACATTCCGAGCACGGCAGCAATGCTGCGCGACATTGCTGCGTCACATTGCTGCCGTGCTCGGAATGTAATCTCGTATAAACCTATAGAAAATGTATGAGGACCAATAGTGCTGCGACCGCACTGCCGCGGCAGCACTGCTGCGTGCTGCCGAGATCGGAATCATACCTTTACTTTGTTAGTATGCTCGACACACTAAGGCCGGCCGCATACGTCCGGTTTCATGATCAGGAATTCAGATTCGTAGACCCTGAATGCACGCATTTCATACAAAATCGTCTCTAAGCGCAAACGTTCTTAAATATTTCGGTCCGGAAAATATTAGAATGCACAGAAGCCAGCACATCAAGCTACCCGAAACTGTAAAATTTTCCCAATCAACTTTGAACCTTATGTTGTAGCGATAAAGTTGAAAATCTATTTTAAAAAATTGACAGATTGTAGTAGGTTAATGTGTTGGCGTCTGTACCTAAGCGGCTATAAGGCTGGGCGACCCTTATAAGATTGGTCACACATATGACGGCAACATTATAAGGGTTGGTCAACCTTACACAGTCAACCGATGATGCGTTATTGTGTCGAGCATACATACTTGTTAGTTAATAAAGTTACGCCCGACGTATTTTCTATCAGATGTGTGACCACCCATAGGCTGGGTTTCCACCAGGCATGAGCGAGGATGCGTAGCAAGGGATGTGTGTGAAACCAACCAATAACATTGCTTTCTCTTTATAGCTTGAACCACACCCCGGACACTCCATACAACGCTCGCAAAATAATTACCTACTACCACTACATTGACAAATGACGTTTGTATACGTGTAAATGTGTGCGTGAAATCTAGTAGGGCTGGCTGGCGCAGTATTGCGTAGGCGGCGGCGCTGCCCGAACGTATGCAACAATAGGGCGCCGCGCGCCGCGACACTAGGTACTCACAGAAATCTAATTAATAACATTTCTATTGTACTACTTTTAAAGTCGAAGAACGAATAGAACGTGAAAGAAAGAGACATAACTAAGACAATAAAGAGAGAGAGCAATTTGGTATGTTAATATTACGGAAGTTTTAATTGTTCTAAAACGAAGAAAACTTGGAAAATAAAATTATGAAAATAAATTATCACAACACTGGCTAACTTGTTTGTCTGTAATATACTAGCTTTTATTTTTTATGGGTTTAAAGGATATTTGAGTTGCTATTCCTTACCTTCTTTCATGTTTCGGGAACCGAAAGAAACTCCTGTCTTTATCGTTCCTCGATGAATATAAGCATCCAAATAATGCACAATATACAACATCGTGATTAACACAAAATATAAAACTTTAAAAAAATAATGTGTTCGTGTCAGCAGTAGGTAGGTACAGCGCTGCGGTTCTTGTGTATGCGAGCGCCATTGTTAAAGAGCAGGCAACGAACACATCGAAGTGCGGGGTGAGGTGCGGTAACTGATGTTAGTGCGGGGAAGGGAGTGGCCTTTCTGTACGCAGTACTTTAAGTATTCTGTGCTTGAACTAAGTTAGCTTTGGAATTGGTTAGTTTCCTCACTCATCTCTGGTGGAAACGCAGCCTTAGCCTTGTTAGTGTAACTACACTCATGCTGTAATTGTGGTTATTACTTATTAGTTAATACATCCACAGCTTTATCTTTAAATCAGATCTCTACTTGTATTATATGAGGTTGATGTTTCCATTTATACCATGCATCAATTTGAGATCTAACATAATTATTATTTAAATATTCTAAGTTTCATATACTTTAGTGGATTTTATGAGTTACCTGGTAAGTAGCAGCGTCTAAGTTAGATGCCGACACATATAATAAATTGTTCTGTACAATGTACAGAAATGATGGCACACAAACTCTTAGTGTGTCTCGGACATTTAATATCACTATATTGTACATAGACCTTGCTCCTTTTTGAACACCACCAGACTCTTGCATCACAAGGCACACACATATAATTAGTTTAAATACTTCTGCCATTAAAACAGCTGAAAATATAACAATACAATTAATTAGTTACAGTTGTAGCACGACTGATCAACATCATAAAACTATAGTTATCTTCGTTTTTTATAAGTTCCATTACTGATTAAAAATTAGTTCTGCTAAATATTGCAGGAATCTTTCGTTTTTTTTTTTTTTTTAAATAATAATATTTATAAAAAGGTGAATATTAAATTCTTACCGGCTGCTGATGAGAACATTTCCACATCTCTTATGCGGGCATACCGCATACTAAGACCTAATACTGCATTTTGCAATGTTAATACCACCAAACTTACATATTTAATGTAACCTGTAAACCCATAAAATATACACACACTAATCATTATGTCCAGTATTCTAAAATATTTATGAAGTGCTTTTAAATGTTATTATCAAATGTGTCTTCACTGAGGGAAGAGACTTCTGCCATGCAGTGGCATGAGAGGCTAGAATAGAACATAATGTACTATGTTTACCATAATTATTTATTCTTCTGTTGTGAGTATATGATTGTGCTTTTTTAGCATCACCGTCCATGGCTTCAGTACTGTTTAACTCTGTGGCGGCAGTTGTAAGGTCTTCAGGACCTTCAGCAGGCTCAGCTACGTGAGCTACTTCACTGACAACCGGCTCTCTATTTACTGAAGCCTCATGAGTTGTGTCAGTTGACTTCATAGGAACCTGATAAGGAAATTAACTTATATTACATTTAATCTACTTGAATTGGCGATAAGCTAAGTGACTGTATCAACACTAATTTGATTTTACTACTGATATCACTGAACACCGATTTTGTATTTTAAGAAGTCTATTGATATCGCAATGTAATCGCGAAGATGTGGAAAAAAGTATGGATATGGTATTTGTGGTACTTAAAGTCAAACTGATTAAAAAGTGGGTGTAGTTATGAGAAGAATGATTACAAATACAATGATAATAAATTATGGAGCTACGTACTTACAACACCATAATTTTTTTTTGTTGGCCAGATACCAACAAATCATTTCAGGTAGATATTTTGAGTTTGTAAATAGGAGATATCTGGGTAAATAAAATTTAAATATTAATCACCGGGTTCATTCCTTCACCATTCTATAAAAATGTTAGAAATTAACGTATTATAACAATGATATTACCGATTTTTGATGTCGCTTCAGTTATAAAATACACAGACACTAAAATTTACTTCATTTGCTATGAAATTCAAAATCTTAATCACGCTTCTTCTACGAAACGCTGCTGAATATTTTGTGGTTTTGTTGACGTCGGCAATCTAAAATGCCAATGCACTGTTGACATTTGAATTGACAATGACATTCGACATCACGATTCATAGACATTTATATAGATTCCATAGAATAGAATACACTGACCATCATAAACCTCTATCATACATATACTTGTTTAGACGTCAGTGATAGAAACAATTGAAGAATAGACATTTTTATAAATAAATAATTAAACACGGCAATTTATAGTTCGTTTTTTAATCCCAGAGACTAATCTGACTTGTGTCAAACTTCTATATTAAAAAAAAACGAAAACACAAAAGACTTACATCATGTCAGTCAGATTAGTCTCTGGGATTAAAAGAACTAGAAATTGCCATGTTTAATTATTTATTTAAAAAATGTCTATTCTTCAATTGTTTCTATCACAGTCGCTAATAAGCATTGAGTTAAATAACTAGAGAAGCAAACCTCAATAAAATGTGTCAAAAAAGTGTACCCACTATTTAAACGCGACGACGCGCGACGTAGCTTTGAAACCACTAAACATTTAAAAGTAAACATATATCTGTCTCACTTACACAAGTCGCAAGAATAATACCGTCACTTAGATTAGACAAAGACCGCAATATAAACATGCAATGGCGGGATGGGATTGCCTACCCATGCAAAATCATTTTTTTCCGTAGATAGAGAATTAATGATTAAACGAACTTACCTGTACGTGAAGTTCGATCATAATTATACGAAGTGCTTCGTCCGAAGAGATTAGTAAGAGAGATATTATTGAACACAATGTAGTAACGCTTAGGTGTTACCACTTCAGCACTATAGTTTAGAGGGTATTCGTTATACCCATTATGGCAACACAATTTATTACCCTAATGCTTCCCTGCCTGCATGAACATCCAGTCGGTCGAGCTTCATTAGTTTAGAGACATAAACGTATTTCCGGAACTTCTGGGATATTTAGGGCGGGCGGGACTTACTAATCTCTTCGGACGAAGCACTTCGTATAATTATGATCGAACTTCACGTACAGGTAAGTTCGTTTAATCATTAATAATTATACTCGTGCTTCGTCCTCAAGATTAGTAAGAGAGATATTATTGAACACAATGTAGATGTTGAGAGAGAGAGTGGAGGAAATATGAATTTAATTAAAATAAATTTTATTTCTTAGAAACATTTATTTTGAATTCCTAAATTACCGCGAAAACAATTATCGGTACGTAATTGCGCTTATTAACTATACTAATTATAGCTAACAAAACAATGAGATATAATGACATAACAAAAGAAGGTTCTATAATATGCGTATGTACCACTATAATAACTAATCATAATCATTTACCTAATGTACAGGGGTACATATTGCCTTTGCTACAGCGACATTATCCTCTTTATCAATAATTGGTCTGTTATAGAATTTAGCAAAGGTAGTGGAATTGCCGCTCCATCCAGCAGTTTGTCGTATGGCGTCAAGGCTTACTCCTTGTCTATATGCCATAGATGTTGCAGCATGTCGTGTGCTATGAGAGGAAAACACGGTTACGTCAATTCCACTATCTTTTAAGGTAGACTTAATCCATCGACTAAGAGTTTGACTCGTAACATGATTGAAGGGTTTACGATGGCTAATAAACAGTTGATTTGATTTCCTTAGATTTATAGTCTTATCTAAATAAGCTATGAGAGTCCTTGCCGGACATATTTCGGGTCGCTCGCTAAAGAATGGCAAATAAAGAGTCGGTTGGTTTGTACCTACTTTTGATGTTTTAATAATATCTTTAATTTTTATTATAATTTTATCATTCAAAGTAATTATTTGATCAGTATACACTTTAGACAGTGTCTGTGCCCGATGGGCTGTAATGAGAGCTAGAAGGGTAGAACACTTCTTCGAAAGCTGCTTTAGTGTTAGGCTTTCGTTTGGAAACAATGTGGCTAAATAATTTAGAACGACATTTGCATCCCATGTTACGTTATACCGTGGTAACGGCGGTCTCAATTTATATACACCTTTACAAAACCTAATGATTCGATCATCGTTAGAAATGTCACCAATAATTAAGGAAAGTGCAGCTCTATGGCTATTAATTGTCCCGTATTGGGCACCATCATTAAATATCTGTGTAAGAAAATCTAAAATGATTGGAATGGATGGTTGGTACATATCAATTACATTTGTAGAACAAAAATTATACCAGCGTTTGAGGCAAACATCGTATTGTTTGAAAGTGTTGTCCGACAGCGAAGCGAGCACGATGTCTAAGGCTGAGGCCGGGATGCATCGCTGCTGCATGGCCGTCCGGACAACACTCCGGCAACCAGGGTAACGTGAGCTTGGATGTTTCGGTTGCTGGAATTGGGAATAATGACATCGTTAGAATGTAATTTTATCATATTGGAGATAAGTAATCGCTGAAATAATGGATACCATGGTTGTGTAGGCCAATCGGGAACTACCATGATACCTTCAGCATTATCTGCTATAACCTTCCTTAAGGCTTTAAGAATGATTGCTACTGGTGGGAAAGCATAAAACAGATGGTTGGACCAATTTAGGGTGAAAGCATCAATCGCAATTGCTCCTGGATCTTTGTGCCAAGAGACATATGTTTCACATTTTCTGGTGATTTAATATAAGAAGCAAATATGAAAATTTTACGGTCTTCACACCAATGCCATATATCTTTTGTGATTTTGGTAAGATGAGGATATTGGATGCCTCCCATGCGGTTAATATAGCTCACAGCAGTGGTGTTGTCAATTCTTAGTAATATTTGGCAATTCTTGTAATTTATAGCAAATATTTTGAGTGCAAAGTAGGCTGCTAAGAGCTCAAGGTTATTTATGTGCCGCGCAGCCTCGTTGTTAGACCAGCTACCACTAGCTGTTTGCCCATTACATGCGGCACCCCACCCCGTTGTTGAGGCGTCAGAGTAAATTTCTAAGACATAGTTATCGTTCCTAATCCTATGTACGGAATGATCTATGGCCTTAGACCACCAGTCTAAATCTGGTAACACTGACTGCGGTATTGTCATGAGTCTTTCGTAATCATCGTAAGTTCGTAAGTTAAGAAACTTGCAGCGTTCAAGTTCCTTTGTATATAACCACCCGTACTCTATGGCAGGGCAGGCAGACACTAACAAGCCTATTAACTGAGCGAATTTCCTAATCTTACAACGTTTTAATCTTTTAAAATATTGTAGCTCTGTTTTGATTCTAATTCTTTTCTCAGAGGGTAGACTTAATTCCCATTTATGAGTGTCTATTACGTAACCTAGATATTTACAAAACCTTGAGGGTATATTATTACTCTTTTCCTCGTTAATAACAAAGCCCAGTGCTTGTAATAGCATCTGAGTGGTCTCAATGTTTTGCAAGCATTCATGGTAGGTATATCCAGCAAGGAAGAAATCATCTAAATAAATAGATGATACAAAACCACATGATCGTAACAACTTAATGACAGGTTTCATCAATTTCGTAAATATGAATGGAGCCGTACGGATACCGAATGGCAGGACGTTAAATTCATATAACTTTTCATCAATAATGAACCGAAGGTATCTCCTTGAATCGGGATGGATATTGATAAGAAAATATGCATCTTTTAAATCTAATGTTGCAATGTAACTGTCTCGTGATACAAGTTTCAATGCAGTACGTATGTCCTCTAATTTAAAATGTTCTGAATTTATAAAAGTATTTAAATTTTTTAAATTAAGAATAAATCTCATCTTGCCATTTGGTTTCGGTACTAAAAACACACGTGACACATATTGATCAGAACATGGCTTAGCTTCGGATATGGCGCCAATGGATAGCAGATTATCAATTATGTTTATTAACTGTGCCTTCTCAGAGTCACAAAAGGTATTTGGTGTTGGTACACAACGTTGATGTACAGGCTGATTAAACTTAATTTTGTAACCGTTTATCCACGACAGTACAGTACGGTCTTTAGTTAGTAAGGACCATTGTTTATGAAAGTGGGCAAGTCTGCCCGCGTAACGTACCGGATCTATTGAGGGCGGTTCCGCTTGTGTCGCTGCGAGAATGCTTGCGACGAGTTCCTGTGCGGTTGCGCGTTCCGAGCAGCAGGTGGAGGTTGCTGCGGCGGTGGACCCCTCACCTGCCTGCGAGCCGGGGTCCTCGCCTTCCAGTTTAAATGCCTGTGGTTGTACGTTTTATTCGCCGAAGTCGAAGCTTTAGGTTTATTTGTTTCTGGTTTCATTTCAGAGCTGGATTTTGAGACGGCCTTCGCTGTTTTGAGGGTATCAGCGAGATCATTGCCAAAGAGGAACTTGTCGATCTTTGTGGTTTCCAGCTGGTCTTTCAACTCTTTTTTGAGTGAATATAATGCAAAATTACGCCTAGCTTGAGATTCTGAATGTTGAATATCACATAATATTCGACCAACATTCATGAGATCTTTTATCAGAACGTGGTTTCGCTCCTTGGCGTCAAGCTGTTCGGATATAATCTTGCCCAAGGATGAAATCCCTGCAGCCAACTGCTTCTGTCTCGATTCTATGGCTTTGTCTCTTTTATATACTTGCTCGGTTGTGGCGGCTTTAATTTCTGCATTCAAGAGTGGTGCAGCTATCGTAGTGCAGTTTCCTGGCACTAAAAACTTACTGACAAGATCTTTACGAACATCTTTGTCCAAGCCGGATGTTGCGATATGAGCAAATCTGGATGCGACATCCTTGTTTATATCCGGGCCGTATTCAACTGTTATTGACGGATCTGCTCCCAAAATATCCAAGATTTCAGTATTGCAGTCTTCGTGGTCGTTTGGGATGATCACATCTTCTGCCGGGGCAGACACGGCTATCATTGGTGATACATCATCATCCACCGGTGGCGGATCTACAACGATGGTGTCTACATGCTCGTCAGGGTTTGTCGTTGCTTCCTGGTCTGTGAAGAGAGGGTAGCAATCAGACTATTTGTCAAAGCGAAAACACATACCTACATGGATATGCAAAATCGACAGAATGTAACAATCGTAAAATCACGATATAGTGATTATAAAATGCGGCGATATAGTCCCATAGACTAATCTGATGCATAAAACTAGTATACCTACAATAATTAACTTATACTTAAGTATTTTTTAATTATGCGGCGATGTAGTCCCACAGACTAATCTGAAGCATAATAGTAGGTAGGTCAAATGCGAGCAAAGACCCCAGGGTTATTATTAAAAGCGGCGATATAGTCCCACAGACTAATCTGATGCATAAAGGGTGGGTAGTCTTCAACAATTTATTCCCTTTAATTACGTATATATGCGGCGATATAGTCCTGCAGACTAATCTGTTGCATTTAACGTGATCGTTAGTGATCAGGGCAATTGCTTTTTAATGTGTAATATGGCCCTTGTTACATTTCTATCCACTTAATAATTTGCAATGTGTGGGTACTTACTGTCTGGGTTTTCAGGTGGCGCCCGCGCGGGCGTAGAAGCCCTCGATGAGCACGAGGACGAACTTGAAGACTGACTCGAAGATGATGACGAACTTAACCGAAAACAATTATTTCTAATTAATAATTTTCTTAATTTTTTTGCTATGAATTCAAAATTATTTTCGTTAGCGCGTTTTGGCATTATGAGGTAGTGGTAACTATTATAATTTATTTAGTGCGAAGTGGCTGAGCACTGAAAAGCGAATGAAGCTCGACCGACTGGATGTTCATGCAGGCAGGGAAGCATTAGGGTAATAAATTGTGTTGCCATAATGGGTATAACGAATACCCTCTAAACTATAGTGCTGAAGTGGTAACACCTAAGCGTTACTACATTGTGTTCAATAATATCTCTCTTACTAATCTTGAGGACGAAGCACGAGTATAATGAACTATAGATTCGCTATCAGCGTACACCTACATGAGATGGCTATAGTTTTGTGACATTAAATAGAGGTTGCCAGCTGAATAATTTTACCCATATTCATGGGTAGTCGACCTTTTACCAATGATCGTTCATTCTCTATCTACTTTTTTTTCCCTTACTAACGATACCGTCGGAGGGTGCAATAAAACAGGCAGTGTTTTTATTCCAAAACATACAAGTTCGATTCCTGGCTAGAGCAATTGATTTTTCAAAAACTTAATGATGCAGTTTTAGTATTTGTCAAAATCGACCCGTGACTCCTTTAAGAATTTTTCCGTATTACCTATAGTGACCTATAGTTTCGGATTTGGTCATCCACATGATGACTTGAAACATTCATCCTGTATATAGAGACGAACTAATAACCTCCCTCTTTTAGTTGATTAAAATAAATTTGTATCTCATGATCTGTCATTTAACCGTTCACGGGCGAGCGTAACTGGCACTAGTAACTGGCGGCCTAAGCAGAAGTGTTGGGACTTAGGTATTTAACAAAACTCTCATAACGAACTATCCAAAACTCTCATAACGAACTATCACTGAGAATTGGAGGCGATATCAGTAACGATATCGAGTGCAGAGGTTCGTAGTTACAATAAAACCTCGAATAGAAAAGTATTACGACGTAAACAAGTCGTTACTTTAATGTTTTCGTTAATTTTAGTAAGTATGGCTTTCCACCTTTGCCAGCTTTATCAAACAATTGACGGGCATCTCTCAATATTTTTAAACCATTGCTACTTCGTAAGATAGCCCATAAGATGAGGATGTTTTTGAAATCATTGGTTTACTTGGTGTCATAGTAAAATGTTGAAATAATCAACTTTGTTTATGGTGTAGGTACTCCGACGATGTTTTAATTTTGCTACTTAACATTTAATCATTACGTTCAAGTGTTTAGTATTTTCAAACTTCTGAATATCGAGAAATCTTCACAAACGTGTCACCTTCCAATGGAAACAGTAGGTAATCGAAGCTATTAGGTTCATTGATTTAGGGATAAATGCAAAATTATGGCCACTTTTGGGTAATTTTCTGAATTGATGAAATTTCCTCATATTTGCCAAAAGGCTCCATCATCCCGTCAGATGTTTATATATTCAATATCAGCACATGTAACACTATTGCACAGAATAACTTTCATTCGCCCTGAATATCCTTTTAGAAATGGCCCAAATCTGAGTTTTCAAAGTCGTCAGATTTGGGGAAAGCCCGAAATTTCTCCGTCCGATTTGCCTATTTAAGTCATTACGTTATGGGTTAGGCCAGACCCGATCATGCCAAAACCAAACCAATGCCTCTGAAGATCACTTTATTTTCGGCCCTTTTTTGAAATCTGAAAGTGGACTCCTGACCACGGGGCTCCTATCAGAAACTTTTTAAATACCGTACCTATATTTTCGGTGTTCTCTCCTCATGCCAGACCTACTCAGCTATCAACTTCTCGCCCTGAATATGCTAGCTCAAAAACCCTCTGGGCTCCCCTACCATTACTCATTGCGTTGTCTGCATAACGCACAAAAAGATACCCCGTGCTCCTTTGCAACCGATTGTTTCAAGTTTCAAGTATTTTTTTAAGGTTTTAATGGTAGGTTTTGAAAAACTTTTTAGTGTAAACTTATTGCCTACTTGTGTAGCTATCGTACGAAACCACTTTTATGCCTGTAGGACTTCTACATCGGTAGATATGGCAAAATAAATGAACAAAAAATTTAAAATGGCCGCCATTTCAAAACGTAGGGGCAAAATGCCTTATTATGGTGGATTTGTCGATAAAATTGATCATAATGCTTTGCCTTAACGGGTCGGACACCGGTGGCCAGACACACTGTATATCATCAAGCTATAACATAGCAACTCGTAACGGTGGTTCATTGTGTTCGTCCCATAATAAAATTAATTTGTGTTGTCTGGTTATTAACAATTACTAAGAAATAAATTGTGTTGTCCTTACAGGCTACTCAAACAGTTCCAGTTGTAATTAAACCGTACTAAATGCAGTATAACCGGTAGGTAAACCTCAGCAACTACTTACACTTTGTTTCCTTCAACCTTGCCATACATATGTACACACAAACTAATATATATATATATATATATATACAAATAATAATAATAAAAAAAAAGACAGGAGTTCATTGGGCATCGAAAAATTCGTCCGCATCGCTGTCAATGGGATAAGTGCCCAAAAGGCTGGCAGCATTGCCACGTTGGATGGCAATGCTTATTCTTTGGGCTAAAAATAGGCCAGCCCTCTGGTCACGCGAAGAGTCAACCAAACGCTTGGCGATATCGCGAAATATGCGATGAGCACTCGGACCCCAAGGCCCTAGAGTTTCAAGCCCAAACGGCTCAAACATACCTATAGCTCCCAATAAGGTTGTTATATTTGCGCCGTTTGAGGTTTTCTGCTCCTGCAGCAGCCGCCCCAGCACCGCCCGCCGTGCTAGGAAGATGGGATGGCGCGAGGGTGTCGACACAGGTTGCATCCCACACCAAAGACCTACCCAACTTTCAAGGCATTATGGTCATTCCATCTGGCCTCTTCCCATCGTCACGTGCCAAGCCATTGGGTTCTAAAACAGCTGGCACTCCGGCGGTGACAAGAGCCCGACGGATGATGTCATTAATGCTGGCGTGCCGTGCCATCCGACCAGCGCTCTTGCTGCAGGATAGGCCATGGTGTCCGAGGCAGTCGACTACTTCACCGCATTGGCAGCGATGTGGAGCTCCGCAAGGAGCGCCCAGACGCAAACATGTAACGAGCCGGAACGTGGTGTCACCCAGCATAGTGCCTATGTTGGGTAAATATAAACATTGTACTTAGTTCAATAAATAAATTAAAACCTTGACATTACCTAGTAGAATCATCGATAAAACGAGAGAGCCATTAAACAGCAGTCATTCCTATAAAATTGGAATTGGAAAAGTTATCGGACTATTGGAAAATCAGTCATTCTTGAAATAACATAATTTGATTTGATTCTCTGGATGTTCCCATCTTGCTAACGGCGAGTTTCCAGCATGTAAAATAATGGACTCGACAAATTATTATTCTTGTGCCGATAGTTGTGTCAGTATATTAATGGTCTGATTGCATTCAATATTTTTTCTGTACCTATAACTTTATTTTAATCACAATATTGTAATGAATAAAGTTTTTATACATTTATAATCAACACATGCTTTTTTTTTTGTCCTAGCTGGCTTCTGCACCTGCAAGAGAACTGAAAAGTTATCTTGCAGGTGCAAAACCCAGCATTTTAACAAAGCATTCTAACTAATCTAAGAAGAAAAAATTGGTTGTCTGTAAAGTCAGTTTACGGACGATAATTTTACGTGATTCAGTTTACGGACGATAATTTTACGTGATAACGTCATAAGAAAACATCAGACAGATGCGTCACAAGCCGAACGCTTAGGCCAAGAAGTTTATAGATAAAAGTGGAGGCAACACTCTGAATACCTAAGTGAAACCGACTGTGGTCGGACACTCTCTTTCTAAATACATACATAAGAACGAGACAGTGATATGTGTTTTCTTTCTCATATGTATGTATTTAGAAAGAGAGCGTCCGACCACAGTCTGCTTCACGTAGGTATTTAGAGTGTTGTCTCCATTTTTTACCTATAAGCTTCTTGGCTTAGGCCGATCGTGCTTCTCTATCGCTTGTTCCGCGCTCTCGCTTGCACGCTCGGCTCAGGCGGAACGTGACAATGAGTCATGTTTTTTCGTACGTGCAGCCGGCGTTCATCGATTTATAAGATGTTATCACGTCAAAAATTTCAGGTATTAGTTTACCGGCCTTCCTCTCCTCGGTCCAAAGAACCGATATTTTATCCTTCCTCACTGGTCGATTTTGAAGTACCGTATTTTTAAACAATGCGTTTCACGCTTGGAAAATGGCTTGTCCTAATATGGTCTTACCCGATAACCCGTCTTCCCAGAGACGTGCCGCTCTGCAGTATCAAAGTCAAAGATCTTTATTGTGATACAGTGGTTACAAAGTTGTTATTGAATTGTTGTGGTTTTTATAAATAGTATTACTATATTATACGGAATACCCTTGTAAACACGCCACGTAATACTGTTGAGCGTGCCCGTCTGCTGACTGTGGGAGAACGGGAGTCAGGCTTGTGGCTTCAGGCGCTCCCACCATCCATAGGCACAATGATGGATGACTCATTGTTTCGGTTCGCTACGTGTCTCCGCTTGGGCGCACCTTGTGTTGCTCCCTTAAATGCTCTAAGGTTGCTCCGCATCGATGTCACTGCGGTGAAGCTGTCTCGGACACGTCGTCACGTGTATAGATGTAAGGCCGGTTTAAAACCAATTAAACCAACCCGTTTAAAACGAATAAAACCGTTTACAACCCAAATAAACCTTTTTTTTTCGGTTTAAAACGGTTGGTGTGACTATGTTTTTCTTAATAATAAATACCTACATTTTCTTGATTTTATCGAGGTAGGGATATGACGGAGTACCTACAGATGTGAAACAACCGATGCCGTTTTGAACCCAAAATAAATCGTTTTAATCGGTTGAAACTCGCCTACAAAAAATAAAATAGTAAAGTAAAAAAAACTGGTTCAAGCGATTTTCAACTAGTTGCCGCGAATACTCGCTATTATTCGGTATTCGGCATTACTCGTCATTTTTTTGATATTCGTCGAATACCGAATAATGGCTAGTATTATTCGGCATTCGGCGAATAGTCGTCGAAAATAAACTTTTAACGAACAAAAGAACTAATGAGTTAAAAATAATCATTTTTTTAATTATTTTCCTTAAAACAATACACAATATCTATTATTATCTGTAATATGTGCCTGTGCCTGTCATATTCATGAAATTAAATTAGTAAGGCTTTTTAATTAATATTTAAAATCCAACAGAGGCAGATTGTGGTGCAAAAAAACAATTTTTTCTGGAAGTTCTGGAGCAAGTCGGTTTCGTTTTTCCTCGTAAATTAAACCTGCCTCGGAAAATAGTCTTTCTGAACAAACAGAGCTTGCTGGTGTGATTAAGTATCGTTTAGCAAGCTTACTTAAAATAGGAAATCTATTCTTATTGGTACTCAAAGCCCACCATTCATATGGGTTTATTTTTCTGTCAGCCTTTGCTAATGCGATGTAGTTGGCGATTTCTTCAGCAGTGGCATTCTTGGGTTGCTCTTCAGTAGGTTGCTCTATAGATGATTCTTCAAAACATGCCCAAAATAGTTTATGAGTTTCCGAATCATGCTCACTTTCATTGTCTAAACGAGACCTTTTGGATGCCGTTTCTGGATCCGAATCATCATTTTCGTCATCTAAAGAAAGCCTAAGACCTTCTCTGAGCGCAGCTCTACGGATCCGTTCAACTTGGGTAGCGTCAAAGTAAAAGTTCTTGTAGCGGGGGTCTAAAAATGTCGACAAGTAATATGTCTTCGTAAAGCATAGATCATCCAAGTTAAAACGGGCTTCCATATTTTGTATGATCAACGCCTTTCTAAAATCATCAACGTGTGCAGTTTGTTGAATCAGCGCATCTTTCATTAGGTATCTGATTAATGAAACAGTGCTAGGTATCACATCTGATATGGGTGCATATGTGGAACTCGTGATTTTTGTTATCTCTTCGAAAGGTTTTAAGAGCTTTAACAGATGTTCTATAACCTCCCACTGATCAGGTCAAATTTTCAAAATTCACGCTCCTTGATCACACTAATATTATAAAGGCGAAAGTTTGTGAGTGTGTGTGTGTGTGTGTGTGTGTGTGTGTGTGTGTTTATATGTTTGTTACTTCTTCACGCCTAAACCACTGAACCGATTTAGATGAAATTTGGTATAGAGATAGTTTGAGTCCCGGAAAAGGACATAGGATAGTTTTTATCCCGATATTCCCACGGGATCGACATTTACGCGGGTAAAACCGCGGGGCGCAGCTAGTTCTGAAATATACACCGAAATTGCTCTTTTTTGTTCAGATAGACGCTCCAGTAAGTAATATGTTGAGTTCCAGCGAGTTTGAATATCTTGAATCAGTTTATGGTTAGGAAGTCCGAGCTCAGATTGAATACTTTCAAGTTTTGTATATCCTGAATGATTAAAATGTGTCACTATGCGGCGGGCACTAGTAGAGAGTAGAGAGTATGTATGAAGCAACGCTGTGAAGGAAGTAGAGTTTCCTTAACTCCTTTAACCATATTCGCCCCATTATCGTGAACAATCGCTTGAATTTTAGTGATGGGTATGTCTCATTTCGTTACACACTGTAACAGTTCTCTTTTGATATTTTCTGATGTGTGTGATTCAGGAAAATGCGCCATGTTTAGAACGGCATGATTCAGTTTAAAGTTTTCTGATATCCAGTGTCCGGTGAAACTCAGAAATGCAGCATTATTTACAGAAGAAGTCCAAAGATCGCTAGTGAATGCTATAGCTTCAGCCCTTTCTAACTCGTTTTTTAGTTTGCTAACCACTCTCTCATACATGTCTGGAATTATTTTCTCGGTAAAATATGTCCTGTCAGGAATGGTGTATTGCGGCAAAGCATTATTAATAAGACGTTTAAAGCCCACATGATGATCGACGATGGAAAGTGGCTAGTTGTCAACAGCGATCATTTCACCAATCAAGTAGTGATATCTTTTTGCTCGGCTATCGTTGATGTCCCAAAGTTTTTTTTTTTCAAGTAGTTGTTGCAGTGACTGTTGCACCAAAGGCTGACTGGGCAACTGGATGGATGAGGAGGTACTTGAAGATGATTCTGCGGGAGCATTATGTTGAGCATGACTACTTATGAAAATTTATGGAAACTCAAGTGAGCTTCCATAAATTTTACAATACTCATCTGCGAACAAAGAAAAGAACCTTTAATCAGGAACGTAGGTAGCGGCAATTATTTAAATAATGTGCTACAAAACTCACAATAGTACAATTACATACTTCATAAATGAAAATAACTTTTGAAACAAATATTATATTACATAACGTTCTTATTTTATTATTACTTAGTAACGGTAAAATAAATAATATAGGTAAAAAAAAACTAACCTGGGTGTTTGAATTTCAAATGATTCTGCAAAGCCGTTGTTCCTGCTTTTTTTGCTGCTCTATTTATTTTTACACCACACAAAACACATTTTGCATTGTTCTCTTCTTCTTCAAAATGTAGCCAAACATGAGATTTTTTTCCTTGGTTTGGCATGATTGTTTTTATTTTTAAGTAACACTTTAACTAATTAAGTATTCATCAAGTCTTTAATTCAATAGTAATTTTCAAATAAGTATAGAAATAAATAATGAGATGGCGGGACGAACTCGAC
Source organism: Amphipoea oculea (assembly GCA_945859645.1). Taxonomy (NCBI): domain Eukaryota; kingdom Metazoa; phylum Arthropoda; class Insecta; order Lepidoptera; family Noctuidae; genus Amphipoea; species Amphipoea oculea. The sequence goes on along the minus strand of OX243866.1, from coordinate 11,144,847 downwards.
TCTTTCCACAAGGATTGGCGTGTAACAGCACTGGATAGGGATAAGTGGAAGGAGGGAAGGGAGGCCTTTGCCCTGCAGTGGGACAGAAATGGCTGATAATAAAAAAAATAGAAATAAAAAATAAAAAAAACGTCAACCGATGTCGAAAATCAATTAACAAATGCGTGCCGCCTATCCTAAACCTAAACACAAGCGTATTGATTGAGCGGGAAATCCCCTACAATAATAATCGCTGGGTTATACAAAACGGGGTATTCCCCGTAAACTAAAGAGAAAGACTTGTACAAGAAAAGGGTTGCCAGCTTTTATAAATGGAAAATTAAATTTACTACATATATGTAGGTATGTATAACATGAAACAGATTTCTTTAACTTTGTTGTTTTCTTTTCTCACAACCTTAGAAGAAATTAGAAATATTTTTAATGTGTTTAATGTTTTTTTTTATGTCGAATAGTAATGTCAAGTTATTCGACTATTCGCCAAAGTGAATGGCGATTAATCGGTATTCGACTATTCGCTATAAACATTATTCGCGGCAACTCTTCAACCTTATTGACATTTGAAATTCGGTTTGCTTTTCCAACATTCTCTTTCGATACCGTTGCTTCTTCATTAAAAACCGGTATTTTGATAAATATCAATAAGGTCGAAAATAGCTTGAACCTTTTTTTTTACTTGCTATCGTTAGGCAAATATTTTCCGACCTTCACTTGTTTTCCATAAATTCTTTTAAATCTTGGATAGATTAATTCTGGGAGAAGACCGACATGATGTTTCTTACGAGAGCGTTTCCCAAACGTTTTAGGCCTTGGCCTAAAACCACAGTCGAGTTATAAGAGGTAAACACTATACACATTCTTAACAGCTAGTTCTACTCGTAAAAACTCGCAAAGTACATCTTCAGGTCACTCCATCCAGTCCGGAGGTAAGGTCTCAACATAACTAACAAAACAAGCCCAAACTCGACACACCTTTTTTTTTTTTTTTTTTTTTTTGTTTCCGGTGTGGAAAATCCTCATGGATGTCCGCCGCTCTGGGGCGGGCGGCAGGGTCTGTCAGACTCTTACTGACTAAAAACCACCCCGGTGTTCCATCTCACACCTACGCCAGGGGTCGCGGGAACGTACGATCCTTCCGCAACCCCCGGCTGGTGCCGGCCCGCCGCTGCAGGCCTCCTCAGGTCAGGGGGGGGAGTGAGGTGTTTGACTCCCCCCGCGACGTCTAAAAGGGGCGCGCGTGGAACACTACGCGCCGCCACCTCGGGTCCTAGTGTATGGGGGGCTACGGACGTCCCCGAGTCCGTCGCCCCTGGACCCATTTAGGGGGGCTGGAAGAGCGCGTTGTCCGCCCTCCGCCGACGCCCGGTGCGCCTGCTGCGGGCCGGGTGTGTGGACGAGATCTCCCTCTCCCTTTCCGCAGCCTCCTTCTGCGAGACGACGACTTCGCAGAAGGAAACCACCGCGTCCCAGGACTCTTCGCTGCCGACCATCGACTCGACCACGGCCGGAAAACTCGACACACCTAGCTCAGCTCGTCTATTAGTTCCAGTAGCAGTCTTCGAAGTACACCTGCAAGTCACTCCATCAAGTCCGGAGGTAAGGTCTCAACATAACTAACAAAACGAGCCCAAACTCGGCACACCTAGCTCAGCTCGTCTATTAGTTCCAGTAGCAGTCTTCGAAGTACACCTTCAGGTCACTCCATCCAGTCCGGAGGTAAGGTCTCAACATAACTAGCAAAACGAGCCCAAAATCGACACACCTAGCTCAGCTCGTCTATTAGTTCTAGTAGCAGTCTTCGAAGTACACCTGCAGTAGTAGGTAATGTAGGTAGGTACTTTCTATTGATTTTCTGTAAACTAATTAAAACTAAACATGACGTCAGGTGACCAAAAATTGCCTACAGTGAAGTGTAAAACACAGTTCTTTTATTTTTGTAGACGAGTTTTCAACCGTTAAAAACGATTTATTTGGGGTTCAAAACGGCATCGGTTGTTTCACATTTGTAGGTACTCCGTCATATCCCTACCTCGGTAAAATCAAGAAAATGTAGGTAGTTATAATGAATAAAAACATAGTCATCAACACCAACCGTTTTAAATCGAAAAAAAAAGGTTTATTTTCGTTTTAAACAGGTTGGTTTAATTGGTTTTAAACCGGCCTTACATCTATATTCCCGTGGTCGCATGCCGCTGTACTCACATGTTAAGAAGGAAGGTACTTTCTTGTTTCATCCTTTTTACCGACTTAACCTCGTCACGTATGTATGTAATATTATTGGAACTGCTATATATTCACCTAATATGACAATCTATTAGAGCTTCCAAACCAATATACAAAATTTTATAGACGTATGTATGTCAACACATTTTTCCTCAACTATTAATCGGATCGTGACCACTAAGTTTGCTTCAACTTAGGGAGCAGTGCAAGTTTCATCAAAATCCGACGTACTGCGTACTGCAGCGTACCATCCGCACTTGGTTGATATCCCGATGAGTCGTACTCGGCGCTTCTCCTCCACTTTTCTTATGCGCACAGCCAAAGTGTGGAACTCTCTGCCGGCATCTGTGTTCCCTTCCACATTTAACCCGTCTGCCTTCAAATCAAGAGCGAACAGGCATCTTCTGGGCACGCTCGTTCCATCATAGACCTCATCTGTCGCTTTCCATCAGGCGTGATCGGGGTCAAGAGCGCGCCCATTTAGCAATAAAAAAAAAAATAAAAAAATATCGATTCAGTAATTTTCAAGATATGGACTAATACGTGTAAGCGTGACGGCCTTTTTTTTATGGATGGGAGAATTTATCAAATCGTCAAATCCCGCTCTGGGTGGAGCGGAAGGGAGTGTCAGACTCTTACTGACTAAAACCCATCCGTGTTCCTTCCTTAGCCCTTTATGTTCCGGGGTAGCGGTAACCCTTTCGGACAATCCCGCACCAAGCGTGACGGCCTGGCTTATTGATACGAGCTACGGGTGTAGTGTCAAAAAGAAAACATCTCAAAACCTTGGTCAAATTCTAGTGCAATATTTACAACAAAACCCTACCTACTTATTACAAACAAGTATTCCAGTTTTTACTTAAACTAAAAATTACGAAATAAAAAGTAACTAAAAAAAAATCGAATTCAAATAGCAATTAACTCAAAATTATGAAATAACTTCAAAATTTGGATAATTTCGGAAGTCGTGTGAAGTCGGTGGCAATAAACTAAAACTAAAATACATAACTTCAAAATTTGGATAATTTCGGAAGTCGTGTGAAGTCGGTGGCAATAAACTAAAACTAAAATACAGATCCCAATACACCGACATCCGAAATTAAAGTTATTTCATAATTTTGAGTTAATTTGTTTTTGAAGTCGATTTAATTTTTTTAAATTACTTTTTTGTCCTCAAATTTTTATTGAGTTGACATTCTTCTCCGCTAGGAGCATATGTGTTCTGTGTGCCTGTGCAGTATGTGAGTGTGTCACAGACAGTGTTGCCAATTTAGCTCTATTTTCAATTAATTAGCTCCAAAAAAACTATTTTAGCTCTTTAACCGACCGATTTTCACGTACACCGATCGGCGACAACCGGCGCGCATTTTAAAATTTTAGCTCCATTTAAATGCATGAAAATTAAACTTTTGGTTTATTTTCTTTCAAAATTTTAGGTGTGTATCCGAATTTCATGCAGACCGAGTAATTCAATACATAGCGCCATATTTAGTCGACGACTACAACTACAGGGAATCCCCGTATTGTTTTATTTCGTTCGTTTCACTTCGTTTTGTTCGATCATTCAGTCCTTGATTTTGGCAATTGATGTACAGACGCCAGCACATCAACCTACACCTAACTGTCACATTTTCCCAATCAACTTTGAACCTTATGCTTCAGAAGAAATTTGAAAAAATTTTGACAGATTGTAGTAGGTTGATGTGCTGGCGTCTATACAGACGCCAGCACATCAACCTACTACAATCTGTCAAATTTCTTCAATAGATTTTCAACTATATCACTAAAGTTTAAGGTTCAAAGTTGGTTAGGAAAATTTGACAGTTTCGGGTAGGTTGATGTGCTGGCGTCTGTACGATCGTGGTGGAGTACTGTGTTGATTACACTGGTCAACAAAATTTTAACTTTTTTTTGTCACAAGAAAACTTACATCAAATTTTGAATGTACTAGGGCCAGCAAACAAAAATATGTGAATGAAAAAAACATTGACACGTCAGGTTAAAAAAAAAAAGAATTATCAAAATCGGACTGCTCTGTAAAAAGTTATGCGTGATCATACATAAAAAAAAAAAAAAAAAAAAAAAAAAAAAAAAAAAAAATATACGCGTCGAATTGAGAACCTCCTCCGTTTTTTTTCGTCGGTTAATAACCATGATCCTTTGGTTCGGTCCAAATCATTGGTTTAGCAAATGGCATATGTCTGGGTTCCAGTTTATCCCAACCTTATAGCAGTCTCACACACGTTACACAACATTTTTGTGGAACCCAGGATTTATCTTGATTTCTGACAGGAAATCCAAAATAGTTTAAATAGCACTGTTTCAATTAGTGATGTGAAATTTCGACGCTGAGATGTAAAAGTTAATTCTCCACACACATAACAAAAACTGTCGGGGTTGTTACAACACTTTCGTGGCATGTTTACGATGTAACAAACGTATATAAGATGTCAGTTGAATGCAATAGTTATACAGTCGTCTAAATTAAGTTATTCAAAAAAAGACACTTATATGAGGTCAGAAATGAATATGTAGCTGTCACAAAAAAACTGGACGTAATTGAAACAAAATTATTATATATTGTTAATGAGGACACACTAACATAACAAAAATCATCACAAAGTTCGTGTGACAAAAACAGTGTTTACCAGTGTTATTTGTTTATCTATAGTGCGAATTAAAAAAAAAATGTTACCATGTCAACTTATGATATGGCAGATATGGAAAACTCGGGACCAAGCACAAGTGAATTAGAATTAGTGAATTTGACACACAATTTCGATAGTTCTGACGGCAAATAATCGTATTTTTTAATATTTCTCTTATGAATCTAACAAAATATAATATCATGTTAGGTTTTTTTTATCAATAATTAAAATGGGAACTATATTTTCTATCACCAAAATTTATATTTGTCATCAAGTTGTATCAATAGATCTATCGCCACGAAATATTTGTATCACCTAATAAATAGATCTATCGCCACGAAATATTTTCGTTCTCAGATAGCGGGGCTCCGTCGACATAGGATGCAAGAACGAGCGAAGGGCACCCCGAGGTTCGGTTTGGTTAGGTTACTTTAAACCCTTTACACAGAAATAGGGGCCCCGCGAAGCGGGGCTCCGTCGACATAGGATGCAAGAGCGAGCGAAGGGCACCCCGAGGTTCGGTTTGGTTAGGTCACTTGCATTGTTTGGTGACTACATTTTGGTGACAGATCTACTATTTGGAGGACAAACCCTATTATTTAAGAAACACAAAACTAATTAAATTGGTGATAGCTTAAATGATACCCAATTAAAATTTTGATTTTTAAAATCAAGATAAAATAGTACCTACAATAAATGAGGAGAAATCGTTGTATCGATTAAAAAATAGTCAAAAAGTTTTTATCTCTATTTAATAATGGTTTTAATTGCACCACGCAGTTAATAGATAAAAAATAGAACGAAAAAATCATGCATGGTTCTCTGTCGCAGAAATACGACACGGGCGGTAGGGGCACGGAAACGTGTCGCATAAATGCGACACAAGCGGTTAAAGGGTTAAAAGATTTCCTACTTTATCGCTACAGTATAAGGTTCAAGGTTGAATGGGAAAATTTGAGTTTCAGGTAGCTTGATGTGTTGGCGTCTATATGTCGCAGCGCAGCCACTGGTTCGCCAGAGGCGACTACCAAATCGAAACTGCGGAGGTGAGCATGGGTGCCTATCCTTTGTTACGTATGGCGAAGACGCTGCATTTCCCGCAGCGCCGGAGACGTTGCAGAAGCAACTTTGTTTTGACAACAAGTGCAAACAAGTGTTTGGAGGTTAGGTGGTCGACGTCGTATTGACAGATTGGGTTTCAGCGCCAGGCGGCAGAAAATGGAACTAAATTTAAAGTCTGCTTGGCAGGTAGTACGTCATTGATCCGAGTAATTTGCCTAGCTGTTTGATTGAATGGCTGAATATCATTCGGGCAGCTAGTTGAACGGCGCCGTTTAGTTAAAAGGCTAGGCAGTTAACTGAACGGCTAATATAACCAATTGGCTTTGGATTGCCATCGTGGTGAAAGGATTAGACAATCAGCGTGGGTAACTCGCTGATTGCCCAGGGTGCGCCGGACGTATAGTGGTTCTGTAGATACGTCACTCGGGGAGGCTCCTTTCATGCACAGTGCTTCCTTACCCAAACCGTTTGTTCCACCCGCTGAGGGCCTCCCACCTGGACATGAGTTACCTTGGGTAAACTGGAAGTCTTTAAACAGACTCCGGACCCAGGTTGGCCGAAGCAAGGAAAACCTGTTCAGGTGGAAATTTATAGACGACTCCACTTTGGAGTGTAAATGTGGTGCTGTTCTACAAACGATGGGACACTTAATATCGTGCCCTGCGTGTCCTGTCAGCTGCACGTTACAGGAACTGATGGACCCTAGTGATGGCGCCAAACAAGTGGCCAAATTCTGTGCCGAGTACATTTAGATTGCCATCGACACGCTAAGAAGACCAATTGGTTGCGACATATACATTAAACCACTAACTTTTACAACTGGTAACACCTATATTTTATGCAAATAAGCGATTCTTATGATTAGAAATAGTGCAGACAGCTGAGATCAAAAGTAGCAGAGGTACTCATGAACATAAACCTCTTTCCTATGTTAATTTATAAATTTCCTGCTTTTGGTGTGACTTGTTAATAAAAATAATATTAACCTTCCTTTATGGTGGATTTAATTAAACATCTAAAACATAAATAGAATTGATTACTTAATTGTTACACTTATTTATTGATCATTTTCAAAATCAGCAGGATTCTTGCGTGCAAGACGAGTGTGTTCCCTTTCTACACCTTCGTAAACTAGGTAACCAATGATGAAAGCTGAAACAATGAACAATATAATATTAAGTTAAATGTTAAAAGATTAAGAGTATTATTAGAAGTTGAACTAATCAATAAAAAGTATGTGGTAAATAGTACATTATGATACATGTGACTTAGTCATCCATTTTAGTGAAGGTGCTTTAGCACCTTCACTATAATGCACAATTAATAATAAATTACACAATACATTATTGCATGGAGTTTACTCCATGCAATAATGTATTGTGTAATTTATGCATTGTACACTATTTTATAGCTTGTGTGACCTAGGCCCGCACTTAAGTCATGCTTTTCTTTGTATAAATGGAATATGTAGGTACTTCAGTCACAGAAAAGTGCGGGTTTAGGTCACACAGTGCTATAAATTATAGTAACTATGCCATTGTTTTATTTATTGTATTAAATGGTAGATCAGCTATTGATTTCAAAGCTTGCTAGGCAACTGTTTCTACATTTTAACTATAAGTTCAATTACATCTGTCTTGTGACAGAGATGAAAGGACACTGAAGACCTTCATCTGAAAGTCATCTACAGACAGCTCCTCAGATACGCCGATCGACAGCTTTGTTGAGTGCCATAGAGATGAGTTACCTCTATCACTTTCATCTTTAAATTCTCAAGCAGATCAATGCTTCCCCTAAAACCTGCCTATCATATTGCATAAGTAGGTATGAGCATTACTGGTCCACTAATGAGTGATATATAAATAAACTAATGGTGTTACTTATGAAGATAGAATTAAGTTTTACTTACGTGGGGCCCACTTGAATACGCTCTCGCGGAATCTACGGAAAATGTTGGGCAATCCATTGGAAATGGCTCCAGCGTACGCGCGTTGTTCATGTGGTGATAACTTGTATGTAATCAATCCTCGGATCTTAGCAAGCTCTCCGAAATGCTTTCCCATTTTGTTTGATTATTTCACACTGGAAGCTCAATTATATAACCAGTAATGTGCCCAGTGCAACCAAGAATGTTTATTCTTGTGTCAAAATGAAATGACAGCCGACAGTTACAGTGTTGCTATCGTAAAAATCTGAGCTGCCGTATGTCACAGTCTGGTTTTTTCTTTTATGGGAAAAATTATTTATTAAAAAAATGTGTATTCCTCATTGGTTTCTTATAGTTTTATGTTTATCTAGAGCATACTAATTATCCTTGCTTCTCGTTTTGTCGCATGTCAGAAAGGTGAATGAAAACTATATGATCGATACGATACGGAAGAGTATCGAGTGTTTGTGAATAGCTATGCAGATGGAGCGAACGCACCCACGTCTCTGTGCCAAAACTGTCAATGTCATTGTCATATGATACGACAGCGACCAAGCGACACTAAATAATTTAAAATCGTCAACTATCGTAAACTTTTCATCACAGAGTACTTTTTGATCTTTTCATTAAAAATTCATCAAAAGTTATTCTATGTACTATGCTGAATGCTCTAAACGTCAATAACAATTTTATTGTGTTATGTGAATAAGTAGAACGTTTTAACTGTATTTCACTTTATTTCTTCAAACAATAATTCTAAACTCCATTGGTTTTTGCTTTAGTAGTTTGGTGGGTTTCAGTTTGTAAGCATGGAAGAAGTGGATTCCATTATTTTACATTTTCTTCGTCAGTTAAATGTGTACGTATAAATAATAAGCAAAATATTCATGTATTTATTGAACATTTTTGTAGCAGCTTTGTTTTTACTTTGGAAACATTTCAGAAACATTAGTGATGAGGTCAGAAGTCTTAATGAATTGCCTGTCCATACAATTATTGAAGCAGCATCAACATGTCTAAGCACCATAAATGCGTCTGTTAAGGTCACAAGAAACTTACCATCTGGTATATCTCATAGAATAGAAGTGGCTTCCCAGATTGCATCTATTTGTAAGGTAGCCAAATCTTTATACTAAAACTTATTCACGATCTTATATAATTATCATTCCTTTTGTCATTACGAATTATTTTATTACAGGATTTAGGATACAAAAATGATGTGGGTTATCAAACATTCTTATATCATAATGAATGTGAGCTGAGACAAGTGTTTATGTTTTTAATAGAGAGATTACCAAGCGAAGGTAAACAGGCACCAACAGGCTTGCCATCTGCCAACAAAAAGTCATTGCTCAAGCAAGATATCAGTAATAAAATTGGAGAAGAACTTAAGACTATTTGGATCCCACCATGCTGCAAACCTAATTCAAATAGAATTGGGGATTTTTGTATCACAGGTGAAACTACATACATTCATTTCATGTGACGGTATAAATGCTTTGGAAGGAAGTTACGTCCCTCACATTAGAGATTTTTTTCAGATGTGACTTCTACATCGAGCCAGACAAGTCTAAGTGATGAACAAGTAATAGAAAAATTGCTTAAAATTAAAGAGCTGAGCAAAACAAGTGTATCAGTGTTACCAACTCAACAACCAGAACTTCATACAGAACAACAGATAGCTGTTCCTGAAATAAAGCAAGATCCAAATAAAAGCCTTAAAGAATTAAAAGAAATAGCAATTGTTTTAAGGCAGAAGTTGGATACACTTCTGAGTGAAAAGAATGTGATGGAGGTTGAATTTTCTCAGGTTGAGTAAATAATTTCACTCCTTTTGTATTTAGGTGGCAATTAACACTTTCAAGGGCACTATATGGCTATAGCCATCATAACAGTAAAACTTCTATTGTGTATTGTTTACCGCGCCAGAATCTGATGTGATTATTTTATAAAATAACATAAGTAAACTAGGTGTGCTGTAATCAGAAATCCATTTTTCAAACATGGTGATGGAGGGTTGAATAAGCAAGAAGGCATCTTGCTTGTTTATGGTAGAATTGTTTTAGGAAATACACAAACAGGACTATACATAAAGCACATAAATATTGTTATTACAGGCACAAAAATCATTTGAAAGAGCAGATGCTGACTTGAAAAATGTACACAACATTCTAAACAGTATTGGAATAACTGATGTTGATGCAGATGGTGTGGACGAAGGTTTAATAGAAAAAGTACAAACAAACATCAGTAGTTTGCACAGGCAAAGTGAAGACTTAACATCAAGGAACTTGTCTATAATGGTGGAAATTGACAAAATTACAAATAGTATGACCTTGATGGAAGTATGTATAAATTATTTCATAGTCTTAACAATGTTTGTTTATCATTCAGATAGTATAATGATAATAATATTTACAGTCTGAGAGGAGCAGGTGTAGAAAGATTTTGAATGGCTTGAAAGAGACTGCAAAAGCATTGAAAGAAGAACATGACAAGAAAGATATATTAGGAAACCAACTAAGGGAGAGTTACGGAAAGTTAAGAGGTGGAAACAAAAGGTTTGCAACAAATATTCTTTAACACGTTGGCTGCCAGACAACAGACACAATAGAAAATCTATTGTTCGCAGTCAACATTGACAGCGGTGGCAGTCAATGCCTTAATAATATGTACTGAATTCTAGTTATTCATAGTGTCTTTTTACAGGTCAATCTACACAAAACGAATTTTGGAAATAATAAGTAATGTTGACAAGCAGAACATGGAGATAAAGAAGATATTAGATGACACAAGACAGTTACAAAAAGAAATCAACACTCTGGAAGGCCAACTAGATAGGTGCTTTTCCATAGCTGATGAGACTCTTTTCAGGGTTAGTAAATAGTAAAATGGGAATTTTAATGTAAGTATGATAAACATATTAAAAAATCATATTTTTTTGTTTTAGGATGCAAAAAAGGATGACCAAGCAAAGAAGGCATACAAACTGTTGGCCCTGCTACATTCGGAGTGTAATACTATTGTATCCCTTGTCAATGATACTGGTACTTTAGCAAGGGACATTGTTGATTTAGAAGAGAACATAAAGACTGAGACAGCTAAGAGAACTGAAGATACCTTGAGGAAAATACACCTTGATCTCACTAAGATACAGGAAGAGAGTTAAAATGATTTTTAAATCATTCGTAGTCAGGAGTTAAATTGGCGCTTTATCCAATTATTGAGTAGTTATCTGATTTGAATACTACGCTGGCCTGGGATGGTGAGCGTCAAAGTGACGGGATCAAGTCTCCAATTTAAAATGTATCACATCCAAATGTTTGTACTACATATGTACTAATTGTACCCTAAACAAGACATTTGTACCTCTAAAGGTAAAGGAAGTATGTGAAGACATCCCTGGTCCCGCCACTTTGACGTCAAAGTGGCGGTACCTTCTCAAAATGACGGGATCAAGTCTCCAATTTAAAATGTATCACATTCAAATGTTTGTACTACATATGTACTAATTGTACCCTAAACAAGACATTTGTACCTCTAAAGGTAAAGGAAGTATGTGAAGATATCCCTGGTCCCGCCACTTTGACGTCAAAGTGGCGGTACCTTCTGGAAGCGCTACTCAGAGGTAGGTAATTCACACCCGAAGACTTAGTACTACATATGTACAGGTATATACTCAATGTTCTATACAATTATAAATGCCAAATTCAAATTATGTGATTAAAACATTGGTCCCGCCAATTTGATGATTCATGTTATCGCTGAATTCATATGAAAATCGTTCCAGCTCGTGCAAAATCAAATGTGGAAACTTAGTACGTCTTAAGTACATGAAAGTGTGTAATTTTCATATGCATAACATAAGTACATCAAAAGTTATCTATCATTCATCGTTTAATCGTATCATTTATCTTTGAAATGGACACATCTATGCAGAAATGAAACAAGCAGTCTTAATAATTCTGATATATATTTTGATCAGTGGGAACCCTAATTACGTAGTTTGTATCTCAGTTTATAAGTGCACTAGCACTTTGCCCGCGACTTCGTCCGCGTAGGTATATTTCGTACTTTCCTCTAAAAATTTCGAAAATGTATGTTTATGATCTTTATCATTTATTTAGATAAATAGGGCAAATTTTTCAGTTTATAGATCAAAGGAATCAGACTATTCAAATAAACTGTATCCCCACTTTTCACCATGTGCATAACTCCAGCTTCCTCATATGTGATAGAATAATTCTACCTATGCCAATATTTAAGGCATAATAGCTGCAATCCAAGTTCCCAGTCTTAATTTAGCTGCCACAAAAAATTCGTCAATATGAGTCGTTTAGTGTGTGTTAGCTGGAGTGACGTCATCCCAGCTTCCTCATTCAATACAAGGCAAACCAGTGAGGTTAGGGTTTTGGAATATAGTCAGAAAAATAAGGCATAATAGCTGCACAAGGAAGGAAAAAACTGAACGATAATACTTAAAAAGTGTTGAAACTACGATAAAAAAACGTGTGTGTAAGCTGGAGTGACGTCACCCCAGCTGCTCATGTCGTATCTTCCAAACGAAAGAAGATATGATTATGTATGATAGCTTAAAAATTAAGGCATAATAGCAACCATAGGCAGCAAAATTTTCAAATCTCTAGACCTTGTAGTTTCCACGTAATAAGCAAAAAAAACTGTTCCGCGCCAAAAACATCAATTATTGCTTCGGAGATTGTAAACAGCGGCGTTGCCGTTCCGTGCGCTACAATACTGCAACCAAGTTTGCACTTAGCAGGCATTCTATTAGACGTCATTTTAATTTGCGCTCAAAATATTTTTCATTTTGTACATTGAGGATATAGACTAAGAGCCGACTGAACTATGAATGTAATAAAGTAGATTCTTATCAACTTTAGACGACGAGAGAACTGGGTACACTTACAGTAAACACATTTTGAATACAATTGGTTTGTGCTTTATTTCTGAGGTTGATTAAATAAGATAGAATTGGTCTATTTAATGCTTATTATTACTAGCGATTGAATTACTTTTTCATGAAATCGTGACATTTGAACAATTCTATACATAAAGCAAATCTAAAGTAATGTCGAATCAGAACAAATGTCATTAAGAAAATCGGTCAAGTGCGAGTCGGACTCGCGCACCGAGAGTTCCGTACAAAGGACTTGGCTAAAAGTTCATAGACAAAAAACCCAGAATCGCCAGCAACGAAATGTATAAAAATAGGTTCACTATAGTAAACCCAGTACGGTTTCAAAAAATCAGCCTCCTAAACCATATTGTATTGAAAATAGCTTCGCAAAAAGCATAAAATGTTAAAGAGTCGTCTGACAGACGTCTTCTAATTTTGCAGGCCAAATAACCAGCTGAAGAGAACGCTCTTTCTGCTACGGGAAACATATATATTTATGCTCCTGTGCAATATCGTTAATCTCGCGAGATCTCGTCCGATTTTTGACCGAGATTAAGGTAAATATGGCCGAGATATCGCAAGAACGAGATTGCATTTCCTATTCTAGGTCAACGGGAAGTTCCCTATACATTTTGATTCCCTTAAGAGTGTCGAAATATACGTTTCATAAACGGCCGTATCTTTTTTTTTTACGTTAACTTAGAAGTTCGATTGTTTCACAGCTTCAAGGGACCGCAGACCTGAGTATATGGTATTAATTTCAACTCGATACATATCACACATTCCTGACATAAAGGGTCTTGACAGACAGACAGACGGACAACAAAGTGACCATATAATTGTTCCGTTTTTTCCTTTTGATTTACGGAACTACCTGTTAATCCCAAAGACTAATCTAACAAGTGTAATGTCAAACATCTATACTAAAAAAAGCGAAAACACAAAAGACTTAAATGTCAGATTAGTCTCTGGGATTAAAAAACGAACTATAAATTGCCGTGTTTAACTATTTATTTAAAAAAATGTCTATTCTTCATTTGTTTCTTGTCCATAAAGGTTTCATAACGTTTCTATTACCTCAATAGTTCAATATGCTTACCTAGAGGGAAAAAAAACAAAAAAATCCTTGTTGTTTTCGACTTACATTTCAGTGAATAACTCCGAAACCTGACGCTTTAGGATGTTATGTTATATACATTTATTGTTTGTATAAGTGTCCTCTATCTAAATATATAACTTTTGTTGTGCACCGCGATTCTGAAAAAAAATCAAAATGGCGGCCGACCTTAGGGCCACCCTCCATAGAAAAATCTTCAAACCCCTTTCTTTTTTTATTATATAAGTAACTTATCATTAGAACACTAAAGGCAAACGTTATAATAGTACATAGTTGGATCAATATACAATATAATTATCAAAACCATTTTGGCTTGTTTCATTTCTGCATAGATGTGTCCATTTCAAAGATAACGATGAATGATAGATAACTTTTGATGTACTTATGTTATGCATATGAAAATTACACACTTTCATGTACTTAGGACGTACTAAGTTTCCACATTTGATTTTGCACGAGCTGGAACGATTTTCATATGAATTCAGCGATAGCATGAATCATCAAATTGGCGGGACCAATGTTTTAATCACATAACTTGAATTTGGCACTTATAATTGTATTGAACATTGAGTATATACCTGTACATATGTAGTACTAAGTCTTCGGGTGTGAATTACCTATCTCTGAGTAGCGCTTCCAGAAGGTACCACCACTTTGACGTCAAAGTGGCGGGACCAGGGATATCTTCACATACTTCCTTTACCTTTAGAGGTACAAATGTCTTGTTTAGGGTACAATTAGTACATATGTAGTACAAACATTTGGATGTGATACATTTTAAATTGGAGACTTGATCCCGTCACTTTGACGCTCACCCTGGGATGCTATACCTCGTCTGTATATTATATGTAAGAAGTTATTTATCATTCCTGTAATTAAATTTATTTCAATTATTAATGATACTGCTTAGTGTAATTTATTTTATGTATCAATTTATAATAGTACTTTGTAAAATGTGCAATAAAATAACCATAAAGGTATTCTATTTTTATTCTAACATCCTGGAAATCTATTTTCTTTTTGGTCGAATCTCAGGTGGAATATAATTCTCATCAGAAGTTTTAGTTGCAGTTTTCTTTGAGATTGATGTGTCAACAAGTTGTTCTTTTTCTTCTATTTGAAGATCAACTTGATCTTCATTATCAAAGAACCATAGTTTCTGTTCTTGGTCCTTCATTTCATTTTGTTTTTGTTGGATGAGTTGTATGCGGCGTGCCCGGTCTAGTCTTTGAGCTTGTTCCTCCAGCTTTTCGTCTCTTAATTTTGCCCATGATTGGAATAGCTAAAAGCAATACAAATGAAAATTTAAATTATCAAGTTAACTTATCAGAATATTATTTAAGGTATTAAGCAATTTTAAATGGATATTTTTTTATTATACTGCATCCTTAGTAACTATAATACATTATAACTAACCTGTTTTTGCTGTGAAATATCATTCTTGTGTGATTTGTTGATAGCGTTTTCAATACCAACTTTCAGTGACTCTTCTAGGGATATGTCTTCTGAGTTTTGTTCACATTTTCCCAACTTATTAATACAGTTTTCTAAAGTTGCTTTTGATTCAGCTTCAGCATTACCAATCTCTTTTTGTAAAAGTTCTAAAACCTCTTTATATACTTTAAATGTTTTTTCATTGCTCATTTTTTCACAGAAGGCTGATAGTTTATCATATTTTTTGTAGACTAGCCATCCAATAATCTGCAGGTTATTGTTCAAATTGTTGGGGGCTCTTTCTGAAATCCATGATAATGTTTTACCAGACAAAGTAATAGTATCCTTGATGTCAAAATGATCATCAAAGAACGGATTTCGAAGGTATTTAACTCTTATCTTAATTTCTTCAACTTTCTTGTTTTTCTCTGTAGGAGGAGTAGGCTCTGGTGGTGGTGCTGTGTAGTTGCTGATGTACTTATAACAAGCATATTGGCACAGTGAGCATGTTATTTCATTATTGAATTCTTCTTGTAGCATTATCATAGAAGCCACCCTGGCAGCTAGTTCGTAGTTCGGTAATGTTAATAATTTGTCCAATAGTATATTTGCACTGTAGTCATCAAGGAACACGCCAAAGTTTAGAGGATCTTTTAATATTTCCACCAGCTCTTTGACATCACCAAACTCAATGAAATTCCTCACAGTAGCTTGCTGTGTCGAATCTAACATGTTGCCTGTTTCTGCTGTAGTCCTGAGTTTATGAAGTAGGTCCTTTAGTTCTTCAAGATGGCTAGGGTCTTTAATTGCGTTAGCAAACATGTCAACGTCTATTGCACTTATTACGCCTTTTGAAGCATAATTTTGGTCTAGTACATTATAGAAATCATGTATACTTATTTTATTGAACACAGGCGAGGAGTTCATGTTATTCCAAGCTTCGGTACATTTGTATTCATTGGATAAGAAAGTCTTTTTATGAATAAAAACTGGACAAACGTTATTCTTAAAAAATACTTTTCGGCAGTTACGTAACATATTGAGGCAGAGTTTTAATAGACTATTTTAATTATGCTTAAATAGAATTTATTATCAATATTTATGTAAGGTTATGTATTTGCCTCACACAGAGGCAGCAGAAAAATTGTCAATGTCAAATTGACATTTGACAATTTTATTTAGGTTTCTTCGTAGACAGAGAAACTAATGTTTCTTCTTTTTTCCTTAGTCTGAGTGTTTCTTACATTCTCGATCATTTCAAAGATTGTTTCAAAGTGAGGCTTTGACATAGAAAAAAAAACAGATGTTTTTTTTTTTTTTACATATTGGCATTATTAGGCTTAGTTTAGATTAGCAACCAAACTTTGAGTTTCGCAAAGCATTTCCCGGGTAAACAATCGCGGCAGGTTCATATACGCAAGGTATAGTTATCTTCTGCAAGTTTTATTACTAATTTTTAAGCTTTGCTGAAAATAGTTCGGCAATCGGGCATAGCAAAATTATTGGATTAAGCGCCGTTCAGACGGAAGTAGTGGCATGGACTTAGGCGGACTTAAGGCTACCGGTTTTTTTTGGTGCGTGGCGGCATGGCAAACATTGGAACTACGCGCTCTTGTTTAATCAAAAAGATTTCTGTGACAATTTCACAAATGTGTACCAACAGCCTATCAATGTCCTTCAGGCGACAAAAGATCCTTGTAGTACTTTATATCGGGCATCATCATTCTGTTTCCTTTATCCCAATTTATTTGGGGTCGGGGCAACATACGTCTCTCTCTATTAGTCTTATTCATCTTCTCGGTAGTCACCCCGTTTCTAGCCTGAAGATGATATCATCTTTCACACAGACCATCCATCGTTCCTTAGTTCTTCCTCTACTGTTATAGCCATCTACATTCATACTCAAAACTTTCCACACGATATTTTCACTTTTTTCACAGATTTCCACTTAACTTTTCAGTCACCGATGCCACTTTCAAACTTTCTGTTATATACTCATTTCTTATTCCATCCATTCTTGTAACACCACATCACATCTCTTAGCATTCTCATCTCAGCCTTTTATCCATCTCTTTTTTGACCCAACATTCTGATCCATACGACCGCAGTTTATTCCATTGTTTTATAAATCTTTCCCTTAAGTTTAAGGGGAGCGAGAGTCCCAGATTGTTCCGGTGATCTGCCGCCCTTTCGTCCATCCATGATCCAGTATTAATTATGTGCTTACCAGACCGATCTTAGTATGGGGATGGCCTGAAACACAGGTTTTTATTAACCTAGCTCAGGCAGGTCGCCACAAGTTATTATGTCAGTACCAGCGCACTTTTCATAGGTAATTAAAAAACATGTAAATTAAACTAGCTTTTATATAAGTATTTAAGACCATCTGTTAAGAACTTGGTATCACTAAGTATTTTTAAGTTTATAAATGTATTACTTTGTAAAAGGACCAAAATAAATTATTATTAAAATTATTATTGTTCGATTTAACATAGCTCGGGACCATGCGGTCCCGGTCCTTTGGAAGGCGTACGAGGGGCCGAAGCCAACCCGCAGAGGCCCCTTTGGAAATTTCAATGAAATGTGGCACCAACCGACGATTATCCCTGTATGCACTATGCAAGTGCACCCAAGGACAATCCCCGGTTGGTGTAGGACTATTGCAGGATATGGAAAAATAAAAAGTTGGACTATGGGTTTGGGTGGCTAATGTGGACTGGTTACCAATAACTATGGAAGAACTATGACCCCTGCCTAATCAATGTTTTATAATATATACACGGATAAAATAGCAGGGGGTGACTTGCACACTCAATAATGGGCCCCCGGAAACGGTCGCTAGCACATAGTATCGTAGCGACAAGGGGGCAACATGTCCTAAAGTGCTTATAAGGAGTGGAGAGGTATTCCACGGCTATCAGGACAATCCCGGAAGTACGGTCAAGATCCCTACCAGCATCTTACTGAAATACTTCCTTCCTCCGAGCACGTTTGCTCTTGCGAATCTCCACTCAAGCCGGCCAATAAAGGCAAGAATGAGGTGGGAGCTCTGTTCCTCGTCGTTGTTCACTCCAGCCGGCCAATAAAGGCAAGCCAGAGGTGAGGAACAAGACTTCTTCCGGGAGATAGGGTCCGTGGGGTCGCTACTGCCCAACAGCTCGCCACATGCTGCCCTGCGGGTTTCTGTATCTCTCTTGGTCTGGCTCCTCACCCTAGACCTGTTCCAGCAAAGTAAACTCTTCCGGCACAGGCCCAGAATTCGGAGCGCGCAAGCCCCACCACGACGTCAACGTAGAGATACGGATTATTATTATCTACTTCGCCATGCTTTGCACGAGTGAACCGAGAGTGTGCCAGTTAGCGCTATGGCTCCAGAACTGGAAAGACCGTCGAAATTGCAAAACATAATATAGTCAAGCCAACATTCTCCAGCTTCTGTTGCTATTTCTCCGGTCTGCTCTGGATCTCAGGTTCATTTAAACCTACAAGAACAATGTCATTGGCAAACAGCATGCACTAGGGTGCCTCTTCCTGTATGCCCGACGTCAGACCGTTCATAATTAACAGGAAGAGGTAAGGATTTAAAGCCGACCCTTGGTGCAAACCTAAAGCTACACTGAACTCGTCGGTGTTGCCAGCGGCCGACCGGACGTAGGTCCGAGATTGAGTCTACATAGCACGAATTAATTCTATATCCTTCCCAGGCAAACCTTTTTATTACAAGGCCCACCACTACACATCCCGAGGTTCCCTATCATACGCTTTCTCCAGATTAATGAACACCATGTGCAAGTTCTTATGTGCACGTCTGTACTTCTAGCACAATTGGCGGAGTAAAAAACTGGCGTCCTTTGTTCCTCGACCTGGCATAAACACAAACTGCTTTGGGGTAATCTCACTCGCCTCTCGCAATCTTTTTTCTATTACTTTCTCCCTGCTTTACTTTGTGTAAATAATTTGATCACCACTGCTCTCAAAACGGCGAGGAAAACATCGTGAGGAAACCGGCATGTCCTACATCATCATCGACATCTACTAACCCGCACTGGGCCCACGTGGTGGATTACAGCCCACTCCCTCTAGGCTGATTATGCCATAATAAAATGCCTTATGACATAATGCTATGGAAGGCTAAAATAGACTAAACGCACCGTCTTATATTTCTAACAGCATCTACATCTCCTTTTCGTATCGATCATTATTGGAGGTGCAGGTGTAAAGCCACTTAGGACACTACAACAAGCGGGCACGGTCTGATCAGAAGTGCCGTTCTCGCATTGGGTGTTGGATGGGTCTGAAGCGGCCGAGATAAGCCGCCCCGCAAGAGATGTTATATGAGGTCCCCATTGTAATTTCTCGTCTAGCGTGATTCCTAGGAAAACCGTTTGATAAATAAATTCCAGTTTTTCTCCATTCAATATGATGTTACATTTGCTAATTGTAACATTAGGCACCTACTTAATACAATTCGATTTTTTTTTAAATTTAGTACCAAATTATTTATCGTGATCTGAAGAATAGAGTTAATCACGTCGTCAAGATTTTGTGACCGTCGGTCTAATTTTAAAGATCAATGATGTGTCATCTGCAAATAACCACATCTTCGGTTGATTTTCAAGTAATTGGGTAAATCTTTTATGTGAACTAAAAACCGGAATGGACCCAATATCGAACCTTGAGGAACGCCCATTGCCATTTCAGATCTTAATGAGTTTACGCTGTTTACTTAAACTTTAACTTTCAGGCATGATCTAATCCGATAGTGCTCTAGTTTCAGCAAAAGTGTCTCATGGATTACGTAATCAAACGCCATAGGGAGGGCGCAAAAGATTCGAACGGCTTCTTGTGCTTCTTTCCTGGCATTAAAAATGTTTTTTATTACGCTGACAACGCTCTTTGGTGAAATCGTACTGTTGTTCATGAAAGATGGAGTTTTTATTGAAGTGAGGTAACACTCGATTGAACATCAACTTTTCAAACACCTTACCATCACCTTACTGACAACTGGCAGAATTGACACAGGAGTGATTGTTGGCAATTGTTGGGTTCTTTACTATTACCGGATTTGAACAAAGGCTTCATGCAACAACTAATTATTGAAGAATAAAGTTAACCACATACATCCAACTTCTTTTAAACAATTCCGTACTTCAATGTTCCTGAAAATAATGAACTAAACAAAACCAAAACACTACCAACTTTTACTACTACTACCTAACTATTTTATGCAAAACTAGCTCGCGATTGCGTCCGCGTGAAATGTTCTGTTCCCTGTACCCGTACCACCATCCCGCGTTTTACTTCGTTTTTGCTTAGCGTTATTTCTGACTTTTTAGGGTTTTGTACCTTGAAAGGAAAAAACGGAATCCTTATAGGATCACTTTGTTGTCCGTCCGTCTGTCTGTCTGTCAAGACCCTTTTTCTCAGGAACGCGTGGAGGTATCAAGCTAGAATTTATATCAAATAGGTACTCAAGTCTACTGTCCCTTCGAGCTGTGAAAAAATCAAACTTCTATGCCAACGCAATCAAAAGATACAGCCGTTTATGCCGCATATTTTCGACCCTCGCAATGACCTACAGGATACTTCCCGTGAACTCAGAATCTTCAAATTTGGTACGAAGCAACGTTTTGTAGCACATATAAAAGAAAAATTCCGAAAACCTTAAATTTTCATACGGAACCCTCGGTGCGCACTTGGCCGGTTTTTTATTTTTGCTCAGCTCCTAACGGTCGAAGCGTGATGTTAAATAACATATAACCTTCCTCAAGAATTGGGCTATCAAATATAAAAAAGATTTTGTCAAATCCGGCTGGTAGTGTCAGAGATTAACGCGTTCAAACAAACAAACTCTTCAGCTTTATTATTAGACTAGCTTCTGCCCGCGACTTCGTCCGCGTGAAATTTCACCCTCCCTCCATTCACCCTCTTAGGGTTGGAATTTCGAAAAACACTTTCTTAGTGGATACCTACTCTTCACAAAGAACACACCCTCCACGTAACCTACGACAAACTTATTATTTGCGGTTGGTACAGTAATCGGGTCTAGGGATCGAACCGCAAAATTAAGTTTGTTTTTTATTGTATATACTTTTCCGGTATAAAAAGTACCCAGTGTGGTGCCCAGGATATTAAAGAATAATTATACCAAGTTTCATCGTAATCGAAGCGGTAGTTTTTGCGTGATGCCTGAACAAACAGACAGACAGACCGACAGACAGACAAAAACATTTTTTAATCACATTTTTGGGTTCGGTGTCGGTCTAGTAACACCCCCTGCCATTTATTTTTTTGATGTTTTCAATTACAGAATTTTCAATTCTACAGATTTATTATAAGTATAGATATATTATTCTTCTAAACTCCGGACTGCTGCTAAGAAACCCGTGGAAAACCCAATAACTCTGTTACCCACGCTCTGCAGCCGCGCTTTCGATCACGAATTCACGATACCAACGGGGCAGAAGAGATATAGTACCTAATTATTCGTTGTGATAATCCACGCATATCGTTGTTATTATTGAAATAAATTCGATTATGCTTATTTTCCTACATATTTTTTATTTAAAAGGTAAGTACCTAATCAACGCAAGTCCCAGTTGCGGCTAACCTCTAGGTGATTCATTTGGACATTTGGAGCAGAGCTAGATTTTCCTACGTTCGGCTAAGATATCTTTCAAGCACAGACAAGTATAGTGACTTTATGGAGCTCTCGTAAACTATTCAATTGTAGGTAAGATAAAAATGGGAGAGACGAGAGAATGGATCTAGCCATTGTGAGTGAGATTAAAATCATGGGCCTTTATACTTAGGCCAAGAGGTAGAGTAATACATAATTAGATTCTGGGAGTTACTGTACGTATCGTGTAGGTACCTATTAATGTACTACACACCTACTTGCTTAATTAGCTAGAATAGTGTTCGTTCTATTTCTATTGAACTACTAAAGCGCATCTTAGGGTAAGCAGAATCAATTATAAAATAATGATAATGACAAAACAAAGCCCATAAAATAATAAGAATATTATATCACGTTTAAGTAGTTTTAATAAATCTTCATAAGTATATATGTTATAATATTATGGTAGGAAAGTTTAATCAGTGTTGTCTACAAAGTGATTTACGTAAACAGAGTTCTGGAGAGCGAGAGATTGTCAGTTGCTTACTGTTATTCTCATCCGTTATCAAACTATACCTATACCTACAGGGTGAATTTTCCAAGTGGGTGTGATGGCCAAATTCTAAACTACTTATGAGGAATAGCGAAAAGTACTCCAAGGAGTCGCGGGCTCGATTTTGATGAAAACTAAAACTGCGTCACTAGATTTTTGAAAAATCAATATTTCTAGCCAGAAATCGAACCTGTTGATTTTGAAAAAAAAAAAACACACGCACACTGTATTATTACACCATTCGATAGTGTCACTAATAAGGATCAAATTCTGGGAAGTAATGACATACGGCAAACTTAAGGAAAATGTTGAATTTTAATAAACTGCTTCTTATTTTAAAGTATTCATACTTACCTACATTACAAAAAATATTGAGCATCAATATTTTTACTAACACACCCACAGCGCAGTCACCTTCACAATATTACCTATGTTCTAAATTCAAATTTCTATTACGATCTTTGGAAAATATTCTAATGGAATCAAAATATTGTAATGCTGAATGCAGTATAATCCTTGAGACGTCGAATCCAGCTATGTATTGAAAACAATGGTCATCATTTTGAACAATTAATCAGTTAAGGTTTAGTAGGTAGGTAACGTAACCCGGGCCCGGCTAAATTATAACAGCCGCACAGGTCAATCCATCAGGTTCAGCTGCGCTTGCCGCAGTTGGTCTGTGGATGGGTGAACATCTTTACATACCGAGACCCTCCATGCCTCGGAAAGCACGTTAAGCTGTTGGTACCGGCTGTCATTCCTGGATCTTTGACAGTCGTTACGGGTAATCAGAAGCTCGAAGGTCTGACAACCAGTCTTACTAAGGGGAAGGGGTATCGTATTACTCAGTAACTGGGTTGTGGAGGTCAGATAGGCGGTCGCTCCATGTAAAATACTGGCATTCAGCTGCATCCGGTTAGACTGGAAGCCGACCCCAACATAGTTGGGAAAAGGCTAGGCAGATGATGATGAGGTAGGTAACATAAGAAAAATAAAAAACTATTTTGTTAAAAATGAGGTCTTTCCTTTAGTTTGCCGTATGTCATTACTTGCCAGAATTCAATCCTTATTAGCGACACTATCGAATGGTGTAATAATACAGTGTGTTTTTTTTTCAAAATGAACAGGTTCGATTCCTGGCTAGAAACATTTATTTTTCAAATATCCAATTATGCAGTTTTAGTTTTCATAAAAAAAAATCAAGCCCCCGACTCCTTTAAGTACTTTTCGCTAGTCCTCATTGTTTCGGATTTGGCCATCCATGCCCACTTGAAAAATTCACCCTGTATGGGTATTTATGTAGGTACTGTAGAGGCCGGCTCTAAAGCGAGGCTGGCTGGAAAGCCACACCTCTACAAGACTGGCTGGTTATATTTTAAAGTATGTTCCATTCGATATTTCAAGCGAGTGTCAAATATTCTTCTAGTGTTTTTATATTTAGTTGAAAACTTGCTATTGTAAGAGGTGGTTCTTATGCAATAAATGCTGTAAAAAGCTTAGAGTGTCTTAATTATTGGTCGTCAGCGCCTCTGCAGCTACGACCCCAGTAGCACGGCTACCATATTTGGTGGAGGCGCCAGTTTCGGACGTTTTTTTCTTTGGATGGCGTGTGTAGAGCCGAATAATACTACACAAGTTTCACGTACCTCAAAATTTGCTGCCTAATAAACTTTATTTTCAGCCCAATACATACGCTCAGGCATTATTAAAAATTGCGTGGTGAGGCCACAAAGTATACTGTGAGTATATATTTTAGATGCGAAGAAACGTCGCCAGGAGGATATAAAGCTAAGTGGATATATGTATTTTTTAATATAAAAAGAGAAAGATGGCTCAAGTTTTTGCGGGCATGGACGGCGTATGCCTGGAAGATTTTCTTAGGCGATTTGAAGTTGTTGCCGCCTATAATAAATGGCGTGAGAGCGACTGGGCGCTCATATTAAGCGCATATCTTGAGGGTGCTGCCCTAGCAGTTCATAAGTGGAAATACTATGACGACATGTCATTTGATGAGATATGTGAAGTGTTATGGGAGGAGCTTCCATGCAAATGTCACAGAGACAAAAGAATTGTTAAGGTGCAAGTAGTCGAGATAGCACAGGATCTGTCTGAGGAAAGCAGACAAGAAAATGTTGTAGATATTGTAAATGTAGATAATGATGCTTCTATATCATTTAGTGGAAGACAAGATGACCCGCTACAGAACGAGCAGTGCTGCCTAGAAAGCAGCGTGGAAGTTGGCAGTGATGGAGATGAGGACGAGCGCAGCAGCGAGGCGTGCATCGCCGCAGAGGAGGAGAAGGAGCCGATAGAAGTGTTCGAGAGCGAACACAATGATGAAAACATCGAATCGGGTCTGTCTAGTCCATTTATTAACGTAATTAGCAATGTTTCAGAGCCACAGAATGAGCACGATGATCACGATGTGGGAATAAATAAAATTAACATCGCTGCTGATCATTTTGATGAGGATTATGTATCGATCGATTCATCCAAAATAGGGGAGGATGATCACGTCGATTCTTCTGAGTTAGAGGAGAAAGATCACGTCGATGTTTGCGGAACTAAGGAAAACTCTTGTCTCATCATCGATATGAGTGATATTAACAAGGTGGATAGTAATGTTAAGTTAGTTGTGGATGATATGAACTTAGATGCGGTCAGAGATGAAGATATATCGTCGAACAACTCCGCACAGTTGATAAACTCATTTAGCTTTCCTATGGAGAATGTTGTAGACTTTCATTCTAGTGTTTTTATAAAATGTCATGTAGTTGTCCCCAATTTTAACAAGTTTTTTTCGCAATGTGCTGCAAACAATAAAAGAAAAGCACGAAAGAAGAAAAGAATCCCATTTTTCAAAAAGACTAAAACTAAAATATTATTTCAAAAAAGTTTTTTAATCATTGATAATTTTATAAAAACATTTTTTGTAAACAAGCATCATTTTATAAAAAAGTTTTCGATTTTAAAATATAAATTCAGAAAAAGGAAGTTTAGAGATAGAAACCTTTTTAATTCAGATTATTTAATTAAAACTTTTTCTTATTAGTGTGTTAATAGTTGTTGTTTTTTTTAATTGTCATGTATCTTGTCATGTAATGTAAATATGTCACTTGAATGTAAACATCATATTTTAGTGCATTATTTTTATTTGGATGATTGTTACAATTTATTAATATGTGTCCATTTGTGTGTTACATATGCTGTGAGAAAATACATCGGACGCGGCCGGGAGCGTGTGAGGTCCCGCACCTCCCAGAGGGCTGTGAGGTGCGCCCTCACACCTGCAACGGGCCAAAGGGAGGCTTGAATAAATCGTCGGCTCCAATGTTTAGGACACTCTTACTCCAGCATATTTAATGACGCGAGTGATAGGAAGATAGTTATTGTGAAAACTGTGGTCACTCCTATAGAAGGGGGGGTGACAGACACTCAGCATAAGTTGTCACCGACTTTGCTAACAGGGGTATAACCCTTGCAAAGTGTGTTTGGTTGACACTTTCGGTTCAACTTGTGTTTGAGGACCAACAGTTTTGATATTAAATAATTGATTTTCGAAATAGGTATTTGACATTCTTTGCTGGAGTAAAAGCATGTTAATTTTCTTCTATGAACCCTGGCCTCTTAAACTTTTCCCTCCCTCTGGCTCAATCCCGTCCGATGGAGTTAAAAGAATCTGATGCTAAGATCGTTTAATTCTCTTAAGCCTCTTCCAGGTCGATGTGAACTTTCACATCAGTTGTTCTTATTAGGAGGCCGCGTCGAGCCTTTTAGTCGGGTTTTGACCCGACGAGGCTTAAGCATGGCAGCGTTAGTTTGTTTGAGTGCACGTTGGCACATGTAAATGTTAACTTACCTGACACCTAGCGTGGTGTTGGATTCGCGTTTCGTTTGTCCTGACTTAAGCTTTCTCCTGTAAGAGACGGACCTCATCGTGTAAATTCTATCCCGACATAGGTAGACATCCAATAGGATAGGTAGATAGGGCTTGGAAATTCGAATGGTGTGAATAAAAGTCATGACCTATGCCCAGACTGTTATTCAAGGGTGGGCGTAGCTCATGTAGAGGCCGGCTCTAAAGCGAGGCTGGCTGGAAAGCCACACCTCTACAAGACTGGCTGGTTATATTTTAAAGTATGTTCCATTCGATATTTCAAGCGAGTGTCAAATATTCTTCTAGTGTTTTTATATTTAGTTGAAAACTTGCTATTGTAAGAGGTGGTTCTTATGCAATAAATGCTGTAAAAAGCTTAGAGTGTCTTAATTATTGGTCGTCAGCGCCTCTGCAGCTACGACCCCAGTAGCACGGCTACCATAGTACCTACCTACAATTGAATACATAATAGATTAATATTTATCGTGTTTACTTAACTCTGAGATTACTAATAATTGCATAATTTTTTTTTCTGTTTTTTACTCAGGAGGCTTACATACTACAGTGACAATTAAGAGTATTCCTACAGATACACTTCCTACTTTCGCCCCCAACATGTGTTAGATCTGTTTATTTTGTTAGCGTTGCAGAAAAAATCTTTTACGAAAAGCAAGAATGTAGGATGCAAGAGTGAGCGAGGCGACCTCGAAATTTCTCACAGCTAGTCTCGGAATTCTCGGTTAGGTTTCTATTGAACATTCTTACGGAAATAGGAGTTGCTTTGTCGACTTATGCAGAAAAGCTTCAGAGTCAGAAGAATATAGAATGCAAGAGCGAGCGAAGTGAGCTTCAAAACTTTTGCACACCGCTTTGTATAGGTAAGGTTTTCTTTTAAAAAGTTATACATAAATAAGAATTAATTTTGTCATACATCATATAAATAAAAATGTTCTTACTATATTTATAGATCTCGTGAAAGCGTTCGACACTGTTCCCGTTTCCACACTCTTAATCAAACATGAGAAAATAGGCGTCAGGGGGCTACAACTGGATCTTTTCCAAAGCTACCTCTCCAATCGTTCGCAAAGAGTCAGGATCGATGGCCATAACATCGACGAGCTTTTAATTCACTATGGGGTACCACAAGGAAGCATTTTAGGCCCCACTCTTTTCTTAATCTTTATTAATGACCTGTGTGATCTCAATATCGTTAATGCGCCCATAAGAAAGATTTTTTTTTGCAACAGGACTGAAAAATTCGATGTGGGGCTACTAGAGCATGTGGGGCATCTTATAAAAGATCGCAGTTTGCACATTCTCAATCATTTTTTCTTTAGTCCGCATAGTCATCGACTTTAGATGAAAAATGTAAAAAAAATACCGTTCCCCTTATCTCCGATGTTTGCAAAGAGAAAAATCTGAAATAATTCTATGTGATAAAAGTTTATGTAAAGATTACAGGAAAAATAAAACGGCACACTATTTCAGAAATCATCAACACAAGTCACATTAGTTCCACTATCGGTCAAGACATGGCGCTGACTTAAAACTGCAATATTCTACATCGAAGTGCACAATGTTAAAATTCTCTGATGAATATAGGCCTCGCAGATGAAAATTTAAAATAATATTATTACTTATACGTACGGAACCCTCGGTGCGCGAGTCCGACTCGCTGTTGACCGGTGAGTGTGTATAATTAGTTTAATTAAAATGATTATTTTCTTGTATTCAATTTCTTCTGTTTAGCCTCTTCCCAACTATGTTAGGGTCGGCTTCCAGTCTAACCGGATGCAATTGAATAATAATAATAACCCCATCGCCGTATCTCTACGTTGTCTTTGACACATGTCGGGACCTCATCTTATTAAATAATGTGTTTTTCTTAATTACTTGACTGTACTTGATCATCAGTTGGAGCACGGGACCATCACGGAACCGTAGTCTCCGTGCTTCACCCAGGTGGAGAAACTAGGTGAAGCACGGGTCCGTCCCCCAATATAACAATGATGGCCACGATTTTGGGTAATGGTGACTACCAATTATTAATATAGGCACTAAAATGTGAGATAACTTGTATTTTCGCCGGGCCTGGGTAAATTTTGTGTGGGCCGTGATCCGTCTTCTTTATGTTTACAATTGATGTTATTTCAAGTTCTACAAAATATATCTACTTTATTTTAGTGGTAATTAAGTTGAATTCAGGGTGACAAGCACACCATCAGGATCCCAACTAACGGTGGGAGGGGTTCACATCGGCGTCGAGACAACGACCGCACGATCTCGGGCGAGGCGGCAAGCCTCCTTGCCGGACTGCCGCCATGGGATCTGGAGGCGATAGTCCTCGCGTGCCTGTATGAGTGGCGCGCGGAGACACTACGCCGGGGGGAAACTCCGCTTCCGCGGCTAGTCGCGGTGGAGTGGACAGACCTCCGGCGCGATCTCATGGTGGCATGGAAGGAGCGACTTTCGGAACCCAGCGCAGGGCACGCCACGATAGTGGCGATAAGACCCCTCTTTGAGGAGTGGCTAGAGAGGCGTCACGGCGTCCTCACCTATTGCCTGACGCAGGTCCTCACCGGACACGGATGTTTTGGGAGGTTCCTGTACATCATCAGGCGGGAGGAGACGCCCGGGTGTCACCATTGCGAGGATCGCCCAGAGGACACGGTGGAGCATACGGTGGAGGTCTGCCCCGCATGGGCGGAGCACCGCCGTGCCCTCGTAGAGGCGATTGGCAGCGGCGGCGACCTCTTGCGTCCGGCCCTGGTTCAAGCCATGGTCCGGGGCGAGAGGGAGTGGGAGGCAGTCACCTCCTTCTGCGAAGCAGTCATGCTAGCGAAGGAGGTGGCGGAACGGCTGAGGGAGAGAGCCACACGTCCCAGCCGCCGCGGGAGACGCTCCGGGCGTCGGAAGCCGCATGACGACTCCCGGCCACCGTAGGCGCGGGCCTGCGGACGGAGAGTAATGGGTAGCTCACCGTCCGATCAGGACCAGGCCCGTGCCGGACGGTGCGTACGTGTTCCACGCGCGCCTCAAAGAGATGTCAGCAAAAAGGAATGGGCTTGCCAGGGCCGAAGCCTGCCGGGGGTGCGGGATTGTCCGAAAGGGTTACCGCTACCCCGGAACATAAAGGGCTAAGGTAGGAACACGGATGGGTTTTAGTCAGTAAGAGTCTGACACTCCCTTCCGCTCCACCCAGAGCGGGAGGGGTCATTTGATGATTACCCATCCATAAAAAAAGGTACTTGTAAAATGTGGCGTTCTTTATTCTCTGTCTACCCATTGAAAAAAGTGCATATTTAAAGTCCCGGCACAGAATACTTAAAGTACTCCGTACAGAAAGGCCACTCCCTTCCCCGCACTAACATCAGTTACCGCACCTCACCCCGCACTTCGATGTGTTCGTCGCCTGCTCTTTAACAATGGCGCTCGCATACACAAGAACCGCAGCGCTGTACCTACCTACTGCTGACACGAAAACATTATTTTTTTAAAGTTTTATATTTTGTGTTAATCACGATGGTTGTATTTTGTGCATTATTTGGATGCTTATCTTCATCGAGGAACGATAAAGACAGGAGTTTCTTTCGGTTCCCGAAACATGAAAGAAGGTAAGGAACAGCAACTCAAATATCCTTTAAACCCATAAAAAATAAAAGCTAGTATATTACAGACAAACAAGCTAAGCCAGTGTTGTGATAATTTATTTTCATAATTTTCTCTATTATTCATTTATTTTCCAAGTTTTCTTCGTTTTAGAACAATTAAAACTTCCGTAATATTAACATACCAACTATTAAATTATTGCTCTCTCTCTTTATTGTCTTAGTTATGTATCTTTCTTTCACGTTCTTCGACTTGAAAAGTAGTACAATAGAAATGTTATTAATTAGATTTCTGTGAGTACCTAGTGTCGCGGCGCGCGGCGCCCCATTGTTGCATACGTTCGGACAGCGCCGCATCAGCGCCGCCGCCGCCTACGCACTACTGCCGAGTACTGCCAGCCAGCCGGCAGCCCTACTAGATTTCACGCACACATTTACACGTATACAAACGTCATTTGTCAATGTAGTGGTAGTAGGTAATTATTTTGCGAGCGTTGTATGGAGTGTCCGGGGTGTGGTCCCGGTAAAGCTGGAATACAATAAAACAAAATTTTATTTTTGAT
Source organism: Amphipoea oculea (assembly GCA_945859645.1). Lineage (NCBI taxonomy): Eukaryota > Metazoa > Arthropoda > Insecta > Lepidoptera > Noctuidae > Amphipoea > Amphipoea oculea. The sequence goes on along the minus strand of OX243866.1, from coordinate 11,114,298 downwards.
GACGATTTCATGTTTTATTTTCCTGTTTTCACAACCCTAGTGCATATCTATAGTTAGTGCTACGGTGTGCTATATTTATGTATTGTGGCCTTTAATTTATCTTGATGCATATAGATATTAATAGGTCAAGTGGCTGTGTACGGGTCAGTGCCTACCTCCATTGGTCGACGAAAACATGTTATACTTTATATTATTGAACTATCTAGAATACCTAAGTATAACTAAGGTTAGGTACATAAGCAACAAAGTGTCAAAATCAAACTCTTTCCAGGTGATTCGATAGGCTGTTGTTACTTCAATCAGCTAATCAAAGCAGTTGACATAAGTTTAACAGACGCTTAGCTATTTTTTTTGGCTTTCAGAATTCGGATGTAGGTACGGGAAGTTTTATTGTACCTACTTATGCATTACCAATGGCTCTGCAGATGATACACAAGGTGGCAAGGAAATCGACGAGCAAGCTGTAACCATAATTTCAGCACTTGATTCTAGACCCCATATCGTAGAAACTTTTTATCGGTTATAAAAAAATCTGCTGTTTCATTGAAAAGTGCAATACCTTAATACGCGGTCAACATAATAATGAAACAACAGTAATTATGTATCACAGACTAAGAAGAGAAGTTACCTTGTATGTATATGTCATGGCCAGATCATGGAATTGATCATTTCATGAAGTGTTCGGTCATTCCATGTAATGGTTGTGTATCATGAAATGGCCAGCTAAGATTGACCATATCGTTTAAAAGTTAAGTTTAATGATATATCGTTCGACGTTTGGCCATATCATGAATTTAGGGTTCGCATAATAATAAACGACGTCAGGGGCACCCCGAGGTTCGGTTTGGTTAGGTTCCTTTAAACCCTGCAGACAGAAATCGTAGCGGGGCTCCGTCGACCTGACGTCGCGTCGTTACAAATAAAACGAGCATGCTAAATTTATGCTTTAGAATATAATGCTTAATCATTATTATGATTAGAGAAATTATGGGTAAGCTGTTATGCGAAAATATAATTAGGAGAAACAAAAGTATGCCAAGTTATATTAGGTCTTAAATGGATATCCCACAGAGGAAACCGACATCAACGCCTCTACCGGCGGATATTCTCAGTATTTTACGATATAATCACTAATGTTTGGCCACATTGGCGTATATAGGGGGGGGGGGGGGGGTGTGCCCACCCTAGAATGGTCTCAGGCTCCCCTAGGATGTTTGGGGACTAACTTAACCTGGATACTTACATAATATAACTTCCCACAAAAGCAATCAAATAAATAATCTACCACTAAGACCTACATAAACTTATTCTTACCTACATAATATCACATCACATCACAAAAATAATTGAATTTACTAATAAGCAACGAAATAAGCTAGAGTATTATTATGATTACACGGCCCGGGGACAAATGCATCGGCAATCGGCCATACAAGCCGATTTCTCGGGAAATTGATCCACGAAGGACTGAGCTCCGTCAGATCCTAGTGGCTGAATGAAGGGAGTGACTTGCGCAGGCAGCATGGCGCCCTGAGTTTCCAGCTGACGCAGGTGCTTACTGGATACGGATGTTTCGGGAAATACCTGCGTCGCATAGGTCGGGAGCGGACGCCTGCTTGTCATCACCGTGTGGACTGCCACGAGGACTCGCCACAACATACGATGGAGGAGTACAGCTTGGGCCCAACAGCGCCATGCCCTCGTCGTGACACTTGGTGCGGGTGATTTGTCATTGTCGGCGGTCAGTTGGTCGGAAGCGAAAACGCGTGGGATGCTGTGGCCTCTTTGCGAGCAGTTGATGCATGCAAAGGAGGCGGCGGAGACGGAGAGAGAACATACCTCTCATTCCACCCGCACCAGAAGAGCAGCCGGGCGTCGAAGGGTGCTTAACTATTTCCGGCCACAGTGACAGACAGTGAAACTTTTCATGAAATGCGACCATTCCATGAAATTCTCGAGCATTTAATGAAGTGAGCAAATCTACGATATGGCCACGACATACATATATAAAGATGTTCGCGGTACATTGTATGTCACACTTAACAGCGCGGCTGTGGGAATCGGTTCCTCCGTCATTGAATTCTGGTAAGAAACAAATTTGTTCATTTACTAGGTAGAACTACGGCATAAAGGTCGGACTTTATGCCGTATTTATATAATATTTTGGACAGATGATAGAAAACTACATATTTAAGGAAGAAGCGCCAGGGTAGCCCGCGAAATTAAAATTTTCTTAAGTTTTTTTGCAATTTGTCATTTCGGCGACAAACAATTAATGTCGGGAAATTAGAGGTATTTTTTAACAGATTGAGACTGAGATCGGACCGTGAACGTTCTTAAAATTACGAGAATTGCCCCTCTGATGTTATAAGGAATAACTTTTATTTTAGAAAAAGAATTAGGGTTCCGCTCAATAAAATTAAAACCCATTAAATCCAATTTGTTTGCCGACATACACGCGTACGAAGTCGCGGTCACCGCACACACACATGACATAATATTTTCATAAATGAACTGGCAAGATAAATATAATAAATAGTTCCCTTAGAGAATCAATATGATGTCACATTCGCTACTTCTAAGATTAGGTACTTTAAACCTAATGCATTATTTATCCTAAATCAATCTTGGACCTGAAGAATAGAGTTATTCACGTCATGAAGATTTTGTGACCGTCGTCGGTCTATTTTAAAGAGCAAGGATGTGTCGTCTGGAAATAACACCAATTTCGGTTTATTTTGAGGTGATTGGAGTACAGTCACCAGCAGATCAAGCTACTACAATCTGTCAAATTTCCTTAATAGATTTTCAACTATATTGCTAAAATATAAGGTTCAAAGTTGATTAGGAAAATTTGACAGTTTCGGGTATCTTGATGTGCTGGCGTCTGCGGTCTGTACCTAAATCATTAATGTAAACTAAAAAGAGGAACGGACACAATATAGAACCTTGAGGAACGCCCATCGTCAGAATTTAAAACCTTTTTATTAATTTTTATTTCCTCGTAATCACTTTCCTCGGAAATGTTTCAGTTTGATTACATTGTTTTCTTTAGGAAAAGCTTTAAGCCACAATCTTCTAATTTTAGGGTCTTTCGGAAAGTGGTGGATGCCAATTTCGGAGCAATTAGGAATACAAAAATAAGTCATTTTCGCAAAAATTAAATAAAACCACCTCTCACCTTGTATTTGTAGCTTGTTTTAGGAATTTAATTGCGTTCCCCATTGTCATTCATATGTTCGGAAAACTGGAAGGAACCCTGTGTCAGCGTGACGATACTTTCGCGCGACTTACTTAGGACACGACCGTACTTACTAGTGCGAGAGCCGGCTGCAAAAATACCTGCCTTATCGGCTACCCCAATAGGCAGTCTTCAGATCGTTAACCAACACTTAAACAAGTAAAAAACAAGTCTGCCAGAGCCGATCCTGCCGGTCATAGAAATAATAGACATTTTTTTAAGTATTTTTCTAGTGAAAATTACGTCATAAGATACCCGAATTAAACTGCTGGCAACAGTTTACCATTGATTAATTATGTGTAAAAAAGTGGGTCTGCCTTTGCGCACCCTGCCGGAAGTACTTGGCAGACCCCAAAAATATGGCTCTTCCGACACCCTAAACCTACCTCATCGAGTACGGATGGAACGTACGCCAAATAATAACCAAGATGCCCCTGATAATGGATCAAAAGGTCTGCCAGTCTAAGCTTCCCGGAACTTAGTGTTCAAAGCATTTGAAGTTGGTAGGGAGCATAATTTCACCTGAAGTCAAAAATAACATTATTTTGTTTCTAAATTTATACTTATAAACGCATTAATATTAACTGCGTTTTTATCAAAACATTAGGTAAATAAAACAACAAGTGCAGCGATAAAAGATGTATAAGGTCAGGTGGGGTAAGAGAAACATACTTTACTTTTAATTTCACGTAAACAGCTCTGATAGCACAGTAATATGATTAGCATTTATCGTCTATGATACGAATTCCAAGCGCTTGTTTTGGGAATTTACTTGCCTTCCCCATTGTCATTCATTTGTTCGGAAAACTGGAAGGCGCCCTCTGTCAGCGTGGCGATACGTTCGCGCGACTTAGGACGCGACCTACAAAGTGGACTTTTCGAAATTCCCAAAATCTAAATAACATGTTAGATAGCTCTGAGCGCTTAGAGTTTATTAGACAAATTGCTGTTTTCCTATTAGCCTAACTGCTATGCCCATTTTTAGGGTTCCGTAGTCAACAAGGAACCCTTATAGTTTTGCTGTTTCCGTCTGTCCGTCCGCAGCTTAGCTCAGAGACTCTTAGTACTAGAAAGCTATAATTTGGCATGGATATACTATACATATTAATCACGACGAAAAAGTGGTGAAATAAAATCATGTAACACGTAAAGTGGCGATGGTTTTTTTTTCTCGTCTACCCCATGGTGTGGGGTATTGTTAGATAGGTCTTTCAAAAATATTGCGGGTTTGTGAAAGCCATTTTTCGATTCAGGGATCCGTTTTTGAAATATTAAGCTTTAAAGTGCTAATTTTTGTTAGAGTCAAGTGTCCACCCTCCCCCCCCTGACAGCTAAATGGTTGCTTTTGGATGTGTGAAAAAATTCACGGAAGTAGTATATATAACGAAATTAAAAGGAAAACTATCACAGCTAAGTAGACTTTACAAGTATACGAGTAATAGTCGACCAACTTAAAATTTCAGTTGCAATGTATGGGAGAACATGATTTTCAACTACAATGTTAAGTTTGTTCTTGGGATAAATTCATTCCAACTTTCCAACTACGGAAACCTTCATTGTGCGTGGTCCGACACGCACTTGGCCGGTTTTTTGTTTATTTTTGGGCTTGTGAAATTGTTTCACGTCGTAATTAACGTCCTGAGCCATTTCAGATAGACTGCTACATCGAAAAATCATGAGGACTAGCCAATCAGTGAACAAATCACTTTGGCTCGCAAATCTGTTATATCCTATATTATCTTCCTTGAAAACAACACGAATTTTCAAAATGATATTAATTTTTCAGTTTTAAATCAAGATGGCAACCACAAAGTTCGGCGGACCTTCTCCTTACAAACTGCCTCAAACCTATCCGAAGGAGGACTACTTCCACACAGAGTAAGTTTAATACATTAAGATACCTGAAAATCCTTGCTTTCAAGTCGCAACTTTTAGTTTGAGGCTAGTCCAGAAATCATTTCCCTAGGCTGCCTGCCTATTTGCGTGGAATAATGCAGAGTTAGGAAAATATTACCTAGGTATAGAATTCCACTAAGTTCAAGTCATTCAAGCTTCAGTGGACGGACACTTCACTGATCACCTCGCGTCCGTTTGAATGGACTGGCATTCTGTTTAATCTCGCCAGGAGCGCTGTATCTAAGTAAGGATCCTAAGCCAAATTTTATATACCCACTGATCACAGTTCTTTCTTCTACAGTTACGTGAACAACGTTACCACAAATCATGCTGTTAAGCCACCGAAGAAGCCAGTAGTAGCTGCTATCTTCGGGCTCGGCCGCGCCGGCTCCATCCACTTAACTAGCATCATCAACAACCCCCGCATCAACCTCAAGTACGTCGTTGACGACCGCACGGAGAGGTTTGCCGACCTAAAGAAATACTGGAACTTCAGCGATGATGTTGCTCTGTTGTCTTCTAAGGAAGCACAGCGCGTCTATAACGACAAAGAGTGAGTACTAAGGGCAAATATAGAAAAATGGTGTTAGTTATTTAAAATTTACTAATCATAATAACAGCCAGGCAGTGAGTTAAAGATAATATACGATTGCTGAGTAATGAAAACACATTCTCAATTACAGAATCAACGTTGTGTTCATCGGGTCCCCGACCTGGACTCACCACGACATCGTCGTCAACTCTATTGCCAATAACAAAGATGTGTTCTGTGAGAAACCCATCGCAGAAAACATTGAGGAGACAAGGAAATGCTACGAGGCAGCTAAGGCTAAGGGGCGCGTTCTCTTCTCCGCATTCAACCGCCGCTTCGATCCGTCCTACAGGGCTTTGAAAAACAGGGTGAGGAACGGGGAGGTTGGACACGTGCAGATCCTCAAAGTCACTGCCAGGGACTCTCCGCTGCCTTCCATCGACTATCTGAAAACATCTGGTGAGACATTTTGTAATCAAGGAAATTAAATAAGACAAGTGTTCAATCAAATGAAAAAAGTAAGGTGTAGAAAGGGTGCGTGTAGGTACTAGATTAGGTAGGTGTGCATAAAAAGAATCACTCGAGCGGAATATTTTTAATTTGAATGTAGGTAGTTTTTAACGTCATAGAATCTTGATGTTTTATTTATTTACTTAGAAAAATCTAATCCGAAACTTTTATGAACTGATTTAAATTATAAATAACCTAGTGAAGTGGTTTCTGAAATGAAAAAAAAAAGCTCTTTCAGCAAGCAAGTTTCTAGTGGCATATTGACTTGTATTCTTTTCAGGTGGTGTCTTCCACGATTGCCTCGTGCACGACTTCGATATGGCTTGCTGGGTGTTGGGGGAGCTGCCCTGCCGCGTCCAAGCCTCCGCTTCTGCTCTCATCCCCGAAGTAAAGGCTATTGATGACTTCGACACCATCGCCTTCCTTCTCACTTTCCCGTCTGGAACAGTCGTGCTTGGAGACAACAGCCGCTACTCTGCCTACGGATATGACCAGAGATTGGAAGTTTTTGGAAACAAAGGTACATACAATACAATAACCCTGACATATCTATATCCACACATATTTATAAATTATCTAAAGTCGCTTTTCGTGTCTGTCTCTGTGATCGCGTTATTATTCTAAGCTACGCAATGGAATTCGATGCGGTTTTCACCATTATTGAGAGAATTTATCCCGGTAGGTTCATGTGTATAATACTTACAATCATATTAAAATTATTAAGAAATATCGATGTTTTGTAAAGTCGTAAAAACCGTGCGAAACAGAGGTGTTTCGCTGCTGTGAGCATAAGGTTTTGTTCTTATTGATTCCATATGATTCTAATAGGAGATAACTTTCAGGTCCTCGTTAACCAGCCCAAATCCTCAAGTGCCTTAACCTTTAAGTTATGTCACTTTAATAGATATTTTTTTTATTTCTCTAGGGATGATTAAGGTTGAAAACGAGAGGCCTTACCACTCGACCGAGGTGATCATTGGCCATGAAGGCGTCAGGCAAAGCCCCATCTACTACTCCTTCCCCTCCCGCTTCAAGCAAGGCTACCAAAATGAATTGGAGCACTTCTTGGACGTCGTCACTCGTAAGTACCTAAAACTTTAGAAGGTAGGTATATATGTATATGTTACCGGTAATCTGTATAATTCAGATATTCTATACAATACCTAGGCAATGTATAGAATACCTGAGGCGTCCAGGCAATGTATGAAATATTATAAATATTATTGTCCGTTACATACTTTGCCTAGGTAATGTATATATTTCCCAGGGATTATATAGAATACCTGTTGGTTCACCGGCAATGTGTAATTAAATAGATATGGTCTATATTTATCAATGTAAGTACCATGGGAGAAACGAACATTATACACCGTAAGGACTATCTTGCTTGCAACACACGGCCGCTATAGTAATACTTGCTAACAGATGTGTTCATCGTGTGCACGTGATTTTTAACCGACGAAAATAAAGGGGGAGGTTCTCAATACGACACGTATATTTTTTCTCAAAATTAACTTTATTAAAATCAACAATTAAGTACTCATTAAAAATAATCTTTATAAAAAAGGTTAGTAATATAATCCTTTTTTTTTTGCAGTAGAATAAGAATTATTACACTCAAATATTTATTAATTGTCGCGTGGAGTTTACTGCCTGCTCGCACGTCTTCCCCTTCCCCGCTTTCGTCTTTTTCACACATTGCCGGCTGCGCATTCGGTACTGTATAGAATGCCTAGGCAAAGTATAAAATAAATAATATTTCATACATTACCTAAACGTTTTAGGCATTCTATACATTGCCCAGGTATTGTATAGAATACCGGATTATACAGATTGCCGATAACATATTATAATTATTTGTGGAGCAGTACGATGTTTCTGAATGACAGTAAAAGTTAAAAGCGCCTGCTTCTTGAAACATTGATAGGTACAGGCCAGTTGCCCCCTAACCCAATAAAAGAAAGAAAGAAAGAAAGAAAATACATTTATTTAGCACAGACTAAAGGACACACAATACACTAGATACATCGATAAAAAAACAAAACAAAGATCAAATAAAAAGCGTAAGGTCCGATGTAAGTAATTAGCAGGAAAGTGTGCCTCACGGCTGCGCCAAAAAGGCCCAGTTCAGCAATAATGCCAGACAACTAGTGCCTGACGCTGGTTTTCAACTGGACCTGATGTGTGAGGTGACCAATGTAAATCAGCTTTACGATGCAACGTGATGTGTGTATGCATACTTACTTAAATAAAATATGCGTGAGACAAGAAAAAAATAAAAATAGTAACAAATAAGTAGATACCTACATACATAAATAGTGTGAGTTGAATAAAATTCCAAAAATAAGCAATGAATGATAATTAACATTGTGCAAATGAGGCTGATACATAAACGAGACGGCCGCATGATAGACCAAAACCTGTCTTCCACGTTCCTACACATTGTCATAATTAATTAATCCGTGCATTTCATCGCACAATACGCTGCAAGCAGCCGAGCGTGGCGGAACTATTTACGGACAGTTTGCAACTTGCGCATTTTAAACGCAAAGTATCTAAAATATATAAGTCAATGATCTAATTACAAGGTAAAAATTATTTAAGTACCTAAAATAACTCCAGTTTTAATTGCCTCACGAATTAACTTAACGCGAGGCATAGTTTTGGTGGATAATTTATTTTTTATTTTTTCAGGTGGAGTCCAAATGGAAGTGACCGACTACCAGACCCTGGCCGTTAGTAAAATTGCGACGGCAGCTGAAGAGAGCGCGCGCACTGGCAAAACTGTGGAAATTGATTGGAGTAAAGACAAAATTCCCACCAACTACTCCTAAGCACTAAGAATTGAGAAGAATAAGGCTAGCAACAAGTTGCAGTGATTGTAATATAGGTAATTCTAGACTTCGTTGTGAATATTTTTTTGTTACACATACTTTAAAAAAAAAAAAAAATGCTAAAAATGAATTTTTAAAAATCACAACCCATTATTTACCGACGACTGACGATCCTTTGTCGGCATCAATGAAACGATGTTCGACCGTCGTTCCTATTAAAATACAACTTACATAACAACTGTCTTTGCTTTGTATTTCTTACCTACGGGCAGTAACGTAATCACGTTTACTGGATGGCGGATGCTGGACACACTACAAAACCATTTATTAGGGTACCCATCTATGTCTTCGACTGAAAGACTTGTATCTATGGTCATGAATAAAAATTATTAAAAAAAAATGTTAGGGGGCACCCATCATGGCACCCATGAAGTTTTATCTATCACTTCATGGGGGCACCGCCATTTTGTCGTATTCAAATTAGTTGCTAGTTTAAATATGTTACATGTTAGAGAGAAGCCATGTATGGCTTCTCTCTCAATTTTTGGATAGACCAAAAAAGGCCTTTGAGTAAGTTCAGATAATGGAGAGAAATTACAGTGGCAACACTGACAATTTTGACACTGACACTGTGACACATGACGTATCAACTAATTAATTCTGCGACCGCGGTAGTCACAGAGAGTACTTTTTGATAGACGCGGTAGTTGTCCGCATTGGTGTGCTTGAGTTCTATGGCCGTTGGATATTTATTTCTCTCCTAAATAACTAACAAGGTAAGAACCAATAAAATTCAAACTCCTCTTATAAAATTAACAAAAAATGATCCTTGATTAACTTTTTCAAAGTTATAGGGTTGGATAAGATGAGATAATAACAACTAAAAAGTTAAACAAAGACATCCCTACCGCAAAACTTAGTTTACGTGACTTGGGCGAAGGAATTTACGTCGTCTTTCCTAATTTCTAAAAGTAATTGATTGTTTAAACCGAATAAAAAAGAAACTTACAAATATTGCAGGTTATGATACTGTTTTTGTTCAAGTTTTTATGTACCTATTGAACATGTCACAACAAGAAAACAATTTAACTATATTTTTTTCTTGTTATTTTTCAGACAGCAAGATGGCTAATCAATGGGGACAAAAAGCAGAGGAGTTGGAGGTATCAAATAAAATAGCTGGATTAGGTTTAAATAAAAAACCTATTACCCAGTCTGCAGAGTCTGATGAATCTCCTGATGCAGCAAACCCAGCTGACACCTCTCTTTTAATGAAAATTATAAGGCAAGGCTTAGTTGAGTCTAAATTGGACATTGAAATTCAGAGAAAAGATCCTAACTCTCCCTTGTACTCTGTGAAGACATTTGAAGCATTACACTTGAAGCCAAATCTTCTAAAAGGAGTATATGCAATGGGCTTTAATGCTCCTTCTAAAATTCAAGAGACTGCCTTACCAACCCTCTTAGCTGATCCTCCACAAAATATGATTGCTCAATCTCAGTCAGGTACTGGTAAGACAGCAGCTTTTGTGTTGGCCATGTTGAGCAGAGTAGATTCCAGTAAAAATTATCCACAAGTACTATGTTTGAGCCCTACCTATGAACTTGCTATACAGACAGGAGAAGTTGCTGCAAAAATGGCCAAGTTCTGTCCTGAGATCAAGCTGAAGTATGCTGTTAGAGGTGAAGAGGTGCCTAGAGGAACAAAGATATCTGACCACATTATTATTGGAACACCTGGGAAAATGCTTGATTGGGGTGTGAAATTTGGCATGTTTGACATGACCAAAATCAGAGTATTTGTACTAGATGAGGCTGATGTCATGATTGATAGACAAGGTCATCAAGATCAGTGCATTCGCATACACAAATGCTTGCCTTCCACTTGTCAGATGATGTTCTTTTCTGCTACTTATGATGCTGCTGTGATGGAATTTGCTGAAATTATTGTCCCTAATCCTATAATTATAAGACTGCTACGTGAGGAGGAATCCTTGGATAATATTAAGCAATATTATGTCAAATGCAAGAACCCAGAAGAGAAGTATAGAGCCATTTGTAACATTTATGGTGTAATAACAATTGGTCAAGCAATTATTTTTTGTCACACAAGAAAAACTGCCAGCTGGTTATCTGAAAAAATGTCCAAAGATGGACATTCTGTTGCTGTGTTATCTGGTGAGCTGACTGTTGAACAGAGAATAGCAGTACTTGACCGTTTCAGAGCTGGTTTAGAAAAGGTACTGATCACCACAAATGTGCTGTCCCGAGGAATAGATGTTGAACAAGTGACACTTGTTGTTAACTTTGATATGCCAATGGACATGGACAAGAAAGCTGATTGTGAAACTTACTTGCATAGAATTGGGCGTACTGGGCGTTTTGGTAAAGCGGGTATAGCCATTAATTTAATTGACTCTTCACAGACCATGAATATTTGTAAAGAAATAGAAGGTCATTTTGGTAAAAAGATTCAATTACTTGACATAGAAGATGCAGAAGAAATCGAAAAAATTGGTGCATGAGCATTTGTTATCACATAATTATTATAGTTGCTTAAAACTTATGTTTAAGTCTCACATTGTTACAGTTACATATATTTGGTATTTTAATAAATAACTAATTTTGTATTAATTATTGGTATTACTTTTTATATATCATCTTGTCCTCAGTTTCCATGAAATAAATAAAAAACAAACTACATAACTTATTACCTTTTTATTGCATACAAGTCTGACATGCAACTTATTCATATATCACATCCCATTACAATTGTTTTACTTTACACTAAACAGTTATTAAACAGTATAACATAAAGGAAAACTAGTTAACCCATTGAAGGACACTGAATGAGACCATGAAGTTTTATTATTATTATGTCCAGGGGTATGTGTCCCACAATGTTTTAAGGAAAACAACCATTTCAAAAAGCATTTACCTTCACATAATAAAAACCAGATTGAATGAATTCATAATACAGAGAAGTTCACTGGTGCTTACACTACATACACAAAGACTACAGCCTAAATCATTGGACCACTTAAGAATGTTATCAAGCTGTGATTTGTGTAAGTATCTCTTCTGGCTGGAGTTATTTGGTACAGTGATTTCAGCATCCATTTTTGGTCATAGAGTAACTATTAAAGTCATGATAAATTCACAAACAAAGTAACCTTACTTTTTTATTTTATAAGATAGTATTAGAATAATTTACTAGTTTTACATAGAATATTTAGTAATAGCACTATAGTATAGTACTACTTCCATTTATCGGCCGCCTTGGGCAGCTGGCTCTGGGTTGCTTGCTCCAGATATCATGACGAATATTGCAATAGGTACAATGTACATCCACTGGAAAACAAAAAAAAAAACGATAACATTAATACCTACATCATAAATAAATGCTTCATACATAGTAATAGGTAATACGAGCTGGTGTCCACAACTCCACATCAAAGTGCCTATTTTGCATTATGTAGTTTTACAGCATACATAGTACTACATAATTATACACCAGTATTATAAACCAATCATTTCATTATTACTAGTTGTAACTTACATATTTGGCTAAGAATGATTTGTTGTCCTTCACATCTCCCTTTTCTCTTGCTTCTCTCTCACGTTCCAGTTTTTGGATGTAAGTTGCTGTATCAGGACTGTTAGAAAAAAACATGATGTCATGTTAACAAAAAACAAAATATAAAAAGTCAACTACTAAATAATTTAACAATATTAATGCATCCACTACATTGGTTGTACTTACACTGGAGCTTGCTCAACATAACGAAGATAGAAGTTAGAGTTGATCTTATTACTGCTGCTTTTGTTAAGTGATGCCTGTGAAGAATTAGTAACTTGGAAGCTGACTGCAATCACTGCCCCATTGGGCAACACCCATGCGTTGATCACGTCTGACAGACCATTGGCGAGGAAGGCTTTGGCTTTAACTGATGAATAGAATTCTGTTCCTTTGCTATTGTCAGCAGACGTTACTAGTGTCTTTATGGTGTAGAAACTATCAATGTCAGCAAGACTCTGAAAGGTTTTTATTACATTTGATTATTTCCTGTTTATGATGAAGACCAGTCAACACATAAAAAGAAAAGAAAATAAATATATTTGACCCAGGTTTATGATTGAAACATACCTTTAATTGATCTATATGTTGTTGATTAAACTGTATTTGATCAATAACTGCAGCTCCTGCGCGAATGCTCTTCAGAGCTATGTTGCCCCTAGAGCAATACTTTTCAGGACCACAATTTAGTGAGTGTTCTATCTTAATATTCAGCCAACCATCATAATCAATGCAAGCCTGTAATAGAAACAAGAAATATACATTAAAATTAGCATCGTGTACTGATAACAGTAGAATGAATAAATAAAAAAACTAACCGCATAATTAAATAGCCCAACTATTAATATAACTGCGAACGAATTGAAATACATTTTTCAGCTGATTACTTCAACCTATGATAATTGATCTCCAACAAGATTTTTCAGTTATATTTCTTCAGTGATAATCAGTTTTGTTCGGTTTCGGTAGCTATTTGACAATTTTGGAATAAATTGACTTTGACAATGACAGTGGAAGCACTTTCTGACAATTTCAATCTGACAACCAATTTATAGGTTAGTTTATGGTCATAGAGGATCCCATAAAGTCGATTATTTAACCGTTGAATACACTGACCTCTATCAGTATAATTTTGACCTTTTTCTTGCCAACATACAATTTTTAAAAACCGATACTTGTAACCCTTTTTATTTTGAAACGAGATAATATTTACATAATATATACACCAGCACATCAAGCTGCCTGAAACTGTCAAATTTTACCAATCAATTTTGAACCTTATATTATAGCGATAAAGTTGAAAATCTTTTAAGGAAATTTGACAGATTGTAGTAACTCGATGCGCTGGCGTCTTTGGCCAAAAAATAGGCCAGCTCTCTGATCACGTGAAGAGTCGACCAACCACTAAGTGGGCCCGCACTCGGACCACATGGCTCTAGTGTTTCAACCCCAAACGACTCGAACATATAACTTCCAATAGGGTAAGAATATTTTCGCCGTTTGAAGTTTTACGCACCTGTAGCAGCTGCCGTGCCAGAAAGATGGGATGGCGCAAGAGTGTCGACACACATGTTGCATCCCACACCAATGGCTCGCCTAACTTCCAAGGTATTATGTTCATTCCGTCTGGTCTCGTCCCATCGTCGTGTGCCAAGCCGTTGGGTTCTAAAACGGCTGGCACCACGGCGCGGCGGTGACAACAGCACGACGGATGATGTCATTAATTTTGGCGTGTCGTGTACCCGGCCTGCGCTCTTGGTGCAAGATAGGCCATGGTGTCCGAGGCAGTCGACAGCTTCACCGCATTGGCAGCGATGCGGAGCCCTGCAAGGAGCACCCAGACGCAGACAAGTATAGCGACCCGGAAAGTGATGTCAATTAACATAGTGCCTATGTTGGGTAACGACAGTGCATGAAGTCAGAGGCTCGACTCCCACTCACTCACAGCCAGCAGGTGAGCACGCTTAGCAATATTGGTGGACGTATTGATAAGATTATTATGTCCCAACCTGCATAGCGGCCCATCCCACTGTCTCTGAGAAGATGGGTTTACGGGCCGATCTGTATCCGGGCAAGCCGCTTTCCAGGAGTTTAGGTACTGCATCTGTCAAGCACAGCACTTAAGATTCAACCAGGGAGGGGCTAAAATGTTCTCTGTCAACTTTTTCCAAAATCTATGATTGCAATATACGCTGACATATCGTAAAAAAATTGCGTAGTTACAGAGTTAACCATGAAAACATTTTTTAAGTAGGTAAATATCTGTTTTCGATGGTCTTAGGTTCGATATTAAAAGCTCAAGCTGAGTTTGAGTAACTAGGTAAGTATACAGGGTTACTGGTTAATCGACTTATTATTGCTAGGAGGTTGTAGGGGAAGTTATTACCGATGAACTAGACCATTAAGTCTTTGGGCAAAAGTGAACCATTTATGAGAAAAATTAAATTTAAGTTTATATTTTAGTTTATCGGGGTAAGGCATTTTATAAATTAATAAAAAGGGTACTGGCTGTATTCAAATTTTTATTATTTTTCTCAAATAAAAAGCATTCATAATCAACACAAAAACTAGAACTGTATGTCCACATTAGAAAATACCAGACGGAAACATCATACATTTAAATAATTTTAATTAACGAGTTCCAAAAGAATGACAAAAACAAAAAAAAAGTCTATCATTTGGCTTGCAGAATATTTTTTAAATTTCTAACGAGGTAAACATAAAACTAAACATTGGATACAAGATTACAAAGTTTATAGAGGTAAGAAGTAAGGATAAAATCGTCTAATTACATGTTTCATAAAAACATTGAATTATGTAACTTAGAGTAGGTAGATAAGTGTTACAAGTGACTGTTAGGCGATTCTCACACTGCCCCGCATGATGCAGCGGGATGCAGATAACGCACCCACGCGCGTGATTTTTTACATACAAATTCAATAAAAACGCACTCACGCGCGTGGAATTCCCGCACCCCGCTGCGTGAAACGCAGCGGTGTGCCAATCGCCTTAGCCTGTCACAGGCCTCCCCCTGGATTACATATTTTTTTTTTATAATTCATGTTCATTCTTTCAGTTAGGATTGATTTTTCTAATTTGTATGTTTATGCAAAAGAGTAAGCAGAATATTTTCATAATTTCACGAAAAACTCGGCGCTTTCTAAAATAGTATAAATGCATTGGAATATTACGATTCGTGTACCTACACGAAATCGTGACGTCACAAGCAATAGTGGCGTGCACCGCCTAACTAAACAGCTGTAAGGCTCGTGGGATAAAAGAGTTGGTCTTATTAGCGCGGGCTACCTACCAATCTAAGTTGTTAATTCCCTACAGCGTGGCACGCACCTACGGGATTACAATCTTGTTGGTTTGCAATAAAATCGTGTGATTGTCGAGTTCTGTGTTAACAGCAGTTTGTTTTTTTTTTAGAATTTGTTAGTTGACCTGACAAGTTCATTCTTCAGCTAAAGATATCTTGATATGGGACATGTGTCTGTGGGTGTCGGTGTCTGATTTTGCTAGACATGGTCTTGTTAGTCTAGCCTAGCCGGAATTTTGTTTGGAGAATTTTGTAGTTTGAATTCTGCAAGACCTAAATATCCCTTACATTTCCAGGTCTTACGGAATAACTTTATGGAGATTACCTAGTTACTTATATCAGAACTAATATTTACCCGCATAGTGATTTTCGTACATTTATGAGCTTCCGCTGAAATACAAATCAAAGGAATTTAACTAATATATAATAATATGTATAACCAACCTATACCTACGTCACTGCAAAAGATCAACGCGATACTTATGAAACAATTCTTTGCTAAGAATTCGGGTCCAGATAAAAGATTTTTTACGTGCTCTCGAACGGGATGAAATTAAACATGAATACTTGCTTTTACCTCTGACGTGGAACATTCCGCCCCAATACATTCACTTTGAACACAAGGGAAACTCCAAGGGGGTAATCGGGTTTAGTAACATATATCTCCTTTAACTCCCCCGCAATGAGATAAATGACTAAAATCATCTTGGCTTTATTGAAATACCTTGGTTCGGCGGGCAGGTTAAAATATTTTAAAGAATTCTATGATCGGAAGCATCGACTGGCGGTATAGGGCTAAGAGTTATTGAGGGCGTAAATTATCTGGGAGGCAATTGTCGTTTCTACGTTTTTTGTTCCCGTTGTAGGTGTACCTACTTACGTAACTTAGATTACGTGTCATCATACCTATTAATTATGTATTATACCATGCTGTAAACAGTTTATCTAGATAATCATATATTTTTAAAGTCAAATCGTTTATTTCAATTAGACTATTACACACATTTACAAGAAAAAGAAGAATTGAATCTAGTTGTCTCTTTCAAAACGTAGTTTCGTATGGAGAAGAAACTTCTTAAAAAAAAAATAGTTTTTCAATATTTTGTTTACATTCATTAGATTTAGAGAGGCTAAGGTCGTCCCCACAGTATTCCACTTTCCTATCTCGCTGTTACCTTAATTCTCCCTGGTTAGCGGGAGTGATGAACGAGTCCGAATGTGGTGGAGACGCCTTTCTTCAGGAATCCACTGCGTGATGTCTCTGGTCCATCTGTCCTGTGCCTTGTATATTCTTGAGGACCTTGAGGTAAAGTCCTGGATATTAGGAAATTATTGGAATTTTATTTAATTCAGAAAAGAATAAAGATGTGAGTGCCTTTAATACGAACAACATTTTTAAGTATTTTGTGTGATACTTCCTGGCCGCGCCACAGTGGACAATTAAAGTAACACGTTTCTAGATAAATTGTACCCTTTATGTAGTTCAGGGTACATGTAGTGAAAAAAATTGTACCTCAAAGAATAATGAAATAAGTAATGAAGTTTAGGTGGCGCGGCTGGGAAGTATACTTCCTGGCCGCGCCACCACGGATTTTGTAAACTATTAGGCGTACCCGGACATAGTGTACACTAAAGAATTGTACCAAAATTGTTCTTTTCTGTACGCTATAAAGAGATTCGAAAGTTTAATTACCTTAGAAATTATAGCCTTGTGTTGGTGGCGCGGCCAGGAAGTATACTTCCCAGCCGCGCCACCAAGTTTTATAAGGCGTAGCCGGATATAGTGTACGCTAAAGAATTGTACCAAAATTGTTCTTTTCCGTACGCTATAAACAGATTCGAAAATTTTATTACTTTAGAAATTATAGCTTTGTGATGGTGGCGCGGCCAGGAAGTATACTTCCCAGCCGCGCCACCAAGTTTTATTAGGCGTACCCTGACATAGTATACACTAAAGAATTGTACGCATTATGTACTACCCAAAAACATAATAATATTACGGAAGGCTGTAATATGAAAACATCAAAACAAACAAGCGCATAAGCAGACTTGCTGATCTTTGTACCTACTAGATGTGGCCTCCAAATTAGAAGTAGGTACTGGAATTATCTCTGTGGGATGGTTGTATAACTTGCATAGAAAGGCGAGAATTAAGCAACCGATGTGCATAACAAGAGGAATTGACTTTCAGGAAGAAGATAAGAACTTGGTAGGTACTTAGGTATTAGGGACGGTCAGCAACGCAAATCGTTAACACTGTTACTTTTACGTGTCAATAATTTATGATTTCAAAAACTGAAATGTTGATCCACTTCGTCGTTAATTGTACCTACATATACATATTATGTCATTTTAAAAAAAGTTGTTTATAATGATGATTACAATGACCCTTTAAAAGGATGCCCATGAATTCAATTTCACTCTGTATAAATAAAACAGGTTCAGACTTATAGCGAGCGCCACAATTTTTTTTTTACATAAACTTTTTTAAATTACATAATATACATATAATTATACCAACCTACAGTACCTGTAGGTTGGTATAATTAACGACGAAGTAGATCAACATTTCAGTTTTTGAAATCATAATTATTGACACGTAAAAGTAACAGTGTTAACGATTTGCGTTGCTGACCGTCCCTAATAAATAAGTACCTACCAAGTTCTTATCTTCTTCCTGAAAGTCAATTCCTCTTGTTATGCAAATCGGTTGCTTAATTCTAGCCCTTCTATGCAAGTTATACAACCATCCCACAGAGATAATTCCAGTACCTACTTCTAATTTGGAGGCCACATCTAGTAGGTACAAAGATCAGCAAGTCTGCTTATGCGCTTGTTTGTTTTGATGTTTTCATATTACAGCCTTCCGTAATATTATTATGTTTTTGGGTAGTACATAATGCGTACAATTCTTTAGTGTATACTATGTCAGGGTACGCCTAATAAAACTTGGTGGCGCGGCTGGGAAGTATACTTCCTGGCCGCGCCACCATCACAAAGCTATAATTTCTAAAGTAATAAAATTTTCGAATCTGTTTATAGCGTACGGAAAAGAACAATTTTGGTACAATTCTTTAGCGTACACTATATCCGGGTACGCCTTATAAAACTTGGTGGCGCGGCTGGGAAGTATACTTCCTGGCCGCGCCACCAACACAAGGCTATAACTTCTAAGGTAATTAAACTTTCGAATCTCTTTATAGCGTACAGAAAAGAACAATTTTGGTACAATTCTTTAGTGTACACTATGTCCGGGTACGCCTAATAGTTTACAAAATCCGTGGTGGCGCGGCCAGGAAGTATACTTCCCAGCCGCGCCACCTAAACTTCATTATATTTCATTATTCTTTGAGGTACAATTTTTTTCACTACATGTACCCTGAAGTACATAAAGGGTACAATTTATCTAGAAACGTGTTACTTTAATTTTCCACTGTGGCGCGGCCAGGAAGTATCACACAGTATTTTTGGTGCGAAGAATTTGAAATGTATAATTTTTAAGTTGCGGCAAAAAGCCGTCGTTGTTCTACAAAATAATACAGACGGTGTGAGCTTTCAGCACATTCACATACATTCCGAGTGCACTTTAATACTATTTTGCAGATAGGTCACCTAACTGGCTCGACTTAAGCAAAAAGTGCTCAGGTCGCTGTGTCGTATCGTACGTTGCACCGGCGAGGGCGAGCGGTGAGACACCCACTACTAACGTAATTTAGTACTAGTTGAAGTGGATAAGCGCGAGTAGAATTATTTATCCGATGGGAACTCTTGGTGTAGGTGACACAAGAGACCGCGGAGTGTGGGCACGGCGGTAGCGGGAGCGATTTACATACAATAGACACGCAGTGGCACGCGTAGCAACTTCGTAGCGACACACATAGCGTCATACGTAGCGACTTCGTAGCGTTTCGCGTAGCGCATTGTCATTTCTAACCTTATTATTTATTTATGTATGTTTAGTTTTAATTCTTAGATACTCTACTACTATTTTAAAAACACATTTTCGGCCTTTGTTAAATCTGCAATTTAACTCTTTGGCTATAAGCTAAATAAAGTCAATAAATAAAATCCTACATTCTTTGTTTGTCATAATATCTGCTCTGTATTTAACTAAGTTTGAGAACTGAAACAGTTATTTTTAACTCTTTGACGTGGCAGTAATTGAAAAATGCAGTTAGTGCTTTCGCTTTAATTTCTAATGCATGGGCGGAAAGCGGAGTTCTTTAGCTCTAACTTATTACTGTGACGTAACTGCCGAGTATCTAAACTGTGGACAAACTATTTAACTGGGAGTAATTATTTAATGTGAGAAATGGGATTTGGGTAATTTTCTCGCTCTTTTCTTATTTACGGAGAGTGCTATTGTAATAGTTGAGGCCGTTGTCGTTCGTAGTTATTTTGTTAAATCGTTTTTTTATGATGCAGCCTGTTGTAGCACCCAAAATATGTAGTTAAATATAAATTTATACAAATTTGGAAAATTCAAAAGTGCATGACTCATACTACTCATTTGATCGTATAAAAAAACAAAGATATAGTATTATAAATATAGTTACAGTTTTTTTATTAATTATAATTAAACTACTTTGAATAAAAGAGCCATTTTCAATAGGGTTCCTTCTATGGGTGAAAATAATCTATTAAAAAAAACTCAATTACCTAATTGATTTTTTCGCGAGCTACAATTTGTTCAGGTTTCACACTTGACTGACGGATTTTTTTTTAGAAATTGTATTTTGATGTTTTTTTCGCTTCTACTGCACTACTAAATCAGTTTTAAAAAAGTACAGAATTAATCTCCATATAATTATCTATAAATAGTATATAAGTTAAGTAGGTTCTGTGTGCTACCAGGAGTATAACGATAGAAACAGTTGCAGACACGAGGCAAAAAAAGAAATTGTTCGATCGTAGTGCACTCTCTAATGCTTAGCATTATGAGTCGTGCAAAATTATTCTTGTCTTTTGTAAAGAAATAACACTAAAATTATATTTTTGTTATTATTTAATCCATAGTGTTAGAGAGTGTTACTTTAATATTTATTATATACTATAGCATCTGCCAAACTGCAAAGCAATTTTTCGGTTCTCGTGGATATTACAGGAATCATAATTAAAGTTAAATCTAAGTTAAAAATAAGACTATGGCTCTGCAGACAGCAAAATCCGACTCCGTATGCAGATGCAGAGAAGTTACCCACACAACCATAGATTGTATAACCACGGCTACTACACCCATATTGATAAGCATTGCCTAGTTCTACCGAAAAATTGCATAGCTACATGAAACACTCCAGCGTTTTTTTTGGTATGACAAGGCAACGTATCTACGACACCTCGACCAGATTCTGTTGCTTCTTTTGACCCAATCCTTTATTTATTTTTATAACACCTGCATATTCACAACCACTCGATACGCTTCCGTACCGTACCTAACATCAATCAATGTTATCATAGGAGTCCTCTAAACGCTGTTCACAAGTCCAAAACCCGAAAATTTGTCAGTTTAAATCAAATCATCATCATTTCAGCCGAAAGACGTCCACTGCTGGACATAGGCCTCCCCCAAGCATCGGACCGGTTTTGTGCTTCTCGCATCCAACGAGTTCCTGCGGCCTTCACAAGGTAGTCGGTCCACCTTGTGGGAGGCCTTCCAACTTTAAATCAAATAGTCGACCGCTATTCTTCCGACAGCTGTTTGCTGTCGGTTGCTAGTATCATTATCGATACGATAACCGATCCTACTTATCTACTCCTACCTAAGTACCTGTAAGGAATTATATGTAGATAGAACCACATGGTTTGAAGATGCTGTGTTGAATTTGTGCTATGCGCAAAAGATTTTAGTATAATATGAATAAAACCTCACATTACTCCGTTGACTCTAACAAATGGCTAAGGGTGATACACCAGCTGATGCCTGATATCTTTCCTTTATGATTTTCTTTTAACTTGCAAAGATCAAACTTTATCTCCCTTAACCTTAAGGGAGATAAGGAGCCAAAGAAAGTGTTATAATAAATAAGGATGTGTTTTTAATTAATTTAGACACAGTGACTGTCTCAGGTCCCAAGTGATTGAGAGAAAATCTTGCTTCTATTGTTAGGAACTATAACATCGGCTAAGTATCTAAAGTTCAGTGAAAGTCCCGTCAAAATCGGTCTAGCTGATTCGGAGATTAGCCGGAACATACAGACAGACAGACAAAAATTTTAATACCTAATTGTTTTTTTGTTTTGAGTATCGTATATACTTTCATATGCATTTAGTAAAAGCTGTTATTTGTATAGATCATTTGAACCTCACCCACGGTAAGAGAGCCTATGATTTGCAGAAGCCTAATACTCGTTCATTAAGTGGCACACATAGGTGTTCCCCTCAATTTTTTAATATTGCAGGAGACAAAGTAATCACGCGAACATTAATGAGAGTCAATTCAGGATTATGAATAAACAAGTTGTAGGTATGCGTGGCCAGTGCTGTGCCGATGATATAAATATTGCGTGCGAGGGAGCGGAAAATTAAACAACGTGTCGTTGACGTTATGAGACGCCATAATTATTACACAATGTCGTATGATCTGTCTAATAGTGGGAGGGGGACCTACGAAGCAATAGTTACTTAGGCAAAACGTTATTTTAAGGTTTTAAGTCTTCTTGTGTGTATAATATTGTTGTAGGTAACTTACAATTTAACTGAATTTAAAAATTATATTAGAATGTATGGTACTAACGATATTCCGTATATTTTATTAAAATAAGTAGGTACCCATTAGTAGTATAGTAGTATTCATGTAAAATTAATGTGCATACCCTAAACAGGCAATATATGGACGGTACTTTAAACCATCAAATTTTACAACTGGTAACACCTATATTTTTTGCAAATAAATTATTCTTATTCTAGTTAAAGTCTCAGGCATGATCTAATTTATAAGCGTACCACCTGTTATAATTTTGGCTAAGTGTCGCAATATAGGCTAGGCTCTCTCTAAAGTTATTCCAAATTAACTACTTAACTAACTTCGGTAAGTACGAGGAGATGCCTATCAAAGCACTAGACAGAACAATTAAAGGAGGCATTACGAGCTTGCTAACTTTACGAATTGTACGGCGTTCCAGCGAAGCAAATAAAACGTTTAGTTGTCACTTGTTTCTCGAGGAAATCGTTAAACCAGTGCACTGAACACTCCATCAAAGTTTTTATGACATAGTGTAGATCTCGAGGAGGTAATTATTTTGAACATTGGCTATCTGCTGTCAGCATCGGTGTGTTGACGTGAACGCAGCACGGTATCAGTGCTGTCCAGCCAATAACGTGCTGCAACCTATGCCCCGGCCGGTAATTGAACATGTTCGGCTTAATGAAGTTTTCTCTATATGATGGTACACATAGGCCATATTTATATATTGCTTTATATGTAGGTATGACCTGTAGGTATTGTATATCACGGTGTTAAAATATAGGAAACTAACAAATGTCCTACCTTTGAAAAAAAAACTCTTGTGATTTTTCTTCTTTCGATATCTATTCACATATGAGAATGTCTTCACTCAGTCTAAGTAAAATAAAATCAAAAACGAATAAAACGAAAAAAAAGCGGAGACCCTCTCAAAACTATTGATTCATCGGTGTCTAGTCTAGATACCCACTTACCTACGTGTATGTTGTGAGAAAACTTGAAAACGTGATTGCTGGTATTGTGACGTCTCAAAAGCACTTTGATGAGAACTTTTACGGGGAACTTGCACTGCCATGTTCGACAAATTCTCAGTAATTTTATTAACCGACTTCTAGAAAGAAGAGGTTCTCAATTCGGATGTTTATATATATATTTTTAAATTCATAACTGCCCGGAGTGTTTACCTTCTTAAATTCTTTTACAATAAGGTTTTGTAAGGCTATAGGTATAATGTCCGCAGCGTGGTCGTTGCGAAAGGGTAAAGAAACTTCATTAACCGCATGATTTGACAAGAACAACGTGATTAGGCAGTATTCATCAAAAACAAATTAAGTTGCCGTGCTCTGCCCGCCCTCAGGAATTTACAGGACAATTTAGGATTTATACGAGTGTAATATCATGAAAATTTGTTTAAGTACGCCGTATAATCACAATGTTAGCCGCGTGTAAACTGAAAATAATAAGCTTTTATAAAATGCTTCCGACGCGTAAATTGCAGTTTAATATTTCAGTAGTTATACGAGTAATGCGACATAAAAAGGACTCGTTATAAACTTATTACGAAAACATTTTAATTATTATCATTTTGTACTTGTGAACCTAGCACCTATGTTTACTGGCTTAAGAAAAGTACCTATCTTTGTAAGGATTGTATTGAAGGTTGTGAAGTCTGTGGCGCTTATTGACCCCTATCGTTACTAAAAGTCTTTGTGTCTCTATATAAGTCAGGTATGGTAGATACTTTTTTATAGCCGAATTATAGTGACCGTATGAATTTTCAGCAGAGAATAGATACGAGTGGGAGGTTCGATAGGGGATTTCATATCGAGCGGCCAGCTAACATTAAAAGGTTAATCGTTCACATAAAACACGGCACAATAAAGAACGTTTCACCATTCATGAGGCGCACCGAGTCAGACATCTCGCGTTATTATACTCGTAAAGTTCGCCCTTTCCTTGCATAATGACATGACGAATTGCGCTCGCGATATTTTTGCTTCTTTATACGATGAGGTCATTACGCGTCAGTTACGACGCTAAAGGCCGGAAAGTAATGGCTTCCGGATATAACGTAGTTGATACAAGTTTGAAATTAAAAAAATATAATCAACCGTTGTATCTGCTGAAAACTCTGCAGCTGAAATGAAAACATTGTGCACTGCCTACAAAACTTTAGCAGCCAACGTGCTAAATACACGCGAGTGCGTATTTTTTTTTAAGTGGCGAGGAAATTTAAAACAAATTCGGTCGTGGAGATAATGGAGAGCGCGAGTTTCGAGTAATAGAGAACGTGTGGTTGGCAAGCTGTGGCGCGGCCGCGTGAAAAAGTACAAAAGTTGTGTTCGCCCGCGTTCACACCAAGCGGCCAGCAAACGTGTTTATACCACAATAATACATATCTTCATACTCCGTCCTGTTTTATAATAATCATGGCTCTCAAAATTATCAAATAGTTGGTTTTTTTCCATTAGAAGTTTTATTTAAATAAGGTTTTTAGCTGCGACACACTTAAAGTTTGATATTTTCAGCTTCGAATAGTTCTTCAAACTCGGTGCAACTTTTACTTCCTTTCAATTCCGATTCATAATTCTTCTTAAAACTTAAATGCAAGTTAAAAGCTTAAAATAGTACCTAGTGAGCACTATCTTGATTTTTTTAATTTTTATGAAGTTCTTTGTTGGCTTGCTAAGTATTAAGTGGGTTATTATTTGGATCTTTATACTTACAGTTACTTCAAATATAATGGAAGTAATCAGGGCACTGATTGGAAATACTTTTTATAATTTGTATGATGTGATTTTCAGATAATTCATCATCTGGACATAGGCCTCTCCTATTGCACGCCATTCAACTCGGCAACTCTCATCCAGCTGCTACCAGCCATCCTGCGAAGATCGTCGCTCCATAGGTGGAGCGACGATCTTCACCGATCTCCAATCTCTCAATTATCGGCAGCGGGGTCGCGGTCTCCACTCAAGAACACGTCTACCCCAACGGTCATCGGCTCTACGCCTAATATGGCCGGCCCATTGCCAATTCAGCTTGCTTATTCTGTGAGCTATGTCGACAACTTTGGTTTTCTGCCGGATCACCACAATTTTTTTTTTATTGTTAAAGACATAATCGTCAACTTCTGAAGCTCTTATTTGTGTGATCTATTAATTAATGATTTTAAGTGGGTATCTAAGTGTTGCTGAGGTGAATACAAAACTTTGTATACCTATCTATTGAATTAAATTATTCCTTGAATATCTTTTCGTGTGTTTGCGTAAGACGGTGTGATACAAGTGTAGCTTTTCTGATTGTCTTATAGCTTTGTCGTACTCTATCGAGTTTCACACATCTCTCTCCAATTCCGTATCGATCATTACAAAGAAAAATGAAGTGTATCTTTAATAATTTCATAAAAATAAACGAGCAAATCTCCTCGCCAGAGTGGGAGAGCAGTTCGTGCTCGGAATAAATTTCTTCAGAGGGATCGTTTTCAATTTCATGGCTCAATCTTCGGGATCTCAGTGAGAATATGTAAAGGGGCATTTGTCGGTGTCAACACAATGTAATGAGCCCCTTTCGCATTAGCTACGTGCTTACGGCTGTTTTTATCTACCCTCATCCATGTGTCTATCGGTGATATCATATTATGAATATTAGGATTTGATTTTTAAGGTTCTTCATGTCGTGAGAAGACGATGATTTTGAAGGCGGACGTATATTGCATTGTCTGTTATTAGAAGTGGAGTTTATTGATGCTTCTAACGTTTTCTATTGTATCTGTACTTGTAATAAAGCTGAAGAATTGTTTGTTTGAACGCGCGAAAAATAAAAAATAGAAAGAACGCGAACACAAAGTAAAAACGCGGGTAGGCGATGCGATGCGACGGGGTGGGTCAGGGAACAAGAAATTTCACGCGGACAAGTTCACGGGCAGAAGCTAGTTTTTTATAAAAAAGAGAATTTGCTGTTAGAAACGAGATGGTTTGTTCGTTGGACACAAATCAAAACTTTTCTTGGGTTTTTCATACAGAGCTTCTTTTTTATCAATTTAATGATGCATGAAGTGTTCTTTGTTCACAATAACACCCCTAACTGCAATTACGAAAACCAATTAAAGGTAGCTTTATTAATTGGACCACAAAATTTAGGTAACCGTGACAAAGATATTTCAAACGCTACTCGGCTAACCTAACTTATCCCTCGTTAGGTACTTTGGCAATACGTAACTTAGTTAATTTAATAAAGTGAGTAAAATCTTGTCGCGGGTTAACGACTTAACTCTATCACAAAGAGGCATTTTGAATTCTTAATTACCGCCGGCGGCTAAATGCAACGAGGTACGAGACCCGTTTCTTCAGCTCTACTTCATATAAAACTTGCCCTTTTTTATTTATAATTTGCTTTATTTACCTTTTATAAAATTCTATTGTTGAAGGTGAAGTATTTAATGAGCTAAATATGTTGTGTTTTATCAGTTCAATAAATATTATTTACCTACACCTGTAAAATCAATGTTTTTCTGAAAGATTGGTATGTTGCTATAAGTTCCTAGAAATATTTAGGGATTATACTTAGAAGTTTGAAAGAATAGTACAATGATAAGAAGCGCTGGTATTTAATTAAACACAGCATTAATTACGTATGTAGGTACACCTGTATGCAGGTACCTGCCTTGATTTTCGTAAAACCAGCTATTTTTCAAACAAATTTCATACGCATTTAACCAAAATCGCAGCCTTTAACCCAATTAATGGGGAGATAAAATCATGGCGTGGTTTATATGAAACAATAACGAGGTGTGGGAATACGGCGACGCTGACCCTCAGCCCTCGGCCCTCGGCTCGTGAGTGACGGGCCGTGTCTGCGCCCCTCTGACCCTCGTATTATGACAACAGACGTATCTATCACAATATGTGAACGTTTATGTTTGTGCTTTTACTAGATAAAGCCTATGACTCGGGGAATGCATGCGGTATTAAGTTTTCATGTCGAATTTAAAACCGTGTCCACACTAACGTTTATAGGATAGATTAAATATGTGCGTCTGGCGTTTTTTGTGGTGGTAGGTAATTTCTTTTTGTACAGTGTTTATATCTGTATGTAATGTGATTTATTTTCTCTAAAAATATATGTAAATAAATATTATGCATTCACTCCAAACATCGAAGATTTCAGCTGTCTACCTATATTCTTTTAAATTCTTGCATCGAATTTCTCCAGCAAATCTCCTCTGCCTTTGACATTGAAGTTCCCGCTATTGTGAATTGTTTCAGCGGAACATTCCGCTATTGGAGCAGTAATAACGTTTGTTCAAGAAATTCAAACGTGAAACTATTGCGAGGCGCGTTCGAGGGGTGCCGCGGCATGGCAGAAACGTCGCCGCGATATTGTGCCGATGTACCGCGACCCGACACACCACTCACACGCCGCACACCGCACATACGCCGAGCCATTTGCACAAACATTCACTTGAAAACATAACAGTAACTGTGTGGAAATTGATTTGGCAAATCGTATGGATCTGATAGGATGTCAAGCTGTTGGCCGCAATAAAAATATCGTAATTTACATGAGTCGTCGTTACATATGTCAGTGTTATCGCCACGACACCTAGGTACATTCGATCTTGCTCGTTATTTTTGATAGGTAAGCATGACATGTTTTGGAATTCTCATATTTTCTGGAATGTTATTTTCGTTAGCTTGCAGGGGAAGAACAATGTATTTATCTTAGCAGTATCTGCAAGGCATTGACAAAGGCCTCAGATGCGGTGATTACATTTCATTTTTGTGTAAAAACAATCTAATTCATATGTTTGTGTTTGCGGAGCGGCCGCGGCAAAGTCGTAGCTATTGAGAACCGAAATGTCACAATGAGTAGAAAGAGCCCTTGTTGATGAAGCTGTGTTCGACATAGAGCGAGGGGGTGAGGTGAGATTGCGACCCTTCTGATTACACAATGTTGGCTTTCATCCCTTGTGCAAGTCGCGCTCCGGAAATCTTTTGTGATTCGACTTCGGTTATTGTGGCGTGGCATACTAATACGAGGTAGGTGACGCCGCTGAAATATGTGACGAGTTGAAACCACAGGACCAGCTCATTTCATACTTCACACGTAATAAACGTACCGGCTGAAGAATACGGTGCAAATTGACGCCTCACTGCGGCTCGTAGGCATCACACACTTTTTATAGTACGACTATTCCTCTAAGGGGAAGTATGAAATTGTATGTCTCTATCGAACACTTTACTGCAAATTTATTTAAAAAAAAATAGATCAGCGTAGCTAATTAAGCACTTTTAACTATAGCAAAGTTTCTTCTCACAGTTTTTGTCTTGTGTAAACTCGTGTCGTGAACTCGTGAGACAACCCAGCTTATCCGACAGTGGGCAAGAACTAAATTAAATTTGTGCCGCCTGTCGCCCTCATGATCTAGTGGAGTCTGAGCTCACAGGTCACTCGCACACTTCACTTGCTTTATGGACACTAAGATACTGAATGCTTTTATTTACACAAATGTTTTGTTGTGTCTTTGTATTTCCAGTTTTTTATTTAATCATACTTAACTACTACGGAAGATAGGCATACCTATAGCACATTTGTAACGAAACAATATCAACTCATTAAATCATTGGTGTATTGTTGCGTACACGTCGTACTATTTTGAAGTATTTTGTGAATTATCGTATCACCATTGACCCCACATAAGTTCACAAGTAGCCCATTCATCGCCTGGATTACCCGATCGCACATTTAAGTCTTTAAACTTTTTAATGGTTTTGGTCTTCCATACCTATAGCTTACGGTTCAAGACGTTTAGAGCAAATGTCTCATTAAGGTAAGCCCATGTTTATTTACACACGTCGTTAATTACTAGGTATAATAGTTGAAAGTCCAATAAAAGCTGTTTAGTCGTTTTCAGAATAGATAAACCAACCATGCCAACAAGGCATGCCAGGCATGATTAATTTTTTTTTTTAAATTAAAAACGACTCACAAGTACCTAAAAATAATTTCATTGCTCGAAGGCGTTTATATAAAAGCTACTGTCGCAGAAACAAGAGCTTTCATTCACACAGATAGGAACAATAAAACAGTGTAAGTAATCGAATCATCGTCCCTTTTTACGTTAAATCCTAAAATTGCCACAATAATATTAAAGAAAGACGAAGAAACTGTAATCCAAGACAAACTTACATTCTTGGGTAAAGGATTTAAGTCAGTATGTCAGAAGCTCTCCCGGAGTGTGTCTCTTCTCTGATAAGAATACGTAAGAGCATAAAAATAAAAGTTCACATCGAAGGAACGGGAAAATGTCGCCGAATAATATTTGGGATTCCAGTTTTATTTGACTGCAGACCCTCTGCGAATGGAGACAGAGATTTCCCGAGATGGCCCTATCAAACATTTATGGAGTAGCTACATAAAAGGACAACACTTAAGAACAGTTTCAATAAGTGTTCGACGTAACACGAGTGTAACGATATTACCGACGACGCATAAAACTTCATGGCTCCGTTTGAATCTAAAATTTAACTAACGATGCGAACATTTTTAGAAGCTTCTGATTCTTGTGGAAAATCTATGGAAACAGTTCCCTCATAAGTTAATCAATGTGGTTAATTAAGTTCGGGTACATCATAGGTATGACTATATAGCAGTAATCAAAACATGTCAGCTCGCAGGCTATTAAGAGATTATCTAATCGCTACATGAAGCACTAGCTATTGTACTTAGGTATGCCTGTGTAGCTTGCCACGCTATTGTGTCATACTTAATTAGTAGTTAAGAGAAATGTCTCTCCGCTGCAGCTAATTACAAACAAACATGCAAGTCTTAATAAAAATCTTGCTTTAAATTTTACAGAACTCCGATATTCTCGGAAGATTAAGTATAAGAAGGGTTTAGGCTTCTGAACTGAAATTATTAAAGGACCCACTAGCAAAATTATTTTGATCGACAAAATTGTGTTCTATTTTTCAATAAACATATCAATGGTCATCATGGGTTCATATAAAGACAAAGAAACGTATGAATTCTGTCAGTATTTGAAGACAAGCCGTTTAGATATCGACGTGGTTTGACCGAGCGCGAGCGCGAGTAGCTCGTATAAATGCAAATCAGCCGATTGTAGTCTTGCCTTGATTAATTTAAAACATTTACCAGTACCCTCTTACTCTTAGCGGCTGCTTTTTAGTTTCACTGAAGCTGCCATTTATTTCAACGACAGCGAATACATTTTTTATTTTTCTCCAATAATAACGTCTACGCCTTTCAATATTTGATGTCAGCACAAACGTTGCCTTTTGACTTCTTTGTCACATCGTTCATATAATATTTATCGTTACTGTAACAAAGAAATTCCTTTTTGGGGCAAATTCGCAAATAGTTCGACGTTTGAATTTCCCATGTGTAAATGTTATTACAGTACGTTCCGTTAGTGTGTTGCAGGTGAAACATTCCGCAATAACAGCCAAGTCGGTGCCTTGACAAAGTGGGATTGCCATATAATGCCGGAGTCCCGCAGAGGAAGCGCGCCTTGTCTTCACAATACATTTACATAAGCGAAAGATGGTAAATCGTTGATCGGTAAGAGTGCAATCGTACTTCGATACAACAATCTTCCGATTCCGTGGTAAGTTAACATGCCAACTTAATTAAATTTTAATGTTCTCCAAGCTTAAGTTCGCCTCAGTCACCTGAGCAGTCTGGTAATTCTTTCAAAAACAAAATTAACTAAGTTACTCGGCTAAGTAAGACTGATAGATATTTGTGTAGGAGTGAGCAGGAAAATGCTGTGATTGACATAATATTAATGATGCTTCGTAATTTGTTTAGTCAAATATTAAGTTAACGATTTGTTTTTTGATAATAATGATCACAGCTACGAATAACGATCACACATAATCTTTTACATAGTTTTTATATTCTAAATGTCTACTCTGACAAAAATTCATTAACATTGATTAATGCATATGGTTACATGGTAATCAGCTTTCAGTGTAGAATTGATGATCCTATGGTGATTTTGTTAGAAAAAAATATGGTCTTTATAACTCTGACAGAAAAAGCTTAATATGTACCTAAGAAAAAACGATTCACAAAGGAGGTAACATGGAGATAACGAGAAAAAATAATCCGTATGTCGTTTCCTCTTCACTCCTGGCTCTAGCCGTGAGATTATCACGCGCACCGTGATTATGATTAAGCGCCACCAGCCGCGGAAAAAGTGGCAAGAATAAAATTAAAATTACATTTTGTGCGTCCTCATTATACCTTTATACCTCCTGGAAAATGTTTTACGTTTATATTGTGTTGTTCTATATATCTAAGGTGTATGTTTAATGCGGCTAGCCCATACATTTTAATGTAATTAACACATCTCATTTTGTATTTTAAAATCGCTCTGTTTGCGAAAGTGGCACTTATTTTCCCCGAAAAATGTAAATAACGTATGATTTTTCCGTTTTACATAGTACGAGTACAGTTAGCATCGGGTATTACGTAAATACTGGTTGCAGACAGGTATCGCGGCCAGGTGGCTTTAACAGCCGTATTTGTCATCCGCGTACCAACTCCGAAATGTTCCTATTTATCATGAATTTGATATTTATCTACTGTTTCTTGTGTTGTAAACACTATGTGACTTAACAGCGTGTGTTTATTATATTTAGGTATTTAAAACTTGAGTTTTATTAACTTAATGTTTTAAATACCTTAATATAATAAACTAAGTATTGGAACTCATATTTTTCAACTCTACGTCCGTTCTACGTTGCTACTCTAGTTTTTACTTCTATTTTTCACGTCAACGCTATATTTTGGGACCTTTTAAGTCCAAATAATATTAAAATATTGCATATAATAGGAACAACCGTAAACGAAGAAAAAATAATACCATACAAACCCTGTCTACACTTCAATCTTAAATTGTTATAGAAACATAACTAAAGAGCAATCACACAAACATATTTGGAGGCGCATCAAAACACTTATAGTTTCCCATAAGAAGACGGCAGAGGGCGCCGTCCACAAATAGTGAGTGTAAGGGTCGTTTTGTTCGGCGAAGTTTTTATACTGTGTACGCCTGGCCACATAACGAGCACCTGCGGCCTCATCTACATAATGTGGACAAGTCGATGAACTCGGAGCTGGACACTTTCTGCTTCAGGCGCAACTTGCCAGCCTCCGGCCGGATACTTATTTCTAAACAATGACTTTCAGGGTGGTACATACTCCTCATTTAAAGTTCTCAACTCAACAATAAAATAGACATACCTAGCTGAATTGTCTCAAAATCCCATTCCATTTGCTCTGAAGCTTTGAAAGTTCCTATCATAATAATAATATAATATTCCACAACTATCACACAACGCCATCTAGTCCCAAGCTAAGCAGAGCTTGTGTTATGGGTACTAGACAACTGATAAACATACTTATATATTTCTAAATACATACATATTATAGATAAATTACACCCAGACACAGAACAAATGATCGTGCTCATCACACAAACATTTGTCCTGGGTGGGAATCGAACCCACGACTTCCGGCATAGCAGTCAGGGTCACTAACCACTAGACCATCAGGCCTGTCATCTGCAATGCTTTCAGTTTTCTACGATAGAGATCAAAACTATAGCATAACATGCATTTGTTTGCTTCTTTAGCTTCACGGCTTCCGAGGTAAAAGTTGAATAAGTTAAAATATCATAAGTTTTCCGGAAGAAAAGGTAGCCCACATGTTTGTCTCTTTGTCAAAATAAGAAGAGGAAATATAGTTTTGCACTATTCCAGGCTCGTAGGTCTTTGAAACGCAGCCTTCGTCTCCCTTAAATGCAGCGGGACGTATTAACTTACGATGCACCGCCGATCATTTCGCGGAAAATCCATGACACGGTATAAAATATTTGCAAAAGATCAACTGAATTCGTTTTTCTTAGGTTCGATTTTTATAGTGTATTAGTAGTTGTAGTAAACTAAAATTAATACTTTAAATGTCCTGCACAAACGATCACAGTTCAAGTGAGTTCAAGTGCCCGCTACTCTCACCCCGCACTGTGTCTTCGCCGGTAGATATCGCGCCGATATCAGTGTCAGTCGCGTGTCTGACAATGATGACGACTCGACAATAACATCACATTGTAAAAGTGTTTTGTAGGTACTAAACGTATGCGATTATCTGACCGCCGATATCGTGTCGGTGTAGGGTCGGTATCGTCTGTGCTGAGTTGTAACAATCAACTTATTTTATTAATTAAACAAAGGCAAATTTTCATAGAAAACTAGCTTTTGCCTGCGGCTACGCCGGCGTGGAGTTTGAAAATTATCCCACGAGATCATGCCGGGATAAAAAATATCCTATGTCCTAACCCAGGTCATGGTGTACTAATTATCGAAAGCCGTTCAGCCGTTTAGACGGAAAGTGTAACTCACAGATAGATAGACAGAGTTACTTTAACACATCATTCATTCGTATTTATATAAGAATGGAGTATTTTAAATTAAGTATATTAAGTATTGCATATTACGCTGCTTCTCACACGCACGCACAACTGTACGTCGTTTACTCCCACGTCATCAGTCATAACTATCTGTAGATTTCGTCTGCTGAGACCAAAACTACAAACGTAGTGTAGGAAGTTTTATGTTTTTTTACGATTTCCCTGCGAACGAAATCTCGGCCACAAGCTAGTTACAGAAAATACCAAAAGGTGTAATATCGTTCGTTATAAAATAAACTCTTTTTCAAAATGTCATGATTCTAGACCCAACGGTTTAGACTGTGCGTTTCTGTCAGTGGATTTAGGAATTGTATCAAGTAGACAAGATTGTGTTTCCCACCAACAAAAATGGAGAATTTTTGTATTAGCCTCTTTAGTGGCTGCACTTTCAGAAATCCTTAATTTAAGATTTTTATTCAGTAGAATGAGCTAAAAATGGTCCTACTCTTTCACTTATTTTGTAGCCGAAGATCCGTAAATTTTTACAGCTACATAAGAATGGTTTAATTAAACGTCATATCATACCGCATAGAAATAATCACATTTTCGAAAATAATTTTGTGAATTAAAACTATAAGTAATATAATTTTTTTTTTTTAACAACGGCATGGGGGCCCAATTTTTACAACTTTTGACAAAGGTCCACCCTCGATGACATCTCGCAGGACCCTGAGCAATGAGCGCAAGCCGATTTAGCCCGAATTACAAACAACAACACACAGAATTAAAAAACCTCTACAATTATTTGGTACCTACATATTTCGAAATACACAATATTGATGCCTTTATTTTTAAAATGCTTGGATTTGTTATATCGAAAGCTTTCGTCTCTGTTTGATTGCAATATTCATAAGACTTTGAACCACTAAGTTTCGAAAGATCAAGAATGACGAAAGTATCGAAATTCTCAAAGTACAAAACTACGTAACTCTAAAAAAAGATACAGCATCCCTAACATCCCAAATAGATATTATCTTTACTTATAATCCCAATAAAAAGGAACACGAAAACAAAAAACTACGAAACATATGTGCATGTCGTGTGTAATGGGAGGTGATCTGATAAAACGGCAGGCCGTGATGCTGTAGGGAGCGCATTTAAAAGGTATCCGGAGAGTCGTAAAGAAACTTGTGCCCTTAGCGACAAATGAAACAACAGGGAAAACGGAAACTTGTAACATTCCGCAACAAACGTTATAGTCGAGTCGTTGGGGTTATGCTAACACCAACAGCACACATGACCGAAATACAATTCAATTTCTTTAAAATTGTCTTATAGACAGTTGTACTTTCTTTGATACTAGGCGATTGTTCCTTCACATTTTATTGCTAAAAAGATTGGATAAACAAACAGAAATCAAAATGTGTACAAATATTTGGACTCGATTGTCTTTGTTTATTGAGTCGTAACTAAAAAAAAGTCTCGTGAAATAAACGTAACAGTTCACAGCTCCTTTATGTCACACGAAGGATAAAATAAACAAATAAAATTCAGTCTCAACGAGTGTGTTCGTTCGACTTGTCTTCCTTTTGACTATGGCCGCTGCGTTATTATTTGCACGGGAACGATTTACATATAAATAGGACGCATACACACATTACCGCTGAGTGACTGCAATTATCTAATATATCTGGATCTTCGCACTTATCGGATCATGGGAAGCACCGCTCTTGATTGGGTGTCGTTGTAATTTGTGGTAAACGGATAGGACGTTTATGGAACACAGGTATGGCCAACATTTATTGCTTAATTTAGAGTATCTATTGTAGTCTAGTCTAATATATAAATAAATAGATTCTATGGTATGTTCTCCAAAATCAGGTTATCTGGTTGACCACTCTGGTGATCCGTATTAAGTAATGGAAGTCTACTTTTTTTCTAAAAGGGGGTTTTTGTATAATCCAATTTTTATTGGCCTCGATTGTAACTAATCAGTCCTGGTAATATTTAGGTTTGAAACTCTCGAAGGTAATATTTTCAGCACGATACACAAACACTTCTTACAACAGTTCTGCGTCAAAATAAACTAACGTTATCTGTATATTCAATTTTAAAATAAGTTCATTTATTTTCCCGTAATTTTTGCAGCAGATTTTAAAGGAACTGTGAAAACAGCGCAGCTTTTAGTTGGAATTAGCTAATTACTCAAACAACTGAAACCCACCCACCGTATTGAATCGAGGACGTGTAGCAAGTAAGCAAAATTCTAAAGATGCAATCCTAATGTTGCCCCTCGTTAACAGCGCGGGGAAAAAAGCGACAGAAACAAAACGTTGTCGTTGCGGTTTCAATTAGGGTGGTCGGTGGCTAGCTCTAATTACCGAGCACGCGGTGCGGTGCGACGCGGTACGGTGCGGCTCGGTGCGGCACAGTGTAGCACTGTCCGGTCGCGACTCGCCGCGGCCGCTGCGATGCTCACCACACTAATCACTCGCTTGGGATTTTAACCCGAACAGATAATATTTAGGAATTAGCTCATTTATGATATTTCGAATTCTCGATGGTCTAGGAGGGTCCATATTGGCTCAACTAAAGTTCTTTACCCGAAATTGTTCTTCCTAACGATTTGTAATCCGAATGATCACTTTTCCTAAAATTTTTCATCCTAAAGTTTTCATTCATACTATTTGTAGTGCTACCGGCGATGTTCATAACACTCATGTTTCCGAAAATTGTAATCAATAATATCATTAATGTAAATATTTTAAACTCCTACTGTTTTTTATCATAACGCTTTTATCCCTAAACATAACTACTAATGTAACTAATTTCCGTTTGATATACCACTCAATAGACATAAAACCTATTTAGTCTAATATGATAAACACTTTTTTTTTTCATCCTATGTCATCCAATGTCGACGGAGCCCCGCTTCGCGGGGCCCCTATTTCTGTGTAAAGGGCTTAAAGTAACCTAACCAAACCGAACCTCGGGGTGCCCTTCGCTCGCCCTTGCATCCTATGTCGACGGAGCCCCGCTTCGCGGGGCCCCTATTTCTGTGTAAAGGGTTTAAAGTAACCTAACCAAACCGAACCTCGGGATGCCCTTCGCTCGCCCTTGCATCCTATGTCGACCGAGCCCCGCTTCGCGGGGCCCCTATTTCTGTGTAAAGGGTTTAAAGTAACCTAACCAAACCGAACCTCGGGGTGCCCTTCGCTCGCCCTTGCATCCTATGTCGACGGAGCCCCGCTTCGCGGGGCCCCTATTTGTGTGTAAAGGGTTTAAAGTAACCTAACTAAACCGAACCTCGGGGTGCCCTTCGCTCGTTTTTGCATCCTATGTCGACGATCTAAACAAAAAATATATGACTTTGAATAATAGTGTAAAAGATGGTTATGTTGAGAAAATATAGGAAAACAAATAAAAGTATAATAGATGTTTATTGCTACTGACATTATGAAGTTGAATGATTCGGAATTATGAACATTAGAGACAGAGTAGTTAGGAATTGTGATTGTTAGGATGAAAAATATTAGGAAGAACATTTTCGGATTTCCAATTATCGGAGTTGAAAGTTTAGGTGAACTTTGGCGCACCCGGTCTAGGAGCTTGACCAGTAATGCAATTACCTGTTATATAACATAGTTGCAGGTTTAGATTTGGTATGGACCGTGGTATGGCACAAATAAACTTATAAAACGTACTATTCTCTTCACTTAAAAAAATATGATTTTTACAAGGAAAAACTTTATTGGTCTTTTCACCAGAACATGAAATCAAACCAACATTAAATAATAGATATTTATTAACAATTCAAAATGCGTACGTAAACAAAATGCACCGTGATCTACAAATTGTCAATTTTACTCTATGGCTAGGGCAATTGCTTTCCAGGCCCATTTACATGATGCGTCTCAATCGCCGTTACCGCACGCCCTAGTCCCGCCGCCGCCGCGAGAAAACGGCTAGTGTAAATGCTTGCTCGTAACACATGAGATTTTATCTCATTCGAAGAAGAAGATTTGTGGAATCCTTTACTATTTTGGTGTTGACTTTGCTAACTTGCATCATGCATGAATTATACCATATATGACATCTGCGCAGCTAGAATTTTTTTTAATGCGACTTTGGATAATGGCTCAATAGTAAGACGGTATTTATTTAAGTTTATATGTACAACATAACAGAATATAATCCCAAGGCGTTGTACAGAGCATTTAGGTAAAATACAATACAAAAAAACCCGAGAAAATAACAAAATTAATAAAAAAAAAAACACAATACAATAACACAGTCATGTAAAATAAACAAAATGCAAACAAGTGAAAAAAAAAAACACATAAAATTTGTAGGTACTTATTTAATAATAATAGCAACATTATTGTGCTATATTGAAAAGCTGCTACAACCACCATTTTGTTTGACAAATGTGAGGATTTGGACAGTAGTATCTCGTACTGACTGTTGGACTAGACATCAGTCTACAGAGGGAAGAGCAAGACGAGAGGGTCGAGATATGTCGACTTTTACTTGAAACACTGCTAACGCTGCTGCTTACTGAGATAGCGCGAGTGTTCACAATGCATAATGTAAATGAACCCATTACCCTTCTCTATTGTTGTACTGCTATTGTTAACGTAATGCTTATTAATTATTTTACTTCTATGAGCATCACTCTTTATAACTATATAATAAATTTATGCATTAGGCGGCTAATCATAAGAGCTGATTAAAGGCATACATTCAAGTATGTAATTGACTAAAAGTGCAACTAAAACTATGAATTTTTAATCTACTTATATTTAAATCTTGTAAATGCTTTAAGACTTTCATTATTGTTTAGTTTTATAAAATTCCAATGTGCAAAATGTAAAAATCTATATGACTTGCTATTTATAAATTGCGTTAAAACGGTTAATATTTTTAATAATACTGTGTAGATTTCTTTAAACTACAATATTAAAATAGTATAATATTTCTATTTTATGGAATAAAATTTTTGATTAACCTACTGACATCACTTTAGCTATTTGGCACTATGGTCTGTATTGGCTACGCTGAGGTGCATCACTATACACTGTTCGTGTATCTTCGATCATCATCGGCACAGCTCGGTGTCGTCGTCGTGCGCAACGCACGGAGCTTCGGGCGCGGCCAGGAATAGTTTCCCGGACGCACACGCACATAGTTGGTAAACTTTAGTACTTCTCACGTTTTTATTAGGCTTGTCAGTTCTAACAGCTTCTTTTAAATTATTGATCACTATATTTTGAGCGTTGAGTTTGATCTGCAATGATAAATTAAATCAACTTGTAAAGATACTTTATTGTCGTCATCAAAATCAAATGACTTCGAAATTATTACAATGTATACTTACAGCACCAACAACAGAGTCTAGTTTGATGTTGCCGTGCGCTGTAATTTCTATTTTTCCGGCTCTGCTTTCGAGGAATATGTTCTCTGGTGCCCTCAAATCCAAACGCCTAGTCAGAGATTCCAACCTTAAATAATAAACAAAAGAAAAAATGCATGTCTAAAAGTGCATGTGCATTTTATTGGAACTGTCCGGCCAATTTCGAAGTCAATCGGCCCAAGAGGCAAATTAGCATGGCAGCGACGGAAGCCTCGCCTAAGGGCTTAGCCAAGGTCAGGAAATATAGGATGTATCGTTTTCTAATGCAAAGTACTCACTGTAAGTCAAAAGCAGGGGGCGCGCGTACTATCGGCACTTGCACGGCACTGCGCACGTTGATGCCGCCGGGCGCGTCCACTGCCAACACGTCGGAGAACACGCGCACCTCATCGCGCGAAGCCGAGAACACGGGACTACCGCGTGCGTCGCGCACGTGCATCGCGCGGCCGCTGAACTCGAGGTGGTCGCGCTCTGGAAATGGTCGAAAAATAATTTGAGAAAATTGATGATGGTAACATACTTCCCACATTAATTTGCGCATTTAATTACTCGTAAATGTGACGCTAGACAGAAGTTACTATCTAATTTAACAGTATCATAAGTACTACTACAGCCTGAAGATACTGCCCTAATACCTACCAAAACTATTAAAATAATCGGAGCAAGAAATTAATCATTGCTTGTAGCTCTGGCTACGAATGTGACCCTTTAGTTGCTACGACTACTACGAGAATTGAGTCTCGTAGCCGCCGCAGCTGCTATGAAAGAGAAAGGTGTCTTATATCATCATACTGCAGAACCACGTCTTAAATTCATATTTAGGGCCTGACATCGAAGTTATTTTATAACTACGAAACCTTTTGTGACATTTTAGACAAAAAAAATACGAATAATACTAACTAATAAAAAGCTTAGAGTATTCCAAGTGGTCTGGTTCAGCGACCTGCACGGTGAAGTTGCGATGCGAGTGAATAGTGATGGGTTGTGCCACCTGTGAGGTGATGGTAGATGCCACCAGGTTGTTCACCACCCACGTCTGACCGTCCACGTGGATGCCACCCTTCACTATCCGAATAGGTCCCACACTGTTCTGTGAAATGAGCGAAAAGGAGTATGAAACTTGAAAATAAAATTCATAAAGGTAAAATTCCCCACTTTGGATTAATAATTTATAGGCAAACTCAAACTCAAAGCATTTATTTCAATTAAACCAATTACAGGCACTTTTGAATTGTCAAAGGGTCGGTCAGTCAGAAAGATGAAGCTAGTTGGCAGACAATAAATACTAAAGACTGGTTACAATGGGTAACTTCCATAATTACCTTGCATTGGTAAGCGTGGAATGTGGTCATACGAGAATAACAAAGAGCCCGCTGTTAAAGTGCAAAATGATTTCGTTTTGGCTTAATCTTATATTATATTACTTCTCTCCATATACAGTATGTTAAATAACAGAGGGCGTTCCCTTAAACTCGTTAATCTATATCATTAATAGATTAAAATAAAAATATCAGCATAGAAAAATAAGCATAAAATAATCCGAATTCAAAAAAATTATTAATTGACAATAAATTCGAAACCTCCTGTTTAAAATCAAAACAGTAGCGCGGAATATTACCTAGCGGATAGTGCATTGCCCAAACCGGCAACGTCGCAATGCGCACACGATGCCGAGCGTCTCACAGATACTCACGAATAACAAGAGTACAGAAGGTCCACTCACGGAACAAGTACGCGAATTTGTTTTACCTAGCCACTCAGACCGGTGGTACGACAGGCTTACATAGTTAATTATGAAAAATTAATTTTACCTAAAAAATAATGTACCGCTAATAAATAGTGTGCGGTTAAGTTTGGAGAAAGTTTCATTTATTTAAACCACAGTTTAGGCTAGGGTTTAAATGATAAATGACGGTATTACACGTTAACAAGTAAATGTTTTCTTCAATAACAGAAATTTAAAAACTTTTACTTTTTGCAGTTGCCTTCGTAATACCTAAGTACTTGCGTTTATTCATAGCAA
Organism: Amphipoea oculea; assembly: GCA_945859645.1. Classification (NCBI taxonomy): domain Eukaryota; kingdom Metazoa; phylum Arthropoda; class Insecta; order Lepidoptera; family Noctuidae; genus Amphipoea; species Amphipoea oculea. The sequence continues at coordinate 11,072,831 of OX243866.1, read as the reverse complement.
TCGTGTAACGTCACAGTAGTAACACGTTCGTTGAACGGGTACCCCGTTCCATCCCTGAGTATAAAAGCAGTTTTAGGAAAGAGTGGGCCTTCTAAACTTATTAATTTTGTGGCACAGTCGTTTAGTGTTATTTTTTATTTCAATGTTTTAGGTATTATGATACATTTACTCGTAAATAACGTTAAAAACTTACCTAGATTTTGAACTGCTCAATATGCTGACCTCCTCTGTCTACACATTGTTGCATTGTTTAAAATTTTAAAGACTGCGACGTGACTCATGTTTAACAGGCGGCCGGCTCTTCTAATGCTTGAACCGGGCTCTTCCTCAAAATACCTTAGCACGTACTCTTCCTGCCGCACAGAGATCACGGGTCGGGGGCCACCAGAACGACGCGGCACTACCGGTTCATTGTTACGAATACGCACCAGGGCACTCACAATAACACGAGAATTCCGCGGTTGATGTGCATTGGGGTACCTCTCAACATACATCCTCAGAGCACGTGCACCATCATAATTACACTCAGCATAAATGAGCACCATGTTCACATACACCTGAGCTGAACTGATAACGTGGCATTTTCCACACAAGAATGACGCAAGTTGTTGCAATGCGAAAATAATGCGCGTCCGGTCAGCGCGTGAGATAAATTCCGACTAAAATTAGGTGGACAGTACATTCGGGGGTAGCGGGCGGTTCCAGGTACATCACGCCGCACACGCAGCCCGTCATTCATAAAGAAATTGCGACGTTGCCGTCCTTCAAGTACGCGTGTACAGTATTGTGTACAGTGTGTTTCTTTTACGTATCAATTTTACATTTTTAGTGAATATTTTAATATTAAAAAAAATAAAAACATTTTGTTTTCGAATGGTAATATATTTTTTAGCATGTATGGATGCTATACTATTGCGGGTTAACGGGAACGCCCTCTGTTAGTTAACATACTGTATATTTATATTATATATTATTTCTTCTTCTTCTTCTTATTATTATATTACTTCGTTATAGGAAAAATTATGCATTTCTTCAGATATTTGGAAAATAAGAAAGGGCTTTCAAGTCTTACCATACTCAGTTTTAAAGCGCCGACGATCCACAACGTGAGCCCAATATTTAAAAACACGAGTACCATCAAGAACACTAGTATGCAGTACAGAGTGGATCTCCTCCATCCCCTGGTGAATGCTGTGGGTAGGCATCCTTTACTAGAGGCGTCCTCAGATGGCACGGCGGTTGGCGGTGGTTCACCAGTAGGTGTGCAACCCCACCCGCGGATGGCGTTCGTGCTTCTGTCTTCCACGCTCATATTTTGTGACCTCTGCCTATTTTATTAGACTGATTTACTGTAAAGCTGTAACAAAGAACATAGCAAATTAATTGATTGGAAGTGAGAGCGGGTATTCAAGTTAGATCATATAACTCAAATAAATAAGAGTTCTCTCAACTGCCACGAATAAAATGATACATTTAAAATGTAAAATGAAACTAAACGGACTCGGGATATTTTCTTTAGTTTCATAATACTCGACAACACTAAAATATCGTGTAGTTATTGCAGGAAACATATAAATATATTTTATAGCCGTTTTAGTAGTACGAACAACACCACGAGAGATGTAAGATCGATACGTCAGGTGTAGGACTTATGCAAGTGTTGTGCCCAGGGGCCCGGGGCAGACACCTGCACCCCGCCTTTGTTTCACGAATGCTGGACTTGCACATTGACGTATAAAGAAAACAAACATTTTAACTTGGTATAAAGCCTTCCAGGTAATTTATTATTCTCGAAGTTATTTCGGTCTCCGTTTCTATTAACCGACTTAATTAAGTTGTGATGAATAATTATTGTCGCCGAATAAGATCCCATCAATAATAAATAGACAATTAACTCTCACTAATCTCAAGATGAGACATTATACATGTATATTATGTATAACAATCAATACATACTGCTAGCGTTACGTATGCATGTATACGTCGGTGAACATTGTTGCACATCCCATTTACAATACATTCTCTTCAGCGTGATTTTTCAATTTAGTTGGCTTGTAATTGAATGAAAAACAAGGTAGGAGCGAGACAAAAGTTGCAGATAAAGCGCACAGTACTAATGAACGGCGCACAGCGAGCACCCACTAATGAATATAACACTGGAGCTTTTCGAAAAACATCCATTAAGTAGGCCGAATGTTGTTATTAACTGTTCACAGAAATCTACTCTGTTAATTTACTTTACTGGCTTGTGAGTAGTGCTGTAAGAGATGCATATGTATGCAGCAATAAGAACAAAGACTCAAAAACTGTTTCTTGTTAAAATGTACTTCAACCAAATCTTATGGTTAGACCTCCAATAGAAGGATTAAACTAATCTATTACCTATTGCAAGTACCTACTTACCAAAGTAAGTAAATATTTAAAAAAAAATGGCCAAGTGTATGTCGGACCACGCGCAGTGAAAAACAAGTTTGTGATTCATACTGTTTCTCGAAAAAACTATGAAAACCAAGGCTATTACTGCGTTTGTAACCGAAAATATCTCATAACTCGATAACTGTTTACGTAAATAAACATCATAACCTTTTCAATGATGGGATCCAACGATATCCCACAAGCTTAAGTGAATTGTTTTTTTTTTTCATCTCCCAGTTACATCGTATGAGGAGAGCCGGGTATATACCCGGTTTAGAAGATAAAAGTAGATGATATGACGGTTGACATACAGACAGCAGAATAACAAGACACATTTAATTCACATGTATGTACAAAATAGAGTGCAGCACTATGGAGTCAATTAAAGTTGCAGACGGGTAGGTATTGTTTATTTTTGTCGAGTTCCATGCTCTCTGGTTATATTAAAGTCGTTTCACACATTGTGATACAAAGTAGGTAAATGAAATGTTGTTCTTATTAAGTCTCATTTTTATTTAAAGACCTGTAAAGTTGTCAGCAACTTACTTATCTCATAATGTAGAGAGGTATCTTGTCAGTAACTGTTTTTTCTGAGTTTTTTTTAAAACTAATACTACTTTGGTTTAATGATTTTCTTAGGTTGAAGGGCGCATCGACAAGAATTATGCGAATGAAACTCGTATTGTGGCTGAAGCCTGTTCCCGTTAAAATTAATGATCTTTTTAATATGCATAAATTATAATTAACGTCATAAATAAATATTTGCAATACCTACTTATTTCATTTGTATCCTGAATGATGGGAAAATAATTACAGAAGTTATTTCCGTCTGCTGCGAAAATTAAAGGCACTGTTGACATCTCCATTTTATATTAGGTTCCAGTTCATAAATTTTTAATACTTACATTTTCAGTTTTGTTCAATACAATGCGTTTCTAGACAAGATTTGTCATTGCTTGTATTTCAATAATCAAAGATTAGCTAACGTTGGTTTATCTGATTCTATGACTAATTTTTATTATTTTATAGCGGCATTATGGAACCAACGGATGTGGCGGGCGTTTTATTCATAGCAAAGATCAAGATCAATTTCTCATGAAGATATTTCGAAGTACACAAAGTATTAGACTCAGCCGTTTACTCAAGCTGACCTAAATACTTCTGTCTAAATGATTTATAGTCATATCTCAAATGTACTTTAAGTCGATAATAAACTAAAACGATTTAGTTTTCGAATTGAGTTTAATATCTAATATTAACCGGGAGTCTTTCCAAAGAACGGTTCCAGTCCACTCGCAACCAATGGATTTTGTGCTCGATATAATATTTATTAGCTATGCCTGAACTGCTCGAGGTCACCTGTCTAGCTATATAGTCAATACGAAGGAATTTAGTTTAGTGGCGATTATGAAACCAAATGCAGATTTCAGTTCAAATAACATCTCTTGTTTTTAGAATACCTACTAGCGACTCTATCGCGTACGACTACAATGCCGTCATGTCAAAGTCAAATAATTTATTTCAAATAGGCACATAAAAGGCACTTTTAAACGTCAAAATTTACAAAAAATAGAATTGACTCTAGTCGCCCCTTCCAAAAGGTAGTTTCGTATGGAGAAGAATGGGTAAGAACTCCACCGTTACTCTTTTAAAATGTTTTACAAGGTTTTGTATAAATTCTGTATATAATTATATGTGAAGACGATGCACCTAGAATAAAATTACTCTACAACAAAAGGTAAAAAGAATTAAAAATAAAGCAATGACAGGTAAATCAATTGGCTATTTGACAGTTTTCGAAAAGATATTTTTAAATATACGTAGGTTTATTTTATACCTCTTACAATTATTTTTTTCTTAAAAAAGCGTTGTTTATTCGAAAAAAAATGTTTTTTTTCATTCCGTATTTTGAAATTCGCGCGGAAACAGCCGATCACGTGACATTTATGGCTGTGACGTCACATTTCAATAAACTAAGTAAAGCTAACTACGACGCTTCAACTCTTAAACATATTTTGTGTGGAAAGTTTGCATAAAAAGTTGCATAAAAAGTATATTTTGTGTGGAAAATCAGCAAACTGCCAACGGTGATAAAACACAGTAACACACAACGTTTTATTTATTGTGATGTGACGTCATACGATGCTCGATCATGGCCGTTCGCGTTTCAGTTTTTGTAATCCACAGATAAAAAATCTCTAATTTATTTTTCAAAAATAAAATATTTACAATTTATTTTAATGCATAAAACCTATTGTATGATTATTGTGAACCTATATGCTACTATATCTAACATATTATATATTTTATCGTTACAACTGTCAAATAGCCAATTATGTGATAGATATATGGTGCTCACATATTTACAAATATTGTAAAAGTAGGTGATTTTACTAGAATTTTAACAAGTGTGTGAGTTACAGTAGTCACAGAATGTAAAAATCAATGTCGTAAAAAGGGGTTTGAAGGTTTTGGCCCTAAAATCAGCCGCCATTTTGATTTTTTTTCAGAATCGCGGTGCACAACAAAAGTTATATATTTAGATAGAGGACACTTATACAAACCAAAAATGTTACATAACATAATATCCTAAAGCGTCAGGTTTCGGAGTTATTCACCGAAATATAAGTCGAAAACAACAAGGATTTTTATGTTTTTTTTCCCTCCAGGTAAGCATATTGAACTATTGAGGTAATAGAAACGTTATAAAACCTTTATGGAGAAGAAACAAATGAAGAATAGACATTTTTTAAATAAATAATTAAGCACGGCAATTTATAGTTCGTTTTTAATCCCAGAGACTAATCTGACAAGTGTAATGTCAAACTTCTATACTAAAAAAAAAACGAAAACACAAAAGACTTAAATGTCAGATTAGTCTCTGGGATAAAAAAACGAACTATAAATAGCCGTTTTTAATTATTTATTTACAAAATGTCTATTCTTCATTTGTTTGTTCTCCATAAAGGTTTCATAACGTTTCTATTACCTCAATAGTTCAATATGCTTACCTGGAGGGAAAAAAAACAAAAAAATCCTTGTTGTTTTCGAATTATATTTCGGTGAATAACTCCGAAACCTGACGCTTTAGGATATTATGTTATATAACATTTTTTGTTTGTATAAGCGTCCTCTATCTAAATATGTAACTTTTGTTGTGCACCGCGATTCTGAAAAAAAATCAAAATGGCGACCGACCTTAGGGCCACCCTCCATACAAAAATCTTCTAACCCCTTTAAAACATTTACAAAACAAAACAATGGATTTGTCAGTTATATCTAAGTTAAATTTACACATACACCTTTCGGAAAAAATGATCTAAACGATAGTGAAAACCGCATAAAATCCATTGTTTACTCGTGGTTTAGAAGATCTTAGCGGTCGCACAGACACACAAAATACAACTGTGTTTTATGCTATGTACAGATTTAAGGTCGTATAAAATATAGTTTTAAGAGGTTTTGAGACCTTGTTTCTATAATTTATTTTCTCGGTATTTTCATCTTTATCAACAATTTTTGCGAGACAAGCTTAGGAAGAAATAACCAATGATATTGAATTAAGATTCTTAGGAAAACAACTAAAATGCAACTTCATAAAAAAATGCGTTAATAGTATATTATTTGAAGAGCATTTATGGCGAACAAGAAAATTGTATGCCAAAAACAACCGCATTTATTGTTCATCTGTTAGAAGCTGTCTGAACAGATACAAGCAACATATCTAAATAAATCATGCATTGACTACGTACTGGTAATCTGTTCTAAAACTGTAAAGTATCGATTTGTACTCTCAATTGTAACTGAGTACTCTTTGCTATTCTAATCCCAAATAAGGAAACAATGAATTCATAAATTGTAGAAGTAGACACAGGTAAATGAATTGATTATGCGCGCGAGCTCAGCCTGTCTGACCTATTTACATTTTTAGTTTCAAGCGGACAACAGATGCGTTCAGCAAATAATTATGATTGACCAAAACTAAGAAAGGCACTCTTGTTTCAAACGTACATTTTGGACGACTGCGCATTAAAACTGCATTTCCAATTTTTATTGTTGCGCAAGTCTAAAATAAACTGCTGCGCTTATTACTTGCATTATATTTATGAAAAGAGTATCTTCCAGTTCCTTTAGAAGTTTATAGAGGAATCCCTTTGATAGATTTTAATTTAGTTAGGTACAAGCGTACAGTGTAACACTAATTGATTTATATTGCAAATATCCAGTAATTTATTAGTTGACAGGTGTTATTAAAGTGCATAGGGACTTTAAGATTTAAAGTATATCGGAGATATATCAATCGTCAGGGTTGGCAAATTGATCGGAGATAGCAGTGAATAAATTCACAAAAAAAAGCGTTTTTCGAAGAAATGTGAAGAGTAGAGGTAGTACCTATATCTAGCAAAAAAGACATACCATTTGAAATGCTTATACAATAATTGAATATTTGGAGGGGTGCTGATGAAGGCATTTCTAGTACATATAAATAAGTACCTAGAAACAGCTTGGTTAGAGTCTCTTATGGTCTGTGGTTAGTATAGTATGTTATTGCATCTATGTCAGCGTTGGTATAGCAGGCTTTGTAGAGGAAGCTTTTCACAGTACAATAGGCCACTCTAGCCGAGAATGAACATTCCTTTATATTTGAGTTTTACTACACATTGATATTACGGACATTGATCTTGCTCTACCGTGTTTGAATTAGATATAAATAGTGAACATACCTAAGACATAAGTAGGTTAGATTGGAAACATAACCTAAAAACAGTTAATGAATGACGATGACGTATATTCAACAATAGTTGATTATTTATTGAGTATACTCTCTATTCGATGCAAAGTTGAAAAACATAAACAAAAACATAAACATTACAAAAATCATAGTAACAAAATACAGGATTTTTACACGAATTCGTTTAATTAATAGTTAGTTAGGATTATGTAAAATAAATATAATAGCGCGTCGGCGTAGTCAGACATACCGATGTCTCGTCGACCGCTGTGGTTAACGCCGGGCATCGAGTATGCAAATTGTATGATAGCTGTGTTTTACGCACTTAATTAAACACATGAAGCACACAGCTAATGAACTTTATTTTAACGTTAACTTTTCACTATTTCATTTGCTGTTGGGCCATTAAAACCATAACTTTCCAAGTATAAATTTAAATGCTAAACTGCAATATTTCCGGATATTATCGTCTCTGATGCAAACAGTATCGGTTATATTAATTGAACGATGCGGCCGGCTGCACCGGGCGTGTGCTGTGACTGAGACTAGGTAAATTCATAGGTGGTAGAAGCAACACTCGAAATATCTGGCGCGAAGCGAGGTGAGGCGGCGTGCTCCAGAATATAATATCAGGCAGTGGAGTGGCCTGCGCTCGACTCGCGCTCGACTCGCGCCCGGCTCGCCCTCAGTGCGCCCATGCCGCCGTGCCGCCGTTGCCGTCGGCCCTCATAATAAACGATATAGTGCGAAAATAGAAGCGGAACGAGTATCGCTGTGCTCTCCACGTAAATAAAATACCGACGTTTGCAGCGTTCCTGTCTCCCGCTGGCCGCGTTTCTGTTTTATGAATGTCAGTGGTACCAGCACGGTGATCGATCTGACGCCGATGGTTTAAAAATAAATGGCGCGCTTTATCCCACGTCAACGCTTGAATTTGTAAACTAAGCAAATTGGCTTCTGTGTCACATTTTCGGAGAAATGTTTCAGCTTCTGCACTTATTAACACTGTATTTTTAATGCACTTTTCAGATTTGACTTGCTTCGGACGGTATAATTCTACATGAGGAACAGTCACATGACCACTACAATTGCATCAAGAACTACTACACGTATGGCGCTTGTGTGAGCGAGTTGTCTGCTCCAGCGTCATAACAACACTGGCTGCGCGAGCGACGGCGCTGCCGAATCCAGCTCGTTTGGAAGTGTTGCATTTTTAATCGGGCGCCTGTCTCGCGCGGGACATAACTCGACAACGCTCTGGATACAGCTGGGCTCCTCTCTATTACCAAGTCTAGTTAACGTTAACGTGTCATTAACTGACACGTTCATATAAACTTGTAAATAATTAAAGCGGACACGACCCTGACAACAGTAATTACCTCTGTGATACCTTCCTCGTACCGCCGCCGCCGTCCGCCGGTCTAACGTTCTTGAGATATGACTATTGAATTTTGGAACACGGCAGGATTCATCGGTTGCGTTTGTACCGTATATTTAGCTACGTGTGAATTATTAATTCCTTCCCAAAACCCACAAAATACAATCGGACAGTCGGTATTTCTGAACGATGTATGGTGCTTTTTCTTTATTACCAACTGGTCAAAGCAAACACTTGGAATAAAGAATTCGTAAACACATTTTGATAGTCAACATTTTATGTAGGTATATTTATTTTTTACGATCACGACCGTCACACACCACTGTCTGCCTTCCAATATAAAAGAGAATTCAAATACTGCTTAGGTTCAACATAAAAGTTTACGTGTCCATAACAAAGTAGCGAGCGAATAATAATCCAGAATATTTCATGTCCTTTTTTGGGGATTTTTGGAAACAGCGATGAAATCATATTGGATGTCACTGAATGTTTTCATGGAAGTTTTATTGAGCTGATAAATGTCAGCCCCGGGGGACACCCACGCCGGCATTTTTAGATAAGTATAAGAGAAAAGGGCAATGCTAGTGAAGCCTTCAGATTGTTTTTTTGATAAAGAATTCGTACCTGATGTGGTGTCGAGGGTCTTGGTGTTGTGATTGAGTTTTAAACATAGAAAATCATAGATGTATAGACAATAATTGTAACTGATATAAAAAAAGCTGTCCTATTTTTTATGTTTGTGAGTGAGATGTTTCAAAAAGAGAGAAGCAAGTGCCATGTGTTTCAGTCCCGCTTAATTCAGGCCCCGCTCCCACTCGATCCTGTTTTAGGAAACAATCCCCGTGATCCCCGCGTGATGCTGCATAATGTCGCCGCTCCCCGGACCCCGGCCCCGGACCTACAAGCTATTATCAATTTAAATAAAACTGCGCTCCACGACATTGTTAGAACGTAGAAAAAATATTAAAAAGACGGAGCTTCGTGTAATTCTACCCTATTTTAGAGCTTAAATCATATTTTGGTGTTTTATTTTGTGATGATTTGAAGAAGTATGATAATCGAATAGAATAAATGTTTATTTAAGTTTTTTTGTAGTTAAACCTCTGTGGTTTTGCCAATACAAGCTACTTATTGTAAGGAATGGTAACTTGTTGGGAGGCCTATTATTTCCTCGTCATGAAGTGGCTTACAATTAGTGGTATACAACTGTTGAGACTATTTATAGACGTGAGAAATATTTAAGGTAGGCGGCAGTCCTAGCCTAACAACATGGATTCGGTATTAAGTAGTTTACAAAGCAGTTTAATGTTCTCCTAATCATTGTTTAAATAAAAAAGGCAAGGAGTTTTATGAAAGTTAGAAGTTTATTGCCCATTCTAAACTATTAAGAATTTTATACAACTTGAGTGGTATTCATGTAAAACAATATCACCTTTCAGTTGGAAGGGAGCGGCGGCGGCGCGGCGGTGCGGTTGCGGTTCGGCGGCGTTGCGTCCGAAGCCAAAGTTCTCCATCATACCTGCGTCACTTGAAAATTGAAAAACTTTCGCAATGCCTTTCTTATGGAAATAGTTCCCGTTTACATTTGAGTGAGTTGTCATTGTAGGGATTCAGCGCGCTGTCTTATTGAAATAATAGTTGACTATAAGAGCGTATTACTTCTAGTTGGCAAATCGTGAAGTTCCGACTGCGATAAATTAAAGCGGAGGGTGTTTATTGCTCACTTTGCAATCAAAAGCTGCGTAGATATTTTAAGGATAGCAAAATGCAAAGCATCGCGATAGCTCGTGTAAATCCGCATGAAATATTGATACAGTTTCGTGTAAACGTGTAACAAATGCGGTAATTTAAGCCACCTGCCGGCGCGCGGTGGCCGCTCCGCTCCGCTCGCTCTGCTATGCACCACTTTTGAACTGCTTACCTCATATTGCTGCGATTTTACGTTGATGCTATTTTTGCCGGAGCTATTGATTTTTTTGCAAAATACCTAATTATAGGCAGTATTCTATGCACCTGCATCCGTAGAGCGGTATCGGGACGCGCGAAAATAGTGCAATCGTTTTATATAACCCTTTGGTAAGCTTGTATGGGAAGTAATAATTACATTTTGTCGTAGTGATAAAAATTAATTTGTCCTAAGTAAAAGTAAATATTGAAAAGGATCAATCTTTTCGAACCCTCTAAGTACTTCAAGGAAAATTTTGATGACATAACGATGGAGCGTCCATAGTGTCGTTCGCGGTCGCGTTTCTAATCAAAATAAAAAATTATGCGTTATTTTATTTAACATAAATAATTTCAAGTACAAAATTAAATAACTAACTAACTACACAAATATATACAAGGGACACATATATACCACCTTCCTAAATCATCCATCGAAGTTCAATAATAAGGACAGTTATTAGCTACCATAAAAACACCGAGACATCGATGGGGGTATGTTGAACAATATTTTCCGAGTCCGTATACAATGGGGTCCCGGATTCGTTCCCCACCGTCTCCACAGCCTCTTATATTTGTTCACCATCTATTTACAGGAACATCTACACGGGTGCTTCGCCGTGTTGATTTAGGTCCGATATCGGTATGGGGAGTGAGAAAACCTCTTTAGTTAATATTTCCGCTTCATTAGCTTCTTACTGTAATTTGATAAGTTGATAGTTTCTTTATTGTTTGTAATGAAAATATTTATATTATACAAGGGCCAATTTAATTAGCTAGCAAAGTTAACTACACTATGTACTTCCGTTCGTTGACCCCAAAAAGTAAATCATCAAAGTATTTATTTTATCATGGTTAGATATTTATACCAATTTTGTCTGCAGAGTTTCGCTAACTAATTTAATGTGACCCTATACAGGGTGTTACAGAAAGGGTATATCAATACAAACGGGTTGAAGAGTGTATCTCGTCTAGAATCTCTGTACAAAATTTCAGCTCAAAAGCAGTAACTTTGAAAATGCATAATATTTTTTTATTTCGACATCACGGCGCTGCACTGGCGCGCGGCGGCGTGATGTGCGTGTACTAGGCGCACAGACACACTACAGATAATGGATAATGACCCTCGTAGTGCGGTGACACGTTTGTTATGATTTCAATTTAATAAACTATCGAAGTAAAAAAATATTAAGCATTTTCAAAGTTACTGTTTTTGAGCTGAAATTTTGTACAGAGATTCTAGACCAGACATACTCTTCAACCCGTTTGTATTGATATACCCTTTCCGTAACACCCTGTATAGGTATTATGCGCCTTTATAGAGATTTTCACAACACACACAGCTAGCTGCCAGCACAGATCTGTGAGGTAATTGCGTAACACACTATCAGTAGCAATGGCTTTCATTTTGACGGTTCAACAACATTCATTGCGTTATTTACGTTGTTGAGCAGACAAATTTTTCGAACATATGAAGCAATGGATTAGCAATATCCTTCAAAATCATTCAGATTGAGATTGATTTAGTGTACTACATAATAAGGGTGCTGAAAAATGTACACCGACTCCTTATTCGACGGCACGGTTGGCGCAGTGGTTAAGCGATTGACTGCTGCGCTGCGTGTCGTGGGTTCGATTCCCGCACGGAACAAATATTTTTATGACCTACAAGTAGTTGTTCCGGGTCTGACTGTTTGTGTATATGAGTTTAAATGTTTGTAAACGCACCCACAACACAGGAGAAATTCCAATGTTTTAAAAAAAAACTGAAATCAAAAGTTAAAGCAGTCTATTGTAACTAAGTTGCGGAGGTCAATTGCAAGTCACTAACTGTGCGTAATACTAATTCTAACACATTCGAAGGTTAGGATTATTGATGTTATTATTAGCAAACTTGTCATTCACAAAAAAAGTTAACAAGCTATCTGAATCGTAGGCCTAGAAATTCTGCTCACTCCCATAGGTAGTTTAGTACCACAATATACATCAGAATATTAGAGTAATTTTCATATCTCCTAAATAAATAAAAGCCCTAAGGCGGAGTCGTTCGGAAAGAGTCCACTAGTAATGGTGCAATCATCTAATGAATGCTTCCGGCCAGATAAGCTTCGATTAAATGCTCTCTTTATTGCTAAAGGAAAGGCGCGGTCCCTTTATGTGCCATTGAGATAACTATTTTAGTACAAAGATACGGGAAATATGATACGATTTAAAATACGTTGGCAATCGGAGTATCTGTGTTGTGATAATGGTTGGTTTATTGTGCTAAAGAAATTGGATATACAGGGTGAAATTGAAAACATGCGACAAATCGAAATGGGAGATTGCACTCATCATTATGAACAATTTTTACTATGGGACCAAACTTGAAATCGCGAAAAAAAAATCAGCTGTTCCCTACCTTTATGTTCGCATAACTCGTCAAAATGTAAGGAATAGCTGATTTTTTTTTCGCGATTTCAGGTTTGGTCCCATAGTAAAAATTCTTCATAATGATGAGTGCAATCTCCCATTTCGATTTGTCGCATGTTTTCAATTTCAACCTGGCCTTTTGCCCATTTGTTTACAGTCTACGGTTTATGTTAACATGAAATAAAATACTTGTGTACTTAAAAAACCTACCTCGTCTATATTTCAAGATTCTTATCTAAGAATTGTCAATTACACCATTAAACGTTTCCTTCTGAATGCGCGATGGTGATTAGATTTAAGATAGTAAGTAACCGTAGATACGCGTATACGTGTAGGTAACACTCTACAATTTATCGCCTGCATATCCTTTCAGCGGGTAGATAATGACCGCAGTAAAACGTTTAAGCACGGAATAACTGCTGCTGGAAGCCGTTATTACAATATTATGAATGGCTTCCCTCGCGCCTCGCGCCCGCGTCTCGCCGTCGTAGGCTCTATCAAAGCACACTATTTGGGGCCTACGGGGCCTACGTAGCACCTTCGTAGCCAGTTCCGTATACATTCGTAGCACTTAACTACGAAATCAAAATTAATGATAGGAAGAAATTACTTTTAATTCATACCATGCACTTTTCCCTCTGACAGCGATGCGGACGATTTTTTTGATGCCCTGTGATTCTTAAAACCCTTGTTTCGTTTTGTATACATATACGGTCTGATTTATCCAACACTAGATAATTTTATCCGAGAAATAATTTCGAATTTTTGACAGTTCTTCCATACAAAATCTGTCAGATGTCAATTTAATCCACGAATAATAATTATCTGTCGATTGAAAAATCAGCCCTAAGTCTGTTAGCTTATATGTAAATATTATCTTAAAATGAAAATAATCATACTTGCATGTAATGTTGCAAGGTGCTTTGTTTTAAAATGAATATTATTACTTTTGACGTGTCCTCATAATTATTGAAAGTGAACAAAGCCGCAGACAACAACCAACATTGAAACATACGTTTAAAACATATACAAATCGTAAAGAGCAAATGATTTTTAAATTATTTCCCCTGGAACATAAAAGACAGCGACTGTATTAGATTGTTTCCCTAACTGAGAAATTGCTCTGGGATTGAATGCGCAAACAAAAAGCGATTTAACATCAATTTAGGATAGCTGGAATCACACACGTCTTTGTACGATGTAATACAGTGAGACTGGGGATGATTCACATCTTACCCATGTTTGTAGAAACTGTTATCTGTGGACATTCTTGTGTGGTACGAAATAAGGTTTAGTGATAATTATGGAGCATCCTTACAATGTATATGCGGTGCGTTGTGAGTGGCGTATAGTAGGTAGACTTCCTCTGCATTCAGCGTGTCTCCCTCGCAAGAGGATGCGAGCTCTGGCTTGCTCCGGGCGACGCGACGCCAGTAATTAGCAGCGCTTTCCTTCCGCTCGCTCAGCCTGTCACACAGCGCGCGCCGCCACGACCTCGGACCCCTTATGCTTCTTCTTACCTCAATCATACTTGAACCCTACGATTTTTGTCAAACGTATGAGACATTTTTTGCACCCACGTGTCTTCATTGTTCGTTATATTGTTCGTATCATTACGATTGTGGAAACTTCTTTGTTCATTTATGGTAAAATGTTGAATAACTTGGGTTAAGAAATGACGAAGCATTATAAAGGTCCACATGAAACTAATTTATTTTATTGTCATTCGCCAACACAACAAAGAAATTATAATCAGTCTGCTTTCTGTGGACAAATATTGTAGACGCTTTAAAGTGTCTTTTTAGTTGAGAGTGCAAGACCTTTGTGTCACAAAAAGGAAAAAATTAATCTAATTTTAGAGGATACTTTTCTTGTTCATATTCAAATTGTCATCGCCCTTTAAATTCCTCATAATCCGTCCAATTCTGAACCGTCGAGCGGCGCCCGGGTCGCAGTAATCAAGACGGCTTCAGCTGGATTTCATTCCGCACACCAGACGAACGGACGACTGTTATGGTTCATTTCTGAAAGATAAACGTTATTAATAAAATAAGACTTAATTATTATAAAACTAGAGTGAATGCCGCCGGGAACTTATCAGGACTTTATTCTAAAATCATGAGGCTGTGTAAACTGCACTTGCACTACATTAAATCTAGTGAAACTCGACATGGTGCATGAATGTGTTGCGCATTTAAAAAAACTCATTACAGGCGGCAACCAGCGCGGCGCGCGGACGAGTGGCGTCTTTGAAGGCCCGCGCCGCTACTGCGGTATTATTCCAGATTATACCGGCTTCCATACAAATGAAATCTCGCTTAAACCCACTGCAATTTCGGAACGAGAAAATAAGACTCAAAAGTTGTTTTACTGCACTCGCACTTTCTCGAAATTCTTTTGAACTTGAGGGCGGGGCGCGTGCAGATTAGTTACGCTCTGTGGGGCTGTGTTGACGAGACACAAACGACAAAGGACATTTGCTGTTCCCGCTCTAATTTAGGAACCCTGAATAAGAAATGAAATAGCAACCAAACTAATGTGAATTGTATTTGAAGCATGCACGTAACTTTATCTGGTCAATTTGAAGTGGGGCCTAAGTGTAGCGAGACCGGTTGGAATAACCATTACATATTTAGTTAGTATGTCCCCGGGGACTGCGCTTGCGGTTCTTGCCATTAGCGCGATTGAGCACTAGCCGCCCGACCTCTGCTTAGCTTAAACCCGCTTTCGATACTTATGATTTTTACAAAGAACTCTATTTATAATTCATTGCCTGCTAATGATCTGATTACGTGAAAGCTACGAGTCGATACATTTATTATCCTCATCGGGAAGTTAAAGTAAAATATCGATGCTTTGTTGGTTGCGGCGGCTCCGACTCGTATAGATGCAGATGAGCTAACTATTTGTCTTGCCTGATAGCAGGGGCTTGATTAAACCGTGAAACATTTAGCGGGGTTCACCTGCTAGGCTCGCAGCCCTCCGCGCGGTTCAACACACCGGCCTTTGTAAATGTATTAGTTTTTATTCGCGTTCATTATTATCCTTGCTTAGTATAAAGCAAGGGTGAGTTGGCATTTAGTTAGTTTGTTTATACTAGCTATTTTTAAAATAATCGCATGGGCACAGGCACGGGGCGAGCGCTCACACAGTGATTAGGACAGATAAATGACGGACATTACTTGTAATGAATGTTTAGGTGGTCGTAATCGCATCGCGTAAAGTGTCGGCGCCATTACTTCACAGCTGCTGTTGCCGAGATATTGCCTCAAGCACCATTTACCGTTTTGGCGTGGATTTATCCTTCCACATACTGAAGGGACAGTTTTACATGTTAAGATAAAAATTAAGCGGTCACGTTTTATTAAGGACATCTGGAATCTTCTATTTATATGCGAATGATGATTATAAATATTCATTAATATTTGTTTGTAAAGTTACATTTGTATCGTGTATATTCAGGTCGGTTCCCCTCGATAATATATACATTTACAGAGTTGATTATAGGCCCGTGTAGGGAAGAGTAAAAGCAGTTAGCGTTCGGTAGGTGTGCCGATGGAGGAGTCACAATTTCCTGCACTTAACAACACAGGAAGCAATTTTGACGAGTCATCAAACGACGGACACCGATTGACGTCGCCGAACATCAGCCTATCATTAGGTGCCGCCTGGAGACAAATTAGAAACGGTAGCTTTATTATGGCAGGTGTGCATTTAGTGACGAGTGGCGGTTTAAGTTTGAATAACGAAAATTAAAAGGAATCCTCGCAACTTGTTCCTTTTAAATGTACCCAAGTAGTCGCCAACAAAAGTCTACAAATCGTTGGTTCTGTCTGCGGATGCCGGGCGTCGTCATCAAAGTTTGGGAATTGTGGCCATCTGCCGCGCGCCGCGTCGCTCTCAGATTACCACCGAGAGCTTCCTTTAATCGTTTTATTAATACGCCGACAAATCGTTTAACTGCCACTTGCTTCCGCTTCGTTGCTCATTTTACCAGATTTTTGATAAAGATAATTTTCTCGTGGGTTTGTTGGATGTTATTTAGAACTTTCCAGCGAGCAAAGTTTCAAATTAGCCCACTGCTGGAATGTTTCTGGAAATAAATGGTACTTCAAGTTACCTACGTTAATGAACTTAAAATAGATGTTTTCCGAAAAAAAATATTAAAATAACAAAGGAGCTCATCTCCAGAAATATAGTATGCTGGTTAGTTAGTTGGTGCTTTAAATAAATACATTGATATCGTAAACGCTTGCTATCTAAACAGCTAGGAAATTCCTCGAAACAAGTTCTTGAAGAAAGTTTTTCGCGGACCACTATACTTGTAGACTAATTTATGTAAAGTTGTCAGTAAATAACCGTTAAATATTCCAGACGGGTACCTCGCAGGCGGCAGTGTTGCGACGAGGCAGTTCCTGGTGGCTAGTCCACCGCCTGCAGCCCGCGCCTGTTATTAGGGCCCGTAAATAATACACACTATTAAAACACTCACTGTTTTATTTGCAGACACTACAAGTACAGCTTACCGAGGCCATATAAACAAAACAAGAGACAGTCTACCTAAAATCTTCACTTGTTTATCACCATACGTAAATATGAAACAAAGTTTTTACCGCATGAAATGCATATGAAATACAGATACGTACATTAGGATGGCAGCGTATGACAGGAGAAGTGGTGTTGGCGGCGCGATGTGCGAAATTGACACCCGTGTCCAGCGCCATTGGCTCTGATTGGATTAGGTTCGAAGCGGCGTCGCACGCTGATGCCGAGCTCAAACGTAAAATTTTACGTGACCACTTTCCAAATGTCGACTTTCGTGACGCGATTGCATACTTGAACGCCGTCCGCGTCGTCCTCTGCAGCTTTGATCGCTCACTATGCGCCACAATATTATGTAAATTCACCAAAGCCAGCAATAGAGCTACATTACTTACCTATTGACGTTTCGCCTCTAAACGTACACTTCTGAAATTCAATTCCCAGTATCGTGTCTTACAGCCCCCACGGATTACCGACTCCGATAGTCGATTTATAAATTGATGCGACTGCAACAGTTATTTGAATTGTTCGTGATGATACTTATTGTCTTAAAAAGTATAAGAAATTCAAGGGTCCTATAGTGAACGCAGCGGGTATTACGGCGACTGTGATCCTCTTACCCTGATGGTACCGCTATCGAAATGTTTTGTTGGACTGACCACGGGAATGCTTTTGTATACTTTGTCTCTTCTACTTTATTTAAGTACCTATTGGAAATAATAGAATTAGAAATTAAAAAACCAAGACAAGGTACGAATGTAAAGTAAGTTGCTTGGTGAATGTTAGCAATTGAAATCGATTTCTTCTTGTGTATATACAGACATAAATTTTATGCTAAGTTAACCATTGCAAAGCCATTTTTACGTTCTGTACATGTAATCTATATTTTCTTAATGCCCTCCGCTTATTCTTGAAGCAAAATTTATGCGCCATTTGCCGCGCCATACCTCTTTTCACTCGAACTAGGTACAACTTTGACTATATTTAACACATTTTTGTGTATGAACGTATGTGTATGACTTAAAGCAGTGTAGTTTATTGCAAGCTTGTTCAAGTTCTTGGCCCGCAGGCTCTTTGTGTGGGAGCATCTAAATCTCATAAGAATGCCGTAATATCCACATCTCATTACACGTAACTTTGAAGAATTATGACTTGGCAAAGTCCTTTATTGGAAATACCTCCACGGGCCTGAAATATTGCTATGTCGTGAAGAGCTAAAATTTCTAATTAGAAATTCTTTAGTAAAACTTTATTAAGTTTTTACTTACTGCAACGAACCTAATGAAAATGCCGTGCTGTCAGTCGCGCTTGTGCTATACCTACGTATACTTATCTAAATTAAATAAATTATACTCGGAAGCGATGCTCTGGTTTTATGCAGTCTTTATTAGGTATTTTCTTAAACCTTCAACGAATATTAGCAATTTCATTAAGAAAGCTATTTAATTTTATAGCACAAAAGATAGACACTGTTATTAAAGATTACTTGTTACGCCGTGTAACTAGATAAACATGAAACAATGCACATTATACCGTTCCCGCGGTACGAGTGGTATGGGTCAGCCCAGGTATATTGGTGCAATTGTGTTTGTTTGTACAAGAGGTCAATGTTTGATTTCCTCGTACATTTTTATGAGTTATGGATTAGGTGGGTCTGACAATGTTTGCGGTTTCCCTCTAATTGTTTATTTGTTTCGTGGTACGCCTCGAGCTTGTGGTAACCAATATTTTTGTGCAAGTTACTTTATGAATGGTTAAAAACAAGTCGTAATAAATCTTTGCTAGTTTCGTACAAATGGCATATGTTATTTGGTGACAGTATTTATGTGAATATTTTCGTTCGTCTCGAACGGAACGTAGACGCGATACCTCCGTCGTTACCAGTGCATTAGACGTCGCGCAAACAATTACATTACCCTTGCATGCATAGTTTGGCACGGAACCAACCAGTACTACCACTCGTTGAACACGACCGACTATTTTCAACTGTTATTGTATGTTAAATTTGAGTTTATGGCACTCTTTACCGGCTGGTAAATCGATACCCATTTTACGATGAACGGTGAGATACACAAAGTAGAAGTTGTTGCGACTGAATGGAAACGCGGCGACGATTCTTTCTCGTATTTTAAATTCGAGATCAAAGTGGACGCTGGGTTTAGTGTTTAACTGTTTATACATTGTAATTTGCTTATTAAAATACATTGTAGGGTACCTATTTCATACAGTCAAAAATAAGTAACAATGAACATTCCTATGTTCATTGTTAACGTGATTCTGTTTTTCCGTGCATTCCTATGTACGAAAAAATAGTACCACGTTTCTTTGATTAGGTATATTGTCGTGGGTAGTGCTTGCCTATCTTCCTTTATAAACAAAAATGAAACTATTAAAAATAAAACAACTTAACTTTGTTGAACGTATTATTTAAAATGGGACGTCTGAAGAAACCGTGTTGTATCTAAAACAAAGAGATCTTAAAGAAATGGAGGAAATAATTTAGTTCTTTGTGTTGGCAATATCGAGCAAGCAGACAGACTGCTGCGCCTCGGGCATCGCGGTATTAATCGAGCCAAAGCTGATTATGCACTTGTTTCGAAGGTTGTCTTTTTGACGGTTTCCATTTCATTTCTTAGGGATTTCATTTTGTAAGCGCATTAGGTTTCATAATGATTTTGTGTTCTTGAGGAATTACAGGTAAGCTGTAATTTGATAATTATATTTCATTGTTTTTCTTGGAAGAGTTCTTCTTCTTCGTGTCGCGAGCACGACTGAACTTGTCACTTTCACAGCGTCGTCGGTGGCAGCACAGAGGTCACTTTGACTGCATGTTTTGGGACACAGACGGCAAGATAGGAGGTGGAGAATGGTATGCGTCATAGCTCCACATCCACATCCTGCTGCCGTTCCGTCGGGGCAGCCCCACTTTACCAGGTTGGAGATACATCTTCCCATTTGTGTCCGGAGGCGGTTCAGTGACTTTAAAGTGGACCACGAGTCAATGCCAAGAGTTAATGTCTCCTTATGTTGCACAAAAGTGAATTAAGCATGCAGTCTATTAATTATGTTCTTTAACTTTTTATCTTCTTAATCCATTGCGTGAAATGCAAAAAGTAAAATAAATACCTAACTAGGGGAATATATACAATTTGAAAATGAGTAAAATTAGTTTGTTCCAACGGAGAAATGCGAAATGGGAAACTTTAGGATGAAAAAGATAACTTTTTGATAGATAAGACTGACTATTTAAATTAATCGGTGTCATTGATTATTTTTTTATTTACGTCCATATTTTAACAGTAAACTGGAAATAAGATACTCCTAAATCTATAAATAAGTACGACATTAAGCAGTAACTTGTTATCCAGATCTCTAGAAACTAGGGACAGGGTCAGTGTTCCATTTATGTAACAGAATGAGCTTTTCTACATACTGAAGTAATAAAACTCTAGACACCCTCACGATCTAAGGCTACATTTAGTACTATATAAATCGGAATAAAACCTTTTTGTATAACCGGCTTGACTTTCTGTGATCTTGTTTCTTTATTTTCTGTAAAATCCTTTATATTTCTTGATATTATTATCTTGGTAGAATGTCGCGTTTTTTTCCTTGGCAAGCTAAGATGTAATCGTTAAGCGACAGGTTTTATAACCGTAATAACTAACTTTGTAATCGAGAGCTGAGTGAGCATGCGGGTTTTATTTTACGAAGGATCGATATCTTTACTTTTGTTTGACCCTTTTTGTAGAAGCCTATCATCAAAAATCTGCTTAGCCTTTTTCTCAACTATGTTGGGGTCAGCTTCCAGTCATACCAGATGCAGCTGAATACCTGTTTTTTACAAGGAGCGGCTGCCTATCTAACCTCCACTACCGGTACCATGTTACTGGGTAACATGTTGGTAAGCCTGGTTGTCAGACTTTTGGCCTTCTAACTACCCTAAACGACTGTCACATATTTACGAATCACATCCGGGGTCAACGCAGGCACGGAGAGGTCTTGATATGTAATGGATGGTCATCCATCCACGAGCCGACCGCGGCAAGCGTAGCTTAACTTTCTATCGACCCGCGTAAATTTTATCATTCAGCCACGAGCCCCACCTGTAGAAGCCATATCATATGATAGGTAAAAAAACATAGAATTCGCGAATAACAAAAAAAAAAGTCTATTTTCGTAAACTGAACACGGTACCGTAATTAATTATTTAATTTTCAAAGTTTCCTCCATATTTATATCTTATCTACGTGAAATAGGTATTAGGATAGTAAATAGGAGAAGATTAAAGTAAGCCGTCTAATATGGACCAATGTAACATGATTGCATTCATGTGTAGTTCCAAATGGTCGTGTGTCGTAGCACTTGTAGCCAGAGTGCTACGCCGCTACGCCGTAGCCGGCCCACACCGCCCAAATACCCACCAGGCGGCTTTAAGCCGTATTTATATTTAACATCTCGGTCGCGAATATCGTTCTGAATAAATGCCTCGAGGCACACTACAGACTGGATACAATCATAGAAACAAGTAATTTTGAATAAAGTTCTTGAAAAAGACTGGATCTGAACTTGTTTGAATAAAAAGCGGTAGTTCCATATATTTCACCCGCATAAGTTTCGATCCCGTGGGAATATCGGGATAAAAAGTACCCTATGTCCTTTTCCGGGACTCAAGCTATCTCTATACTAAATTTCATCAAAATTGGTCCAGCCGTTTGAGCGTGAAGAAGTAACAAACATATAAACACACACACACACTCACAAACTTTCGCCTTTATAATATTAGTGTGAAGTGTGATAGTGTGAAGTGTGATATAAAAACACCTAATGAAATTATAGTAAGGTTCAAGTTAATTTTACCAGAGAACAATTAACTGAATATTTCAATTTGCTGAAACTGACTCCAAGCTAGGCAATTGATAAGCCTCACGAAGAATAAATTGGCAACAAATAATGGAGTATAAAAATGTTAGTAACAATATCCAGTAAAACTAAACGTTCGAAGTTTCCCCGTTGGTTGTGTGGCCAGCCTATAAAACAAGCTGAGTGTGCGGCCGGCCTACGCCGCGGTGCGATTTGCAAGATCCGCTCTATCACTGCGAACACACCGAGCAGTTTCCACTGTTTTACTCCCAGTGCAGTGTGCGCCGTTTTAGAGGCGGCCTGATGCAGGGGCTGATCGACCTATCTAAGAGAATGTATTTATGATAAGTCACATATTTTGAATATCAATATTTGGTGTCTATTTTCAAAGATAAGCTTATGCAGAATTTTAAATGTCTGAAACCCAAATAAATGTTTTGCCAACAGTTCATATATTTTCCCTTACTTTTACATTTTGAAATAATTAAGTATTTTATATTATGAAAATTATACATCTTAATATGGTAAAAGTCTTCGATCAATAATTTGATCGAAGATAAAAGCTATAAAACTGTGGCAGACTGGGATAATTAGTGACAGTTTACTATGTGTAATGCTTTCTTTCAACACGTTGCTACACCGATTTTTTTTCTCTAAAATTGTTTTTTTATAAATACCAAGGATCCAAGTCTTTTCAGCTACTTAGCTGAAACTCAATCGTAGAGCTAGGAAACTGAAAGGCTGTCACTAAAAGGTGTTATTAAATTCCCATTTGAAACAAACTTGAGTGGAAACATTCGTGGAATGTTGATTTATACCCGGCTGTCAAATATTTAATTCAAATTAGTAATAACAACCGCCTGTGACGTAATTTAAAATGAAAATGCCTATTTGTACCTGACGGTTAATGTACCCGTTGGAACATTGCAATAAATAGTTCATACAGAAGTAATTTTGTAATTAGGGGCGTTCCCAGTAACCACCAACACCTATACAATGCGATTGCGACATAAATGCCAATTGTCGAATTGTGATCCGTGTGTCGGCATTTATTGCATAGCACGTCTGTAATTTGCATACGTTTGAATACTAAGTACCGCCAACGTCATGGTTTGAAGCTACTTTAATTGAATAGTTCGATATATGCTTATTAGTTCTACTTTGTGTTTTATTGTTAAATTAAGGGTTATTAGCTATCACAGTTATCTGTGTTGTATATCCGAATGGTCGCTATGATACTAATATTAGATATTCATTGGAATTTAATACAGTAAACATGAATGTATTCGGAACAGTGGCAGATCACGTAAAGTAAGAGGACGGTGAAATCGTGTTGAGTTGGCAGCAGATTCAAGACACGGGTTAACCAACAGTTATGCCAGATATCAGGCGGCGGTAATATCTTATTTATAACAAGGCTCTTCTAGACGGCTCGCGTCCCGAGTTCTACGTGCTCCTTAACGTAGGGACGTTACCTCGTACTCAGAGGTGTTTATGTCCAAATTTCGGGTTGTGAAATAAGTAGAATTTCTAGTTCTTCGCAATAAGATGGTTATTTTTTCTTTAAAATATGTCATGAAGAGAAGGGGAGGTAAAATTGAAACTGGCGTCATTACTTAGTATGCATTGGGCGGCACGACGTGTTGCGATCGCCCCCGCCGCGGGATCGACGCTCCGGTCACGTTTTTCCAATTGTTTTCTGACGACGTGTATCATTCTTTTAAATCAGATTTCATGATTTATTGTCGCATCGTACACGGTGTAGGTAGGTGCGCCCAAAGTCTCATACGGTAATGATTTTTTTGGTGAAGTCGCATGACATATCAGTATCATTTGTGTTACGAGCAGCAGACTCAATTTCGCGCACGTGAACGATCCACAATAGCGTCTTTAGTATTCATGGGTCTGGTGGAGATATGGTATGACATTTGCAATTTTTGTTTCATTAAGAATTCAGATGTAAGGGATTGTGGGAATGAATTGTTACGAGGCGTCGCGCTGTCGTGCGGGTTGCGCTGCTACACCCGTCCCGCTTTGTATTTATTACGTATGTTTATGGGCATGAGAAATAATTGATTCCTACGTTGTACCTAAATCTTTGTTACTCTATTCTGCATTTTATTCTGAGGATTAGCAGTGATCGTATCGTATCATAATTATCATCTAATTCTATTTTACATTTGTGTTTTTTTAACTTAATACAAAGTATACAAAATCTATGCAACATTCCTGCTTTTTCAGGCCATTTAAATAACTTTTGCTCACTTAATTTTCATGCTTATACAATATATACATATTTTCCAATTTCTGTACTTTTTATCGCAGCGACACTTTGACAAAAACACATTTTATTTACAGCTTTATGGTCGTCGTTAATATCGGTCATTTATTAGCGGTGACCCAAAAGGATATTTTATTTATGAAGTTTTAAAGGCAGTTTCTGTTCGCTATCCATCACGCCCAGTGTCAATAACGTGTATCAGCAGAGTGAAGTTAGGGTATCAATCATCCTAACTTAATTGTACTGGTTGGTACGTAGCTTTCTCTTGTAGATGCGGATAGAACACGTGCTAGAATTTATAGTCAAGGTTCTTTTGTTCAATAATGTTCTTTCTTTCATCATTTTGTTCAATCGTTATAGATTTATTCGTATAAACGGTGGGTATGGTTTGAAGTGAATTAGCAGATATAATTATATTTTGTAGCATACATATCTACCTAGGTTTGTTTATCGTACCTACTTATAATAAAAGTTAGCTGCAGACACGGAAATCAAGAACTAACCAACTTGACGAAATTGTTAAGTTTTTAAGCAAATCAATAAGCCGTTACTCTGTTTATACAAATGGTAGGTACTGGCCTGTACCTACACGGAACTAAGAGGGCAAATTGATAAGTAGGTACTCAAGGGAATTTTGTTTGTTACTGAGAGTCATCTACGAAACATCTTTCATTTTCTTTTGTTGGATTCATTCGTACCGACCTCGACATAAAAATATCTTAACTGCATTATTGAAGTAACTTGTTATTAATAGCAAAGTGTAATTGAAAACACTAGCATGATAAATGGATATTGTGTTTTTTATGTAATTTTCTTAAAAAAAAAATCATAAAGAGTTTCTTTTTGTTTTATTTAATCTGATGTGTCGTGTCTTGTACAAACTATAAAAACTCTTTGAAATCACAATATCTTTCGCGAATAACATTTAGTAAAATAGAACATTCTCGTTGTCTATAATAATGAAGAGACACGGACTCACCTGCGCATTTGTATACGTATCTAAGTGAAATCCAAATTTCCAAGTGAAGCTTAATCCTGAATGTGTTCCCTCTAACTTTGCTTTTGCTGTTGTTTTAGTTATAATGGTTCACTTTGGTGGCCAGGGAATTATTGCTAATGCAACTTGCATTTGTGATGTATTATGCGAATATATCATCTTTTATTAACTAAATCCTAGCCTTGTATTTGCAGTTCAGATTCATGGTCTGGAAGCACTGGACGTTTATGTTCATATTATACTGTTGTTGTCTTTCTGTTATGCCCGTTGTACCAACTCAACATTACACAGGTCTGGAATAGAATTTTTAAATTATGTTTTTCGTTCGATATGTTTATACAGACATATCGAACGAAAATTAATACAGATTAATTCGTTTTTGAGAGTTCTACCGATAACGCGACTAATAAGAATTTAATTAAAGAAACTTTAAGCTTTAAAACATTTCTTGTTATTTAAAAGTATGGGTTTATATTTGCAAAACTATGGATTAATAAAATGAAGTATTTTTCAGTGTGAGTAAAGAAATGTGAAGAAAATATTGAAAATCAGATTTTTTTTTTTTAGAATACGTAGTAACCGTTACTACTGAATTATGATCAATCAATTATAATGAATCAAATGAATTATAATGAACTTATAATCACTCAACATTTATACGTAGCAGCCTTCTTACGCACCTACCGACTTATTCATTCGGGTCGTAATCGTATTGGGAAAACAAGTATCATTATTTATATCTACATCTACATAATAGACAAAAATAGTCATATAGAGGCAAGTGAAGCCACAACACGGTCCCATATGGCCGCCAGTCCTCGACCTCCGGCAAACTGCTGACATAGTGATTCTATTTTGCCGCTCAAGCGGTTAGAAAAATATGTTATTCTCAGAGTGTGACTCCTGAAATATGATGTTATTGATCTGCCTCTCGGAACAAATAAAATATAGTAGAGAGCAGCTGTTGTTAGAAATGTTCTAAGCAATGCTTAAATAAACTTTTATTTTTCAGACAGTAATCGGTTTAGAAGAAGATGAAAGAAGAAGTAGTGTTGGAAAGTCTCCCACAAATTAGACTGATGACCTTGTGAAGGCCGCAGGAATCCACTGGATGAGGAAAGGAGGAGAGCACTGAACCGGTCTAAGTGGCGGTGCTTGGGGGAGGCCTATGTCCAGCAGTGATGTCTTTCGGCTAAAATTATGATGATAATGAATCGCGAGCTTAATCATTGTAGGAAAAATTTAGGGAAAAAGTTTATAAAAGCAGATTGAATGTGTGAAGTTTTTATATATATCCAAAGCTCTAAATAGATTTAAAATAATAGGCAACAGACAACTTAATTCGTGTTACCAACGCTAACCTAATTAAATATTGCCATACCTTGGTATGCAAACTACAGATGTGGCACCGCGCAACACAAATCCGAAATAAAAACTTCAAACCTAAATTATGTTAACTACTAAATCTATTTCCCTCGCGTTCGTTTTGTAACCGTCGAAAAGCTAAGCTTCGGCACAAAGTAGTAGTGTTGATGGATTTTATGCAATTTTCAGTATCTATCACATCCAGCGCAGGATGGCGGGGCCCGCTGGGATTAAGTTCGATCTTTTCGCAATACTTACAGGGTAAACAGCTTGAGCGCGCGCGCCGCGCTGCCCCACATAACTACGGGAGATAACAAGCTGATACAAGTATTATAAAAATATGCTTTTAGGAATTGTTCGACGAGCTAAGATTTTATTTGTACATATTTAATGACTTAGACGTAGAGCTGTACGTAGTCATAGTGTACGGGGTGTGTGTGTGTGTGTGTGAGGGACATGCGCAGCTATTTATTATTTTTGTTGTAAATCCTCTGTGACCAACAGATACTATAATTATTATTATTCAATCAGGCTCTATCTTAGACTTACTAGTTTACTGCTGCTAACTTTTGGACTTAATTCCAAGAAATTAAATAAGCTCTACTTTTGCCACCTTTTCATAAAGAGCTCCCAAAAACTTAATGCCAAAGTTTTATCAACGGTGTTGAGTACGCAAACAAACTACAATTTTAAATATAGTAGGCACTTCATTATTATGAAGTGGGAACGCTTATAAAATTTTGCCAAATGCCTGGCTTTGCAGCGGCAACCAACTAGATTGTATGATGGCTCATTCATAGCGAGCCGAGAGTGAGAAATTAGTTTTTTAATAATAAATTGCTCAGTTTTTGTTGCTTACCTACATCCAAACAAGCATTTAAATTGTATGGAAATATTCATGAGCCATAAAATCATGACGCATCGTAATTAAATCGCTTTTATAAACTTCCGTCATTCCGTTCAATCAGCTTTCTGTGCATTATTCCCGGCCTTTGTTGTGATTCCAATATTTCAGTGAATCTATAAATAGCCGTGAAATTAAACACACGTTGAAAAGGCAAGTGCCTACCAGCTTTGCACTATACAGCGTATTAACGTTTTAAAATGTTTCTCGATTTTCAAGATAAGGTGCTAGCAACGCTTTTAAAGTGAGTTAAAGATTTTTTTATTCTTTTTAGTGTACGTCAAGGCAATGTATTCCGTGAGCAATTGCTCTTAACACGTAGGTGAAATATAGTTCTATAAAAGTGCATTAACGAGTAATTAGCCTAAAATATTATCGGAAATGGATCGATCAACACAAAGCCATCTATAATGACGTCACACTGACATAGATATAACAAGCTGCACTCGTGTTGTGACGATATGTCGAGGACGTGCGTGGAATAAATTTTTGTTCATAGAAACCATTTTCAATTTCACGGCTCAATCTTTGTGTGCTCGGGGTGAATATGTAAAAGGGCATTCGTTGATGTCAACAAAGTGTAATGGTTTCGTGCTAGCGCGCGCTTGATCTATGAGTTAGAATCCAGACCGATTCTAAATTGGAAAAAAACCGAGTGTGCTTATGACCACACGACTGAAGTGAAACTTCAAACGTATTTGGCTATGAGAGGAAGAGAGAAAGAAAATGTGCGCGCGCACTGCTTTCTCTTGCTTATATCCCCCACTCAACTCCCGTTCGCCTCGCCCGTAGCCCTTAGACATGGGTCGTACTTGCAAAATCGAGTACCAGGGCTTCCAAGTACGTCCACCTTAAGAAATCAGGGCCTAAAACCAGGGCTCGAGATACTTTCAAGTATTTTCTATCTGCATCGAAAACTGATCCATAACTTCATACAAATAAGAAGTACAATCGCGTAATCAAACAAAAGCCCTGTTGGAAGTAAAAAGTACTTGCATAGGAAATTGATCCGTGAAATCCTATAAATAAGGAGCACAATCGCGTTTACAAATAAATACTTTTACAAACCATTAAAGTAAAAATACTTGCATACGAAATTGTTCCGTAGACTCTTACCACACCTCGGACACTCCATACAACGCTCGCAAAATAATTACCTATTACTACTACATAAACAAATGACGTTTGTATACGTGCAAATGTGTGCGTGAAATCTAGTAGCGTAAAAAAAATGGCGCGGAAAGCAATTTGTGTCGGGGAACCGAACGACGTCGGCGGCGGCGCTGCCCGAACGTGTGCATTATTATGAAGTGACCATGTAGTTCAATTGTTTATTTATATAGTCGGGTTCGTAATGAAATAAAAACACTAAAATAGTTTAGTTTAAATGACTTACCTGTAAATAATGGGTTATTAAATCGCATGTTATTAAAAATGCGAAATCATACAAACAGTATATGTAAATACGAATTCGGAAAAGCATCACAATATCCAACCATCGTGATTAAAACTCAAATAAAACTTTTAAATCGCATAATTGTGTGTCAGCAATACAGCGCTGCGGTTCGCGAGCGCCCTTGCTAAAGAGTCGGCGACGAATACCTCGAAGTGCGGGGTGAGGTGCGGTATCTGATATGAGGTCGAGGAAGGGAGTGTCCTTTCTGTACGTAGTACTATTAAGTATTCTGTGCTCTTACTGATAAGGAGTATGATCGCATTTGCGAAAACAAACGCCGTTGTTGAACTATTTGAGTACCTACGTACTCGAGGGTCGAGGCACGACGGAACGAGATACTTTCAAGTGTTTTCTATCTGCATAGAAAACTCATCCATAACTTCATACAGATAAGAAATACAATCGCGTATTCAAAAGCCCCGTTGGAAGTAAAACTACTTGCATAGGAAATTGATCAATGACTTCGAATAAATAAGGAGCAAAATCGCGTTTACAAATAAATACTTGCAAACCATTAAAGTAAAAAAAACTTTTTAAGAAAAAAAAACCGACTTCCAAAAAAAACTTTACAAAGTGAAAAATAACTTTAATTTCGGAAGTCGGTGTCTTTGGATCTTTATTTTAGTTTTTTGCCACCGACTTCCGAAATTAAAGATATTTTTCACTTTGTAGTGTTTTTTTGAAAGTCGGTTTTTTTTTTCTTAAAAAGTTTTTATTTCACGCTTTTTAGTGGGTCTGCTTATAATTTATCTAAGTTACAATAGCCTAGTGATCATCGCCTTTTACAAACAAAATATTGCTTTTCCCGATACAGGGAAGTTAGTTGTTGAGGAGTTCTCCAGATCCACCATCAGCTCCGTATCACCATTCACATTGTGACGAGCATAAATTGCTTAGCAACCATATTAAAGTAATCGAATCGCAACCCGTGAAATACTTAGATATTATTGAGTAGTTCCGGTGGCCATCTGTGGTCTTCATCATCAGTTCCACATCACCAAATAGTGCTTTCCGAGAGCAAATGCACGAGTTACTATAAAAAATACCCAAATCGCTATAGGTGTGCCTATAATATTTGAAGAGTTCCTTCGATTTCTCCAGGATCCCATCATCAAATCCTGCCCTGATGTTTTTAGACTAGATGCTGATAATCCTGGCTGCAGCATCAGGCCAGACTTGTCAACATTGCATTGAACTTAAAATTTAGTACTGTTTAAAATGAGCCCAAACACGACTACGGTGCTGTAATTTCAAGGTTGGTACTTTTTCTAATGCTCCTGGCTTCAGCATCAGGTCTTTATGTACTTCGGTGTTCCTCATTACCAGTACGCTTATCCACACATCGAGCCCTTTTCAATGAGCCTTAACACGATATATCTGCTGTTAGTTGTCGAGGAGTTAGGTACTCTGCAGACTATCCTGACTGCAGCATCAGGTCATGACTTGATGATCATGAGACCAAATGTGGCAAATGCCCTATCAAACATCAAAACAATTGACTAAAACAGTCCTTGCCTGTTCGAGTAACTTCTTACTGTTAAGGAGTTGTAACTTCCATCATCAGAGCCCAGCTACCTGAGATGGTGACAACCATACGCAAATACACAAGATACTTCGTAAAATATGCGAAAAACAATAAGTGAGCCTATAAAATTTAAAGGTTGCCCTCGATTACTCTAAGATCCCATCATCAGATCCTAACTTGGTGACAGTGGGACCACCTCAAAACGATCTACTTTGGAACAAAAAAAGAATTTTGAAAATCCGTCGACAATTGGCGGAGTATTCGATGAACAAACATACAAACATAGTACCTCCTCCTTTTTGTGAAGTCGGTAAAAAATACTTGCATACGAAATTGTTCCAAAAGGAGCATGATCGCATTTGCGAAAACTAACGCGGTTGAGTACCTACGTATTTGAGCGAGTAGCCGTATAAGATACTTAATAGTCTTGCAAGTATTTTGAGTCGGTACCCGGTGTGCGTACTTGGAAGCAAATACCTGGTGTAAAAACCCGGTCGCATATTTATGCGACCGGGACCGGGTTTTTACACCAGGTATTTCCAGCTATTTTTTACGTACCTTCCCTACTCGCGATCACACGTTTTCGTAACGCATTCGCCAGTTTACTCCCCAAGTCAAGCGCGCCTAAAGAAGTTTCACTTCAAAAATATTATACCACCTGCCTATTCAGGACACACGGCCCGTGCTATTGAATTCAGTGTTTGCCTGTGTTTGTTTGAGCTCCACGTAGAAATCCTTGTACTGGAAAACAAAAATATGCGAAATATTTAACACCCCTAGTAATTAATTTTACAAGTTCCACTTAATGTTTTTACTCCTTTCTCAATTTACTAGGTGTTGATAGATACGCTAGGGTATTTTCATCGATCAATGTCGTGCAGCTATTGCGCCGAAACGTTAATTGTTGATTTTATCCTGAATTTACAGTTTTATTCGTATATTTAGTGTTTATAACGGCGTCGTAATGTCGGTAGCGTTTTGTGATTTTGTTTGTGTCATTTAAGTGAAAAATTGCCCATACAAGTGTCAAGAAAAACGGGAATAAGTAGGTAGTTGAAGACGGCGCCAGTATGGGCAGGGAGCGACTTTTGACAAATTATTTAAGAACGTGTGTTAGGGGACGTGGGCTATTATACGCATGATTGATAGTGTTGATAGCGAGCCGACAAACGTTTCCTTTTTAATCTTTTCTCGAGTTTAACATAGATCTTTTGTTAAAGAATGATTGCCTTTTGTATAGCGAGGCGCTAACATATTGTTTATTATCACTTTGATATTTTGTTCGCGTTACAGGGCTGGCAGGGCGCCAAGTGACACCAACACAAAATGTTGGCTGTTTTAGAAGCCGCGTACACTAATAATTTGGAGATCACACTACCGCACAAATGGTAACTTATTGGAGTAGGTACCATAATGAATCTGGTCGTTGATTATATTCAAGGATTTAAAGTTCGTTAAGATAAAGTTTGTTTTAAAAAGGATTAGATGAATGAGGACAGAAAATCGTAAAGGACATAAGGTAAAGTGATCACTGGTGAATATCACACAGTTATATACGTAGGTACGCAGACGACTAGGTACCTAGAGGCACCCGACAGTGCGTTTCATATCGATGCACCTATATTGGAGGCTCGTACATACGTCTAGAGTAAACAGTACTCGCATTTCGACGCCTATGGATGGTGTGTGAGAAACCTAAAGCACATCGCAGTTGTTTGTTCCTATTCCTATTAGGTACTCGCATGCATACATACTAAATGTTAAAGTAAAGTTAGTAATAGGTATTATAAATATGAAAGTACTTCTGTCTGTCAGCCTGTGTGCCTGCTTCTGTTACTTTTCCACATCTTAATGGCTGGGATACTTTGCCGCGGGCAAAAGCTAGTCTGAAATAAATAAGTTTCGTATTATTTTACCATTTGTATGATAATTGTTTTTACAAGAAAAGAGAATTAGAAAATATAATAGAATTAGAAAAAATAGAAATAGAATTAGAATTAGAAAAAAAAGAATTAGAAAAGAGAATTACTAAAATTAGGTACTCTTTCGTTTATTAAATATAATGCAACAGATTTTTGTAGGTGTTACATAAATTACCGTTTGATTTATTGACACTAACTCTTAAAATAAACAAGAAATACTAATATGTTTAAAGGTATATATTTATTTTCATATTTGTTTCCTCTTTAATGAATAAAGTATTTACAAAAAAAAAAACATGCAGGTAAAATGTCGGTTCGTATATATTTAGTAAAGTATTTAAGAATGAAATATTGGAATGATTCGTTATAAGCGGTGTGCTGTGGAATGTAAACAAGGGCGCACTTATATGGGCTTCGTACATAAAGCTTATTCATTTTATATGGGGATATCCATCATGTTTATATCGGACCCCGGTGTGACAGCGCGTAGAGGTTGACGGCGATATTAGGCGGAATTAACAACAGTTTGTGATACTTTGACGCGGAATAATGTCGGAAATCATTCAATATGGACATTTTTTACGAGTAAACGCGTGTTTTGAATCGAAAATAACTCTTAAATATCAATCGAATATAAATGTTTCGGAACCTTTTTAAATGACATCAAAGCGAAAAGCTTTTACTGCTGCAACTTTCAGTAGTATTTTTACTGTTTATTTACGAAAATGTAGAGTATTAATTGTAATAACAATAATTTGGCGACATAATTGTTTACAGAGGGCGCTAGTGTGCACGTGGGCCGGTGGCCGGTGGGCACTACAGGTAGCGTCTACGTCGGAGAGCCGCGGCCCCGGGGGAAATCAACACAACAATTACAGCGCAGACCTACTCCCAATAACACCCGCCAAACCTTTAAAAACCGAACGACGTGCTCCTATTACAATCACGTGAAATATTGCTTTGTTCCACACAAATCGACTGCGCACTACATCGCGAAAGCTACGTAAATGATTCTTATCTCGAAATGAAAGGTATTATGTATTTACGACGCTGCTCAGTTCTGTAAGTCGGTTTGTGATAATACTATGAATATTCAGAGGCTTCGGTCGTCCCTGAGGATGGGACCCTTCCAAGCATAAGAGAGGAAATGCGGATGGTGAGTTCCAAAACAATATGATATTATCGCGGCGTTTAGGCGGTCCTAATAAGATTTACCTCAATATTAATGCGCATCGCGGCGTCCATTATTTGGAGGTATTATCTAAACACGGACGGTATATTCCGTCACTTTCATTTTCAGCATTTAATAATAGGCATTGACGCGCCGAGGGTTGGCAAGTGGTCTTTAACAAACTATTATACTGTCTACGTGTGTTTGATTGTGATATATTCGGTTTTATGGTAACAAAAGAACAACCCTAGTATTACAGAACAATCGTGTCCTCCAACCTTTAGCTCCATAAAAGAGTGGAATGATTAATTGTTTCTCCGACCTCTTCAAAACACCCCCTTATTCTTTTAAAGACTTCCGTTATTTTCCGACTCGATGACGGCGAGACGGTGATTTTCGTCTATAAATTAATATTAAATTACGGATTAGGAGCGAAAATATTTTCAGCTGTTGTTTTTCTATCTACCAAGCTTATAAAATATTATTTCAGAAGTTAAGTAGGTATTAAAATGGAACGTTCTATTTTGGTATGGTCTTTATTTTTTTATGAATAATTGAAATGCCTAAATCACATAGAAAGGGGTAAAAGTAAATTGAAATACGATATATACTTTAAGCCCGTAATACACATGCCTGTAATTAGCACAAAAATAAGCAATTAGCTTCTATGACATCTTGAAATTCACCAATCAGAAGTTGTTATGGGTCAATGGCATGCAGGCTACTCGCGTACTCCTACTTCTGGGCAAGTTACAGGCATGTGTATTGCGGGCATAAGGTTCAACATTACACAACATGCCCACCTTCCTCAGTATCTGCACGTGCACGTGTCATCAATTATTGTTTTTGGTTAGCGATCTTGTCGTGTTGCGGAGCGGCCAAGCAGACGCGTGAATTCAATCTATCGGCTCACGCGCCACGGAGCGTCGCGTCGGCCGGCGTCGGGCGGCGCTTTGAACAGGGCCACTAAAAGCGATTCGCCGTAAACAAGAATTAACGCCAAACCTGCATCGACCACTGCACTCTCCTTTATGGTGACATGATAAAAGCTCTCCGTTTTGAGAGCTAACGTACGTTATACATACTACTGAAGTATGTGTGGTTTATCCAATAAAAATCTCGAACTTTGTATAAAAATTTCAATAAAACCCTGGCTTTGAGAATCGAGTTAGTCCAAACGCACTAGCTCGATAATACCAGTATTATTAACTGTCAATTTACAATTATTATATTGTAAATTGACAGGCAATAATACTCGATTTATTTAATCAAAAACTAATATTAATCTTCACAGAAAATAATTAGAAACTTGCGTTGTTGCAAGATAATTTTGTTTGCCATTTCGTATCGAATTATATAACAACTTATTTGCGCGGAATAAACACGATCTCTGCAAAGAAAAAGCTGAAAAGTGAGAATATTTTTATCGCAATAAAAAAGACTACTCTGCATGATCTCTTCTGTCCACTAAAGTGAGAAAAATGGTTAATTGTATATATATACGTACGTCTATATCGAGCCGACCCATCGATACTCGTAAAGAGGAATTAGTGTAGCTCTGTGTTCACCGCACACCCTTTTATGGGCGAACGATAACACCATCCTCGGTGCATATGGTTTGATAACGGCTGAAGTCTTTTGTACCAGTAGAATGTGATGAAAGAGCATGGTCACAGATAATATAATACTCTACGTGTTTTTCTTTCTTTGGTATTGTTCGTCGAATCGTTGAGCTCCTCAAGTTCTGAGTTGAGCTGCGCGATTTTTGACAAATGCGTGTACTAACTGGACAGGTCCGCTCAATCTGTGTGGTTCTTTCCTCAAAAGACCATTTCAGACACCAATCTACATGGTCTTCTCATGATCTGACCAAGATTTTGTATGGACTTTAAAAGAGACTGTGACCTCTGAGTTTGTTTCGGCCTTTCTTCTCAGAGTAGTCAGATAGGAAACGCCGACCTCATCTAGCTTAAAAAAAAATATGATTGACGTATAAAAGTGTTTGTACAAACCTACTTACAGAAAAAAAATCATTTATCATTTATATGTGATGTGGTAAGAAGGTCTTTAAGCTATTAGCATG
This sequence comes from Amphipoea oculea, assembly GCA_945859645.1. NCBI lineage: Eukaryota > Metazoa > Arthropoda > Insecta > Lepidoptera > Noctuidae > Amphipoea > Amphipoea oculea. Next base: position 11,036,841 of record OX243866.1, on the reverse strand, counting down.
GGGCCGGAGTCAGTGTTAAACCAAGCAAAGAAAGTTTTTACTTTAGTTGGTATGTAGAAGTGACGGTGTACAGATGGAAAGTAGTTCAGAAGCGCATAATGTGGTTAAAAGCAAAATAACACAGACATAAAAGCAAAACAATTTAGAATTTTCCTTTAAAACAGATTTTCACTACGAGTCTTTGGTCAACTGGACCCACTCCGTAGTATAGAACACCAACCTTTTTAGTTTAAAAACTTCAGTCACTTTTAATTTGTGCAATCTAATTTTATTACCGTAAACGTCAAGTGGCAGCCAGACGGTCCATAGGCTATGTTTTACGAGTGATGTGTCGCAGAGGGCAGCGTTTTTCTTAACAAGACGTCCCTCAGGGCCTCGCGAGCCTCATGGAATGTTAAATACTCTTCCTCGTTAGTAACTTTCGGCTACTTTCACTTCTCGGTCCATTGTAGAAAGCTGCAATGTAAACAAATAACGAAATAGTGAATGATAGGTAACATTTAATAAAAATCTTATATTTTACATTATGTATTTATGATAACGTATAATTGAGACCTTTGCCCAGCAGTGGGATGATGCAGGCTATCAGTAGTAGTAATCGTGTAAACTATCCAAAATCATCCCCTACGCAGAGCCTGAAATTGTAAATTATACATTACGTACGTTTCATGAAAAAATGCCCCTTTGTAATTTATTGGTTCAAAAAGCTTTGCATTTTTATTGCAAAGTGATTCTTGGCAAGGGTTGCGTGTAAACTGGAATTGAAGCGGCTGGCTTGAAATGCATGCGGCGAAAGGCGTCAAAGGCTTTATTCACACTCATCGACACGTGACGTCATCATCGCCCGTGCCGCCCTTTGCAGGGAATTTAAAAAAGCTGTGAACACATGTTGTTGAAAACAAATTTAAAGAACTTTTAACACTAGGTAAATACTAAACTATGTACGAGGGAGCTGCTGTGTACAGCAATTATACACGGAGGATGTTTGTTTTAAATATTTAAATTGAGTCTCAGAAACGCGCTGGCGGATTTAACTCGTAATTCGATAGAAATAACTTGCTACGCATTATATATTAAAGAACGAATTGGAGATCGATCTTACATCGCTACTTATTCTATCGTAACCAATTTATTAGTTAAAGTTGAGACACCGCGAATCGCAACCATTCTGAGTGAAAGCTTAAAGTTTCAGTGAGGCAGTTACGCTCCCCTTCCGGGCGATCAACGTAAATTATTCCCCCAGAAGAAATCTCCAAGGGCTGAATGACGGATAAGGGACGAGCCGTTTTATTGCCTACACCGGCCCGCCTTTGTAGCCGCTTTAAAAATCGACCCTCGAATGTTAATTGAGGGATAATGTTATTCAATACTGAACCGCCACTGATTTAATTAGCCACAAGTCAAGTAAAAAAGCCAATAAATATTAGCCACTTAGACATCAATGTAACTTTGTTAACGACGCTTGTAAATTCGGCCACAAGGCGTCAAGCAGACAACTGCCGGCTATATTCTAATAACTGGCATCCTAAATCGTTTAGCTATTCTGTGTTCTAAATGGTTTATGGCAGTAATTTTCCGCGGCTGAAAGGCGTTGTAAGTGATAATTAAAACCCCGTTACTGCAGCTGTTACTGGCGTTATTTCAGAGTTTTAATATTTCAACTACCACCGTACAATACCATGAAAAAGCGATTAAGTGCATATAATGTAGAATATTAGCTCGTATCATGATATTTTATAATTTTCTTGTAATCTTCATAGTACCTATTTAAAGTATCTATCTATTGATGTTTAACAGACATTGTCTACGAATGTATGCGAGTACCTGTGCTGTAAAGAAGGCGCGGGAGGATGTCCCCGTTCCGCGCGCGTCGGGGCATGCGACGCCACGGCTGTTACTTCCTGTCATACGCCTCCTCGTAGCGCACAAAGCTGCTCACAGCTCCAGATCGTTTTAACTAAAGACATACTTATCAACAGTGCTCACATTGAAACAAAATGTAATACAAATATAATCTCTGAGAGACGAACATAATCCGCTTACTAAAAGGGATTCCAAAACTCGTTCCCCTGACATAATCGACACGAATTTTTCACGTATATTTCTTTCACTCGCAAATCCAATTTAATTAAGGCGAGGAACTCGCGGTTAAAATCCTATTTAAGCCGTTTTTATTACCGCCCGTCGGGCAAAGACGGTTCGCCACTGCGCTCCAAGAATTTGAGCGCTCACGAGGATTTCTCTGGCTTTTATCTTAGCAGTTCTGAGTAGAATGGTAAGCGATCTCAATGCAAATTATTTGTTTTAAAGTTCGATGTATGCCGAATTCGCCTCCATTTGTTTTACCATCGTTAAAATACTTTAAGCACAGATTGTAGACAAAGTTGTGTCTACCTTTTTTGTGAAAATGCATTAGTTACTTAGGTAGAGTTACTTACTGTTTGTGTCAATTAGCTGAAGTTTATATAATTGTTAGGTTTCTTAACAGCTTATTCCCAACAATGAAGTGATTTCTATTCTTAGGCAGAAACTATAGAAAGACACCTGACACGATCCTTACGTACTCCTTTACGTTCTTATCCCATTCATATTTTCATATAACTGTCAGTTTTCTGGAAAAAAAAGACAAGTATACTTCATAGCAGATAGTTAGCGAGTGAGAAGTAATACGATTTTCAAGTAACAAACAGGCTCACCTTAGCGTGGGCTCTGGGGAGCGGATCTCTCGGATGTTTACCCTCAATTCGGAAAAGATCGCGCTAATCTGGCGCTCCCGGAGGGGCATCGCTTCTGATATGTTACCGGAGCCCTGCCCTCGACCTCATACAATTACTTTTCGTGTTGTTGCGACACACATTGTCATTGATTGGGTAATGCGGGGTGAACCGACCTAACATGTTGTATTACTTTGGTATACTTGATTAATTACTTTATCAAGTACATTTTGACTTACTTTAAGCAGTTTATAACTTAATGTACACAATACGATAAAATATTACATAATATGTACATTAGATTAGATACATTACTTACTTTTTGGTGACTAACAAATACACAGACCTCACCTCATATTTAATCATCGTTAATCTAATTATTTTCCGTTACAAAAACATTAATATAGTCGATTACCTTGGGTTTAGCAGTATACATTAAAATGCTGTGAAAGATTTGGTTCACGAAGCAATCGTAAGATTTTGAACTGAGGCCAAGCGAGCCTCGGTAATGATCCGAGAGTGCATGCATAATTTACCCGCAAAGAGCTTGTTTTGTAATGTTATTAGTTCGTAATCTCGCCGGAAAACAGCTAACAACATTATTTTGCGCCAGCTAAAATATTAAAATAATTTATTTTGAGCACCAGGTTACGTAGGGCTTCGTTACCTACATTTCAAATTGAAGCGACATAATATTTCATTTTGGTCTTATTACTGATGTAATTTACCAGTTTACTGTAGCAATTTAACACTACAACTTATGATATAAAGGTTCCTTTGTAATGGTCTATAATTTATTATTTATTTAATCACTGTCATTACAGGAATTTCCTAATTCAATAGTGTGGCCATAATTACAGTTTTAAGTTTTGTGTGTATTATAGGTTTAATATAATCTGCGGACTTTGAAACACATGAATGAGTCGTCTGGGTAATGCAAAACAAGATAAGTGTCAAGAATATTTTGACAAACAAAATCGTAATTCACCCTCAAGTTTCATGTTTTATTTAATATATTAAGACTTTGAATAATACCATAATAAAACGTTCGGACTAATCCAGTGTAAGCGATGAGCGAGAAATAACTTTAACTGTAGCAGCCTGACTTTGCAATGATAATTTAATCACGATGTAAGTGAGTCGACGACTCTTATTATTGTCTCGAAGGTAGTCATAAATTTTCCGGATTATGTTATGTACTTAAAGCGTTATTTTATAGCACGTGCAATTTTATTACTGTTTATAGCTTTAAGTGGATTGAAATGTTGCTAGGACAAGGTATAATCAGATAGAATTGGTTGATTGTTCTTGAAGGAGAATAATAAGCCATGTATCGTATTCCATTCACGAAGTAAAAATATTTACGGAGAATCGAGAAAAAAAAGTTAAAATTGGAATTGCAAGAATAAAAGCATAAAACAGTAGGAACGTGAAATTAAAAAAAAACCGAGTGTGCTTATGACCACACGACTGAAGTGAAACTTCAAACGTATTTGGCTATGAGAGGAAGAGAGAAAGAAAATGTGCGCGCGCACTGCTTTCTCTTGCTTATATCCCCCACTCAACTCCCGTTCGCCTCGCCCGTAGCCCTTAGACATGGGTCGTACTTGCAAAATCGAGTACCAGGGCTTCCAAGTACGTCCACCTTAAGAAATCAGGGCCTAAAACCAGGGCTCGAGATACTTTCAAGTATTTTCTATCTGCATCGAAAACTGATCCATAACTTCATACAAATAAGAAGTACAATCGCGTAATCAAACAAAAGCCCTGTTGGAAGTAAAAAGTACTTGCATAGGAAATTGATCCGTGAAATCCTATAAATAAGGAGCACAATCGCGTTTACAAATAAATACTTTTACAAACCATTAAAGTAAAAATACTTGCATACGAAATTGTTCCGTAGACTCTTACCACACCTCGGACACTCCATACAACGCTCGCAAAATAATTACCTATTACTACTACATAAACAAATGACGTTTGTATACGTGCAAATGTGTGCGTGAAATCTAGTAGCGTAAAAAAAATGGCGCGGAAAGCAATTTGTGTCGGGGAACCGAACGACGTCGGCGGCGGCGCTGCCCGAACGTGTGCATTATTATGAAGTGACCATGTAGTTCAATTGTTTATTTATATAGTCGGGTTCGTAATGAAATAAAAACACTAAAATAGTTTAGTTTAAATGACTTACCTGTAAATAATGGGTTATTAAATCGCATGTTATTAAAAATGCGAAATCATACAAACAGTATATGTAAATACGAATTCGGAAAAGCATCACAATATCCAACCATCGTGATTAAAACTCAAATAAAACTTTTAAATCGCATAATTGTGTGTCAGCAATACAGCGCTGCGGTTCGCGAGCGCCCTTGCTAAAGAGTCGGCGACGAATACCTCGAAGTGCGGGGTGAGGTGCGGTATCTGATATGAGGTCGAGGAAGGGAGTGTCCTTTCTGTACGTAGTACTATTAAGTATTCTGTGCTCTTACTGATAAGGAGTATGATCGCATTTGCGAAAACAAACGCCGTTGTTGAACTATTTGAGTACCTACGTACTCGAGGGTCGAGGCACGACGGAACGAGATACTTTCAAGTGTTTTCTATCTGCATAGAAAACTCATCCATAACTTCATACAGATAAGAAATACAATCGCGTATTCAAAAGCCCCGTTGGAAGTAAAACTACTTGCATAGGAAATTGATCAATGACTTCGAATAAATAAGGAGCAAAATCGCGTTTACAAATAAATACTTGCAAACCATTAAAGTAAAAAAAACTTTTTAAGAAAAAAAAACCGACTTCCAAAAAAAACTTTACAAAGTGAAAAATAACTTTAATTTCGGAAGTCGGTGTCTTTGGATCTTTATTTTAGTTTTTTGCCACCGACTTCCGAAATTAAAGATATTTTTCACTTTGTAGTGTTTTTTTGAAAGTCGGTTTTTTTTTTCTTAAAAAGTTTTTATTTCACGCTTTTTAGTGGGTCTGCTTATAATTTATCTAAGTTACAATAGCCTAGTGATCATCGCCTTTTACAAACAAAATATTGCTTTTCCCGATACAGGGAAGTTAGTTGTTGAGGAGTTCTCCAGATCCACCATCAGCTCCGTATCACCATTCACATTGTGACGAGCATAAATTGCTTAGCAACCATATTAAAGTAATCGAATCGCAACCCGTGAAATACTTAGATATTATTGAGTAGTTCCGGTGGCCATCTGTGGTCTTCATCATCAGTTCCACATCACCAAATAGTGCTTTCCGAGAGCAAATGCACGAGTTACTATAAAAAATACCCAAATCGCTATAGGTGTGCCTATAATATTTGAAGAGTTCCTTCGATTTCTCCAGGATCCCATCATCAAATCCTGCCCTGATGTTTTTAGACTAGATGCTGATAATCCTGGCTGCAGCATCAGGCCAGACTTGTCAACATTGCATTGAACTTAAAATTTAGTACTGTTTAAAATGAGCCCAAACACGACTACGGTGCTGTAATTTCAAGGTTGGTACTTTTTCTAATGCTCCTGGCTTCAGCATCAGGTCTTTATGTACTTCGGTGTTCCTCATTACCAGTACGCTTATCCACACATCGAGCCCTTTTCAATGAGCCTTAACACGATATATCTGCTGTTAGTTGTCGAGGAGTTAGGTACTCTGCAGACTATCCTGACTGCAGCATCAGGTCATGACTTGATGATCATGAGACCAAATGTGGCAAATGCCCTATCAAACATCAAAACAATTGACTAAAACAGTCCTTGCCTGTTCGAGTAACTTCTTACTGTTAAGGAGTTGTAACTTCCATCATCAGAGCCCAGCTACCTGAGATGGTGACAACCATACGCAAATACACAAGATACTTCGTAAAATATGCGAAAAACAATAAGTGAGCCTATAAAATTTAAAGGTTGCCCTCGATTACTCTAAGATCCCATCATCAGATCCTAACTTGGTGACAGTGGGACCACCTCAAAACGATCTACTTTGGAACAAAAAAAGAATTTTGAAAATCCGTCGACAATTGGCGGAGTATTCGATGAACAAACATACAAACATAGTACCTCCTCCTTTTTGTGAAGTCGGTAAAAAATACTTGCATACGAAATTGTTCCAAAAGGAGCATGATCGCATTTGCGAAAACTAACGCGGTTGAGTACCTACGTATTTGAGCGAGTAGCCGTATAAGATACTTAATAGTCTTGCAAGTATTTTGAGTCGGTACCCGGTGTGCGTACTTGGAAGCAAATACCTGGTGTAAAAACCCGGTCGCATATTTATGCGACCGGGACCGGGTTTTTACACCAGGTATTTCCAGCTATTTTTTACGTACCTTCCCTACTCGCGATCACACGTTTTCGTAACGCATTCGCCAGTTTACTCCCCAAGTCAAGCGCGCCTAAAGAAGTTTCACTTCAAAAATCTGGTGCTGAAACCAAACAAAAATATTCGTGATGTTATTCTTCTCTATCAATGTAGGTATTCTTTACAATGGGTATGGACCCGAGCATGCTATGCGTTGGCTGTGAGTCCAAACGCCTCACGGCTATTGTCTGCCAATCGCACAAACACGTGTTCTCTGTTTATGTTTTACACTTTTATTGTTTAACTTATTTCAATACGTGTTTTTGTGCCTTTTCTGGTAATTTAACTGAAGTGATCGAAAGAATTTACAAAAAAGAAAATGGATGGCGGAAACATATTCAAGGGTCTCTATACTTTTACGGTAATATTCTTTATATAGTAAATTCAAGCTACAATGCATTTAATTTCGGCATTGGACGCCTAGCATAATCAATCAGCCTATAATGTTCCCACTGCTGGGACACAGGTCTCCTCTTTGTGAGTGGGGAGTGAGCCATAAACCACCACGCGGGTCCAGCGGGCGAGCGGATCTCACATGTCTTCCAATTTTTGGTTCTGGGACATGCCGGTTTCCTCATGATATTTTCCTACACCGTTTTGAGAGCAGTCGTGATGAAATAATTCACAGAAAGTAAAGTGCCTGCTTGGGTGCGAGCCGACTGCCTAAAACTCGTAAGTCGCGGCCGTTACCATTAGACCACTTCTGCTCTAAAATCATTAGTTTGTTTCATAAAATCCAGGTTTAAAGATACAGATACATTTTCTACGTACTTAATATTTGAGAAGTGATAGAAACATTCGTGTATCCACAGCCGCCATCTACACCACTTTACCAAAACTAACACCAATAACAAGAAACGTTAACATTAAACAGCGGCCGTATAATTGAGTACAAGTCAATAATCAATGAATGTACAATGAGCTTACACAAATCAGTACAGTGTGCAGTGCAGCGGTGCAATGTATTTGACAGCGGCGTTTATAAAGAGAATGATTAACCTAAGCCTGGCGGTAATCATGGCCTAAACATATTCCTCCCGGGGCGTGTCAATAAGGAGATGCGGAGAACGTATTCATTGCCACGCATCGCAACTGTCGACATTTGTGCTAGCTAAGCACACACCGATGTCGCTGTCTGCTCAATAGCTCGGCTCTAAACTCCGAATTTGTTCGTGCTTCGTGTGGTTGCCGGTTGTGATTTTTGTGGTTTCTCGTTCGATGTACAGTCACGAGCACTGATATAAACACAGCAACTTTTAATCGTAATTTTCTCCTACTGTAATTAATAATTGTGATTTTATATCATTACGAACAAAGTATTTTGGGACTAATATTAAATAAGTCTTATCTCAAAGTTACAATCGTTATTTCATGTTTTTAATTTTGGTAAGTGTATACATTTTTGTGCTCGTGAAAAGTTATGAGGTTTAACAAGTCGTAAATGTACTAAAACTAGTTCCAAACCAAAATAATAAAAAAGGTTTTATTGAATTATGTATACGAATAAAGAAGAAAAACAACATCTTTCCTGAGTTAGTTAAAATACTTAAAACAATAAAATAGTTTTATCATTTAAAAGCAGTAAAAATAACAGAAAACAGAAAATTGACAGGTTTCTCAACAGAATGTACAGTTGTAATGTAACCTGAAAAGTTACCATAATCAGGCGGGACACGGTTAAGATTGCTCTACCGAGTGCATTAGCTTCGAGACAATCGAATTAAAACAAAGATATCCACCGAGTTGGCATTGTACCAATTAACTATCTTTCTGCTATTGAGTTACCACCGTACAATTTACGCTTTTAGCTGAAAATGACTTTATAGTCTATTCAGTTTTGTTCGGCCATTGGCAGCTTTTTAATGTACTGGCTGACCAGTTTAATTGTTCCACCAAACATGACTGGAGGTCAGTAGTTAACCCTCTCCGGCGAGCGGTGGCTATCGACCGAATAATAAGTTCGCAAACTGTTTGCCGAACTTGATAGGGTTCCCGAGACATTATCATTTTGTCAGCTGTAGCTTGGGATCGTATTTGTTAGTTCTAAAGGAGGAGTAGATGTAGAAGACAAAAACTAAGTAGAAAGTAAGGAGTTGAACTTTTACTAGGTAATTAAAATGCGACTACAGATGATAATTTAATAATATTTAATAGTTGGGGGACGATGGTGAAAAGTTACGTACTGTTCTACAGACCTCAATGAACGTCAAATAACTCATGAGAATTTAATTAAAATAAATTAAAACCGATGTGGATCGCTCGGACACGGACGGTAGCGGGTACATTCGCCATCGCCACTATAATATTTCAAGTGTGTAAATCCACGCGTTTGTTTTCATTTCAGTTCTCAGTGCTGACAGGTTTTAAAGGAAGCTCGGCTCCGGGGGCCTTCCGTGTCGTGTGCAGGTGATAAATCGTACGTAACATCACTTTTTACTAACGAGACAAGGTGTCGTGTAGCTGCTTGCAAACATATTCAAGTAACGATTGTTAAAGCCGCGTCGACGTCATGTTTTTGTCGTTTTACACGGTATGTACGAATTTTTTTTTAGTCGAAGTTGATGGTTCGGGTATCAGCGGAATGTTTTCGTCCGATTTCGGGGAATGGAGATTTTTCAGCGCGGTTCAGTAGGCGCCGTGTCGTACAACTGCACCGATGACAATAAATATCGGACGCGGCGAGCCGTGAAATCGAATAGGCTCCGTCTGTGAGCGCTTTACAATCAGCAGCCGGCTGTCGCGCGCCTCCGCCGCCCCGACATAACTTACTGACGTTACCATGCATAACTACTTATTTTAAATCTATTATTTCGGTTCAATTAAATTGCAATAGTTCACTTTTTCATACGAACTTTAGATAGGTATATGATAATTTTATCACCTTCTATTTTTGGCTACATCGTTATGATCCAGATCTATTAAATCAGTTAGTCATCGTAAGATACACATTATAAAAATTATCGTTGTGATAAACACAATCTGGCGCCTATCTTAAAACCCAAAAAACCCAATCGATTAGTTGGAAATAATAAATAATTAAAGGTCATTAGACATTAACCCTCGTGCAGTAAACGCGACGTTGTAAATATCTTAATAATACATTTTAAACATTCGTATACGCAGAGTGCTGGAGTAATTTGCGGTTGCGATGCGCCCCGCCATCCCCCGTGTCCCCTGACGCGTGTTCGATTAGAGTACAAGTAATTCCGGAAAGGAAATTGAAATCTTAAAGCAATACCCCACGGACTTTATGTTTCTACCACTGCTCTGAATGAAGAATAAAATGAAAAACAAATAGAGGCTACCACCCTCTCTGAACAGTCTCCGTATTACAAATAACAAAACACTGCACCACAAATTTATGTACAAGTTATAGCAGCACTAGCGCATTAAAAGTGGCAAGTATATTATTCTAGTTGAGCACTAATTATCACAGTTTCTAATTCCAATGTTTCCATACAGCTCTTTCAGTGGTACTTTAGAGCTGCATTCACAAACAGCGGTGGAGTAATCGGGTGTGGAGTAATGAACACGAGCCGGGGGCCCAGGAGTTTAATTTTCCTCTTCCGCGCGGCTGTCCGTGCCGGCCGGGTGCCGGGTGCGGGCGCCGGGACGGGCGGGCGCCGGGCCGGCGGCGGGCGGCGCGGGCGCCGGGCGTGCGCCGCTCATTAATGCTGCGACAATACCTCGCGCCTCATCATTTGCAACGCGACGATGCAACGCCTTCATACCCTCATATCGAACAATGAGTTCAAACTTTCTATGGACATTGTTTGTGTATCGGATAGTTTTGTTATTACTGTTATATTTTGATAGCCATAGTGTACCTATACCGAGGAGGAGTGTGATGTGAATTACTGTTTTATTGTGTATACATGTACATCTACAGGGTCAAATTGAACACATGCGACAAATCGAAATGGCAGATTGTACTCGTCATTATGAACAACTTTTACTATGGGACCAAACCTGAAATCGCGAAAAAAGAATCAGCTGTTCCCTACATTTATGTTCGCATAACTCGCCAAAATGTAGGGAACAGCTGATTTTTTTTTTCGCGATTTCAGGTTTGGTCCCATAGTAAAAGTTGTTCATAATGACGAGTACAATCTGCCATTTCGATTTGTCGCATGTGTTCAATTTCACCCTGTATAAAAATGTGCGTGTGTGTGGGTGACACAAAGTATCTCCTGATAAGTCTGTTCGTCGAGTACCATGCAGCAATGCATGCACCATGCTTCACAAAATGTTAATTTGATCTGAGTGATTTTTTTCTAATCACAAGCACTTCTAGCATTGAGTGTACTTGTAGGTAGAACGGCTGTAACGCGACTGATCCGAGAAATCACCTTCAAGAATACAATAGGGCCATAAACGGACGTTACGTGTAACAATATTAAGCTTGCCTTCATACTTTATACAAAACTTTGTTTATGTTTAATTATACTTTGCTACCACTCTCCACAAACGTAGTTCTAACTTGACGAATGAATCTCACAAACATATCACCCACTGAAAGTTAGCGGTACTAAACGTCTTTGAAGAGCCTGGGCGGCGAGCGCTGGCGACGTAAGTGCTATTGACCACAATAATACCTGATATCTGAGTGGGAATGCGACATTAGTCTCATGAATGAATCATTGCGACCGCGTCCCCAGACCCCGGCGGTCGTATTCGATTAGCACGAATAATTCCGAAAGGGAAATTGAAAAGCTAAAGCGATGCCCTGAGGACTTGCTCTTTCTGTTATTTGCGGGTAGTACCGCAGACGTTGTGAGAATAAACAACTACATTCACTGTGGCGTACTGTATTAACGTTCGATATTGATATTATCGCCTTGTTCCACTCTTATTTATGTTTCAATGCTCAAAGGACTAATGTTCCATTTGTTAAATAAGTTTTATAACGTTTTTCGTTGTGTTGTTAATGTTTTTTAGTATTTTATGCAGAAACAATTTGAAGTTTGAGTGATTGTTAGCCTAGGTGTAGGTACACATTAGAACGCGGAGTAAAGTTACGTCAAACACCTTGAAAAATGTTTGGTAAATCTGAAGTTTACACGAGTTACTTTATTTGATTTTAAGGTTGATTTTTTTTATTGCTAAGTTTTTTTTTGTAACTAACTTTTTTTGTTTAACTTTATACAGGATCAAATTAAATTACCTAGCTAAACTCCGCAGGTGTTATGGGTATCGACATCTAAATATAATTAAAAAAAAAAGTTTTTTGAAGTGAAAATTTCTTTAGGCGCGTTGGGCATTTATTGAGATGGGAAAAAACCATTGAACTCACGACACTGTTACCGACACCGCGCTACTTTCGGATGTGTTCGGCTGTCCTCGGGATGTACTCAGTTTTAATGTATTTCCGATAAGTATGTCAGTGAATGATGGCAAAGTATTATGTTTGTGTTTTGTTTATAGAATGATTAAAAAGTACGTGTTTTCACTTCTGTCGGCACTCCCGGAGTGCCACTTTTTTGTGGGATCATAGTCATGGATCGCAGTTTGTGTAGTCAGTTGCAATATCAGTTTTTTTTTTGTGTAAACTTCACAGAGCTGATGGATATCAGGGTATCTAAACGTGATAAGATAAAACAAAAGAAAACAGATTCTATCAACTCATACTTCATATAACAACGCTACAGCGGTCGATGACCCCCCAAAAATCAGTCAAATCTTTTTTATTTTATCGTGTTTAGATATCGATAGTCGATACCCATCACATCTGCAGAGTTTCGCTAGCTAATTTAATTTTACTTTTTTTATCAATAATTCATTATATCATTTCATCTTTATATTAAAAAAAAAGTATACTAAATGAAATTAGGTCATATGATGATTAGAACTTTTTTTATTGAGTCAAACATTACACACCCGTATACATACATACCTACATTGACACTGACAAATATTTTCAGGGACATGAATATTTACTTTGTAAAAAATTGTAACTATTATTATTACTTATAGTGAATGTGAGGACTATGTGGGTTATGTCTGTTTTTCTCAGTTAGTTTTCATGACGGTCTTGCAGTTTGAGTACTTTATTTATAAGGCCTACCCAAATGTCTTTTCTTTTAGTATTGTTCATCCTACAGTTGAGCTTCTTAAGTTTTGAGTTGAGCCAAAGGATTACTAACAAATCCGGTCCTGTCAGCAGACGACTGACTGGACAGGTGTGGTTATAAAGTACATACCTCAAACTACCATTTCAGACACTAAGTAATCTACATTGTCCTCACATGATCTGACCAAGATTACGTCTGAACTTTATAAGTTTCTGAGTTTGTTTCAGTGCGTCTTCTCAGAGTAGTCGGCTAGGAAACGCCAACCTCATCTAATTTTTAAATATGATTGACGTCGAAAAACTTTTGTACATACACACGGCTACACATTAAGCTATACATTTCCGGTTTTAGCTCGCACTGTCTTGCAGATTCGTACAATCAGAAGTCACCTTATACTGGTTATGTATACGAATAGCTTGATACAAACATACTTACAGATATAAAATCAGTTATCATTTATTCATTGCTTTAAAAATCTACTTACAGATGTCAAATAATTTACTTATAGCTTTAATAGAAAAAAAAAACAATAAAATTTTTGATCATGAAAAAACGGAATAAAAGCCCACTATAGATTTTTAAAAAACGACGCGGTATCGTGGTGGTCATATTAGTCAAATTCACGTTATTAGTATAGGTACTCTATTGAAATTATTTTCATTGGTTTAAATAAATAGCTGTTTTCAAAACGTAACTTACAACTAATTACGAAGTTAATAAACTATCAACCCGGTCTAAATTCTCAACTCAGTAAATTATACAGCAAGCGCTAAGTGTAACAGTAACATACAATGCATTAGCAACTGGAAGGAAACTATTTGCTGTTAATGAAAGGTATTGTTCGGCACATTATTTCCTTTGTCTTCAAATCTAGTTGTAAACAGTAAGTAGCGGTTGGGCCCGGGCGGTAATCCAGCCTTAATTAGCCGTTGGTTGAGCGGACGTACGGACGAGCAAACACTCCGCCGAGCTAACCGAACGTGGGACCGCTATTGATACATTATTGTGACACAGTTTAAAAGCATGTCCCTCTGTTTGCTAGGGTTTTGTTTGAAAAGACATGGAAAGATTTTTAAAGTTTATCGCCATGTCAAACTTTGGAGAAAACAATGATTGAAAATAAAATTTAAAAACTTAGCGATGAATGTGCGTTTATAGGATATTTGCAGATACAGGTAACTACTTAGTTTTGGGACCACCAAACAGATTTTTATGATAGTTACAGATAAAATAATCTTGTAAGTAATAGTTGTGAGGTCATTTTTTGTAACAATGCACAAATAAATTTATTTTTATTCTTAATTGAAATTGCAACATTATCATAATGGACTACACATTGTTTTTGAATCCTATCCTTTCAGACTTCTACAGAAAAAACTTTGTGTCTGCTTTTGTACCAGTGTGTTTTTTCGTGTCATCTAATCAACTTTGTTATAATTATATTTTTCTTGTCTAAGCTGATACAAACATTTGTAACACAATGTCCGCTATAATCACTATGTTACTAACTCAGTATTTGTAGTGTGAGTTTGTACACCGTGTGTGTTGTGTGTGAAGTTGGCCGAACCGTTCGCGGTGTACGTTGTGTGTCGCCGCCCTAATGTAACGGCCAACGTGGACGGCATACGGTACGGATCCGGCTTTTATCACGCCATACGCGGCTTCTACTGCGCATTCATAATTACTTTAAGAACAAATTATACTGATAGAGGATTTCGTATTGTTTAGTGTTTATAGTAATTGGTCAGATTACGCCAGTTTAATTTGTAAGGTTTTTGGGGTATTAGTGTGAAACGTGCTACGACGTAGCACCTCGTAGCACTTCGTAGACCTTTATCATCTACCTTACTTTTGATAAATGACAACTTAAGATAACTCCATAGATAAAATTAACGATCATTGGTATTGAAAATCAAAAGTTCAAACTGACATCAAATCGGCTATGGGCTACTAGAAGTTAGTTCTTTGGAGAAAAGTAAAATCTCATTTATTTTCCACACTAATTAAAACCCTGTACAGAAATTATTAAAATAAATGGAGTGGACTGGGGCCTAAACTAGGGCAGCCCTGGATTTCAGGAGTCCAGGTCTTCCTCCCGTGGCGAGTAAGTTGGTACAATTTATTAATGAATGACAACTAGAGGTGTAATTAATATATTATAAAAGCTTGTAGAATAAACGCAATCACTATAACTTCGCAATTTAACTGATTATATATTTAATGTAATCGAATCAATGGTTATGCAATTAGTAGATTTACCTATTTAAATTCATTACTTAGTTTCATTAAACCTATGAATTATCTAATAGAAGTTAGAAAGAACTTTGAAATAATTAACAAGCAATCTCAAGAGTATATTGCCCGGCGATCTCCCAGCGTCGCTAATCCCACTCTAATTGGTGGTCAGATGGCTATTGGACTTGAAACGGCAAAGCCAATGCAATTACGCGGACAAAGGATTTACTCTATAATAATAATTATATTTATCTACCTAGGACTCTTACTATCTCAGTTAAAAACTAATTTAGAACGATATTCCGCTTCATAAAGGAAACTTTCAGGACAAATTGAAAGAAAAAAGAAAAAGGATTGATAGTGCCCCACAAATACTTCAAACAACTCGTAAAAGAACCGTTGATATTGAAAATCAAACTTGAAACAACATTTCCGAACACAATATAATCTGAAGTAAAGTCATCTCCGACATGAAAGAAACACATTGAAATTCTTAAGGGGAAATATTACTTTGCAATCGCGAAATTCTTCGCTGAAACAACTCTTGGGAAGGTAACGTTCATTTCGACAAAAGACGAGCAATATTCCGTGCACAAAGGAAAGCACCCGATATATTCAATGCAGTGACACAAGAAATGGCGGCACAAAGCGGTAACAAAGCTCATATTGAGAGTTACACGGAACGCGTCCGCCACTCCGCCACTCCGCCCGCGGACTCCCACTAATATTTTACCTCTAACATTTTATTAATAGTCGTGTCGATGTCGTGCTTGTTCATTATATCTTATTAATGCTGTACAGGATCATGATTGACATTGTTTGTGTGTTTTCTGACGTTATTATAACAAAGCTTTTCCTTGTTTTCTCATTGTTGTTTTATACTGGTAGTGATGGAACTAAGGACACTTCTAGTTGGCTCTTTTGATTGTGTTAGTGCCATGACTGCGTGATGACCCCTTACTGTCGATGGTCTTTCTTGTGTCACTATTCTAATTGTGTAAATTTTTAATAATTTACATAATTAAGTAATGGATATTATTTAATTTATATAAATGTCTAGCTGCGCCCCGCGGTTTCACCCGCACTAGTGTCGATCCCGTGGGAATATCGGGATAAAAAGTATCTTATATCTTTATTCTGGCTATAAACTATCTGTGTGCCAAAATTCATCCAAATCCGTTCAGCTGTTTGTGCGTGAAGAAGTAATAAACATACAAACACACTCAAACTTTCGCCTTTATAATATTATAGTGTGATGGAGCCTCAAGATTCAAAGATTCAACTCATGGTAAACAGCATAAAAAAAACAATATATTGCGGGTAAGGAGATTGCTGTCCAAATAGTCTTCTCCTAGACGCAACAGAACAAAAACGAAGCTGCTTAACGCGCTGACAGCGCCTGGAGGAGCCCGGAAGACCAATTCCTCGTTCTTTTGCAATGCAGCAGTGTAACAATACAGACCAGATACATAGATAGAAATGATGGAACTAATGAATGGGAGATTGTCCACCTAGTCTTTATCCATTTTAATTGCAACATCTTCTAAGTCAGTGCCCCGTGTGATGTCGGTTATCTGTCCTTTACACCAGATACAATGTTAAAACATAGTGTGCCTCTAATTTGAAGGGCACCCGCGCTTAAAAAGGGTATGGTGGTAGTACTTACTGTAAGTACTTCCCCGAACGAACTTTTTCACAAGAAACTCTATTTCTACAGAACGCAAGGTAAGTAGTGCAGAATGGAACACAGTTGAAAAACTTAGTTCACTTTGAAATGATTAAATCGTAGACTTGGAAAAAGAGGTAGATCGGCTTGCAAACTAATATTCAATTAGAGAAGTTTCAATTTCAATAATTAGTATTAATAAGTAATGAAATTAAGAAAGAAAGAAATATATTTTATTTGGGCCACGCACAGTAATTACAAACTATGAAAAAGAACATTAAGTCTAACAAAATCATGAAAACAATAAAAAAATAAAGAACATTAAAACCTTTAAGTTTATTTAACATAAAAGTAACATAATAGCGAAAACAACAAAAAAAAAGGGAGACCTAGCTGTGCGAGGCCAAAAAGGCTCCTATTTCAGCATGATGCTGCGAGAGCACAGATAAAAAACAGATATAAACACTACAAAGTGAAAAATAACTTTAACTTCGGAAGTCGTCTTTGGATCTGTATTTTAGTTTTTTGCCACCGACTTCCGAAATTAAAGTTATTTTTCACTTTGTTGTGTTTTTTTGGAAGTCGGTTTTGTTTTTCTTAAACATTTTTGATTCACGCTTTTTAGTGGGTCTGCTTATAATTTATCTAAGTTACAATAGCCTAGTGCTCATCGCCTTTTACAAACAAAATATTGCTTTTCCTGATGCAGGGAAGTTACTTGTTGAGGAGTTCTCCAGGTCCACCATCAGCTCCATATCACCATTCACATTGTGACGAGCATAAATTGCTTAGCAAGTAATCGAATCGCAACCCGTGAAATACTTAGATATTATTGAGTAGTTCCGGTGGCCATCTGTGGTCTTCATCATCAGTTTCACTTCACCAAATGGTGCTTTCCGAGAGCAAATGCACGAGTTACTATAAAAAATACCCAAATCGCTATAGGTGTGCCTATAATATTTGAAGAGTTCCTTCGATTTCTCCAGGATCCCATCATCAAATCCTGACCTGATGTTTTTAGACTAGATGCTGATAATCCTGGCTTCAGCATCAGACCAGACTTATGTCAAAATTGCATTGAACTTAAAATTTAGTCCTATTTAAAATGAGCCCAAACACGACTACGTTGCTGTAATTTCAAGGTTTGTACTTTTTCTGATGCTCCTGGCTTCAGCATCAGGTCTCTATGTACTTCGGTGTTCCTCATTAACAGTACGTTTATCAACACATCGAGCCCTTTTCAATGAGCCTAAACACGATATAATATCTCCTGTTAGTTGTCGAGGAGTTAGGGACTCTGCAGACTATCCTGACTGCAGCATCAGGTCATGACTTGATAATCATGAGAACAAATGTGGCAAATGCCTTATCAAACATCAAAACAATTTACTAAACAAGTCCTTGCCTGTTCGAGTAACTTCTTACTGTTAAGGAGTTGTACCTTCCATCATCAGCCCAGCTACCTGAGATGGTGACAACCATACGCAAATACACAAGGTACTTCATAAAATATGCGAAAAACAATAAGTGAGCCTATAAAATTTGAGGGTTGCCCTCGATTTCTTTAAGATCCCATCATCAGATCCTAACTTGGTGACAGTGGGACCACCTCAGAACTATCTACTTTCGAAAAAAAAAAAGAATTTTGACAATCCGTCGACACTTGGCGGAGTATTCGATGAACAAACATACAAAAAAAAAACATACAATCATCCGAACATAGTACCTCCTCCTTTTTGTGAAGTCGGTAAAAAATAAATGTTTTTTTGTTATAAGTTCTATACTTTCATATGCATTTAGTAAAAAGCTGTTATTTTGATATTAAAAAACAGCCACTTCAATTTTATTTATTGTTGAACACGGATATTTTCGTAGTTAATAAATACACAAACTGATCGATTGTACGAGTATTACTCAGGCAAAACATGACATGTACTATTTTATAAATTACTTTTTTTTTTATATATTCTCGGAACTTCGTTTTAAAATATGAAAATATTGTGCATATCTGTTTCCAATAATATTGACTATAAGCAACAATGTTTCCGTAGCTGATAAATAATATTATAAGAGTGAAAATAAAACAGCTATTTTCACTACGAAACAGCAATTTAAAAATGGTATTCCAATGTCCTCGTCGCAAATCTTATACATATTTGATCACCTCAAACTGTCGATAATATTTTTTACTTGCGACTCAAACACTAATCAGTTCAACTTAGTTCAGAGTTTGAGAAATAATTCAAGAGATTTACGCATGCGCCTGTTTTACGCGCCACCCCTCGAAGCCTTACGACCGCCTCTCTGGCGGGCACATTACCTGCAATATGAACCCTCAGATCTTAAACATAGAGGTTTCTACTTCCCAGGCACATCATCTCACGAAAATTTTGAGGCTCCCGTCATCTTCAGTTCTAAAGCCGTCATTATGTTCGCGTACGAAGAATTAGATTTTCGTGACGTATTCTCCCGAATTCTCACTCCATCGCGGGAAAAGGCTTTCAGGGGTTTGGTGAAAGTCAAAATGGACTTTAAGTTGTGAGCGATATGGTGAGTATTCGATCGTTTGAATTTCGGTTGGAAGGATAATGTTTTAGAGTAAAGAGTACAGCGCTCAGTCGGCTGCGAGCCTTGGAGGTGAGTGCACTGCACACTCTGCCGGGATCTGCGCCGCGAGCGTAACTTAGTTCGTAACGCGGGAGAATGCAGAGTTGTTCTGTTCTATAGTAACTTTCAGTGATTATTCAATGCATGCAGTCATGTTACTTAGTATCTGTAGCTACAAAATGTACACACTGTTATAAAATAAACTTTTATAAAATCAGCATCATAGTGAAGTTAATAAATACCCTTCCACGGCTACGGCCAAAAAAATATTGCTGGGGAATAATAATTGTAGTGAGTATTCATATATTCGTTTAGCTGAAAGTATCATTTTATTATAAATAGTCTACACACGAATTTTTCAAGAAAAGTTATCTTTCAACTTGAATTTTAGAAAAAAAAGAAATAAAAAGAAAAGAAAAAAGTTGATAGGGAAAAGTAAAATTTCTGCAGGCAGTCTTAAAGAATACGTATTCTATTTCCATATTGATTAATGTTCGGCAAATCCTTAGTCGGTTTGCGAAATAAAATTACCCCAGTCTGTAAATTAAATTAAATTGTGTTGCTGTATCTTGTAAATAAATAAGAGGGAATGTAAATCGTAGTTAGCGTGGCCGGGCGGGGCGGCGCGGGGCGGCCGGCCGATCCAGGCATATTTGCTGTTTCGCCGACATTCCCCAGTTAATTAAAGCCCATTTGTACACTGTCTTGCGAAATATAATTTATGAAACGAGAAAACATTTTAACCTTTAGGAAATATTTGGTTCTGAAAATATCCATTTCTATTAGTGAGTAGCTCGTTAATTATCGTATAATTTATAGGTCACACGTTTAGACCTTAATTCAAAATTCTATTGTTGGTCCTTCGGTACATACTATCTTTTGTAATTTTGACAATTGTTCGGCTCTATATATCTAAGCGCAGAAGGTATTGATAAACAAGTAGATGCCTCCACTCCACCTCCTTGTCGATTCCAAATAAGCCCGCCTCGATCCCAAGCTCCGCCTACCCGTAGAAGATAAATAAGTGCTTATGTAAACAGTTTTATGTACTCCCTTGTATACAGGTATATTGTCCTCCAATATACATCTGAGTAAATGGTTATGTAAGCTGCCACAAGAGTATGAACAAGTCTCTTGAGATGTGGTTTATGTACCTTTAATTATACATTCTTTAGTAACAATCGGTTATCCGTGTTAGTTGTAACAACAGCTTCTTTATATAAGTATTTATCCAAGTTAGTAAAAAACAAGTAGACAGCCGGAATAAGTAACTTTTGAAATAAGGAAATAGGATAACCAAGTTTTACAACCGGACTTTCGTTACAGATGAACAATTTAATACAATGAAAGTTACAGCAAAGTTTGAACAATAAATACATAACAGAGGAAAACCGAAACAAAACGAAATGTCTATGCTGCGCTTGATTTTACAAAGTGAGCAAACACAAAGGAGATAAATCTAGAACAGTTCTTGAACAGGACAATGTTAACAAACAAAATCAACAGAGCGGGTGAAACTTTCACAGCTAAGAAGTCGAAACTGTGTATACAATGTTGGTGGAGAGCAGCGCGCTCTAACAAGCCGGCCATCCGAACTTGTTAAACGTGGCCGGGGAGTAATTCACCGAAGCGGTCACTAGCTGAACACTCAGACAGTTCGTAGCTGTGTGTGGCAAGGCTAAGAGCACGGATTTGTTTCTGCATGGCAGCCGCTGTGTAGCCGGGCAGGGCATGTGCCGCGGATGATGGAGGCGCACTCGCTGGCCCGGAGTCGGCAGACTCCCGCCGCTAGGAACCACATTGTTTACACCGACCATAAAGGACGAAAGTGAGTATGATCTTTCCTTTTACGTTTTCTTCTGCTTTGAAGATTTTTTTTAACACTTTTCATGACTCAGGGCTTTTGTCTGCATTGTTAAAACATGAGCGAATATTTTATTATTCTTTTACGGGCCTCTGGGATTTTTACGAGTAAACGTAGGTGCCATCAAAATCTTTTAAGCATTATTATAGTTAAGTAGGTAGGTGTGTAAAATATGTAAAGTTTAAGTATAAATGTTAGGTCGTGGTTTTGGTGGCTATGACTGGCATAATGTGTAAAAGCTGTCCGTATGTAGGTACCTATGTCAAGAGGTAGAAATATAAGTATGAAATAACGATGTAGTTCAGAGGAAAAATTGACAAATCTTTATCCTGTTATTAGAAACATTAGGAAGCTCGAAATACCAATTCACCTAAACTGGTATTTCAAGCATTCTAGGATTTCTTTTTAGCCGCCTTCAAAAAGGAGGAGGTTGCAAGTTCTGTATTTTTTATGTGGGTAAGTATTTATGGTATGCAATTTCTCCGACATTAACCGATATGCTAAATGATTTTGATTTTAAAGAAAGAGTAGGAGTACCATTTATTTAGTGAAGATCTGATGAATATTTTGGCATAGGTACTTATGGAAAATCTGCAATGAGCAACGGTGGCATTTCACCTCGGTTCTAGCCAAGGGCGGGTTTTTTTTACTCTTTTTTACGCCACTCAAAATGAGCTTATTCAAAATTAAAATCCAAACTCATTTATTCAAGTTAGGCTGAGGATCAGCACATTTTGAACGTCAAAATTACATAAGGCAGTCCTCCAAAACTCCCGCCCTACACCACTTCCTGGTGCTTTAGCTGGGAAGATGAAGTGGCGCCTCCAAATCCCCAGCAACACAGTAATTGTCATAACATAAATTCAACAGCAGTTATTATTTGATTATAATATCTCCAAAAAAAAAACATCGGTTTATTGCCCGTGTTATTGTTAAAATGTTAGAAATCCTGACAAAAATTAACTCATTTCAGAAAAATATTTCCCTAAATAGGTGCTTGTTAGAAAATCTTTGGTGGGGTTATCTACATTAATTTGGTTTATAGAAGATACACTAATCAAATACAAAATGACAAATATTATATGCATATTTAGATAATTATATCTACTGTCATGGACATATGAAAAAAAAAAAACAAAGCAACGAAGTCAAATGTGAAGTAAGTAGTATTACCTATAATATGGTTTTATTCCGTTATTGAACTCCACCATCCACGAATAATTTAAACGAATATAATAATAATAATAAATAAAAAAATATAACAAAAGAGTTTTTATTATAATTTAATGTAATTAAAAATACTGGCAATTTTCTCTGAAAATTGTAGCAGTTCAGCCACTAGTGATGTATGTAAAATAATAACTTTTATATTTTAAAATTGCCTTGGTTATTTTTGGCCAGTTCGCATTCATTAAAACATAAAAGAGGTTCGTTGTTTTTTTTTTAATTCGCATTTTATAGATGGGTGGAACAACTAGATAGTAAAATTGGTCTGGAACATAGTAACAAAAATCATGCAGGAAATTAATATTGTGTGGGTTCAGAATTTTGTAATAAGAACAATTTTACATCTTACCATGATGATAGTTAATCAATTTAAAAAATAAACATCAGTTATAATATAAGTGTTTTTTTTGTAAGTTGTGCGATAAATCTTTCTTTCGAATTCTTACTTTTATAACTGAATTTTTGTAATGGTCCTGTGTCCACTACTGAGTGGAAACATTATAGGCTGATTATACTGTACTATAAGAATAATGATGATATATCTAAGAATTGAAAAGAAAGGTTTATCGCATTCTTCTAACATTAGAGGGTTCGCACCTAAATAATAACGGATCTATCGAAGAGCCTACGCTCGCCGCGGTCGGTTCGTGGATGGGTGACCATGAGGCCACATCGAGACCCCTCCGCCGCGCCTCGGAAAGCACGTTAAGCCGTTGGGCCCGGCTGTCAATCATAGATCTTTGACAGTCGTTACGGGTAGTCAGAAGCTCAAAAATATGACAACCAACCTTACAAAGAGTATCGTGTTACCCAGTAACTGGGTTGTGGAAGTTGGATAGGCAGTCGCTATGTAGAATACCTACTGGTATTCAGCGCATCCGGTCAGACTGAAAGCCGACCCCAACATAGTTCAGAAAAGGCAAAGACAGATTGATTGATTTCTTCTAACCATTAGACCCAAAAAAATAAAGTTAAAAACTAAAACCCTGCTACGACAAAAATGCCAACTAAAAAGTTTTAGAAGACATTTCTTATAACTGGAGTCACACGTAAACCGACATCCTTAGCTTATTAATGACATGTGATGTGACTTCGGTTATACGAAAACCGAAAAAAATCGTCATCGATGTTTGTTTTTATCTTTATTTTCTGTCTCTGCTAAATTGCCAAATAACAGTTTGAAAACCATACGTGAGGACGGCAAGAATACACATGTTGATGAGTTTTCCCTTGAGGGATAGAGGATGATTAAAAAAAAAAATAAGATCGCCCTTCATAAGATCTTTCATGACTTTCTTCGTTTTGTCTTGCCTGGAAAGAGACTATTTGACCAAGATAGATCTCATCGACATTTAATTTTTTTTAATTATTATTATTTTCAACCTCCCCACCTGGCTCGGTGCGCTCGCGTTCGCCATCAACTGGGTCTTTAACATATTCATTCAAAGTCCGACATTGGGCTTGCCGTGCTAAGATCTTCTAGCATCTGAGTCAGTTCGGAGACTGAAGACGAAAAATAGACAATATCTTCGGTAAAACGGAGATTAGACTATCTCTTATGTCCAACAATAATGCCTTTATCTGCCCAGCCTGCTGCCAGCTTTCTGAAGACTTCCTCCAGTACGCCCGTGAATAATTTCGAAGACAGGCAGGTTTCGTTGTCTATATCCTTTATTGATCTGGAAAGACGGTCCTGTTTTAGAACTGATTTGAATGGCTGCGGTGCTGTTTTTATAGATATTTTGCAAAAGGTTTATGTACGTGGTGTCTATTTCTTGATTCTGTAACGCGTGGAAAATTGAGGTATGGCTGATGCTATTAAAAGCTTTTGAGTAATTCACGAATGTAATATTAACCTTTCGTATGCCGGAACGTAGATCTACACGAGACACAATGGCTTTTTAATTGTGTCTGTAATTACGGCATTCAACCGGTTAAGCGGGGGCTGGAACTCTGTATGTTTCACCACTTGGTTGATAGAAATTTTTTAGTAAAAGAAGTTCTCAAAATCCGGCCCGTTCGGGAGGCTGATGTTTGTCAAAGGCTCCGGCTATTTTCTTCTCGATTTCTAATGTAGGCTTTGTACAGGTTTGAAACCAGACTGATGAGATGGTAATTGTTTATGTCTATTTTGTCACCCTTTCTGTGGGGAAGAATAATCAACGAGTGACTAAATGTGATTGGCAGAATTCCGGGTTTTTAAAATACTGTCGAAAAATTTTTTACTTACATTCTATGAGCCACAACAATCCTTGTACTGTCTGCTAAGCATATCTGCCTTTTTAGAAAATTGACTGTGATGGGCTCTCCAATGGTATGTGTACTATTGGAGAGTCAATCACAGTCAATTTTACTAATTTTTTTTTTTGTCGGCAACACCTCAAGCTACACATGTCCAATTTTAGATAAGCTCGTATGGTATAGGTGTTTCGTTCAATCAAATGCAGCAGGTTATAAATGGCTTGATGTGTAGGTAGCCGTGCGTAAAATACATAATCGTATCTTTTTGCCAATATTATCTACATAGAATCTACAAAATGTTACAGTACAATAGTAAAATCTGAGTCACTATAATAGGGATAAAAATTGCTCACTTCATGTGTCACTGCTGTCTTTTGTCCAAACCTTTGTCACTTTTGTCCATGAATTTGCTATAGCCTGATCCTTAAATTCCCACGAAATCACTTACTAAAGGGAATTAGTAACTCAATCATCTATATTGAGAAGGCCGTAACTTTACATTTCACCACGTTTTTAACAATTTTATTGTTTGAATTTAAAAATCATCAACTAAAGTGGTTATAAAATTA
This sequence comes from Amphipoea oculea, assembly GCA_945859645.1. NCBI lineage: Eukaryota > Metazoa > Arthropoda > Insecta > Lepidoptera > Noctuidae > Amphipoea > Amphipoea oculea. The sequence goes on along the minus strand of OX243866.1, from coordinate 11,011,281 downwards.
ACCTGAATTGCCAAATTTAAAACATTTTTAAGGTGATTTAAAATTAGAATGCCAAGTTTATGTATTCAAATAATCAAATCAAAGCATTCAATTTATATAATATGTGGCATTACAAATTGGCATCAGCAGGTACGTGTTATGATCCATTTGCTTACATTTTCATCAGATACTTTTGGAACAGACTTACTCGTACCTGTCATTACATGAATATTTTGTGAATATTTTGTAAATAAGCTAGGTAGTTAGGTGTAATATGGGAATCGATTTATTTCACAAATATGGTATTAGATGAAAATTGTGGAAAAAGCTCTGCAAAGAGGAAATTGCACAGGCGGTAATTTTCCTCTAAATTAGATTTTTTACCAATGGTAGACACTTTTCTTTTGTATACTTACTCATCTTTTCACGGATCACTCTCCAAGTCGCACACATTTTTATTGTTTTTTTTTTTAAATTAAATCTAATTTACAACAGAAACACAATAGTGACAGTAAATAAAAGTCAACAGTGCTACCACCACACGAACAAGCTTTCGGTTTTTTAGCCATTAGAATATTTATCTATAAGTTCAGCAATACACATCACACCGGCAATATATTTATATACCACATATTTAAATTCATCAAAGAATTTCTTTTTGTTTAAGAAAATAATACATTTTTAATGAGTATAAATATGTTTTTTGTCCAAACTGCTACCCTTAGGCGACTTTTCGTAGCCATTCAGTAGCGTGTTTCGTTAACGCGCGTCTGCATCGCTATGGTTGGCCGTTTGTCGCATTTGCACTGCGCGACAGTAGCGATTCAGTATCGATACAATCGCATAGTATCGGTTCAGCATCGCTTCTGCATCAATGCAAACGCGATTGTTTCGGGTGACATTGGGCAAAGGAAGTTAATATGGGTGCACCCAATATTAACGTTGCCTACGCCCATGCTGCAGCTGATTCCGTATAAGCACCAATAAAGACAACGCGATCAATGTTGTCTCGACCGACTCCATCTGACCCAGCCCAACTGTAGCGTCCACATGCATTCACAAGATACTTACGTTTCGTTAATGCACGTAGACGCTGCAGTTGGTCGATACTGTATCGATACTGCATCGCGTCTATGAATTGTGCATCGCGATTGTAACGATGCATAATCGTGGTTATGTGTGGGCGGAGGTATACGACTAGTGACAGCATCGTGATTGTATCGCGGTCTTTTTGCAACTGTATCGCGACTGAATCGTTGAAAAATTGGCCGTGGGCAACAGCCCTAGATTGTGTTTCTGTGTTGCGCAGAGCTGTTTTTTTTATTACAAACTGACTAATCGTTCTACAAGAGTGTCTGAGGGGCCTGAATTTCAAAAGTTTAAATTTTTCATGAAAAAACTAAATTAAGAGTTTTATGTTTTTATCTTTTTTAATAATAATATTTTTAGTTAATCATATTGATAACTAATGATAATCATATTATTAGGAGACCTGAAAATTAAATATATTTTTAAGGGAGTAAATGGGTCTGAAATTCTAAACAAACAAGGAACTTTCAGGGCTTGCGTTTATTATGTAACACGTTGTGTTACTTCTTCACTGCTTGCCTATCAAATAGATAAATCATATTGTACGCAGGAAATCATCACATAAAATGAAATCGAGACATTTTTATGGAAAATGTCTAACTAATCCTCTTAAAACTTACTTAATATCTTTATTGCTTTACCATAATATGTACTTAGGTGGTAACTATATAATTTAGATCATTATGGACCCTGTAGGGCACAGCAAAAGGGTAGGAGACTTATTGACTTTCTAGTGATGAACACTTTTTTAAATGAATTAACCTCTATAATCTTTTTGCGCCTCTAATGATGCACACTTTTTGTAATAATTGAGCCGGCAAGCGCTTTATCCAAGTTGGTCGTAATTACTATAATATTTAGTATTTTTGGGACCCCAAAATAGGAATTATTTGTGTTTCACAAAAAAAGAAAACTAACGCCCCTGCCTTCCTGTTAGCATCGATGGTGTGAATGACCCAAATGAGATTGCGAATCTCTTTATGAACAATTTTTCGGTGAAGTCTCCATTAGATACGGCGACGGAGGTGCTCAATGCTGACGTAAACAGTCGGGAGCTGGGGACGGACGTAACTACAGCATAAGGCGTATCTCGAGTGGTAAGGCCCGGGTCATGATGGACTCAACATTGAGCACCTACAGTATGTCGGACCACATATTGCTAGGGTCTTGGCTGTGTTTTACTCGCTGTATGTGAGCCATTCCTACCTGCCAGCGGACTTTATGAAAACAGTGGTAGTCCCTGTAGTGAAGAATAAAGCTGGAGATCTTACTGATAAGAGTAACTACTCGCCTATTTCTCTTGCCACTGTAACTGCAGAAGTGTTTGACGGTTTGCTTAACGCACAGTTCTTAACGCATAGATCGGTAACACTGCGCGATAACCAGTTCGGATTTCGTCCCCGGCTGTCCACTGAAGCATACCGTCAAATAGGTGCTACACAGACCGTAAAACGCCGGTGTATGCGTGCTTCCTTGATTTGTCCAAGGCGTTCGACCTTGTAGCGTATGACCAGCTGTGGAGCAAGCTGATGTGCATAGATTTGCCGCCGGAACTTATAACAGTATGTTCCAGTACTGGTGTGCGCACCGGTCTAATAGTGTTAGGTGGGCGGGAGCAATGTCGGATGCGTATCAGCCCGAATGGGAATCAGGCAGGGTGTCTTAACATCTCCAAACCTGTTTAATTTGTATATTAGCGGACTGATCGTGGCGCTCAGCAGTCATCATGTTGGCTGTCACATTGACGGTACCTGTGTCAATAATCTAAGTTATGCTGATGACATGGTGCTGCTGAGCGCTTCGATCTGCGGTTTGAGGAAGCTATTACATATATGTGAGGAGTATGCTTGTGATCACGGTTTATAGTATAATGTGAAAAAGAGCCAGTGTATGGTCATCGACACCGTGCAAAATGTCCGGGAGCATACCTCCAGTAAGTCTCAATGGGGTTCCTTTTCAAAGGGTCGATTACTTTACATACTTGGGGCATGTTTTGACTGTCAAGGATCACGCAGACATGGAACGAGAGCGGAGGGCGTTCTCTGTTAGAGCAAACATGATCACCCGCAGATTTGTGCGGTGCTCTAATGGGGTGAAGGCTACGCTCTTTAGAGCGTACTGTACATCGCTGTACTCGTGCAGTCTGTGGGCTCACTACTCTAATAGAAGTTACAGCGCCATCCGCGTCCAGTACAATAACGCGTTTAGGGCGGTGATGGGGCTACCACGATACTGCAGTGCCTCGGGTATGTTTGCAGAGGCGCGCACCGACTGCTTTCACGCTACCATGCGCAAGCGCGCCGCGTCCTTGGTGCGCTGGGTACGGGTTAGCCCCAACATCGTACTCACGATGATTGCGGGAAGGCTGGACTGCCCCTTAATCCGGAATTGTTCCAGCAGACATGTTTCTGTAGCAGTGTTGGAGAGAGGGTATTGATTTTATTGTTGAGATTATTTACTAATTTTTATTTCTATTATGATTTATTTTGATTTCATCTAATTTGATTTATTCTGTTTCCATTTAATTTGATTTTATTTAATTTGAATTTTAACTAATTTTATTTCATTTTATACCTGTATGGGTGTTATTTAAATAAATAAAATTATTATAAAAAGAGGCGCAATAACAATATTGAAAGAGTTTTTAAGAAGCGCAGAATGGGCATTATTAGAGGTTCAATTAATATAAAGATCAGTGCCCATTTTTACTAAGCATCTTTTCTTATGGTAAGGGAAAGCATTTTTAAATACGTATTGTATCTCCTAAAGTGTAAAATTTTACTGCGATATTATTTGGACACATTTATATATGCCCCAAGGATCGTAGCTGGTGGCGTTCTGTAGTTACTGCCTATCCCAATGGGAAGAAGGTGTGTGTGTATGTATGAATGTATGTAGTCTATTCAAACTTATGTTTTAAATTAATTTTATTTCAATTTAAACAAATATCAACTTGATTTTAATGTTAATTAAGTTGATTTCAGAGTGACTAGGACTATTGAAAAAGTTATAAAAATGTTTGAAGTTGTAGCGTAAACTGAACTTTATTGTGTAGAATTTAAATATTATTTTTCCATAAACTCATATTTGTTTACATTTTTGGCAAATAAGTCGCGAATGCAGATTATGTATGTATACCCCTGGTTTCTGAACACCTCATAATAATCAACACCTATTGAATTGAATTTAACCTGTTGTTAAATTTCATGTCAGTGGTTTTAATTGGCTGTTGTTAGTTCGGTCAACCAATCACAAGGGTTGACATTAGTTTGACAGCATGTCAGTTAGTTAGGGCTCCGTACCCAAAGGGTGCCAACAAGACCCTACTAGTAAGCCTTCGGCGATTGTCTGGTACTAGGTATGCACTTTATGTCTATTATAATGCCATCATCTACCTGTGATTTATGCGATTATTTGCATTGCACGAACGCACGCACATCAACTTGCGAAAATACTTAAATAATACACATTTTTATCGAGATATTAACGACTTACAATTAACAGGACAATTTTATTTTATTGAGCGTTCGGATTGCGGTACAATAATAACCTCCGGCGTCGGGTGGGACTGGAAACCTTTAAACCAAACAAATGAGTCCTATTATTTCTCTCAATTTAGTCTAACAAGCAACTTAGAGTCAAAGGTTCGACGAGGCGGGGAACTCAATGGCCGTGAAATTTGTAATCTTCATTAATTTCAACTGAAAGTTAACTTTCGCCCTTCCTACTTTTGTTCCTGTTAATTTAGCTTGACTCTTTCAAAATAATATTGTGTAATGTTTATGTTTCACGATCATTTTTATTCAGAACACGCCCACGGAGGCATAACTTTGGCTAAATGTGCGAATTATGTTTATTGTCTTTTTCCTTAAGAATGTCAGGGTTGGACATAATTATAATAACAAGTTAGCAAATGATATCAAAAACTTAAAGTTTAAATGAATGCTAATACCTCTTTCTTCCAAGCCTACCTTTACATTTTAAACGGATCATATGTTAAAGTCGTAACAAAAGAAATTTTCATTTAAATTAAGTGTATAAAGTTAGTAACCGCGGTCTGTAAGGAAACGGGACCGAGTGAACTTTTGCAGAAACATTTAAATTCACTGGTAGCTCTTTTATGACGTTCAGTAGTAACACCCACTCACTACTCGTCCGTATTGCGAGTTCTTTTAAATGTTGGGATCAATTTTCATAAATCATTCCAGTGAAACCATTGAAAGAATTATTTATTTAATTAAAAAAATACCTACATTATAAATATTATGCTCATTTTAACCAAAACGCTGTTAGAAATGATTTTCACAAAAAAAATTACAAAATACAGTACTAAATGTCATACAATTTATTTTTGATATAATTTTCTATCTAAAATGTTATATTGCAAGAATTCTTACTTACATTTATTCTTAATAATTCATTAAGAATTGAGACAGCGTATTGTTACAAAACGTCGGTATGCTACATACTTATGTGTATAATAACTATTGTAATTAGCAAGTAGTTAATGTTAATTATAATGGCCGGCAATGAGTTGCATTCCGACGCTACACAGGAATCTAGACTTAAACTGAATTCTCGAGTTTAGTACAAATAGCAGCAATAGCTTGTTTATATTACCTTGGGGTAACCATTTATTCTTTTGTGAGCTATCGTAGCCTCATATAGAAATCTAACAAAACTAAAGTTAATAAAGAGATAAGCACATGGTTAAAATCTAGGAATTATTCCAAACCAAGGCACTCTGAAAAGACTAAGTATCATTCAACGAATATAACATATCAGTAGGTATTTACGATAGTTTCGTGCGAAAAGGGTCACATTAAATTAGTTCCATTTTGCAGAAAATCTTAGTAAATAAACTCAACCACTTGAAAATTATTTTGTCTGCCATAAATCTAAATGTCAACCTCAGAAAGGATTAAGTAGTTGTGATATACAGTTGTGCATGGAAATTCAAATACTGCAGGCGTTAACTTGTATGTTGGCAACTTTCCTTTGTGCTTGTTACGCGTATAATGTATAAATATAGTGAAAAAACGTGGTGTAAGAAGTGAATAACGTTGTTTGTTGTAATAATAAAGAGATTTGAATGGGTAGCAAGTGCCGTCGGCGGCCGGCAGGCGGCGCCGCGCGCGCTCGCATGTGTCGCGAGTGCTGGGAGGGTGGCGGGGAGTCGCGCGGTGTGAGCCACCGAAGGACAGCGGAGTTACTTGTACACAGTTTCCGTTAGTCACATTTTCGCAACAAGGTATTCACATTTCGAGGACTGGAAAGTTGGCGTTATCGCGTTTAAAATAGAACGACAAACACATCTAACTTTGTGATGCAAAATGAACACGACGAACCGGACAAACCGTTTCGACTGCTTATTTTATTTTGGGTTGAAAAGGCTGTGTAGCGTTTAAGTGATTCTTAAAAGGCTTAAATTGGGTATGGGGGGAATGACAGCGGTTTAAAATTTCACAAAGTAGGTACTTAGTTACTGAATAATTTTATGTTCAGTAATTTATACTGAAGTAGGAAAACAAGTTGTCACACACGTACAGTGTTATTTAAAAGTAAGAAAAGAAGTTAAAATAAGAGTTTCATGCGTATCCTCTGATATAAAAAATATAGGATTACGCTCACATACCTACGTTATGCGATGAAAGTGTAACATATTCAGAGTCGGTCTCGACACGTGCCGAACTCTCTGAGAACATTATAAGTAGGTACGGGTAAGTGCACAAATTGATTTATTGAAGTTGAGCGGGTTCAGAGTTGCGCCTGAGTATTCACAGTCCTTTGCGTTACACAGATAAAGTGGAAATAAAAAAGAAACTTCACAAACAGAAATCCCCTTGTCGCGAGATTTACGAGCCGACGCACCTCCGGCGCAAATAACTTATGTACATGTAAATTTTATGTTCCGTTGAAACAAACGCTTGTAGGTACAGAGTCAGTGAAGCCTCTTATAGCGGCGTGTCAATTACCCACGAGCCCGCACTTGTTCATGTGTTCATGTGCGTACAACGTACGTCACGCGGTCGATCAACTAAATTAGGTTAACGATCAAAAATTTCGAACAACATTAGCGATCAATTTTCAACTAATACAATTGAAGGAAAGTTTTAGTAAAACCAACAATTTGTTTTATGATATCTGAATGTATAGCATCCAAGTAAACGTGATCATTTTCGTGATAATTATCTAAAGTCACGCAAATCGTGTTTTAGATGTTATGAGTCCTAGTATATAATGAATTTTCTTGGTGGGACAATGGACGTGGTAATGGGAATAATCTTCTATAATCACACTTTTACGACGGAATGATAATGGAGGTAATAATAGCGTGATTGACTTACAGATTCACCTGTGAACGTGTATTCGGTTTGCATAAAAAGTGAGCTTAATTGAATTGCATGCCAAGTGAGGCATCGCCATAGCTAGTAGGAAGTGGATTTTGATGTTGTTCTGACGTGATGTTTATTCATTGAATTAACATCCCGCAAATGCAAGCACAATTTAAGCGCTATTTTCCCGGCATTTCTGTTTGTCAATTAAAATATTTGGAATCACGAAATCATTTCAGTAGCGGTTTATTTGATTACTCGAATCGAACTCCACAAAAGATTGCAAATTGCAGTGTATTATTATTTTTCTTAGTTTAGTAAATTATAATTTTTTTTCGTGCAAATAACGTAATGTTATAAATTATAGGAATAGCGAGAACTTTGTTAGATAATATACTAATTCACGAACAAATACAAATAGGTACTGAAAATGATTACATTTATATGCTCATTGACTGTACTAAATACTTAAGTATGTATAGTTTTGAATTAGTGTATATACAGTGCATGTCAATCGATTCCGTGTTTCTTGAAGTAAGACTGCATAACTCGCAACTATCCATATGACACCAAAAACGAATTTCAATACAAATATTTCGCACATACTCGTACCAATCGTATAATTGTCAAAATAACAATTGAATAGGTGTGAACCGTGCGAGTTTAGCGTGCAGTGCACCGCGATTTGTATTGCATGGCACGTACCCACGGCTTTGGCTTGTTTGCCCGCCAGCTACGGGGCGCACATTCCATACCTAGACATTATTGTCGCCTTCCATTCTCTTTTGACTTTTATACGTGAAAATTTTAACCAAACTTTGCATCCAAAACAAATGTTATGCTCTCTAAATGAGATGTGAATATATTTATTTGCAACAGAATATTTACGAGGGATAAACAACAATCGGTGTGCTGAGAGGAATAGATTTATCGTGCGCAATCACAGATCAGATGTTGGTATTCGGAGCAAAGCCCCGGGGAGCAGGCTTCGCATCGACTGAATTATTTACACTCACGTTACTCTTAGAGGCTGCGGATCTGCGAAGGTACAGCTGCACGCGTGAACAGAAATATAATTTTTGTGTCAGTTAATTTTGTCGATTCTATAATTTACGTGTTTCAATTATGTTTAATTTGTAAAAAAACTTACTGATTTGTTTTTTTAATCGGCTAATAAAATTCAATGAGCCCTATAATACAATTTATGTTTTTAATACGCATAAAACAATCAACTCAATGACTGAAAAAACCAAACTGATCGCAAATCTCCCGAAAATCACTTCCCAACGTAATAAATACAATTAAAATCAATGCCCAAACAATTTAACAGCTACAAACAAATTTTGAACACTTGATATCTGCGGGCGCTAAGCTCAAGTGAGCAAAAGTGAGTAAGTTGTCGTTACGGAGTGTATGAGTGGAAAGCCGGCCAACTTGCTCCCAACTAAGTTCAAGTGCTTGTAAGTAAAGCGTCTGCGGGGAGCTCGCCTTCGCGAATTACTTCCAAGCGATTTCGCGATCTCGAAATGATGAGTTAAACTTCCACATCTGCCGCCGCCGAATAAAATGATAAGTTTACTAACAGTGGAGGTGCCACTGTTTTGTTATAGTTAAGGGGTTAGTTATACGCTAATTTAACGCATCAACAATGTAAGTAGTGTAAACTGAAATTTTTCATTTATTTTTGGTCTTAGTTTTCTTAATTATATTCTAAGAAAATGTTATTTGTAACAATATTTACTTTGTTACTATCAAAACCAGTTGAAAATGTAATACGATTCCACCAGCACGGGAAACTGGTTCCAAGCTAGCAGTAGTTAAGGATCTAGATGCAGGAACCACCTCAGTATAAGTACCGTGTCAAGGAACATTGTCTTCCGCATCAAGCTCTTGATTGAACCAACTGACGAGAACCCCATTCTTGTTGTTGCGGTCTACATTCACTTCAAGAATGAATCAAGAATTAAGTATTACCTATTAATGCAATAGCTTTTTAAATCACTACACTAAATGTTGAAATCATAAATTCAGTAACATATTCCACAATGTTAGCGTGTTCAATTTATCAATTACCAGCTAATACGAACTGAAAGCGAAGTTTTGGGTAAACTAATTATAAAATTGTGGTCACCTGTTAATATGAATATAATTCAATTTTACAATCCATGAAATGCTAATTGATGGAATGCTGACAGACTTAATGATTAATTTCATTCAGTGTGTTGATGTTACGTATTGGCTCGGTGCAGTATTTCACAATGGAAGTACTAATTATGTTAATCAATACAACGGTGTGAGTTTCGCACTCTCGAATAAGTTCTTTTATTAACTGCTCTGGAGTTTTTTGATGATAAGACGATTAATCTCCTTATTGACTTCAATCCCAGTCGTTCTAAATCTTAGAAAAAAATGTTAATTATCACTATTAGACATAGCAATGGACTCAATTTATTACAATTACCTAGAACGAAAAAGCAGACTATTCAGCAACGGTTCTTTATTGTCTTGTAACAGTCTTTTAATAAATGGCCTAAGTTTATTTGGCAAAATAAGTCTATGAAAAATTGTACTTGCCAACGTCAGCTTAGGTAACGTCCTATTTTTATATTTTTTTTACCTTTACTCTAGTTACTAAAATATTTCATTTAGTTTTTATTATCTTATAAATATTATTATTATTCATTGACATTTTTAATACTGTACTTTCCGTAGAGAGCAGGTATATATATACGAATAAAAATATACAGGAGAGATATATTTTCATTCAATACCATTTTCTTCTTGCTCAATCACTTACCAACTAAATCATTGAACTAAGGTTGATAGTTGTCCAACTAATGTAAACCGGTGCCACAATAACCCATTGACCCAGTCAGGGCCGCGACTCCCACATGCGAAGTATTCCCGGTAGGTACAGTGCTACAAGGATCGTTTGGCGCCCGAATGACATTGACAAGAGGATGTTGATGGAAATTTGTGGAATTGACTAAGAAATTGAATATACAAAACCGTTTATTGCCCGTGGTCCGACCGCGTAGTTCTACTAGTAGGGCCACGGGCATTTTTCTTTTCGGTGGTTCTATCAATCGGACCATGGGCAAATCAAGTTCTATCAGTAGTACTAAGGGCAACTTTGTTTACCCGTGGTTCTATTAAGTGAGTAAACTTCTTTGCATGTAAACCTTGGAGTTACTAAATACCAAAATAAATGTTGGATATGCATTGGATAAGCTGCGATGATATATATTCGTCCACGTTTACTTACTCTTTGTCTAAAATCTTTTTTTTAGTTAAACCAGCTAACTCTTTTACTCTCACATTTTTAATCTCACATTTACACGTCCGTCCATCAATGCCTCTTTTGCTGGCTGCTGCAGTAATGTAGGTACTATTTTCTTTTTAGTGCAATAGGTAGCTACAAAAACATTTTTAATCACTATGATTTTTTAGTCTTTTGTTACCAAAAGGCTAAAAAATAAAAATAATAGTTAACAGGTATAAGTACTACGTAAGTAGTACCATGGGCAAAAATATTTATCTTAGTCCTACTCGACCAGTAGAACCAGTGCCAATAAAATATGATAATTTTATAACGATAGTCCGATTGATAGAACCACCGAAAAGAAAAATGCCCGTGGTCCTACTAGTAGAACTACGCGGTCGAACCACGGGCAATAAACGTACAAAACAAGATGGCAGCGTTAGTTCCGATTTTGGCCACACGCCAAAATAACATTGTAGCGTTGTACAGGCAACAGGGTGCGAACATTACTCTGACGTTGTGAGCTATAGAAAGAGCCCCGACAAATTATAATTGTCCATGTTTCACTTTTATGAAAGGATAAACCCAGGGCCCTTGAAGCTTTTGTCCAGCATTGGACAAACGGCTGAGTTGATTGAAAGGAAAGTAAGATTTTTCCGGTAATGAACATTACAAATAGAAATCGTTAAGTGATACTGTAAGAAATAACAACTTTGCAGACACAATAACTTAGACAAGGGCAGTGCCTGCTTTACATGTGAAGCGTTAAGAGGGAACTGGGAACGAACCGGTTAGGCAGCTCAAGAAAAGAGCCAATGATTGTTTTTGTTTTATTCCAATGTTATCAATCAGCTGTCTATATACTTAAATGACGGAGCAGCATCTTCCTTACTTTTTATCACAACCACAACCAGTAACTCCGGCAGTCAAAAATTTATCCAAGCATAACCAAGCATTATAATCCACAGAATTGAAAGATCAGTGACGATGCATGAGCAGCGTCGTCGATCCCGTCGGGTAAGCGTTGTTTTATGGTCGTCGTGCCGCCAACAAAGTTCGGCAACTGCTTTATGATCCTAATTTATAAGTGAGCGGCGTCGGGAGTATTTACGACTCTTTTTGGAGTCGTCCCGCGAGTGCGTTCAGCCTCGCATTACATGTACGCAGAGGACTATTTGAGGACGCGCGTGTCTGTGTGTCTGTTTGCGTTCGTCAAATGTTTCAATGGGGTGTAGTGCGTGTGTAGGTGTTTGTGTTTGGTTGCTGTTTTCAAGTTAATTTCTTAGACCATCATTAACCTGGCCTTTTCCCAACTATGTTGGTGTCGGCTTTCAGACAAACCGACTACCTATCTGATCTCCACAACCCAGTTAGGTACTGGGTAACACGATACACATTGACAAGACTGGCTGTCAGAATTTCGGAACATATTATCTGTGCTTTCGGGCTTCTGATTACCCGTAACGACTGTCAAAGGTCTGTGAATGACAGCCGGGATCAACTGCTTCAATGGAACACCCATCCACGGAACAGCCTCGGCAAGCGTTGCTTAACCTTAAAGATCGACCCTTGTTATTATTTAGCCACGAGCCCCTCTAAAGTTAATTGGTTTAAAAAATATGAGCATTTAGTGTGTGGGTAAATAATTGACTATGCATCCCATATCAGTTACTTGTTTTATTCATATCTGCTATGCTGGTTTTCGTTTATTTAAGTGTAGACACAAGAGAATGTTTCATATTTTAATTGGCGAACAAGTCAGTAACGGAATGAAACAACATTCGAAATAATTATTACTTTATACATTTATTAATTGATAATTGTAGCTTCTAACTTATTAAAAGGAGGTTTTTCTTTTATGATACAATGGATTCGTGTTACGCGTAATTTAGTAGGCTGGTAGATATATTTAATAAATTGTGCTTCAAAGAGCTCTCACGTAAAATGCACAGCCGCTTAAAATATATGATCGCTACCACCGAGCAATATGTTATTTTATTTTAACATTTCCGTTTATTTTTGTTTTGGCAATAAGTCATACAACTTAATTGAGATAAGTGTCAAAAATATACAAGACTTAAGAAGTAAGAGATTTGGTTCTTATTTTTAATGGATTCAATTAAGTATAGTTAGCACTTTGGCCATACCGAGATACATAAGCCATAGCTAGTTACACAACTAAGGTTCTTATTTATAAACGTTGCTTAAAGTTAAGTCATGATTAGTGACTGTTTACCCATACATTTTTGACGTTTAAACGTCTCTTAAATCTGTAGGTAATAGACAACTTTCCCTAGTAAAAAATATATTCTTTTTAATGCCGTGCACATCGTAATTAACTACCTACATATGATAAGTTTTCATATACGTCATGCGAAATGGCACCCTGGACATGAAGAGTTCCAAGCCGGTGATTTACAATCTCCGAGCTGGTATGAGGTTTAGGAGCATAAATTAATTTTCAATTTCCCTTTGACGTTTCGCTGAGCCGGGACATGTCTCCGGGAGAAGGCATTACCCCATACATGACACGTGGCGCCTATTCGATGCACCCACATCGTTGCGAACGGGTGCTGATGTTGTAAAATGCTGGTTGACTGTTGGTTATCCGTGTAAAAATATTGTGGGATACAACAGTTTTGGGTGGGGAAATATAAGGTTTAATAGAATAGGTCAAATTGAGATTATAATATTAAAAAAAATCAAAGTCAATACAGAGATTACTTTGATCAAAAAAAAAATTAAGTCATCTCAAAAAAAAAAACAAGGGTGTTTCAAGACATTTTAGAAGCATAAACAACTGTTTATGCTGTACAGAAGTACTTTTAAAACAGTGATTACTATATTCAAAATATTAATAAACCTACCATCAACTTACTTTCAATAGGTCGAAAGTATAAGCTGTACTTTTACTATTACAAGCATAAATAATAACTCAAAATAGAAACGCTTTCACCACTCTAAGCCAGAAATGCGACAAATGTAAAAGATTTAACTGTATTACGCATAATGTATGCAGATTAACATCCAATGCAGTCAATAGGCCACAATTTGGTGCCGATAGAAATATTAGATCATCGCGAGTTACGAGGAGAATGCGGCACAGAATGCAACATGCAAAAGCCATTGAGTAGCAGTGAGTGAATGGGTGTCTTCCGCTGGATGGGGACCACCCGACCATTGTGTCCATACAACGTCACATAACTTTGTTGTAGTTGCCGACATTCTTGTCTAAATAAAACAATATGCACTTATATAAATCTATGGAGTTTGTGCTCGCTGTTAGTGTTTGTGTTGGCAGTTGGTTTGTTGAAAGTGATGCTGTTTGTTAAAGTTGAGTGGACTTGTTAGTTTGAAAACGGATTAGTTTAATGGTAAATATTAAGTATATTACGCAATTTTAGGTTTAGTGTGCGTTTTGTATGATTACCTATTTAATGATAAAGATATACGTCAATATGTTGTAAATTCGAGGAAAACTAACTAAATAAAACAAAAACAAACATACAGATATCAACACTACGGCTGAACACGAAACTTTTACAGTCCAGTCAATATTGGGCGCGCAAAGTTTAAGATGCAGCGTAGATAGGGCGCGTAGTTTCGTCGTAGCTACGTAGCTACAAACAGATACGAGTCGCTACGAGCCGCTACGAAGTGTGGCGGTGTAGCGCTGTCGGTTCGGCGGTGCATTGGTTCAAATATCCGTCGCTCGGCGATGGCTCACCGACACGAAGGAGGAAGGAGATTTCAATGCACTTGATTTATGACCCACATAATGGAGCGCTACGCTGCATTTTGCTGCATGCAACCAACCGTCGGCGTCGGCCCTCCACGCTAAACATCCTCTGTATTTATGAAATGTACACAACTAAACATAATTGATCATTTAAATACGTAATAGCTGTTCTGATATATTATACTTGCGTCTGTTACTGTGTCTAACTAATGTAATGTGTATTTGGTGTTATTATTGACGTATATGCACAGTAACTTTAAAGAAATATTTTGAAGCGTAGTATAAAATTACATGAGCAACACGAAGGCGGCCATCCAAAATATATTAGCAAAGGGTGCTCGGTTCACAGTCTTAGCGATGCGTCATTGGCAAATTGAAAACTTAATTTATAGCTCTCCCATCGTCTGAGCTTACACAGCTTACTGTGGGCTGACAGCCTGAGTGCTGCGGATTTTCTTATTTCCAAGCCGCGGCCTATACGAGACGTTCTTGGAAAATGTTGAGGGAAAACATTAACCGACTTCTTTCACTGGTATTACCACCTTTTTCTATGCGGGGGGCGAAGTGTGAAGGAGTTTGTGAATGAGGTTTGGTTGCACTATTTTACGTTGCATTTATAGTCGGGAATATAGTAGTTTATAGCGTGATATACGGCACTGATTAAAAATGGCGTGTGGTCGAGTACAGATATTATGCCATCCTTTTAAAAGTGTAGTATTTTGTTTTCTTTTGTCTTGGCAGCCGAAAAGGTGATTTTGATCACTATTATTGACTATTTCATACCACTCCGAGTGCAATTAAGCGACTAATTGAGACCATAGAGGAATTTGATCGTTCATTATATCAGTGTATTCGGAGGCTTATTATTACCAGTGGATATTTAATAGGCTTAAAGAGAGAGGAAAGTTAAAAAGTGTAAAAGCACAAGGATTTTTACTGAAAGTCGCGATCAGTTTGAATCCATTCGTGTAACAGCAAGCTGCCATAAATTCTGCTTCGTATGTTGTACAAGACGCATTGCATATATTCCATCGCATTGCTCCACGTGCTTCTGGAATGACAAAAGTACGCTCTGAAATATTCGGTGTCACTGAATGGTATATTTTACCAATACGAATGTGACGCAACAAGGTTTTGAAAAATGTAGTTTTTGAAAAGGCCGCTGTGTATGATTCTAGAAACATCTGTCAGTGGGAGTGTGTACGGTATTCGTGGCGCAAAGTGCTACGTTATTCAACTTAATAGCCATTAGTTTGGTTCGTTAGCGGAATATTGCTAACGAATGTGCGGCGGCCGCGCATTCCGGCCGCCGGCGCGTGCTGAAACGCTCAATTAGCACACGCTGCTAAACTATCCCACCTAGCGCTTCTATAAAATACCAGTAATTTCATACCACCCACTGTATCTGTCAAAGCGCGCAAACAAGGCGCGGTCTGTTTATTGCAGTTGTAGAACTGAACATTGTGCTAGAACACTCACTACTGTATATCTACAGTAGCTGTTGCCTGCCACTTCTTTCGCATACAAACTTTGTCCCACTCACTAGTTGACTTCTGAACAGTTCGTTCTTATCCTCGCCTCCTAAATCTCTTAGAAACATAATTCAATCATGTTTTATCTTCATTAGTTTTTGAGTTAGTCAAAAACAAAGCAACAGATTCGAAGGTAAAACTGTTTATTCGAAGCACAACTTCAGCTATCTGAATGTTTAACAGCTCTTGTTCGCAGACGAATTTGTATTTCCTCACATCAATCTCTTTAAATAATACGATATATCTCGCACTCCACAGACCGAGGGGTTTTTGCCGTTATTACTGCATTCAAAATTGAGCACCGAATATGAAATGATGTGCCTTTATGTCAGGGCTGCTCAACCTAACCTGCGGGTGCTTGTACGGGCCACAACGCTTTTATGCAGCCTGAGACCTGAAGTAATTAAAACGAGAAGTTTAAACAGGCTAAGCTAGTGAGCGACATCTGACTATGATTTGCGGGCTTCTAAATGAGGGTTGTTTACCTCTGACGTAAAGTAGTGAGTTTATATTTGTTGAGAAGAAAAGAGTAAGTATAGTGTTGTAGTTATTTTAATGTTCTAAGAAAAAACTAGCCAAGTGCGTGTCGGACTATACTGACGCCTAATGAAGGGTTCCGTGTGTAGGATGAATTGTGCACAAAAACAAACTTAACATTGTGGTTGAAAATATGTTGTTACAATGTTGTTTTTTTTTTTTGTCGGTATAATTCACGTTCAATTTTCCAACTGAAAATGTAAGTTTGTAATCGCGTTTTTTTTATTTGATTTAAAAATACTTACTTGTGCTGTGAGACCCTCCTTCCTGCCAAACATGATTCTAGGTCAAGGGGAAGTAGCCTATAGGTTTTGATTTTTTTGCGAGTATCAAAATATGTGTATTTATTGCGCTGACTAAAAAATTGGTTTTTTTAGAGCTCTACAGGACCGTAGACTTAGATATTTGATATTAATTTCAACTTGATACCTCTACGTGTTCCTGGGAAAAAGTCTTGACAGACAGACAGACGAACGGACAACGAATTTATGCTATAAGGTCCCGTTTTTTTCTTTTGAGGTACCCTAAAAATGCAACACCGAGCTATATCTGTCAAAATGTTGGCTAAAATTAGAGCGTATTTTTGTCCTATGACAAGTTATTTGCATGACTATTCGTATTAGCCATACAAACCGGTAATGGTACTACGAATATAAAAATCACGATCACGATCTGAATCCAGACAATACGAAGCTCAAATCACGAACCGTAATAACCTATTGCATATTTAGTTTCCATTCAAAACGAAAAGATTTTAATTTTGACACGTTATGTTTTATTTATCTCTTTGTCGACACGATTGATATATTCAGTGTTGATGATAATTTATGTGTGAAATTTTAAACTCCTACAAGTTTTTATTTTGTTTGCCATTTGTCTCCCACCCCTTTTAAATAAAACTAACATCTAAAAATGCACTTTGATTGTCACATTCCGTTGCAATGTTTACTTTTAAGTACCATTTCATTATCTCAATTTATTCTTGGCAAGAGGAAAAGGTTGCCTTATTAAGGAGAATCTGGCAACAGAGGAAGCTCAAAAGTCGAGCTGCCGTGATGGGGGATGATTAATATGGCTCATTTGCGGTGCCCACCCCTCCGGCTACCGAGCACGGCTACGAGGCTACGAGGCTACGGGCTACGAAGTGCTACGAGGCGCTGCTACGTGCCCGTCTCTGCGTACATCGTTTACGCTTCCGCACAGAGAATTTATTAGATTCCACCCCATTTCTACCTTTTATCTCTATTATGTATTTAATGCAATAATATAACATCCCAGACACATCGTAACGTTAACTAATCGTAAGCGGAACACTGCATTAATCAGTATTAACATTATTTACCTCTCATGGCATAAAGTAAGCTCAAAATTATATTAGTAGGTAAGAACCTCGGTGTAAAAGGAACCTGTAACAATATATAATCATGTTTTCAGCGTTGATCTAAAGCAAAAAGTATAAAGATGGGGCAACTGGTAGGTATTATTCGTGTAATTGGTTTCTAATGCCGCGTAAACCCTCCAAACGTGTTGGGAGAGTGGACCGGGAGATAAAGTGCACGAACCTTCTCGCACAGATTTCACCTTTTTTATTTTCCAAAGCCTTGCCAAAAAAATGTGCGGCTTTACAAAAATTGCATCACTTTAGGAATTACTTTATCTTTGTTTTATATGACTACAATTTTAATATAGAATATTTCGTTTTTAAATAACAAAAAGCTTATTAATGACAATAATCCAATTGTCTAACGGAAGGGATTATTTTTAGGAGTAATAGATGTTGATTTAATCAAAATTACTGCATATTTTTCTTACAATAAAGATACACTTCTTATTGAAAAATGCTAAATAATTCTTGCCTACCTGTATCATACTTACCTATTTCATAGATACTTTACTATATCACCTGATATCTACTGAGGTAACAGGGAGCGAAGCAGGCTTTAGAAACTTCTTACGCACGGCGACGGCGCCTCAGTTTGGCAGACTAGTGAATGAATGTACATTTTGGAGCTTCATGAGTCCCCTCTTATTGTATCAAGCTTATCCTAAATCCTGAGCGAAGCACTCGCTTCAAAGAATCCATGTGATGTTTCAATTGAAAAGTCACTGAATATTGTAGTTCAATGTTGAGTCGTGATAAGTTACATGGATATTTGATGTTAATCTTAAAATTCGTATTATAAATCGTTTCGATAGTATATCTTACATAATTACTATCAAGGCTTTCAGTAAAACAAAATTTCAATGCTAGAGAACTATTCTTTTATCGTTGACTGTCAGTGCAAAATAGTAATTATGTGAAGCACACACTACGACCGCTTTAAAATTTCACCGTGGTCAGCAAAACAGTCACAAAATTTCACCGAAAATAATGCTGTCATCACATGTCATGTTAAACCAAATTAACAACATAAGTACCTGTTTATGTACAATAAATAAACATTGCCAAGATGGGAATCCCTTGCGGTCAGAGCACTCTGCGTGTCAACTCTCTGAAGTTAGCAGTGAGAATGCATTTCAGTTAAGTACATTCCGCATTATAAATAACATTGTCTCCCGACACTGTTATAAAATGCAACGACAGACTTTCCCTTATTGTACGAAAGTAGTTTTGTATACTTTTCTAAGAGAAACAGTTATTTTTAGTTTGTTATTTTGTATTGTAATATGATGTCTTCTTCTTCTTCTTTTGAGAATTTTCTTGGCTCCTCGCCAGGATCCGCTTTATCAGTGAGTAGCCTGTGTATATTATGAAGCTAGATTTTGATTTCACTTAGTGGCTGAACTAAGCGATAATAATATTAGGTTATTCTTTGCGATACTAAAGTTTACTTTGTATATCTTTATCACTTGAAGATGATACTCATTTAAACATATTCGCGTGAAAATCGAAGAGATTTTCTTTTTTGCTTTAACAGCTACTTACACGTACCTACTTTTCGACAAAGTAATCTGAAACCTGAAGATAAAGTTACCTATCATAGCTATAGGTAGTTGAACATGATTGTCGCCGTTCGTGACGAGACACAGGAGGGTAATTCCTCTCCTTTCCTTCCCGTGATGCACTTGTAAATATATCCCTTACATCCTTGGAGGGAGCTTACTAGAATTTTTCAGTGTGCATTGCCCTGTCGTGCTCGAATCCTTGTAAATTTATGACCCGCGCTCGCTGACGGTGGCCAGTTCCACGAATATCGAATGGGCTGCTTTTATATGCGTCGCATAGAAATATGTTTCGGCGTAATAATACCAAAATATCGGGCGCACAATAACTATTAATTTATATAACTGTTATTTGAAATGCAGCTAGCGTTATTCTAGTTTGGTTTGGTATAAAAATATGATTGGAATTGTGGGTGGTAACAGTTTACTCGACAGTTTCTCTTGCTTACATCAATTTTGTTGTAGAACTTTTGTGTCTAAATATTAGTCGTGCCCATAGATATTATGAAAGTTGTGCCTCAGTTGCTATGATGGTGAACAAAACGCGTGTGCTCAGCCGATCGTTTCTGTTAAAATCTCACCTTGAAAACTTAGGTGAAGTGAGCTTGAAGTGAGTTGTCAATAGTGTCAATCCCTAGCATCAGTAGTGCTATTTTGTAAAAAGATCACCCTGATAACTTAGGTGAAGGGAGCTTAAAGTGATGAAGTGAGCTGTCGTTCCACCCGATGCTAGGGATAGACACTATTGACAGGTCACTTCACCTTAGTTTTCACGGTAAGATTTTTACAGAATAGCATTACAGGTGGAATGACAGCTCGCTCTAAGCTCACTTCACCTAAGTTATCAGGGTGACCTTTTTACAGAATAGCACCGCTGATGCTAGGGATTGACACTGTTGGCAGCTCACTTTACTTTAGTTTTCACGGTGTGATTTTAGATTGGCTGTTTTTACACCGACAAATACTTACTGCACTGTCTGTTTGATAATGAAGTATAACATCATATTTCACAAAACTGAAGACGTTGTTCACGTCCGTATCACCTGCATACAAGTTTTTATCCGCTTTAAGCTGTGAAAGAAAATGTAATATCTACGCCGACGGCGGCTACAGAAAGTGCCAAGCCATTAGGAGACATCTGATACAACAGCCACTTTGCTTTTTTAACATTCTATTATGAAAGTTTAACTATTATTATCTTTGATTACATAGATTTTTTTTTTTAATTTCGAGATAATAAACGTAGCAATCTTGAAATCTGGCACTAGGTACAGCATTAGACTATAACAATAATTCTGCTTGTGTATAGGATAAGCAACGATTTTTTGGAAATAATAAGTCAGTTTTGAAAATACAGTTGTGGCAATAGCGATGCTCTCCAGCTAGGTAGTGTACCATCAAGAAATTCACTTTAATCATATTTATATAATAATAACCTTAACTAACAAATCGGTACTGGCCTATTGTGCAAATATAGCACGAATTAAGGATTTACGATCGTTGGATTAAGTACGTCATACACGAGAATATGGAATGTTTATTCTGGGTCATAAAAGCCTTGTTTTAAAAAACAATAAAACGAATTCGAAAATAAAACTGCATTTTATTCGCTGTCGAAGTAAAAACAGACGTTTTTTAATGGTACCAATACGCGCGGGAAGTCGTGTCGTCGACCATACTATTTCCCTCTGCGACTGCCCGACAACATACCCCAAATTGGAATGTAAAACCGAACCAATGAAGCTAGGTTTGACGACGAAATATGTAAAATAATGTTTTATAATCTCTATTTACTTTGACCAAGTATTTTACATTAGCAACAGTGTCTTTTACCGCAAAAAGGTTCATTATCTCTGCCTTTGTTTGTTATACGTTTGTGTTACGAAATATATTACCTTTTGTTTTAATATAATAGTTGTGCGCCATAATTAATTAGTATTATAGTGAGACACATTTAGGTTTATTTTTGTTTACAGGCCTCTATGTTTAACTTACGATATCTTTGCGAATTTGCGATTTGACCTCTTGAATGGCTCCGTTCAGGCGGAAACTCGTCGCAATGAGAAAATTACAAATGGTGAAATCGTAAATAACTCTGAATCATTCTTTTGATGTTTCTATAAAAAACTTACTTTTTATTTAAATATCATCCCAGGATCCTTGTCTCTACTAAACAGCGGTATGATTAAAACAGATCTCTACGTACCTAAACAACAACAAAAAAGGGATTGCCTGTTGGATATTTTTCACATTCGCAAATCTTCTTCTTCTTTTTCTCCAACCAACACAAAACCGAAAAAACTGGCATCCAATCACAAACAGATATTTACATTTCCCGCTCAATAGCACATTGTTTTAACCAATGACTTTTCTTGCAGAATACCGTACGCTGACAAGATCACTCCGGAGCCGATCCTCCACAACAATAGCAATAGGGACACAAAAGCCGACTCGATCAGAAACAGCTACAACAGCCAGTTCAAAGTAGGCATCTACGGCTGGAGGAAGAAATGCCTGTACATCCTGGTCATGGCACTTATGCTGATGATGGTCATTAATCTCGCGTTGACGCTCTGGGTGCTTAAAGTGTTGGATTTTAATTCGGTAAGAGCTAGACTGGCTTTAATTATTGTAATAACAACTTTGAAAGCTCTCTTGTACAGTCGGTGGACTGAGACAAGTATCCACGTAGCTTGCACCGTACCAAGTTAACTACTATGTAGCGCGAATGCTGATCTCCGTCCACTGCATGTACAAAGAAGCGCAAAGTATTTGTGCCTTAAATATTTTGTACTTAATTGCAGGTGTAATTATAAGTTTAGTTCAATCAATTAGTCGTCTTCTTTATTTTGTAGGAAGGAATGGGCCAACTTCGCATAGTGCCAGGAGGCTTACAACTATTGGGGCAAGCTCTAATGTTGGACTCTCTGTTCGCGTCCACCATCAAGTCACGTCGAGGATATCCAATTTACATGGAGGCTTCTCGAAATTTTACCGTTTGTACAAGAGACTCGCACGGAATGCTACAGAGTAGATTATATCTAGGTGAGTTCTAATTTCACCTTTGCTTGCAAAGCTACCTGCGTTAAAAGCTTTACAAAGGAAATAATACTTACCTATGTAGTGTTGTTCATTAGTTGGTAAGTTTTAATGCTATAAAACATTCTAGGGCACGATCGTTTCGAACTGAACGTAGCTCGGCTCGAGGTGCGCGACGCGCGGGGTGCGCTGCTACTGGGTGCCGGACAGGACTCGGTGACCGTGGGCGCCGACACGCTCACGGTGGTCAGCCCGGCCGGCGTCACCGTGCAAGCCGCCGCGCAGACACCCCTAGTCAAAGCCCCCCCTTCAAAACCATTGGTGTAAGTATATTCGTGTGTTTGTACTTCAGCAAATTTACGAGCTTTGTCCTCGTCGCAGAGGAAGTTAGAACTCGTTAGTTTGAACATACAGTTATGTCAAACGCACCTACTGAAGTTTGTTGTCCGATCGGAAGCATGCCTTTACCACATGTTTCATGAAATTTATAGGAACATGCTGTTTATTAAATAACTGATTTTCGGAATTTTCAATAAGACTTAGAGCAGTTTATTATAAATGTTCCGGCAGTGATGTGGCCAATGTAAAAATAAAGACGAAGTGCCTACGGACATTTGCCTATTCGTTTCAAGGTCGACTTTCAATCGCCTATTGGTATCGATCATGAGCAAGATGAAGTAAAATTGCCGTAAAATTTAATAACATTAGTAACTAATTTACATCTGTTACCCCTCATGACAGGCTGGAGTCGCCGACGCGTTCGCTAGAGATGCACGCGGCACAGAACATCGCGCTGGAGTCCCGCGCCGGCGACATCAGCGCCAGCTGCCTCACCACGTTCCGGCTCAGATCCGTCGCCGGCTCGGTGAGTCTCACGGCATAATAACCGGATAAGGCCACGTTTTAACTTAGTAGTAATTACTGGGAGATTGTTGTGTTTTAGATTTCGGAATCTAAAACGGCATGTCCCCGGGCAACGTCTTGTTGATAAACTTATTTGCACTACAGTTCGTGGCATAAAATACCGTGTGGTAGCTTATAATTTCTTTGAGTTAATTAAAAATTAAATGAAATTATTGTTTATTTATGGCAACTAGGCCCAATTGTTAGTAAAATTGTTCCTAAAAACTATTGTTAGTAAACAAACACAGAAACTAAAAGAAAATCGTAAGTTAATCAGCACCCTAATTTCGTAACACACTTTAATTCACAATCCGAGGGTTTTGAAGGAAATTCCTAATCCATTACTTCATAGGTTTGAAGAATTCGTCTGCTCAACTACGCAAATAATGCAATGGACGTGTCTGAACCGACAAAATTAATGGCATTGCCATTCTATGTGTTGCACAATTACTCTACAGGTTTATTTTCCTTGCTCTTCAAACGCTTTACCATAACAACTTTGAAGTTCTTGGAAAGTAAACCATACATGTATCTTATTCAAATTCAACTTTACAGATCCGCCTAGATGCACCCAGTATATTTATGCCAAAGTTAAAATCGGCGCTGCCACTGCCGCCGTCCGCAGCTCACACGCACGACCCCCACCATCAGAACATATACCAGCTGTGCGCTTGCGCGAACGGCAAGCTGTTTCTGGCACCCCCACACGGCGTCTGCGCAGCAAGGGAAGAGAGCCTCATCTGCCGATGATGAATGAATTTATATTGTGATCCTGTGACATTGTTGTTCATTGACGCTTGTTATTCATTACTTTCGTGGATTTTTATGCGCTGTGTATTTTAAGAAAGAAGTATGTAACTACATTACCTGACCGAAAATAGGGTTATATGATCGACAGAGACGATGCTAAAACCCAAACGTTTAAAAAAAATCGATGTGCCGTATTATTGGCCACGTACTGTATCTTAGTTTATAGTGGATGTGTCAACGTTGTGTTCTAAGAATTATATAATATGGCTATGAATGGATTTATAACGATTATACGAGGTAGAGCAAGCCGAAGGACTGTAAATTGAAATCGTGAAACTTTTTTTTATCAAATCAAATAACAATTTAATTGTTGATATAAAATGTTCTTACAACAATAAGGAGATAGAAAATGAGTTTAATGCATCGTGTGTCGACTAAGTTTCTTTGTTTGTTTGAACGCGCTAATCTCTAGAACTGCCGGTCGGATTTGAAAAATTATTTTTTTCATTTGAGGACCCAACTTTTGAGGAAGGCTACTTAACATCACCCCAGGTCGCTTAGGACCCGAGCAAAAAAAAATCAGAAAGAACGCCAACTGAAAACGAAGTAATAGCGCGTGCAGGCGATGTGACGGGGTGGGTCGGGGGAGCAAGAAATTTGACGCGGGCGAAGTCGCGAGCAGAAGCTAGTAGTTCATAAAAGTGATAGCACGCGGACGAACCGCAAAATCTCTCGTGGGCAGAAGCATAAGTCAAGTGACGAAGACTGCATTCAACTCATTTTCAGATAGTGTTTATCAGCTACTTCATTATGTGCAGTAGGTACCTCCAAAAGGACCATTGAACCGAAAAAAAATCTATGACGTCCCATGATTTCAATTTTCAGTCTATTTAATACTTTCGGTGGATTAATCAAGTCTCAGGCCGGTTGTGCTTATCGTAAATAAATGGCGAACAATTCTGTTATTTGCTTCGGAATAATGTTATTGTTAATATTAAAAACACGTGAATCTTACATTTTTCATGGAAATAATACCCTTAAAGAGTATGATAAGATATAAATGTAATGTTTGAGCCCCATGTTAGTGAATTATACTTATTTGTTTTGTACGAATGTGTCCCTCTCACCGAGAGGAGGCCTGTGTCCCAGCATTGGGAACATTATAGGCTGATTATGCTATATACGAATGTGTCTGTTTGCCTGTACCTTGAAGAGGAACTGGGGAAGTAGGAGTGTAAACTTTACACAGACTAAGTGATGCGGTGGCTTGTTCTCCATCCACTGTGTGCCCGCATCGGAAATAATATTTGTGTAGCCAATCGCTACAGAGGTTTCTTCCTAGTCTACTCTGGTTTTTTACGTGTGTACCTTGTATGTCTGATGGCTGATGACATCCACGGTACTAAACGTAGTGTGGGATATACGTGTGAAGCATAAAAAGGAACGGGTGTAAAAAGATACTTACGAAGCCAAGAGTCACATGTAATCCTGGTCATTGTAATATTTTTTTTGTACTGGACCATACCTGGGAACCTTCTGGTTACGGAGATATTGATGGTCAACATTCCAATCTTTACTGACGTTTTTTTACGAAAACCAGATTTTAATGTTACACCACCACTTTAAATACCCCCACGACTCCTGTACCGTTGTATGCACCCAGAAGCACAATGTTTTACGTGTGTTACATTGCGCATTACCGCAAACAGCTTTAACACCAAAAATAAAAGTTTCTTCAGCAATTATTTTTGTGCAATGTTACTTAGTGTGATGTAAGTACAGAATGCGTAGTTGGTGGCTATGTGAGGGGTCTTTTTACACCCTGTATAAACATATTCATTTATGTACAATGTGTTATCAATTATCAGCTTATTATTAAAAACTCATGAATTTCAACTACAACGACTTTCGGAAACGCATCAATTCAAATCTATTATAATAATAAAATCTAGTGCCTTTTGGATCGCGTTTAGAATAACGATTGGCTGAGCGAACTTCAATTCATATTTTGTTATGCGTTGTGAATAAAGTTCCATCTGATTTTAATGTTTACCACCCCTGATGTTTGCGGAACATATTTGTAAACAAACAAATCAATTTGTTTTATGTAATGTTTGAAATGCTATTGTTAATTTTGATGTATTTATAGAGGTTTGTAAACAAAATTGTTGGTTAACCCTTTAACAAAATCTACTGTCAATTAGGATCTTTTACTATTGTGCTGCTACTTAAAACTATTTATAAATACTCGTATCTCAAATAACACGTGTCCTTGATTTGTCACCATTTGTATATTTACTTGAAATTATACCGAAAACGGGCTTTTCCTTTTGAAGAGAATGTATAAAATTTACAGCAAAACTCACAAACTTCATGAGAATTAATGTAATTTACATTTATAATAAAGTCTTATTTTTCGGCTAAAAGGGTAAGTTGACGGGTCTACGTGTCATAGGGAACATTATATTTAAACAATTATACGCAATACTGTAGTAATCATTTATGTATAGACTTCGTGTAGAGATTTATATGATGTATAGCTAATCTGTTACGCATAGGAAAATGTATATTAGACGTAAACGTTTGTTGATATTGTTGTAAATATATGTAATTTATGGAATTACTTAAGTAAATATGCATATTATGTCGATGTGACTTTATTTTTCGTATCATTCTGAAACAATTATTAATAACTCAATAATTATCAACAATACCAAAAAATTGGTCCTGCAAAGAAAAAGTAAGATACCCCTCAATGCACTGCAAATTACAAACTAGCCAAATAATTTTCAGAAACCATTCGAGAAAATATACAAAAATAGTTATGCGAATACATAGAGATACAAGTTCCACACAAGAATTTGTACACAATGGTCTTTGAAACCTTACTTTAAAACCTCTGATTAATTACCAACATCCCAATCCGTTACATTTTGTCCCACGGATATCTATGTTTTGTCCCAAAGAAACCAGCCTACACAAAAACGTAAAAATAACATTAACTATCAATTAAACCAGAAATCCCCATTACAAATATAAAATATTCAAAAAGTTCTTAATTGAATTCTACCGGCAAACTGACACAGGTAATGTTGTTATAAAACGAACTGGGAATAACTTGGAAACTTTCATCATTTAATTTGGTTTTAAAGGCAGTTTTCGAAAACGGAGATAACTGGATCTGTGCACTTTTATTGTAGCTGGACAGATTACACTGTCGTTAACATTTATTTACGATTAGAGCCAGGCCACACGATGCGTTAACGGTGCGGTGCGGCACCGCATCGCAATTAATTCGAGCTATAGAGTGCCACACGGGCGGTGCGGCACCGCAGTACTGTGGTAGAACCGTAGAACGTTGTCCGTGGTGCGCGGCGCGCTTACGGTGCGACGCCGCACGGCGGCGGCCCAACGCATCGTGTGACATGGCATAGTGATTTGTATGTAGGATGACGTTGCGGCACCGCTCCGGCGCCGCACCGCACCTTTAACGCATCGTGAGGCCTCACTCTTAAAGAAGGGTATTCGTCGTTTATTATAGTTAATATCACAGTGTGTGTGTGTTTGGGTATGGGTTAGAATATAACTATAAGTCTCACGCACACGTTGAATTAAATAATTGCAGCTATTCGAAATAATGATAGAAGTATACCAGAAGTTTTACTTTAGTTGTCAGCTCATGTTTAACGACCGAATGTGTTTTTCACTTTTTCAGTTTAGGTAAATACCCGCTTTTCAAAAACCAACATTTGTAAACAACACCAAAAGTAACACAAATGTTGCGAATATCCAAAAAGAAATGTATACCGATCCTGTGTGCACATTGTATGTATGTAACTACTTGCAATCTTTGTAACAGTGTACCAAGAAATTACCATTCAGCTGCACTCTTTGTGGTATTTAGTTCAGCAAGATATTCTTGTAATACTCCTTTTATAATATCATAATATGGCTGCAGTGGCGCGCATTCACCAACATTGTCTATTGACTAGTGAGTCCCCGGAGATATTGGACGCTGCACGTTCTGACATTCTGGACAGTACAGGGCGCAAGGCCATTGATATGAAACTATGATTTTGTATCAAAACGAATCTGAATTCGAATGATGCAAATCTATATGCAGTTTTTCTTTCTCTATAGCTACGGAAAAGGTTTCACAGAAGTCCAGAACCAACTGTTCATATTTCTTTCTCAAAAATATGAAAACGACGATTGTTATGGATCTACGCTAAAATTGCTAAGGTAAATAAAAAAGGCGCTATCTGACTTCAATATTGACTAAGAAACGTTCCTAACAATGGATCTTATTAAATAACGAGCCGAGACAAATAATTAATAATGTACAATCGATACGACGGATTTATTGTGAAGCTCAATGAGACTGTGAACAGTCGCGGCTAAAGTTTAATTAAAGATTCATGATAAATTGTCGCAGGAAGCTGCATTCTGCGCGGCGTCGCACGTGAATAACGTTCTGAACACTTAAATAACTTAAGACAGTAACCTAACAATAAATTCATGAGCCAGCCCCCTTTGTTTCGCGCCGCGATGTTTTAAAGCGGCTAATTGGCAGGAAACACCGCTAAAATGATCGCAAATTAGTTAGGTGGCGCGCGTTGTTTACAAGCGTACAGTGGCGGTACATAAATCTTCTTCGTTTAGTGTAAGCGGCCTCGTGTCTGGGGTATACGTGGTTAAGGACATTGCATTTTTACTTTTTTAAATGATGGCTTAGTAATCTTATCTTATCTCAGGCACAAATATGTTAAAAATATTTTTTATTAAATTATAATTATATTAATGCAGCGCCATAAAGTTGTGCATTTAGAATTGAATATTTAGAAATAATATAAGACTCTCAGTTCCTTCTACACCTAATTGAATTTCGGAGTCCTTTGTTGCGGTATAGCCATGCGGGAACTCTTAAAGCCATTTCAAAGACACCTCGCTCCTCGGCATCTGAGCGAGAGGAAATAAAGTTATGATTTATGTAGTGAAATATGTTCGGGGAGGCCAACGCTCTAAGCGTCCCGACGCCTCCTGTCGTTGACAATATAAATTCGTAGCAAAACGAGAAGACAATTGCTTAGAAGCGTATGCCCAAACGTAACCGAGTTTATTATTTACGAGCTTTATATTGATTTGTTCGATGAAACTTATTACGAAATACGTTTTACATTCTGTTGCTGAAGGAAGTAATTTTCTCTCTCACAATTTCGAAGCGTGGTAGCGGTTTACTCACAATCAATTGATTTAAGTGCGCTCCAATGTTTCAGCTAATGAAAACCCCAATTAAAGTAGTAGCTACGAGGTATTATTTATCTATACTAATATTATAAAGAGGTAAAATTTGTTTGTAAGTTTGTATGTAGGGGTAATCTCTGGAACTACCAGTCGGATTTGAAAAATTCTTCTTGCATTTGATAGCCCAATTTTTGAGGAAGGCTATAGGCTATTTAACGTCACGCTATGACCCTTAGGAGCCGAGCAAAAGCGCTATGGGGAAACGAAGTGATAGAGCAGGAGACGCGGGCTAGTGATGCCATACGACGAGATGGGTCGAGTGAATAAGAAATTTCACGCGAACGAAGTCGCGGGTAGAAGCTAGTTTATTATAACTTTATGCACAAGTAAAAAAAATACTGTACAAAGGCGGACTTAATGCCTCAGGCATTTTCTTTGATTTTTTTTCATACGGGATAAATAGACAGGAAATGACTATAAAATATGTACAATAATAAACACTAGATACATAGATAGATACATACATATAAAAAAATGAACTGTCAGGAGATAAAATTATCGGTAGAAGAGAAAACGAATCCAGTAAATCAGCGTTGGCATGTTACGGCCAACTTCTGACGGATATACACGGTGAAATTGAGTTCATGAGCATCCTTTTAAGGGGTCATTGTAATCATCATTGTGAACAACTTTTACTATGGGACCAAACCTGGAATCAAAAAAAAAATCATC
The DNA here is from genome assembly GCA_945859645.1 of Amphipoea oculea. NCBI lineage: Eukaryota > Metazoa > Arthropoda > Insecta > Lepidoptera > Noctuidae > Amphipoea > Amphipoea oculea. The sequence goes on along the minus strand of OX243866.1, from coordinate 10,981,197 downwards.
TCTTCCCTACATTTTGACGACTTATGTGAACATAAATGCAAGGAACAACTGATTTTTTTTTCGCGATTTTTGGTTTGGTCCCATAGTAAAAGTTGTTCATAATGATGAGTACAATGACCCCTTAAAAGGATGCCCATGAATTTAATTTCACCCTGTATATGTTCACGTGCCTTCACTTGAAAAATAACCGACTGATAGGTATTAATATTTTTTCTTTGATTTGTATCGTAATTATAGTAATCCGTGCGGGACGATAGCGATAGGTCGGGATAGGTCGGGTGAGGTCGGAGGCTCTCGGGTACAGTTGACTGCAGTTATCTGTGTGGTTGCGACACTCAGGTCGTGTTCCTTAGCCCGATTTGACGGAGGTCGAGCGTGGTCTGTCTCGATTAGGACTCTCGGCCCGACAGGATTTGATTACGACACTCGGAAGCTAGTAGGGATTATTACAGGAAGCCGAGTTAGAATATCACGTATGTTATGATGAATGTACTTCGTGTGCGCTGATTGCATCTCTCGTTTTAAATTATAGGCGGAAGGGATGAAAATTAAATTTTGAATGTAATACTTAGTTTGGTTGTTATTGCTCGAATAATACGCCGTTTGTATGTGCAGAAACAGTCAATGTGTTTGGAGGAAAGATTTCAAGCACGTTTTGACATGATTTTCCATAAGTATTTGAAATATACTTAGAGAACTCCTGCCCACGCTTCATCACATCAACAGCGTCTAGAATAGCAGCGTCAAAAGGACCACCGCTGCACAATGCTCAACAAAATCCATTGAAACATAAACTTCAGAAGTAACATTTAAAGGATGGGTTCAGTTCATATTCCGGTAGCAACTATAATACTATCTTGACAACCTTAACACACATTGCTGCCATAGAATAAACCCACCTAAAGCAGCCGAATATACCGGTTACAATGTAAAGAGGAACAACAAAAAGACACTTCCTTAACGAAATAAAGCTTGGTCCTAATGTTGTGGGTCACGAGTACCTTTATGATTCAATTGTCTGTGACCAGACCGTCTTCAAGCGGACCTGCGTCACGTCATGGTCACGTCACAGACGTCGGCCCCTTCCCAATATAATTAACACGTTCAGACATTAACTACTAACTTCTAAAAAGACTCACTTAAATGTATTAAGCTGTTTCATGTTGTACCGTTTTACATTGTCGTGTCGCTTAGTTTTCGTATTCTCTAAGGTCTTTTTATATTTTAACGTTTGAAATAAAAATAAAATCTTGATAGCCTCAGTTGTACTATTTACTTATTAGTTTAGTAAACAGTTTTAGCATTAGTTACCTATATCATTGATTATAATTAAACTATCTATATATCCATTATAAAAAATAAGTAAGCATACGGTATAGGTGCGTAATATAGTTTCTTTGAACAAAATATATAGAAATAACTCTCAAGGACTGCACCTCTGCAACAATAGTCCTAAGTAAGCACTAAGAACAAACATTGTGATAGTTGCTACAACACCAGATCGTTCCCAAAGACATATTGTTACAATCAGATGAATTTAGAGCAACAGGAATGCGAGCAGTGTCTAATCTAATGTAATGCAACCAGACTGCGGACAGTGGGCACTGGGATAGAATCGGATTCCAAGCAAGCATTTGGGCCCCGGACGTTTGATCCCTACATACACATCTATCTGCAGCTAAATGCCTCCACAAGCGAGCCAGCCCACTTCGAGCGATAATCGCAAGGTGCGCTATGGGACTGATTAATATTCCGAAGTGCCATTCAGATTAATTTACCGTTACCGCCCAAATTAATCTGACATTTAAAGACGGTAAACCCTGCCCAGTGAACTCTTAGGAAACTTTGTTCTGAATCTGTGATGTATCTTTAACATGTGTGCGTGTCCGTGACGCGATGCGATGCATATGCAAGTTTATAAAGTGTACCGCTAATCCTGCCCGCGCGAGCGATAGTGTTAATGCGAGGCATTAAACTCAGGCGCGGGCGCCGGGCTGCCTGCTCCGTGCTCCGTCTACACTTTACCACCAACAATGACACGTTTTATGACACCCTTCATTAAAATGGCAACGTCGGTATTAACTACGTGACTGCTAAAAGAATTCATTATTAAAATACCTCTGAGACTACAACTGTCTTCGTTAATGTGAGCTAAGATTTAAGACGGTGTACGTGTTCCTTGAAATTAAAAATATTTTTTTCCTTATGAACGCAGGGGATGTATGGTCCTGCAGTGGAGTTTTACGATCGCAAAAAAACACGAACATTGAAAATGTTTCACGTGTTTATGGAGTGTTTCAAACTAGTTTAATGGGTACTCAGGCTCCACCCTTGTCATGCACAGTCTTAAAAATAAATTAAGAAGAGCTGCCATGTTTATTGTTCCGTTTCATTCTATTATTCACTTTTCAGTGCTCACTTTGTATTTCAACTAACGCTCTAGTTTATGAATGTCGTATATAAGTAAATTAGTTTATTTCCTCTTGGCGACAATTTAGCTCACGCTCTTGTCACAAATTGTCGGCGAGGGTAAATGCAGACTATTAAGGAAATACAGCAATTCAAGCAGCCCTTACCCTACATTACTGCGCAATCTTACACCGGCGAAATTATAAGCAACACCTTCTTGTGCCGTGTCTGGAGGCAATAACACTGCGCAGCCAATCACTGAACGGACGTTGTGACGAAAATATCATAGCGTAATTGTTTTCAACTCATTGTCTTGTGAATTCAGCAGAAAAGCTTCTCTGTTAGCAAAAAGTTCCTGTACACAATAATTTTGAATCAAACGTTAATTACACTCATCTTGCAATCGTATATAAAGCCGAAACCGCAACAATTCATAAACACGTAGTAACGAGTCGTAGCCGAATAGCTGCAACTAGCCAGCGCACGGCGCAGTTAGCACGGCATGGTAAATAACTGTAAATACGGAAACCGCTAGGTTAGTATCTAAAGTACAATGTAACGTACATAGGTAAGTATGTGCGATAGTAAGTGATACACTGTAAGTTATTTTATCACTGGATCAGAAGAGAAATTCAGAGTTAATTATGAATACAGGAGGATTTAAGCACAGTGTATTAAGATAGTGTGGTAGACGGTTTAATAAGTCGTTATTAATGCTGTTTCATTATTGAAGAGCTCGCTGCTGGTGTGTGGGGTCCAAAGTTCGAATCATAAGTAGGCCAAATTGGTATTTGGTTTTGATTTTATTTAGAGTCCGAAAAGTGACCACAAGCTTGCTGCCTATAGCGTGGATGCCTTCTCCACTGGCTTGTGTGATAATTCTTTGCCGAATTCTGTGCTAAAAATATTTAGCATAAACATATAGAGGTCTTTTAGATAAGCGTGTTTATCGTCCAACACATCATCTCTTCATACAAGTACCATGAAAAAACGACGTAAACTTTACAGGAGGATAACTCTGTTTCAGCAAGTAGTCAGGATAAACTTATGTTCACAACCAAATCACCTACTCACCAAATAAAATAGCGACTGCAAAGTCCAAGTTAAGAAACAGACGATAAAATTTACAATTCCGTGTGTCAGTCCGGTGCAGGACAAATAGTAAAACTCTTCCGTGCGAGTTGGTGCACTGAATTCAAATGACGTAAACAAACAAATACGCGCACGTATCAATACATACATACCAATACAAGGCTCACTATTTAGGTATAGGGCATGTTTGTAAAGCTTTTTCCAAACATGATATTGTTATTTCAGTTTTGAGCGGTAAAAACCTGTGGGATTTAAGCAAATGCTATTTGTGGAACATGTTAAGCTGATTTGTATTAAGGGAACCAGTCTTTTCACATTACTGTTGCATAGTTTTGGTAATAATAAACTGTTCGAAAATACATATAAATAAATACAAATGTTTATGACAGAGCATAATAAAAAACACAAAAAAAGGCTTATTCAAGTAGATTATTCAACATTTTTGTAGCACATAGTCTAAATCCATAATATGTACTTCCTAGATGTATTTCTTGGAGCAGTGGTAATGGCTGCGACTTACGAGTTGTAGGTCGTAGGTTCAGACGCTTTACTTAGTGTAAAATTATTTCATCACCACTACTCACAAAACGGTGAAGGAAAACATCGTGAGGAAACCGGAACAGGTTCTAGAAAAATTTGTAGACGTGTGACATCTACCAACCCGCACTGGGCCCGCGTGGTGGATTACTGCCCACTCCCTCTCACAGAGAGGAGGCCTGTGTCCCGGCAGTGGGAACATTAAAGGCTGATTATGATGATCTTGAGACGTGTAATAAAACATACATAGTTGAATACCTGCAGAAAAAAGTTGTTTTCCCATCCTTTTCTACTTCGCACTAAGTCCTTACTGACTTGATTTCCTAGTCCAAGTCCAGACTAGTCCAGTTCTAGGACATGATAACAGTTAAATCACCACAAAACATATTTTTTGGTAGTGCAGTTAAAAATATGCTGAATTTTAGTGTGACATAGCGTTGTTATGGTGACGTGGAATTGATTCCGCGGCGTCACCTCGCGCGCTCACCACCTGATCACTCATTCGCGATATCCAATTTGTCGGAACTACTCCAAAACATGGCGATCCGGTTCCTCAGTGAAACACAATTAGTGACGCATCACTGTTTTCACAACTTTTTTTCTTTGTGTTACAAGCTGTAGTGCAGATTTATGTGCTGTTACAGAATGTGTTGGATATGAATAGTAGAAACGCGACATTTAGGCATTTTTCTTCGTGTTTAATATGACTAGCAATGTGGGTTGCATAATATTAGAATGAGAAAGATGGTTATCCATCGTACCTCTAATAGGTACCTTTTGCCTGCGTTTGGCGTGAATTTGACATCAATTGTATCATTGGACATCAGACCCAAAATCTTTTGCTCGCCAGTCGCTTTACCCGTTGCAATTAAATAAACGATGAATAAAATATGTAAAAAAAATTTAAAGAAGTTTTTTTAGAGTTAAGGTTACGGTTGAGTTTATCTTGTACGTATATCTAACATTATAAAACCTTTGTAAATAATTTCTAAGACATTATGTTAATATTTTACCAATTTACTAATTAAATATTTATTTTTTATTTTATTAACAAAAAATACCCACATGCCAATTTACATAAGAAGACGTACAAAATATCTTGAAAAGTTTAATCAAAAGTGTTGTGCGTCTGTCTTGCGGAGGTGATGTCGTGTGGAGCTTCTTTATCTGTTAGCGGCACGCTGTGTTTTCTCACAACTATTCCACTAACTTGTTTTCTGTAAGTATGAAATATTGTGCTGGATGTCTGCGGGACGACGCGACGCGACGCTCCGCCTGGCCGAGGACCAGCCACTGTCTGTATTTACTACTGGAGTTCCTATTTTATTTTCCTACTGAAATTACTTAATAAATAGAATAGAATAGAATACTCTTTATTATGTACACCATATAAATTACAGACATAAATATAGAATACGAATTAGTGAATATGTAGGTTACATTAATTTAGTAAAATTTAATTTGATATTTATAATTACTTACATATGTACACACAAACTACAAAATATACTATATACAAATGATAAGAATAATAAAAAAAAAAGACAGGAGTTCATTGGGCATCGAAAAATTCGTCCGCATCGCTGTCAATGGGATAAGTGCCCAAAAGGCTGGCAGCGTTGCCACGTTGGATGGCAATGCTTATTCTTTGGGCTAAAAATAGGCCAGCCCTCTGGTCACGCGAAGAGTCAACCAAACGCTTGGCGATATCGCGAAATATGCGATGAGCACTCGGACCCCAAGGCCCTAGAGTTTCAACCCCAAACGGCTCAAACATATAGCTCCCAATAAGGTTGTTATATTTGCGCCGTTTGAGGTTTTCTGCTCCTGCAGCAGCCGCCCCAGCACCGCCCGCCGTGCTAGGAAGATGGGATGGCGCGAGGGTGTCGACACAGGTTGCATCCCACACCAAAGGCCTACCCAACTTCCAAGGCATTATGGTCATTCCATCTGGCCTCTTCCCATCGTCACGTGCCAAGCCATTGGGTTCTAAAACAGCTGGCACTCCGGCGGTGACAAGAGCCCGACGGATGATGTCGTTAATGCTGGCGTGCCGTGCCATCCGACCAGCGCTCTTGCTGCAGGATAGGCCATGGTGTCCGAGGCAGTCGACTGCTTCACCGCATTGACAGCGATGTGGAGCTCCGCAAGGAGCGCCCAGACGCAAACATGTAACGAGCCGGAATGTGGTGTCACCCAGCATAGTGCCTATGTTGGGTGACGGTAGCGCCTGAAGCCAGAGGCCCGACTCCCATTCACCCACAGCCAGCAGGCGGGCACGCTCAGCAGTATTGGTGGACGTATTAATAAGTTTATTCCGTACCAACCTGCAGAGCGGCTCGTCCCACTGTCTCTGGGAAGACGGGTTCTCGGGCTGAACCGTGTCCGGGCAAGCCACTTTCCAGGCGTTCACCGCATCGGTCAAGCACGGCACTTCAGAGTCAACCTGAGCAGGAATCAGAATTCGTGTGGTTAACTTTTCTGTGCTGTGGACCGAGGATAGGAACGCCGGTAGGCTTACACTAGAAATTTTTCGGACGCCGAGCCCACCAAAACGAATGGGTAGTGTGGCTTGTTGCCACGCGCGGTCGTCCAAAGCTACATTCAAAATGGATGTAAGAGTGCTGCGAATAATATGATCGATTTTGTCTAAAAGGTGTGGCTGCTTCCATAAAGAGGAAGAGCGGAGAAAATACATGAAATTTGGACCGAAACAACAATATCTGATAAGGGTGAAAGCCGAATGTATATTAATTTTAGATAGTCTATCCGAAATATCGTTAAAATGATTAATTTTTTCGTCGACGAATGGAGAAAAACTGTCTTCTAAAATTGGGGAACCCAGGAGGTGCAATGAACTTTTTTCCAAAACTTTGATGTCTGGGGCTATTGTGTTAAATTTCTGTATAGTCGATTGTCTGTCAGTATTGTCACAAATGAAAATTTCACATTTTGAGTAGTTGAGGTCAAGGCCGATAGATTGGAACTGCTGCTTTAGGAATTGAAGATCTTGTAGAACGGTGTCTACGTCACCTCCTAGTGTTCCATCATCTAAATACCACACATTGAATTTTGAATTTAGTTGTTGTATTATGGGATGGATAGCCAAACTAAAAATGACTGGCCCGAGAGGATCACCTTGTTGGCACCCGACTGCAGATTCCAAAACGTTGTCTTTATACAATAATTTTGAAGGGTGCCTGTAGCACTGCCACATGAAGCCGTAAATTTCTGGTAACTCTTTTTTTACTTCAGCCAACAAGGTGTCCCTGTTGACAGAGTTGAAGGCGTTCTTAACGTCAACCTTGAGGATGACCTCACCTTTATTGGCATTTAAAAAACTAGATAGGGCGTGTACGGCAGCCTCGCAGCCCCCTTTGGAACCAAAGCCAAGCTGTAGGGGCTGGAATTTATTCGACAAAATGTCGCCATACAGTTTGCAGCATATTTTGGCTGCCGTACGCCTGTAAGTGCACCCAACGGCAATGGGACGAATGCCGCCGTCCCTCTTGCGCAGGGCGCATAAATTGGCCCCGTACAAGACATCGACGACGGCATCATTCACACCGCCGTTGAGCATCAGATTAATTAGAGCCGCAAGCTCCTTCAAAAGCGACTCGCCAGCTTCCCCGGCGCCTGAACTCAATAAATCTTTTAAATGCTGAGGAGTCAGGCCGTCGAGGCTGCCGGCGGAACCACTTCGGAAGGAGCTCACGGCTGCAATTAGCCGGGGGGCAGTAACATTAAAAGGCGTTGAATCCGGGTCGAGAGGGAGGGGGGGGGGTTGGGAAAGGTGAGACCATCCGCAGGCGCTGGATGTTTACTCTCCAAGGCTGAAAGGGTTTCTGGAGTAGGGCGCCACCACATCGCTACTGAAAAGTAACCTGGCCGCTCCCCTGATAACACCTTCAGAATTAGTTGATAAATAAAGAGTTGCTGAACGTTAAGTTCTTACGATAAAACCTAGGTACGTTACCTAGGTAGGTTATATACAAATTAAAACCGAATGTTATTATGATTGTATACTACAATACATTTGAAAGGAATTGCACTACAACTTGTTACATGTAAAATAAAACGTCGCTAAATTCACACAGAGCCTTTCCATATGAAAACTGTAACAAACTGTAATTTGATTCAACAGACAGAAAATAACATTTTTGTTTGTTTAGCAAGTTTTCGTACGTAATGCAACAAACTGCAACGGGTAAAGCCATGTGTCGATTGTGCAGAAAGATACTCAACACTATAAGTAAGTAAAGTCCATATGGGCGACTATCAGTGGGTTGTCAGCCCACCGGTTGTTGTTCAGAGTTGAGCAACTTTCCCTCTTCACGTGAAATCGACGCGATGAATTATGCATGAGAATTAAGTTTGACGGCAGATAAGCGGCCCAAAGATTTATTTGCCGATATGATGTGTAGAAAACAATCCAACTTGTTCCCACTTTCTGAATTATGGTCGTTGTTTTATTGTAAGCACGTCAAAGGTTTGGTAACTTTTAGACAGCTACTTTTTACGTTCTTTACAGTTTTTTTTTATAGGTATAAGTAAATACATAATTAAATAAGTATCCACAACTTCGTAAGTGTGTAGGTACTAAGTACTTATATGAGAATATTTTGAAACATGGAAAATGTAAATCACTAATATTCTATTAGGGTATTGTGTATTTATCATTTCTAAACTGTCACACAAACACGGAATCGGTATTGTGGCGGTGTAGCCTTTTATCAGAGTTACGCACGCTCTTACAGGACCTTCCCGGAAATTTAACTTCGTTAAGAATGAAATATGCCCCGTCGTTATTCCACGGCTTGTTGCGCGAATACTTACATTTCGAGCTCTCCACCTCTAGTTTTCTCATCAGACCCAACGGAAATAATTTCAACCGAGACTGAATTATGACAAAACTCCGACGGACATTGCCGCATCCGTAATGAGAATGAAGTCGAGATATGTCTGTAATTTATTATCACATGCTCGGAGAACGTGCAATCCGCTCTGTAAAATTGACCGTTTTTACTATAAATGGTATTTACGGCGGTTATTCGTGTATTGACGGAGGAATAACCTCATATTCATGAGTAGCGCTAAACGTTTACAATGTAGCGTCAGAGAGCAATAAAGCGAGCAGTAGATAAAGTGAAATAGTAGGTAGGTGGGTGGTACAAGGAAGTATTTAATTAAATCTAGCGGCGGGGGCTCCAGGCCGCTTTACATCACCACCGCTAATCACAGGTAGGCCGTCGACACGTTCGCCTATTAGAATACCAAGCTGTTATTTTGAAAGTGCCAGAAAACTCATTAACCACCTGCTTAGTTAAGCTTCCTTTGGCCGTTTTCAACCGTTTTAAAGCGATAAAGTAATGTAGGTACGTTTGCATTTTTATCATTTTATGCCACACATTTAAATTTAGGTTTTATAGTATGAGGAATTCTCATGATCACCAACCCCCGTTAAGGTACGCCGATGGCACATCTCCGGACAGTTACCTGCACTGCATTTATGTTGGGGACTCCTAGAGCACAAGTACGCGCAGAAGTCGCTGTTGGCTCTACTAGTATAACCTAATACTACTGCCAATGCAAGTGGAAAGAGATCCAGCCCGATTGTTTCAACCAGGACCCGCCGCTTAGAATTTCATATCAGGCACTCTTCGAACGTCCTGATCCTCATTTAAGCGTCCGACCTTTCTATCTATCTACCCATCTTTTAGTCCGAAATGTCCGACTGCTAGGCAAAAGAAAAAAAAATGTTTTTTATTGAGTTTTTTAGGTATGAAGCTTCCTAATATTGCATGTATATATGCAGACTCTTTGCGAAATACAGATCGATATTTACTTTTAAGCAATGATATCATTTAAAGGATGAAATACTTTTTTTGTTAGTCTATTTAAAACAAAATTAAAGGAAAATGACATTTGCATTTATAATTTTTTTCAAATATTTTTAACTATGAAGAAAAACGATGTTTTTCGAACGATTAAGAAAGGCGAGCTTGTAACTAGCTTATATGCACAGACTTATTTGCCCGATGATGATTGTGATTATAAAAGACCCGACAGCGAAACTCCAGAACAAGATGTAGAAGCATTACAGGAAGAGAACGATGTATGGGTATCACCAAGTGACTTATTAATAGGCATATTAGATTTGAAGCCACCCTTTACATCTAAAATAACTAGAGGTACGACACACCAAGGTATTCTTAAAATAGGCGATGCTATCTTGAATCGAGAGCATGCCAAATTTTTAAAATTTATGAATAGAAAAATTAGTGAAAACGATGCTGCTTGGAATTATATCATGGAACATGAAAAATCTGAAACAGCTAAGAAAGTGAAGGCCATTTATAGTGATATTCTAACAAATAAAAGTAAGATCTTAATGAAAGAAGTAAATATATTCTATGAAAAAAGTCTGCAAGAACTTGAAAATCATTTACGGTCAGAAGTTCAAACCGTGCTGCTTTCTGCTCACGCTAATATTATAAGCGATCTTAATTTCGAAATAAAAGAAAACTTAAAGAAAGAAAAGGTTATTTTAGAGGGTGTTTTACAAAAAAGATACGAAAGCGAAGTCAAAAAAATTAAACATTACTATAAACTTCTTTTAGATAATGAAATTTACAGAAATAGCAAACTCATTAATCAAGCTATTTATGAAAGAAATGATGCGCTTAAAGCGTTTTACAACCAGATTGCAGCACAAAATATTACTAGTACTATGTATATTATGAGCACTGAGAGAAAAAAATGTAGAATCAGAAAATTTATTATTGAAAATATTCAAAACACTGAAATTGCAGAAAAACTGCAAAAAATCAAGGAACGACAAGAAGTTATTGATGCATACAAAGCCGAAGAAATTGAATTATCTGAAATTAATAAAGAATGGGAAGAGAAAATAAAAAAAATATTGCAGATATTTTTGAAATTTGTCAGTTTTAGTTTAAAATTACTACCTGAACAGACAGCGTTCTTACTTGATCTGGAAAAAATGGTTGTCTTACAGTTAAATGAAATGCAAAAGACACCTTTAAAGACGACCTCTATTTTAGTAGATCAAGACGATCAGGATATTTTCAATTTTAAGCCTGAATCAAAAGAGAATGTCTGTGATAAAGAGCCATTTGTAATCGAGGGTGATCTGACAGACCCAGTTCCACCGACATACGGCAGTAGAGAAACTCTAGCTTCGGATGTCGATCTGCCGTATATGAGACTTCAGAGGAAGTTTATTTATGCCAAATGCGGCAAAATGGACGAGGTTAGGGCATTTCTTGAATCACAGCGCTGCAAATGTAGAGATCAACCGCCTGAGCCTCCATCTCTCTCTACCCCAAGTGAATCTACAATAACACCTGAAATCGAAACGCCCGCTGAAGTTAAAAGCGACTCTTCTTTTGAGCCTTTACTTATTGATAACATTGAAATACTTCAAGACTGTCCCGTAAGACGGTGTAAAGAATGGGCCAGTAAATACGCTTTTCCATGGTTGGTTTCCTACTTGGATTTTTCTGAAGAAAAATATCAGAATGTCAAAACCATACTTGGTAAACTACCTAAAAAAGACGCAGTACCTGATCTTATTGATCCAATGATGATGACTACCCAAGAGTTGCCTTTTGCTGCGACCAAGGAGCCCTATCACACTGTAGGAACACAATGTTCAAGCCGAGAGGATATTACTTCTTTTGACTTTTTTTGTCCGTGTATGGGGAATGCGGCCGCAAAACCAACAGTAACGGAATCCAAACCTCAAGTTAAGTTGTCTGAAAGTAAAGAAATTAGAGAAATAATAATGAGACGCCAGAATTCAATACAACGAATAATGAGTGACCATCCTAAGTTACAGAAACTATTCACTGATGAAAGTTTTGATTTTACTTACACAATAAAACTATAGGTAAGTTGGATAATGTAATGTATTTTCTATACCATTTCTAACTATTTTCCTTCGAATAAATTATTATTTACTTTCTAATTACTGAAGTATCGTATTCAGCGTTCACTAACGGTTTAATAGAATATATCTCCGTGCCAATATAAACAATAGGTAGGTCTAATTGAACCAGGTGTGAGTATAAACTGCTGACGGAGATCACAAATTACTAGATGTATCTTTGCGGTTCCTCGCTAAACTCTATTCATTTGTTCTTGTTTACTTTACGGTATCTGTTTGCGTGGAAAGTTTGGATGTAGTATACGTAACATTTTGCGATAAACTTTTACAAGAAACTGGATAAGTACTACAAACTAATTTTGTGAACTGTTCATTAATTTATTGAAAACTAGTAGCGCCCCGCAGTTTCACCCGCATTAGTTTCGATCCCGTGGGAATATCGAGATAAAAAGTAGCCTATATGTTAATCTAGGGTGTCAAAATTGGTCCAGCCGTTTGAGCGTGAAGAAGTAACAAACATATAAACACACACACACACCCCCAAACACCCCCACACACTCACAAACATTCGCCTTTATAATATTAGTGTGATGCATAGTAATTGTAAAACAAGAGATTCTAAACAAATATACAAAGTAGCTATTAAAGTTATAGATTGGTAAATTATAATTATATTGTTATTTCAGTATGCTCAGATAGACTTCACATTATAACGTGTATCAAGGAATAAAACACACAAATATTAAAATTCAACAGTTTACTAAAGTCACAAACATATACATACCTACTCAGCAATGATATAAATTAGATCGTTAGCTAAGAATAATGTAGGGACGGGTGTGCTCGGGTATATTGGGTGTTAAGGTAAATTTACACAAGTCCCGTAACAAGTTAACTTATTAAGTCGTCAGCGTGACGATGCGAGGCGAGGCGACACGACATGAAGCGACGCGACTCATTGCATTCCTAGCGTGGCATCATTTAGCATAACATTACTCGTGTCGACGTGTAATTTTAATTATTGTTTTATTAAATGAAAAGCGTGTAATGAGAACTTGTTTATAGAATTGGTCGTTCTCACTTATAGCTTTCTAATTTTGATAACCTAGTTAAAGATTTCCTTTCTTTTTGTGAAAATAGGTAAGTTTGTCACCATCAGCATCTGTAAAGATACTTCTTCAAACAGAATGCCTTGACAAACCATGAAACAAAGCGATCGCGAAGTTCAGTTAATTAAACATAATCTTGTTAAATGTCGCAACGGAGTGACGGGACTGGCTCTTAAAATCAAGATATAAAGACGTAACAACCAAAAATAATAAAGCACTCGACGGTTATAAATAGATAGATTATTGTTTACTTTGTCGATTTCACAATCACAATACCGCTGGGCGGCGTCAACGAGCTTCTCAGTAACCGAACTGTACATGCAAATTTTCAATATAATAGAGCAAAAGCGTCTCACTTTAAACTTATCGGTACAAGCGAAAAGCAATTCAGTTTGTAAAGAACTTTGAGACGATAAATTATTTATTGACGCGTCCAAGAAACGATTTACTGGTTTATAATTGTGTCTGAATAAACAATGTAGGCGTTTAATTGCTATTTACATTATAATAAGCACAATTTCAGGGCACTAGTTGTTATAGAATAAGTATTAAAGTCTTAGTCATCGCAGCCCGGCTGTAACTTTTATTCCAATTTTACTATCGCCAGCGAAGTTAAACAGTGTTATGCTAAGTTGACGTTTTGCCATTCCATAATATTGTGTTAAGCGCCAGTTCCCGTGAAATCTGACACAACTGCACAGTCTGAATAAACTTGCCAACTTCTACGTAAAGAGTTCATTCATCTTTTGATTCTGTTTCTATTTTATATAAACTACTTTTCAAGTTAATTTACTTTGGGTCTGTTGCGCGATGTAGCAACATTTTCTGATAAGAAATGATAAAATACTTTGAGGTAAATTATTGCATTCAGTTCAAATAAGTATTTACCTTTATAAATAGTTTTTGTTAAAATGTAAGAAGCTCTCGCGTTTATTAAATATCGAAATACTAAAAATAATGAACAACCACTATTGGTTGTTAATTAATAGTGGTTACTGGTTATTCAATTTTTTGAGCACCAACAACTATGTACCTACTTTTATCCAAATTATAATATTAGTTTTCACACTACTTTAGTTTTGAAAAAGTAATTGAATGATCACAAAATCAAATACGACATGACTGCTACTCGCATGTTATTGTAGAACCGAAATTAAGTAACTCTGGTCTCTGCTAAGCTGCTAAGTAACAATGACTAGTACTAAAATAAAAGCTCTAGATAAAAAGCGATCATAAAAAGTGGCAGAGCACATTGAATTATTATCATACAACACATTTAGGGAATAACCCATACAAGAGTACGTTGGCAGCAAGGGGCGACTGGGGGCGAGCGAGTAGCTATTGATCAAACTACACGACACTGCACTACTAAATCTTACACGTTGAAATATACACCCAGACGCGTTATATATGTTTGTTTATTTTTCTCTCCGTTCAAAACAACCATATAACATCGGTACAACTGTTGAGCTTCAAATGCTTTATCTATAGACTATTGTAAACGAAAAAATATGATAGTTAGTTATCATCATGTGTATCATTTTGGATTAGTCAAACTGCTACCTCTTATATCAATAGAATAATTTTTTCATATTTTGGTATCATTCTTATCTATATAGATATTTGTAAATCCGCGCATTCTCTATGACCGACTTTTTTAAAGATTAAAATCCGTTTCCTATTGGAAAGGTTAAAAATAGGTATCGTGATAGGCATAGCCCCATGTTTATGTGGTACCCATGGAAACGAGTCAACAAACCATAGACAACAATGGCATACAGAAGGAACAATTTTATACTGCATTTGGAAAATATAAGATAAATATTATAATGCCTTTCTACAATATGATCAATTGTTAAGCAAATGGATATCCTACATCAATTTGCTTTGTTATAGTCATTTCATAGGGAGTACACCTGTCAAAGAATGACAAATGTGATTTTCATCGACGGTCAATTTAAGTTTGTAGTTAATTTGCAAATCTTCCAACCTGCACTGGGCCCGCGTGGTTGATTATAGCCCACTCCCTCTCGAAGAGAGGAGGCCTGTGTCTCAGCAGTGGGAACATTATAGGCTGATTACGCAATTTGCTAAACAAATAATTTTCCTGAGTTTACACTGTCTAAAAATAACGCAAACACACTGTTTTCTTCACACTATTGTCAAGGAAATAATGACCAAAACATACCTAATTGTTAGAGACTGTCCTTGTTTACAAACTACCAAGGCGTTTAACATTATAAAATTAGTCTCAAAGAAAACATGTGAAACTTAGTACCTACTTACGTTAAAGTTGTCGTTCGCTTCTCGGAAACAGGAAGCCCATTGAAAGCTAAGTTGAAGAAAGAAGAATCAGGTACATCTGATTCAGTAATGAATGTAACTAGACATCATAAGCAGCTCAGCCAGAAGCAGTACTATCTCACTAATAACAATGGACAATGAAAATCTGGCGACATATAAATGGCTGCCATGTCTATCCAATAAAGTAGTCTGTAGAGAAATAGTCTGCATTTGTTCACCGGCAGCGTCGAACACCGAAATCACTTGACGCTCCCGCCGCGCGCATCACGACAGTTTTTTATTAAATCTATGCGGCTCCTATTGATAAACCAACCACATAAAGAGTAGAAGTTACGTTAGTCATGGACAGCTTTCGAGCGGAAGGAAAAAGAAAACCACGCAAGATTATGAAAGTTAACGAATGTAAATTTATGTCTAAGTACATGCAAAATAATAAGAAATACTGGAACGATGTGTTTCATAAAATGGATACGTATAAAGAGTCAGTGGTAAGTGTTACCTGCAGCATTGTCACCATGCAGATTCTGCTTTTTCTTACAGCAGAATACACTTTTTTGTATTTAATTTGTTGAATTATGTTGTGTGCCTTTTAGTCTGTGCGAAATAAATTACATTTGCTACATCAGTCTCAGCATTACGGTTAGGAAAACAAAGATATTTATAACTTGTTTCTTAGTAAACTTATTTTTCAGGAAGACGAAAGTAGGGTGTTAGCAGAAGTGCTGCCGAAGGAATTGTATTTAAAAGTTTGTGCGACACTGAATATTCCCAAAACTGAAATCGAAAAAGAGGAACCTGAAACAATTAAAGGTATTATAAGTATTATTTTTTTTAGTAAAATTATGTTTTTTTTTTTTTACTTATCCCTTGTAAGTTAATCTCCTATTATACTTTTAGCTATTTCCGTAGTGTTGCATAGCATAGGTCTCACATTAGGTCATATAAAAATATTTGTGTTTCAGTGAAACTACCACGACGCATGGTAAAGGAGCCACAGATATCTTCTAGAAAATGTCTGTACATTGACAGAGAGTTGGATTCGGACACCGACGTGGAATATTGCCCCAGGTATTTAATAGACCAGTGTGGTAATTTCGCAACACACATAAAATGACAATTGATCGCAATTCCTTTCATTTTGACAGTTCAGCGACATTCATTGCGGTATTTACGTTGTTGAGCAGACGGTTTTTCCGAACCTATGAAGTAAAGGATTTGGAATCTCCTTCAAAACCCTTGAACTGTGATTGAAAGTGTGTTTCGCAATTAGGGTGCAAGATCGCAAAAATCTGATAAAAAGACATCAAGTTCATTGAAGTCTCATTTCCACGATGCAAGTTTATTGCCTGTAGCATACAATACAATTCAAGCAACAAACTCGCGTGTGCTCTTACGTGTGAACTGTTTCTATTAGATGAAATAACAGGCCTAATCATTATTGATTTTTATTTAAAATGGCAGCGGGAGCAATAAGAAAGCAATAAGCTGTAAGGCGCGGACTGTAAATCAAGAGGTCGTGAGTTCGAACCTTATCCGTTGAACTCTTGACATAAACAGCTTACACCTGCTTTGAAAACTATACTCCCAGCCTGGGAGTAGACTTTTTAACGAAGCCTTGACCACCTGGGAGTCCCAGGTGGTCAAGGCTTCTTTAAAATGTCTTAGTGCTTGGCCAGACTGGCAGCGCGGGGTGGGGAGCGGCGCGGGTGCGGGAACGCGCGCGATCTGCCTGTCCGCAGTGGAGCGCGACTTCGTTCTGAGTGTTGTCGTGTCCAGTGTATGTCAAAATATAACACGGATGAAGAAGACTTATTTTTACTAGAAAAAAGCTCGAACTAGTTTGAGAACCCCGGTCTCCGCGTGGGCCGCCCGCGCGGTCACTGCGGCCACTTGTATGAACGAGCTATGGCGTAAGTTGCCCGCGGCTCCCTGCACCAATCAGCCCGCGCCGCTCACCGCACCCGCGTCCCCACTATGGACACTCAAATGAAGTTCTTATGTTTGAAAAAGCCGCGCCGCGCCCGCCTCGCGCCCACGTTTTCAGTTTGGCCAAACACTTACCTAGTATCATTATTAAAATTATAGCTCTACATTTTTTGTGAACATAATTTGTTTTCTATAACTCATTCTCGCTGTCTTAGTGATGAAGAAGACCAGCCCAACATCCATCTGGAGTTGTTAAGCAAGCCGGTGCGCGAACAGATAACCTGGCCCACTCGGTACCTGCAGCCCGAGAAGGAAGAAGAGAAGAGCCTCGTCAAGAAGGCTGATGATCTCACCGACAGGGTACTCCTCGACGTCACCATAATGATCAGCTTATAGTGGTCCATTACTGGACATAGGCTTTCTCTCTCGCAAGCCGTTTCTCCCGCCCTTTCCGCACAAAATTGATAAGTCTATTGACTCTTCTAGTACGGTATTTCATTATTTTTGCTTTTTTATTACACAAAACCTACGATTCAATCATTTCTTACCATCACGGATCGTATTTAATTATTATGAATTATAATAGATTTAAACTTTAACAGATTGCAAACGAGTTTTGCGAATACATGAAACAGCTGGGAGGCGACCAGCAGTCCAAACTGTTTACACCGAAAGCTATCAAAGAACTTTTCCAAGTAAGTTTTGACATCTATCAACTAATTGCCTACCAAGTAGATAAGCTTAACAAAGTTTACAGCTTACTAACATAACATAATCAGCCTATAAGTAATGTTCCCCACTGCTGGGACTCTGGCCTGCATGCGGGGCAATTGCGTAACACATTATCAATCGGAATCGGTTTCATTTTCACAGTTCAACAACATTCGTTGCGTTATTTACGTGTTGAGCAGACAAAACTTATGAAGCAATGGATTAGCAATTTGCTTCAAAATTATTCAGATTCCGATTGATAGTGTGTTACGCAATTAGGGTGATGCTCTCTGTGAGAGGAAGGGGGCCGTAATCCACCACGCGGGCCCGATGCGGGTAGGTAGATGTCACATGTCTTCGAATTGTTGGTTCTATGACATGCCGTTTTCCTAACGATGTTTTCCTTTCACCTTTTTGAGAGTAGTGGTCATGAAATAATTTACATAAAGTAAAGCGCCTATCTGGGTTCGACTACGACCTATAACTAGTAAATCAAGGCCGTTACCACTGGGCCACCACTGCTCACAGCTTACTAACAAACCTGTATTCTCAACACCAGTTACCTTTTTGCCAGCTTGATTAGTCAATCGGGCATCAGAAATTTTTATTACTAGCAAAATTACACACACTAATACACTATTAATACACTAATTCAATACAATACAATATTAATATTTTTAATATTTATAATAATAAATAATATTATAATAATAATATTTATATTATTATTTTTAATATTATTTCCTTTATTTCATTATGTACATATAAATTATATTTTTAAATATTAGTATAAAAAATATATAAAAACATTTAAAAATATAAAAAATAGTAGCCCACCGGTATCGGGAACAGGGTCCAAGCTACCGGCGGTCAGGGCTCCAGAGAGAGGAACCTCCTGACAATGCGAGCCGTGTCCAGAAGTACCGCTTTCTGAATCAAGCCCTTGATCCAGCTGCCCAACGTGAGCCTCCTCAGGTGTTGGTCGAGGCTCTTGGCAATCAACCCATTGGCTGTGACGACTATCGGCACAATGATTGCTGAGTCAACATCCCACATGTCGACAACCTCGCGAGCCAAGTCAAGATACTTGATTTGTTTATCTTTCTCAGCTTTCACGAGGTTCTCATCATGCGGGACGGTTATGTCAACAATCATTGCGCGCCGCTCTAATCGATCCATCACCACTATATCAGGCTTATTGGCAACAATAGTCCTGTCAGTGATGATGGATCGATCCCAGTACAATGTGATATTTCCATTTTCGAGAACTGGGTCGGGCACATACCTGTAGTACGGCACCTCCGATTCCACAAGGCTGTATTTCAGAGCAAGTTGCTGATGGATTATCCTGGCTACAAGGTTGTGTCTATGCAAGTACTCTCCGTTAGCTAGACGTTAATATTATTATTATTAATATTTTTACAATATTAATACACTATTTCAGATCGAGTTTGACACTCACGTAGCCCGAAGCCTCAGAGTCATACCGAAAGAACTACCAACTGTTGAAGAAAAAATAGCCATAACTACGGGAAAACCGGAGGTAAGGTATTCTTTTTTCTCCCATACTCGTCAACAAGTATCTTTGTGCTGTAAGCAGCTAAGGCACAATTTCGCTGCACAGAGATATTGATTTATTCCGGTATTAGGCATGCTGCGCGGGTTCATATATTATGTTTTTTTTTGTTTTTCTTTTATAAAGTATCACATTTGGTGATACTTTATTCACAATAAAATCTAGCGTATTAGATAAAAACTAATTTAAATATAAGTAACTGCAGCTGCTAAGGGCGAATTTCACCAAACTTTTAGAGCCAAAGCACACGGCTACTTTTTGCATCGGCGATCGGCGATTTTGCGGCTGTATCGATGCTGCATCACGTTTGGGCGACTCTCTGCGTTCGGACGCGGTATCGGAATCGCGCGTTTTAGCGACTGCTCCGATGCTGGCGCAAATGCCAAATCGCTGCGACCGGCGTCCGAATGTATGCGGAGTGTAGCGTTCAGCCGCTGTATCGAGCTTCCGAAAAGCGACTGCATGAATCGCCGCGTTTGTCGTTTTTAAGTGTGCGGTGTGGAATGCTTGGTCGCTGCATTTAGCTTCTAAAAAGCAGCTGAATCGCCGATCGCCGATGCAAAAAGTAGCGTGTGTGCTTTGGCCTTTATACTTACCTAAAATAAGTCTTATCCTGAGAGTAAATTTTGAATTTTTGACAGTTTTTCCATACTAGAACCGTCAGACATCAATTTTATTGCACGGATAGGTAACTTTGGTAAAATTAGCCCTAAGTAACTATAAAACTAAGAAATCTACCAATAACGTCTTTCTTATTCACTTTAAGGCGAAGACACATGCTTCACGTGTTCTTTATAAAAGTCAGCATAATGTTTCACAACAACGCTTTCATGCGTAGCGTACTCGTGGGCAGTAATAGAACTGCGCCCTGTGGCTACAGTTATGGCTTAACTTTGGCTTGGAAATTGTCGATCGTGCTTATTACTTAATATATTCTTATTTATCAGACTTCTTTTCGTGTCGATGGTATTTTGTTTTTATAATGTTTGAGCCCATTTGCCACGTTGATTGTGGCATCAGTGGCGTACATCAGGTCTTCTTTAGTGCAAGTGAACGGGCACATACTCGTAAGACACTCCAGTAAGTGGGACATGGCCTGACAGAACAGTACATACATCATTTTAAATTTTGCAGATGTCCCGCTTCGCAAGATTAGACCGCGAAATCACCAAAGACATCAAAGCCGAACAGCGTCCAGTTAAGATGAAGGCGTTTGGTCAGAGTCTGCCGATGCAGGACCAGTACCATCCTCCCAGGAATAATACGAAGAAGCTGTGGCGGTCAGCAAGACATGTGCCGAGAGACCTTGTCACACTCAAAACTGTTTGGGAAGGGATTACTAACCTGAGGTAATATTTTGTTATCGTATTAGCAAACCATTGCTAAACAAGTGTCTGTAACAGTTATGATCGCTCATCAGAATCAGAATGCTTTATTTGTAAACATAGGTAGCGTAAGTGTATGAGACGTTTCAATATTAGGTAGAATAAAATACTCTTTATTATGTACATCATATACTCGTAAATAAAAAGTTTAACTATGTAGTCTAAAAATTGCTCTGTACGAACGAGAAAATATGGCAGAGTCAGCCTCAAAAAGATGTATACATATACATCGACAATCTTTGTTCCATTATTTGTGAAACAAATTAATTCTTGTCATCTTTTTGAGGCTGACTGTACCTATTTGCAAATTAATAGTAAGTCATTTTATTTGGTACAGGAGTGTAAAAGAGTACTGTCGTTGGATGATCCACCATCCCGAGCACCGACGGCCTCCGTACTTGAGCAGCCTGGGTCTCTTCGACCCCGCCGTCCTGGACGCGAGGCTTACATTCGAAGCCGAGTACCAGATGACCCCGCCCATCGGATCGCCCCACGATACTCCAGCGCCGATCGAGAACATACGCAAAAGATTGTCCCAGTTGATGGATTCTGTATAAAATGGAGGATGATATCAACGCTTATCGCATTACGATAATCTCACTATGTTCTACAACACTTATGACTGGTCTAATCTATCGATCGTTTCTAATCATGTTAGCGGAGCTACCAAAAACCACCAGTCGGCGGAGTCACCATAGTTTACGGAAATTACGTTTTTATGTTTTACTTTTGTATGTATTTCTAAAAATAAAAGGAGAATGCTTTATGAAACGTAAAATATTTAATTTTAAATTTTCAGTTCCCGGTTTTCCCAGGATTACTTACAAAGATTAAAGTTTTTAAAATTACTTGACACTGCTCTCAAAACGGTGAAGGAAAACATCGTGAGGAAACCGGCAAGACTTAGAATAAAAAATTCGAAGACATGTGACATCTACTAACCCGCACTGGGCCTGCGTGATGGATTACGGCCCACTCTCTCTCACCGAAAGGAGACCTGTGTCCCAGCAGTGGGAACATTATTGGCTGATTATGTGTAATGTATGGTAATAGTAATCTAATAGGTATCAATAAATATTCTTAATTCTTTATCACACCCATCACACTAATATTATAAAGGTGAAAGTTTGTGTGTGTGTGGGGCGGTGTTTATATGTTTGTTACTTCTTCACGCTTAAACGGCTGGACCAATTTGATAAAATTTTGTATGGAGGTAGCTGACACCCTGGATTAACATAGAGGCTACTTTTTATCTCGATATTTCCACGGGATCGACACTTACGCGGGTGAAACTCCGGGGCGCAGCTAGTAATAAATGAAACAATGAATGTTGAAGATAACATTCAAAACTCCAGGCAACAAAGCGAAATATAATTACGTATAATTTAGGATGATTAATTAAATCTATTACAGAAACAGACTCTATTTTTCTGAAAACATGGTTAAACACATAATAACATATATACGTATGAATACCTACTTAGAGCAGTATATGCATGCGAGGTATAATGCTTATTGGCAGTAGTACTACCTTATAATAATACTTAACATAAATGAAATAGGTACATAGTTTTAATTGTGCAATATACAGAAACTGTCGTCTTACTGTAGGATTAAATGCTAGATAGTACCTAGATAACGTTTATTTGCTTTTTTGATAGCGATCATATCATACGCTATATAAAACGGTAAGAAGTCTGAGATTACCATATTGACGATCTTTTTTTCAAATGTTTTAGTTATCTGTCAATAATTAATATGGACAAAGAAGCAAGTGAACGTGAGTCCGACACAGAGTTCGACTCTGTGTTGTATCGTGAAGTGGGACAGTTTGGAAAATATCAGATGTTAACTATTAGCCTGCTAGCTTTTCCTTCGCTCATCTGTGCGTTTATGGCGGGAGATTACATATTTACCGCGGGCAGCCTCCCAACACGATGTGCGGTGCCGGAGTGTGACGGACCAAATCCAGAATATTCACCGGACTGGATATCAAACGCCGTGCCTGCCACCGCATCCGGGTTTGATAACTGTAACAGATACGTCAACGCAACCAGTAGCGTGATCTCACCCGACGGACTTTGTCCTGCCAGTTTATTCGACAGAGATATCGTTGTGCCATGTGACAGCTACATACACGACAGAACTAACACTATGGTGTATGATTTTAATCTAGAATGTCAAGAATGGTTAAGAGCCTTGCCCGGGACGTTGAACAGTGCAGGAGGAATGGTAGCGCTCGTGCTCGCAGGGTTCATATCTGATCGTCTTGGCAGGAGAGTGTCTATAGTGTTCTTTTCGTTCAATGTGGCTTTAGTAGGAGTAATTCGTGCGTTTTCAGTGAATTTTGCGATGTACTCGGCGTTACAATTCATGCAAACAGCAATTGGTGGAGGTGCTTTCAGCGCTGCCTACATACTGGCCGCTGAAGTTGTGGGACCACAGTATCGTGTGAGGACGAGCGCTACTATATCTAGCATGTTTGCACTCGGACAAGTTGTTTTAGGCGTACTTGCATTTGCAGTGCGCCCATGGAGGACTCTCACACTGGTGCTATACATACCAGTATTCCTCATAATATCTTACTACTGGATATTATCTGAAAGTTTCCGTTGGTTGCTCAGCAAAAACAAGCAGATAGAAGGAAAGGCTACTTTAGAATATGCTTCTCGTTTGAATGGAAAACAAATCTCTGCTAAGAGTATGGACTTTCTGTTGACCGCAATACCCAACCAAATGCAAGAAAATAAACAAGTCAACGAAGAAAACCTCTTGTTTAGAGTCATTAAGTCGCCTGTTCTAGTGCGAAGATGTTGCACGACGCCCATCTTGTGGATGACCACTACATTCATTTACTACGGCTTGTCGATCAATTCTGTTAGTTTATCAGGAAACATGTACTTAAATTATGTTGCGATTGCCGCTGTCGAGATACCTGGCTTTTGGACAGCTGTCTTAGTATTAGATAGAGTAGGTAGAAGAGTTACATTATTTTGTGGTTTCATGATCTGTGGAATTTGTTGTTTAGCTTTTGCTTTTGTCCCTAAAAGTATGTACACCTTATCATTAACATTGTATCTTATAGGAAAGTACTGTATCGGTCTAGTCATGACGTCTGTATACTTGTATACAGCAGAACTATATCCTACCAGGTATAGACATTCATTTTTAGGTTTTTCTTCAATGTTAGGGCGGATTGGATCGGTTGTAGCGCCACTAACTCCTGCTTTAATGATTTACTGGTCGGGTATACCATCCGTTATGTTTGCAAGTACAGCAATAATATCTGCTTTATTAGTCCTCACGCAACCTGAAACCCTTGGCCAGAGGGTACCAGATACAATTGAAGACGCTGAACACCTAGGTAAAAATTAAATTAAAATGTTTATAACTTATTATCAACATGTTTATTAATTTATTAACATATGAATTTGTTATCAATAATTTACATAACTATTCTTTTTTATGAAACAATTTTGACAAAAAGCGCCATCTATGTACACTTATTAAAACCATTAGAGTTTTATTTCGCGTGAAAGATACCACGTTTTAGTTTTCCGCCGCCAATTTTCTCTTGCTACCTTGTCCTCAAGCATTCTACGTAATATTGAAAACTCATAGTAGATGGCGTTGTTCACACAAATATTTATGTACACTATTACATTGAAATAATTTCTTAAAATGTTAAAATAGTTTTAATATGATAAATAGTTATTATAATGTAAGTTCAAATATGTTTTTAAAAAGAAGCCTATGAAAACAAAAACAAAGAAATAAGTTCCTATTCTGTCATCGACACATTACAGAAGTTGACGTTTTTAGTAAAAGAAGATTTTGTTTCTAATAGTTTTTTGTCCTATATTCCAATAACTTAATAATTCTCGTTATCTTTACTAGAAATATAAATTTTAGCGATAAAAAATAAGGAAGCAATAATTCGCCATGCCCTGCGGTAAGCGCACCCTTGTTAAAAAATGGGACAAACCACGAAACTTAAGGGTTATTAATCCATCTCCCTATGAACAAAATTTAGCTAGCGTAAAAGAACACTGGAAGAACGTTATTAAAGATTTGGAGATGTCCTACAAGGATGAAAAGGTGATCATACAAATATCTTTTAATAGTGTATTTATTTAAAAATTATTACCAACGAGAAAGGTACATTAAAATACCTTTTATTTGTTGCGTTGTTATTGATTAGTTTTACACACATTCATCACTACGCATCCTCGCTCATCTCTGGTGGAAAAGCAGCTTTAGAGGTG
Organism: Amphipoea oculea; assembly: GCA_945859645.1. NCBI lineage: Eukaryota > Metazoa > Arthropoda > Insecta > Lepidoptera > Noctuidae > Amphipoea > Amphipoea oculea. Next base: position 10,955,974 of record OX243866.1, on the reverse strand, counting down.
TTAGACGATGTCCAATACTCAATACTTTATTTGCATTCCACTATGAGTAGGTACCTACTTAGGTGGTAACCTAAAATTATATGTGATCATTATGGACCCTGTCGGGCACAGCAATATCGTAGGAGAGAGGAAGGAGAGAGGAAGGAAAAACTTAGCTTATCTTATCAGTCTTCTGAACAGCTAAATATAATATCTATTATTTAAAAAAATATACGTATTTTTAACTGTAACAATACGTTAGCACTTACACTTTGTCGTTACAATATTCGATTATAATATAGGTAATAGCATTTACTTATTAAAAATTGTTTTAATTTTAATTTTTTATAAATATACTATTTTTTTATTAATTCAGGTAGTTTGTTATATATTTTATGGATATTACAAAGGGACTTGTAGAATAGAACTAAGTATTATACTTATATAATTAAGTAAAAAAGTATCCTTTGAAATTCACTAGAAAGTAGGAAATTCAGCTCCACCTTGGTGCAAAGGATAGCCACCGTAGTGGTACGACAGGAAAGAGATCCTCAAACCTTTACACCACTTATGCCGGCTATCTACGAAAGCTAATCGAACCAGGGTGCACCGAAACTTCACGACTTTATTATTTCAACCTTCATTTATTTTTTTATTTGTAATGGGTTTGCTCTTGACTCTAGTCTAGTCAAAGGTGACAGAGACAAAGTCGACGATGGAGTGAGCTTACCCAGAAGAAGCCTGTTCACTCTCACTTTGAAGAAATTCGGGTTGTATGCGCTCGGAAATACAGACGCAGATAGAGAGTTCCACTCTTTTGCTGTGCGCATTATAAAAGACATTTGGAAACGCTTAATGCGAATTGGTGGAGTAGCAACTAAGCAGGGATGGTAATTTGCAGAGCGTCTGGATGCCCGAAGGTAGAACGGGGCCGGTGGAATGAGTTGGTGGAGTTCTTGAACACACTCACTGAAGTACAATCTGTAGAAGACTGACAACCAAGCAACCTTGCGGCGATGAGTTAAGCTGTGAAGCTTTTCATCACGCTTAAAACATTCATACCCACCACAATAAAGTTTGTTTTTTTTTTAGTTCTGGGATTCAAATTCAAATACTGTACGCGAATTGGTGGGCCCAGTTATCTTCCAACGAATTGCCAAGATCTTTGATCTTTCCAAGGACGCGACAGAGTATGAGCCCAGAGACCAATATTCTGACGTAACTCCATCCGATGAACCACGAGCCGTGTCAACAGCCCGGGTAAGTGTTTTTTTTTAATTCAGTCACTTGACTAGAATTAAGTTTGGGTTTAAATGAAGATGCGGTTCAGTAAGCGGCATCCGATGAATTAGAACCCGCAATTTAGAATTTAGCTTCACTTAAATAGGTACTATAGGAGCTAGCTGAGATGGGAGCTTTTATTTAATGAAACTCCTATATTATGAGATTTCATCAGCTATATTTAGAGACTTTTCCATAATTACTTAGAACTAGCACTTCCTATCTGACACGTCCAACTTAATCTAATTCTCTGACAAACGCTTGAACGTCCTAATGGAACATGCCCTCAATTATAACCAGCCTGTCCCAAAAGGAGGTAAGGCTTCATAAATATGGCAGCTACAGTACTTACTCAAGGCAAATTATTTACAAGAAACAACAACTTTCAGCTACGTTTTAATAGGCATATAGCCAATAAATAAGCTTTCCAACGAAATACAGACGCCAGCACATCAACCTACTACAATCTGTCAAATTTCTTTAATAGATTTTCAACTTTATCACAAAAACATAAGGTTCAAAGTTGATTGGGAAAATTGTGACAGTTTCGGGTAGGTTGATGTGCTGGCGTCTTTACATTGTTGTTCAAGTCTTCGGGATATAGTATCACTTTCAACCCCTCCTTATAGTCGCTGCATGCAGGTTCAGACCTAATAATTGGATAATCATTTCTATATGTTCTCAGGTAGTATTAAAACCTGGTTTATCTACTTGCACGGATTTTGAAATGGATGGAGAGGAAGAAGCAAAGCTTGAAGAGGAATCAGACTGGTCTGAGGATACCATAACACCGGTTGAAGTTAAAAAGCCACCAAGCAAAGCAATTAACATGCCAAAGTCTGTATCCAAATCTTTCTCCAGACAGTTTTCAATGTTAATGCAGCAGTCTGCGTCGAGTAATGAAGTTGCAGAAAAGTTCTCATTCTTTTCGCCACAAGATTCTATAGCGACTAGCCAAGATGACATGGATGTGCGAGCAGGCACTATTTCAGAGCGTCAGCATAGGTAAATATACCCGTCATTACACTATACAGGCTGTAAAAAGACACATCACATAGCCGTACGCATTCTGTGCATCAAACTCACCGCCCGGCCACGAGTTTTGGCTTAGCGGCAAGCGGCGCGGTTTCTTTTGTCTAGCGTTGACGCTGCGAGCGTTGCGTCGTGTCATGGTTCATACATTTTAAAATAATAAATAATATATTTGTTTTTGGTATATTTGTTTTTACCTCTCGCCGCCCCGCGCTAAGCTGCCGCTGATAGCGGCGAGTTCGTGGCCAGGCCGTAAGGGCTGATTTTTCCCGCCAGATAATTTTATCGCAAGAATAATTTAAAATTTTTGACAGTATTTTCATATAAAAACTGTTAGACGTCAATTTCATTCCACGAATAAAAATTATCTGTCGATCGATAAATCAGCCCTTAGTAACATTGCAGAAAAATAATTGCTGGAATCTACTTTTATTTTTGGTGAGACGGTAGTACGACGCACGGATATCGAGGGATATGTCATGCCTCCATCTGGTCAAGCTGACCAGAAGGGTAATTGCGTACCTACACACAATCAGTAGCAATGGGTTTTGTCAGTTCAACAACATTCATTGCGTTATTAACGCTGTTGAGTAGACACATTTTTCGAATATCTTTAAAAATGAATTAGATTGAGATTGATAGTGTGTTACGCAGTGCGTAGCGCTGAGATATGGATATCGATAATTGCTAGTTGTTCAAAATAAGAAATTATATTAAGAACCTGTTTTACAAAATTTAATACATTTTCTTTTAAGTTCCCCGAAAGATCCTGAAATTAAATTTTTTTTTTACAAAAAAAAACAACCGACTTCAAAAAAAAAAACACTACAAAGTGAAAAATAAACTTTAATTTCGGAAGTCGGTGTCGTTGCTTCAGCATTTTCGTTTTTTGACACCGACTTCCGAAATTAAAGTTTATTTTTCACTTAGTAGTGTTTTTTTTTGAAGTCGGTTGTTTTTTTTGTAAAAAAGTTTTTATTTTTCACTTTTTAGTTGTACCTACCCCACACAAATTCAATTAACACTAGTGCATTGAAGACACGACTCGAAGAATCATCAAAATTCACTTAAAAAAACAACCGACTTCAAAAAAAAAACACTACAAAGTGAAAAATAAACTTTAATTTCGGAAGTCGGTGTCGTTGCTTCAGCATTTTCGTTTTTTGACACCGACTTCCGAAATTAAAGTTTATTTTTCACTTTGTAGTGTTTTTTTTTTTTGTAGTCGGTTGTTTTTTTTGTAAAAAAGTTTTTATTTTTCACTTTTTAGTTGTACCTACCCCACACAAATTCAATTAACACTAGTGCATTGAAGACACGACTCGAAGAATCATCAAAATTCACTTAAAAATGCCGGAGATGCAGTACATTTATGCATATAACTTCGTACATAAGAATAATTACCTAATGTATTATATACTAAAACCTTCCTGAAAGTATGTAGATCACACTCATGAAAAAATTATCAAAATCGGTTCAGTAGTTTTTGAGATAATCGCGGACATACAAACATACATACATACATACGGGTCGAATACAGAACCTCCTTTTTTATTTAAAGTCGGTTAAAAATGCCGGAGATGCAGTACATTTATGCATATAACTTCGTACATAAGAATAATTACCTAATGTATTATATACTAAAACCTTCCTGAAAGTATGTAGATCACACTCATGAAAAAATTATCAAAATCGGTTCAGTAGTTTTTGAGATAATCGCGGACATACAAACATACATACATACGGGTCGAATACAGAACCTCCTTTTTTAAAGTCGGTTAAAAATAAATGGATACATGCTACAGGTAGGCAAAATAATTGGTTTCCCTCAAACCAAAGTGTAATTTGTTCTTCCCACTTTCAAGAGGATTGTTTTAAGCCGTCCGAGAAAAGACGCATGTTTTTTGAGTGGACTGTACCTACACTCAAATTAAGATACATATTTATTTGAAACCGTATGTTAACTGTTATTAGTACAGCCATGTGCTAAAGTATTATGCAAGCCAATTGTCTTCATTTTCCAAAAATATACCATGGATTTTATTTTATTGTTTTACAAATTGCATCTGCGGTATGTTCAATTGATAATTAAACCAATAGATAGAAATTCCAGAATACCAGTATTTAACATGGAGCGACTGCTTAAACTGACCTCCACAACCCAGTTACTGAGTAATAAATACCCCTTGGTAAGATTCGTTGTCAGATTTTCGGGTTTCTGTCTACCCGTAACAACGGTCAAAGATCCATGAATGACAGCCGGGACCAAAGGCTTAACGTGCTTTCCGAGGCACGGATGGATCTTGGTATGTAAAGATGGTCACTACAGATCAACCGTGGCAAGAGTAGCTTAACCTGATCGGTTGTACGGTGCGGTGGTTATATTTCATTTAGAAATTAAAGTTAGTTCTAGAGACCTTATGACCAAATAGAACAAATATATATTTTAACTTGATTTGGTTTTATTGGTGATTATATTATCCCACATCTAAAAGCAGAAAAAATTAACAATACAACATACGCCCAAAAAACACTTCTCTTTTTTGCAGTCGTTTTTCATCGATATTTTTATTGATCAAATATACCAACCTCGCTTCCCTAGGCTCCCCTTCTTGAGGCTGGAGTTGCATGTGTGCATTCAGTGACTGTATCTTTACTTTCTAGTGCCCGCCCTTTTTGAGTATGTGTACAATAAGATAGCTCAAAAGTGTTACGCCTATTTTCTTGCGTGTTTGCCAAAAAGCTTCATGTGTGCCGTATCTATTTCTTTTGTTTTTGTGTGAGTTTCAGGAGTGGGAAAAAGGTGGCGACATTTGAACTCGGAACAAATATTGAGTGAAGGCATATCTCTCGGATATCTATGGTAGTACGCAATGTAACGCACACAAAACATTGTGCTTATGGGTCCCAGCAACAGTAAAGGTGTCGTGGGGGGTATTTAAAGTTGTATTATAAAAAAATAAATTGTTTTCGTAAAAAAACGTCAGTAATAGTTTTGACCTTCAATATCTCCGTAACCAGAAGGTTCCCATGTAGGTGCTGTCCAATACAAACAAAAAAATATTACAATGACGGCTCCCCGTCAATGTAATAATTTTTTTTTTTTTTACAAGTGTCTCTCGGCTTCCTTATGTGTCTTTTTTACTATAGCATCATCATACAGCGAGACACGCGAATGTAATGAAAATAGCGCGACTTGCGTAGTTGTCAGCTGGCATCAACACCCATACCTAAAAACGGTCTACGGTCAAAATTACCTTTATCAAATAGATCCACGAATGCTATTTATTATATATGTCGTCGCAAGCAATCTCAAGACGACACATTATCCAAAATACTATTACCCGTTGGTTTCATAATATTGGTCAAAATGCCCGGAGCGTCTCCCGCGGCGGCTGGAATTTGAGGCTCTGTCTCTCAACCATCCCGTCACCTGCCTCCCCCCCTCTCGCTCCGGACCATGGCTTGAACCAGGGCCAGATCGAGAGGTTGCCGCCGCTGCCGATCGTCTCTACGAGGACACGGCGGTGCTCCGCCCAAGCGAGGCAGACCTCCACCGTATGCTCCACCGTGTCTTCTGGGCGATCCTCGCAATGGTGACACCCGGGCGTTTGTCTCCTGCCTGATGATGAACAGGAACCTCCCAAAACATCCGTGTCCGGTGAGGACCTGCGTCAGCCGGCAGGTGAGAACGCCGTGACGCCTCTCTAGCCACTCCTCAAAGAGGGGTCTTATCGCCACTATCGTGGCGTGCCCTGCGCTGGGTTGCGACAGTCGCTCTATCCATGCCACAATGAGATCGCGCTGGAGGTCCGAGGAGGCAAGGAAGCTCGCCGCCTCACCGGATGTGATTTGTGCTTCAACCTACGTTTTACTGGTTTGCCCGAGTACCCACCTTCCTCGTGGAACCCGTACCAAGAAATGATGATGATGGCCCTGTTATCACTACGCCCACGCTCGCGCCCCCCTAATCAAATTCGTATTTATGTGCCGCAACTTTATTTATTTTAATTTCAGGCATCATAGGGAACCGGCACAAAATCCATTTTTCGAGATGCTATACTGCAATGAGTCTGAAACGGACATGATAAAGTGGAAATCCAAATACAAAAATAAGACTTTCGAAGTGTCAGCTTCCGACGAATTTAGCAAGAAAGCAGAAATTTTATCGAAAAAAGTAATCGAATCATATTTTTTCTACATTACCTACAGCCAATTTCTGAATTACAAACTTTTATAGATTCTTATTCATTTAAAATATCGTCCTGTTTTTCTCGAAAATAGCCTACAATCTTTTGTGTACATTCTCAGATATCCAGTGAATTCTACGATTGGTGGGTTGGTTTGGGTAATGTTGAGTTCAAGAGTGAAATCAAAAGACCAGAAGACATTGAAGCTCTGTTCCAGGTATCATTATGTGTATCTTGGATAGTACTATTGGATAGTAATATCAAACTTTTGCTAACGTAAGAACAAGAAAAGAAAGCATTAGTTACGATTTAAACTACGTACGACCAGTATGTAGTTTAATTCTTTCTAAAAGAATGAAGAATGGTGTTAACGAATGTCCAACTTTCAGGTGTGGTTCGACGAGCATTCCTCACGAGGGCTTGTGCTGGATCCCCAGATAATACCCTGTGTATTAAAGAGCATTGCTATCTCTACTGGAGTACAAAGGGTGCGTTATTAAGCTAACTCAAAAACATAGCATTCATTTAAATCAGGCACTTTTGATTTGTAAAAAGTCGGTCAGTTAGAAAGTTGAAGCTAGTTGCCCATTCCAAAACGCAGATCTCTATGGAGAAAACAGGCAGGAAACACCAAGTAAACTAAACTCCAACAACATAAGTGATAATAATTTAGCCTGCCGTGAGGGCAAAAAATCTTCAGCTCACCAGATGTTGGTTGATTGGACTATGCTGCACTTTACTTCGGAAGTCGCTATATATAAATATAAAATAATTATCTCGAGTTCGGAGACTTAATTATTGAAGATTATTAATCTATAGTAAAATTGACTTTAGAAAACAAACTCTGGGTTACTGTCATTAGAAAACAGCTACTTCTGACTTTCTATTGTGATTTCTTATTTACTCGTCTAGGAGAAGTTTTGCGAATGCTGATATACTTTACTTGAATTAAAGAACGTCGTATTATATTTAGTGTTATAGCTAGCTTTCCTACTTAAGACGTGTTCTACTGCGGGGCCACTGCTTTATTATTAGGTGTATGCCTTTTTCACTGTTCTTATCTAATATCTAACGTTTTATAATGTTTTATTCTAGGCTTCGTGCATAGAGGCGCTTAGGCGGCAAGTAGCATACGACATCAAAGCGGAAAGAAGTCCAGCACATCTCATGGCGTTTGGGACTAGCCTGCCACACAAGTTGAAGCATATACCTCCCCAGAACAACACGTACAACCAGTGGCGCGGTGTCAAGATCCCAGAAGATCTTCGCACCATGTCGTGCGTCTGGGAGGACATACAGCATCTCACGTAAGTGCTAAAATTACCCAGTCATAATACTTTTTTTTACAAGTATTAGGTATCAGTAGGATCGATGAGTGGAGGCCATAAATTGGCGTAGCATGGGATGCTTCCCAGCTCGATGGACCGATGACGACCTTCAAAAGGTAAAGGAAAAGATTGAAGAGGAACCGGGTCTCGTGATGCACCATGGGAAAGGTGAATGATCTGCAGTGGACTGTGATAGGCCGAGTTGATTGACAAGCAGTTTTACCCGGGTGTCATCCCATGGCCTCCACTATATTCATCATCACCCCTTTTTTTGTCCTTCTCCTGTCGACCCAGCGTAAGGTTTGTGACATTTTCTCCAATACAGAATTTTATGTTTATCTATTACGTCAGTTCTTAATCTTCGTAAATACATGACCAGGTCGACAAAGGCATTCCAGCAATGGCTGGAGAAACACCCGCACATGCTAATGCCTCCGTTCCTGAAGCAGCTGACTGCTCAAGGTGACAAGAAACCACTGTTCGTGGTGCCTTCGGACTACTTCATTCTCAAGGACAAGGGTGGTTCGACTGTGACTGCTCCAGAACTCGCCCTCCCAGTCTCGCAGTTTTCTTTGGAACTGAAGGAGGTGCTTAGCAAACTCATGGACACATGAGCATAGAGGATGCTTGGTAAGTAGTTATGTTATTACGAGTATTTAAATTCTTGGTTTTCATGATGTGTGATTTGTTAGCTTATTTATATTTTGAATTAAACTTATCATTCGAGCTGTGTATTTTATTAATTGAGTTATAGTTATTCTTCGTCATCACCATCATTTCAGCCGAAGACGTCTACTGCTGGGAATAGGCCTCCCCCAAACCTTTGCCACAGTCATTCTTAATTTATAGATATTATTCTCGAGAAGCAGCATTTTACCTTTTTAACGCCATTGTCCATTCGTGACAAGCAAGCGCGTGCCCTGTACGCCAACGACACAAGTATGTGAAAAAAAAGGACAAATTAAACGTTTAAAAAGGAGTGTTCTCAGACGCCAAAGTCTTTTATATGTGACCGCTAGTGACGTGACGTATGATTGATAATATCGATAAATCCTTACTAAAATTCATGTGAAACTTTAACTTTAAATTAATTTAATATTATTTTTGCATCAATTGGTATCTGGATAAACCAATAATAAGATTCAGTCTTATAAAACCACACTATAGCAGCTACAGAATCGAAACCAAAATCTAGTCAGCCCCCTTAACACAACTTTAAATACCTCTAGCCCCCTTATTCACAAACACTCGATATGCTTCCGTATCGTATCGAACATTAATCATTGTTATCGTAGGAGTCTTCTCAACGCTGTACACAAGTCCAAAACCCGAAAATTTTGTCAGTTTAAATCAAATAGACGCCCGCTATTCTTCCAACAGCTATTTGCTGTTGAGGGGAAGTCAAATCAGGTTATAGAAATGTCAGGTTTTCGATACGATAGCCTGTCGTATGGTTGTGAATCACGGCTCTGGTCTAATTTCGATATTCGCTAATCTCATCTCGCGCATCCCTAGCGCAACACCGATTATATTATCAGTCCCTTGTACGCTATGGTCACAAATAGACGACAAAATCGTGACGTCATTAGCGCAGGGATCATTTTCAGTGAAGTCCATAAGATATTTGATAGTAGTATAGGTACCTAGTATATTATAACAGTGATATTTCTATGAACCCATACTTAAATGTCTTTGATTTTTTTCAATAATTATTTATTTTATTTGTTTGTTTACATTACGTAAATAAAAAGCAAAACAAATATTATTTCAAAATCTAAAGCGATGAGCCTATTTTTTATTTACCTAAAAATAGCCCGATTCATACTGAATCGAATGACATACATACCATTGTTCTTCCAAGCTTTTCATCATCATCATCATTTCAGCCGAAAGACGTCCACTGCTGGACATAGGCCTCCCCTAAGCACCTCCACTTCGACCGGTTTTGTGCTTCTCGCATCCAACGAGTTCCTGCGGCCTTCACAAGGTCGTCGGTCCACCTTGTGGGAGGCCTTCCAACGCTACGCCTTCCGGTACGCGGTCGCCACTCCAGAACCTTTCGGCCCCATCGGCCATCTGTTCTGCGAGCAATGTGCCCTGCCCACTGCCACTTAAGTTTGGCAATTCTTAGGGCTATGTCGGTTACATTGGTTCTCCTGCGGATCTCTTCATTTCTGATTCGATCCCGCAGGGAAACTCCAAGCATAGCTCTGTCCATTGCCCTTTGGGTGACTTTCAGCCTTCTAATAAGGCCCATTGTGAGCGACTACGTTTCAGTGCCATATGTCATCACTGGCAACACGCACTGGTCAAAGACTTTCGTCTTGAGACACTGCGGTATGTGGGACGAGAAGATATTGCGTAGCTTCCCGAACGCTGCCCAGCCGAGTCGGATTCGACGATTGACCTCTTTCTCGAAGTTGGACCTACCTAACTGGACAGTTTGTCCTAGGTAAATATACTCGTCCACGACTTCGAGTGTAGCGTCTCCGATCTTCATGAGACTGGGTGTTACATGGGCATTTGACATGACCTTCGTTTTGTCCATGTTCATTTTCAGACCCACTCTTTCAGAGGCTCTACTGAGGTCATCGAGCATTGTACTGAGGTCCTCCATTGTCTCAGCCATGACTACTATATAGTCAGCAAACCGAAGGTGAGTTATGTACTCGCCATTGATGTTAATGCCAGCTCCTTTCCAGTCCAGAACCTTGAAGACATCCTACAGAGCAGCGGTGAACAGTTTCGGAGAAATAACGTCTCCCTGTCTCACACCTCGCTGCAGAAGGATAGGTTTCGAGGTCTGGTCCTGGAGTCGAACTGACATAGTGGCGTTTTCGTACAGACACTTCAGCACCTCGATGTACCGATAGTCGATCTGGCACCGTTGAAGAGACTGCAGTACAGCCCATGTCTCGATCGAATCAAAGGCTTTCTCGTAGTCCACAAACGCTAAGCAGAGAGGCAGGTTATACTCTTCGGTCTTCTGTATAACCTGTCGCAGCGTATGTATGTGGTCTACGGTGCTAAAGCCTTTACGGAATCCGGCTTGTTCGGGAGGCTGGAAGTCGTCAAACCTGCGCGCGAGACGGTTCGTGATGACTCTCGAAAACAGCTTGTAGACATGGCTCAGAAGTGAGATGGGCCTATAATTCTTAAGAAGGGCATTGTCACCCTTCTTAAAGAAAAGTATCACCACACCTCTGTTCCATGCCTGTGGTGTTTTACCCTCGAGTATGACGGAATCAAACAGCCTCTGAAGGGCCTTAAGAACGGGTTTTCCGCCGGCCTTCAGGAGCTCGGCCGTAATTCCGTCATCACCCGGTGCCTTGTTATTTTTAAGCTGCTTCAGAGCCATCCTAATCTCGTACAGGCTGACGTCCGCGATGTCTTCGGTATAGTGTCGGGTCAATCTAGCTCTTGGGCCGTTACCCAGATTCGTAACGGGATTGCTTGTTGACGTGTATAACTGTCCATAGAACCTCTCGATCTCTCTCAACAGCTCAGGTTTGGCGGATACGATCCTGCCATCATCAGTCTTCAGTTTCATAAGCTGGTTCTACCCAATAGACAGATCTCTAGCAAAAACCTTGAAGCCTCTATTTTGCTCTATCGCTTCCTCAATACGATCTGTATTGAAGCGGCGAAGGTCGCTTTTCAAGGACTTAGAGACTGTTGAGCCGCCGGTACTTTAGAACATCATCTGAAGACTGCAGGATCATCTCGCGCCTCTCCTTCATGAGCCGCAAAGTAGGATCAGAGAGCTTCTTTTTCGTATTCGTACGACGGGTCTTGAAGATCTTAGACCCGACCGTATGGACAGCTTCCACGAACCCATCGTTATATTCGTCCACGGAGGGAGCTCCGTGGACGAATATAACGATGGCCTGCCTAGCGATGGCGAGTGCCTGGGGAGCCAGGCACTCGAAGCGATTCTGTAGTTCGAGCTGAAAGCTCTCGGGGTTTTGAACTTGGATCGGCGCTGGGCGGAGCGTAGACCTCATTAGTCGAGACCTTTCCAGCTTTATATTTAAGTTCAATGTGCCTCTTACCATGCGGTAATCACTTCCGGTTTTCACCGCGTTGATCACAGAGACATCATTGAATATTTGCTTCTTCGTCGACATAATGAAGTCAATCTCATTTTTAGTTGCACCATCCGGGCTCTGCCAGGTCCACTTTCTGTGCTCACGTTTTCTGAAGAAGGAATTCATCATAAAGAGGCCTTCCTTCTCCATAAAACTAGCCAGTAGGTGGCCCCGGTGGTTCCGTCGTCCAACTCCAAATTGCCCCATTCGCAGCTCATCATCGCTTCGTTTACCCAGTTTCGCGTTAAAGTCCCCCATGACAACGGTGAAGTGAGTCTTAGAGCCATGCATGGCTCTGGAAATATCCTCATACATGGTCTCCACCTCATCGTCGGGGTGTGACGAGGTCGGGGCGTAAACCTGTACGACCTTCAGCGAATACCTTGCGGATATTCTGAGTATAAGGTACGCCACCCTGGTCGACACACTCTCGATCTTCACCACGTTGCTCACAAGGGACTTGTGGACGATAAACCCGACACCACCTTGGGGCAGCTGGTCGCCCTCCCGGAAATAGAGCAAGTTGCCAGATTTAAGGATTATCGAGTCCTCCCCCTCTCTTCGGACTTCAGATATTCCCACTATGCCCCATCGCATCCTGCTCAATTCTTCCTCGATTTCGGAGATCTTCGGTCCGGAGTGTACGCATGTTGTATGTTTCCAGGTCCAGTTTTCGATGATTTCGGTAGCCGGATCTCTTCCGGGGATTCTTAGCACCCCTTGCCTCACCGTGGCCTTGGCCACTACCGTAGCCAAGGGTAGGCGGGCCGCCGGGCACTAGGGGCCAAGTATTTTTTGTGCTTGTCATTGGGGGGGGATTTGCCATAATCGCCACGCTTGGCATGCGGGTTGGCGATCGCAGTATGATAGTAAATGCATAGAGAACGCTGCCGCCCATTCTCCGGTACGTCCCTTAGTCGCCTTTTACGACACCCATGGGAAGAAGGGGGGTGGTGCTATTCTTTAAGTCCGGCCACACGGATGATCCTTCCAAGCTTTTGAAATACAAAAAAAATATAAAATTGTTTAAAAAACAGTGATATCCATATTATAAATAATGAAATACTAGGAACAAACACAAAATCCACCTGTCAAAAGAAACTGGAACGCAACTTATAAGATCTATGGTAAAAAATAAAAATTTACGACCGGAACGGGGCTGTGAAACGAAGTCATTTGTCTAATAGAAAAGTAAATACCTAATTATAACTTATTATCTTATTATTGTTGTTTTATTTTCTAATATTCTGGGTACTCTCGCTTATAAGAAAACTATAAGCGAGAGTGTCCAACCAGGCTCGGTCGCAGCCCAAGATTTTGGGGGGTGTCATCATGGGTGCCGAGGAATATTTTAAAGGAGGTACATCTCCTCGTTGGTCTAGTGGTCGCAAGCGTTACTGCTGAGCATGAGGTCCTAGCTGCGTTCAATTCCTAGATCGGGTAAAGTGTTAAAAGGGTTTTTCCATCAGAAATTTCTCAGAAGCAGCCTGAAGTCTGGATTTGTGCCCGGTTGGCGGCAGTAGGCTCGCCCTCCGACATTTCACTTAATAACTGGCGAAATGTGGGTGTAAGTACTATATGAAGGTACACCCCTGCTCAACCCTTTGGGGATTAAAGGCGTGATGATATATTAAGGTTCATGTACATCTCCAGCTCCATATTACTTATGCTATTCAGGGACGCAGCTTTTACATAGGGGGGGTGTTAGTTGTTACTTAAATTCTGCCAAATTGGTCGTATGCATTAGAACGGTAGATTGTGCAGGGTGTGGAGAGCGAGCGAAGCGAGCTCGAAAATTTGAACCACCGGCCTCTGTTTGATTAGGTTTTGTTTTATATTTTCAAGTAGAAATAGGAGTTACATTGTCGACTTATGCAGGCAAGCTCAAGCAGCTATCGGAATCTGTAATGCAAGAGCGAGCGAAGCGAGCTCGAAAATTTTGCACACTCTCTGATAGGTTCGATTTACTTTCGATCATTCCAAAAGGACTAGGAATTACTTGCTTTGTCGACTTTTGAAGAAAAGCTCAAGAACCAATGTAAATTGCAAGAACGAGCGTAGCGAGTCTTGACGACGTGAATAACTCTATTCTTCAGGTCCAAGACTGGTTTACGGTAAATAATTTGGTACTAAATGAAAAAAAACCAAATGCATTAGATTTAAATTACCTAATGTTAGAAGTAGCGAATGTGACATCATACTAAATGGAGAAAATCTAGAATTTGTTGATCAAACGGTTTTTCTGGGAATCACGCTAGACGAGAAATTACAATGGGGACCTCACATAACATCTCTTGCGGGGCGGCTTAGCTCGGCCGCTTATGCTGTTAGGAAGATAAGACTACAGTTAACAGATGTAGAAACCGCGCGTTTAGTCTATTCTAGTTACTTTCACAGCATTATGTCGTACGGCATTTTACTATGGGGTCGAGCTGCTGACATTGAATCCATCTTTATTTTGCAAAAGAGAGCTGTCAGAGCCATTTATAATCTACGTCGCCGCGAATCTCACTTGCGTTCCCATTGAGGGACCACATTTGAATTTTGAGCTTTTGAATGCGTCAGCCTTTAGTAAAAGTTCTCAAACAATTGTAAATTCAGCCTTTAATTTTTAAAAGTAGCCACTCAAAAGTTACAATCGATTAAAGGTGGTCCCTCAGTCGTGACTGACAGGCATCCCTATCTCAAAACCTAGTGAAAATTTGCAACTGCTATAAATTACTACTCTTAGTAAAAGATTTGTAAAACTAATTTATTTGAATATCAACCCTTCCTGTTCAAGGAATAAAAAGAACTAGCATGCGGAAGGTGGTCCCTCAACCGATCACCATATGTTCACCTTGAGTGGAGACCACAATGGAATTTGAAATTTACATATGGGTCTAGCGTTAGTAAAAGTACTTGAACGATTGTATATTCAACCTTTAGTTTGTAAAAGAAGCCATTCAAAAGTTACAATCGAATTAAGGTGGTCCCTCAATTGAAACGTTAATCATAAGAAAAATCTATTTACGTAGCATTCGGAAGTTAAATAGACGAATGCTAAAGTCTATCCTTTAGTAGTATTTTTTTACTAAGAATTACTTTTCTAAACAGTATCAAAAAATGTACCGTTTTATTTCAAATAATAATCAAATTCCTGGGAAGAAATACCAAGATAGAGGTGACCACACAGCAGGATTGTTTATTAAGTATGTTGATATTAATTTTTATTAATATTTGACATCACTTAGCTAAATAAAAACAAAGAAAATAATGCTTATGATAATAAAAAAAAAGAAACAAAATTTCACCCTGCACTGAAAATGTTACTCTGAACTTTTTAACCGACTTCAAAAAAGGAGGTTCTGTATTCGACCCGTATGTATGTATGTATGTTTGTATGTCCGCGATTTTCTCAAAAACTAAAACCGATTTTGATAATTCTTCACTAAAGTTATCTACATACTTTCAGGAAGGTTTTAGTTTATAATACATTAGGTAATTATTCTTATGTACGAAGTTATATGCATAAATGCAGCATTTCTATGCGAATTTTGATTATTCTTCTAGTCGGTGTCTTCAATTCTTCAGCTTATTGAATTTGTGTGGGGTAGGTAAAACTAAAAAGTGAAAAATAAAAACTTTTTTACAAAAAAAAAACAACCGACTTCAGAAAAATACACTACAAAGTGTAAATAACTTTAATTTCGGAAGTCGGTGTCAAAAAATGTAAATGCAGAACCAACGACACCGACTTCCGGAATTAAAGTTATTTATCACTTTGTAGTGTTTTTTTTTTGAAGTCGGTTGTTTTTTTTTTATAAAAAGGTTTTTACATCAAACATTACTACTAATGAGACAGTAGCAAAGTGTATGTATAAAAGTTTGTTCGTTTAGAGGACTGTCATCAAATTTAAAGCGTAAGTCGTCGTAAGAACGTATGCTCTCATTAAAAAAGTAGAGACATCTGTAATGGCTGAGCTCACTGGCGCTAGCTCCGGGAATAAATTCAATAGCCCCAACTAATTTGTAGAAATTTTGTTTGACTTTGATCGTTCGAGGTATTTCGCTAATCGGTCCTTTAGGTGTGTCGTTTAAATCGAAAGATATAAAATCTGTAAGCTCACATTCGTACGTCACTTGATTATTACACAATGTACATTCTTCAATTTCGTCACGAATTAAAATGGCTTCTTCCAAAATACTAATGCCAAATATTTTAATGTTCAAACTGATAAATTTATATCTTTTTAAAATGTTTTCTGTTTGACACCATGCATTGCTACAGAGTTTGGAGAATTTGACACTAAAAAAATCTTATTACTAACTTCTTCGAAAACGGTAGATACATTACATTCGCAACTGTAAGTAACGACGTCTCTGATTTTATTCTTTTTATTACAAGCTTGGGAAATTATTTGTGCTCTCAGAATGTAAATATCATCTATTTTGTTTGTAATTATTGTCATTCAAGCCTTTAATATACATTAAAATTATGTCATCATCAACATAAAACCGTATATTTGTAGTTATATTAAAAAAAAACTGTGATAAACTATTTACATACCTTTGTACGGAATACTCGTTGCACGAGTCCGACTTATCCGGATTTTTTTAATTATTTGCGGCTTGAGTTACTAGTCATTGAACCAATGTTTTTTAAGTATGTTCACGTAGGCACGCGACGTGTAGATTTTATTTTTATTAAAAATTATTATCAACAGTCACTAGAAAAACCCTGCTGTGTGGTCACCTCTATCTTAGTATTTCTTCCCAGCTATTTGATTATTATTTAAAATAAAACGGTACATTTTTTGATACTGTTTAGTAAAGTAATCGTTAGTAAAAAAAATTTACTAAAGGATAGACTGTAGCATTCGTCTATTTAACCTCCGAATGCTTCGTAAATTGATTTTTCTTATGATTAACTTTTCAATTGAGGGACCACCTTAATTCGATTGTAACTTTTGAATGGCTTCTTTTACAAACTAAAGGTTGAATATACAATCGTTCAAGTACTTTTACTAACGCTAGACCCATATGTAAATTTCAAATTCCATTGTGGTCTCCACTCAAGGTGAACATATGGTGATCGGTTGAGGGACCACCTTCCGCATGCTAGTTCTTTTTATTCCTTGAACAGGAAGGGTTGATATTCAAATAAATTAGTTTTACAAATCTTTTACTAAGAGTAGTAATTTATAGCAGTTGCAAATTTTCACTAGGTTTTGAGATAGGGATGCCTGTCAGTCACGACTGAGGGACCACCTTTAATCGATTGTAACTTTTGAGTGGCTACTTTTACAAATTAAAGGCTGAATTTACAATTGTTTGAGAACTTTTACTAAAGGCTGACGCATTCAAAAGCTCAAAATTCAAATGTGGTCCCTCAATGGGAACGCAAGTGCGAATCTCTCAGGGAACTATTTAAAAGGATTAATATTATGACGGTACCTTGCTAATTCATTTATGAAAACATTATATATGTAAGAAAAAATCTACATCTTTTTAATAAAATAAGCGATAGACATAACTTTAACACAAGAAATAAAGATAAAATACATCAACCATTTTTCAGATTAGCCAAAGTACATACATCTTTTATGGGGTACTGTGTCAAATGTTACAATAAAATACCTTGTGATATATTGCAATTAAATGAAAGAAAATTTAAAACTCACATTAAACGTACACTTTGTAAACAAGCATACTATAAATTAGAAGATTATATCCAAGATAAGAACGCTTGGAAACATGCTGGTCCTGCTCCATAGGACAATCTAGAGTCTAGACAAAATCAAACTGGTTGCTAATTTAATTGTAATTTATTTTTTATTAGTTTTTACATTCATTACTCACAACCTGACTTATTACTTGTATTTTTTTTTTTAATAAAAATCGTTTTGCTTGTACCATGATTGTAAATATGTGAGCACCATGTATCTATCAGATAATTAATTTAAATGTCATGGTTTCGTTTTTAATTCTTTTACCTATTGTGGTATAGTAATTTTATTTTAGGTGCATCGTCCTCACGTGTTATTATATAATTAATGTACCCATGCAAAATATTGTACCTAAAACATTTTAAAAGAGTAACGGTGGAGTTTCTTCTCCATACGAAAACTACCTTTTGGAATGGGCGACTAGAATCAATTCTATTTTAAGATAATTTTTGACGTTCAAAAGTGCCTTTTATGTGCCTATTTTAAATAAATGCTTTGACTTTGACTTTGAGTCTGAAAATTTTAGCACCCCACCTTGAATAGTCTTTGTTTTCTTTTATCCATCATACAAAAAGAGAACTTTATCGAATTATGACGAAAAGCTTAAACTCGTTTTACAGCAGTTTAGGGTTTGGAATCTGGCCTTACCTAAGCCTTTCAACCTTAAGTACGAGTGGGGTGCCCAATATCCCAATAGTTTGCTTCGCTCGCTCTTGAATCCTAGATTCTTTATTTTTATAACAGGCTTTTTAAAGCAATATATTTTAAGGCACGTAAAAAAACCCACTGTCATTTCATAGCTTTAGGTTCTTACTTCAGTCGACATGTTCTTCATGTTTTTGAATATGCCAATCTGGGTTTTGTGGGTCAAGTAGTTATAGTAAGGCAAGTAAATCATTCCGACTCTCGACAGCTTGAATGATTTTGGGGGGGTCATGACCCCCACGACCCCCCCCCCCCCTCGGACCGCGCATGTGTCCGACTGCCCTTATGAAAGTAGGAGTAGGACTCCTGCGTTTTAAATTTCGCGGTGCATGATAGTTTTATGGGCAAACTCTAGATGTCGCTAGCAGCGACTTCCGTTTTTTTTTTAAATTTGAAGTTGACATTCTTCTCCACTAGGAGTATATATGTGTTCTGTGGTTTAGGCACAACGGTGCCCGCCTCCATGTCACAGTCCGTGTGATAGACGCCTGTCGCGTTCCCACGGAGCCCACCCGCGTGTCCACGCGCGTTGACACGCGACGGGCGCCCGTCGCGGGCGCCCGCTTAACGCAGTTACAGCCCTTAAAGTTCAAAGTGGATGACAAGAAGTCCAAAATAGTTGGTACTAAAAGACGATTTATTGAATAGAACAATAATTTATAATATTTGTTTATTAGTAGGTACATATTTCACTTTGTTGATTTTTCTATTATCTATTCGAATATTGTTTTTTTTTTTAATACCAACTGATTAAAATATGATTAAAAGCTAATTTAAAATGTGTTTTATTTATTACAAATTAATGTCATACTGTCGTATGTTGCTAGATCCCTAATTTCGATATATATCAAATATCGGATATTTTGATGTTTACTATAAATGCTTCTCGGTTTTTTACGAAACCTGTGTCAGAAAACAGCCATATAAACTATCTTTAAGTACCCAAATATAAAGCAATCGTAACTAGTTATTTAATGTGTGTAAAACTACCTAAGATTATAGTGTGTAGAGGAAGGATTTTATAAAATGAAGCACAGAAAGACAAGGCTAGACATTTATTTCAATTTAACCTTGACAGTTATGTTAAAAATGGAAGGGTGGTTTATATAAATTATGTTTTATTAATTACAAAAAGTCATAGCATTGTGAAGCAAATTACAATAATTTACATATGACAACATATTCAATATTTATCAGCATCAGCATAAATTTATACAATTACAATTATCAAAATACAATATTACAAGTTTTAACTTACCAATATCAGGAGATGGTAACTCCACGAACGTTGCACACAGACTGCGCCCGCAATGATGGCGGCACGCCTTTTATACAGTAAAGGTGGGGATGGCGCCATCATTGCGGATTTGACAGTTTAAAATATTATAATATTACTTTGCAGCTAAATTACGATTTAAGGTCATTAATAATCTAATTATTTAACAACAAATAATGTGATATAAAATAACCTAATATTATGAGACACAAAATGACACGCGCTTACATAGGCTAACCTAGAACGCGTATTTGAACACGTGTCTTAGCATTTGTATGCAAACGTGCTTACAGTCGGCCATCCAAGCAAATTGTAAGTACGTCCCCGTACTTAGCTGCAAATAAAGTAATAACAATAGTAAAAATGAAAACAATTCAGTACAACAACCATATGTATGTATGTAAATGTAACAATATTTATACAAAAATTAGATAGACCCGTTAGTCCAAATTAATATGAATACTCCACAAGTTAATCAATCGATTTGATCCTATTGGTTTTTATCAATAAATTTGACCCCATTGGTCTTTATCAATAAATTTGACCCCATTGGTCTTTATCAATAAATTGACCCCATTGGTCTTTATCAATATATTTGACCCCATTGGTCTTTATCAATATATTTGACCCCATTGGTCTTAAAATATTGACCCCATTGGTCTAAAAGTATTGACCCCATCGGTCTAAAAGTATTGACCCCATTGGTCTGTACAATTACATAGCTATAATAAAAATAAAAATTAAATCAATTAGAATTTCCGTAATCCGAGTTTTCGCTTAAGACGTCATCATGTGGTCTATCGAAACAAATCCATGGCTTTAACTTATCTACAGCAATTATATTAGAATATTTTTTGTTTCCCTTTCTTGTAAGAGGCGTGTCCTCTACTTGGTAGCGGTCATGATCGAAAACATGAGTAATTTTGTAAGGGCCCTGATACTTTGGGATTAACTTTTTACTACCACCCGTAGAGGGAATTTGCCGCTCAACCCTTACTAAATCCCCAATATTATATTTAATAGACTTGCAACGAGATTTATCAAAAGTTGCTTTTTGAGTGTCTTGTGTGGATTCGATATGAGAAGAAATCTCAGTACGGATTTCTTGAAGACTTTTGTTTATTGAAGTGATATCGTCATCAATTGCAGAAATTACTTTACTATCACTTGAGCCCTGTAGCCTTATCCCGAAAAGAGCTTCTGCAGGTGTCTTATTGATACCTTTGTTGAAGGTATTATTGATACCCCACTGGACATCGGGCAGGTGGTCTTCCCATTTGCTTTCAGATGAGCCAACACATTTAGCTGTTAATGAGTCAACAATAACTTTATTATATCTTTCCACCTGACCATTGGCCCGTGGAGTAGCAACTGCATTTAATACATGTTTGATGCCTTTATCTAATACAAATTTTTTGAAGAGATCACTTGTAAATGACGTGCCTCGGTCAGATATAATTCGTTTAGGAACTCCAAAAATGCTAATAAATTCGCGCAAAATTCTAATAGTAGTGTTTGATTTTGTATTTTTCACCGGTTTCAAATAGATGTATTTGGTAAAAGCGTCAATTAAAACGAGAATATACACATTACCCCTACTACTGCGTACAAATGGACCCGTATGATCCATGTGTATGGTATCAAACGGCACGTCTACTTTATGGATTGGGTGCAAAAACCCGGGTCTTTTCCCACCAGGTGCTTTACTATACGCGCACTCTAGACACGAGGATACATATTTTGTAACAAAAGCACGCATATTTGGGAACCAATAATGAGTTTTTATTTTTTTCAACGTTTTGTCTAAAGCGAAATGGCCGATATCGTCATGATTCTGTTTGACAATTTGCCATCGAACGCCTTTAGGCACAACCCATCTATCTCCATCAGGTGTGATTCTAAAAAGCTTTCCATTTTTAATTTTATATTTTTCTTTTATTTCTACAATATCGTTAAATTCAGAGTTACTTAAAATTCCAATAATCCGTTGAAGTTCTGAATCTGAATTCTGTACTGTTGAAAGCCAGTCTGTTTCTGTTATAGAATTAACCATTTTTTTCAAATGATCACTACCGATAGATGGGTTACGACTCAAAGCGTCCACATGAGCCATAGAAGACCCCGCTTTGTACTCGATTTCAAAATCAAATTCTTGCATTTGGGTCCACCATCTGGCTACCCGGGGAATCATATCGCGTTTCATGAAAGTTGATCTTAATGAATTACAATCGGTCACGATCTTAAAATGTATCCCTACTAAATATACCCGAAATTTCTGTAACGAGGCTACCACTGCTAGGGTTTCCAGGTCATAAGAGCAATAATTTTGTTCTTCAGGGCTAGTTTGCCTGCTAAAATAAGCTACGGGTTTTAAAATATTTTGTTCATTTCTTTGGAATAGTATACCACCGATACCAATTTTGCATGCGTCGGTGTGCAATTCTGTTATAGATTTTGAATTATACAGGGCTAATATTGGTTTTTGAATTAAAATTGTTTTTAAGGTATCGAATGCATTTTGCTGATCGGGTCCCCATACCCAAGCAGCATTTTTTCTGAGTAACTGTGTCAATGGCTTTGCAATAATAGAGAACCCCTTCACGAACCTACGGAAAAAGCTCGCTAGCCCTAAAAACTGCCTTACGTTGTGTTGATCTTTTGGTACGGGAAATTTTTCTACTGCCTCTATTTTAGCAGATCCTGGTTGGATACCTTCACTTGAAATATTAAACCCCAAGTAAGTTATTGAACGGCCGAAGAAAACACATTTTGATAAATTAAGAGTAAGACCTGCTTCTGACAGCAAAATTAATACCGTTTCTAATTGTTTCATACCCTCTTCAATTGATTTTGATGGTATGATTATGTCATCCAAATAAGCTAGTGCCTCTTTATGACGTAAATTGCCTAGAACCTGATGCATCATTCGTTGGAACGTTGCTGGAGCATTTGCCAAGCCGAAAGGCATTCGGTTAAATTCGAAATGGCCTTCCGGTGTTACGAACCCTGTTTTGTGCCTATCCTGCTCTCTGATAGAAATCTGATAGTACCCAGATGCCAAATCAAGAGCTGTGAAGTACATGTTACCGGCTAACGTATCGATCTGATCATCTATAAGTGGCATTGGGTAATTTTCGCGTATTGTATTTTTATTCAAGGCTCTATAATCAATGCAAAGACGGTAACCGCCAGTTTTTTTCCGTACGAGTACAATAGGACTAGCGAAAGGAGAAACTGAAGGACGTACTATATCATTTTGAATTAGTTCATCTACCATATCCCTGACTATTTCTTTCTCTTTTATTGCCAGCCTGTAAGGTCTATAGACGACAGGTGTGTCACAGTGCAGGTCAATGCTCATTTCACAAACCGAGGAATGCCCCAACTCAGAGAGTGTAAACGCAAAGCAACGCCGATAGTTATTTAACAAGCAAAGCAAGTCATCAATCACCTTTTGGCTTAACTCACTAGAAACGTTCAGATCCGAAGAACAAATTAAACTCATTTGTTGATCTTGTAAGTTACAACCGGCTATACGCAGAACTGTTTTCTCGTTTTCTTTATTAGCAATGATACCCCGTGCAATTAAAGTATTGTCTTTTAAGCATAGAGGCTCACAATTTAGGCTATTTATAACTATTTGTCCGTAACCATCATTGTTAAATTGATAAATTCCAGTTAGAACAACATAGAAACAGTTATTTTTGCTACGCAAGCTTCCCTCAACAAAAAGGTCACCAGTAAATTTGGGTTCTGTATAGACTTCAAAAATTGTTAAACCTATTAATTGAATATGTTTACGGTTAAAAATTTTTACCTTTTGGCATTGAATATTATCGATCTGATTTTGTAAAATTTCAAGATGTTCACTTGTTTTTTGGATCAATACATGAGGTTGTTCAGTAAAGGTTTGACCTATCATAAGGGGAACCTGCATAGCACAATCTGGGA
Source organism: Amphipoea oculea (assembly GCA_945859645.1). Lineage (NCBI taxonomy): Eukaryota > Metazoa > Arthropoda > Insecta > Lepidoptera > Noctuidae > Amphipoea > Amphipoea oculea. The sequence goes on along the minus strand of OX243866.1, from coordinate 10,932,436 downwards.
CTATTAATATTTCAACTTCAGCCTTTACGCTGTCAATTTCAACTACAGTATTGACCTTACCCAATGCATGCACAACAGAATTACCAAATCCTCTGAGTATAGGCAGATCTCTAGTTTTTATTTCTATATTCCCCAACTTGGATAATTCAGATTGTTTAAGCATCGAGCATTCACTACCAAGATCAACAAAGGACTTCATTTCTATGTCGTTAATACGCACGGTTTTAAAATATTTGTCTGAAATTTTACCATCGATGTTTACCCTGTTAACAGATTTTTGGGCCGGAATTACTTTTGAATAACAGTTTTCCGCCTCATGACCAATCCTCATACATTTAGTACATTTTTTGATTGGTCGAGTACATTGACCTACAAAATGACCTTCCTGTTTACAGTTATTGCAGCGAAGGACTCTGTCTTTAGTGCTTGGATTATTTGCTTTGCTATCCGAGGAGTTTGTACCAGGTTGATTTTTAATATTAGATTTACGGTCAGAATTTTGTTTCAGACTTTTTGAATTTCTTAAATAAGTGAGTAATTTATCCAAGTCCTCATACTGAGCCGCTTCGGCACCTAACCTAACAGCGCGATCATCTATGCCGTGTAGAACACATTCTACCGCTCGTTTTCCACTTATACTACATCGGTTAATGAGAGTAATTTTGTCATAAAAATAATCTTCAAGAGAGTCCCCGTAACGTGCACGCCTAGCCAACATGTCTGCTAACATTTGACCATAGTTTTCTTCCGAGGGAAAAGCCGTTATTAATTTTGTCTGCCATTCCTCCCAAGAAAAGAGCACCGATGGTAATCCTTCATACCAACGTTTTGCTATGCCTTGAAGTTTAGGAAGTGCATAATGCACTATTTGTTTTTCATTCCATGAATAAATGACGGCACACTCATTCACTTTGTGCAACCACATACCCATTGTTTGCTCTTTTCTTGTAGGATCAAACTCGGGTATAGTATTGTTGAAAGCACCTATGTTTTCATGACCCCCGGCAAGAGACTTCAATGCTCGCACTAAAATATTTAAATCACCACTGCCTCCGTTAGAAGCAGTAGTGGTACCTGTAGTTCCTTGTAATGTTGCGGGTGGATATTGCACGTTGCGATTCGTGGCGTGCTGCGGGTTGCCGCGCCGCTGACGGCTGCGCCGCTGGCTGCTGCGCCGCTGGCTGCTGCGCCGCTGGCTGCTGCGCCGCTGGCTGCTGCGCCGCTGGCTGCTGCGCCGCTGGCTGCTGCGCCGCTGGCTGCTGCGCCGCTGGCTGCTGCGCCGCTGGCTGCTGCGCCGCTGGCTGCTGCGCCGCTGGCTGCTGCGCCGCTGGCTGCTGCGCCGCTGGCTGCTGCGCCGCTGGCTGCTGCGCCGCTGGCTGCTGCGCCGCTGGCTGCTGCGCCGCTGGCTGCTGCGCCGCTGGCTGCTGCGCCGCTGGCTGCTGCGCCGCTGGCTGCTGCGCCGCTGGCTGCTGCGCCGCTGGCTGCTGCGCCGCTGGCTGCTGCGCCGCTGGCTGCTGCGCCGCTGGCTGCTGCGCCGCGGACTGCTGCGCCGCGGCCTGCTGCGTCGCTGGCTGCTGGGCCGCTGGCTGCTGCGCCGCTGGCTGCTGCGCCGCGGACTGCTGCGCCGCGGCCTGCTGCGTCGCTGGCTGCTGGGCCGCTGGCTGCTATGCAAAGGGCTGCGCGATCGACTGTTGCTTGGTAGATAGCACGTTGGGTCAATCACGCGGCCTCGTGTCTGCTGTGAACTCAGTCTTGAATCTTGTGCCTGCCGCTCCAAGGAGTGATGGTGTCTGTGGTCATCTGTACTTTCGATTGGTTCCGCTTGAACACTGCCCAAAATCGGAGAGACAAGTACTCTTTGTTTATCCATATTTCTCGACCGAAAAAGAGAAAAAAAAAAATACACATTAGCATAAGCTACTTATCCCACTTCTGAATTGTCAGAAAACAGCCATATAAACTATCTTTAAGTACCCAAATATAAAGCAATCGTAACTAGTTATTTAATGTGTGTAAAACTACCTAAGATTATAGTGTGTAGAGGAAGGATTTTATAAAATGAAGCACAGAAAGACAAGGCTAGACATTTATTTCAATTTAACCTTGACAGTTATGTTAAAAATGGAAGGGTGGTTTATATAAATTATGTTTTATTAATTACAAAAAGTCATAGCATTGTGAAGCAAATTACAATAATTTACATATGACAACATATTCAATATTTATCAGCATCAGCATAAATTTATACAATTACAATTATCAAAATACAATATTACAAGTTTTAACTTACCAATATCAGGAGATGGTAACTCCACGAACGTTGCACACAGACTGCGCCCGCAATGATGGCGGCACGCCTTTTATACAGTAAAGGTGGGGATGGCGCCATCATTGCGGATTTGACAGTTTAAAATATTATAATATTACTTTGCAGCTAAATTACGATTTAAGGTCATTAATAATCTAATTATTTAACAACAAATAATGTGATATAAAATAACCTAATATTATGAGACACAAAATGACACGCGCTTACATAGGCTAACCTAGAACGCGTATTTGAACACGTGTCTTAGCATTTGTATGCAAACGTGCTTACACCTGTTATTAGATAGAATCGATAAGCGACATTCTGTACTGCTACATCCCTAAATTGATGATGCGAGGAAGTCATATAATGGCTGGCAGCCCACGCCATTTTCACAATATCAAGACAGTATATCAAAAATAGTGCTGTACCATAATCAATCACTTGCGTTCCCATTGAGGGACCACATTTGAGTTTTGAGCTTTTGAATGCATCAGCCTTTAGTAAAAGTTCTCAAACAATTGTAAATTCAGCCTTTAATTTGTAAAAGTAGCCACTCAAAAGTTACAATCGATTAAAGGTGGTCCCTCAGTCGTGACTGACAGGCATCCCTATCTCAAAACCTAGTTAAAATTTGCAACTGCTATAAATTACTACTCTTAGTAAAAGATTTGTAAAACTAATTTATTTGAATATCAACCCTTCCTGTTCAAGGAATAAAAAGAACTAGCAAGCGGAAGGTGGTCCCTCAATCGATCACCATATGTTCACCTTGAGTGGCGACCACAATGGAATTTGAAATTTACATACGGGTCTAGCGTTAGTAAAAGTACTTGAACGATTGTACATTCAACCTTTAGTTTGTAAAAGAAGCCATTCAAAAGTTACAATCGAATTAAGGTGGTCCCTCAATTGAAACGTTTATCATAAGAAAAATCTATTTACGTAGCATTCGGAAGTTAAATAGACGAATGATACAGTCTATACTTTAGTAGTATTTTTTTACTAAGTATTACTTTTCTAAACAGTATCAAAAAATGTACCGTTTTATTTCAAATAATAATCAAATTCCTGGGAAGAAATACCAAGATAGAGGTGACCACACAGCAGGATTTTTTATTAAGTAAAAACTAGTGAGTGTTTGTTGATATTAATTTTTATTAATATTTGACATCACTTAGCTAAATAAAAACACAAAGAAAAGAATGTTTATGATAATAAAAAAAAGAAACAAAATTTTACCCTGCACTGAAAATGTAACTGTGAACTTTTTAACCGACTTCAAAAAAGGAGGTTCTGTATTCGACCCGTATGTATGTTTGTATGTCCGAGATTTTCTCAAAAACTAAAACCGATTTGGATAATTCTTTCACTAAAGTGATCTACATACTTTAAGGAAGGTTTTAGTATATAATATATTAGGTAATTATTCTTATGTACGAAGTTATATGCATAAATGCAGCATTTCTATGCGAATTTTGATTATTCTTCTAGTCGGTGTCTTCAATTCTTCAGTGCACTAGTGCTTATTGAATTTGTGTGGGGTAGGTACAACTAAAAAGTGAAAAATAAAAACTTTTTTACGAAAAAAAAACAACCGACTACAGAAAAAAACACTACAAAGTGATAAATAATTTTAATTTCGGAAGTCGGTGTCGTTGGTTCTGCATTTACATTTTTTTGGTGTTTTTTTTCTTTGAAGTCGCGGTTGTTTTTTTGTAAAAAGGTTTTTACATCAAACATTACTACTAATGAGACAGTAGCAAAGTGTATGTATAAAAATTTGTTCGTTTAGAGGACTGTCATCAAATTTAAAGCGTAAGTCGTCGTAAGAACGTATGCTCTCATTAAAGAAGTAGAGACATCTGTAATGGCCGAGCTCACTGGCGCTAGCTCCGGGAATAAATTCAATAGCCCCAACTAATTTGTAGAAATTTTGTTTGACTTTGATCGTTCGAGGTATTTCGCTAATCGGTCCTTTAGGTGTGTCGTTTAAATTGAAAGATATAAAATCTGTAAGCTCATATTCGTACGTCACTTGATTATTACACAATGTACATTCTTTAATTTCGTCACGAATTAAAATGGCTTCTTCCAAAATACTAATATTTTAATCTAAACTCAAATATTTTAATAAGCTGAATGTTCAAACTGATAAATGTATATCTTTTTAAAATGTTTTCTGTTTGACACCATGCATTGCTACACAGTTTGGAGAATTTGACACTAAAAAAAATCTTATTAATAACTTCTTTGAAAACGGTAGACACAATACATTCGCAACTGTAAGTAACGACGTCTCTGATTTTATTCTTTTTATTACAAGCTTGGGAAATTATTTGTGCTCTCAGGATGTATATCATCTATCTTGTAATTATTGTCATTCAAGCCTTTAATATACATTACAATTATGTCATAATCAACATTAGCCTCAAAAGCTGTCATGTAGCACAAATAAAGGAAAAAATCCGAAAATCGTATATTTGTAGTATATTTAAAAAAAAACTGTGATAAACTATTTACATACCTTACGGAATACTCGTTGCACGAGTCCGACTTATCCGGATTTTTTTAATTATTTGCGGCTTGAGTTACTAGTCATTGAACCAATTTTTTTTTAAGTACCTATGTTCACGTAGGTACGCGACGCGCAAATTTTATTTTTATTAAAAATTATTATCAACAGTCACTAGAAAAACCCTGCTGTGTGGTCACCTCTATCTTAGTATTTCTTCCCAGCTATTTGATTATTATTTAAAATAAAACGGTACATTTTTTGATACTGTTTAGTAAAGTAATCGTTAGTAAAAAAAAATTACTAAAGGATAGACTGTAGCATTCGTCTATTTAACCTCCGAATGCTACGTAAATTGATTTTTCTTATGATTAACGTTTCAATTGAGGGACCACCTTAATTCGATTGTAACTTTTGAATGGCTTCTTTTACAAACTAAAGGTTGAATATACAATCATTCAAGTACTTTTACTAACGCTAGACCCGTATGTAAATTTCAAATTCCATTGTGGTCTCCACTCAAGGTGAACATATGGTGATCGATTGAGGGACCACCTTCCGCTTGCTAGTTCTTTTTATTCCTTGAACAGGAAGGGTTGATATTCAAATAAATTAGTTTTACAAATCTTTTACTAAGAGTAGTAATTTATAGCAGTTGCAAATTTTCAATAGGTTTTGAGATAGGGATGCCTGTCAGTCACGACTGAGGGACCACCTTTAATCGATTGTAACTTTTGAGTGGCTACTTTTACAAATTAAAGGCTGAATTTACAATTGTTTGAGAACTTTTACTAAAGGCTGACGCATTCAAAAGCTAAAAATTCAAATGTGGTCCCTCAATGGGAACGCAAGTTAATCAATCAACTCAGTCTATCACAGTCCACTGCTGGACATAGGCCTCTCCCAGGCTGCGCCACAGCACCCTGTCCTCCGCCTTCCGCATCCAGTCTACCCCAGCCACCTTCTGTAGGTCGTCTGTCCATCTAGCTGGGGGGCGTCCCACACTACGCTTGCCGGTACGCGGTCTCCACTCCAGGACTCGTCTGCTCCACCGGCCATCAGTCCTTCGACAGACATGGCCAGCCTACTGCCACTTCAGTTTGCTTACTCTGCAAGCTATGTCGGTAACTCCGGTTCTTTTCCGGATAACTGTACCATAATATATTTTTTTTTTTTGTCTCCTAATTTAGCTTTTACATTGATAAACTCTCTGTAAATGCCGTGAAATGACTACTATTGTGGGAATTAATGCGAGGTTAAATATAATTTCAATATCATGAGTAGTAGGTATTTATTCGAAAATTACAGGCAAAAATGTTACAATAATATTGTATTGTTTATCGGTAAAATTTTGGAATCCCTATTCTTTTTGTAGGTATTTGCGGTAAAATTGTGGCTTGGCGTGGAGGTCACGCGCGTACGTTTATGCTCTGGCGTCTAAAAGGATAATAATTTAAAAATTAGGGTAGATATACTTTGAAATTGTCACAAGTTTGCCACATCTGATAGTAGGTACCCCGCCAAACATTGTTTCTTTAGTGCTTTAATCATTTATCTACAGAAAAGTTCTCAATTTTCATTGATAAACAAATAAATGGATTAATTTTATGAGTGCACTTTTAACTGTGTAGTGGATCCTACTAATAATAATCATGCGATCATAAATAGTGTATTATGTATCCATTATGCTGTCAGATACAAAAAATTTCTGGATTAAATGGAACATAGATTAGCTCATGGACCATGGTGCATGGGTCATGGTTTGGTTTGGTTTGATCATGGTGGTTGTGGAGGTCAGATAGTCCGTTACTACATGTACGGCCACGGTCATAAGTGGAGTAGCAATTTCACAAAGCAATAGATTGACACTTTGGTTTTACTTACGACCTTCTTTTAATTAGTCATTTCTCTACTGTAGACACACACACTCACATTCATTTGCAACTTGATTGTATTTCATTAATTCAACCACTACGGTATATGGCATGATAGCTTAGCGGTTATCATATTTGGGTAAGCGCGTCCTGCGTAGCGAGCCGTGGGTTCGAATCTCACGCGCGGTTGATAGTTTTTTAAAGGTTTTTTTTAATAACTACTTCGAATAATGACGCTTATGACTATAATAATAATAGATTTCCTTGTCATGTTCGTCTTGTGCGCTTAATTCGTAAAACTTTATGATTATACCCACAGATATCTAAATAAATAAATTACTTATAAGGTAGACACAGTTAAGTTACGAGTCATTCACCGCGATTAAATAGAACGTTGTTTGTTGGTTGTTAATTGTGGGTTAGCGACTTGTGTTCTATCTATTAGCCGTGTTGTAGTTCCTTTTAAAATGCAGAATATTGAAATGAAAGCGAATGTGATTGCGCTGCGTAAAAGTGTATTTAATATAACACAAATATCTTATGAAACCGAACTGAATGTGAGTATTATGAATATGATTTATTTATTTTTTCAAACATTTATTTTATTAAAATAGAACTGCAGATCCTCGTAGTTGTTTTTTTAAACGTATTATAAGGTCTAAATAGAAGAAAAAATTATAATTTCGAAGTCCTAGATTTTAAATGATGAATATAACATTATTATTACCCTTATATGTAACATTTCTATTTTCATTATAATTTTGTTTCTAAATAGTATTCGAATTTTGCTAGTAGACTAACAGTACTCTTTTTTTTGTTTTAGAGAAATTACCTATTGTGACTCGGAGGGTCACTAAATAAGGAATGCCCCAGCTGGTCAGTGAATATGAAACAAGTAGTTATATACCAACAAGATATTTTGCCGAATTATTCAACACGTCTTTACGAACCGTTCGCCGTGCAAACGAAAACGAGCTCAAAAACCTATGTAGCAATATTGTAGGGCCCATGCGTCAGCGTTTACAAGATTGCATTGATAAAAATGGGGATTATAAGTACTAAGTATTAAATTATAAATTGATTACACCTAGTAATAATAAAATTATAGCATATTCGTAATAAGGATTATTTTGAGGTTTAGTTTCAATCTTCTTTTCGTAATGAAAATGAATACTTAAGCTATAACCACAATAAGTCCTAAACTAGAAGTTTATTTATTCTTTATAAAATTATAACGAATAAACATTTTGTAATCACTTATAAAACATTTTTATTCTTTACCCCATATTTCACTAACTATATAATAATAAAAACAATTATTACATTATTATTCTCGTTTATTAATTTATCGAATAAAAAAAGAACAGATGAAGATAATTGTTTTGTTGTCAATTTTAGCAATGGTTTGAGCCGACCAAGGTCATACTTAATTACGTACGCTGCGTGTGTGAAAAAGCGATATGTTTTTGTTTCGCTCGACACCAGTGTATAAATTCTGAGGTGTGCGTTCTGTGTTAATACATCACTTATACACACATACGTATATACGGCCTGTACCGCGCGTGTTCACAGCAAAACAATCCTTACGGTGCTAATGCACTTCTGACCCCTTACTGTACAATACTGGTATTCAGCTGCATCTAGTTAGACTGGAAGCCGACCCCAACATAGTTGGGAAAAGGCAGACAGATGATGACGATGATGAGATTAGGTCATGAGTAACGTCTTAATAGTACGAGAGCCCAAGATCAAAATTTTTACCTCATCGTTTTACGACCAAAACTGATTTGGTTAAGAATCCTGAATTCAAAAATACTAATTTCAACACAAAACAAATACAATATCAGAAATCTAGGTTAAATTACTCATAATAATATCCATATTCTCAAGGTACTGAACAATAAATCTTGATATAAAAAATCCCCGTTTTTGATGTTAAAAAAATACCTATCACGTGAAATCTAAAATTGCGTGTCTTATAAGTGCAAAAACGATTAGAAGCTAATAAGAAAAGTAAGAGCGTAGTCATCATGATATATATTTTGCGAAATACAATTAATTGCAAACAAAATAAACCGCCTTCACTGTTTAAAATCTACTTATTTTATTTTAGAGAGAACTTTCATTTCATGTCCATTCGTTATTGGCTAAAGGCCGAACCCAATAACCTATTGACAGATCGCTACTGATGGTAGCCAGTATTGGGATGTTAAGACCAGAGATAGATAAGTTTTTCATTAGGTTCGGCCGTAAATCGAAGTGAATAAGAAGTAGGCATCTATGAAGCTGGTTACAAAACTACCGCAAAACGGGGCTACTTTAACTTCCAGGGTTACTTTGACAGATTTTGTAGCTACTTTGACAGAGCGCCAAAATCGATTTTGACGTGTGCTCAGCAAGTGTGCGTGACCTTGAGTAATATTGCGCGAGGCGCGGGGTGTGGGGAACGCGTCATAGCGTTGTGATCGGCCTGGTCAAAGTAGCCCCGTTTTACTGTACTCAACCAAAGCTTAAGACCGTCGCGGGATTCTGCTATCAAATGAGAAAAACATCATGATAAGAAATATGAACACCCAAAAATATCGAGGAAATCGGCTCGAAAAACAAAACGTCACTAATGCATAGCTTCTTGCGTTTGAAGTCGGTTAAAAACAATGAAACAAGTGGCGCTTAAGTAAGTGTTATTATTGAATCAAATCTCTTCAACATAAATAAATCTGTACACACAAATTAACTCTGAAGGACTAATGAGTAATGACTACTCATAAACAATAATATTGTTACGCGCCACACTTGATAGCGACATTAGCTACTACTAGTGCCATCTAGTATCGAGTAGCAGAACTAATAATTATTCGGGTCCCTTCTAGAAACTTCGATGATAGAACTTTCCAGAACTATCGACGTCTGGTCGGTCGGGTTCGGTATCTACTCGAACATTCTAGATGTTTCTACGGTAGAAGGTTCTGGAACTATCGGAGGCCTATATAAGGCCGGTGTGCCTGCGAGCCGGAATCAGTGTTGGATAAGCGATACAAGCGAAAACATTCGAAGCGATCTTCAAATGCGACTAGACTGATCTGTAGTGCGATTGTGATTTATAATTAGTGTGTTTAAGTTGTAATTTGTGTTTTTAATTAAAGTGTCTATTTTTTGGTTTTTAAATCGGCAGTTTTTATTGTCACGAACCCCAAGCTCGTAACAATTGGTGTCAGAAGAAAGGATTTAAAATCATGCCGATTCTACCGAAGGACGACACGGAGGGCATCCGTACCCGGAGTCAACGCCAGCAAGAGACGGACCAGAGGCGATTCGGTGGAGCAACGCCACAGACGTCGGAGGGCCAACTACCAATCACGGAGGCCGGCCCGTCCACAGCTGCTCCGGCATCATCAGCACCAGATTTTGCTGCTCTGATGATGACGCTGCAGGAGCAGTCTCGCCGTCAGGAAGAACAGACCCGCCGACAGGAGGAACAGGCTCGTCGGTTGGAAGAACAGCTAAAGCGGGACAAGGAGGAACAGGCCCGCCGACAGGAGGAACAGGCCCGCCGACAGGAGGAACAGGCCCGCCGACAGGAGGAACAGGCTCGTCGGCTGGAAGAACAGCTCCAGCAAGATAAGGAGGAACAGGCCCGCCGTCAGCAGGAGCAGTCCCGCCGACAGGAGGAGCAGATGCTCCTTCTGAAGGAACTTCACGCTACCTTCGGGAAAGACATAAAGGAGGTGAAGGATAAGGTTGCTCAACACGACAACCGCCTGTTGGAAGCTGAAACCCGAATCGACCAAGTGAATAATCGGGTTGACACCGTGATGGCTGACGTGAAGAAAACCGTAATGGTTGACGTGAAGAAAACGCTGGATTACCTTAAACTTCAGGATGGAATCGCAGCCCCCGTAGCTACAACACCTTCGCTACGGGGATTCAAAGTGCCACCGTTCGACGGAACTTCTTCCTGGTCGGCCTACAAAATTCAGTTTGAGGCTGTCATGAAGGCGAACGGGTGGAATAAGAGTCAGGCCATGACTGCCCTCACCCTAGGCCTGCGCGATCAGGCCTTAACTGTGCTGGAAGCTCTCGGAAAAGAAGTGACTTACGAGCAGCTCCTTGAGGCATTGGAGGCTCGGTATGGCGACGCTCACCTGGAACACGTATTTCGTGCGCAGCTCAAGGATCGTGTGCAACGCAATAATGAAAATCTGCAGCAGTGGGCCCTTGAAGTTGAGAAGCTGGTTCGGAAAGCATACCAGTCTGTACCAGCGCTTATTGATGTGAACCTGGTGCAGGTATTTATCGACGGCATCCGCGACCTTGAAGTCAGAGCTGCTGTAAGGCTCGGTCATCACGGGACGCTTAAGGACGCCTTGGCACATGCACTGGAGGTGGAAGCTGTGCGGCAGGATCATCGTTCCCATCGCGTCAGAGAGTTTGCAGTGGCTACAGTTCGCGACCGCAATAGAAGATACAGGCCTAGGTGCTACGGCTGTGGGGAAAGGGGCCACCTTCGATCCAGTTGCCCGAAGCGAACCGCAGAAAGGGAAGTTGACTGGTCTCCAGAGGGTAGTGCGGCTAACAGCACCGCCCAGCAGCAGCAGGGAAAACGAGTAATAGCCAGGACTGCAGGGCGGGTGCTGTCTGATGTTCAAAGAGCCCCGAGGATTTCGATCACACAAAACTATGACGGGAAATCTCATGGCAACGCAGATGCATTGTCTAGAAGACCTTGTCCTGAAGACTGCAAGCATTGTACTAGGCAAGAAAGTAAAGAAGTCGTACCTGTGAGGATGCTCAGGACAGACCTCAGCAACGAGTGGAAAGAAAGCCTACAACGTGCACAGCAGGAAGATTCAGACCTCAAGCCGATTCTCGAGTGGATGAAGGCCAGTGCACCTAAGCCCACGTGGAGTGACGTCTCAGCGATGAGTTCGATCACAAAAAGCTATTGGGCCCAATGGGACAGCTTGGTGATTCAGGAAGGAGTCCTGTGCCGTAAATGGGAAAATGCTCGAGGATACAGCTGTCATTTTCAAATGGTTGTCCCTAAAGCTAAAGTACCGGATGTTCTACAGCTGTACCATAATGGTTGTTCAGGAGGCCATTTGGGAGTTAAACGGACCCTACTGAAGATACGAGAACGGTTTTACTGGGTCCACTGTCGTGACGATGTCGAGGACTGGTGTCGCAAATGTACAAGTTGTGCGGCTGTAAAGGGACCTCAGACGCGTAGTAGAGGTGCATTGAAATTGTACAATGTCGGTGCACCATGGGAGAGGATAGCCCTAGATGTTGCGGGACCATTCCCGGAAAGTGAAAATGGTAACAAGTATTTCATGGTTGTAATGGATTACTTCACTAAGTGGCCGGAAGTCTTCGCCATTCCAAATCAAGAAGCTTCAACAGTTGCAGATAAACTGGTTCATGAAGTCTTCTGCCGTTTTGGAGTACCCTTGGAGATTCACAGCGATCAGGGAAGGAATTTTGAGTCCCAAATATTCCAGGAAACTTGCTGAGTAATGGGTACACATAAAACGAGAACAACTTCTTACCACCCACAATCGGATGGAATGGTGGAACGATTTAATCAGACATTGGAGAGATACCTGGCAAAAGTTGTGGAAAATCGGCAACGAGATTGGGACAAGCACATACAACCGTTTTTGTTGTCATATCGAAGTGCTGTTCACGAAAGTACATCGGTGACACCAGCTTTCGCACACTTTGGAAGAGAATTACGGCTGCCTGCAGACCTGATCACCGGAATACCACCTGATGCCCCACGCAGTATAACCGATTATGCGAATGACTTGCGGAACAAAATGAATGACATTTATGAGCATGTCAGACAATCGGGCCAGCAAATGTCTGAGAAGATGAAAACCCGTTATGACCGCAAAGTGAACAATAAAGGGTTCGACGAAGGTTCACTAGTGTGGTTGCACAATCCAGTCCGCAGCAAAGGGAAATCTCCTAAGCTTCAAGCTAAATGGGACGGACCGTACCGGATTGTGACAAAGATCAATGACGTAACCTACCGGATACAGAAAGGTGCAAGAGGTACTCCTAAGATCGTCCATGTGGATCGACTGGCGCGTTATTATGGCGCCAATAATGCTCGGGACGAGCATGTCTTAGGAGGGGGCAGTGTTACGCGCCACACTTGATAGCGACATTAGCTACTACTAGTGCCATCTAGTATCGAGTAGCAGAACTAATAATTATTCGGGTCCCTTCTAGAAACTTCGATGATAGAACTTTCCAGAACTATCGACGTCTGGTCGGTCGGGTTCGGTATCTACTCGAACATTCTAGATGTTTCTACGGTAGAAGGTTCTGGAACTATCCGAGGCCTATATAAGGCCGGTGTGCCTGCGAGCCGGAATCAGTGTTGGATAAGCGATACAAGCGAAAACATTCGAAGCGATCTTCAAGTGCGACTAGACTGATCTGTAGTGCGATTGTGATTTATAATTAGTGTGTTTAAGTTGTAATTTGTGTTTTTAATTAAAGTGTCTATTTTTTGGTTTTTAAATCGGCAGTTTTTATTGTCACGAACCCCAAGCTCGTAACAATTGGTGTCAGAAGAAAGGATTTAAAATCATGCCGATTCTACCGAAGGACGACACGGAGGGCATCCGTACCCGGAGTCAACGCCAGCAAGAGACGGACCAGAGGCGATTCGGTGGAGCAACGCCACAGACGTCGGAGGGCCAACTACCAATCACGGAGGCCGGCCCGTCCACAGCTGCTCCGGCATCATCAGCACCAGATTTTGCTGCTCTGATGATGACGCTGCAGGAGCAGTCTCGCCGTCAGGAAGAACAGACCCGCCGACAGGAGGAACAGGCTCGTCGGTTGGAAGAACAGCTAAAGCGGGACAAGGAGGAACAGGCCCGCCGACAGGAGGAACAGGCCCGCCGACAGGAGGAACAGGCCCGCCGACAGGAGGAACAGGCTCGTCGGCTGGAAGAACAGCTCCAGCAAGATAAGGAGGAACAGGCCCGCCGTCAGCAGGAGCAGTCCCGCCGACAGGAGGAGCAGATGCTCCTTCTGAAGGAACTTCACGCTACCTTCGGGAAAGACATAAAGGAGGTGAAGGATAAGGTTGCTCAACACGACAACCGCCTGTTGGAAGCTGAAACCCGAATCGACCAAGTGAATAATCGGGTTGACACCGTGATGGCTGACGTGAAGAAAACCGTAATGGTTGACGTGAAGAAAACGCTGGATTACCTTAAACTTCAGGATGGAATCGCAGCCCCCGTAGCTACAACACCTTCGCTACGGGGATTCAAAGTGC